>CM060885.1:7880000-9285000 GCA_030762935.1 Hymenopus coronatus | reverse complement strand
TAAAAGATAGCCCATTTAATGAGATTATGAAGGATATCGAGAAACATGTCCCCCCCAATTCAGAAGCAACAAGCTTTATTGCCTCTCTTAACCATCACCGTATTTGGTGCACATTTATCCGTCTTTGTCATTTTTTGTACCAAGAGCATTTAGTTGTTATAAGTAGCTGCGAAGTCCTAATAAACCACTTTGTTGGCATTTCTTTGATGCTATTTTGGGAGTTATAAATGGTAAGAGGACATATTCACGGGATTAGCCCCAGTAAATTGAATTGCATAAGTAATAAGTGTCGGGTTATCAAAAACAACTGTTTAAACTCGTGCACTACCTCAGCAATCTGAACAGCCTGGTCGAGAACTACCTACTGCACCTTCTTCACCCCAGGGAAATACTTAGCACAACTGTGTCGATGTCATGGGGCAGAAAACGCGTTTGAATGGTCGATGGCAAACCCGGACGCAGATAACTGAAGTTGAGCTGAGGGCCCGACTCATAAAATCTGCTTCTAAATTAGCTCTATGAGACAGCCCCCGAGACAAAAGATAGGAATGCTACGAGAAAAACACATTCCTGTAGCATCAAATAAAAAGCTCTGACCGTTATCAGCTAAACATTCTACCCACCATTCGTCTACCCGAGGACACTTCTTGGATAAGTACTGATCACAAAATTTGCTCAATCATGGCGAGGTACTCCCTGAATCAAACAGGACCAGAACCGGCATCTTCCCTACAATTTCAATTATAGTCTGCTCGAAAACCAACAATAGTGTAAGACAAGAAGTGCTGAGGCTCCTTAACTGCCCCCTTTTCGGTCGTGGACGTGCTCCTTGTTTGCTCCTCCCTCTAGGCAACGCTCGACCATTAGAACAAGCATGTCCTCACTCTTTACACCGAAAAATATAACTGAGTGCCCCCCATAGATTCTATTCTACATTTGTTGTTGCCGTTAGCGCTCAATCTAGTGCATCGACACAATTACCCATTTCCTGAATAAGGAGATAGGAGAAACCAGCTAACGCGACCACTCTCTGTGACAGAAAACTTGACTTAGTTCGCACAAAGCATGAAGTTGCTTAAAGGTAGTCAGTATGGGGGCAAACACTTAGCTGGAATGAGTCCAGCTTTCAAGCCCAAAATCTACCCGTTCATTACTTTCTCTATGAAGTTCTCGGCCAACACATCAATGCATAATGTATAACTGTTACCATGTGCTGACAAAAAGCCTCCGTATCGGCTTGTGGTTTCAGATGATCCCCCGCAGCAATTCCGTGCGATTTATACAAGGAACAAAGTATTACAAAACTTCACACAGGAAACTGCACACTCGATCCGAGTCGTTCTTGCTGCCAAAACTATACCGTTTAAACGGATGCCCATTAGCTCGAGGACAAAACTCAATTATATGTCATAAATCTTCCCCGTCTCGACAACCTACACCAAAACTTACAAAGCTAAAAACTCTCAAATGTCGAGGTTCTGAGCTTATTCAGCCAGTTGTTGTAAAGGGTGATTAATTTTAATCCTAGAAAAACCAGAAGATGAGAGGCCCGGCTTAGCCTCATACTTGGATATTTGGCCAGTGGCTGAACGTAACACAAAATCCCCGGAACGGACATCTGGGTCACGACATTTGACCTGCCATTCATTATCCATGCTTAAATAAGAGTATTCATATAGAATCGATGCCCTTGGTGGACATTCATACTGCCGCCCATCAATTTGAATGTGTCCATATGTTTACTTTGCTTGGTTGCAATAAGAATACTATTATCAGATATATTTAGCGGAACATAGTGACAACTACTGATTTGCTCGATGATGTATGAATTTAAGCAGGTCACGTCTACTGGTACGCAAATTTGGCGCACACTCTCTAAGCAACTTAGTAATTGAACTTTTCGTCGGAAAACATCATTATTTGGATGATCTGTTGGTGTTTGCTGCGGATTTTTTCAATTATTTCAGCCATGTCTGCTGGTCTTACCGTAAAATCATCTACAGTGAATTTGGTAACTTGTAAGATTGCATTGTTGAGTAATTTGACTTCTCCTGCAGGTATTACTACTGCCCACTCGAACACTCGGACTGAACCTTGAAAGACTTCGGCGGAGAACTGTGAACTGAGAATGAGGTGATGAATAGTAGCAGGAGTTTCAACAACTAAAACAGGTCGCCGTGATCAACCTCCGACGTTGATCACCGCCTTCTGGAGCATGTCTCGCCCATATTGAGACAGGCTGAAGGGAAATACTCAGAGTATAACTTGGGGGCCTTGGGTATTCTCTTTTGGTTGGAGAAATATCTCATACATAATTAATCCATATCGTACATGTCTGCAAATCAAATGTTTATATAACACTTTGGAATAATTGCATTAGAAGTTTCCTGGAGTTTCAAAAATTACGCTGTCATATTTACTGATTCCATCTTGATAAAATTATTGAATCCAATCCAACCATTAAAGGTTTATATCTAACATCCTCAGTAAAAATTAAAGGAAGTTCCTATCTCTAAAGTATGGTTCTCGCTATATAGAGCTCATTTTAACTAGAATTACCCTGAATTACCAGGTTAACTCAACTCTTAAATATAGCATTATATCTAAGTTATTATGCTTACAGCCAGTTTCGCCAACAGCGGTAACGTTTCCTGTTATCCTAGCTTATATAAGCGCTAATATTGGTGTCTATTGGGGTAGCTTAAGAAGCTCTTCTCACCAGCAATTTCTCACACATAACAAGCGAGAAACACCATCCACAACTTCCGGTTTTTCCTTTTTTCGGCTCCTTTTGAAGATAAAACAGTGGATGCACAGAATTAAAGTTTAAATGTTTGTGCTGAGTAATTCATCAGTAAAGAGAAATGCCCACAGGAGAAAAAAAGGGGGGAAAGCCCAAACATGGTTGGTGTTGAAAGGCGCACTGTTTTAAAATTAGTAAAACACCACATTCACGTGATGGAGAACAACATAAAATCGACGGTTCTGAAAAAAATGCGGAATGGCTAGTAAGTACTTTTTCTTGCCTCCAATGTAAAAGTAGCTAATAAAAGATTTCTCTGCAGTCGATATAATGGGTACTGATGACCCAAGAGAAATAAGAGACCTCGTTTAATTAATAATGCCAATTCTATTATTTAACTGGTTATACTTTGGGTTGGAATTCCAATTCTTGCTCCTGTTCTAAAATAGAATACAGTACTTTTTATTTCATAGCTTTTAGACATATTAGGTACGCTGACTCAAGAAACGATTAGTTGATTATAGCTAATTATTTTAATGACGACTTTTAATCATTTATTTCTGGCCTGAAACGCTTCCACATGCATGATTGGGGACTCTGTAGAAGGAGAGAACACTAATTAAAAAGAAAATAACTGCGGCACCTAGCATATGAACGCGAACTTTTACGTGAGAACGTAGATTGTTAGCCAGTCGGCTACGGAACAGGTTCAGGTTTTTCTACTTAATCTCCGATACATTTTCCCCAGCGTTCCTCCAACTATTTTAAGCCTTCCAAAAAGTAGGATTTCGGAAGACCCTCAAAATAGGCATCTGTTTGGGAGATGTGAATGTTTTCCGTTGAGCTTCTTTTTCAAGTTTGGAAATAAAAAGGGATTACTGGGGGCCTAATTTGATGTGTACGGTGAATATTGTAGTAATTCTACAATTCTTAGTTTTACAATTTTCGGTATTGAAACTACGCAGTGTGCATCCTTGCATTATCTTGATGGAAGAGAATATCTTTCTTTGCCAGATGAGAGCGTTTTATCTTGATTTCTCCGATCAACCGGTGATATAAAGATGCATGCTCTCCGCTTATCGTTCTTCCGTTCTGCAAGTAGTCAATGTAGATGACTCCACGGGCATCCTAAAAAAAACAAGGCCATCACCTTGTCTGCAGATTTCACCACCTTTGCCTTACCAACTTTGTCTTCTTCGGAGCCGTTTCGCCTTTAAAAATCCATTGTTTCGACTGTACTTTTTGTCTCTGGAGTATATCCATGTGTAGTTATTTCTCGACTTAGAAACTTAAAAGCATGAAACCATCTTCCGAATCGATCACACGATTGTGTTTATTCTCCATTGAGAGTAAACGCGGCACTCATTTTGCCGAGACTTCATTGTTTGAGACTACCATGTAACATGCCTGTGGCCTCTATTATTTTGATTCCTCGATCATTCAAAACCATATCCTGAGTTTTGTCAATCATTTCTACAAGACGTCCAGAATGATATTCATCATTTGTGGATGTACGGCCACGTTTAAATTCATTTATTCAATTGTAAAGTGTTGCAAATGCAGGAGATGGTGTTCCATGAACTTCATCCAACTCGGTTTTTATCTCTTCCGTTTAAGACCTTTAAATGAAACTGTTGAATCACTGCAGGAAATTCCATTTTTTCCATCTCTCTAAATAAGCACAAGACTGTTGATTCAGTGAAACCACGTGATAGATATAGCTGAAATTTGAGCTGTTATCTAATGTCCCTAATAACTTAAGACTTAAAGCATAAATTCGCTTCAATCTATGACGTTGCCGTCATTACCTTTTTATGAGGCGTCGCGAAAACTGCTGAAATTAATGGAAAACACGCAGTGGGCAGCACCCCATTGAAGCGTTCCTTTAATTATTCTACCAGACCTAAAATAACTTTCCAGCATAAAAATACGATTTCCCGTTTTGCAGTCCATTCTATTGCAATGAAATTGCCATTTGTATGCACATTTGTTAGTTGTTTTTTTTTTTTTTTTTTAGCATACGCTAGTTAATTTTATGATATACATTATTTACGCCTTGATCGCCAGAGAGAGTTCTAGTAAGACCCGTTGACTGGCACGTATGTCATTATTTCAAACTCTGGCGTGGTAAATTCTGATTACTCGGTATTTCCTTTAGATTAGCGTACAATGTGTAGTAATTTCAAATCGGGTCTTCCAGCTGTCGTATTGCTACCCTCTACAGAAGTCTCATTGAATTTCCTTCCTAATACGTTCTCCTAAATGTATAAAATGGAACTTGTACCACCTATTTCGCAAACAAACCTTTTTGTAATAACTTATTTATAATATGTTTGTACAGACCCTGAAAAAGCCTTCAATCCGCAATCAAATCCTGTGGGTATAAACTGTTTGAATGAAAACATTGACATTGGTGGATACTATAGGTTATTCTCACAACAGATAGTTGTATAGGAATGGGATGAGCGTTTATCGCTTCAGCGCACGTCAAATATCAGCTATGCTGCAAAATTAACCGAGAAAAAATATGCAAATCATATACAAGCGTTTTGTTAGAGACTGTGTCATTCCAGAAGAAATCAGTTTTTTACCTTAGATATGGGGCATTTCTTTGGGAAATTGCTATGTTCTTGAACACATGGCCAAAAAACTTCATTGCTTTCCATAAAGCCGCATAATGATTGTCTTGGAAAATCGAGTGGTGCCTTCACATATTTGCCACCTGATTGTTGGAAAATCTTTATTTCAACCTGAAAAAAGAAAAACAAAAACATACTCCAGAAAGCTCTACAAACGTTTCGTCTAAATTGCATAACTATACTATATAAATATGTTCCATAAGCCCGGTCAGCGCTTATTTTTTGCAGAAAATAAATAATTGACAGCCTTTCTTGAGGATGTGCAAGATGTACACATAAGTATTACCTCCGTATGCTTCTCTAAAGTATCTCATAATAGTGGATTTCACTTACATCCACAAGTCAGCTCTCAATAGCTTTTTAACAGTATTCTAAAATAATGTACAACAATCGTTGATATGAAATTATTGAACACTGGTGAGGGAGCAAAATAACAATGGTTATTTTGAAACCATACTGAAGATGGATAATTATTATATTACTCATAGACTGAAATGTATGACTTCAAGATTAGTATACAAATGAGGTCAGATCCTTGGAGCTTAGTGTTGCTGCACATTCGACTTCTTAGAATAAGGGAAAACTGCGGAAAAATAGCTTATCCCGATTCTCATCCTAAGCGAGATTCGAACTCGAGTCACCTTGAATGAAAACAAACACGCTAACCCCACACTATAAAGGTGGACTTCATGGCATTAAAACATCAAATATCATATGCAGTACGAATTATCCAACGTTCCAAAAAGAAAACAGTGAAAGTTTAAATAAAGTACCTGAATATAAACAAATATGCCACTGAACTTAAGTGTACCATTAACCTGTTTTAACACAGACTTGAATTACATAAATTTAATCTGCCCCACTTATTTCTGATTTAAGTGACATAAAATGTTGAGACTTGGAAGGAACCGAAGAATCCTTAAATGATCCCAAAGAAATGGTGATGATTGTTGCGGCTTTACGTTGTTACAGCGTTTCCATTTAAAGAAAGTTGATGAAACGCCACTTCATGCTCTAAGTCTCACTTCGCTCCTGCCTTCCATATGGAGAGATCTTTATCATCTCTATCTCTTTGTTGATACACCTGCCCAAAGCATCTATCGGTGTTTACAGGATGGTGCAATTGTTACAGCGTTTCCATTTAAAGAAGGTTGATGAAACGCCACTTCATGCTGTGAGTCTCACTTCGCTCCTGCCTTCCATATGGAGAGATCTTTATCATCTCTATCTCTTTGTTGATACACCTGCCCAAAGCATCTATCGGTGTTTACAGGATGGTGCAATTGTTACAGCGTTTCCATTTAAAGAAGGTTGATGAAACGCCACTTCATGCTGTGAGTCTCACTTCGCTCCTGCCTTCCATATGGAGAGATCTTTATCATCTCTATCTCTTTGTTGATACACCTGCCCAAAGCATCTATCGGTGTTTACAGGATGGTGCAATTGTTACAGTCCTACACGCTATACGCCTATTCCGAAAGCATTTAAGCTCCAACTGGTTGAAATATATGTTGGAGCAGTTATTTGGTAAATAATATTAATTATTGTATTTTGTTGGAACTAAAAGGGCACCAACTTAAATTAGGTCTTTGCACCTCATGAACAGTGTATTGATTTACTTACCTTTACATCATCTCCAATTAGTTTTTTCTTAAGCTCGAAACTGCCATTGAAAACTTTAGTACTCTTGTCAATCTTTATGACTTCCGCCTTGTGCTCACCGAACCATTCATCATCAACACTATAGCCTTCCAATCTGACCAGCTGAATGCTGTGAGACTGTAAGCAAAGCCGTCAATTTATAGTGTAATATATGGTTAAGACATGACATTTTGTTATCATTGCCCTTCAAAAGTTGTTTATGAGTGTAAGTTATAAGACACAAAGTGAGGTCTAGGCTGCCAAAAAGTTATTCTATGACTAATACCTTAAAATATGGCATTCACTGCAGCTTCCGACTCAGAGAAATATCATCCAGGTAGTTCTAGGACGGCCAACACCTCTACAGGCATCTGATCCGTTTACTTTTTCCATTCGTAAAATGTGACCGTGACACTTATTTGAACCGATTCTTTCATTCCAGTTAAATATATTTAATTTATTTCAAATTTCAATATCATTTATTTGCTCAAACAGTGTAAGGCTTGCAATCCTTCTTAAAAGCTTAATTTCAGTTGCTTCAATTTTCCTTCTGTCAAATCAATTTAAGGCCCAATTTTCAGAATCATACATTCACATTGGAATAGCCGTAACTTGTGGAATTTGAGTTTTGTATTACTAGTCCAAGTTTTACTTCTTAAATTTCTGTGTATTTTACTGCACATGTGCTGAAACTTATACAATTTATTTGCTAGTTCATTCAACCTCTCACACGATACATCGCACCCAAGGTAATTAAAATGAGAGACTTCCTGTACTTATAATTATTTTTGATCTGACTGGTTGCTTACCTTCAAAAGTCATTTACTTTAATCTTATTACTTGAGATATAAAATTATAATTTTGTGCAATAACATAGTATTACTAATGCAAATAATAATAATAACAACAACAACAACAATAATATTAGTGGTAGTTAAGGCACGCACCACCATACTTGTATCTCGTAGTATTATGCTTAAATGGTAGAAATTATATCAAGAAGGATTTCCAAACATATTGCACGGCTGTTCAAATTACCTACCTACAAATTTTGGAACTAACATAGTAGCCAAAAAGAAACATTTACATACAATAAACTTACATTCAAATAAGGAATGAAACAAGCAGCGGCGCCTAGTGAAGTTTCAAATTAAATGATCACGTAGATCTGCACATGCTACATATGCAGTTATAAACTTTAAGGGATAATATGCCAGCACACCACTTGCTTATCTATTACGTAGCAGGTCCTTCTTCTTTCTTTAACTGTACTACATTTATCGAGTAATTCCACGTATACGTTTGATAACGTACAATGCATTCGTATAGGTGTGCTTCTCAAAAGAATTCATATATTTAGGAATAGAAATTCCATGACCGTCGCATAGCTGATGAGAATGTTTCTTCATTAATAAACTAACGCTCATTTCGTTGTGGAAATGGTGTTTAAAGCAACAGGTTCTTTTTATTCTTGTTTATTTTTAGTTCTCTCTGACAAAAGTTGGAGATTCTTTATAATACTTATTGCCGCCATAAAGGCGACTAAATGAATGAGGGATAGGAGCCAATGCACACGAGTTGCGGTAGAACTAAAAATAATTTACCAGACTGAGACAGGTTAGTTGCAGACAAATCTATTTTTTTTTTTTTTTTTGTAGATTGCCACCCTGTCTTACAGCAATATATTAGTTCAGACTTCAACTTTTACTAAATCAAAGTTGATGAAGTGGACCACATTAATGTCTGCTTCACTGATAAAGTTATAGCTACTTAGACAACACTATAGTTCATTAATTAGGTTTTTGAGAATTGCATTTCACAGGAGAAGCTGTATTTTCTTGACGAATTTGGGCCACTAATAGGACAGCGAAAAGCTGAGAGAGTTTTAAAGAAAAACTACATACCCAGTCAGGCTGCTCCAACTAGACTCATCTAGTATTCGCACACACCTCAGAGTCCAGTTGGAGGGGGAGTAAGATAGCCAATACGTCATTGGACAAAGTTAATATCATTTGCATCCTGCCACTTCATTTCCAACAGTTGATTCAGTCGTAACGATAGCTTAACTTCAATTATGCGCGGTGTTTCATATTGCAGGTAAGCCCTGTGATCGTGAGTAATTCGCTGCTCTTTCAGCATGCATTCAAGCTGCCTGACCTAGTTCGTTTTACACCAGTAATCCCAGTATCCAAATATATGCATACTATTTGAGTTTCAGAAGGTACGCCAAATGAAGAAGTACAATGTCAAGAAGGACCCGAAGATTTTCAGAAAATTCCATTTTAATAAGGTAAAAAATGGCGACGATACAAAAAAATAGATAATGTGGTGTAAACTTGTAGTAATAATAATAATAATAATAATAATAATAGCAGCAACATTAATAATAATGATAATAATAACAATAATAATAATGATAATGATTAAAATAATAACAATAGTGATAATAATAACAATAAAACAATAGAGTGGATCGGGGGAAGATGCCCAACTTACGGTTTGAAGGATAAAGGCAAGCTAAAATTGGGAGCCTAGGTTTTGCACTGAAGTGGTGTGGTAATTATAAGTGTTTTGGATTTGTTAAAGAATATTGTAGTTTAGGCTTCTCAACTCGAACCTCGGGGTGAGATGGCAACTAATACGAGAAGGAGATTTAAGTGCTAGTTTAGTGCATTTGAAATAGACTGAAAATAATACATAATCCAGACAGCAAATTTAATTGAATTATAAATGAGAAAATACAAAAAAAAAAAAAAAAAAAAAAAAAAAAAAAAGCGTATAAATGCATTTAAGAATAAACAAATGACATAACTGCTTCCAGTTGAAATCAGAGTTCTTTTGCACATTTATTGCATTTGTTTTCTTTTTCTGAGCAAGTTCTGCAAACTCAGTCCACTTTTACCGTAGTAATTAATGGCACTCTCAGGGCAATAATCACCGTCATTTTCTGACCTATTTACCTTAAGTTGACTTTTAGTGGATGTCATGCTTTTAATTCGTTGTAGCCTAGCTCTTGCACCTTCTATTAGATTCTGTTCTTCTACTTTATTCATACGCTCGTACTGACTTTAAAATAATAGCGTAACATTAACGGCGTCAGTTTTAGACCTTTGCCTTGTATTTTGTTTCAAAGCGGAGAAACAGTTAACACAGTGACACATGCAGGTGCTTTAGCGCCATAAACCTCTAGGTCGGTGTCGCAATCTGTTGCCACCCGACGTAACTGCTCGTTACACTCTAAGCTTCATGAGATAGTCATTTGTTGAGTTGTGTATTCAAATGTTTATGCAAGCACAGATTTTTGGGCAACTGCTCAGCCATCCTACATTAAGACAGTGACATTGCTACTTTATATATTCTCTACTACGCACAGTAAGGGGGGAAAGTATTGCATTCCATCCAAAAATTCGATGTCCAGATTTCACCGGAAATTATTTTTGAGGTCTCCTGAATAAATATTAAATAAAGCATTTTTAGGAAAAGGTCCCGTGTGTGTATGTATATGTGAGTCTGTGAACAGCATAACTCAAAAACGTATTATATACAGGTGGCCCAACAGCGCCCTATTAGGCGTAGACAGGTATCCCTTCAGGCTTCAAAAGAATAGCAGAGCTCAACGCCATTGCAAAACTGCCGATAGCAAACTTCGTCTTATCCCTCTCAATGAGCGTCTCGCTCACCGTCTCCGCTGACAAGCAAGAGGAGTAAAACGAGGTCGCTCACTTGCCGATTTTAATTTCGAATAAACCGTTGAGTTCTTCAACGCAGGAAAGGATATTTGCACACGTGAAATACAGAGGAGCTGGGCCGCTCGGTATGTAGCTCTGTAATTAACAATGAAGCCACTCTCCTTTCTTCTTGCTTACTACATTGCATTGGAATGCAAGAGGTTTTAGTCATGACAAGAAAACTGAACCTCAAATACTAGTACATAAAGAAGCAATAGATATATGTTGTATTGCACAATACAATATGAAATATTTCTGAGTATATAAATGCATATTGAAACCTCGGATAAATACCGAACTTGATATTGAACGTCGGCTTTTTCCAAGGGTGCAATACGAAGTTTTCAAGAAAGGTCCACCAGCCTCACCTACCCTTTATCTGGAAATTATTTAGAAAGAGGCTCTTACAATATTGATTAAAATATCATGTTTCAATAAATTTTCAAAATGAAATATAGATATACCTAACTTTCTAGGAATGACCTCTGAAACTCACCTCCTTCTGGATGACTTTTGCATAAGGTAAACCTTAAGAAATAGAAATCTAATCATAAAAGTTGTATATCTCGTTAAACCACACAATTTTTTTTAACTGTAATTTTTCCTTTGTTTTTGTAGTTTACCTTTTCCGAGATTTACTTATTATTGGTTAAGATTTTTAAAAGTTCTGAAATCGCAAGTTGTCATTCATTTATTTTTCTGTTTGTTTATTTTTTCTGTCCTTTTTCTTTCATGTTATAGTGGCGAGATTTTAAAAGATGTAAGCACAGATATGACTTTTGCTTTAGCCTAGTATCCCTTACACCTTAAGGGAACAAGTAATTTCTACTGATGCTTATTTCGAATGGCAGGAAGTGCAGAGATAAAACGAATCTTTTGAAAGAACAGTTGGTTGCAGAATAGGTAGAGAAATTCGTGTGAATGGAAAACTGTGATTTTATAAATTGATAATAAACATAGTTGTTTTGGGAGACTACCTCAAACCAATCTCTGTCAACTTCTGGGTAACGCTAATGGGCTGATCAACACCTCCCCCCCCCCCAATGAATTTCACAAGGGACCGCCATTCAACTTTAACCGTTTAAACTTCTTGAATAGTTTCCGATTTTTGTCACTAATAACATGCGTGAAATTTAACTTTGGCCACGGGAAAACCTAAATGTCTAGATAAAATTTCGTCCTTAAAAGTTAGGGCTGCACGGAACATTGAAGATTGAAAAAACAACGCTAGGTTTTTAAATAGCGTTTTGAATGTATTTAGTTTCATTCACGATTTGAAGGTAAATATAAAATTGGAAAGAAACGAGATAGAATGAATTTACTGAGGTTCTCGTAAAATACTGTCCTAGAAGTATACCTAGATGGAGCTCTATAGGAAAGAATCCATAAACACAAAAGTCCATGGACCCATTCCACACAGACAACACTTTTACCATTAAAAATGTCTGGTGTGTTACATTGACATTACTTTCTCTACCTATTCTGCAACAAAATATTCTTACAAAAACATATTCTTTTTCTTCTTCATGCTAATTTAGATAAATATTAGCAAAAACTATATTATTATTTAGTTTCTTGTAATTATAAGAGACATGAGGATACACACTAGCAATAGTCAAATCTTTAAAACCCGGAAACTATGTGATTGAGTTGAAATTCCCTTCTCTTTGCATGACTAGGAAGCAAAAGGTGAATAACGACTTCCCAATGACTAAGTAATAATACATTTTACTGATCTTTATCTTAAATGGCATGAAGTAGATAGAAGAAGGAGCTTTTGTAAGAACTGTTTGTTTGCAGACAAGATGGAGAAAGTCATATGAATGTAGCACATCAGATATCTTATACTATAGTGCATATGGTGTAATTAAATAGTTTATATAATAGAAAAAAATAAGGAACAGCTTTACTCAATATTTGAAAATACTGTGAAGAAGTTTGTAAACATTTCCGAAATTGAACAAACCAAGCTTTTTATTGCAGCTTAATGGCGCAGAAATTATATTTTGACACAGAAACCGTTCATCGCATTTTGAAGAACTACAGCATTAGAATCTAAAATTTCAGTCATTTCTCAATACTTATTTGAGTTAAACAATGCAAATTTGGTAATCCACTAAATAAAAATCTAATGTGTTCCATTCACATGATTTTCTCTACATTTCTGTAATATATCATTGTTAATAAGCTTGTCCTTTTATCTACTTCATGCTAATTGAGATAAACTTGAGCTGCAATGATCTTATTACTTCCTTGTAAATAGAAGGGCAATAGGGAATACACTGGCTAAAGTGATTATCAACTCTTTTAAAAACTGGTTGCCATGTGATTAAAATGTGTCTCTTTGTATGGCCATTCTCTAGTATGAGAATAGTATAGATATTTTAAAACTGAAACAAATAACATGCAGTATCTCAGAAATTGTGAATTCTACGAAAAAATGTATATGACTTATGTTGTGTCTTTTAACAGGATCTACGTTGTTAATGAAAAAACGGTGAAATGCCAAACTTGGTATTTAAATTCTTCCAAGAAAGCAAACACGATAATTTTGAGGAAAATCCTGAACCCCAAACTATCCTTTACATGGAAAAAGTTTCGAAAATTTTGATTCCCTCTAGCGATTTTGATTAATATCGTATACACATGAGAAATAAAATGTATATCTTGAATTTTCTGGAAATAGCCTCTGAAAACCTCTTCATTCTGGATGATTTTTGCAGAACTGGTAAACCGTAAGAGATAAACACAAACTTACTGCACAAAAAATGTATATCTGCTTAAAACACACAATTTATGTTATATACAGTTTTTCCCGAGATATCCCTGAGATTTCCCGAGTTGTTGGTTTCAGTTTTAAAATACTTAAAAATGTTCTCATAAGGAAATGTGTGAAGTCTTGGCCATGCAAAGAAACAAATTTCAATCAACATGCCAACCAGCTTTAAAAAGATTTGACTATTGCTAAACCCTACTTTATCTCCTTATTTCCCTTTCACTTACAAGAAAGCAAATAGCAATATCATTTTGAATAAGAATTTAGCAATAATTTGTAGAGAAAGACATGAAAATTGCACACCAGATCTTTAAGCTATATTTTGCATTTAGAAGTTCTCTTCGTTCTCATAATGAGTTTAAAACATTTACTGTATAGAAGCAAATCAAAATAATTACTTAAACTAAGGAGTGTCGTAATCTTTTAACATAACTCACCTTCCCAGCAATGGCATATGAAACTAAGCATAGTATTGTCGCAAGCCTGACTTCTACAAATGCTGAGCATTGCATTTTCACAGAATAATTGTTCTGGATAAAAGTTTAGATTAATTTATACCATAGCTTATCAGCAGGAACTACAAGAGCGAACAATGAGGAGCGTCAAAAAATTAACTCTATTCAGAACATGGAGGACGCTTCCCGGATGGACGATATCCTCCATTTCTTACAACCTAAATAGCTGTATAAAAAGCGTAAATATACATTTATCACTTTCCATCATGAATGAGACATGTAAATAACTATGTGCAACTGCGCTTAGTTCATACAATGGTTAGTTCATGTCATTATTAATGACGTAAATCATTATTACTCTGCACCAGAGACCGATTTTTATGACCAATAAAGGTTTAAAAATAACTAAATATTTAAAATTGAGAATTTTTATTGAATTCATTGAAATTAATGTTCACAGCTTTTTAAATACATTTATATATGGATGTAATTGCTGTTCAAGTTTAAAACTCTCTAGTGTTCCATTCACACGACTTTCTCTATATTTCTGTAACAATTTTTTGTTAAAAGCTTATTCTTGTACTTACTTCAACATAACTGAGATAAACATAAACAGAAATTGCCATATTACTTCCTTGTAAGTAGAAGGGAAATAAGCAAGTACGTAAGGCTAAAGCCTTTTAAAAGCTGGTTGCTATATGATTGAAATTCGTTCCTTTGCACGGCCAAGAGTTAACAAATTTCTGTATGCAACAAATGTAAGTATTTTAAAATTGATACCAATAACAAGGAATATCTTGGAAATACTCAACTCCACAAAAAAAATGCATGTGACATAAATTGTGTGTTTTAAGAGATCCTTATTTTCTGTGTAGTAAGTTATTGTCTAATGCTTGCGGTTTACCAATTAAGCAAAAGTCAACCAGAATGAAGAGGTCTTCAGAGGACATTCCCAGCAAACTCAAGCTAAATATTTTATTTGCTATTAAATATCTTTAATATAGTATATTTTAATAAAATATTTACACCCATTTTAAAAAAAAATCTTAATTTTAGAAATATTTCTCCATCTAAAGAACAGTGGGCTTATTTTCCTCAAAATCTTCGTGTTGTATCCCTGGAAGATATTATATTTCAATATCAAGTTTGGTATTTTACATACTTTCCGTTTTTGAGTTATCAAAGACACATGGACACGCATATAAACACGCACTTTTTCTCAAAATAATTTTTCTGAATACAGAGGACTCTAAAACATATATTTCCTTTGAATTCTAGGTATCGAATTTTTGGATGGAATTCAACACCTCCACTTATGTACTCTGTACTACGTAGAGAAAGTAAGTAAACAGAAGAATAATGGCCAGATCACTCCGAAAATTAAATGCAGGTAGAAGTTTTCCATGTTTTCATTTAAATTACATATCTGATAAACATCTGGTAATGTACAGAGTGATTTATATAGAGCTGACACACTTCTTTGTTTAATTATTTCAAAACGAGTTATGCTAGCGACAACTTATTATACCTAAATTGTAGAGGAATTTTGGAAGATTATTTACCTCTATAGCAAATGTTCAAAATTTCCTCCATCCTGCATAAGGCACAACTCAACACGTCATTCCATGTTACTGGCCACTCGTTGGAGGACTGTGTTGTCAATAGCTTGAATCTCCTTTGAGATGTTGTGCTTCAGATCGTCCAATGTCTGGAGACGTGTAGCGTAAACCCTGTCTTTTAAGTAACCCCATAGAAAGAAGTCCGGCGATGTCAAATCCGTATATCTCGGTGGCCACATTATCCAGTCGTCAAAGAGTCTTGGAATTAGGTTCGTGGATGCATTTTATGTATGGCATGTAGCGCCATCTTGCTGAAAATATTCTTAACTCAGTTCTATATCGTCCAGTTGCTCAACAAACTCCATGAAAATCAGTCGGTACTCTGCAGTGTTCACAGTCTGGTTAAACATCTGCGCATCTAGTGATAACGAATCGAAACTTCAGAACATTCTGCTTAATTTTGTTCCAGAGAGAGGTCCCTAAACTTTTCAAAGACATCAGATAGCAACAAGATGTCTGTTTTCAGGTGCAGGCTTTGCCGAATACTGAGACTGAGGAATACGACACGTTTCAGCATCAGGAAGAATATAGTAAGGTAGGGGGCACCGAGTTTCAAAATCGTAGATTCAGGAGGACTTAAACACTGGTTCTTTCAGAGCTTGTGTACTAGTAAATGTAGTTAGTCCTTCTTTTAGTGTCCAGATATGAGGGATTACAGAAAGTTGCATACCTTTCAAAAGATATTAATGTTCCTCTGGCAGTTCAGTCAGCTGATGGGGTTAATCACCCCAGTCCTTCTGACCACATGGTCGTGGAGAAGGCCAATATTACTGAGCCACCATTGTGCCAATTTAAATCTGGTATTACGTTTGCTAAAGCTAGGTTGCCTAATCCTATTCATAATTTAAAATTTATACCCGCAAGTACTCCTGAGAATATTTATTACTTCTTATTGGTGGAACTTAAAATGCATAAACAAGTTCAAGCCTATGGTGCAAATGATACATTTTGCAAATATTACATCCTCATATGCAGGAGCCTTTAACTGCCATGATCTTGAAAGCTGTTGTTAAATCGCATACTATTGAGCAGTTTCATAGTAATGTGTTAGATATTTTGTTATCCCCTGTTAATTATAACCTCCCACTTTCGAAGTATTACTTTAGACAGCAGCTGATTTTGTAAAGGAGATTAGGTGTGCTGCCAAAATTTTGAAGGTTCATTTCTCAGAGGGGGAAGTAATGAACACTATCTTGATGAATTCCAGGCATATTGAAATTCGGAGTTTACCTTTACATGACAGATTAGTTACTATTTTTGGGGATCTTGATGAGTTGATTTTCAAGGAAGTCATTTCCGGAAGTAACTACACCACCTTCTCCTAAGCCAGTTACTATTTCAAGACAGAACAAACTCGCACTGAGAAAATCATGCACTATTGGAGTTGTAATGGGGTAGGTCACTTAAGGAGACAGTGTACTAGGTCTCGTGTCGATCCCAAGGTGGAAGCGAAGAGTGATGTTCGTGTTCCAGTTTGCAAGACATGACATCACGCTCCAAGCACATGGGTGTGCGCTCCTACTAAGCAACCCAAGGTGGAAGCAGTGACTTCTAATATTGTGCCTTTGATTGATGTTCAAGAAGAGAGGATTCCTCTAACTGCGTTAATTGATTCGGGGAGTTCTATTTCTTTGATAAGTTATAGTGTGATTAAAAAGTGGGTTGTCAGTTAAACCCAATAGATCTTAAGGTTATTAATGTGGTATCTGCATTAGTAGACATTGTGGTTGTACTTTCCTTATCGCTCCGATGAGAATTAGTTGGAAGGTCAGTTTTCATGGGGTTAAAGAGACTCCTAAGCAATTAATTGTGGGAGCTGACTTTATAATACGATCAGGTTTAGTTTTGGATATGGTTAGTCAGTGTTTGTACTTTAAATTTAATCCTAACAGGAAAATTCCTTTACTCCAAGTTCGAGGATTTCAGTGGGAGAATAGTTTATCTTTTACTTCAGTAGCTAATAATACTGAATATGTTAATGATAGTTTGGGGACGCAGATCAACTTATTCCATTTAGATGTGGAAAAACAACAGTTGCTTAATAGTTTGATCCACCAGTTTCCCGATGTACTGACGGAACAGTTAGGCTGTACCTTCTTAGTTTAGTTCAATATAATATCGAATTATTACATACAATTCCTGTTAGATTAGCTCCATATCGACTACCTCCTCAGAGATTACCCATGTTACGTGCAAAAGTGAACGAAATACCCCAAAAAGGAATATTACGGGTTTATAATTCAAATTATTCTAGCCCCGTGTTTTTGATCCCCAAGGGAGATAAAGATTGTAGACTACTGTGTACTTAACTCAAGGATGAAGGTGGAATCAGCTCCATTACCACACGTCCACTTAGTACTGGCTTGCTAAGGCAAAACATTTTACCATTTTGAATTTGAATTCCGCTTACCATCAAGTACCTTTGGAGAAAAACTCTAAGGTTTACACTGCATTTGCTACAGATTATACTTTCTATGAATTTAACCGCTTACCATTTGGATTGGCGGTTGGGGCATAAGTACTTACGCAGTTGTAATATTAAGTTTATCTATTTATATCATTATTTAGATGACTTATGTATATATTCCACAACCTTTGAGGAGCATCTTGAGCATGTTAAGGAACTTCTTACCAGGTTGCGAGGTGCTGAATTAACAGTAAACCAAAATAAAATTAAATTTGCATCTGGAAGTTTGAATTTTCTTGGTCACATAATATCTGGTGATCAGATTCGCAACCACCCAGAGTGTGCCAAGAGTATAAGAGAGTATCCGGTCCCCAGAACTGTTAAGCAAGTTTCTTGATTTGTGGGTATGGTGAATTATTTTGCTAAGTTTATTCCCGATTACCCTCGAAGGCAGGGAAGTTGAATGTCTTGCGGAAGAAGGTAGCGAAGTTTCGCTGGGGCCCTGAGCAGGACGAAGCTTTTGCATTAATTTGTTGCAGAGATGTAGAGAAAGTAATGTGAATGGAATACATCAGATTTTTTCGTTTGCTGTCATAGTTTCTTTGAATCCTCAATGACATTACCCACGAGCCGCCACTGCGTTTAGCAATACTTTGTTACAGAGATGCAGTGAAATATGATTGGAACACATCAGATTTTTTTTTTTTTTTTTTTTTTAATCATTTTATGTTTTTCACAATTTACATGCCTACTATCCTACCCAGAAATATACTGTACGCAGCATGACTGGACTTAGGCCCTCCAGCGGTGTGGCTTCTTCAATTATGACAAGCCGTATAGGCCATTAGGCATTGGACCAGTGTCTCCTATGTTCTTCGGTTTCCCCGCTGACGTTCGGTGATTGAAGTCTCAGGAGTGCCCCTGTCTATAGCAACAAATAAATAAGCAGCTTTTAAATCCGAATGACAATTATTCATTCGATAGTAGTTTCTCACTATTTAATACCCTCTAGTTTCGTTTTGAAAGTTCCCATCTCTACATAGGCAGTATGAAAAAGTATTTTTAAAAGCGAATATTGGGTAACAATCGAATAACAAACAACATACTAGTGATGGGAAAAATCGAATATTTTAATCGATAATTCTGCATTCGAACACTTTTAAGAATCGAAGTTTTCATTTGAGTACACTATGGAAATCAGCTGTATTCGTATGCAAGTTCTCGAATGCTACGTTATCATTATTAGAGTTGATGTGCAGAATCGAATGTTTTCAAGAATCGAATCCTCTGCATTCGAATACTCTAGAGAATCGAAACCTTCGTCCGAGAACAAGGTCTCGAATACTGTAATCACAATGGTTTCGAAATCAGCCTCTTCATAAGCAAGTTCTCGGATGCTACGTTATCGTCACCCGAGAGACGGTCTCAGTTCTCGCCATGCTTGTTCTCGAATACTACAAACCTTGCGCTAATCGAAATCAGCTTGTATTCATTAGCAAGTTCTCGGATGCTACGCTATCACTACTCGAGTGATGCTCGCAGTTCTCGCCATGGTTGATCTCGAACAAGGCATGTAACTTAAATGATGGACAAAAAATATGACATGTTATTCTCAAAATGTTGAAGTTTCTATTCAAGATTATCGTGGCTTAAGCATTATGCACTTTCATTCATAACCGTTTCTTCTATTAAATTGAATACTAAAATATTATATTTATTTACTTATTTATTTTTATTTTTTGTACAGTTAACGATTTCCAAGATATTCCTTGCTATAGGTTTAAAATGTAACCAATAGTTTTCTCAAACAGGTAGTCGTCATCCTTGTTTATTTTGTTTTACTCATAGCCATGCAAAGATAATCGAATTTCAAAGTCAATCGTATAGCAACAGCTTTTAAAATATTTGACTATGGCTTTAGCCTAGTATATTCCCTTACTTCCCTTCTACCTACAAGGAAATACGTAATAAGACATATCTGCTAAAATTTATCCGGACTAGCACGAAGTAATTAAAGAGTAATGTCTTGTAAGAAAAGTTTGTTTGCAGGTAGAGAAAGTCATGTGAAAGAAACACTTGTGCTCTTTTGTTTGGTTTTTAAAGCCCCCTTTAATGTGTATGGTTACATCAGGGCCTTGACTGGTAAAACAACTGCTGGTGTCTTTCTCGCTGGACTGTAGGGTTTCTTATTGTTTTTACTTTCTCTACACGTGCTATGTAGTGTATAGTGAAAGTGTTGTATTCCACCCAAAAATTCGATACCGAGATTTCACCGGAAATATATGCTTTGCTGTCCCCTGAGTCGAAAAATATCATTTTTAGAAAAAGGTCCGCGCGCGCGTTTCTGTGCGGGGGGGGGGGGGGAGTGACAGCATAGCTCAAAAACGAAAAGACCGTAAAATACCAAACTCGGTATTTAAGTCTAGTATCTTCCAAGGATGCGACACGAAACATTTTCAAGAAAATCCCCCAACCCCAGGTATCCTTTACATGAAACATTTTTCGAAAATAATGATTTTCTCAAAAATGGCTCTAACGATTTTGATTAAAATATCGTGTATTAAAGATAGTTACATGGCAGATAAAATGTATATTTTGAATTTTTGGGATTAGCCTCTGAAGAGCTCTTTATTCTGCATGAGTTTTGCAGAATTTTGCACAATGGTTAAACCGTAAAGGATGGACAAAAACTTACTATAAATATCTGGTTAAAAACATAAGTTGACCATTTTCAAGATATTCCTTGTTATTGGTTTCAGTTTTAACTTTTCTCAAACTGGACCATCCAAAGCGAACCGCGTCATTCGTTCACATAACGACCAGCTATTAAATTTCTTTATTATTACTTTAGCCTAGCGTATTCCCTTATTTCCCTTCTTCTTACAAGGAGGCGAGTATTAGGATCATTTTTGCTAATGTTTTTCTCATAGTATAAAAGATGAATAATCTTTTGAAAGAATAGTTTTGTGTATGGAACAGCTAGTTAAAGTCCTGAGAATGGAATACTTTTTTTTTCAGTTTTAAAATGCTATAAAATGCTATAAAAATGCACACACATTCACTCCCACATGCATACTTCTGACTCCGTTAGGGATAGGGAATGATTCTGGTTAAAGAAAAATCCTGCCCCAGCTGGGAATCAAACCCAGAACCTCTGGGTTGAGAAGACAATGCAATCGTTTAGTTCCAATTTCTAATATTGTTCATTCGTTGCCCTAACCGATCGCACATTCCGTTATAACACGAAATAAAATTAAAATATGATTGCGTATATGTATGGGAATCGTTCACTAGCTTTGGAATGATAAGAAGTTCTAGCTTTACTTGATAGCATATTCTCATATTCTATTCTGGCCAGGTGATTATCTCGTAGGTTGTTTATCAGCGTGCTCACCCCTCTCCCCCTCTTCCCCTACACGATCGATGCGCTAGAATGACCTTTAAGTAAAAGCACCAATCAGATATGAGATCTCGATTCTCGGTGCACCTGCACAGATCCGAGACCCGAGAGAAGGATTCGAATACAGCATTCAGGACATATTCAAACGAGAACTCATCCGAGTAAGGATTCGAATACAACATTCAGAATTCGAGAACATCTCGAGAACTTCCAAGAATCGAATACATCGACATTTTGCATTCGAATACTCCCATCGTACATCGAATAGTACGAGGTACAGATAATTTGATCACTATTCTGTTATATTAGTTTCGTTTTCTTGGTTAAACAGTGATAATTTGATAAGTGATAACAGGTATGATATCAAGTGTAACCTTACAACAATGTTGCCCGTCATGTCGTAAAAACTAACAAGTAGCTGAAAAAAGAAGAAGAAAGTTCTCCTAACCTCAACATTCTGTTTCAGGTGGTTCGTGAGCATGGTTCACAGAGTACTCTTAATAGGCACTGGCTTGACCGGTGCAATCGCAGGTAGTGTGCTTCGGAAACTATGCCAAAAGAATGTTTATATAGTAATCTGGGATAAATCTAGAGGAATGGGTGGCCGAATGAGCACAAGTAGAAGTCCAAATAATCCTAAATGTATTGCAGATCTTGGTGCACAATATGTAACCATTTCACCAGAATGCATGAAAAGGCATGGGGAATTCTACAGTTCGCTGCTTCAAGAAGGATTGTTGCAGCCTTTAGTTTGCAAAGTTGAGGGTATGAAAGATTTCCCAAATGACATCAAACACTTTGTTGCACCATGTGGTATGAATTCATTGGTCAAGCATTTTCTTACAGATGTTGCAGATGAAATGCATTTTCAGCATCATGTCCTGGCAATTCATAAGCAAAATAATGAATGGCATGTAGAAGCCCAAAATGGAGTGACAGGACAGTTTGATATTGTTATTTTGACACTGCCAATTCCACAAATTCTTCAACTTCAGGGTACTATACAAGATATTCTTAATAGCAACAAGGATTTGGAAAATAATTTAAAAACTGTTAAATACAGTTCTAGATATGCATTAGGTTTATATTTTGATGAAGGTGTTAATATAGAAACTTCATGGGGTGCTAAATATTTTGACAATGATGTCATCTTCAGGTATGCATCCATAGATAATAAAAAAAGAGGTAAAGAAGGAGAGCCAACAGCAGTTGTGTTCCATTCATCAGTAACATATGGGGAAAACAATGTAAATAAAGCACTAGAGGAAGTAGAACAAGAATTGCTTGCACATGTAAAAGAATGTTTCCCACATTGGCCACAGCCAGCGCACACTAAATGTCAACGATGGCGATATTCACAAGTAGTTAGCCCCTATTCCCAACCAGGTGGATATGCACTAATCGAGAAATCTCCACTACTTATTGCTGGTGGAGATGGCTTTACGTCATCTTTTGTTGATAGTTGTATATTATCAGGTTTATCTTTGGCAAATACTTGTGCATCTTTTATTAAAAAGTAATATGAACACAAAACTATTCAGATCTGTTGCATTTAAGCAAACGTTTTGGGGAATTAATAGTGCATTGGCTTAGAAATGTGAGGGGATGTAAAATTATTATTTAAAGGAAGAAAAGTTCCTTATACCTATATGTTTTTGTATCAATATTATATATTTTTAAATATTTTGAAATAAATGTTACTTCTGTTCATTTTAAATAGCACCTTGCTTTTCTGTTTTTTTTTTAGGTTTAACTATATCAACCCATATAAGTTATCAGCAGCAGAAGACCAGTTTCTTTATAAGCTTAAATATATTTGATGGGTACAGTGCATGTTTTTATACTTATTGAAAGTATCCATTACTACTCAAAAAATGAATACCAAGATCTCACCAGAAGTACATGTAATGGGGGACCCTAAATAAAATATCTGATGTGTTCCATTCACATGACTTTCTCTACGTCTCTACAACAAATTATTGTTAAAAAGCTCATGCTTCTATTTACTTCATGCTAATAAAAAATTAGCGGAAATAGTCTTATTGCTTGCTTTCTTGTAAGTAGAAGCGAAATAAGGGAGTACCATAGGTTAAAGTGATAGTCAAAAACTGGTTGCTATGTGACTGAAGTTCCTTTGTTTGTATGGACAGGAGTTGACAAATACCTGTAAGAGAATAGTACAAGTTTTTAAAGCTGAAACCAGAAACAAGGAATATCTAAAAAACGATCAACTCCATGAAAAAAATGTATATAACATAAATTGTGTGTTTATAATGTGCTCTACATTTTTTGTGTGGTAAGTTTTTGTCCATCTCTTACAGTTTAGCAGTTATGCAAAATTCCATAAAATTCATCCAGAATGAAGTGGACTTCCAAGGCTGTTCCCAGAAAATTCAAGATATATACTTTATTTGTCCGGTAATATGTTTATTACCTTTGATTATTTAATCAAAATTGTTAGTTATTTTTGAGAAAATAATAATTTTCTAAAAAAAGTTCCATATAAAGCGTAGTTTGGGCTGGGAGGATTTTCTTGAAAATTGTCATGTTCCATCCGTGGAAGATACCAAATTTTGTATTTAACAGTCTTCTCGTTTTTGAGTTATGCTTACAATAGACAAACACACACACACAGACATTTTTCTAAAAATGCTTTTTTTTTTGGTTTCAGGGGGTCTCAAAATATATATTTCTGGTCAAATATATGTATCAAATTTTTGGGTACATTACAATACTTTCTCTATACACTATGTACATAGTGCATGTAGAAAAAGTAAAAATCTGATGTGTTCCATTCACATGACTTTCTTTACTTCTGTGTAACAAATTATTGTTAGTAGGTTTATTTATTCTTCTATTTACTTCATGCTAATCCAGAACAAAATTAGCAGAAATAGTTTTATTACTTGCTTCCTTGTAAGTAGAAGTGAAATATGCAAGTATCATAGGTTAAAGTGATAGTCAAAAGCTGGTAACTAGGTGACAAGTATCTTTGTTTGTTGGACACGAGTTAACAAATATCTGTTTGAGAAAAGTACAGGTTTTTCAAAGCTGAAACAAAAAAAAAGGAATATCTCAAAAACGATCAACTCCTCGAAAAAAAAATGTTTATAAAATAAATTGTGTTTTAATGTGCTCTACATTTTTTGTGTGGTAAGTTTTTGTCCAGGTCATACAGTTTAGCAGTTATGTAAAATTCATCCAGAATAAAGTAGTCTTAAGAGGCTATTCCCAGAAAATTGAAGATATACATATTATAACTATAAGAAGCATAAAAATATAAATTGCTTTAAAAATCATGTTTTATTTCAAATAGCTTTAATTATATTGACCATTTCTGAAATATCCAGTGTTATTGTGGAAATGTTGCAGTAATTTATATCATTTTTGAGCCAGCCATTAGTTTTTCTGACAATGTCATGGAAAGAGCATGGAATTTCAAGGCCAGTTTATAACAACCTGTGTATAAACATTCTACTATTACCCTCATCCTTTTGTTTGTAACCAAATGTGTAGTGACATGCAAGTATCTTGATAGAACAATAAGCTTTTACAAGAAGTTTATGCAAGCTACCGACACTGTATATACCTATATAATATGTATAAACTATGATGGGTAGAGACAGTCAGGTGAATGTGTAACATCAGATTACACTATTTGTCTTGTTATTTGGAGATTAGGTACACAACAAAGTTTTCACTTGTTACAAATTTTTTTTTTAAATACTAACGTGCTTATTGTTAGGAAAATTTTGAAAAATGAACATATGGTGTGTGTCAAAAAAAGGACCAAACTTTTGCTAATCTATCTTTTGCTCATTGTACAACATTTAAAGCACTGTACTCCACCAGCAGTACCCTTTACTGGCAATATGCTGCTGCCAACACTTTTTCCAATTTTGGAAAGCCTCCTGAAATGTATTTTGTTGTATTGTCCTGAATCTGCTCAATGGTTTGGAAATGACATCGTTCACCATGGTTTTAGGTTTGGGAAACAGTGCCTTCTGTAAAGCACTCAAGTATTATTTTAATACTGTAACATTACATTGTATGGTTATCCTAAACTATTGAGAAGCATTGTAACAACGTAATCAGCTGTTTGCCTTCCCACTATGTTCCACCATGGAAGTAAGTTCCTGTTTGCATGCAATTGTAAAAGACCAATGTATATTAAGCATTTTTTTATAATATTACATGTCATAAGCACAAATCGGATTGGTTGAAAATAATGCAACACATAGTTTAACAACAAACAGAGCGTGTTGATTTCCATTTACGAATCCTGGGCCTCACACAGATATGGCACCACTAGGCCAGTTAGACGGTAGCATCATATAGTTTAACTCTAGACTAGCTTGCATCCATAGTTACAGGTCAATAGCTTGTTTAGTTTTCAAATGACAGCATTTTAAACAAGACAACTTAAGAGTTTTCACGAAAACGGAGGATTTGGAAAAACGAGCAGTGATTAAATACTTCCACTTGAAAGACTTAACGCCTAAAGAAATCAAGGAAGAAATGGACAGTACATCGAAAGACTGCCCCTTTATATTCAATGATTGAAAGGTGGGTTGCAGAGTTTAAAATGGGACATACGAGCACTAGTGATGAGCCTTGCTCTGGATGCCCTGTAGAAGTGACAACTCCAGAGATCATTGAAAAAATTCATCCTTTAGTACTGGAAGACCGCAAACTAAAGGTGTTTGAGATAGAGGCAGTAAACACATATCAAAAGAACATGTAGGTAATATTTTAAGTAATGTTTTGGGCTTTCACAAGGCTGTGCAAGTTGCAAAGAAAAACTGTTTCTGCTAAGAATATGAGCTCTACTGTAAAAATCGCAATGAATTTTTGAGATGGCTCATTACTATGGATGAAACTTGGATACATCAGTAAATTCCATAAAGTAAATCTTAGCCAAAACAGTGGATTGTGTCAGGCGAACCAACTCTAAAAAAGGCAAAATCAATTTTGTCAGCTTACAAGGTTATGGCGAGTGTTGTCTGGGATGCACAGGGAATTATTTTATTGATTACTTGGAAAAGGGTAAAAGTATCACTGGTGACTGCTATTCAAGCTTACTGGAACGTTTGAGTGATGAGGTGAAAAGAAAAAGACCTCATTTGGCCAAAAAAAAAAAAAAAAAAATATTGTTTCATCACCACAATGCTCTGGCCCATCATAATGGGAAAAATGTGCGAATTAAAGTTCAAATTGCTTTGAACATCTACACTGTTTGCCAGATCTAGCACCCAGGGACTACCACTTGTTCCCAAACCTCACTATAGAGGTGGTTTAATTAAATTAGAACATCGATATGACAAATGTATTAGCCTTTCTGGAGATTATGTTGAGAAATAAAGCAAAATAATTTTTTTTAATGCTGTTTTCATGAGAGGCCCAGGAGCTTCAGTTCACCCTGAAGACGAGGAAGATGCACTTCTTCGAAACGTTGGTGTCAAGCCAAGTTTTTACCTGGCTAGAAGCCCGAGAAGATTTGGAATTAACACGTCGCCAGGAAAGCTTCAGTTCTTATTTTATAATTCTTTTGTCTACATCATGCTAATCAAGATAAACATTAGCAGAATTGATCTTATTACTTGCTTTCTTGTAAGTAAGAGCGAAATAAAGGAATACACCAGGCTAAAGTGATAGTCAAATCTTTTAAAAGCTGGTCACTATGTGAAACAACTGAAATTTTATTCTTTTTGCATGATCAGGAATAAAACAAAAGATTACTTCCCATATGAGTCAAGTTTCAGAGTTTAAAATTGAAACCAGTAACAAAGAATATCTTGGAAATGGTTATATCGACAAAAAATGTATATGATATGAATTGAGTCTCTTAACAAGATCTACATTTTTGTGTTACTGCGAAAAACACTTTTGTGTTTCTGTGTTTTGTCTATTTTTTTTTTTTTTTTTTTTATATAGATTACCAGTTATACAAATGAAGAGTTCTTCAGAAGTTATTCCCAGAAAATTCAACATATACATTTTGTTTGTAATAAAATACCTTAAATAGGTATATAGTATTTTAATTATAACCGCTAGAGCCTTTTTATTCGAAAAATGTTCCATGTAAAAAGTATTTGAGTGAGGGGGTATATTTTCCTCAAAATCTTTGGTGTTGCATCCTTGGAAGATACTAAAATTAAATACCAAACAAAACGAAAGCTAGACTTGAGTTCTTAAGAAGAAGAGAAAGGTGAGATTTATAAACTGCCAAAATACTGATGATTACGACTAATTTGATGCACCACTTGTTAAAAATAACAATGACATTTGCTCTTTGTGGAATGAGATTGGAAGGAATAATGAGCTCCAATATAAGTGCTTAAACTGGAATATGTCGCAATGGTTGGGGAAACAAAAGCATCTACATATATTTATGATGTAAGTAAATTTTGCCATTTGTATAGCCACCTTTAACTGCTATGTTCATTTGGGGAGGACCTGTTTCTAAAAGTGCTTTCTTCTGATACAGGGGACCCGGAAACATATATTTCCAGTGAAATGTTGACATCAAATTTTTGGGTGGAATACAGTGCCTTCTCTAGCCACTGTGTACATTGTATATACATATGGGTTAGAGAAAGTAAAAATCTTGGAATTTTAAAAAAAGCAAATTGGCAAAAATATGCACAAGAATTAGAAGTTATCTGAAATAATCAAAGTTGATAATTATTCTTCAGAAAAAATTAATAATGAACTCTGTCAATTACTACATCAAGTAGCAAAAAAATACATGCTACAGGCATGAAAAATGACCGAGAGCAGTCCAGGTAAAAAGCTGAGATCAAATGAATAATGAAAGTATACTTGCTTGGAAAGGAAAACGGCATCTTTTAAAAAAATGTATAATCAATGCTAAAATAACTTTTCCAATAAATTTATTAACTATATACACATTTATAAAGATGGTAAATAAACTACAAATATATGTCATCAATTGACAAACAAAATAATCCAAAGTAACCATTTAGATATAAAAATAGACAATTAAGTGAAGAGAAAATGATAGCTAGTGCTTTTAATACAATTTTTACATAATTAAAGTAACCAAAAATTATAAAAAATGAAATCAAAAAAGTAGAAACAGTTTAATTTCCTATTTATCTACAACAGATGAAATATCTATTTTAGATCTTGATTTTGCTTTGACTAAATCTTCTGAGAATAAAGTACCAGTCCTTGACAACATTCATGTTATATTAAACACTTGGGTCTTAAATCCAAAAACACATTATTACATTTTTACAGTCATTTTTGGAAAACTTCAGTGCTGGCAAATTGGAAGAAAGCTATTATCATTCCAGTCTTAAAACCAAATAAATCACCAAAAAATGTAAACTACTATAGACCAATTAATTTGGTGAAAACTATAGAAACAATGATTTCTGCACAATAAATTGGTTTCTAGAATCTATCACCATGTGGAGCAGAATTTAGGAAAAACCACTCAACAAATGAACAGGTTATCTTGCTTGATCAGGAAATTAAGGAAGGATTTGACAAAACTGCAGATACCTTGGCTGTGTTTATAGATCTTAAATCACCTTATGATAATGTGTAGCAATGTAATCTTATAAAAAGCTTCAATATGTTGGAATTAAATCTAACATGCTTCATTGGATATCAGAATTTATAACTCAAAGATTTTGCACAACATTTTTTTTTTTTTTTTTTGTAGTGTGTAACACCCACTTTTACTATTTGTGACACCACAGGCGATGGCACTGATGATACATGGATGAAGATGGAGCACCAGTGGAATGCAATGGTGGGAGAAACTGGAGAGCCCAGAGAAAGCCCACCCCTGTGTTGCTTTGTCCACCACAAATCTCACATGCAGTCGCTTGGGATCAAACTCAGGCTGTCTAGGTGAGAGGCGAGTGGTGAACCACGCAACATGTTATGGTTCAATAACCTCCCAGTTTAAGCAGTTACAACTTGATTTTTTTTTAAATAAATTTAAAACAATGCAGCAGTTAAATGTTCTTAATGTCTGTAAACACAGATATATGAAGCTTGCAACTTTTCTCTTTACAAAAGAAACCAGTTGATATCCATTTGTCATATGGAACTGTTAACTTACTAAAAACTGATCAGGGAGTGATTTTTGATAACAAATTAAAATGGAGAAAACATACTGAAAGCATTAGTAAGAAAGAATATGATAGATTCAAAATATTAAAATGATTTGCTGGTAAAAAGTAGGGTTCTAAGAAAATTTTCAATACAACCCACAACATGTACATTAAACCCATATTGAAATATTGTGGTGAAGTGCTTATAATTTCGTCCTCAAACAGAAAAATCCTTGAACAAACCCAAATTCAGCAATGATTAATAACTGGTAACATTAAAACAACTCTAATTTAAGCTTGTTTAACTGTTACATCCAACAAACCCATCCTGTAAAGTATTATATGTAAAGCAAACAATGATCTTGACTTGAAATCATTAGCCATCAATGAATCGCTAAGAATAAACACATTTTTTAAATCTCTCAACCTCGCTAATAACCCTGACAAGACAAATATAATTAAATTTGAGTTAAGCAAGAAGAAAAAAGATATATTATTTCATATTAACTTTGGAAATGTTACAATACAGGAATCTGACTCTCACAAATTTAGATAAAGTAAAGTAGATAAACTCATGTCCTGGACTAATCATATCGATGACCTTTGTAAAAAAATAAGTAAAGGTTTGTATTTAATGAGGGAATTTGCAAAAACTTGTAATGTTGAGGTTCTAAAACTTATATACTATGGGTTAATTTATTCACATATCCAATATGGTGTTGAATTATGGGGGAGTTGTAATAAAATGCATATGCAAAGGGCTCTAGTGCTACAAAAGAAATGTATCAGAACTATGTTTAAAATGGGGTGTCGAGAATCATGCAGGGAAGTTTTTAAAAGAGAAAAGATGTTTACTGTAGTATCTCTATACATATACAAAGTAACTTACTTAATTAACCAGAAAAAACCAAAACTAAATAGTGAAATACATAACCATGATACTAGATGCAAATTTGACTTACATTATACCAGCTACAATGTAAAATCTGTAAATAAAGATCCCTATATAATAGAATTACACATGTATAATCGACTCCCTGCATGTGTAAAAAATGAAAATGCTGTTAAATTTAAACAATGTCTCAAGACATATTTACTGAACAATCCTGTGTATGATATCAATGAATTTTTAAAATAATTTATGTAGACTATATTAATACTTTGTAAACCAAACATCCTGTATATATTAATGTATTTTTATAATTTATGTAGACTAAGTTTATTTAATGCTAATTTTGTTTAATGTAAACTGACAATGCCCGATACTCGAAAAGAGTGCTAATAAATTACAATTACAATGACAGAACTTGAACTGCAAGCCCTTGTAACTTTTGAGAAGTTAAAAAGACTATCAGATTCTAAGACATGGTACAACTTTCAAAATTCTACACATCATATGAAAACACATTAAATTTACTCAGACAGTTCTGAACCTGAAAAATTTGTTAAGAATATCCATCTGAAACAGAAAATATTCCCTCTTGTTATAATCCAATTAATAAAATTGTGGTTGACTAATGGACTTCATCTTAATGAAATATTTAATAAAAGTGATGTTAATGCTGTTCAAACCAAAGCTTTTATCCTTGAAACCATTATACCCTCTCAGTGACTGGATTCATATCTATACTAATGGATTATGAAGAAGGAGCTGGAGCAGGAACATTTTGTCAATCCTTTTCATAAAATGGTGGGGAAATATACAATTAATTTTGATGGTGAAATTGATGCCATACAAGGGTGTGTTCAAAAAGTATCGGTAATTATTTTTTTTCTGTTTAAACATGCACCCGTCAAAATTCACCAATCATGGTAACAGAGGTGTGACCTTGACTGATGCTGGGATATGTGCAACACTATCCGTGTGCTGTTCGGTTTGTCAGCCATTGTGTAAGCACATGTTTCAGTGACCCAACAAGTGTTTCAAGTTAGAACAACGAGCGGCAATTGTGTTCTTCTGAAAACATTCTGGAACTGAAATGCTGCAAATCAAAAACACGTGTTTTTCAACGGCATAAAAAATTTAAGATGGTGAAAAAAGCCAAGGTGCAACTAAGTGCAAGTAAAGTCATACATCATTTGTTTTTCAACCAAATTGGAATAATTTATGACCATGTGGTTCCTAAACATACCACACTAACTGCTCAATACTTCAGTAATGGCTCCATCAGAACATTGCTCCTGCTTATTAAGCCATAGCAACACAAGAGGCAATAACTCAATTAGTATCTAAATCATTTCCCACCCACCATATTTGTCAAATCTAGCACCCTGCAATTTTTACCTGTTTCCACTGGTGAAAAAACATCTTCGTGGGTGCCATTTTCAAACCACTACAGAACTAAATAGTGTTATTTTGGGAATACTGAAAAGGATGTCTAACAAAAGCTTCTCTGAGTGTTTTGAAAAGTGAGTAGAACATTGCAACCAGTGTGTAGTCTCAGAAGGAGAAAGTTAATAATTAAATTTCCATAAAAAAAAAAAAATATGATGTCCAAAAAAATATTGTTTTTCCCATTACTTTTTATACCCTCGTGTATATATATATATATATATATATATATATATATATATATATATATATATATATATATCACTTCAAAATTTATTTCCATAGCTATACAAAAGCTGCCCTCCAAGTTATTGGTTCTACTGCTTGGCCCAAAATGATGACCAAAGAAATACATGATATGATGAAGCCAGTACAGAGCCTACATAAGAATATAACCTTACATGGATTCCTGCACATTATGGTGTTTTTGGAAGTGAAATGGCTGATATTTTAGCAAAGAAAGCATCTAAAATCAATTTAGTGATAAAATGATATTTCTCTTATGAATCCATTAAAAGAATAGTTGTTAAAAGAAAAATAACTTCAAATTATAACAACAGATAACACATCGAAATGAACAGCAAAAATGGAAGAAAATTTTGGATGATCCATCAATAGTTCCTGATTTACCAAGAAAATCCTGTGTTGCTGCATTCCGACTAATCACAGGTCATGATTGTGTACATCTTCAGAATTGGAATAGTGCCATCTGCAAATTATTTATTGTGCTCCAAAGAAAAGTGGACATGGAACATCTAAAATATTGTGAATCCTGTATGGCTTTCAAAAGTCTAACTTCATAGTATTGGGAGGTAAGAAGAAGAATGATTTCATTATTAACTTCTGAGCATCAGACACACACACTCTTGGTACACAAAATAACCAAGTCATTGCATACACTTCATTCATTAACTTTAACAACTCCTGGCAGTGTCTCTTCCTAACTAGCTCCTCTTAAATAGTTCCATAGTCAGACTCCAAAAGTTCCAATCATAGACATTATGGGAACTTACCTTTCACCTCCCCCCCAGGGGTCTTCCACGTTAGGTACAAGTTTGGTGCTCCCAGGGTCCCAAGCCTCATGTGGGTGAGGGAGTCATTCAGTCCAAATGCCCACCCACATGTAGGCCGTGCGTGGATACCCATGTTGGTGGAGAGGGATATCCTGGTTGGTTGAGGGTTGCGCATCTGAACCTGGCTGGGCTTCTGACTCTCAATAAATGGGGAGGGTGCATAACCTACTACATAATTTTGAGGTAATGTTGGCTGCATAACTTTTGCATCTGAATAGAGCAATGACCTCCATAATGTAGCACCTAAAGTTGGTATTGCAGAAAGGATGGAAAGCAGCGCGCCAATAGGATTCTGTGGGAAAGATGAAATATGTAATTAGCTGTTTCTTCCACATTCAATGCTAAGGGAATGTACATGGGTATGGGTCAATGATGCAAGATAATAGTGAAAATCAAATATATTTTTATGTATTAACTATCATTCCCTCGGTCACATAGGTTAAATAAAGATATAAAAATGTATTTGTTTCATATATAAAATATTCTATCATAATTCTTTAAAATTATCAAGTTATAAACCTTTGTGCTCATTAACCAATAATCCTTCTTCGCTTGAAAATGGCGGAGAAATGACGGGACCTGGAGAGTATAAACTGTTTTAGGCTGATCTAGCTATTGCAGATGTTGGTTATTTGAGGTTATGTGATACATGACATAGATAATGATTTCATGAGAATATGAAGATACTGATATTGACGTAACACTGCAATTGCAGTGCTCTTAATACATTTGATCAAGTAATATTTTGGGTTAAATGGAGAAATTTAATACAGAAAACTTTTATCAAATAAAAACTTATCAATTGCTTTCATAGCAACACAAACATAGCAGCATTCGTAGTAAATAAAATAATATTAATTACTATTATTGTTGTTATTACTTTTTTTATTATAATAATATTTATATAACAAAATAATTTATAATAATAATAGTCAGCCCAACCAGACATACTTGCTCTTAAGTTATGTTATTGTTAGCCTTAAAAAGGTTGTTTGACATAGAATAAAATAAAGAAAGAGGTAGAAAATAGTGGGAGTAACATGACTTCAAACTGCACCTGCATCCCTATTCCCTCACGAAGTATTGTGTTTGCAAATAGACGTGAGCACTGTCAATATGATGCATAGTGCCATGAACTGATCCTGCTGTCAGCCGACAATTTTCTGGTACGTAGGGAGCATCAGTCTATCCAGCACGATGATAAGGTAAGTATCGCTCCTCATGACGCATAGCGGAGATAAAAATAGACTAAACAATGCCACCAGAAAATTAGAGGGAAAACTGTTGCACTGCCAAACACAAAAAATGATTGCTATTGTATACCTATGTATGATGATAGAGGCTGCAGGGGACCCTTATTAAACTTAAGAACAGAAAACATTGCGGCAGCCACCCTTGTGTCGTTTAGTTCGGCTCGTAGAATTAAATCTGAATTAGAACGGATTCAGTTAGGCGCTTTCTCAACACTTCTTAATGAAAACATCTTACAAAAGAGTATTCCTTTATATACACCGTGTAAATCGAAATTAATAATAACAGAAATTATCTTATTACTTGCTTCCTTGTAAGTAGAATGTGAATAAGGGGATACTGTAGGCCAAGCGATAGTCAAATCTTTTAAAAATTATCACAATGTTAAATGATTGAAATTAGGTTATCTTATTGCGCTAACAGTAAAACAAAGGAGCTAAGAAACGAAATATGACTTCCTGTTTGAGAAAAATGTAAGCAGCTTAAAATTGAAACCAACAGTATTAAATATCGTGGAAACGGTCAACTCTACAATAAGCATGTATTTATGACATAAGCTGTGTGTTGTAACAAGATCTATACTTTTTGTGTAAGTTGTTATTGATCTCTTACGGTTTACGGTTACACAAAAGCCATCCAAAATGAAGAGGTATTCACAGGCTATTCCTAAAAAATTCAACGTATATTTTCATGCAAATGTTTTAAACATGTGGTATTTTAATCAAAATCATTACAGCCTTTTTTGAGAAAAATGAAATTATAGTTATCATTATTATCATTATTATTATTATTAATATTAGTAGTAGCATTTATAGTAGTATTTACTAATGCTGCTATGTTTTTGTTAAAAAGAAACAAAGCAATTGATAAGTTTTTATTTGATAGTAGCTTTGTGTATTAAGCTTCTCCATTTAACCCAAAATAATACTTGATAAAATGTATTAAGAGCGCCGCAATTGTAGCGTGGCGGAGACGGGGGTATCTTCATGTTCTGATGAAATCACCTTTAGCTAGGTCATGTACAGTCGGCTCCCTTAGTATCGCGGGTCTAAGCGCTGTCCAATGGAACTAACTCCCATTTCGTCCGCCACTGCATGCGCTATGGATTCGTTGCAAGCTAATTTTTCCTTTTCGGTAAGACCTTTCGCTAGGTGGCAGCACAAAGTACTGCAAATCACCAGCAGATGACAGGCACTCCAAAGCATGTGACAACTGGCGACAAAGTTTTTTTTTTTTTTTTTCCTCCTTTTTAGTGGTGGGGGAAAAGGCTACTGACGCCCTAACTCCAGGGAAGCCTGGGAGTGTGAGACTCCCCGCTCTGGACTCAAACCAGGGCGGCAATACCCACGAAAGACCCCCACAGGAAGTAGGAGGCCCCTGCCTCGCTTGTGCAGTACCGCATTAAGCACCTGCGCATTTCTTGTGATGAATGGATGCTGCGTGCCAGTGGCAGTAACAGCGAGTGAAAGACTGAAGTGCCAGGGTACACACATGGCTTGCGCCCTGAGTGCACCCTGGGGGGGGGGAGTTGGTGGTGATATAGGTTTGTAGTAGATGGTATTTTATGTATAACAGCCTGCGGGCCTCGTCAGTAATTAGTTAACCTAAAGTAAGAGTTAGCCTAAGTAAGAGTTATACATTTGCCTATTGGCTTCATTAAGTGTGCTTAGTTTAATTTGGGGTGTATATATGTTGGAGTGTTCATGCAATGATGCATCCAAAGCTGCATCTTGCAGTCGTACAATATTAGCCTAACGATTACATATACGTGTATTTGTTTACAAGTATTTACAGTGTATATAATATCCGCCAGAGGCTTCGTTTCAAGTTTCTTAGTATCTATGCTTAATTAATGTAGGTTTGCTTATCTCTAATAAGTTGAGGAGTATTTGTGTAAATATCCGCCTAGCGGCTTCATTTTGGCTTAATGTATGTAATATTGCTATTATCTATTACTATATATGTATAAGGATTTCCGCCTGTCGGCTCCGTCAATTGCTACCATCTCGTTAACCAGTGTGTAGCAGGGTTGTATATAGTGCACACATGGCGGGCTATCTGCCTTACTGCAGGAGCGAGCCTGTGCCACTTGCGGGGGGCCCTCAACCCCCGGGGCCACCTTGGTTGTGTAATACAAGGACTTGTGAGGGCAGCTGAATATTGGAATGTGTATGTGTACGTGAGTGATGTGTGCCTATGAGTTCCTGCGTCCTTGCATCATGGCTAGTGCATTAAGGTGTTTAAGTAGTCTTCTATAGCAATTTCTGATTCGCCAACGCCAATAGTGCGTTCGAATAGTGACAGAGGGCGGAGGTGCTTGTCGTGCGCCGTTTCGTATTCTCCTAGCATTCTAATGTGATCGTTGTAGTTTTTGTTCTTTTTCGCGTATGCTAGGTGTTTGATGAATTGCTCGATTGTCAGCATTTTCAGCTCTTCATGCATTTCGAGCGCAGGAGCTTCTTCGGGGAGTTTGGCACTTATTCGCAGTATTCTGTTTTGCATTGTTTGGAGGCGCTTTATGTGCGTTTGTGCCGCATATCCCCATACGGGGGCAGCGTAAGTTAGGATGGGACGGATTAGCGTATTGTATAACGTAAGTCCCATCTGTAGTTTAAGGCTGCTGTTGAGATTTATGAGTGGGTAGGGTCTGTTAAGTTGGCCATTGGCCTTTGCTCTAGCTGAGTTTATATGGTGTTTCCAGCTAAGATATTCATCCATCTTAACGCCTAGGTATGTGACATTTGTCTCCCACCCTATTGGTTCCTGTCTGTAGGTGAGGGGTGGGAGGATTCGCCTCCTGTGTCTATGCAGGTTTCTTCGGCTAAAAATGATGGCTTGGCATTTTCAAAAACATGCATCGGCCAGGAATTGAACCCGGGCCGCCCGCGTGGCAGGCGAGCATTCTACCACTGAACCACCGATGCGTCTTTTCACAAAAGTGGGAAGCGCGCGAAAGGCGTTCTGGCATAGAGCGTATCAGAATAGTATTTGTCATACTATGCTCCTTTGCTGTTCAGAGCCAATTATGCCCAACTCAGCAATTACCTTGCAATGAAATTTGTTGCCAAGTTAGGGACAAATTGGCTCATACTATCAAACGAATAGAGCACACCGTTAGCAACTGAGGAGTAGGCGAAGTCGTTGCGTGCCTAACCTTTGAATACGAGAGTGCCGTGTGTCGAGTATTCGAATCTTGTGTCCTGCATGCTTATTTTCTGACATTGAACAATAAAAATCTATTTAATACATAGAGATTATTATTATTATTATTATTATTATTATTATTATTATTATTATTATTATTATTATTATCATCATCATCATCATTATTATCAAGAATGGAGATTCAAGTTAAGGCACCATTCTAGACATTTAGCCAATTACAACTTTGTTGTGCTGTTTTTAATATGCCTTTAAATTATTTATTGGCTGGCGTTCTGTACTCTTAAGGATGCTTTTTTAACCATTAATGTTGTCTTTTGTGTTATTAATTTCTTGTCTGTGCTATGTAAAGTAATGATAATGTGCTTTGAATACTATGAGTCCTATTCTCACATAGTATTGCATTTGAGTTGCATTATTGCATAGTTAGCTATGTAAGGAATGTAATCATGCTGAGCTCACTCAACATTTCTAAAATAATTATTTTCGTGTCTTGTGCCTGAAACATTTGAATTTCCTTCTTGTCGAGCGAGAATTTTAACATGAAGATATAATGTTTCCTCAGATCCACTGTGGGCTAATGTAAACATTAATAATGCATGACCGAAGTATTTCTTTAACATAGTAATAGAATTCAAGATTTATACAGTGCCGTTGAATGCAAATATTACAAGAACATATTATTAGTTTTGGGAGGAATTATTGACAGTTGAAGTAGACGTATTTCCTTGTTTTATTTGATCATTTACAATTAATATTTTATAAAACATTCAGTTGTAAAATTGTAACGGTGTTGCAGCATTTGTATGTAATAGGACGGCAATATTACAACGCTATATGAAATAAAAAGCCTTGTAATTTGCTACTATAAACTTTTATTTTATCAGAAAGAGGTTCCATTAAACTCTAAAATGTTATATGTTGCATAAGTTATATAAATAATTCAGTTCGTTAAAACGAAAAAGAAAAAAAAAAAAAAATAGTACTCAAAGCGATTCGAGCCACTCCTTTGTCATGTACTTGTGTCGCGTTTCAATGACTTCAGCTGTCTAATCAGATGTATGTATCGTTTCTAATTAAGGTTACGTTTGTAAGTGGAGTACTCAACACTGCAATCGTTCTTACTTCTACTACTCTATTTAACCGAAACACAATACCAGCTCTATTTTTACAGATGCATTGAAATGGCATTTAAATATTTGCCCAGTAATATTCAATGATTGTTGATTTGGGCGCCATTAGCTTTGAACAGCAAAGGAGCATAGTATGACAAATGTTATTCTCATAGCCTCTATGCCAGAGCGCCTTTCGCGCGCTCCGAACAGAATATGGATATTTACTATTGTGAAAAATACTTTGTCGCCAATTGTCACATGCTTTGGAGTGCCTGTTATCTGCTGGTGATTTGCAGTACTTTGTGCTGCCACCTAGCGACATGTCTTGCCGAAAAGGAAAAATTACCTTGCAACGAATCGATAGCGCATGCAGTGGCGGACGAAATGCGAGTTAGTACCACTGACAGCGCTTAGACCCGCGATATTAATGGAGCCGACTGTACCACATAACCTCAAATAATCAAAATCTGCAATAGGAAGTAACCTAAACGGAATATTATGCGGGTCCCGTCATTTCTCCGTCATTTTTAGATGCCAACAAGGATCATTGGTTAAAGTGCATAATAATTAGCTTATAACTTGTTAATTTTAAAGAATTACGACAGCAAAAATATAATTTATACGTAAAACTAATACTCTTTTTTTTTTTTTTTCTTCTTCTTCTTCTTCTTCTTCTTCATTTAACGTAGTGACCAAAGGAACGATAGTTAATACATATCAATATATTTGATTCTCAATGTCAACTTTCGTTATTGACTCCATAACCGGATGCCTTCCCTTAGCATTGAATGGAGATGAAAAATAGAGCCATTTAGTAACAAATAACCGTGCTACTACTGCCATCTTTCGGCTATTAACCGGTTGCCTTCCCTTGGAGTATCTGCTCATTTCAGTTTCTAAAGTTGGTATGGATTTGCGACATTGCGCAGTAAATAGATCCTTAATCGGCAACATTACCCACTTTGGTTTCTGCTTCGCCTAAACGGGAGGCTAGGGACTAACTCACCTGTAATCAATTGGCCAGGACTAGGTATTATACCGAACTCCAGGGTAAGTGGGACGGCGAGCCTGCTATATCCGCTGTGTAGCCCAATGGGGTAACCCCTCGTTGGGCTCCGAGGTGGGTGGGGAGCACTGGGGGAATGACATTTTGTACCATTTTTATGGCAAGTCGAAAAAAATGTGGAAAAGAAGTAGTCAAGTGTAGTGATCCTCGCTACTTAGTAATGACTAGGACAGAGAAAAATTGGCCATTTACTTCCGTCAGCCCTTTTCCTGTAAAAAAAGCCCTCGACAAAATTGCTGGTCCAGTGCACTCTTGTATTAAAACATGTAACGACACCCTCCTGGTAGAAACATTTGCGGCAAATCAGGCAGAAAAACTACTGAAGACCAAAATGCTAGGCAGCTACCCAATTGAGGTCGAACAGCACAAGACCTTGAGCTCCTCACGAAGAGTTATCACCACCCGCTCATTGGAAAGTTTGTCCAATGAGGAGCTTTAAGAGGATCTGGCATACCAGGGCATAACATCTGTTTATAGGGTTCAGCGGAAGGTTAATGGCGAATTTGTTCCTACCCGTACCCTGTTCCTTAGCTTTGATCGGGTAGATCTCCCTTAAAGGAAAATGGAAGTGGAGTTTTATTTATGGACGCTCTTTAACTGCTGTGGTTCTCAGCATCCCATTTTTTACTTGGCGTGAAAGATCGCTTAATTATGCTCAGAGGCCTCTTTTATCAGGCTTGACATGGAATCAACGTCTTTACCTCCCTTCCGAGGAAGCCATGCTAAGATTTTTACGCCCAAAAAAATCCACATCCTCTGCCGGGTTTGAACCCGCCTTCAAATGATTAAGGCAGAGTATGAAACCTTCGAGGTTAGGTCCTATATTCCCAACCCACTCAGATGGTACAAGTGTCGAAGATTAGGTCGCACCAGTGAGTTTTGTGCTGGTTATCTTACATGTGCTCTATGTGGAGAGGCATCGCGCGCTGGAACTTGTTCTGCCACTCCACTTATGTGAATTGCAGCGGGGAACACCCATCTAGTTCCCGAGATTGCCCCCGTTTTACGGAGGAGAGAGCGACCCAGGAGATACGGTTGACAGTCCTTCTCAAAGATTATATGCTCCTGCGTTCTTCGCCAACCCTCCGTCGCGCTTCGGTACCTACAGCTCCGTTACAGCTAAGTCGGTACGGCGTCGGGAAATAGCTACTCAAACTTGCGATACTAACAGGACAACAATTTCTGACACGGTTCTCATCGCCAGACCACAGCCAAAGTCCTCCACTTCTAAGCCTACATCGGCATCAACATCTGCCAGCACTGCCAATGTTAATAGGAGTCCAGAAAAAATATCACCCAAACTTTCGACCTCTGGCTCCAAGACCGGCTTATCCGTTGCTTATTCTGCACCATCGAAAGCAAACGCAAGTTATGTTAGGACCGACCTAGACGGCCGGGGTTCGATCCCAAGCGACCGCATGTGTGATTTGTGGTGGACAAAGCGGCGCTGGGGCGCGGTTTTCTCCGGGTACTCCGGTTTCCCCCGCCATCGCAATCCACCGTGCTCCATCATTATTCATGCATCATCAGTGTTACCATCTGCGGTGCCATAAGTAGTTAAAGTGAGCGTTAAACACTACAAAAAATGTTAGGACCGACTTCCTAAACGACAGTGTTAAGTCATAACCCAAAAAAACTAAGGGAAGAAATAGTACACGCCATTCTCCAAGTCGATTCTCTTCAGAAGAATCTTCAGGGGAGGGGGAGGGGGGTACTGATCGGCGACGACCATCTGCGTCGATCAGCACCTCCAATTTTCTATTGGAAAGGGGTTTTCTCCCGTGGAGGAAATGGATCAGGAGGATTCTACCTCCATTGCCAGACGGACAGTGCGGAAGCAGTAAGAAAACAGTGTAAGTCCTACACTTAAAAAGAACAGATTGAACCGACCAGCACTGCCGAATATGCAGAAACGTCTTTCAACGTAATCTTATTCCATACCATTGACCATGGCTGTAAAACATACGCGGACGTCGACCATTGTTTGAACTGTTGCTGCGCCAGAACCAACCTCAGGTGGTTTCCTTACAAGAATCTAAGCTCAGATCACACGACAACGTTACCTTCAGGCACTACTCCGCTGCACGGTATGATGTATCACCGGCAGAGGGTGTGCCTGCACATGGGGGCACTATGATATTTATGCTGAATCCGTGTCTTTGCAGTCTGACATCCAGTCGGTCACTGTATGGAATTCGTTGCCATCGGCCAATTTCACCATTTGTAGCATAAATGCTGCTTCCCTCTATTGACCTCTTGCGATCTGATTTAAACGACCTAGTTTCTCAGGTACCTGCAGCATTTCTACTGGACGGTGACGTGATGCCCATCACCCATTTTGGGGGTCACCTCGGGCTTGTACGAGAAGTCATCTTATTACCAATTTCTTGGACAGTTATCACCTATCTCTCTTAAACACCGGAGGGCCTAAATTTCTTTCTGCCTTTAACAGGTTTTCACACCTGGACATTGCTGTTCTCCACAGTTGGCAGTTTCCTTATACTAGAATAGCATCTGAGTTACATTCTAGTGACCACTTTCTAATTCTTATTAGTCTCTTGCACCGGTTGTATGTTCCCCACTTTTGCCTAGATGGCGGCTAGATAAAGTCAATTGAAACCTTTATTCCCGTTTGGCTGTTTTTAACTGTGGCTGTTTTTAACTGCACCGAGCACGACTCGGTGGATTTCTTAGTTGAACACGTCGCAGCAATTTTTTTTTTTTTATGCTGTTAAGCAGCCTATTCCGCGGTCGACTGGTCAACCTCGTCAATTTCCTGTTCCTTGATGGACAGATGAATGTCGGGATGCCTTTCGTCCCAGCAGAAGTGCTCTTCGGATTTTCTAGCGTCGTCCTGCGCTGCTTAACTTAATACAATATATGAAGATGCGTGTCAAATCCAGATAAGTTGTTAAGAACAGGAAAAACCAATCATGGAGCGAGTTTGTAAGCTCCTTTAATCGACATACACTTTCCTCTGTCGTAAGAGATAAGTTAAGGCGTGTGGCAGGTAAATCGCCGGTCTAAAAGCACCTGCTGGAGCTGTTGTTGATATGTTTGACGAGGCGGTCGCTTAAGGTAGTACTTTCGCTCAGGTTCTGACCAGACAATTATTGTCGTTAAGGCTCAGGTGGGATCTCAAGGCTTCTCCTTTCGTTCCAGAAATCTTGAGGATTACAATCGCCTATTCACCATAGCTGAGTTAGACCATGCACTTTCTTCTTCGCGAAACTCTGCGCCAGCGCCAGATGGCATACACGTCCAAATGTTCCAATATCTCTCTCCTAAGGGCAAGGCTTTCCTCCTCGAGGTCTACAATCGTTTCTGGTTGATGCAACTCACTCGGAAATTGGTGGGAGGCCACCATCATACTTATACTTAAGCCTTAAAAAGGCCGTGATCTTCCGTCCAGCTACCGTCCCATTTCGCTCACCAGTTGCGTTTGCAAGGTGATGGAACGCATGATAAATGGACGGTTGCTGTGATGGCTAGAGTTCCACAATTTATTGATAAACAGCCAGTGCTTTTTTCGCCGACGTTGGTCAGCAGCAGCCTATTTTGTATCGCTGTCGACGCAGATCATGAACGGCTTTCTTAAGAGCTGTCAAACACTTGGAATATTCTTTGACTTGGATAATATTTATGACACGTGTTGGTGAGCAGGGATCTTACGTCCCTCCTTAACTGGAATAGCCTTGGACGTCTACCTTTGTTTATCCAGGAGTTTATGAGGGACCACGTTTTCCGAGTAAGGGTCGGCTCGGTATTTTCTAACCTTTTTATTCAAAAGAACGGTGTGCCACAGGGATCGGTTCTGAGCGTGACGCTGTTTGCTATACATAGCGATTAATTCTATATCTCAGTGTGTACCCCCAGGTGTCTCGTCCGTTTATTCGTAGATGATTTTGCAATGTTTTGTACTTCTCAGCGTACACATTTTTTTGGAACACCGTCTCCAGCGATGTTTGGACAATTTTTATGATTGGAGCTCGAAAAACGACTTAGTTTCTCAACTGAGAAGTCCGTCTACGTTAACTTCTGCCACTGTTGGTGGCGATTGGTGCCTTCTTTTCGACTCGGGCCTGATTTACTTCCCTTCTTAGATAAGGCAAGATTCCTGGGGTTAGTATTCGATCGGAAACATTGCTGGTCATCACATATAGCACCGCTTAAAGCGCGGTGTGACCGTTCCCTGAATATTTTACGGATACTAAATGACAAATCTTCGGGAGCCGTTCGACAGCTTTGTCTCGCAGGAGATACAAATCTTTTGGGACAATGTTTATAGAACCAGATGAAGTATCGTCTATATACACTGCAAGGCTGCACTCCTTTTTCAGGGATGCAGGTGTAATGGGTTGGCTCTAAACGATACAGATAGCACAATAAACCCCAGGCTGAAATGTGCTCGGAGAAATGATGGGAATCTGTATCGTAAATTAAGCTGAAGAAGAAGAAATCAGACTATGGATGCATTGTGTATCCCTCAGCCCAACCATCTGTGCTAAGACGATTAGACACAGTCCATAATCAGGGCATCCGTATGGCTGTTGGTGGTTTACCGACCAGACCAATCGCTAGCCTCTACGCCGAATTCGCAGAGTCCCCTCTGCGATATCGGCGGGATGTCCTATTAACCAATTATGGCTCTGGGCTTAAGTGCATGCCGGCGCATCCAACGTGTACTTCTTTTTTCTCTGCACCGAACTGGACGCCTGTTATCGGAACCTCTCACTTAGTCCAAGGCCGGCAGGTTTCCGTTTCCGATAGTCGCTTCGGAAACACGATATCCAAATGCCTAGCATGTTGCCCAGGGGGGGGGGGGAAGGGTGGACCCACCTTAGTTACGTGCTTCCTCTCACGTAGATCTCGGGATGACAGCTTACGCGAAATCAGCTACATCTGTGCCTATTATCCGTTCGTGGTTTTTTTTTTTTTTTTTTTTTTTTTTTTTTTAGAATATTTATCAAAACACAGTGACCGCATTCGTCTATACACCGATGTAACGACGGTGTTTAATGTGCCTTTGTTTCCGGGACCGAAGCCTCTACTGTCGCTTTGCCTAGTAGCACATCTGTTTACTCTGTAGAGCTCTATGCCATATACCACACCCTTTTCTCTTTTCACCGCTGAAATTGGGGTGACTGCCTTATCTGAGTGATTCCCTTAGTGCTCTTCAGAGCATTCGTGAGCTGTACAACTACCATCCCCTCGTACAGCGCATCCAGGATACCGTCCACCTTATACGAGGGCTGATCAACAAAGACAGACTGATTTTTTCCTGTAGCTTCCGTGATAGTTTCGCATTGTAACATAAATATTTGAAAAGAGCGGGTTTTTATGTATAATGTCGGTAGGCGGCAGCACTCTCGTATCGGTAGGTTGGTATGGTTGGTAGTAATGCTCTATTTTGTAGACCCTACGTGCATTTCGCATACCAGACAATGGAGGTGACGCGAGAGGGGCAGTACGGCGCAATCAAATTCTGTTTTCGTTTAAACCATGCAGCCAACGAAACTTATGAAAAGCTGAAGCAAGCGTACAGTGAAGATGCATTACTTCGTGCAACAGTGTTTTGGTGGTTCAAGGACTTCAAAGAAGGCCGACTTGTCAGTGTTAAGCAAGGTGGGCCTGGTGTTTCGGCTTCTGTTGTGACTGAAGTCAACATCAACACAGCTGCTGTGGTTGTCCGAGAGGATCGGCGTATAACATTATGTAAGTGAAGTGTTGAGAATTTCAAATGGCAGTGTGTTTACAATTATGCACGACCATCTCCATATGACCCGAGTTTGTGCTCGTTGACTCCCGAACAAAAGGCTGTGCGAATGGAGACAAGCCGTGAAGTGCTGCGTCTCTTTGCTGATGGAGGGGATGCATTTTTTAAATCGATTATCACCGGTGATGCGTCATGGCTGCATCATTATGATCCTGAAGGGAAACAAGCCAGCACAGTGTGGAAATCGACAGATTCTCCAACACCAAAAAAGGCAAAAGTTGTTCCATCTGCAGGGAAAGTGATGGTGATTATATTTTTTGACTGTAATGGAATGATTTACCAGCATGCAGTTCCCTCTCACACTACTGTTACAGCAGCATACTACACGTCAGTATTGACTACACTGAGGAAGCACATTGCAAAGAAACGACCAGAGCTTTCTCGGACTGGGTGGCGCGATTTCATCATGACAATGCACGGCCTCACGTCGCAAATCAAGTCATGCAGTTTCTGGCTCAATTCAACATTGCCTGTGCACCACACCCACCTTATAGTTCGGATCTTGCACCCTGTGACTTTTTTTTATTCCCATCACTAAAGGCAAAGCTTAGGGGTATTCGATTTGAGAACTCTGAAGCACTGCTCAAGAAAAGTGAGGCGATTCTCAATGATCTAACAAAGAATGGTCTGCAGCACGTGTTCAAGGACTGGCAGAGACGCTATAAAAAGTGCATTGAAGTAGGAGGGGACTACTTTGAAAAAGATAATGTAAACATTGAATTGGAGTAATAAACATCTGTGAAAAAAATCAGTCTGTCTTTGTTGACCAGCCCTCAGGCACTAATGTGAATGTGCATGCTGGGGAATAACCTTGCAGATTTGGCAGCGAAGAGCGAGATCACGGAACCCAGTGTAACAATAGCTTGTGTGACATCCGACGATTTTAGGCTTGTTGTCCGAAGAGCGGTGTTTTCGTCTTGGCGGGACGAGTTGTCAGCTCTCCGCGGGAACAAACTTGTGGAGGTGAAGGACCTCCCCGTTCACTGGGCAACCTTCTCACGCATGTCTTGACGTGAGAAAGTTATGTTGGCTCAAATGCGTATTGCCCACTGTTATTTTACACATATCTGCTTATGAAGGAACCTCCACCTATCTGTACGCTCTGTGGAGAGTCCTTGACAGTCCGTCACGTGTTGCTGGAGTGTGTTCCTCTAGCACACATTCGAACATCCCGGCAACTGCCGACTAGTCTAGCAGAGGTTTTGGCGGACAGTGACAGAGCGGGTTTTTAACCTTTTAGCAAATTTAACTTTCGCACTGCGCGTTTTGATTGTTTTTATACCTTGGAGGCCGCGTTACTGTTTTACCTTTCTAACATGTGTCGTTTTTGTCCTCTATACTGTGCGTTTCATTTTAGTAGCCTTTTATCCCTATTTTAGCCCCATTTGATTTTATTGATAATCTTTTCTTTATTATTTCTAGATTTTTTTTTTTTTTTTTTACACTGGACTGTATGAATCGTTTTAGCTATTCTTTTAACTCCCTTTATATTGTATTTATCTGTTGGCTTTTGTCATGGTTTCGGTAGGGTGGTAATAACCTTGCAGTTGGGCACCCTAAAACCCCATCTATCATCATCATCACCTTTCACCCATCAGCGATAGATTACTCTGGAAGTAGAGATAAAGAACACTCAGAAATGTTTTGCAGGGAAGTACATATAGGCCTTTGTTGTGAGAGCAGGTCAGGCAGCTTTGAACAGGGAGGACTCAGGCCAGAGCCTCAATATACTATTATTGTATATCCCATAAATTTTGAATAGCATAATATCAAGAGTTACATAAAAAATATAGAAGTTAGAAGTCAAAATTGCCATGAAAGAAAAGCAATCCATGTATACCGAATTGCTACAAAAGAACCCATAAGTTAGAGCAAAATACAAAGAGAAATTAAATTATGTAATAATTAATATCCAATATAGAAAAGGGCTGTGCCATGGCTGAATGGTTAGAGCACTCGCCTCTCACACGTGGCCCAGGTTAGATCCCAGGCGACCACATGTGGTGAATGAAGTGATGCAGGATGGAATTCCTCTGGGTTTTCCCGTTTCCCTCTGCCATCGTATTCCACCGTTGCTCCATCGTCATTCCATATATCATCAGTGCCATATGTAATAAAAGTGGGTATTAAATACAATCAAAAGGAAGAAAAAAGATATACAAAATGGTATATTATAGCCAAGATGTCACCTATAAACTAACAAATCAACTATATAAATTGGAACAACATACAGCACATCTATCAATAAGTAATACATAATGGGGATTAAGAATAAATAGAAAAAAACAGAGGTAAAAGTGTTAAAATAGGTTCAAAATTAAGGTAAAATGAAAGATTGTTACATACCTATATTAAAGCAGACTCAACTGCTTCAAACTTTTGACACACATTTACCCAACTTTCATCAAGCTACACAATTTTCCTTCCATCTTTTCTGAATTGTTTTATTTTCCATAAATAGGAATGTCCCCACATTAAAATATAATTTCTCTCAATTATATGCGATTTATTTCCTCTTCTTTTCAAAATCAAAACCCATTTCCTTCAATAAATGATAAAAAGTGGAATATTTAAAATTTGGTAAGTCTACATCATCATTGACCCTTTTTAACATGGACAGAATTGTAGGGGGAATATTTTGAAATAGAAATTCATGAAATTTGCATTGTATAGCACTGCATACAAAATCATTATATTCACCTCCCTGGGTTTGTTTGCATGTCTCCTCTTCCACAGTGTAATGGCGACCTTAATCTAAAAAATGTATGCCTACTTATGCCAGTCACCTTAAGAAATTCACTAACAATGAACGAATCACCGCAACTGGGGTTCTTTTCCTTTAAATAATCTTAACACTTGAAGAATTGTTTTCCGCTTGCCACTTTTAATAATCTCACCCTTTTTTCTGCGATCCATTGTGCTCTGACGAATTAACTGCAATGCACATGATGAGATTTTGTAAAACTGACACATGCCCCAGATTCTCAAAACCTACTGAAAACTTCCACTGAAGTATGACCCCTTATTGCCCCTTGCCACATCTGGTTTTTATCATCTCCAAGACACGAGGACCAGGTTTGTTGGCACTGAGCCTTACACACTTTGCCTTAAACTGTCAATTATTGTTTCTGGAGATGTTCTATGTGTACATAAAAATAATTTCACTATTTCCTTCACAACTTTGTCACTGGAAGTTTTTACGTGGACTTGTAGAACGAGAATTAGCCAGCAGCGACATTTTCCACTGTATAAACAAAAAATTCAAACACTTTGTTTAAATTTTATTTTTTTTTAATAAATATGCTTAAGACATAGATGTAATCTAAATATAAAAGTGGGCTATAAAAGTAATCGAATAATCCAGATGGGCCAGCTTCAAGTGACACCGACAGTAATGTGGATACGACTAAAATCTTGAAATACCTAAGGTGAGGGAAGTGTTAAGTGCAATTAATGTATGTAGACGTTACATCAGTGTTAAAAGTGGTAGTGAAAAAGCTCCGAATTCATTAACAAGTTTGCAAAATGAGGTTTATGCACTTGGAGCAAGAAAAGGAAACAAGCTAAGTTAACTGATTTCTTTAAAGCAGGACCAAGTTCAAAACAATTTTTCTTTGTACCTATCTTCATTGTTTGTAAAATTTTTGCACACGTAGGCTCACTGTATTCCTTTTTTTTTTTTTTTATAATATGTATGATGCATTATCAAAATCTCAGTTTAAGTAATTCTGAGTTACAAGTAATCTCTCATTCCCCTGATATACACATAAATCCGGTTCAACTGTGTTTAAATGGAACATGCATAAAGGAGAAGGATGCTACATCATTAAAAGCATCAAATAATTATTATGCAGTTTAATATTCTTTGATATACAGTAATTTATCCATCATGATGATACATTAAATCACTGATGCTTCTAAATTTAGGATTTAGCTTGCATGCCCAGCACTTGTGAAGTTCTTGTCATTCTAGCTTAGAAACATAAGTACAACATGTTTAGGCCACCATAACAGTCAATTTAACTTAAGGTTATACTTTCCTTGAGAACTTTTCTGTTGAAACCTCAACATATGTAACACAAGAAGAAAGCTACATATATACAATAGAAAGGCCTACTGTTAAAAGTTGACAATTTACATCAAATACTTCATATATACAATAGTTTTGTTTATAGACAACTTAACTGCTCTATTAGGTGGCATCAAAAGTAGATATTGGCCTTCATTTGAAGCAACTGCATGCTAATAATGACATCTTTAAAATATATGAATATATAAACAACTTTTTTTCTTATTTCTATCTGTGATAAAATGATTTTGACTCATTTTGGCTGAACTTCTGCCACTGCTTAACAAAAAACAAATACTTAGATCTCATCTTCTACATATCCATTAAAGCTGTCACAGCTAAATATGAATCTGAAATGCTTTAAGAATGTATATAAAATGGAATATTCAAACATATTTCAGTGAAGTCTTAAACAAAATTGCTATAAAATAAATTCAACCATGATAATAGATTAGAAATTGGATACAAGTTAATAGAGTTTAAAATGTTTATTTCAGGACTTAAAATTAAAAGTACTGTATTTATCCAAATATAAAGACAATGGTTTTTTTTCCAAAATAATAAACTTCAGAACTGTTTTTTGAATACCATATAAGAAAAATATAAGTTTCACACTTTATGGGTACAGCAGATTTTGGACGTTTAATTTCGCGTCAAAAATTTGCTGCTAGGGACCTATGAGCATTCTGATTGAAAAAAAATATTACTCCCCGAGACTTAAATAAAATTACAGAACTGTTTTCTACAAATTGGAGGTTCCACGTAATGTTGTATTGGAAGTCAACAGTCAAGCTGAAAGAGAGAGGCTACCTGCACATTTCCCCTCCTTGGGACTCCCATATTTATGTGCAATGTGATTTATGCGCAAATTCGAACTAGGTAAAATGTTGTTACAGCTACGCAGCCACCACTGCCACTGCCAAATGTTATCATCGTACATTTCCTCCCTTCCCCGTCTCCCCCGCTCACAATATGAATTTCTGCATATTTTTCAAATTAGGTAAAAACATTTACGATGCATTATAGTAAGTATGTTGTCTAAATGCAGAATCATACATCGTCGTTGTTACAGTTAGTCTAGTGTCACCACGGCCATCACATTCCATCATCACATACACTGTACATTTTGTTCTCCATCTCTCCCGCTTGCAATATGAATTTCTGCTCAAATTAAAATTAGGTAAAAGCATTTAAAATATTAACCCTTTTAGTGCCAATCATGATCTAATTGTGATGCCATTTTCATATGTTTTAACTCTTTCCAGCAGGAAAGACTGTGTACTTTCTACATCATATCCATAGAGAAAGGTTTTTCTGGAGAATTTCAGGACCTTATCTTCCAGAGCACTAAATTAGCTCCAAATTTAATTTTTCTAGCCAATGTTTGTTTTTTGTGGTTGACCTTCGTCTAGCTGAAGGTTACGAACAAAGAGAAAATAAGAGGTGCAATTCGTAATGTATTAGAAGAAAGCAAGTGATTTTAAATTTTCAGACCTTGATGGAAAAGAGAGGAAGATAGTGATGAAAATGCATCCAATAAGAACGGACCTCATACAATTGCAAAATAATTGATGTACTTATCAAAATGGAGATACTTATCAAAATACAATGTGAATCAACCTTTCAGCTATGTAATAACATAATGTTAAATTGTACACTAATCTACATCTATTGCTTTATGCTAATAGTGGTATCATGCTTATGAGCGTGTGTTTTTGGTGAATTATTTTTTCAGTTTAAAGTTATGTGAATTCATTTTTTGTATTTTAAAACTAAATTACCAGACCAAAACAGGATGCTGCTTTAGTAAAGAAATATCTACACCTCCATTTAATTAGCCTGAACTTTCTGTGTAGTGAGCTTTTACATGCCTAATTATTGACTATTTTGGAATTTTTAATTTTATTTTCAAATTTTTCTTTTATTTTTAATTTTTTAAAAATATTGAAGAGAGTTCTCATCCATAAAAAAGATTCATTTGATACACATTTTATTAATAGTAATTTAAAACCCTGCACACTCTCCTCAACAATTGATTGGCACTTTTCAGACATAATTTTCTGGAACTAAAAGGGTTAAGTATGTTGTCTACATACAAAATACTAACCATCGTCATCATTACAATTATCCTAATGCCACTGTCATGTTGTATCATCACACCCGTAGCATACATTTCCATATTCCCCTCTCCAGCAACTGCTCAAAACATTAATTTCCACACAAATGCAAATTAAATAATACAATAAATAAATAAATAAACAAATAAGGGACTTAATCGGCTTGTGTCCATTAGTTTGTTCAAAATATATGTCAAACCTTTAAATTTCATTTAAAAACTCTTCTTTTTATATACCTATGTCTTTTTAACATGTCTTATGTAGGAGATATGCTAAATTCCAAAATTAAGTTCTGACAAATGGGAGTTCACCTTGTATTCAAATAAATACAATAATAAGAAATACAGTTTACCTCACCTTGAGAAATGCAAGAAATTTGGTCATAGAAAAAATTATATTCAAAACACACTCAAAATTATGCACAAGCACTTTGAGTATTAAAATTCTGTACAAGTTAATTTAAAGAATAAAACCACATATGAAACTGTCAGCTTTAGTCGGCTACAAGGATGGGGCCAATTATGGCATCTTTGTTCACTGCAAATTATGTGATTTAAAATAGAATGACAGAAAAGGAAAAAGAAAATAAACTATAGATAACAGTGCAAATTGCTTTATAAAACTTTCCCTTCCAGAAGCACAAAAAGATAAAAGTAAAAAATACCTTTTCTGAATAGTCCAAAACTTTGTAGTAGTATAAATTGAAAAATAACTGCTTTCAAAGTATGAGGATGTTGAGGAATGAAGCAGATATTGGAAGTAACGAAGAAGAGAGAAAAAAAAGCAAAATAATGTAAATGCTTTAATAATAAACAATATCAAAATACTGGAGCATCAAATTACAATGTCCTCAAAATTATCATATGTAGTAAATGAACATTTACAGAAAGTATAAACCACCTCTTTATAAACTCATGTAGGCAGGCATATCTGCAAAGTAACAAAAATAAAAATAAATAACAGTTCCATTTCTGTTTATGGAACCTTAAAATCAGAGCAATTGCATTTTATTCTGTACACTTAAAAAAAAAAAAAGTCAGGTTGCACTAAGCTGTTTTACTTACAAACCATGCAAATGTCTCAGAGGCTAAGTTATCTCAAATTGAAAATAATAGAATATGGCATAGCATACTAAACACTCTAAGAGTAACAAAGGGTAAGACTTCACCGATGCTAAGCTGTTAATATTTTGTTTTACATGCACAGAATTCGTTTTTTTAAATAAAATATCTTTTAAGAATATATACAATATTACAATAACTATTAATAAACACTGAATAATTAATGCACAATTCACATTATTGTCTCATAAAAGTAATAGCAGCAGAAGCCAACTTCAACGTTTATTTTTCTTTACCCACGAGCACTTACAAGAGTTTTATTTTTCATTCCTCCCATGTTTTTGTTTTTTCCAAATATAACCCATGGTTTTTGATGATCTATCCACATAATGAAGTGGCTAAAACTTAATTACATAATTTGAGATTTCAACATTATTAGTTCTTTCTATTTTGAGACAGAATCCAGCCATTCTCACTGATATCTTATGTTTGATTTGATAAAACTAAAATAGCACATCCGAAAATATTTTATAATTCCAGAGATTTAGCATGCGAATATGGAAGCAGTAGATGTTAGATCTGCAGGAATGTTATGAACTTTCATCACTTTCATCCGTTACTCTTAATGAAACAAATTCTGCACCTTCCTGTGATGATTCATGTGGTGGAGCTGTACTTCCTTCGCTAGGATAGTCTTCACCTGAAAGATTACATGAAACAATAAGCATTTTCTACTATGGAATAAAGCAATCTACATATTTGTAAAAAGAAAAGAAAGAAAGAAAAAAAAACATTTCAGAGTAACTGAACAAACAAAGTATAAAATTTACTGCAAATGGAAACAAAGAAAGCCCTTAATAATCTTTGGTCCATCTCAAAGGGATTTCATTAAAAATAAATTATTTGTATCGCAATATATGGCACTTTCAGTGAGGCATATGACTAATGAATTTTTAGACCCCTCTCATCAGAGGCTCGATATAAAAGACTGAAATGAGTGGCTTTCTGTTGGTGATAAGATTCTTGCATATTTGTATGCTTTTCTTCTTCTTTTTTTCTCTCCTTAAAAATTAATCATATGCATGGAAGAGAAAATATGTTTCATGATATGAGCAATCAACTAGAGAACTTTGATAGTGCATATAAAGGGATTACTGCATAAATCAATTTTAAGGAATTTACTAATGTGACAAACAAATATAAAAGATAAGTGCATATTTCACTAATATTTGAATTTAGGAGCATATACCAAGTCAGTCAAATACCTAAGAACTGGCTGCACAGTGTTTTTCCATTGGACATGTGGACATATGATTCTGAACTGCTGCTGTAAACAAGGTCACACGACTGACATAGGTTTGCTCTGTTCTGGAAGTGCAGTAATGAGCTCATAGTGATGTGGTGTAATTCAATTATTACAAGTGATTTATTATTTTGTCCTGTACTTGGTCGAAAGTGTATCACAGCTCAGCATTACTACTGTACAGCTTTATTTATTTGTGATTGGTATGTATTAACTCGTCAGCTCCCCAAGTGAAAGTACGACTTGCAGAAAGATTTCCAGGTGTAAAAGTTCCAGGCCTTACAACAATCCATGAACTTTGGTCACAGGGAGGATTCAGACTAAGAAATCTAAAAGACAGCACACAGTTCTTACCGGAGAAACATTAGATGACATCGTTCATCATTTGGAGAATTTCCCCTCAAAATCACTTAGACATCTCACAACTGGTAAACATTTCTTATGGCTCTGTATGAAGAAGTACTAAATCGCTGAAATTAAAACCATCAACCAAATAATCCTGTGATTCGGCGCACATTTTATGAGTGGACTCTCAATAGTGTATACGCTGGCAAAATAGATCAACATTAAATATTTTTTACAGACGAGGCTTGGTTCCACTTCATGGATGTGTGTACACAAAATAGATAGATATTCCATCCTGTATCATTATTAGAGCTCTGAGAAATCTAACATTGTTATGAAGTGCCCCTTCATTATGAAAAAATTAGTGTATGGTGTGCCATTAGCAGAGAAAAAGTTACAGGGTCAATTTTTTTTTGAGTCAACAGATGATACCCGTACAATCCCCCCCCCCCTCCAAGAGAATTAACAGACAGGGAGTGTGATTTTGCCACTTTTCAAACAAGACTCTGCAATAGCTCATACTGCCAATCTTTCATTGAGAACAATTGAAAACATGTTTCAGGACAGAATTATTACTTCAGATTTGTGGTATTTTAGGTCCCTCGATATAACCCCCTGCAATTTCTATTTCTGGGTAAATTAAAACAAAGTGTACAAGACAAATCCACACCCTGGAAGAATTAAAACAAAATATCCACCAGCAAATTGCCAGCATTTCTCAAGGTGAACTACATCGAGTGATGCAAAGTTTCCAAAAGAGGTGCCAAAAAAATCAATGGAAATGACTACTCAGTTTCAGCATCTCCTTTCATAAAGTTGGTAAGTAAAGCCATTAAAAACAATTTTAAAAATGTTGTATAGTTTCATCCACATCTTTCTATGGTAGTGACAGATGGCAACAAGTGCTGAGGCAAAGCACTACTCAGCGAGTTTGTACTTTTGGCTTGTTTTTGTGGAAGAGGGCAATCATGTTTTCAGATAGCCTAACTGGCATCCAAATTTGTAATATTTTTCTTTTCGCTCCTTAATGACAATGCTACATGGTTACAAAAATTGGTTATAAATTTTCACAAAGCAGCAATGCAATCTAAACATAACAAAGCTGCTGGGAAACCACCAAGAATATGCTTAGCCACAATGAACAGTTTATTTGTTTTTAAGAGAGTAGAACTTGGGATTCAGTTTCGTACTTATATTTTGTTCCTAGCTGTTTATAGCATTTAAATCTGGCAGTTTCCTGATCATTCTAATAACAGTGTATTTCAAAGCCAAAGGAAAAATATCATAATAAAGCATCTATGCTTCATAAATGGACTAATAGGATTTCTTCATGAGTTTTAGTGTGTGACAAATATGTGAGTTGATTTTATTGTATCATATGGTTGTTTCTCATATAATTACAGTAACATTAGTAAAGTTTTCTTTTTGTTTATTTATTTTTCCTTTTATAGATGTCCTAAAACAAATATTGCACAGCACTTACAAACAATAATACAAAAAGAGCCAGAAAAGCCAATCAAAGGTTTAGGAAATATTACAATTGCACTTTTAACAAGAAACAGTAAAACTTATGTTTCAGCAGATTTAGACTAGATACAGTATCAACATTTTGCTAAAGAAATTGAGCAGTTTAGAATATCGTGCAGGGGTTCTTGTAAAAATATTGTGAATGAAAAGTTTCTGAAGAATCTACAATGAGAGAAAATTACATCGGACCTCTTCATGAAGAGGTTTTCTTTACTTAACGTAACCACTAATCAAAGAAATTTAGAAAATAGACTAAAATTTATAATGATGTGTAATGAAAGGCTTTATGGCAATTATACATTTCATTATTTAACTGTTTATATGCATATTTCACATTTAAGTGCTTAGAGACCATACTGGTAATTTGAATCTCTGGTAATCAGTAGATGAAACAATTGATTCATGCATTAAGTTTCATTGTCAATGTCATCTTTGGCAAACTTATGGAAAATAAACCAGGAACACCACACTATTTTGCAGATTATCCATCATGATTTTCATGTCCTATGAATCTGTTCATGAAAAACTATAGCTAATAGTTACAGATGCAGTAACATACATAAGACAGTTAAAGCTTTGTAGATATTTTATCCACAGCACTGCATATGATGGTTATAGTTCATTGTTTACACACATTAGCAGATGATATAGCAAACTTCCACAAAGTGGATGCTTCAATTTCTTTTGTAAAAAAGACATTTGCAAGGCATCATCAACATAAAGATTTTCTGAAATGAGCCAGATACTAGCTTGCCCTTTAGCCAATCCAGATGTAGAATATGGAAGCATCAACACTATATTATAGCAGCCACCTAGGAGACATTCAAGTGCTGGAAACCTTGGATAAGAAATAACTTGAGACCACCTTGAGGTTTACCAGGAAACATGCGGGTCAGTTGAGAAATTCAATGCAATCCTGGCATGTTGCCATGGTAGCTCAGTGGAAGAGCAACCGGCTAGAGATTGAGACAGAGATTTGAAGCTTTCTCAGTGTTGACCATTACAATGACTTCACGGGATTGCAGCTGAGTTAGATTGCAATCAAAGAAATCCAATCTTTCGACCATCTTGACTCTGTGGTCTTTGTCAGAGAACTGGCAGAAAAGGTGTGAATAATGAATTTTTATCGCTTGGAGGTATACCAGTAGTTGTGTTCTGCCCCAACCGTTCAAACATGGCTTCTGGCACAAAATCTGCAATAGGTTGACATGTGTTCATTTTCTCCCAGGGCATCGCCCTCCGTGGTGTAATGGTTACCATGCTAATTTCATATACCCAAGGTTGCAGGTTCAAACCCGGCGGAGGATGATGGATTTTTTCAGGCATGAAAATCCTTAGCATGGCTTCCTTTGGAAGGGAAGTAAGGCCGTGGGTCCCGTATCATAGATTTACGGTACGTAAAAGAACCTCAAGCCTGATAGAGAGGCCTCTGAGCAAAATTTAGCGGTCTTTCATGCCCAATATAGAGTGGTGCGCTGAGAACCACAGCAGTTAAAGAGCGTCCATAAATAAAATGTCATTTCATTTTTTTTTTTTCCTCCCAGGTCCGCTCATGGTGTCGTATACTGGTTAGTGGTCTTCCATCCAAGTGCAGACCATGCCTAATACTGCTCAACTTTCTTGATCTGGCAACAGGTGTATACACAGCTTCCAGCATAATTTCCTCTATAGTCCATTTCTGGTGTAGTATTGTGGTCATCCATCCATGTATTGTCCATGCCCAATGCTGATTAACTTCTCTTAGTGCATATCTATTGACAGGTCTTCGTGCAGTGTCTGGCTTAGGTCTTTACGTGATCTACCCTTGGTTTCACGATGTGTCCATCCATCCACATGCTGATTTAACTGTTGCTTTAGCTCACTGAAATTCTCTTGTAACTACAAGGAAATATAAATGTACGAGGGTCAGCTGATAAGTCCCAGGCCTCACACAGATGTGGCGCCACTAGCCCAGTTAGACAGTAGCATTGTACTCTAGACTAGCTTGCATCCATAGTTACAGTTCAATAGCTTGTATAGTTTTCAAATGACAGCATTTTAAACAAGACAACTTTAGAGTTTTCACTAAAATGGAGGATTTAGAAAAACGAGCAATGATTAAATACTTCCATTTGAAAGGTTTAACACCTAAAGAAATCAAGTGAAATGGACAGTACATTGAAAGACTCTAAAAGATGGGTTGCAGAGTTTAAAATGGGACATACAAGCACTAGTGATGAGCCTCGCTCTGGACGCCCTGTAGAAGTGACAACTCCAGAGATCACTGAAAAAATTCATTGTTTAGTACTGGAAGACCGCAGTTTAAAGTTGTTTGAGATAGCAGAGGCTGTAAACATATCAAAAGAACGTGCAGGTAATATTTTAAGTAAGGCTTTGGGTTTTCACAAGGTCTGTGCAAGATGGGTACCACATTTGTTGACACCTGATCGAAAGTTGCAAAGAAAAACTGTTTCTGTTAAGAATATGGAGCTCAACTGTAAAATTCCAGTGAATTTTTGAGACGGCTTATTACCATAGATAAAACTTGGATACATCACTACACTCCAGAAAGTAAATCACAGTCAAAACAGTGGATTGCGCCAGGTGAACCAACTCCAAAAAAGACAAAGTCAATTTTGTCAGCTAACAAGGCTATGGCAAGTATTTTCTGGGATGCACAGGGAATTATTTTTATTGATTATTTGGAAAAGGGTAAAAGTATCACTGGTGACTACTACACAAGCTTACTGTAAAGTTTGAATGATGAGTGAAAAGAAAAAGATATTAGGTAAAAAAAATCTTGTTTCATCATGGGAATGCTCTGGCCTATCATTCAGTCATTGCAATGGGAAAAATGTGTGAATTAAGGTTGGAATTGCTTGAACATCCACCCTAATTGCCAGATCTAGCACCCAGTGACTACCATCTGTTCCCAAACCTCAAAAAATTTCTTGGAGGACGAAGATTTCACAATAATGAGGAGGTCACTGATGTGCTCAACAGGTATTTTGAGGTCCTTGATAAATCGCACTACAGAGATGGTTTAATTAAATTAGAACACCAATATCTCCTTTCTGGAGATTATCTTGAGAAATAAATAAAAAAATGTTAAATGCGGTTTTCATTAAGAGGCTTATCAGCTGGCCCTAATATAATAAAGGTTTCATAACATCAACAAGAAGTAGATAGCTGTGTAAATTTTTGTAAGAACAGTTTGTAGAAGTCATATATATGAATGCAACATTTAATTTTTCTGGGTATGTGTATGTAAAATTTAGCACAGCAAGAAAGTTCCATTTTAAGTCTCCAATTATCACACTTTGTAACAGAAAAGCTATCTTGAGCATAAAGTCAAGTGTAGAGGGTCTTTCTTGAATAAAAAGCAAGCACTACAACACATCATTTGTCAACTCCTGTCCATACAATAAAGGTACTTCATTCACATAGCTTTAAAAAGATTTAACTATTGATTTAGCCTATGGTACTCCCTTACAAGGCAGCAAGTAATAAGACCCTTTCTGCTAATTTTTTCTTGATTAGCATTAAGTAAATACAAGAATAAACTTTTCAACAATAATTTATTGTAGAGATGTAGGGAAAGTCATGTGAAAGGAACACATCCAAAGGAACAACCCTCTCTATCCATTTTTTCTTCACTTAGTTGAATGAGATGGAAACATTGTGTTTGCTGTAATTTTTCATTTGACCAATCCTTAAGCTTTTTACTTCAAATTCTTTTAACTACGAGGGCCGTTCAGAAAGTAGCCTCCGGTTGATTGCAAGAAATTCACCAAGTTAAATAAAAATATTTTAATATATACATCTTACAACTACATCTTTGCACTATTTTTCTACATAGTTTCCATAACGATTGAGGCACTTATCGTATCTGTTCACAAGCTATGAAATTCCTTCTGCATAAAAATCACCCGCTTGTGCCTGGAGCCAGCCTGTGACCGCATCTTTGAGCTCTTCGTCGTCATCAAACCGCTGGGACCCAAGCCATTTCTTCATATGCATGAAGAGGTGATAATCGCTTGGCGCCAGATCTGGGCTGTAAGGTGGATGGTTGACAACGTCCCATTTGAAGGACTCAAGAAGGGCTGTTGTTCTGCGAGCAGAGTGAGGACGGGCATTATCGTGCAAAAAAACGATACCGGAAGTCAGCATACCACGGCGTTTGTTCTGTATAGCCCGTCGTAATTGTTTTAGTGTTTCACAGTACACGTCTTGATTAATGGTCATCCCACGTTCCATGAATTCAACCAACAACACCCCTTTTGCATCCCAAAACACCGTTGCCATCAATTTTCGGCAGAAAAATCTTGCCGGGCTTTTATTGGTTTGGTAGGCGAATTTGAATGTGCCCACATCTTTGATTGTTCTTTTGCCTCAGGGTTCACGTACTTAATCCAGGTTTCGTCCCCGGTCACGATTCTGTTTAACAATGGTTCACCTTCGGCCTCATAACGTGACAGAAAGTCTAATGCAGAGGCCATTCTTTGAGTTTTGTGGTGGTCGGTAAGAATTTTGGGCACCCATCGTGCACAGAACTTACGGTAACCCAATCTTGCTGTCACTATCTCGTACAAGAGAGTCTTAGAAATCTGTGGAAAATCAGTAGACAACTCCGACATTGTGAAACGTCGGTTTTCACGAACTTTTGCATCAACTGTCTGAACGAGTTCGTCCGTGACCAATGATGGTCTACCACTCCTCTCTTCATCATGAACGTTTTCTCGTCCACTTTTAAATAAACGTACCCATTCACGGACCACTCCTTCACTCATAACTCTTGGTCTGTACACGGCACAAAGCTCACGATGAATAGCTGCTGCAGAATATCCTTTGGCTGTAAAAAACCTTATAACAGCACGCACTTCACATTTGGCGGGGTTTTCTATTGCAGTACACATTTCAAACGGCCACAAACACTAAACTAGCGCAGGTACGACTTTCACTCGACCACGGCTTGATGCCGACTGAACTGCTGAGTGCGTGAATGCACAGATGGCGTCGCTACTCCCCCCACTACCCGCACTGTGACCGATCGGAGGTTACTTTCTGAACGGCCCTCGTATTATTTGCATTTTCATGACCTAAATGTAAATGCATTCTGGAAACTTAATATAAACTTAAATGAACTAGTTCAAGCTCAACTAATAACTTACAAAATGTACACAATTGATAAATACTTGAAGAGCTAAATGTTACTGAGTTATTGCAAAAATAAATACCATTGGTTTTAATACTGTAATACAAAAGGTTACTTACAGGCAGAACAAAAGCATGCAAATTAGGAGTAGGCACATGTTTCAAAGGAACTTCTCAAAATGGTGATCTTTAACATCGATGCAAGGCGACATTGACATCAACAATTTCTGAACTCTATTGAACATACCTGGTATGTTGCAAGTTTCATTATTGGTTACAATAATGCAGGTTCTCTTCAGAATCAATTGGTGATGAATACACTATAGTCTTGCAGATGAGTATGGAGTTCATGGAGTTGAGTTCTGACAAACAAGGTGGCCAGAGTACAGTAGGACTGCCTCTTCTGATCCAACGATTTGGGAAGATGCAATTTAGATGCTCCAGTAGGTTTATCACATAATGTGCAGGAGCTCCATCTTGCTGGAAATGCAGTTGAGCCCAAACAACAAGTGGCACTTCTTCCAACAGGGCTGGCAGTACATACTTCAGAAATGTTTTATAAGTTCCACTACACAGTCAAGGAGGAAGAGGGCATGGCCTAATGATGTTAGAAACAATGCCAATCCATATGTTCACCATAAACTGCTGTTGATTGCTCTGAACAGTGGCATGGGGGTTTTCGTATGTCCACTGCAATTAAGATTTGATCCATCTTTGGTTAACGTGGCCTCATCGGTGAACAATACTAATAAAAATAATTCTGGTGGCTACCTTAAGGCCCATTCACAAAACTGCAGACATAATTACAATACTCAGCAGTTAAGGCTTGCACCTTTTGCAGATGGAAGGGTTAAAGTTGTTCCTCGTGCAAAACACATCTGCGTGGTTGGTGCCCATTTCACATGCAACAGCACAGGTGCTAGTTGACAGTTCCTCTTCCAGTATATGCAATACATTTTCTTCAAACTCTGAGTGTGATGCGCTGCAATCTGCTTTATTTGGAACTACAGAACCATGTTCTCACAAATAGATGTGCCTGATGGGACTGACGTTCTATTGGAGTACCTTTTGCTGTAAATCTGGGGAGCTATTGTAGAATGATATTCTGCTTCGCCATACACAAGGTGCATTTAAGCGAGTTCTTCAGAAAACGAGTAATTTTGCTCCATGTTCCCTGAGTATCTATTTAACTGTTTCAACATAGTTTTGTGTATGGATAAATAAATAGATAATTTATTTCATATTTTCAGTTAAAAACTTCATACATACATAATTTATTTGCTGGAGTTACTGAATTGGTATCATATACAGTTAACACCCTGGTGATTTACATTTAATTATACATTTTTATACCCTACTAACCTAATCTATTTCTTTCTTTTATACTTAAAACCTCATCAGTTTTACTATTAAAATCCTCTCTTTATTTGGAAAGTTTTCTCTCCCATTCTCTCTTACCTTCCCTGTATAATTACCTAATTGTTTCAGATATTCTTTCTTGTTGTTTCCAAAATGTTCTAAGTACACTATTTCAGTTAGTAGTTTTTCCAATTTTTATTCCATATTTTTGTTTCTTTGCATTCAGTTATACAGTGGGTAATTTTTCCAATTTTTATTCCATATTTTTTCTCTCCATATTTTTGTTTCTTTGCATTCAGTTATACAGTGGAATTATTATTGCCTAATAGTGAGCATAAATCTTTATTTACTTTTGAACCTTTTAACAACATTGTTCGTTCTTGCCCATGCTAGACCCTCTCTATCCATTTTTCTGTTCCCCATTCTTTCTTAACCTTGCTATATAATACCAAAATGCTCTTATCCCTTAAGCCACCTATTATTTAATAAGAGCTGTAGCTTTCCTGACGACGTAAATCTTTGAAGTTCTCTCGGGCTTCCAGCCAGGTGTAGATTTGGTGAGGCACCAACGTTTCGGGAGCATACATTGTTCCTGCCTTCAGGGCTACTGAATGAATTGAACTGATGTGGTCTCCTTATAAAGATATAGACCACAACTGGAAGCCCGAGAGAACTTCGAAGAGATACCTATTATTTCTTGTTTCCCTATATCATCTATCCTTGCTTGCACTTTATTCCATAATTTTTGCCCCAATTTGTTTGATGGTCTAACTCACCGAACCCAACTTCTCTTACAATTTCCTTTAATTGACATAACTAATTTCTTTCCCATTTTGTTGCTACTTGCATCCTGTAATAAACTTTCAGAATATTTCCTTTCTCTAGTGCTTAGATCCTGTTCCAGTATTTCACTATCCATTTAACTAGTGCTCCTTTCCTCCCAGCTCTCCCCTATTCAACTAATGCTACTCCATTTGGAACTATTCTTTGTAATCCCAATATCATTTTGCAAAAGGACCTATGAATTTGATCTATACATTCCCACCCTTTTTTGGTCTCCCAAATCTCTATTCCATGCATCATTATTGATTCCACTGTTGCTGTATATATTCTTTCTAGCCAGTTTACTCTCATATTTGGTATCTTTTTAAACAGGTTCTTGTGCTATTTAGAGCTAATTCCCCTTACCTAGTGCCTTTTTCCTTTGCTCTGTTCATTTTCCATTGTTATTTAGCCTTACTCCTAAGTAATCAAATTTGTTTACAACTTCGAATTCACCTCCCTCTAACCACCATCTCTCTTCTCTGTTGAGCTTATTCCCATTTTTACAAACCATAATTTTTGTTTACTTTAATTATTTTTAAATCCCATTTACTGCAGGATTTCTCTGTTGCTTCTATTGCTTTCTAGAGCAAACCCAGAATATCTTTATTTTTGCTTGCCGGACAATGTGCATTTTATTTTGCTATTTCTTGGATTATGTCATCAATAAACAAATTAAATAAAATGGGACTTAATTTATAATCATGTCTTACATCAATTGTATTTGGTACCAAATCTGTTACTTTTTTATTGGCAAACCTAATGCAGGATTGATTATCTGAGTACAACCTCTCTAATAGTCATATGAATTTCTCGCTCACTCCCTTTCTTCTCAACCTATATCAAGGCACATCCCTTTGCATGGCATCAAAGATCTTTTCTAGATCAGCGAAAAACAAATATATCTTAGCTCTTTTCTTACTTAGACATTTATCTATTATTGTTCTTATTACAAAACATTATCCGCTGTCAACTTTCCTTTTCTAATCCTCCCTTGTAGATCAGATAATTTACCTTCTATGTCTGCCCATTCTTGTAGTCGCTCTGCTAGTACCCCTGTAAACACTTTATCTATCACTGATAATTGACCAATATCTCTGTAGTTACTTGGATTATTCACCTCCCCTATCCCTTTATATATTTGCACTATAATTCCCCTTTTCCAATTTTGTGGAAACCTTCCTCCCTCAGGAAGCACATTAAATAGTTTTCCTAACATTACCCTTCTTTCAGTATGTTCATACCCTCCAGAATTCCCCAGGTATTTCATCTATTCCATTAGTTTTCTTGCTTTTTAATTTATTAACTTGCACTCTTATCTAATTTTCCAATATTTCCTGGTCTAATGTTTTGTCACAATTATGTAACTCCCCTAGTACTTTTGTCTGTATTAGCACATTACATCCATTTAATACTTTCTCGGCATAATCCTTACATTTCTTAGGACCAATTTTATTCTGCAAAACCCTAGTCTTCAATACTTTTTTTACCAGCTTTCATATTGTTTTGCTACCTCATATCTCTTGCCCAATATTATCAGACCACTCTTTCTTTTTCTCTTCAATTAAACATTTATAGCGCCACCTCGCTAATACAAAATGATAATTTTCGACCTGTTCTTTGATTGTTTCCATCTCCTAAACTCTCTTTCTACTGTTTTTCTTGTTGCAATGTAATTCTCATCATATCATACCTTTTTTATTTTTACCCCTTGATTTCTAATTTTCATTGTCATTCCTGCTAGTTTCACTTCCCCTTCTAGGTGCAGCATTGCTTCTATGGTTTTTCTCTCCTCAATAAGTTGTGTAATCTCACCTTGAGATTTTTCCTCTACTTAATTTAAATTTCCAATAAATAATTCTCTCTCCTCTGAACATCTGTAATTTTCAACAGTTTTATCTTCCTCAATATCTTCTTCCTGCTCTAATTCTCCCAATGTTTTGAAAGTTGCTCTTAATGAGAAATGATAACTATTCAATATCCTTTGTATAACCTTAAAATCTACGAAATCATTATTTAAATTCCTAGAATATAACATATAATCAATTACACTTTCTCCCATTTCATTTACAAATGTAAACTCCCTTAAATTGTCTGATCCTTTTGCCCCATTACACATTAATAGATTATTAACTTCACAAAATTCTATTAACTTTTTCTCTTCTTTACTCTTTATTTTGTCTTTACTATACGTTGTTATATAACTATTTTCTTTTATTTGGTAATCATTTAAATCACTTAAGTGTAATTGTTCTTACCCAACCCTTGCATTGAAGTCCCCTATTATCAGGCTATCATACTTCTGACACAAAAACTTCCATGTTGTTCTCGAACTTACTATAAAAGTTTGCTTGCATCATAAAATCCTGACATCCGTGGCAGATTATATACCACACACAAACCTAAGATTTGGCACTTTCTTGTCACACTTTGTAACAAAACCCACATCACTCAGCACCTTATTTCCTTTACTCCAAAATGTTTTTCGTTTCTGATAAGCTCTCCTATTCCCCCTGAAACCTTTCATTTTCTTTTTCACTCCATTTTTTCCGAAACAATCATAACCCTCCCTACTTATTACTTGCTTTTTTGTTACTCATGTTTTCACTACTGCAATCACATCACTTGTGTTAATACACCTTTGTGAATTTCTGCTGTGTATGGAAGGAAATAGGAAATGCGACATGGGAGACTTGATTACCAAATACTTATATGAGAAACAATTACCATATGGTGGTGTTAGTATAGGCCTGGGTATCAAAGTCATCCATTGGCAACATTGGGCATTGTTGTTATCAATGCAACGAAAGAACATAAATGTTACATTTGCAGTGAAGTGGTGTTGGCTATGCAGCAGAGAAATAACCTCCGGTAATAAAAACAGCTTACAATCTTTATTTTGGTGAATTCTGCAAATTAGGAGTCCAAGAAAAGAGCTCGGCTCCACATATCTATTGTAAGACTTGCTACACAAATCTTTTGGATTGGTTGAATCCAGGAGACCTTCGATGCCTTATGTCATCCAATTATTTACCTGGAGCCAACAAATCACACTGACAATGTCTATTTTATATGGTTCCACCACTCTGGATTTCTAATTATAAAAAGAAGACTATTGTGTATGCCAGTATACATTCTGCTACTCGTCCCAACACCCCTGAATTATATTCCATACACTCAGAAGACAAGCCTTGTGATCCACATCTACAGATCCGGACTTTGCACCTGATGTTAAACCTGAACATCACAAAATTAGCCACAGTGAATTAAATGATTTAGTCAGAGACCTGGAACTTAAGCCAAGGCAGAGCTGTTAGCCTCCAGATTGCAACAATGGCACTATCTTTCAAAAAATGTGAAAATGACATTTTTTCGTGCCAGAAACATCTTGAGAAATGATTTACTGAGGAGGGCAATTCAGTATTTTGTAGTGATGTTAGTAGCTTATCTACCTGATCAGTGTGGTTGTTTAGAGATGCGCTTCAAAATTAAATCCCAAAGCTGTATTACTTCAGTTACCTTTAATTCCTATTAGACTATTTCATGAATATGAAGGAAAACTTCATACAGTCTGAAACTTCTTCTTGATTTAATTTATTATAACATGCATAAATGGAAAACCTTGTGCAGACTTCAAAGTATCTGCAATATTATCTGGACTCCAACTGGGTTACACTAAACACTTGTTTTCATACATAAATGGAACAGTAGAGATAGAGCTTCTCATTTCATAAAAAAAGGAACAGCCTTTACGTAAAGGTATGGGAACTGGAAAAATGAATGTAGAATCTGAGAATATTTTAATTCCTCCACCACATATAAAACTTGGTTTCATCAAAAAGTTTGCTACAAAGTTGGACTGAAATGGATTGGCATTCAAATACCTAGTTACAAAACATCCAAGAATTAGTGAGGTAAGTTAATGGAAGGAGTTTTTGTTGACCCACAGATTTGTCAACTTCACCAAGATGAGATATTTAAACACTTTTTAAATGATGTTCAGAAAGAGGCATGAATTTCATTCAGAGAAGTGGTAAACAATTTTTTGGGAAACAAACTAGCTGGAAACCATGAAGACCTTGTTACAAATTTACTGTCATCAATCCAAAATGGGATGCAATATGTCCCTTAAATTACACTTTTTACACTCACATCTGAATTATTTTCCTGAAAGCTGTAGGGAAGTAAGCGATGAACATAGCAAACATTTCCACCAACAAATATCATTAATGAAAAAATGTTACCAAGGAAAGTGGAGTACAAGAATGCCTGCTGACTACCGTTGCACAGATCAGGGATGCCCCTCAACTTGACTACAAGAGGGAAGCAAGGAGAAGTTAGTAAAGCTAATTATAGGTAGAGGCAAGCGATCATGAATCTGTTTTACAAGACAGACAGATTTGCATATAAAAACTTGCTATCGTATTTTTCCTTAATATTATATTCCAACCAGAATGAACCTAACTTTCTTATTATCATACTTATTTTCAGCATAGTGTAAATCTTAGGAATAGCAAGGTTTCATTTATGCTGCAAACAAAGAGTCAAAATTTAGTGTCCAGTGTATCCTGGGTTAGATCCTATGCACTTGACAACAACAGTTAAAAGCTTTCTAATCACAATCACTATTTTAACTATTAATTTAGACAGTTTGGAACATAAAAAACCTTAGCTGTGACCACCAGAGTTTGGGATTTATTACCTCTCAAACAGCACTGCTAGAGGAGTTTCCAAGTTTTTACTTTCTCGGTATTTGTATTTTCCCATTGTTTACAACACCGTTTGTTGGTCTCTCAGGTTTCCTATTTTCACAGGTTTACAGTATATTAAAAACCTCAAGTTTACATAATTGAAATTTGACATTTCCCACCTTTTACATCATGCTTAGCACTCCGAGTAGGAAAAAATCTGACAAAATAGCACTGCGATCAATTGGAAACATTTGAGCAACCATTGTATGACCTTCAACAAGAAACTTCCGCATCTTCTCACGACCAGCCATGAGACGACATAATCACCCAACCTTTGCAGACTGCAGCACAGGGTTACCATTCATTCTTTGCAAAGCGAACCTATATTGGTGTTTGACGAGTTATTTGCTGTGTGTCTTGCCAAAGTTTTTCATTTTGTGTTTACCATTTTTGTTGCTGTGTTGTTGAAGTTAATGTTGGTGATTTGTTATATTTATTACTTTCTCTACACAAACTATGTACATAGTGTATAGAGAAGGTATTGCATTCTACCCAAAAATTCAATTAGAAAAGCGTGTGTGCGTGTGTGAGAGAGCGAGAGAGAGAGAGAGAGAGAGAGAGAGAGAGAGAGAGAGATAGCATAGCTCAAATCGAAAAGACTGTTGAATACCAAACTTGGTATTTAAGTTTGTTATATTCCAAGGATGCGACACGAAGATTTTCAAGAAAATCCCCCCACCCCCAACTACCCTTTACTTGGAACCCTTTTCGAAAAATTTTGATCTTCTTAAAAATGGATCTAACGATTTGGATTAAAATATTGCAAATTAAAGACATTTAGCTGACAAATAAAATGTATATCTGGAATTTTCTGGGAATAGCCTCTGAAGACCACTTTATTCTGGATCAATTTCACGGAATTTTGCATTACTGCTAAACCATAAGAGATGGACGAAAACTTACCACACAAAAAATAAAGAGCATGCTAAAACACACAATTTATGCAATATACATTTTTTTCATGGAGTTGATAGTTTTTTTTAAATATTCCTTGTTTTTGGTTTCAGCTTTGAAATACTTATACTTTTCTCATACAGGACTCTGTCAATTTCTGTCCATACAAACAAAGGAACTTCAGTCACATAGCAACCAGCTTTTGTCTATCACTTTAACCTATTGTACTCCCTTATTTCGCTTCTACTTACAAGGATGCAAGTAATAAGACTATTTCTGCTCATTTTTTCTTAATTAGTATTAAATAAAGAGAAGCATAAGCTTTCTAACAGTAGTTTGTTGCAGAGATGTAGAGAAAGTGAATGAAACACATCAGATTTTTTTTTTTTATGTTTTTCTTGTTGATTTTATTTCTTGCTATCCAAATTAAGTAGTCATTTATTTTGTTGCGATCTCTTTATTGGTTTCATTCATTTTTGTAAATCTTTGTTATTGTTTAATATTTGGAGTTTATGTTTTGTGTTGATCATGAATAAAAAAATCTGATGTGTTCCATTCACATGACTTTTTCTACATGTCTGCAACAAATTAGTTTTAAAAAGCTCATGCTTCTATTTACTTCATGCTAATTGACAAAAAATTAGCAGAAATAGTCTTATTACTTGCTTCCTTGTAAGTAGAAGGGAAATAAGAGAGTACATAGGTTAAAGCGATAGCCAAAAACTGGTTGCTATGTGACTGAGGTTCCTTTGTTTGTACGGACAGGAGTTGACAAATTCATGTATGAGAAAAGTAAGTTTTTCGAACCTGAAAATAAAAACAAGGAATATCTCAAAAATGATCAACTCCATGAAAAAAATGTATACAACATAAATTGTGTGTTTTAATTGTGTGTTTCCATGTGAAGAGTAGTTGGGGGTGGGGGGATTTTCTTGAAAATCTTCGTGTCGCAACTTGGAAGATACTGAACTTAAATATCAAGTTTGGTATTTAACGGATTTTTCATTATTGAGCTATGCTGCCCACAGACACACACACAGACATTTTTCTAAAAATGCTTTTTATGGATTCAAGTGGTCTCAAAACATGTATTTCCAGTGAAATCTCGGTACAAATTTTTGGGTGCAATGCAATACCTTCTCTATACACTATATACATAGTATGTATAGAGAAAGTAAAAAAGGAAAGAAAGACTTTCACTAAAGAGAAGCTTTGGAGTAGGTAGATTTGTATTGGAAAACAACTGTTGCAGTTGCCGTAAATTGCAGCTTCCCGTGTTCACACTAAATACAATGGTAAAATCACAACAATAGTATCCAGTGCTTCAGAATGTGGTCCAAACTGCAAGAAATGGTGAAAAGCTGATTTTCAATAGCAAGCAGGCATCCCAGTTGATGGAGTGCTTTAAAGGCAAAAAGCACTAAGGGTGGTATTGAGCATTTTAGTGTGTCCAATGGTTGGATCGACCACTTCAATGTGTTGTATATAACAGTACATGGAGAATCAAATGCAGTGAATATACAAACTGCAGTAGCTGACTATGAAATACGATCCCAAGGACATCTTAAATCTAGAGAAACTGTTCTTTAGCGTCTTGCCCAGCAACTTGGAATTCGATTGTTGAACTGAAAGTGATGTTAAAATATAGATGTTTTTTTTCCCCAAATGGCACTGTAGTTGTGCTTGGGGATCATTGCGCATCATTACCATTTCGGAAACAATAAGCAGATTGGTATAAAATTACAAACATATTCTTTATGAACGTTTTCAACTTTTTTGCGATTACATTGCAATGGCAACCAATTTTGCAAAAAAAAAAAAAAAAAAAAAAAAAAAAAAAAAAAAAAAAAAAATTATATATATATATAGTGAATTCATAAACTAAACAAAAAAATATACAAAAATCATGAAATGTTGCATGTTTAAAACGGCTACAAATTACACAACAAACATAACTATACCTCAATTTTGTATGTATTATTCATTTTAACAAAATTTGTGAAAAAAGTTCATGAAAATCAGGGATCCCCAATTATGTATTGTGGCCAATTACTACGGCATATATTCTAAACAAATTCAAGGTGTTTAATTACTAACAGTGGATACTTTCCATTGATGGTGGACAATTCAATATACAGAGAACAAATCATTTAGAATCTAAGAGAAGAAAGGTATAACATATAATACAGTAGATTGGAAAGAAGATTATAGCAATAAATTTAAACAAGTTTCTAATTATGGGCAGATATTCCAATATGGAATAAGGTTGATGTCAAAAGTTAAAAGTGCTATAGTCATTCTAATTATAATTAAAAGCTGGGAAGAAAATGAAAAAGAGGGTATATAAAAGGGCCAAGGGCTGGTATGATGAATGCAGAGTAATCAAAAGGCAAATAAAATAGATGTTGGTCAGGTGAAGGGAATTGGGAGACACACAATAAAGGAAGAGTACATGTAATGGAGGGAATCATATAATTCTTTGTTAGAACAAAAGGAAACAACCTGGGGGGCGAACATGAAAGTAATTTGATAAGGGTCTTAATTGAAGATAATGTAAATGAGGTATGGATGGCTATAAAATCAATGTATAGTAAATATGTAAATATATAACCACAAGAATGGATGGAATATTTTAAAAAATTTTATGGGGAGGGGGGGATAGCATAACAGAGATAAGAATTGGGGAAATAGGTAATAATTTTATGCCAGTAATCAATAATATTCCTGGATTACTTTTTACAGTGATCCAGTGGTAGGTACAATTACAATTAATGTTTTGAAACAATCATCACAACACATGGGCCATTAGCATAAACAACAGATCTAAAAGTGAACCAAGATAAGAATAGATCATAGTGGTAAGAAAGGGGAGAAATTGAGTAAATATGAAATATGTAAGAAAGTACATGGTAGTGAAAGAATACATTTATCTAGGAGTTAAAATAGATGATGGTGACTGCAAATGGGAAAAACAAAAAATTGCACTAGTGAAAGGAATAGGAGCTTTATTAGCGATCAAGAAGATTACCCAATATAAATACTAAATGGTTAGAGCAAGAACATAAAAATGGTGGTTGAGGAAAAATGTTTAATGAGATACAAGTATGGGGATTAGGAGGAGGATGTGAAGTCATAGATGAGATAGAGAAATGCTTGGGTTACCAAATACAGTCATTTTGTTTACACTATTGGCTGAGAGTCTTGCAAGAGCAAGGTTTTGACCACCATGCAAAATGTAATAACAAAGAGATTGCGATAATTAAATGGCTACTATACTAGGATAACAAGAAATAAAATCAATAAGAAAACATACAAAATAAGCATAATGAATCGCCAACAATAACTTTTAACAAATGCAGCAACAAAAACGGTAAGCACAAAATGAAAAACTTTGGCAAGACGCATGCCAAATAGCTCATCAAACACCAATGTAGCTTCATTTTGCAAATAATGAATGGTAGCCCTGTGCTGCAGTCTGCAGATTGCAAAGGGTGGGTGATTATGTCTTCATATGGCTAACCATGAGAAGATGTAGAAATGTTGTGTTGAAGGCCATACCTGTTTCAGATTGGTTGTGATGCCATTTTACCTCCAATTTTTTCCTGCTCTAAGTGACTGGTATGATGTAATGGCAGGAAATATCAAATTTCATAGACATAAACTTGATTTTAATACACTGCGAATCTGGGAACATATGAAATCTGAGGGAATCAACAAAAACTGTCACAACCAATGCAAAAACACAAATGCCAAGGAAGTAAATGTGGTGTAATACTATACTTATTAATTCTTCTTTGTATTTTTATTGCTGGTATGTTGTGTCTCCATTGTGTGTACACCATGCTTGGGTAGCATCCATATTGCCACACATGAGTTGCTGATTGCTATGTCCACTTGGGATTCAAGGTCAAACATTACGAAAGCACTACATCCAGTGCATCAGGATGAAACACAAACTCCAAAGAAACAAAAACATGCAACATTCAAAATATAAAGTACTGGAAGATATAGTAAAAAATTAAATCTAAATTTCAGGAGCAGAAGGCTGGTGTGCAGTAGGCTGAGATTACCATGGACTAAAATGACAGACTATGGATGTGAAGTTATGAAATGCTGCACTTAGCGTGAAAAGTGTCATGATTGGTAGTTATCATTTCTGCCTTTACACTATTAGTTTTAATTACCATGCAACTCTTTTTCTTTTTGATAGTGTTTAACTTCCACTTTTACTATGAATAGCATTTCAGGTGATAACATTGATGATACATGGATTGAAGATGGAGCACCGGCAGAATGCAATGATGGGGGAAATTGGAGAACTGAAGAAAACCTGCCCTGCACTGCTTAGTCCACAACAATCCCACTTGCAGTTGCCTGGGGTCGAACCCAGGCCACCATCTAACCACTCGGCCATGGCATCATGTGACATTAAAATTAACATGACAAGAGGGAGAAGTTGGCATTAGTTACCCTAAATAGTGCCAATATGTTAGACTCGCATGTTATGGTAAGCTCATTATAAATTCTGGCTTTAAGGTGGCTAACATTCTTGCAATTCAAAATTGGTTGCATCAATTGGCTGGATTGATTGAAGATTCAAGAAGTAGTTTTAACAAACCCCACAACACTATTTGTGGAGCATTTATTGCTGTTAGCAGCAAAACTTTGGAAGATTATAGGAGCTGATCATGAAATTTGAACCTAAGCACATTTTCAACTTGATGAAACTTATAACAGATGATTTCACAGGGTAATTTGGAACTGAAGACCACAAGATGGTCAAAAGCTTGGATTGAAAAAATATAGGTATTAACAAATTCATAAGGTCCAATTCTGCATTTTTTCATTTCTCGCATGCCTGAGAAGCTACATAGCTGCAGGGAGAGTGCTTTGAAGGCCAATGTTAAGGGAACAGGAGTAAATAGGGAGAAAATTGTAACATTACTGACAATGAGGAGTAAATACCCAATATTTGCTAAGAAAAGTATACAGCATAATGAATGTCATCATCCAGATTGACACTGAGCTTGCCTTTTTCCATTATGAGAATATCTTCTCAGATTTATGCACTAATTTAAATCCACAAAATGTGGAAATAATGCTGGGGAAATATTTTGAAAAATCTTGTGTGTTTCACTCATATGACTTTCCCTACATCTCTGTAACAAATTATTGTTAATAAGCTTATTCTTTTACTGAATGCTAAAACATTAGCAGAAACAGTCTTATTATGTAGTTCCTTATAAGTAGAAGGGAAATAAGGAAGTACACTAGGCTAAATCGACAGTCAAATGTTTTAAAATGTGGTTGCTATGAGACTGAAATCCATTTCTTTGTGTGGTCAAGCGTTGACAAGTTTCCATATGAGAAAAGTTCAAATATTTTAAAACTGAAATTAATAACAATGAATATCCAGAAAATGGCCAACTCCACAAAAAAAAAATGTATATGACATAGATTTTATTTATTTATTTTCAATAACAATCCATATTATAAATAAAATTTATTGTAATCCATTATTCAACTTATATATAACTAACTGCACCTTGACTTGAAATACTAATTAATAATATTTCCAGAAAACCACCTGGAAGTATTTTCTTAAACAGCGGTATACAAAAACTTTACATAAGTAAGGTTCAACGTGGATTATCGATTACATAACAGATTCCTCTAAATAGACTACAATACCGTCAAATTCTTTAAATTTAAAGATCATATCTACTAATACTCTAGTATTAGAATTTACAATAAAAATAATAGGGTATCTAATCCTAGTTTATATTTTTAATTTCATATAAATTGGTGTGTTTTATCTAGATACATTTTTTGTGTGACAGTATTTTTCTATATCTTTCACTTTACCAGTTATGCACATTTCAATAAAAGCATCCAGAATAAAGGTGTCTTCAGGGGCCACTCCCAGAAAATTCAAGATATACATTTTATTTGCGATGTAAATATCTTAAATATTAGAGATTTTAATCAAAATTGTTAGCTATTTTTTGGTAAAATCAAAATTTTCAAAAATTTTTCCATGTAAAGGCTAGTTTGGGGTTGGGGGTTTTCTTGAAAAACTTTGTGTTGCATCCTTGGAAGATATTGAACTTACATATCAAGTTTGGTATTTAATGCACTTCTCGTTTTTTAACTATGCATGCATACACGAGCATAGGCCCAACCACACACAGACATTTTTCTAAAAATACCTTTTTTGTACTCAGAGGGTCCCAAAACATGTATTTCTGCTGAAATCTCAGTATTAAGTTTTTGGATGCAATACAATACCTTCTCTATACAATATGAACATAGTATGTGTACAGAAAGTAAAAATGAGAAAATAACACTTTGCATTACAAATGTTTAAAAAGCATTCATTGCATATAATGTAGTTTAGGTTTACTTAGTATTTATTTTTTAGGACATTAAAGACAATAAATATAACTGCCTACAATTTTTCATAATTTCTTTTTACGCTTTCTACATGCATGAGCTTTTTATATCAACTTACAACTTTTTTAGTGATTTTTAAAAATGTTATTCACTGTTTCTTAAGGTTTCTATAAATTAACAATCACACTTTACCCATTACTATTAACAAAAATGTGTTCCCCATTCTTTGTACACCATATTTCTTATTAAAAACATTCAATTCGAAAAATTCTATAAATGTTCATACCCTCTATCAGTTAACTTGTGTTTGCTCTGTCTAAACTTCTCTGGTGTCTCCAATATTTCACTATTCATCCAGTTTATTTTCGCCTAACCCAATAGTGGATTGTCTACCAGGTAAAGTCTCAGTGTTCACATATCTACTTTAATCTTTTTATTATCTTCTTCTAATTGTTTGAGGAGGATAGAATTATGAAAGCACGAAAGAAAATGGGGATTATATACTATTCTAATACACATCACATTTTCATCTATTGTTTCTCCTCTAAATCAACCCTTAGTGTCTTTTTTCTCCTATAGGAAGTTTCCTCAACTCCTTTCCTTGATGTCTTCCTTGCAAAGAAACCTATAACTCCAGACTGTTTCTTACTACTGCTTCTCCTTTTATCCCTATTTACTAAAATCCCTCTAATAAATCTGTTTCTTTTTTATGCGCAATTCAGCTACAGCAATAAGTTCATTAGAAACTGATTCAAACTTCTCGCACAGGTTTTCTACTCCCTCACAGTTCCACAATCCTAGCCTCTTAATATTTTCTCTGCTCTATTGCAAGCCTCATCTAAAACTAAATTGTTCTAGCCTTTAATTCCATTCCTTCTCTTGGCATTAATTGTTTATTTCTGTTCAGAACTACGATACTGCCATGGTCAGATGAGACAATACGGTCTTCTTTCCCTTTCACTTCTGAATCCTACTTCTTTCCCCCAAGAACAAATCCTGTGCTGCTTTTACTTCCCTTCTTTTGGTTGACATCACTCTATTAGCTTCTCTTCCTGTCACTGACATATTTCAGTCAGCCGATTGTCTGTCCAGCTACTGGCTGCTGGATGCTTGATGACATAACATTATCTGCATGCATTTTTTTCTCACATCCATGCTGATGAGGGAATTTTGATTTTTCTCCAATTTTGCCCAAATTCGTCCCATTAACTTGGACTTTAATCTTCCTGTCTTGTTTCCTAAAGTTGCTGCTAAAGTCTGCTGAGTAATTTCTCTCCGACAGTTGATTCTCCCTTAGATATTTCTTGTCTATTTCTTTCTCCCCACTCCACAGCCAAAAGTTTAAAATATAAGCTCTTTTTCTTGCAATTTTCATATTTTGTACTAATTTTCTCTGTAAAATCCCTTTTTTGCCAGCAAATCTTTATTGGTGAAAATATCTCTTGGCTCTTCTGTAGGTGACCCAACAGAGCCATATTTCACATATACAGATAATCCTTTGTGCATTTAAATAACTGCTGAGCTCAACAGGGAACATCAAAGTCGGTTGCTTGGTATCTAATTTTGAGCAGTTGGCGGTGAAGCCATTTGCTCTCTTGCATTCCAGTATTTTGATGTTATATTATCATGTTGACTAAAGGTTGGGCAGTGCAGTAAATGGTTTCCATCCATATCTTCTTTAAGTGTACAGAAAGGACACAGAGATCTCTCTATACCAATCCTGAATAAATGTTTAATGAGACAGTCATGACCTGTTAGGAGTCTAAAACTTGCTATAGAGCATTTTCTTGGTAATGTAGTGATTCTGGTCTTTTTATTACATATATTTTCCCATGGTTTTCCTTTTGTTTGTAATACATTATCTTCTTTAATTTTGTTATTATATGTAGATATAATGATTCTTTTGATAGAGTGATAACTTATTGGATTAGATGAATTTGATGTAATTTTAATACCTTTCTTGGCTAGAAAGTCGGCTGTTTCATTACCCTGTCTTCCGCAATGTGCTGGTACCCAATGAAATATTAATCTTTTATTTAAAAGTAAACACTGCTCAGTGTGAGGACCTGCCTTCTGCTCCTCTTGCATATCAGTAGAAACTGAGAAAATCATACTCGTTGAGAGCAGCTACCAAGTTATAGTGCCATTTGTTCCTTGTATTACCAGAATAAATTGGCTGCATCCCTGACACTTTTTAGAGTTAATCTTGAGGAGGTCTTACTACAAAGTGAAGAAGCAAATTAAGGCTAATCACAATTTTACATTGTTAAAAATGATATGACACAAAATTACATTAGACTGCCTCTGTAATCAAATGTTAAGATATTTGATTTTTTTAACACAGGGGTACTGGGTTTAATTATCAGTTGGGGTGGGGTATTTTTTCTTTAGTTGTGTTGGAGTGATTGTGTCTTAAAGGTTAAACATGATTAAAAGCTAACATTTATGAATCTACATTAAAGTTGTTTCTCAAGTCAATGACCATTAAAATTAAAGGGGATACACAAATGAAAAAAAAACAAACACACAAACGAAAAACATACAAACAAAAAGGATTATCAGAGATGCCTTCTGATTAAATTAGTGACTATGATTTTCATTGCTTAAACTATAAGTTAACACACTCATGTTTCAGCAACTATTGTTCAAATTCACGACTGTTTACCTGGATTAGTTGCAGATGTATCTTCCTCAGCTTGACTTCGATTCATAGCTGGATCAATAGCTTCCTTTATTTGGCTATTGGCACCTTTAGGATCTAAATCTGTGGCCCAACTGAAGTGCATTAAAGCCAGATGTGTATTACCAAGCTTTTTATGAACCTGTGAACACAAGGAACTTATCTTGTTGCAAAAGCAATTTTGTTTGTGTCAACATCAATCTTATGGAAGATGACCAGAATTAATCTCTGGTCATCTGAGTGTCTACAGTACAGTTCAAAATTTATGAGATTTTTGCAAATATCAATATACTGCAAATGTACAAATAACCCCACTGCTTACACTTAAAATGAAAAATTGAAAACAACAAAGGCAATAGAACAGGAAGAGCAAAGAAAGGCTCTGCATAGAAAAAATGCCACAAAAGGGAGAAATTAAATTGAAAAAGAAGTAGAAAGTCAAAATAATTAAACCTCTAATTAAGATGGCAAAAGCTAATAAGGCAATGTTGCTCTTAATATATGTGTAGTGCAGTGGGAAGGGAGGTCAAGAAAATTATGAATAAGAGAAAAACTATAGAAAAGGGCTGCTAGGATGAGGACTACAGTTTAGCAAACAAAAGGGTGGAGAGAGAATTTAAAAGGTTAAAATAATTTAAAGAATCATTAACACATTGAAGCCCGGGCATTTCGGTAGTTGAAGTGCCAAGAAACCCAGGGTTTTTATGCCTACTTTGAGTTATTATTTACAGTACATCAATTAAATCTGCCGAAAAGTATTGGGACAATCTAAAAGTATGGCATTCAAGGACTTCTCACAAGTAAGAAAATAGTCATAACTTCCGTATTAATATTTTATTTTAAATTTACAAGCATCATTTATGAGTTTGAAAAAAGTACTGCATAAAGCTGCTTACCCTCCATTTATTCAAAGTTCGAAAAACTCCCCCTCAGAATTAGAATTTTCCACAGCTTCATTGGTATTCTGAGTTTCAGCTTCAGTTCACAGAAATCGAGGAAAATGCTGCATTTTAACATTTAAGACCACAAATGTAACAAACAGATCACCACCTTCAAAGAAAATGGCGCGACTACCCAAGATCAGCCAATATTACTAATCTCCTAAAATTCCTAATAGTTGACGAAAGCAAGGACAAATGGCAGCACAAATCAGACAACTAAACAATAACTGATGTATGCTCTTTGCCACATAGCCCAAAACTGAGTTAAGGTCACGAAATGAATTAAAAGCATTAGAAATATCTGCCCGAGCTATGCTCGGACATGGGTCTCATGAACATTTCGATGGCCTGACCTATACTCGGGCTTGGGCACCAAGTGTTTAAAAGAGAAAACTCTCTATAGCAAGGTCAAGCTATAAGTTTCCAATTGAGCAAAAAAAGTGATATGAGAATTGGTGAAAAGAATAAGCAGTGTAAGATCAGTAGAAAATAAAATTGGCCCAAATAAATGTAAGAGTTATCTTGAGAATTATTAGGAAAAGTAATTGAGTGATGCAGACTAAAATGATAGTGTGTTCCAAAATTGTATCGAAGCACTAGATCAGGAAATAATAGACTAGATTACAAAACTAAAAATCTGATGTGTTTCATTCACAAGACTTTCTCTACCTGTTCCACAAACAACTTTTTTTTACTAAAGATTATTCTTTTATCTCTGTTATGCTAATATTTTAAAAGCTGGTCGCTAAGTGAAACAATTTAAATTTGATTCTCTTTGGTTGCTAGGAGAAACAAAAGAGGCAAAAAGAAAGGTATCTTGCTGCTTGAGAAAAGTTAAGTATCTTAAAACAGAAATCAATAACTTGGAATATCTTGAAAACGGTTAACTCCACAATAAAAAATGTACATGAAATAGATTGCATGTTTTAATGTGATCCACATTTTTGGTGTAGACCATTTTGTCTATATTCTGTCAAGAAAGTACCGGGAATTGATCATTTAAAAATCCTGTTTAAAAGGGGATTCAAAATTAGTGTCGTCGCTAAGTTGGTACAACTTTTCCTCTATACCCACGTGGAGTTTGATCGTCATCTATCATCTAGTTTGTTTAAAGTACACCATTTTGTTAGTTCATCTCAAAGGTGATTTGCGATTTTACGATGGATACAATTATTGAACAAAGAATCTGTCTCAAATTTTGCATTGCAAATGGTATTTCGTGTGCCGAATCGCTGAAAATGTTACAGAGGGCCTACGGTGAATTGACTTTATCAAAAACACATGCATATGACTGGTACAGTGCATTCAAAAGTAGTCGAGATGTGGTGGAATATTTGCCTCACCCTGGTCGGCCATCAACAGTTTCAACTGAACTGAACATCCCTAAAGTGAAGAAAATGGTGTCTGAAAATCATCATTTAGGTCTGAGAGAGTTTACCGCTGAATTTTCTGTGTCTCACGAATTGATTCATACCATTTTAAACAATTGTTTGGGCATGACATGCGTTGCAGCTCGGTTAGTTCTGAAAGACTTGAATTTTCTACAAAAACTCAATCGCGTAAGGATTGCTAAAGACATGCTAGAACAAGCCAGTTCCAACCCCACATTCATGAAACGCATTGTAACTGGTGATGAGATGTGGGTTTACGAGTTTGACACTCAAACAGTCAACAAGCTTCACAATGGCGCCTTCCAACTGAACCGAAACCTAAAAGCACACGTCAAACTCGATGAAACTGAAGGTCATGTTGACAGTTATTTTTTCGATTATCGCGGTGTTCTGCACTCAAGAGTTCTTGCCAAAAGGTCAGATAGTAAATAGACTTATTATCTGAGCGTTATGCGGCACTTGAGAGAGCAAATACGGTGAAAAAGGCCAGATTTGTGGAAAGACAACTCATGGATTCTGCACCACGATAACGCACCAGCTCATACGGCTATTATTGTGAACGAATTTCTGGCCAAAAACTCAACAAATTTCATCGAACAGCCACCCTATTCACCTGATCTGGCTCCTGCTGATTTCTTTCTCTTTCCAAAACTTAAGTTACAACTTCGAGGCACCCGTTTTCAGTCGATAGAAGACATAAAGGAAAATTTGTGGCGAGAATTGGCATCGATTCCTAAAAGTGCCTACAAAAAAAGGTTTCGATGATTGGATTATTCGTTGGCATAAATGTATAATTTTCAGAAGGGGCCTACTTGAAGGCGATAAAATAAAATTGGATGAATAATTCATTTTTTGTGTTTTATTGGCAAATTCCCAGAACTTTCTTGACACAGTAGTATCTCTTAAGGTTTACCAGTTACAAAATATTATACAAAAGTCAGAATGAGGTAGTCTTCATATGCTGTTTCCAGAAAATCAAGATATACATTGTGTTTGTCATGAAAATATCATAAAAAAATTGTTAAGAGTCATTTTTAAAAAATTCAAGATTTTCGAAAGATGTTCCATTTAAAGGGTAGTTGGGAGTGGGGAGATTTTCTTAAAAATCTTCCTGTCGCATCTTTGGAAGATACTGAACTTAAATATCAAGTTTGGTATTTAACCAGCTTTTCGTTTATGAGCTATGCTGCACACACACTGATGTAGCCACGATATGGCTAAGTGGTTAGACAACTTGCCTCTCACCCAGGAGGCCCAAGTTCGATCCCAGGTGACCACAGTGGTCAAAGTGGCACAGGGGTAGGTTTTCTCCAGGTTCTCTGGTTTCCTGTCATTGCATTTCACCAGTTCTCCATCTTCATTTCACGTATCATCAGTGTCATCACCTGTGGTGCCATATGTAGTAAGCACTATTTAAAAAAACACAGACATGTTTCCAAAAATACTTTTTTCTTTATTAGGGGGTCTTAAAACATGCATTTCTGGTGAAATCTTAGTATCAAAATTTTGGGTGGAATGCAATACTTTCTTTATTCACTATGTACATTGTTCATATGTGCTAGAGAAAGTAAAAAAGTTAACAGAATTGACAGAATACTAGGAGAATTCTGAAAACTGTAGTATTAAGATAATGAAAGCAGGACATTACTTTTAAAAACTGTTCAATGGGCTGTTAGAGGAAAGATTCCACGAAACTGGAAACTGGGAGAAATTGTGCCAAGTTTTAAGAGAAAAGGGGAGGTAAACAACGCAAGTAGAGCTTGGATCTGAAGTGATGGCATCATGGCAAAGGATACACATTTAGAAAAATGCACACATAGTTATGAATTTTGCAATACTATCGGCAGACAACATCTTAGGATTGCCTCCACGGAAACAGATGGCAGCACAATGACATTATGTTAGCAACTTCCCCCTCTGAAGCCACTCAAACACCTACTGACGAACATCTTTGAAATACATTCAGGGAAAAAACTAAGTGAAACTATATTGTTCATATTTGACTAAAATTAGGTATGCAATAATATTACATACTTGAGGTTAGTGGGGATTGACCCTCAACCATTAACAGCAAAAGGGGAGGAGGAGTGGTTGTGCTAGTTTTGCTATGTTGTGGCAGAAAATATTATCCTTTAAAACAAGCAAAGCACACCTAGTAGCTTTGTCTCATTTTTACTTCTAATATAAAAAATATGATTTAATGAAATTAATATACAACACAAATAACACACCATTTATTCTAATTGTGCCACACCATCTAAACAATCATCATTAATATCTTTGCTGTCACTTAGGTAACTTTCAGAATAGGATGCTAAATGAATGTTCTTGCTGCAGTAGTAGTAGTAGTATGGCTTTAGGGCGCACAACTGCATTGGTTATTAGCGCACTAGAGTAGTAAAAAGAGCCAAGTTAAAAGGCATAAAAATCACTAAAACAGAATTACCACACAAGGGTTAAAACTTGACAGAGAACAAAAAAGCTACCTAAGTCAGATTAAAAACAAGGTACTAAAAAAAAAAAAACAAGTCGAAAAGGATAAAACCAAGATAAAAATTTAAACCCTACTGTACATCCCGCAGCAGCGGAGAAAATTAAAAAGTCTGGCACAAGATTGTCGCCGAGAAGGGTGGGGATGTCAGTAGGCAGACATAGGGACGCACGCAGCACAGTATAAAGGTGGCGCTCCAATAAAAAATGATGCACCGTCAAAGGCTCGTTATACGAAGCACATTGCGGTGCGGCTTCCCCACGTAAAAGGTACTCATGGCTAAAACGGCAGTGTCCAATACGCAGTCGCGCTAAAATCACTTCATCGCGGCGAGATGCACGCGAAGAAGTAGTCCAGGGGACAGGAAGGGACTTGACCTCTCATAGTTTGTTCCCACGCACCCCGGACCATTCCGCGAACCAGCGCGAAAGAATGGCCCGGCGCAGGAGGACACGAGCATCATTGGGAGGAACAGTGGAGCTAAAAACAGTGGGATTTAAAATAGCAGACTTGGCAGCTGCGTCCGCTTGTGCGTTTTCCTGCTCCTGGCTCCTGCGTCCGCTTGCTCATTCCCGCTCACACCTACGTGACCAGGAACCCAAGCAAACGACACGCTGACGCCAGCATCAGCGAGCGAATGCAGGCGATCCTGAATACGCTGTATCAAAGGATGGTATGGATACAGCTTACGCAGGCCCTGTAGTGCACTGAGGGAATCGCTACACATAACAAACTGCCTAAAATCCTGTCCCCGGATAAAAACAAGAGCTTGATAAATACTGAAAAGTTCGGCGGTAAAAATTGAACACTGCCCCAATAGGTGAAACGCGTAACTCCGCGAATTAAAAACAAAAGCACATCCCACACCACGGTCATCCTTTGAACCATCCGTGAAAATAAAACAATGGTTGGGAAATTCGGCCTGCAACTCTAAAAAAGCGGAGCGAAAGGCCGAGGGCGGAGTAACTGATTTCGTCATGGATGCCACCCGTAGGTGGACCGGGGTGTCACATCGTAACCAAGGAGGGGATGAACATTCCTCTAGTGACAGCAGAGCCGGTAGCTGAACATCCAACAGGCAAAGCAGTTCACGAAGGCGAACCCCGGCAGGAAGCAAGGCCAGCGCACTAACAGCATATTGACGGTCAAGAGACTCGTCAAAGAATAACTTGAAAGACGGGTGATCCGGCATTGCATGGAGGCGGAGGGCATAGCTGCAAAGAAGGACCTCTCACGCCTATAGCACAGCGGAGGTTCAGCAGCCTCAGCAGACAAACTAATAACTGGACTCGTCGGAAACGCACCCAGTGCCAGGCGAATCCCTCGATGGTGAACGGGGTTTAAACGACGTAAAACTGAACGACATGCCGAAGAGTACATGCACCCGTAATCAAGCTTAGAGCGAACAAGCGAACGATATAGCTGTAATAGTACAGTGCGATCTGATCCCCAGGATGTGCCACATAAAATACGTAAAATATTAAGTGCTCGATCACATCGAGCCCTCAACAAAGAAATATGAGACGACCAGCTAAGCTTCCTGTCAAACACTAGGCCAAGAAACTTTACAGTTTCGGCGAAGGGCAGCGGTACCGGCCCAAGGTGTAGGGAAGGCGCCGCGTAACGTTTCCGACGCCAGAAGTTGACACAAACAGTTTTCTCGGCAGAAAAACGGAAACCATTCGCAACGCTCCAACTATGCAGACGGTCGATACAAGCCTGAAGGCGAAGCTCCAAAAGGCATGTGCGCCGAGAGCTGCAATAAATTGCAAAGTCGTCAACAAATAAGGATGAGGAAATTCCAGCAGGAAGACAAATCAGCGATAGGATTGATGGCGATGGCGAAGAGGGTGCAACTGAGAACCTTGAGGTACTCCATTCTCCTGACTAAATACGCGGGAGCAAACAGAACCAACACGTACACAAAATACCCGCTTCTCCATAAACTCGCGGAGGAACACTGGAAGGCGGCCACGGCAGCCCCACTTATGCAACGTACGCAATAAGCCAGCCCTCCAGCAGGTGTCATATGCTTTCTCGAGATCGAAAAATATGGCCACAGTTTGGCACATGCGCAGAAATCCCTTCAGGATATGAGTCGAGAGGGAGACTAGGTGGTCAGTCGAGGAGCGGTATCGGCGAAAGCCGCACTGGATATTGCAGAGGAGTTTCTCAGACTCGAGCCACCATCGTAACCGCCCATTGATCATGCGCTCCATCACCTTACAAACTGCACTGGTGGACGGTAACTGGAAGGAAGTCTACGATCCTTTCCCGGTTTTAAAATGGGAACAACCGTGGCTTCACGCCAAGCCGCAGGAAACACACCCTCTTGCCAAACACGGTTATATAGGCTCAGGAGTTAGAGTTTACCATCAGAAGGGAGGTGCTGCAGCATGGCAATGTAGATACCATCGGGTCCTGGAGCGGAATGCCGAGAAGATGCTAGTGAGGCATCCAGCTCTCGCATGCTATAAGATGTGTTATAGCACTCAGTGTCAGAGGACCGGAAAGAGAGACTCTGAGACTCCACCTCCGTCTTAATGGCACGGAACGCCGGGTGATAATTGGCGGAACTGGACACATTTGCGAATGTGCTGCCTAGGACGTCTGACACAGCAACCGGATCAACTAAGGTGTCGGTGCCCACGAGTAGTCCCGGTATGGAGGTACCAGTCTGCTTACCGGCAACACGGCGGAGCTTCTCCCACACAACGGTGTTGTGCGGTTAAAGGTAGACACAAACGAATTCCATGAAGATCTTTTGCTATCTTGGATAATTCGGCGTGCCCGTGCGCGTGTTTGTTTAAAAATGATCAAGTGCTCCAGCGTAGGGTGATGGCGAAATACCCTAAGAGCCCTCCTACGAGCACGAATGGCATCGCGACACTCAGCAGTCCACCAAGGGACCGGTAAGCGTTTAGGTCGGGAAGATGTCCGGGGCATGGTTTGCTGCGGCAGAGAATATAACACAGTTAAAGTGCTCAAGCATATGGTCAACCGTGTGGAACTGACGGTCGCCAAACACAGCCAGAGAGGAAAAGAGCTCCCAGTTAGACTTAGACAGCTGCCAAGTGCTAGCACGCGATGAGGAAATGTGAAAGCATGGTGAGGACACAAGAAAAATGATCGCTGGAATGAGTGTCAGATACTACGTTCCATTGGAAGCAGTGAACAAGCTGTGCTGAACAAACAGAAAGGTCCAGGTGGGAAAGGTGGCAGAAGAATCGGAAATGAAAGTAGGTTCACCGGTGTTCAGAACAGAGAGACTATTTTGATCGAAAAGGTGAGCAAGAACGGTCCCCCGCGCGCAGGCCCTAGGAGATGGTGGGCATTAAAATCACCCAGCAGAAGAAAAGGTGCTGGGAGCTGTGACAAGAGATGGAGCATGTCAGCGGCGCAGAGAATAAATGAAGGCGGAACGTAGACATTACATACGGTAAAGCAGAAACCAGGAAGGGTAAGTCGGGTAGCAACAGCTTGCAAGGTTAAGCGAGACTGCCTGACCGCAGATGTCATTACGCGTGAGGATCATAACACCCCCATGAGCAGGAGAGCCCTCCTCCGGTGTAACGTCAAACCGCATGGGAAGGTATTGGTGCAGGGCAAATGCATCATGGGGGCGAAGCTTTGTCTCCTGCAAATACAGAATCAGAGGGTTATAGGACCGTAGTAACAGCTGCAATTCGGCCCTATGGGTACGGACACCGCGGATATTCCACGTCAGGAGAGCCATGGAGCACAGTTATAGGCGTGAAAGCTTACAGAATAATCATAATATGAGTTTGCAGCTGGGATTCAAACGAATGGTGGAAACGAAGTAGATGGAGTTAAGGTGGGCGTTTTTTGTGCTTTGCACTCTTTGGACCCACAAGAGTATAGCCACCTTCGTCGGCGCTATCCGCTGATGTTCGGGATGCGGAAGATCCCCTACGGCTCGTAGAACGAGAACGGGACTTGGAAGGTTTATCAGTGGCCTTGAGTTTCTTGCGACTGCGCTCATGAGGAGCAGCGACAGATGGTGTCGGTCTCATTAGCGGCTTACGTGCAGGCTCGGGAGAAATAGAACTTGTGGCAGTGGGTGGTGTGAATGTTGAAGACTGCGAGGTTGTTGTGGTCGGCGTCTGTTCTGTTTGAGTACACGCGTCGGCTACAGGCACGGTTTGTAGTGCCACTGAGGACAGGAGTGCGGCGGAGCGCTGAGGCATAGCCTGAGATGGTCGCAGGCTGCAGATTTTGGAAGCGACGCCTGGCATCCGGAAAAGTCAGGCGTTCCTTAACTCGCAGCTCCTGGATAGCCATTTCCTCGAGAAAACGTGGACATTGCCGGGAGTTAGATGGATGCTTCCCTGTACAATGGACGCAACAAGGGTCTCGAGCACAAGCAGTTTCTCCGTGGGCAGCTTGTCCGCAACGTTCACAGGTAGCGTCGAAGGTGCACTGAGTTTGCGTGTGACCGAACCGTTGGCACCGAAAACAGCGCATTGGGTTTGGAACATATGGTCGCACAGAGATGCGTTCATATCCATAATATAGGGTCTCGGGTAGTGTGGTGCCCTTAAAGTCAGAAATACCGTACGCAGTGCCACTGATTCACCATCTCGTTTGCCGAGCAGACGGTACGCTTGGCATACACCCTGGTCAGATAAATTAGTGACAATATCTGCTTCGGAAACACCGTCTAAACAAGAGGTAGTTACGACGCCTCTACAGGTGTTCAAAGTCTTGTGGGGGGCCACCTTCATGGGGTAGGAACCCAACAAGCTGGCCTTCAGGAATTTCTTGGACTGGTCTTCCGTCTTCGTTTCAATCAAACGCGTACCGTCTCGCGTTCGGGTGGCATTGGTCACTTTACCGCATATCCTGTCAATCTCGCGTTGTATGTAAAACGGACTAATATCTCGCATAGTTTTCTTTTCACATGCCAAGGTCACAACTATAAAGCGGTCAAAAGAAGAGGTTTTGCGCGGAGATAGCATTATGGAAAGACCCCCGTCCGGAACCGTCGGCGTCAGCCTGCCATCCGGGGGTAGAGAGAAAAGACACCAAAGTACTTTCCGGTCTGTGCCGCCTGGTAGACCCCTACCAGACCGATCTCAAGGAATACCTCAGAAGGAGTTACCCTCCAGCCACCACTGCTGGTCCATATGGGTAAGCCCTTCAGCATGTACAACCCGGCTTTAAGCCCCTACCACAGGTATAACCACCTGTGGCTCCCCACTTTAGGCCATGCTGCGTAATAAAGCAGACATGGATTCAGGGGACTTGTGGTTGATTACGCCGGGTTTTCCGTTAGCGGTAACACGACCGGTCCGTAATTCTAACCCAACGAGCAGCGTTCGTCGGGAAATTAAAACGGACAGGGCCCCCAAAGAAGCTACGTGGGTGTACATAGCTGTATGGACGGGCTCCGCACCTAAGGCTTACACATAGGGGCAGTAGGAAGGGTCCACTCAACCTTCACGCCTGAGACCTCCGAAGAGCACACATGTTGGAAGCCGCACTGGAACCGTGGGACAGGAACCACGGAGATAGAATAAAGATCCCTGTTGGTGAGGCAGGAGTTAATAAATCTAAAGCCTTAATACTAAACATGTAAAGAATAAGCCTAGAAGGGGAAGAAGATGAGGCAAGTAAATTCGCTCTCACAAAACAAACAAATATGCACACAAACACAAAACGTGGCTCAGTTGGTGGCGATGATGATGATGAGATGGCGGCGAGTGGCTCGGGAACCCCCGGGTGTCCATCACATGTGTCCATCACATGTTCAGTTCCAAATGAAGCCTTGCTCAATTATTCATTTTTTCGCACATTGCTTTCCATTATTCCTTGACTGTAGCAAATTTCTGTTTAGCCAGCTTTTGGATATCATTAAATTTGAATGTGAAATTGTGTAGGGCAACCCAGCTTTTAACAATGGCCCAGACTCTTTCAATAGGATTATGCATTAGATAATAGGATTAAGTATTGTACAAATGCTAATGCTTTGTCAAATTGACAATGTGCAATTCTATTCCCTCTTACCATCACCTCTTTCTGTTAATTGAGGCTCACGTAACCTGCAGTATCTTCAGTTAGTATCATGCTGCGTCGGAAGTGACATCAAGTGTATGTTATTGTCATCCTGTAAACAATTAATTCATCATTATTTTTCCTGGGTAGTCATATGGGCGAAACATTAGCTTTTATGTAAGTATATACATATCAATGTTGCATCATACGAACCTCTGTTTTATTTAGCTGTCATTTATTTGAGTTTTTTTATTAAATTATATCAGTTTATGCCATAAATGTTAATGCAATCTCATATTACAGTATTATAATCTCTATATTGAGTCCTGTAAAAGTTGTTTTACATTTTGAATCATAGGTTATTGGGAAATGGGATGCGAGCAACTTTCAACATTGGTACAGGCAATGGAAGAGACAGATGTGTCTGAAAGTGTCAATGAAAGTGAAGACAGTGCAGAAGACGATATTGTGTTGATATATGATAGCTCAAATATTGATCACAATGGTCCAGAAACGGTCCTCTACAATTATGAGGAACAATATTGCGAACAAAGAGGAAATTCAACAGAACCACACATCACAGCATATTATAAAACTAGATTGGTTGGATAAAATGGTCGTCGTTGGTCAGCAGTTTCCTCCAAGCCGTCAAATGCACGTTTGGCCACAAGAAATATTGTACATATTCGTCAAGGTCCAAAAGATGTAGTTGAAATGCTGATATGCCAATAGAAGCTTTTTCTCTATTTTTTCACTCAATGTGTGATAAAGTTATTCAATATACAAATATAACAATTGCAGCAAAATGCATGAATTTAAAGTGCTAGTGTTTCCAACACCAATAGACTTCTGCGTATTTTGGCGTTATCTGTAGTATGAAGAATAACCACTTACCTTCACAGGATGTTAGATGCAGAATGCAATGGAATGAGGTTCAAAGCAACAATGAGTTGTGATGATTTGATTTCCTTTGTGAATGTTTAGGATTTGATGATTAGACAACCAGATCTGAGAGAAGGGAAAATGACAAATTTACTCCAATAAGACAAATCTGGGAAGAGTTTGTTTCTGCCTGCAGGGAATCATATAAGCCTGGATCCTAACTTACAATTGATGAGCAACTTCTGGCCTTTAGAGGGCGATGTCCATTTACAATGTACATACCCAATAAGCCAGCAAAATATGGCATCAAGATTGTTATGATTTGTGATAATGGCACGAAGTATGTGTTTGATGCATCCTTGCAAAAATACTACACCTCAAAATCAACCACTGGCACATTTCTTTGTAAAGGAGCTAACCAAGAGTGTTCATGAAAGTGTCACCCTCTGTGGTGAAATGTTTACCATGCTGACTTCACATACCCAAGGTCGTGGGTTCAAACCCGGCAGGGGACAATGGATTTTTTTCGGATGTAAAAATCCTTAGCATGGCTTTCTTCGGAAGGGAAGTAAAGTCGTAGATTTACGGTACGTAAAAGAACATCAAGTCTGATAGAGAGGCCTCTGAGCAAAATTAAGTGGTCTTTCACACCCAGCATAGAATGGGACGCTGAGAGCCACAGCAGTTAAAGAGCATCCATAAATAACACGCCATTTACATTTTTAATGGAAGTAACCTCAATGTAACAATGGACAACGGTTTATGGCAGTCTGAAATCACTGCACAATATAACAATAGTAGGCACACTTTGCAAAAAAAAAAAAAAAAAAAAAAGACAAAGCTTCCATCGATCCAAGAAGCTTCCAAGAAGCCTGATATCATTGAGTTTTACAACTCAACTAAAGGTGCAGTGGACACATTGGATCAAATGTGCCATCAAATGAGTTGCAATAGAAAGACAAAGAGTGTGGCTTTTATGGGATAAACATTGCAACAATCAATTGCAGAAATTATACATGTCAACATGCCTGTTGATGAACCAGAACCCCAGGCATTGAGAAAACGCAAGATCCATGCCTTCTATCCCAGTAAGAAGCAGAGAGTGACAAAAGCACAGACTGTTCAAGAGCAATTTGCGCCAAACATCAAACAAAGACTTGTGTTGAATGTTGCAATGGACATTAAACAGGGTTAAAGCATTTTTATATGTTCTTAATAGCATGAGTAATACCATGAATTGTTACCTGTTTAAATAATTCAATAAAACCATGCTAAAGAAAATAAATAATGGTAGTCAGAATGACATTAGCTTCCATATTCCTCAAGCTTAATGTTAGCTTTCTAGGGTTAATGGAGGCAAATGCAGGGCAGTATGACTACACCTATTGCACAGCGCTTAAACAGAAGACTGGCATTCAACTATTCCATCCATAGCATCTTTCCTGCTGTTTGTTAGTCCATTGAAGATTTTTTAAATGCAAAGCTTCATTCAAATTAGTTAATGACAAAAAATGTATTCTAGGATTATGCACATCTTTACCTGTAGCATATCTTTCTTGGTACATGCTCCAACTTTTTTTTCTTTGACAAAGTTAGTGCAATTTTTCACCAACTGAATTGCAGATAACGGTGGTCTGTTGTAAGATCCACATGGGAATTGTTTACGATTCTTCTCATTGCTTCTTCACCAAAAGAATTGATTTCTCCTGGACCTTTCTGTTAGGATTAAGATTTTTCCAGGGTGTCAATCTGCATTTTTTTGCCTTCGTTGATGTCTTTTCCTTCCTTAACAACACGTTGCACAGTACATTTAGCTACCCCTGAAGCTATCACAACTCCTTTGTTACACTTTTAATGGAATTTTCACACTATTGTTAGCTTCATCAAGTATAAAACACCAGACATTATTAATCATTTATCGTTCTTGGGAATGAATCATCTATTTATTCCCTACTTTCGATAAAGATATAATTAACTATGATCATAATAATTCAATAAAGATATAATTAACTATGTTCTTAATAAAGACAAAATGAATATACTAACTATAAGAGAAATGTGGGACACTAATACTATAGGCTAATGTTTTCTAAACTCACAGTACGATGTGGAAAGGGACAAGTGAGACAACAGCACTCTATGTCCTCAAACTCCTTACTGACCAGACACCATTACAAAAGTGGAATTGTCCACTGAAGGTAAGGATTTGGTTTCTGCACCAGTACCCTGAGTGAAGCTCTTGATTATAGAGGCATTAGTCTCTGATCAGTGATAGGTAAGGCATTTACAGGGGTGTTAGCGAAGAGATTACAAGAAAGGGCAAAGAAGAAGGAAAAGTGTAGAATTCCAAGGAGGGTTTAGGAAAGGTACAGTAGGCAACATTTTTATAATAAAAACCATTATACACAAATACGTAACAAAAGAGGAAAGGTATATTTATTTTTTGTAAACCTAGAAAAGGTGTCTAAAACAATCAAAAGAAATGCAGTATAGAACAAGCTAAGAAAAAAGGGAGTGAGCATAAAGTTGATTACACTAATACAAAAATGTACCCAATAATACATTTTGCATAAAGATATCCAGCAATAATACAACTGACCTAAGGCAGGGTTGCAAACACATCCCATACTATTTAATTCCTTTACAGATGAGTACTGAAAAAAATAGGGAAGAAAAATATGACACCAACCATCAATTAATAACAAAGAAGATACACCAGGCTTGTTTTTTGTGAATAATCTGGTAGCAATAGCAATTACAAGTGGAGGCTTAAAGAAAGCAATAGAAGCAACAGAGAAACACTACAAAGACTGGTTGGTGTCTGAAGAGAAATAAATCCAAAATTTTAGTACATAATAAAGGGAACAAGATTAGCATGATGCAAAGTGGTGTTTAGTGGGAAGTGAAATAGAAATTTACTCAGGGGTAAGGCTAAACAATAGAAAATGGATAGAGCAAAGGAAAAATCACTAGGCAAGTGGAAACTCTACACGAACTATATGCTTGAAGTAAATAACAAATGAGGGTGAATTGGCTAGTGAGAGTAAACATGGCTACAGCTAAGTTGAAAATAATGCATGGGGTAGAAATTTGGGAATGAAAGGATGCAAACCCATAGATCAGATGTATAGAATATTCTGGCTTTACTGAGTGTAGCTCTCAAAGGGGTAGCCCTAGCTGAACTGGGAAGAGTTGACAGGAAAGGGTTGGTAGTCAAACTTATAATGAAATATCGGCATAGGATCCCATCACTGGAAGAAGGAAACATAGTCAAAGAATGCTTAAACACACCAGAAAATGCAGTATGGGATAGAAGCTGGACTTCTGGATTAAAGGGAATCACAAGAGAGGTAGGCTGGGAGAAATCAAATTTAGAAAACAGGCAGACAAAGCCCATGAAAAAAGTGAAAGCATAGATAGATGAAATACAAACACGAGATATATGGCAGTATATGAGGTAAGAGCTCTCTGGTACTTGCAGACTTTTAAGGAGGACTGTGGTAAGGAAAATATGTCCAAGTTTGTGACAAAATGGAAAGGGCTTGGGTAAGAACAGAACAACGCTATAAGGGTTATGAAAATTAACAAAGAGTTGACAAAGGTATGTGGCAAGTCAGACAAGCATTTACATTGTGTAATAGATTCTTCAGATATAAAAGTTTGCAAGGAAAATATCAGTGGGACAACTTACAACCAGATATACTGTATTTAAAACGTTTTAGAAACTACAGCAAAGAATTTTCTGAACAATTGGACAAATATGTAGGGAGAGTAAAGAAGTGGCAGAATAAAGTCACGAAAGAAAAAGAAGAACTAAATAACAGAATGAGGATATAGAAAATAGAGAAAGTAAATGAAATGTGAATGTATCAGAAATACACTAATGAATGAAGGATGCCTATTCATAAACAACCAGTGTTAGGTATATATGTTTATCTTCAGCAACTCCTAGAAGGATAGACCAATTAATGTAATAAATTGTAAACTCTGATGACATAAATTTACTCTTTCACTTATTTAGTTAAAATGAATAAAAAACTGTGATTCACCATGGTAAAGAAGAAATCTTTGCTACTCAAAAGACATGCTAATAATCCTGAGCTTTACAGAGCCAGTTAAGAAAAAGTTGAAGAAGAATCCAAATTGTTAATATGTACATCAAATATGGCTTATAATAATAGAATGTAGTATTGACAAAATTGTTAAGTTCTTTCTCCCTTTTGTCATTTTTTAATGTCACTAGGTGCAGTTTTATGTACTATAAAAATCTGATGTGTTCCATTCAGATGACTTTCTCTATATCTCTGTAAATTATTATTGTTAGTAAGCTTATCTTTTATTTATTTCATGCTAATCGAGAAACATTAGCAGAAATAGCCTTATTTCTTGCTTTATTATAAGTAGAAGCGAAATAAGGGAGTACCATAGGTTAAAATGAAAGCCAAAAGCTGGTTGCTATGTGACTGATGTTCCTTTGTATGGACAGGAGTTGACAAATTCTTGTATGAGAAAAGTATAAGTTTTTCAAAGCTGAAATCAAGAAAAAGGAATATCTCAAAAACGATCAACTCCACGAAAAAAATGTATATAACATAAATTGTGTGTTTTAACGTACTCTACATTTTTTGTGGGTTAAGTTTTTGTCCATCTCTTACAGTTTAGTAGTTATGAAAAATTCCTCCAGAATAAAGTAGTCTTCAAAGGCTATTCCCAGAAAATTCAAAACATACATTTTATTTGTCAGGTAAATATCTTTAATATACAATATTTTAATCAAAATCGTTAAGAGCCATTTTACAGAAAATCAAAATTTTCGAAAAAAGTTCCATGTAAAGGATAGTTTGGGGTGGGGGGATTTTTCTCAAAATCTTCATGTCGCATCCTTGGAAGATATTAAACTTAAATACCAAGTTTGGTATTTTACCGACTTTTTGTTTTTGAGTTATTGTGTTCACAGACACACTGACACACACACACAGGGACCTTTTTTTGGATACAGGGGACCCTAAAACATATATTTCCGGTGAAATCTCGGTATCAAATTTTTTGGTGGAGTGCAATACATTCTCTATACACTATGTACATAGTGAGTATACAGAAAGTAAAAATGAATGTGGATGTGAATGCTAGTACTGTGATTTATGGCCACAAACAGTACTGCTTATTAGGGGCAATACTATACGACTGCTTTTTACCAGCAGAAGGCAAATTTGATCCTATGCTTTATGATTCAATTGAAGCATTCAATACAGTGACTTTTGAATGGGATCATGGTTTGTATGAGCTCTACCAGGCCAGCAACCAATCATAATCCTGCTGTGTTGTAATATTGCATTCCCCTTAAGTGGGCTGTGGCGTGCACCTAGTGAATCTATTTCTAATAAATACTATTTGCACTAAAATAAAATATTCAGATGTTGCAAAAATGATACATAAGGAAGGTTTGTAGCACAATCGGAAAACCACATATTTATAGCTCAAATAGTTTTCATAATACAAATGAAAATACCAATATATTAATTTAATCACAACAATGATCACGATGTGAGCACTGTAGTGTGTATGTGAGTACATATATTTGTAATTACTCCGAACTGGAATGTACATAAACTATTGACATGATGACTAAGAGAATTATTTTGAACAAGGCAAAAGAGAGTAAATAGTTCCGTTCCTGACACATGTTTATGATCGAGGGTCGCTTGGTAATCTGGGATAGTATTTATTTACACTACAGAGTTCACATCAGTATTCAGTTGTTTTTAGATGGCAATAGAGCAAGTGTAAAATAGTGCAATGGCTTCTAGTGGTGAATCTAGTGGCAAGTCAAAGAGGCAGGCATTGCAAAGTCGGGCTCAAAATATTATTTTTAAAACACAAAACAATGAGGAATACAGAAATTAACTGAATTTTAAAAATGCCTTATTGCTAAAGCATTTGGTGTAGGCAAAGTAACTGTGTGTTGCATTTGCTGAGAGGCAAGAAAGTTTGATCCCAGTGTTTGTATCGCCTAGAAAGCATATTGAGCCTCTAAGAGGACTACAAATTTAAGTGACTTTGATATGGATGATGTATGCAGTACTGTGTTCTGAGTTTTATGACCAAGGTGAATTTCTAATACAGAAAATAACTTTTATTCTTAGAACTAATATTTCATACACTGGGTCAAATTCATGAACTTACAGAATTTTGAGAGGGTTAGAGTTCAGATACAGAAATATTAGGAGTCAAATTTTAATGGAGAGTGACAATGTTGCAGCAAGGTTAAAATACTTACATAAATGCATAAAATTAGAAATTCTGGTAATGTAAGACCTACATTTTACTTAGACAAGGTATGAGTAAATAAAAACCACAATTGAAAGCCAATAAAAAAAAAAAAAAAAAAAAAAAAAAAAAAAAAAAAAAAAAAAAAAAAAAAAAAAAAAAAAAAAAGTGACCTAAGGTACCTATTGGAAGAAGCAGCTAGTTCATCATTTGTCATGTAGGATCTGCTAAAACACAATTCCTACCTGAATTTAATACCTGATACTTTTAAAGAATGATTTCTGAACGGATTCTTAAATTATTTAAAAGAGGGAATCATTATAATGGATAATGTGCTGTATCACTAAGTTATTGAAAACAAATTACAAATTACAAATACAGCCAGCAGAAAGAACCAAACTGTGCTAAAAAGGGGGTTGAATTTTAGGCAACAAAAACTAAAACTTATTCCATTCACATGACTTTCTCTAGCTGTTACACAAACTACATTCTTTAGAAAAGATTATTCTTTTATCTTTGACATTCCAATCAAGATAAACATTAGCAGAAAGTGCCTCATCACTTGCTTCCTTGTAAGCAGAAAGGACACAAGTGAATACCCTAGGCTTAAGTAATAACCAAATCTTTTAAAAGCCAGTCAAAACAACTGTAGTTTGGCTCTCTTTGCATGGCCCGCAGTAAAACAAAAGAGATGAAATGAAATATCACTTGCGGTTTGAGAAGTTTAAAATTGAAACCAATAACAAGGAATATCTCTGAAATGGTCAGTTCTACATAAAAAACCTGAGGTGTTCCATTCACACGACATTCTCTACACCTTTGTAACAAATTATTGTTAGTAAGCTTATTCTTCTTTCTACTTCATGCTAATCAAGATAAACATTAGCAGAAACGGTCATATTGCTTAGTTCCTTATAAGCAGAAGGGCAATAAGGGAGTATACTAGGGTAAACAGTCAAATGTCTTAAAATGTTGTTGCTTAGGAATTGTAATCTGATTCTTTGCGTGGGCAAAAGTTGAAAAGTTCCTGCATGAGGAATGTATAAATATTTTAAAACTGAAACTGATGGGAATAATAACTATTTAGCGGCGTGTTCCTGAAGTAACCCCTACTAGCTCAAGATTTTTCTGCTTCTCGTTATCTAGTCATCGTTTATGATACACTAAGGTGTCTGTATTTGCCGAGGTATTTTTACTTAGGGTTGGATGAGAGTTAAATATGAGCAGGTGTTACTGTGTTTATTCCAGTAAATATGTAATATCTCGGAAATCTTCAACTCAAAAAAAAAAAAAAAAAGGATATGGCATATATTGTGTATTTTAATGAGATCTACATTTTTTGTGTAGTAAGTTTTTGTCTATCTCTTACGGTTTACTAGTTATGCAAAATTCAAGATATACATTTTATTTGTGATGGAAATGGCTTTAATATGATGTATTTTAATCAAAATTGTTAGAGCCATTTAGAGAAAAACAAAACTTTCGAGAATTTTTCCATGTAAAGGGTAGTTTGCGGTGGGGGGATTTTCTTAAAAATCTTTGAGTCGCATCCTTGGAAGATACTATACTTGAATACCAAGTTTGGTATTTAATGGTATTTTCATACCCTGTTTACAAACAGACAAGACACACCAGGGTGTCTAATGAGAATGTGAAATAAACATTAGGTACCTTTTTAGGTACCATGCATATCACAGTTCCTGACAGCAGCAATTGCAGTGATCCTTAACCTAATCTTAACAAAACTTTAAAAACTCCTCAATACCTCACCCAGTATTTTTCAAAGCAATTTTATATGCTCCATTTATGGTATGAAGGGAACATGTCCCAATATTCACTATTTGTTTTTCTGATGTCAAACTATTTTTCATATGAATTTACATCTGCGGACACCTGAACAAGCTTTTCAAGTTAAAGTCCTTTTTCAGATAGCAACACTTTTAAACAATCTATCATTTTCGTTGATTTCTCTAAGAACAAGGACTTCAAATATCTAGTGCTTACTAACGCAGAATTAACATCCCAATAATTTACCATTACATCCATTTGTTCCTTGTGGGCAATATCATTAAGACTTTCATCAATGGAAAGAGCAAACACAGGACTTTCCCTAACATTTTCCAACAAAACACTCGGAAAATGAGTTCAAAGACTGTAAGTTACACCATATGCAATTTTATCTTTGTGAAGCTGTGTTTTCTTTGCAATGAGACTATCCGGGAGCAGTAGTGGAAACAAATCCACAGAAGATGCTGCCATAAGCAATGACATATTAGTCATTATGCTGTGTGCTGACCACAATATTTCAGCCTTTGAAACTTCATGTTGCAAAAAGCTATGCCACTAGTGCTAGATACTGGCTGCAGTTCTGCCGGATGGGTCTCTGGGTTTCCCTTAGATGACAACACATATGATTCAATTTTCAAGGTATCTTGTAGCACTGCCTTCCATTGTGTGCCGCAGTTAAGAGGTCCTGCCAATGCCAAGTGCTTCATACCTTCTGCATGTAGTCGTAAATTGTAAATACCATCTTTTCCAATGTCAAACCTTTTTTTGCACAATAAACAGTATGCATCTTATTTATGACCATCAATTGGTCATAGCCAGAACTTAAAATTCTTCACTCACCAACCACATGTCTTGAAATCACTTTTTCCAGGCAGCTGGTTTGACCTATAAGGTTTTCGTTTTTCATGAACTACACTATTATTATGCAAACTGATTGCAAACACAGAGCTAATCTTCACAATAACTAACTTCTACACTCAAAGTAATACAATATAACCTTATTTCGTGACAATGAACCCTAATGTGTGCATGCACCCTATACAACACGTACAAAACACCAAATTATAACTCTGTGGTTGTTCAACAACATCCCACGAATTACTTCCTGTTGCCGTCAAAATTCATAACCATAAATTTTTGTTTGAAATCAGTATCAACCTCTTCCAATGTTGTTTCCTTCACTTGGCAATGTAGCCAATCCTGCAAGCAAACCACGTATGTAACAGTAGGCAGCAAGAGAGGTGTTTCTATTGGCAACGTGCATTTTCGAGAGTTGTTCTAAATTGATTGCTGACGGCTGCCAGTTTGCTCCTTTTCGAGAGCAGTGCAATTAGAGTGCCAAGTTTGAATGTGTATTCATTAACCTATATTCTCCAAATCATTAAATTCGTTACTTTTTGGTCCTTTCGGCACCCACTTACCAAATGTTACTTTTTGGACACTTTTGGTACTTTCAGTACCAGTAGACACCCTGCACACAAACATGGACCTCCGTCTGAAAATGCTTCTTTTGGATTCAGGGAGTCCCAAAACATGTATTTCCGAAATCTCAGATTTGAATTTTTGGGTGGAATACAATACTTCCTCTCCACACTATGTACATAGTAGGTGTAGAGAAAGTAAAAATGTATATGACAAACAGTTTTAACAAGATCTACATTTTTTATGTAGTAAGTTTTTGCCTACTTATTATGGTTTAACCGTTATGCAAAATACTGCAAAACTCATCCACAATAAAAATTCTTCAGAGGCTATTCCCAGAAAATTCAAGATATACAGTTCATTTGTGATGTAAATATCTTTAATATACTGTATTTTAATCAAAATCATTAACAGCCCTTTTTGAGAAAATCAAAATTTTCAAAAATTTATCCATGGGGTGGGAGGACTTTTTGAAAATCTTCGTAACGCATTCTTGGAAGATACTAAACTTAAATACCAAGTTTGGTTTTTAACAGAGCTTTCATTTTTGACAACCCCCCCACCTCTAAAGCACACACTTTTTTCGAACTCAGGGACCTCAAAACATATATTTCTGGTGAAATCTTTGGTATCAAATTTTTGGGAGGAATACAACACTTCCTCTATAGCTGCTCACCTTTGCCAGAAAAGAAGATCATTCACTAGATATTTAGAATTTCTATTAAGTGCAAGCCAAATTTTATTGCAAGTCTGCCATATACTGAATAAAAGATTGTCTAGTCTTGCATGGAAACAGCTGCACATAATTAATAATATTTTCGCTTGGAATGTAATGCTGCACAGAATTGATAATGAAAAGATGCGTATCAGGTTTAAAGGTATCTGTGGTTATCTCTGAGAATGCGTGTCCTTTCATCGAATTGCACACACCAAAAACTTCAATTGCATTGCAGAAAAATGCTGGTCCCCATATATTTGACCATAACAACTTAAATGGAAAGTATTCTCCTCTATATAGGATATGAATATGCCTTTATTACCTCAAAATGAATAAGGCATCTATCTCAAGGCTTTTATAGATATACAAATTTTCAAACATTTGTTTCAAAGACAAAAGAGAAAAAAAAGTCTGTTTTCACTTACTTTTCCAGTTAAGTAATATACTAATGATTCCTTGGGAACAATTTCCTTCAGTTCTTCCAATTCTTTTAATGCTTCTGCATGCCTTCCTGCTGCAAAGTATATAGATGCACGGTGAAATTTACACAAGGGGTTCCTAGGGTCATTGTTGATGGCCGTATTCAAAGTCTGCAATGCTTTATCAGTTTTTTGAAGCGCATGTTGTACCTGCAATGACATAGTACAAAGTCAATATATAACACTATTACTAAGTATAAATTGAAGCTAGTAACATGATACAGAGGTTTCTAAAATGACATATACTACTAATAAAGCTTCATTTATCTTTTTAAATGAACTTTGTTTACAAAGGTAAGTGAATCTTGTCTCAATATTATATAAAACTAGATTAAAAACTTTTGTCACAAATAAAACATTGATAATCATCCTTTATTTCTTTTAACATCTAAGTTATCAACTGGCAGGACTTTGAAGTTTATTAAGCAGTCTTTATTTTCCATATTAAGATATTTTCCCATGTTGTGAGTTCTTTGTGGCCTGATATGCTTTTTAATGATTTTGGATTCAGCTCTTGATTATGGTTTTATTTCAAAAAGTGAAATGCTACTACTGACTTATTGTCTTGTTTGAATGTGAGATTTCTAAAGTGCTCTTTGGATCTGATTTTTAAACTGCTTTTGGTGTGTCCAATCTGTACTGCAATCAGGTACAATCAACAATGGTAGTTAGGTGCCTGAGGCTAAAAATGAAAGCAATGGCTTCAGAAACTAGTCCCTCATAAATAAAAAGTGAGTTACATAGCATTAAAAACCAACTCCACAAATGAAGGGTTGAGAATCATAGTGGGCCAAGCACCATTTTTTAAAAATGGAGAAATAGAAGGTCAATGTTTTTTCTATATCATAATTCATAACTAAATGCCACAGCAATTTAGAATATATTCTCTATCTTATATTAGTACAACATTAATGTGGCTTCATGCAAAATTAGGTTTTACAGTTATTTATTGGGAACTATTTTCCTTTGCTGGGATTTGGCTTAGCCTAAAGAAATGTAACTGGGCCACTTCCATACATTTAATCAATGTCTTGCTGATCATCATTATTGACTTGCACAGAAGCCAAAGCGCTGTATTGAAGTTGCACACCCTTAGTCAACAGAAAAAGAAATGCCTAGGCTCAGATACACAATCCTCAACCAACCAGGATATTCCTCTCCAACAATACAGCTCTCCAGGCATGACCTATACCTGACTCTCTCATCATGAGGAGGGGCCCAAACCAAGAGAGTGAGGCGGCCGGGACTCTGGGTATGACATACCTGCACTTCCAAATGTACAGCCTGGGTGGAACAACAATTACACAAAACATGATAACGTAAGGGATCATTGGGTTTATAAGCTAAATCTTGTGAATATCATCTGCAGTATAAAATTGGACAAACTTATTAATATTGTGGCTAGCTTAAAGAGTGTAATCTTTAACACAAGGAAGAGGAAACATTACTACAGCCAGTTTTTACAGGACATACAAAACCAACCTAAATTATTTTCGCTTCCTTCAGACTATGGAATTCAGGGTTTCAGTTTGTAGATCATGTTGCAGATTTGGAGGTCAATGTTAAATTCTTCCAAAGTAATGAAATAAAGGTAATTGAGAAAGCTGGAATTGTGCTTTCAAAGACTTGCACAGCATCTTCAGAGATCCAAGCTTCCTGCTGCCCATGATCTATACTCAAGATTAAACAAATAAAACCAGGGTATTTTTAAAGGTGAAAGAAGTCAACTTTCAGAAAGTGTTGGCGGCAGCCAACTTCAGCAGAAAGTAAGCTTTCTTTTATACAAGCAAGCTTACATCTTCAAAATGAACTCTCAGAACTTTTGACTTTTGATCCCTCAAAGCATGTGTACAAAATGCTTAAATCCTAAAAACATTGTTATGTTGGGGGGGGGGGATTGCACATATACACATATACACAAATATTTTTTTAAAAGATTATTTTTGGATTCAGGGAGCCTCAAAATGTTTTGGGCAAAATTTCTGTATTAAATTTTTGGGTGGTATACAATATTTCCCTTATTATTTGGCAAAGAAAATAAAAATATGCAATGAAATTACTAAACCATCTTATGCTGCTTTATATGACCATTAAAAGTACAAATAATAACTACAATAAACATACCACTCCTATATGACAAAGTAATACAGAGCTTTGTGTGTTGATGGAGAGAGCCCGTCTATAGTGGATTTCAGCCAATAAATATCTTTCTTGCTTAGAATAGATAGTTCCGATACCATACCTGAAAACAAAACAAACATGCACAATCTGCAATCAGCTCTGCAATAATAACACCTTGAAACTGGAAAGGCAATTAAATTATAAAACCTAGATTTGGCCGAGTTTTAGAACAATAAGGGACACAAATCTCTTCCAGTACTGTAAATATACATATATTTACAGAAATTAACATTTTGTATTTGTATTGTGTTAAAATTTCAAAGGTAAGCTCAGAGTGACTTTATCCTGAAAAATATACTTTAACAAACATAATTCCTATCCACATTTATCAAGTTTTATAAGAGTACCTCAGCCTAATACAAATTTAGGTAGTCTATATATTATGATGGACTATCCACTTCATACTTATAAACTTTACTGGCATGGTAAAAGCAACTTCCATCATTCTGAATGATGTCATAGATCACAGTGTATTGCAATTCTCTGTCATTTGAATTTCACACTCTATCAAATTCAAAAAAATATATTGTTTTCAATGTTCCATGTTTTGTTCAAAATTGAAAATCCTCTCTTTATAGAGGCATTTGGCCCAGTATGTTCGATAAACATTACATTAAGATACTCATCTTGGAGACATCCAAGATGGTAAAAAATTTTTCTTATTCCTTTATTGCATTTGCAACAAAACTGTCTTAGCTCACCTGGGTAGTGTGATGGCAGTATGTCTGCCTCACATTCAACAAGTCATGAGCCTGAATATCACTTAGGGTGAGCTACCCTAAGGTCTTTTTTCAGGGTTTTCCCTTAACCTGAAAAGATGAATGTCAAAAACTTCAAGCTCCATGGACCCCTAGTTCATTCATTGTCCGATATGACCAACCAGGTTAAAGGACTTTAAGCTAAAAAAAAAAAAGTCTTAGGATTAAAGTTCAGATTTTCAGACGTATTTTTCCCCCTTACAAGTTAGAAAATTACATAATGTTTAAGTGACAATGTTTGAATCTTGTTGAACCTAAAACAGCCTAAATGGGACATTAAGGGCTAAAATGGCCGAATCTAACATTTTTTTTCAAACTTGGTAGAAAATATTTTTTATTTTTTCTTACAATAATTTAAATTACAATTTTTGTTTAACAATTTGTTTTGTTTTGTTTCAACTGCAGATGTTTTGCTACTTAGACCTGTTGACAACATTCTAGGTATTTACTTCGACAGTAATAGAAAGAAATGGTGTGTGTTACGTCTGAAATGCGATATTCATTGGCTAAAAGCGGAGAAAAAGCATATACCTTTTTTAGTCCCAATGTTAAGGTGTGAACTTTAAAAATCATACTGATGACTTATTTCTGCATAACCAAAATAATAGGGTTTTCATAAAAAAAAAAATCTGAAGTGTTCCTTTCATATGATTTTCTCTACATCTCTGTAACAAATTATTGTTAGTAAGATTATTCTTCTATCTCCTTCATGCTAAAAACATTAGTAGAAAGTCTTATTACTTATTATTTATAAGTAGACAGGAAATAAGGGAATACATTAGGCTAAACCAACAGTCAAATGTTTTAAAATGTGGTTGCTATGGGATTGAAATCGGTTTCTTTGTGTGGCCAGGAGTTGACTAGTTCCCATATGAGGAAAGTTTAAGTATTTTAGAACTGAAAACAATAACAAGAAATATCTCAAAAATGGTCAACTCCATGAAAAAAAAACGTACATTACATAAATTGTATGTTTTAAGTAGATCTACATTTTTTGTGTAAAAAGTTTTTTTGCTATCTCTTATGGTTTACTAGTTGTGCAAAATTTAAAAAAAAAAAAAAATCATCCAGAACAAAGAGATCTTCAGAGGTTATACCCAGAAAATTCAAGATATACATTTCATCTTTCAAAATATCTTAAATATAAGAGATTGTAATCAAAATGAGAGCCATTTTTGAGAAAATCAATATTTTTTAAACTTTTTTCATGACAAGTGTAGTTGGAGGTGAGGGTCTTTTCTTGAAAATTTGCATGTTGCATCCTTAGGAGATACTGAAGTTACAATATCTATTTTGGTATTTTAGACTTTTTGTTTTTAAGCTATGCTGCCCACAGATACACGCAGACATACAGGCACCCGCCTAGACCTTTTTCTAAGAATGCTTTTTTTGGATTCAGGGGTTCTCAAAAAATGTATTTCCCATGAAATCTCAGTATCGAATTTTTGGGTGCAATACACCCTCTATATACACTATGTATATAGTATGTGTAGAGAGAGTAAACAGAGAAGCTTATATTCCAATTTGTATTCTGCCATCAGAATGGTGTAATGGTATCACCATCAAAATAATCATGTTACATTGCAATGGAAGAAAGAAATCCACATTTTCCTTTACAAAATCAATTTAATGACTTAATGCACGACTTAACCTGTCAAAGCAAAATGCTAAACTCCTGGCTTCAAAACTTATGGAGTGAAATGTAGTAAATTCTTAATGTAATTGTTTATGTTTTGTATATAGATCAATAAGAACTTCAAATTTCCAAATCAGATGCATCCAACCAAATCTGAGATATAATAAAATTAGGAAAATTGTTAAACCCTACCTCACCAATGAGCCATTGTCTCAGAACATACTAAATATATGCATCTGATATTTTTTACAGGAGATTTTTGCATCTACACTACTTTGTTTCGAGTGCACTACTTTGTTTTGATGATACTTCAATAAAATAAAAAAAAATGTACTATTTTCTTTGGGAAACTCTAAAATTAAACAAAATTGTACAATATTTTATTTTTTATAAAATAATGTACAACAGAAAACACAATAAAAACTTTCACATCATCACTGTATTATCTAATTCATATGATATAAATTTTTTTATGCAGATAGATCTAGTATTACTTGAACTAATATAGCATTTGTGAGATACCGGTTGACCCCTTAATAGACATCAAAACAAAAGAACTAAGGGTGATGGAAAAAACGGATGACAGATTCAAAACCAGCATGGCCAAATTACTATAAATCAGGTATTTTCAAGTCAGTTTCTTCAAATCGTTAAAAATGTGTACAGTTGTGTAACCTAATTAACTGTTAGTCCATAAAGCAGTATGTTTAACCAGTTTTCCAATCACTTTTTGGTTACTATTCTATTGCAGTTCTTTGGTCAGGTTGTTATGTTCTGTTCCTTCTGAAGTAGTGTGTAACATTTTTAACGTGCCAAAAAGCAAATGTTCCAAATCAAGTCATACAGCAGTGGATTGGAGACAACATAATTTTTCTATGATGAAAGCACATTTTTGTCAGGCCTATCAAGAACAGGTAAGTAAAGCTCAGTGTTCTTTGTCTGAAAAAAAAAAAAAAAATAAAAGGTTTGTAAAGGCATATATTGTACTAATAACTGGATAGGTATTGCAAAACAACAAACTTGATTGTCACCTAGATTCATGATGCAGTACAACTTTTTACAACCACAATTCAGCTGGCCTAAACTGCAATATTCCCATTTTATAGCTTCTGGCTTCTCAAGTGGAATCTCCCACAAGCCACTGGGATCAAATCCGGACCATCTCTGTGGGTGGGTGGATGGATGGATGCAATGGATGAATGGATGGATGGGATGGATGCGATGGATGGGATGGGATGGGATGGAATGGATGGATGGGATGGATGGATGGATGGGATGGATGGATGGGATGGATGGATGGGATGGATGGATGGATGGATGGAATGGATGGATGAATGGGATGGATGAATGGGATGGATGGATGGATGGAATGGATGGATGGATGGATTGAATAGATGGATGGGATGGATGGATGGATGGAATGGATGGGATGGATGGATGAATGGATGGGATGGATGGATGGATGGGATGGGATGGGATGGGATGGGATGGAATGGATGGATGGGATGGATGGACGGACAAATAATTTATTTCATCTTTTCAAGTTACAAACTTCATACATAAATAGTTACTTTCCTGAAGTTGCTGAATTTGGTATATTTACAGACACCTTGGTCATTTATGTATATGTAGCTTTCCTTCTAATTATACATTTTTATCCCTACAAATCTATTTATCTCTTTTATAACTTACAACCTCATCAGTTTTATTATCAAGATCCTCTCTTTCTTTAGCAATTTTTCTCCCCCATTTCTCCATTACTTTCCTTGTATAGCTAGTTGTTTCAGAAATTCTTTCTTATTGTTTCTAAAAAGCTTATGTTCACTATATCTGGCGGTAAGTTTTCCGAATTTTTATTCCACATTTTTTCTCTGCACATTTTAGTTTCCTCGCACTCAATTATACTGTGTGAATTGTTATCCACATTGCCTCATAGTGGGCATAGATCTTTATCAACTTTTAGATCTTTTAATTACATTGTTCCTGTTCTTTCCCAAGCTAGACCCTCTCTTTCCAGTCTTCCACAGACATCAATGTGTTTTTCTCTTCCCCATACTTTCTTAACATTCCTATATAATATTGAAGTACTCTTATCCCTTAAGCTATCTATTATTTTTATTTCTCTATATTGTCCATCCTTGCTTTCACTTTATTCCTTGATTGTTTTCCCCCTATTGTCTGTTGATTGTCTAGCTCTCCCAATCCAACTTTTCTTACAATTTCCTTTAATTGACAATTGCAATTTCTTTCCCCTTTTACTGATTTTTGTGCCCTAAAACAGTCTTTGACAATATTTCCTTCCTCTAATACTTGGATCCTGTTCCAATATTTCACTATTAGATCCCTTCCTCCCAGTTCTTCCCAATTCAACTAATGCTACTTAATTTGGAGCTATTCCTGATAATCCCAATTTCATTTTGCAAAAGGACCTATGAATTTGATTTATACATTCCCAATCTTTTTCAGTTCCCCAAATCTCTATTACATGCATCATTATTTATCCCACTGCTACTGCATATATTCTCTCTAGACAGTTTATTCTCATGTTTGGTATTTTCTTTAAGCAGATTCTTTTCCATTGTTGTAATGTAATCATCCTTTTTACAACTTTGAATTCACTCTGCTCTCTTCCCATTCTTACACACCATAATTTTTTTATTTACTTTTATTTATTTTTAAACCCCATTTTTTGCAGTATTTTTCTATTGCTTTCTTTAAACCTCCAATTGTGATTGCTGCTGCTATTAGATCATCTGCAAAGAGAAAACCCAGAATATCTTTACACACGCATGCACGCACATGCATTTAATAGTATTCACAACTTGCTTTATATATGTATCACTATTTTCACATTTTTTCAATATGTAAAGGTCATTTATGTGAGGATTTTTTTTTTGTTGTTGCTCTACCATGTCATTTCCCCATACAGCAGGTAATAGCACACATATCATACTTTTCTAAAATGACAAAATTAAAGAAGACAAATGTATTACAAACAAAAGGAAAATCATGGAAAAATTTATGTAATGACACGACCAGAATCACTACATTACCAAGAAAATCCTGTGTAGCAACTTTTAGACTCCTTACAGGCCATGACTCTCAATAAACATTTATTCAGGATTGGTATACTGAAATCTCCTCTGTGTCCTTTCTGTACACTTAAAGAAGATATGAATGGAAACCATCCATGGCGCTGCCCAACTTTGAGTCGACATAATAATATGGCATCAAAATACTGGAATGCAAGAGAGTGAATTGGCTTCACTGCTAACTGCTCAACATTAGAAACCAACCAAACCAACCAAACCAAACCAAATCAACCAACCAACCAACCAACCAAGCAAACCAACCAACCAACCAACCAACCAACCAACCAACCAACCAACCAACAGTTTCTTAAATGGATTTCCTCAAAGCAAATGGAATACTTAAAAGTTGTCTACTAAATACAACTCAAATTAGACACATTGGAAAGTTTAAGGATGGGATGTAAAGCTATTTCATCCAATATAAACAATAAGATGATTTTCCCTTTAGGTGCGTGCAGTTCCCCCATTTTCCCTAATGGATGCTTAATACCAAAATATTTGGAGAGTCTGGTAGAGTAAAAATGGGTGCAAACTCATGTATACATACCTGGTGTTTCTCATTAAGTTTTAGCATTTCATTTCAGGATATCTATTGCACTGAAGGTTTAAAATTCCAATTTATTTCCAGTGTGACTTTTGATAACATTCCAAGCTACGGCGAGCCATACTGCAGTCAAAATGCAGCAGCATTCAAATTGGTGTTACAGCTAGCTTTAACATCCTTATGAATTTTATTTGTTTCCACAGCCATAATATGACTGTTTAATAATAGCTGGCTTACTCAATGTTGAATGCATGACAAATCTCACATGTCAAATTTTATTAGTATGCTTTACACATACTTTTACAGAAATATTTGCCTATTCCACAATGATCTAGAATATTCTTTACATCCTGAATTCTACTCTTTACCTCTGAGAACTGTCATTTAATAAAGCTCACGTGTTACTCATAATAATGAAATAAAATCTGACGTGTTCCATTCACATGACTTTCTCTATCTGTTCTGCAAACTATTCTTATAAATAATTATTTCATCTATATCATGTTAATCAACATAAACATTACCAGAGATGTCTTACTACTTAGTTTCTTATAAGTAGAAGGGAAATATGGGAATATACTAGGCTAAAGCAACGTCAAATCTTTTAAAAGCTGTTGCTATGCAATTGTGATTGAAATTTGGTTCTATTTCCATGGCCAGGAGTAAAACAAAAGAGATATGAAATGGAGGGGACTTCCTGTTTGAGAAAAGTTCTAAGTATTTTAAAATTGAAACCTATAACAAGGAATATCTCAGAAATTGTTAATTAGGCAAAAAAACTGTATGTGACATGAAGTGTGTGGTTTAACAAGATTACATTTTTTGTATACTAAGTTTTTGTGTCTCTCTTACGGTTTACCAGTTATGCAAAAGTCATGTAGAATGAAGAGACCATCAGAGGTTATTCCTAAGAATTCAGGATATAAATTTTATACTCCATGTAAAAATCTTTAATATATGGCATTTTAATGAAAATTATTACTCAATTTTCATAGAATTGAAAATTTTGAAAAAAGTTTAAGGTAAAAGGTAATTTGCAGTGGAGGAATTTTTCTGAAAATCTGTGTGTCACAACTTTGAAGATACTGAACTTAAATATCAAGTTTAGTATTCAACTTTTGATTTTGAATTATGCTGTGCCCTTTCCTGCATGCATGCAAGCATATGCACACAGATGCATAAACATTCTAAACCTTTATCCAGAGCTCCTCAAAACATGTACTTCTGATGAAATCTTGGTATCAAATTTATAAGTGGTGCACAATGCTTTTCTCTATCAATACTATGCAAGTAAAAAAATTCAGACAAAAATATACAAAATTCTCTACACAAGTAGCCAGTAAAACATTTTTAGGAATTAGGTATTATCCAAATAGTTGAGTTATTTTTAAATAAGCATGGTAAATGATATATTAAAATGATATATCTTCTCTTTGGTTCTGTAATTATTAGGGACAGGAAAATTTAGTTTTATTTTTTAGAAATTTCAGTGTTATTTTTCATGCTTTTTGGTGTTATTTTTCAGAGAGTTTTAGTGTAATAAAGTTGATTTTAGAGACACTTTTGCGATGCATCATTTTAAAAGTTTGGTTACACTGAAAATTACTTAATATATGTTATTTTAAATACAAACACTTTATGTATAAAGTCATGAAAGCAAACATGTTATTTTTATTTAAATATACAAACTATCAAGAATTATGATGCAGTCTTACTTGCATATTAATTGCACTTCTATCAGTTACTATGAAATGCTTTCTTCAAAACATATTTACCAGGTGGATTTCTGAGTCACTTTTCTTTGCTTAAATTTGTCTTCAGTCTGTCAGAATCTTACTGTATTGCTCACTGTCCAAGTTGGCATACAGAATCCATACTGCTTGTAGAGCTGCAGCTGCAAATTCAGGGATATCTAATTTCATTGCCAGTAGGCATTTGATAATGTCAACTTTCTCAATTGAAAGTTATAACTTGACTGCATCTTGCAGCTGTCTGTGCGCTTTCAGAAATGTGACTACATTGAGTGATTGCATTCTAGAAGTAGCAATTGAAACAGTCTTCACAAGACCTTCATTTACCACAATGTTCTTAGGATTAAAATATTTGTGCAGCATTGTGAACACAAGTTCTAAGGGATCAGAACTCAAAAGTTCTGAGAGTTTATTTTGAAGATGTAAGCCTACTCTCATAAGAGAATGCTTAGCTTCTGCTTGAAGCAGCTGGTTACTATCACTTTTTAAAAGTTTACTTATTTCACCTTCAAAAATACCTTGGTTGAACAATTTGAAACAGTTATGCTTAAGTTGTTTAACATTGAGTATAACTCATGAGCAGTAGGGAACTTGGGTACCTCAAGTTAAACTTAAGTTGAAGTCCAGACTTAAGTAAAATCTTTTTAACTAAGTTAAACTTAAAGAAAAAAACATCAAAAAGTTAAACAGAAGAATCGCAAATCATACTTGATAAAAATTGTCACAGGATTAGTTCAAAATACCTTAGCAACACATTACTAAATATGAAGCAACACTGAAAAGTGCAATGAGGAAACTGGCAACAATATTACCTATACTACTGAATAGGCAGCCAACATATCGTATTTATGCAAATACAAGACAACCTCAAATGCAAGGCAATCCCCATTTTCAGAACTAAGTTTTGGAATTAAGCATATCTATATAAAAAGAAGATAGGTAACTTAATTTTTAAATTAAATTAAAGTTTTACCACGTATTTTGAACAAACTAAGGGACACTTAACCTAATAAAAGTATTTTTTCTTTTTTCACTTTATTTGAATTTGTGCAGAAATTCATAAGATGGAGAGGGAGAGGGGAGAATGGAAATTATATACTGGTACCCATGTACGCAATCAGAGGTTGCCAACAATGTAATGGATATGATTCTCTATTTAAAAACATACCTACTATAACACACCATCGTAAAAAGTTTTATCTGAAGTAACAATTGGAATTTGCATGGAAATTCATGTTTTGTGTGCATGAGACAGAGAGGGGAGTACAGAAATGTACTATCTTTCACAAAAGTAAATACTCACTGTGGGATGGGTCACAAAATTCTCAGACACTCTTGCATAGGTGCTTTGAAAATAAAATTTGCCATATCTTTCTCTTCCATTGGTGTTCAAGTGAGCATGGCAGCCATCTGCTCACCTCACAGTTTTGGAAACCAATATTTCAGCATTGTAAACTAATGGGAAATTATTGCAAATGCAACTTCAATACATGCAGAAAATGTGTTACTGTGTTTGATTAAGTAGTGGACTTGAAGTAAAACACTCCTAATGTTGGGTGCTTTGCTTACAAAGATAAGTTTAATCAGCAGCAATTGTACCTACAGCTAGAACAGTCAAAGTGGTAAGGGCCTGTTTCTGCTGAATAACAGAGAAGTCGAGAGATAGATTGAATACCCTGTAATGTGTGCCTTTATTTTCATTTATTTATATTTATAAGATCTTTATTCCCATGAACTGTGGGAATTATAAATTTGATATAATTTTTTTCTGATAAAACTCCTCCCAGAAAATTACATGGATAATTTTATTTTGCATAGCATTGTAACATTGCTGTCTCTTTCGAATGATGCAATACGACTGAAATTTTACCATTTATGCTTTATTAAATATAAATTGCATATTCTGCAGGTAAAAACAAGGATTTATTCCTAATTCAACAGGCAAACATTCCTCGCAAAATCAATATTTTTCTTTAAACACCCACATTCAAAAGCATTTATCTTTAATTCTCGAATACTATTATTAGGTTAAAGGTTAAGAGACCCACCGAGCAGTGGATATCTACATTTGTGAAATATAGTGCAGTGTGTGTACAGTGGAAGAATGTGACAGCATATCTGTTACGATGATGGATACAATTTTCTATTTAGTCGCATATCAAATAAACACATTGTTGTGAAAGATACCAATTGGAATTTGTGCAGAAACACATTGTCAGCAGGATAGAGACAGACAAGAACAGAAATGTACCGTTATGTCTGCACACAGTGGTGGTGTGTGGCAGGAGGAGGGAAATGGGCAGCTAAACCTCTTTCTTTGTGCTTGACCATTGGCTCGCAATTAACATTATGGGCAATACTGAAGTGAAAGAAAGACCTGTATTTTTAATTTAGTCTCGGAGAGAAACGTTTTTCCTAATGCTAATGCTTATAGACCCATTAACAGTGAACCTTTTGGTGCAAAATGAAGACATGAAATCTGCTGCATATATTCGACCTTGGTGGTAAGCATTACCAGTTACCCCAAGGTTTGCCTTTTCATACCCACAAAGTTTGAAACTTACTTTTTGCCGCATGCTATTCAGAAAACATGTGCAAATGCAAGACAACTCCAGTTCTGGACATTAATATTTTGGAAAAAAAAAAAAAAACACTGTCTTTATTTGGATATATATGGTACTTATACTGCTGGAAAATTTTTGTAGTACTACATCAGTACCAAACTTGAATCACTCACATCGGTAAACCAACTATAAGTCGACATATTATTGTCTTTTTTTACATGGATAAATCTCATTTCATTGGAAAATATTTTCACGCTAGTTTGCAATTTAAAATTGGCAAATTCCAATGGTTTTGGATGTCTGAAGTAAATTCCCATTATATTTTAATAATTTTTGTGTTTTTCAGTCCTATTTTTTAAACAAAATCTTCCCATTCCTAGTAATTATTTAATAACATACACTCAACAATATTCACAATAACGGAGTACAAAATCCACATAATAAGAGAGAAAATCCACAAAGGATAACTACCCTTTGACAATTTTAATAATATTAAAAATATTAACTTTAATAATATTAAAATATGATCTAATATTACTTGTTAATAATATTAAATTACCAAATATTAAATTGTTTAATAACATTCAGTTTTAAATGTTATATATTTTTTCCCATTATAAAACATTTTTTTTTAATTTTAACTTTTTTTGGGCAGCTAACCGGTGAATTTATATTTATCTTTTTTTTAACAATTACACATGGTTGTGTACATAAAGGAAATCTGTCAAAATGATTAAGAGACATTTTGTCATGCAGTAAGAATTCCAATGCAGTAAATTTTGTAACCGTTCTAAATGCCCAAAATAATTACCCAATAACTTTGCAATTATTTATTTGGTATTTGCTTCAGAGGTCAGGAAAACAAGCAAGGTTCGTTGGTGACTCTTCTTTTCAGCATCTACCTCTGCAGCTTAATAATCATCACTTTGAAATCTAACAGTAGGGTTCAGTATAATGCCTTTGTTGCTTTTCCTATTCATTATGCATTTAGTCAACGCATACAGTAAAACCTCTGCATTTAGTAGAACAGGTCATTTTCCATATATCTCATACTTATTTAATTTTCGAAAGGACTCAACAATGTTACTTCTAAGTTGTTCCTTAGAAGCTCTCCTTTGCAACAAAAAATAGATATGAAACTGGTAGATATTCCTTTAATTCCAACCTTCCAATGCACCACTCTTAAAATTTTTGGTAATGGCATAAATTCTCTAATTGCTGAAAGAAAAACTTTCCTTCTATGCGAGTATATTTCATCATCACTGATAGTAAGTTCCACTAAACTTCAGTTAGTTGTTCTGCTATTGTAAATATAACACTGTAAATAACAGTTGAGTGATTTATGAAGTAAAAGGTGCTCACAATTTTCTCCTTTATATATTTCTTATTACAAGTTGATAATATTTATCTGTAATCAAGGTGGCCTCAAATGCAAGATGACTCCATTTTTTCATAACTTAATTTTGGAATTTAGTGTATCACCCAAAAATAAGAAATTTAAAGTGTTACACATATATTTTGAGCTTTTTGCTCTTTCTTTCTATTTTGTTTTTAATATAATTCAAACTTGCACAGAAATCACAGGCAAGAAGAGAATAGAAATGTACTGGTGTATGTGCAGAGGCAGGTGACGGCAGCACAGCTGCAACAATGATTTTGGACAATATTTAGTGCAACACATCATTGTAAAAAGTTGACATGGTGGCCAGGAAAGAGAGTGGGAGGGAGACAGAGAGAGGAAAGAATGGAAATGTACAGGTATGGATATGATGGGAGAAAGTGATGGGGCAGAGCAGATGCAAAGGCAATAATGGATACAATTTTCAATTTAGACAACATTTCTAATATATAACACATTGTTGTAAAAGCTATTGCCTAATTTGAATTTGCATAAAATTCATGTAAAAGACAGGAAAGAGAAGAAATGTACTGTACATTTGTGGCTGTGGTAAGAAGAGGAAAATGGAAGCTAAACCTCTATCCTTCTGTTTGACCATTGCTTCCCAATACATTCAATACATTGGGTGCAACCACTGATGTGACAGAAAATCCTATATTTTCATTTTAGTCTTGGGGAAAAATCTTTTTTCCAATGAAACTACTTATAATCCCTTTAGGTCCATTAACAGTTTTACGGCACAAATGAAAAACACAAAATCTGTCACACAGGTCATGCATAACCTTGGCAATAATCTTTACCATTTTCCCTATGCCGATCTAAAAAATATGAAACTTACTTTTGCTATTCGGAAAACATATATTGTTTTCAAGATTAATATTTTGGAAAGAAACATTGTTTTGTACTTGAATAAGTACCATAGCTGAAAATTCCGGAGTACTCTAGCACATTCTTACTCATCTTGCCAAGGGACTTCTAGCTCTAGTATTCCTAAAATCCATAGATGATGCCAATAATTACTTTCTTATTGATTTCTCAACCCCACATTTTTCCTTGGGGTTCAGACAATAATTGAACCAAGCTTTATTTGATCCAGTAGTTTTGGGAGGAAAATGGCTTAATCTATACTGCTCTACTTTTACTGTTTCTTCAAAGAGATGTGCTACATACATGAAAACCCACAGTATTTTTACTAAGGAAGTCAGAAATAAGTGTGCCAGTAAGATTCTTTATAAAAGAAATTCTCTCATACTTTTCAGTGAGAACACATTGTCAACTAAGTATCGAAGCTTTTACTTTGGTTCTGCCATATGCAAAGTTTCTAATCTAGATCTGCTCTAAGAAATGCATTACATTACTCTGCACAACATATTCTGCTCATTTTCAGTAAACTGATTCCAAATATCAGTGAATTCATTCAATTATATGTAGACACATTTTAAAAGTACTAACGAGGGAGAGGCACTTCCTAACCTGCCGCTTCAAATTTAATCCACGCGGACCATAGCCCACAAGATGACCAGTGGTAAGAACGTAAACAAAATGAGTATACAACTATGTATACCATTTTTTATCCAAATACAAGACAATGTTTTTTTTCCAAATGATTAATGTTCATAGCTGTTCTTGTATTTGCGTTATATGTTTTCCGAATACTATCAACGAAAAAGTAAGTTTCAAACTTTGCGGGAACCTGAAATGGTAACAGGTTATTACCAATGGACCTCTCATATTTTTGTTATGCATGATCTGCCAATATATTTAAAAGATACTACTGGAGTTAAGGTTACCCTTTTCGCAGATGACACAAGCCTGTTTATAAGTGGAAAAGATTCTGAGCTTAAGGAAAAATTGAACATTGTAACTGATTCCATATTTTCTTGGTTTAGAGCTAATAAGCTCATCCACAATGAGGACAAAACTGTGACAATCACTTTCAATGCAAAAATAGCACACATATCAAACAAGCCTGCATCAAACTTGGAACTAAGACTAAAAATTGCAAACCTGAAACCAAATTCTTGGGGTTATGGATAGATTTCAACCTCTGCTGGGAGTCATATATATATATACCCGTCACTGAATCCTTGCACTTGACAGTTCGAGTGGTTTCGCATAAGGTTGGCTATGCTTCCTTTGCGGCATTGTCAGAGTAACTTGTAAACAACAGCAGATTACAAATGTCTCTATCGTGTGTAAAGACGAATATAAACAGTGTACATAGAAAATGAATGCTGATGAATAATGAAAATAATTCATTATTATTGATGTTAACTGAAAATAACAGTGATACTACAACGTATGTAGCATACATTTACTTATTTACGACAATATAAAACATGTTAATGCAAAATTGTGTTATAATAAGAGAAAGGTATAACAAAGTGAATTTCATTAGTTTAGAATTTTAATTGCTCAATTCCATCCAAATCTTGTCGTCATCAGAAGCATCATCATCAACATCATCATCACCAAGACATATCATTAGTGGTTCACATTCACTGATGATTCCATTTAATTCCTCTGCTTTTTGTGTTATTTTGTGCACATGATTCACTTTCTTCTTCCATGAAATCGTGTCCACCCTGGTCATACCATCTTGCAAAAGTCTATCCACCTCTATATTTATGAAAGTCTTTATGTTCTCTCATTTATAAACACCAACAACACTATCAACAATAACAAAGATAAATAACAACGAATAATACGTAGCTTGTGCAGAACAGCTCAATGCATGTCTTAGGAGTTCACAAACTGAGCACATGGTTGGAAATAGCCAGATATTGCAACGGTGCGGCTACCAGATCCATCTCCATGTCTGACCAGCCGACTGGAATGCTCCTTTGTGATTGGTTCAGAAAGTCAAATGGGAAAAGCTTTTCATCTGCTTTTTGCAGATGTACCAACTTAACCCCTATCTGTCAAGTGCAAGGATTCAGTGGCGGTGGTGTAGGGCATTCAACTTTAAAATTAAGTAGGGCTTGTTTTGTTCTCTATTAATTGAAGTCATGTGTTACATTAGATGTGCTAAAAAGTTACTACTTTGCCTACTTTCACTCACATTTACAATATGGAATAACATTATGGGAGAAATGGTATAAATAATAACCACATTTAAAAAAAAAAAAAAAATTGAGAACTATAGTGCGTATTTCAAAAAGAGAAAGTTCTAGGAAATATTTAAAAAATTGAACATATTAACTTTATCTAGCATTTACATAAACGAAACCCAATATATGTTAAATCCAACCTCAATGATCTCACGAAAAATTCTGAAACCCATTCTCATAACACGCAGAATAAAAATAAATTGTATACTCCTAATTAAATAACTCAGAAGTTTGAGACAAGTGAAACACATGTTTCAAGAGTATTTGCCCTCTTCTTCAGTTGAGGTCTGACTAATGGCTGGAAATTGTGCTCTACAGTCCGTTACGGTGGAGTCATCTAGTGTTCTCAGCAGAAGTTCGCAATCATGTGGTGGTATTTCAAAATTCATGAGTTGGTCTTTGTGTTGTGTAATGAGAATATTCTCGCCAACTGTGAGCGCTTCCGGGTTGATTTCAGGTTTTAGCAACTTTATTGTCATTTTCTATTTCGTGATGTAATGTCCAAAAATGATGTGCTACTGCAATTTATCCGTCTGTTTCCATTTGAGGGTCTGAAATGTTCTTTTAACCTGGTTTCCAGTCTTCTTTTTGTTTGACCAAAGTAACATAATTGCCTTTTCTTAACAGAGAAATTATTCATATTATTTAAAAAAGTAACAAGTAACAAAAAATACAGTCACAAGCCCTGCAGAGGCTTGACTATATGGCATGACCAAGAGTACACAAGCAGCTATTAGTTATGTACAGCACTACAATGTGATCATGTGGTCACTAAGTACCAATACCAATGTAGCATATGGACATGTTTGCATTCCAAAACACAATCTTTAAACATACAATGAAATACAGAATTTTTGAAGTCCATATGACAGTAATATGGGACATGATTTTTCCTTCTGAAACACAGGAGATCCTGTATAATAATGGAGTCTAACAAGTCTATTCACAGAGAGCAAGATGAAAAGTGGTGGGTGGCTCAATTCATCAGTTGCTTGCTTTCTGATTCATAAATCACAGGTTTACACTTGATTCAGACCAACAATTTTAAGTTTGCTTAAAAGCAACAGCCCAATGTCAATAGATTTGCCGACATATAAAAGAACTGTGAAACAAAATTCTGGTATTCTGGCATCACTTATTATCCTCACAATTGACATGATTCTTAAGAAAAACATATCTTTTTTTATCAGACTGCAAATATTGATTTTCAAATTCACCACATTTTGGACTGATCTATAACTATTTCATGAACTGCTTTCTTAATGCTGAAAATGATAAACATTAATAACCATTTAAAACTTTTCAAATTGAGTTATTTATGTATTTTTACTTTCTCTACATATACTATATACATAGTGCATAAAGAAAGTATTTTAATGCACCCAAAAATTTCTTACAGAGAATTCACCAGAAATACATGTTTTGGAACCCCTTGTATCCAAATGAAGCATTTTTAGAAGCGTGCATGCATGTGCATGTGTGTGTGTGGGCGCACATGTGTGCGCTCTACAATTTTGATTAAAAACCCCATGTATAAGGTATTTCTATGCCAAACAAAATGCATATTTTGAATTTTCTGGGAATAGCCTCTGAAGACGTCTTTATTCTGTATGACTTTTATAAAACTGGTAAACCATAAGGGATACACAAAAACTTACTACACAAAAAATGATATCTCATTAAGACACACAATTTATGTCATAAACGTTTTCTTTTTTAGAGTTAACAGTTTTCAAGATATTGCAGAATATTGGTTTCAATTTCAAGATGCTTAAACTTTTGTTGGAAGACATCTTTTTTCTCGTTTCTCGTTTGTTTACTCCTGCCAATCAAAGAGATCGGAATTTCAATTGTTTACATAGCGACCGGCTTTTAAAATATGAGACTTGCTTTAGCCTGTGCATTTTCTTACTTCCATTCTACTTACCAAGGAAGCAAGGATTAAGACTAATTCTGCTTATGCTTATCTTGATTAGCATGATGTAGATAACAGATTAATGTTTTGAATAAAAGGTTTGTTTGCCGAACAGCTAGAGGACATCACGTGAATGGAATACATTAGATTTTTACCCTTGTGCTTACAAGGAACCAAGTAATAAGGAAAATTTCTGCTAATGTTTATCTCAATTATCATGAAGTAGATAGAAGAATAAGCTTTTTAACCATAAATATAATTTTTACAGAGATGTAGAGAAAAGTCATGTAAATGGAACACATCAGATTTTTTGGTTTTTAAATCAGTAAATGGCATTTCTTGCTTGCACTGACATTTTATACTATACAAAGGACATGAGAAACACTTAATAACAGAAAGAACATTTTATAAGAAGACAGCAAAAGAAATTGGAGAAGCTTTCAAAAGAATTTGTTTCTCCTACACCATGGTAATCTTGTTATTCTTTTGACATGGCTCAACAACAGCAACTACCCTTTGTAGTCAAATAACAATTTTTGTCACAACCATTTTGTAGGTCACGCACAATTTTCTTGTGCTTGCGTTTTTTGTTTTCTGAAGCAGAATTGTGTCACTTCTATTTCATCATTGTAAGATATTACTTTAGCAATCAAAGCAGATAGTTAAGAAAGAATTCTAGTTCAGGCAGTAATTGGTGCACAGATGTTAGTTTGAATGTTTCTGGACTCGTAATAGAAAAAGGTCTGTGTTACATTCACATAACTTTCTCTAGCTGTTCCACACATTAACTAACATCATACTAACCGAGATACATTGGTAGAATTTATCTTATTACTTGCTTCTTTGTAAGTAGTAATGAAATAAGGGAATATCCTAGGCTACAACAAAAGTTAAATATTTTAAAATCTGATCACTATGTTAAACAATTGAAGTTCGGTTGCATGACCAGTAGTAAAACCAGAAAGGTGTCTTCCTGTTTGAGAAAAGTGACATAACATAAAATTGAAAATAATAACAAGGAATATCTCGAAAATGGTCCATTATACAAGAAAAACACATGACAAACTATAAGCTTTAATGAGATCTACACTGCTTATGTAGTATATTTTCATCTATCTCTTATGGTTTTTCAGTTATCATGCACATGCATACATGCCTGCCTGCCCACCCATCCACACACAAACCTTTTTTCTAAAAATGCTTTCTGTGTACTCAGGGAACCTCATAACATATATTTACGGTGAAATCTCAGCATTAAAATTTTGGGTGGAACACAATACCTAAATATGTACTTGCATGTACAATGTGCAAGAGGAAGTAAAAAATTACCAAATTACTAGTTTGAACCATTTCTCCACAAATGTAGGTCAGCCGGCAGTTGTAATGTGTCAGAATTGAACAGCCAAGCCACTAGTATAAGAATTTGTGGTGCTAACAATATACCTGAGGTCTCACACATTCCAGAACAAATTTACTTCTATGAAATTATTTGTCAATATTGCACAACTGAAATTAGAAGTTGCTTCATTACTTAAAAAATAAACAAAAGAAAACAAGGAGACAAATAGAAGCTCCAACCCCCACCTATTTAGTGAATCAGATGTTTTCAATGAATGATTTCATAGATAAAAACCTTATGGAAAAAATAACTTATTAAAAAAAAATTACTTGATAAGCAATATGTTCCATGATCAATCACCTAAAAATGTAATTTAGAATAATACAAGTTTGGATATTTCATCCAATATTTCAATTTGTAATCACAAATTCCATTATAATTTCAGTATATCCAGCATGTACAAGGCTATTTTGAGGTTTTCAGTAATTCCAGCATCAATAGACAGCCTGCATTGACATATATATTTTTTACTTTCTCTACACGTACTATGTACATAGCATATAGAGAAGGTATAGTATTGCACCCAAAAATTTCATACCAAGATTTCACTGGAAATAAATGTTTTAGGTACCTTGAATCCAAAAAATGCATTTTTAAAAACGGTGGGTGGGTGGGTGGGTGGGGGTGGGTGGGTGGGTGGGCGGGTGGGCGTGCGTACGTGGATGCGTGTGTGTGTGTGTTTGTGTGTGTATGTGTGTGGACAGCATAGCCCCATAATGAAAAGGCCATTACATACCAAACTTGGTATTTAGGTTTAGTATCTTCCAAGGATGCGACATGAAGATTTTAAAAAAAAAAAATCCCCCTCCTAAAAACTATCCTTTACATGGAACAAATTTTGAAAAAATTTTGATTTTCTTAAAAATGGCTCTAACGATTTTGATTAAAATCCTGAATATTAAAACTATTTATGTCTGAAATAAAATGTATATCCCGAATTTTTGGGGAATAGCCTCTTAAGACCTCTTTATTCTGGATGAATTTTGCTTAACTGCTAAACCGTAAGATATAGAAAAAACTCACTACACAAAAAATGTACATCACGACAAAACACACAACTTATGTCCTTTACGTTTTTGTTTGGAGGTAACCATTTCTGAGATATTCCTTGTTATTGGTTTCAATTGTAAAGTACTTAAACTTTTCTCAGACAGGAAGTGTCCGCTTTTCTTTTTTTGTTCTACTCCTCGCCAAGCAAAGTGATTTGCAATGACAAACGCATAACGATAGCTTTTAAAACATTTGACAATCATTTTACAAGGGGCATACTGAAAGTCATGAGCAACGCTGTTTTACAATCTTAATATTTATTTTTAAGCCAAACCAAATACATCATCATAATCTACAGACTTTCTTTCACTTTTCGACATAGTCTCCATTGTTTTGCACACATTTTTCCCATCATTCTACAAGTTTGAAAATGCCCTTGTGATAGAACTCCGTTCCAGCTGCCCGCAGACCCTGACGCACTGCTTTCCGAATATCCTCCAGCATCTGGTAGCGTTGGCCACGCATCTGCTCCTTCACAGAACCGAACCGAAAAGATGGTAGTCGGAGGGTGCCAAGTCGGAACTGTAGGGAGGATGTGGAAGAGTTTCCCACCCTAATGCCCTGATCTTCTCCATAGTGGCACGGGCAGTATGCGGACGCGCATTATTATGTTGAAGGATGATCCTCTTTTCAGGGCGTTTATCACGCAAAGCCCGACGGAGCTTCAGAAGTGTGTTGATGTAGCGGGCAGAATTTATGGTTTGTCCAGGTTCAAGAAAGTCAACCAGAATGCAACCTTGTGCATCCCAAAAGACACTTCCCATAACTTTTCCTACAGACTGCACTGTCTTCGCTTTCTTCTTCGATGGTGAGTTCAAGTGGTGCCATTCCATACTCTGACGTTTCATTTCTGGCTCATAGTGATGGAACCAGCTCTCATCTACAGTCACAATACACGTCAAAAATTCATCACCTTCATTATGAAATCTCTGAATAAGGTTTTGTGCAATGGTTCTTCTCTGAAGTTTGTGGTCTTCAGTCAATAAACAGGGGACCCAACGGGCACAGACCTTTCGATAACCCAAGCTGTGGATCATTTCTTGCACTGCACTATGTCCTATTCCAAGTGGCGCAGCAATTTCATTCACAGTGAAACGCCTATCTCCTGTAATGAGCTCATCAACTCTTTCCTTGTTGCGTTTTGTAGAGGCAGTTCGAGGACGCCCGCTACGAGGCGCATTTTGCAGACTCGTGTTTCCATCTTTGAAATGTTTCACCCATCTTCTAACACTGCTGGCACCCATGCAGACACCTCCATATGCACGTGTAAGTCTGAGATAAATTTCAGGAGCAGATTTTCCTTCTTTCACAAGGAATTCAATGACGCACGCTGTCAAAACGAAACATCAATGTCAGCCATTTTTCAAACACCGTCTGTGGTCACGTGATAGAAGCTAATGACGTCACAATATGTCAACATGTGGCTTAAAGTCTGTAGATTACGATCCTACAATTCGTTTCGTTACATTGTTGAAATTTAAATTTTTACAATGGGTTGCTCGTGACTTTCAGTATGCCCCTCGTAGCATAGCGCATCCCCTTATTCTCTTCTACTTATTAGGAACTAAGTAATAACATTCTGCTAATATTTATCTCGATTAGCATTGTGTACAAGGAAAAATAATCTTTTGTAGGAGGTTTGTAGAGCATCTAGAGAAAGTCATGTGAGTGTAACACATCAGATTTTTGCTATAGAATTTGGGTTGTCTTTTCAACCACATGAAAAAAATGAATAAGTATTTACAAAAGCCTAAAATATGAACAAGATTGTCATTTAAAGAACAATTATAAAGATGGAAGGGGTATAATTTGGTTATATCCTTCCATTCAAACAAATGGTCACAAATGCGTTAAGATATTACTTACCAAGCATTATAATGTCTTGCATCTATCCTTACAGCACTCCTGAAGCAACTCATTGCCTTGTCCAATTCCTCTGTTGTTACATATTCATGGCCTAACAATGTATAAGCATATACAAATGTTGGGTCCACCTAGTAACAAAAAAAAAAGAAAAAACTTCACATGATTCATAGGACTAAACATAATTTCTATAAATGTATGTATTAAATTAATTCTATCACTTAGCTACAAGGCAAATAATAATGTACTTGTAATAGCACATTGTCTTTGAGATTATAATACTCTTGACAAGGCAGCTTGCCTTACATGCCTGCCAGAGAATATAAACATTTATGCTATTAGGTAAGTAAGATTCAATATGCACACACAGTCAAGAGCCAAAATAGCTTGCATAAAAAGCATTGATACAGAATGCTGAAGGTTTGTAGTCAAATCTCAGATGTTTCTATTACTTCTGTGCACAAATTAAATCTTATACTGGGATTGAAAAAGATCATTTTTTGGTTCCATTTATATACCACCTTTAAACATCTAAGGTCATATTAGTGGCTTTGGCTTTGGAACAATTGTTCATTAGCATTGCTTGTTTTACGCTGCTCATTTTCAGGTTTGTTTATATTAGTTTCATTTATAAACATAAATTCAAAGATACATTTACATTCTCATTCATACTTCTAACTCTAGAAAAGATTGTGAATAATCCTAACTAATGGAAAGCTACCCAGCCAGGAACTGAATCTGGATCCTGTTCATTTGAGAGCTAGAATGCTAACAATCAAACCACAGAGTGTGGTAATAAAATACCTGTAATATGAGTTGCCCTCAGCAACCCTAATCTATAACTCTTCATTTATCAGTCTTTAACTTCATTCTTAGTGAGAAATCCCAACATTTTGAATACTATTAACAATAATTGTTATTCTGTAAGCACAAAAGGAATCTACATCTTGGAGACAAACCCATTATCTGGAATAAATACTGTGTGTCAAAGTTACTGAATCATTAATGGCATATTGGTAGGGACCTGAAAAAAGTGAGGTTTTTACCAAAAAGCTATATTTTCTATTGGTTATTTGGGCATTTATTAACATATATTAAAAAACCTGTTGGTGAATCCATTATGCTTAGCTTTCAAATGCAAAAGTTAACATTAGTACACATTAATTTCATTCAGATTTGTGTGTGTGTGTCTGTCAGAAGATTGTTACAGGTGCCATGCATGAGCACTGTAAAATGACTAGTGGTGCTGCACTGTGAGGTGCTCACAAGTTAAATGTGTAATACAAACTATTACTGAAATTCAGTAAACGAAACACAAAATCAATTTAATGTCAAGTGCGGCTTTCTGCCCATAAAAGGTGTTAGATCCAGCCTTGCAATATAGACTTGAGGTAAAAATCCATGTTTATTGGTCCTATGAATCATGGGAAAGAAATTAAAGAGAGATCAGATATACCAGTAAAATCTGCAGTGATACAACAAATGTTTGTGAGATAACCCCATATATTGTAAACTCCAGGTAACTATAATCCACATTTTTTATTTCAATTAAAGATATCATAAAACTACAGGTAGCCGTAATTCATATTTTTTATTCCAAATAATGTATCTGTAGTAAATACACACAGCACAAGCCCTCTCTTACTTCTCTTAATTAGTCTGACTTGGAACAAAAGATATCTGCCTTACATGAGAAGGGGGATCCTTCAAGCACATTGCAGTGTATCATTTACATCTACAAGAAATGTTGTGTATTCAGGACACAAACTTAGAAGATAGTTACTCTACAAAGCTGTAGAAAAAAAATTCTAAGGGTAAGCATGTAGAGGAGATTTTTCTGAGAAAAGAATTTAAGTATAAAGTTCCTGTCTTCTCCTAACAAAAGATGAGCTGCAAAATATTAATTATTGTTCCTTAAGCTATTAAATAGAGGAGAAAAGTAAGACAAAAATAGATGAGACCTTAAAAGTGTTGCTAATTTGTTGTTAAATTATGTAGAATATCATAAACTGGAACACAATTTATTATTTCTAAGATAGAGTAACAAACAAAACATCAAATATCACCAGAAATGGCATTCTAGCCATTGAGTAAAAGGGGATATTTGATAGAAACATATGCTAACAACAAAAATCACAGAATCTGCAGTCTCAACCATTAACAAGGCAGATGCACGGAATGGTTTCACCATCAAATAAGGGTTTCAGCTACTAACAGAACACATCAGATTAAAACTAGGTGAGCAGATTTGAATCTTTTAGCAAAATGACAATAAGTCACAGAAGAATAGTTAATACAAGCACATTAATACTCTGTCATCCACTTGTGCTATAAGTTCAGCAACAAGATTTATTAAGATATTGAATATTTTATCATTGAATACCAATTTTTTCAATATGAACCCTTACACCAACAATTCTGTGAGTTTTCTTTATTTTGTCATCAATGTATGTGACAACAATGCTGCAACATTCAAGTCTGGTTTGTATTCCAGGGATTCTTTTATCACCCACAATACCATCACTTTCTTGTGAAGAAAGAAGACCACTTCATAGTACAAAGGTGTCACTGGACTTGCCACCATAAAACTTAAGATTTAAAACTAATCTTACCACTTAGAATTATGCCATTTTACAGTGTAGCAACTCTTTTAATGTAAATAAAAAAATATCTTGTAAGCTATTCTGCTTGGCTGTTCAACTTTCAACTCCAAATAGACAATTCTTACTCTGCAATTGGGATATTTATTTTGAAATACAATGGGCATTGTCTCTTTGACACTTCTCTTGGCCACAATATACAACTTTTCTTTGTTTTAGCATCATCCATATTTCTACAACTCTTTTTACATGCAACTAACTACAAACATGTGGATACAAAGTCCACAATTAGTGCATTCAGCAGCCACTAGGTGTACATGCATGGTGCCTATAGCAAGATCAAAGTCCACATATGCACAAGATATTAGTTGCATAAATTTCTCAGCCAAGTTTGATTTCAAAATACTCACAGCTCTCAACACACGTTCTAATGGCAAACTTAACTTGAGCTAGGTTTAACTACAGTCCTTCAGTTCAGTATAATATGAAATGAACTTATCTTGATCAAGTTCCTTGAGAACAGGAATTTGTTCAAGTCTTACAGGAGGGATGAATTTATTTCTTTTATAGCAATAAAGTTTTGGAGTGCAGCACTGCAAGCTTCTTAAAACTGTCCATTACTGGTTTTTGAGATGTCAGCAAGTTTCATTAACATTTTTTAAGTAACCTGCTTAAAGGAGGCTTTAACAATAGCTGTTTGTTTGCTTCACAACACTCGTAACTAATGACTCTCATAAATCAGTTTTCTTATCCCAGATTAGGAAGCTGTCATTCCCTGTCCCTGAAGATCAGTTGTAACCTCGATTTTACAAAATCTTTCATGTGGAGAAAAGGATTGGTAAGTTGTTCATTTTTTTATAAAACCACTTACAAGAATCAAAAGCAAGCTTGTGTGAAGGTTTAAAAGCATAAAACAATTTGTAGTAGTTATGACTTGCGTTTAATTTGTCACTTTCTGAAATTTGTGTGACTACTGATCACAGTGAGAGGACTATTTATGGGAGAGATTATTAACCGAGGCTTTATGAGAAAACTAATATTGCCATTTGCTAAGATCACCATTAAATCAAGGTGGCTGTTTTGGCAGGTCTGACTGTACCTTCATCCTTATTTTTTCACCATTAATGCAGTTGTATTACTCAGAAAACAAGTTCATCCTAGAACAAAGATTCCATTCCCTCCCCACCGAAATGCACACAACATATAATAGCATTTAGTCAGAACAAACTGTTTTCTTTTGTGCAGTTTTTCTATATTTTTTACAATTTATGCAATTTTTTCTTTGTTGGACAATGAGACGGTCACCTTCAGTTATGAGGTGCCCCACGTGTCTCGCTGGAAACATGCCTGGAACATGCAGCTCGTGTTAAGCTTCAGGTTGATCTCAGGTACTCTTGTCCTTGCCAGATGTTTTACAAGGCATATGCCTCATTTCCTCATTGCTGGTTCGGTTAAAGCATGTTTCGAACTCTCAGGGTGGAAGGAAATGGTAGCGATTCCAGCAGGTGCCAAATTGGTTAAGTTTTGTTGGAATTAATTAAAAGAAAACACAGCAGAACTCTAACAAATAAATTTATTTCCTTTCCACTTCAAATTATTCGTTCTGTGGCAAGGAAAGAGTTCAGAGTGCTTGTACTCTTTACACATTACATGGCATTACCCCATGCCCAACATGGTATCCTTTTCCTTGTAGCAGCACAATGGCTTCTGTTCTGCAAGATGTCCAAAGATAAGAGTGCGTCTCCTACTTGCTTGAGAATGCGATTCCTGCCAAACTCTCATCCCCTTCCAAAATGGTTTCCGTGACCTCATTAGCAGGCACGTTACTATATCAAGCCAATTTGACTCCTAACTAGACACATGATTGGTCCTATGGTAACATCATCCCTTGTCATGTATACATCCACTTAATAATTATGGATGGACCTTGCTTCCAACTACAAATATAATTTTAAATACAAAGTTTTTAAACAAATTTCCAGGAATTCTTAGTGTACCAATACCATTAGGTATTAACCCCCAACATTCTTTTTACAACATGGCTTAATTTTAAACCTTCTTACTGTAGACAATATTAGTAATACAGAACTTCCAATGTAATAATAATAATAATAATAATAATAATAATAATAATAATAATAATAATAATAATACCAAGAAAAATACCTTTGGTACTTTTCTGCATAAATAAATGTTACCATAACCACATGTACGAAACAAATAAAATAGTATAATTAAATTAGCAAAACAGGAATATCAAAATGAATCAAATACATAAAATAATAAAAGCGTGAATTAAATGCAATAACATGGGTAGCCTAGAACTTCTAAAAAAGTTATTACAGTTGCCAAAACATGGGTATATAAGAATGACGTCAAAACCAAGGCCCAATTGTCCCAATGGAAACTGCCTGAAGAGCCAAGACCAAAAAAATTTGACAATTGATCAAATGTGAAGGTTCTTCTCACTGTTTTCTTCAATTACAATGTGATATGCAAAATGAGCTCCTACCTTATGGTTGAACAATCAGTTAGAAATAGTATCTGGAAATAGTATCTGAAGTAATCCAAAGAAAACAACCAGAATTATGGCAAACCACATGTGGATTTTGCATCACGATAATGCTCCTGCTCACACCTCAATGCTTGTTAGCGATTTTTTGGAGAAAAACAAAACTGTTATGGTGCCTCAGTCACTGAAGTCACCGGACATGGCCCCCTATGACTTCTTTCTATTCCCGAGGCTGAACAGAACCATAAAAGGAGGTCATTTTGCCACCATTGATGAGATAAAAACAGAATTGCTGAAGGACCTGAATATCACAATGAGTTACAGAAGTGTTTCCAAGATTGGAAAAAGTGCTGGCTTAAATGTATTATTTCCGAGTGGGATTATTTTGAAGGGACAAAGTTGATGATAAATATTCTTTAAGAAAAAAATTCCTGTTATTTTTTTTATCACACCTTTCAGCAAATCCTACATTCGGATCACAAACAGAGCATGCTGGTGTATTAACCACAAACTCAAAATTCTATTGCAGCCATGTCACAATGGACTGTTCATCTTTTGTGCAATGCTTTACTAAGCTAACCTGTAATACTCTCAGGCAGAATGAAAATTCAAAAGTATATCTAGAATATTGAATTCTATACCACCACTGGACACCAACCACAATGTGGTCAACCTCAGTAATATCAATCTGATCCTTGCCAAAGGACTTAACTTTGCTTCCACTCTAAGAGAAATAACAGTTTCAGGTATTAGTAGCATTGAGACTGTCATCAATCAACTGAGTGACTCTGCAGAAGAAATTTGCCATGAGGTGTCCACATTTTTACAAGGCCAAACTAGCGAAAGCCAACATCAGCCGAAAGGAAAGCATGGGCCCAACATAACCTCCACAAAAACACTGATTTAGTTGGGTTGCTGCACACAAGGGAAACGCCACCGTTTTTCTTTCCTCAACATAATACCAAGAAAAGATATAACAGCTATTAGGTTATTATCACCTACAAAGTACTTAATAAGGAGTCAACTTCTGCAGTCAAAAGGCACTGTGACACTCATAAAAAATCCAGTGTACCACAAGAGATGCAAAGATTAATCTCTCTGTCTGGCTCCATATCACCAAGATTTTTATGACCTCTCAAAAATCCATAAACATAAGATACCATTATGCTCCATAGGTGATGTTATTGGAAGTCCTACTTATAGCACAAACCTACTACAACCTCTTATCAGCATATCATGTGAAGAACTCTACAGAGCTTGTCCAAAGGCTAGATAAAATCACAGTGGTGCCTTCCTATCTATTTTTAAGCTTTGATGTGGTATCGCTCTTCACTAAAGTTCCATTTGCAGAGACAATACATTTTCTGTCTAATGAGTTTCTATCAGATGTACTGAATATATTTCATCACACTCTAACTTCTACATATTTCCTATACAACGGCATGTATTATAGCAGACATGGAGTGTCAATCAGTTCACCACTATCCCGAGCCATTGTTAACTACTATATGGAACCCAAAATTCTTGCTACATCACCACTGAAGCCTAAATATTTCTTTGGGTATTTAGATGATCCTTTGTTATATGGCTGCATGGACATAGTATGATACAAGATTCCTAGCTCACATAAATAGTCTAGACTGCTATTAATTCACCATGGAAGCTGAAGAAAATGGGTCTTTGCCGATTTTAAAATTCTCATCTCCAAGAAAGGCATGGAACTCACATGCCCTGTACTGAAAATCAACACACACAGACCTTTATCTTAATGTACAAAGCTTCTACCATAAATCACAAAACGTGGGAATTCTAAATACATTGACACAGAGCTATTGCTCTCTCAGATTCAGAATACCTACAAACAGAACTTAAGGTTCCCAAAAGAACAAAATGGCTATTCAAAAGGTGACATCAAATCTGCATTCAAAAGAGCCCAGCATAAAAAGCTTGTATGAAATATAGAAACAGAAAAACTGGTTGCTGTAGCCTGCATACCGTTTACAGAGAACTCTTCTGCATGAATATGGAATAAAAATAGTCCAAAAACCTCCACAAAACTCAGGAGCTTATTCAAACCAGTAAAACAATCTAAAACTCAGAACACCTGGTGCATACCGCATTCCCAGAGAATGTGGTGCTTCGTATGTAAGACAAACAGGACGATAACTACTTCGCATATACCATTTGCAGCATTTTTAAAAATAACTTTTGTTCTGAGCATATTTGATTCCTGGAAGTCTAGAAGCATCAAAAAATCAACTATCATGCAGCAAAAAATTAATGTGATATTCTTGTTCTCCAGACTCTAAAACTGCACATATTATTTAAAATAATTTTATTAATTTAACTATTTTGGCAGAAGTAAGTGTAACAGATTTGCTGCAGTTTCTGAACACTAAAGGAGCATCAGACTAAAGCAACAGATAAATCTGGCATGGCATGCAATATTGAATGTAGTCATAGAGCAAATTTTGAAGCTAAGTGCTAAGAGCTGCCACTATTGGATAGCAATCTTCACAGAAAATTACATCGTGACTCTGGGCTTCAGCTTAGTTCTACCGACATTAGCTTTAAAGCAACTTTATGGGAAGAAATCTGCTAAAACCTGCTAGTTTTCTAAGGAGGCATACCCAAGAAATACTAAGCTCACATTAAAGTTCTGCGCAATGTTTTCTAAAGGGTCTGTGCTAGAGTTCAACTGTGTAGTTTTATGTGAAGATCTTTGAAGCAGCCAAGTCAATTGCATTTCTCTGCGGTTTAGCACTGCCTAGAAGAGTCATTTTCCTATAACTAGCAGTCCAATACTTTGCCAACAGCTGTTTCCCTGAAGATGAAGACTATAAAGTTCTTTGAAACATTGCAGTCTATATCCTTTATCACCTGGCTGGAAGTCTGAGAGCAAACTCACGTAAATTATAAGACAGGAAAGCTTCAGTTTATCTTTTAAGTTTAACCACATTTAAAACATGTAATCGCAAATAAATCACACACAATGCAAGCTCAATAACATCATGCATTCATTGTAACCTAACTGCTGCAGCACAGAATATTCACTTGCACTTAGCAGCATGATTTCATTATACTCAAGTAGAAACGTTTCTCTTAGCTCATCCTAGAATACAGTTCTTTTTAGAAGCTTGTGGATACCATTGTATTAAGAAGTAATGAATATAAAAATATTAATACTTTGTTTAGTTCGCCTTTAAGTTCTAATAAAACTTACATTTATTTTTATTGAGGAAATTTCTGTTTTAGGAACAAACAGAAGTCTAATGGAGTCAAATCAGGGCTACTCATATACGGCAGATGTGATAACAAATTGCACCTTAGGTTATTGATTTCTTTCATTACAATACATTTGAGATAGCCAACACCATCATGATGCAAGACAACTTTCTCAAATTGAAAAGCAAGGAAAATGTTTTTACACGTGACAACAGTACCAACATAATGCAATATCAGAAAGCTTTTGATATAGTAACATTACAAATCTTATAAATAGTATCCAGGGGTCAATCCGTTCCGGGAAAACGATGTACAAATTATAGAACTCTACACAGAGTGAACTTAAACCTAAGTTAAACAAAGTCATATCTGTAAACAACACAAGAACATTTCTATGATACTGAAATATCTTATTACTGTGACTTACTTAAAAATATAAAAGTGGCGATAAAAAATACTTTCTAATGACATATGACCCATATACAAATTTTAAATTAAACCATTACTTAGTTTAATTTATGACACGAAAAACATAAAAGTTTTACATTATTATTATTATTATTATTATTATTATTATTATTATTAGAGATTTTTTAGCTACCAAAAATCAAAGATATCTTTCTTTAGCAGTTGTACCTTTCTGAAGCATCTTACCTGTACTGCCCTTTGGAAGAATTTAATAGCACTATCATGCTCTTTCTGAAGACTAAAACAGTTGCCTGTGGCACACCATGCTTCTGGTGATGACCTATCTTGTGCTAAGAGTTCTTGAGCTAATGTGGATAGAGCTACTTCTTTTTGAAGATGCCAAAGTGCTGTGCTATATAATTCCATGAGTTGACATCTGTATGGTTCTCGTTCTCGAACTTCACTAAAGTATCTACAGAGATAAAAATATAAATTAGAAAAACCAAAAAGGATCACATTGAAAACTACATAATACTTTTATGGTTAAAGTGTCATTATTCCATTATTGATTGCTATGAGGAGCGTTCAATAAGTCCTAAAAAAATCCAAGAAATTACACTTATGGCACCAAAAAAAGTTTGTATTTAGTAGCCGTCATCTCTTATTAGATGGCAGTTAAAGTTTCAGCTGAATCCATCACATGATTTTGCTGCCATACGTGTTTGAATCAACAATCTTGTGCTTAATTAGAAAGATGGAAAAAAACAAGTTTGATGGGGTGATTAAACACAAGGCTTAAGAGCAAAAGAGATAAAAAGCAAGTTGGATGAAGTTCATGGCACATCTGCTACTACGTTTGCAACAATTTATAATTGGATAAATGAATTTAAATGTGGCCGTACATCCACAAATGATGAACATTGATCTGGATGTCCAGTAGAAGTGACTTCCTCTCAAATAATTCGAAAGAATCCAGGATATGGTTTTGAGAGACCGACAAATCAAAGTTTGTCACATAATAGAGGCCACAGACATATCACAAGGTTCAGTGTTCTCAATTTTGCACAAAAAATTAGATCTGATAAAGGTCTTGGCAAGATGAGAGCTTTGTTACTCTCAATGGAGAATAAGCAATCATGTGATTGATTTTGAAGCTGGTTTGGCACTTTTTTGTCACAATTCTGAAGAGTTTCTGCATCGATACATAACTATGGATGAAACATGCATACTCACAGTCCAGAGACAAAAGTGCAGTCAAAACAGTGGGTTTTTAAAGGGCGAACTGGCTCCAAAGAAGTCAAGTTGGTGAAATCTGTAGACAAGGTGATGGCCTCAATTTTTTGGGATGCACGTTGAATTAATTACATTGATTACTTGCAGAAAGGAAGAACGATAAATGGAGAGTATTATGCATTGTTATTGCACCGGTTGAATGGAGAAATAAAGAAAAACTGCCCTCATCTGGCAAAGATAAAGATTCTCTTCCATCAAGACAATGCACACCTGCACAATTTCGATGGTAAAAATTTTAGAATTAGGGTTCAAATTACTACAACATTCACCATATTTGGCCATCAGTGACTTTTTTTTATTTCCAAACTTGAAAAAGTGGCTCGGCAGAAAACGATTCATGTCTAATGAAGAGTCATCCCCAAATAGAAGTCTATTTTGAGAACCTTCAACCTTTTTCGAAGGCTTAAAACGGAGAAATGCTCAGAAAAGTGCATCGAGCAAAAAGGAGATTATGATGAAAAATAAAAAAAAAAAAATCTACCAAAATAATTTGCTTTTCTATCTTTTTCTAAGGAAATATTGGACGTCCTTTGTATAGGAATTCCACTTGTGTTCCCTTAAAATATATAACTTGCACTTGTGTGTTTCAAAAATGTATTTTCATTAGATATGTTAGTTTTACTAAGATTATCTTTTCTTAAGATATTTTTATCAATTCAATTTCTCAGTTTGGACATTCCACATGCATTTCACTATTAGAGGTATACAGTTTTCAATCCACCCCCTCCATACTACTAGTGCAGTCAGGACCTACCGGTTGCTGTGATATTCTACAGGTCCTGAAATCTTACTAGATATATAATAACAGGTTTCCCATCCACACATACACTACCATGTCAAAACAATACTTACTTTAGACATATATTAGTGAACTCCAAATATTCCTATCCAATTTTCAACCTAACTTCATATATGCTATATTTAGTGGAAACTCTTTAGTAGCAAGAATGACTTCTTTCTCAATACTTTTTGAAAGCATTTGGAAAGATGGTTTCCAAACTTTACTCATGATTTCCATACAATTATACATTTTCAGATAATTTTACAAGTTTTTAAAATTATTATAGGTGTTCTAACATAGAATAAATGTCACCATTATTTTACAACTTTTAAATTCATGAAAGTTTTCAACCAGTTTAAAAGTGTGCATTTGTGATGACCATGAGGAAAAGGTAGATTACCTTCTATGCAAGTACATATGAATTACAATTTTTAAAATTCTTTAATATTTTCAACCAGTTTAAACACATGTTTGTGATGGGCAAGAATAAAAAGTAGATTACCTTCTATGCAAGTACATATCAAACTGGCAGTGCTATCTTCAAGATGGCAAAACTGGTGAATAAATAATTGTGAAATGCTAATTATAATTTGTGCACTGGTGAATAAATAATTGTGAAATGCTAATTGTAATTTGTGCATTTGGTTAAAAGCATACATTTTGAACAGTTATAACATTGTTGTTAACCACAACAATAACATACCCTTAACATTTAAGGGAAAAATGCTTTGGAATTCCTAGACATAATTAATATCTGAGATATGCCAATCAAAAGTAATATATTGATATGCTATAGATAGGACTCAAAACATGTATCAGCTTACAATGTTACCATGAGCAAAATTCCAAATAAGCACTACCTGTTTCATACAGTTTATATTTTTATTTATTTATTTATGCTAAGCTTTATACAGGTGAATATGACCGGTGTTCAGCCCTGGCTCTTTACCAGTCATACTCATATTTTACAATAGTTTATTAATTCTAGTTTATTACACCATTTTGTCTATTTACTGTCCATATCCATTTATTTTTCACTTTGCATAAGAATTGTCCAATCTTCTTACTATCTTTTTGAAACATTTCTATCTATTTTAAACCATTTCTTATTAATATACTCTTTTCTCCAAATTTCAGTCCCTTTACATTTAAATAAAATGTGTTCCATATCTTCATTTCCGCCACATATAGGACATTGATTTTGTGGAATACCTTTCCTTAAACCTTTTAATCTCCATACTCCTGCTTTCAGCCATGCAATACCTTCTGGCTCCTCTTTATTTGTCACATCAATGTACTTTTCCCTTCCCCATGAGACTTTCATTGGTATATAGAAAACTAAAGATCTCTTTTCAGTTATTTCACTAAATATTTTTTTGTATTTCTATATCCTCAAATCTTTTCCTTGCCAACTTCCAGAAGTTATTCACATTATTTTCTCTTCTTCTCCACATTTCCCCTAACCCACTACTTTCCAGGTTATTTCGAGAACAGTCTACCCATCCCTTGTTCTTTAAACTTTTCTCTTGATATACTAAACACTGTTTTAACAAATTCCTTTCTTCCAATTTCAATATTCTATGCCAAAATTTCAATGCCCTTTCCATAATCTTTCCCTTACTTGCCACTCTACCCAGCTCTATTTGTGCTACCTGCCTAACAGTTGCATTTTGTAACCCCAGTATTTCTTTGCAAAATTTCCTATGCACCTAATCTATGCCTTCCATCCTCCTTCTAATCCCCATACTTCTATCACACATAGCATTTTTGCCTCAACCACCATATTGTACACTTTTTCTAACCATCTAATATTTATATTAGGTGCTTTGTATTTGCAACTTCTAATAGCTGATAAAGCTCCTTTTCCTTTTGCAAATGCACATTTCTTTTGCTTTTCCCAATTGCCACCACTATCAATTTTAACTCCTAGATAAATACATTCTCTCACTACCCTGTACTCCTTTTCATTCTCATTCTTCCATTTTTCATACTTGCTCAATTTTCCCCCTTTTTTGAACACTACAATCTGCGTCTTGTCCTGGTTCACTTTTAAACTCCACTCTTTACAGTAATTATTTAATGTTTGCAAGGATTGTTTCAAGCCATTCACTGTAATTGCACCTATAACTAGATCAGCTGCCAACAGTAATCCTGGAATCTGAATATTATTAATTACTGGCATCGAGTTATTATTTCTCCCAATTTCTGTTAATACATCATCTATATATAAATTGAATAGGACTGGACTTAACTTACATCCCTGTCTAAGGCCTTTCTCTTGTTGGATTTCTCTTGTTACAACCCCTTCCTCCACTCTTATACAAAAAGTATTTTCCTTATATAATGCTCTAAGGGTGTCCACCATTTGTTTACTCACTCCTTTAGTCAACAACTTATGCCACAGCAATTGAAGCTCTATCCTATCATATGCTTTCTCTAAATCCACAAAAGCCATATATAACTTTCCTCTTTTGTCTTTCAAGTATTTATCTACCAGTGTTTTTATAATAAATAAGTTATCAACTGTCCTCCTCCCTTTTCTAAAGCCCATCTGAAGTTCCGAGAAGATATTATATTCTTCAACCCATGTTTGTATCCTGTTTGCCATAATACCAGTAAAAATTTTTCCAACATTTGATAATAATGCAATGCCTCTATAGTTGTTTGGTTTGTCAACACCACCCTTGCCTTTGTATATTCGATGTATGATTGCTTTCCTCCACTTATCTGGTATATAACCCTTCACCTTAATTGTGTTAAATAAGTCTACTAAAACCTTAACTCTGTTTATTTCAGTGCACCATTCCTTAAGGAACTCTGCTGGGATTCCATCTATTCCCGTTGCTTTATTTCTCTTCATTATTTTCACCTGTTGAATTATTTCTTCACTTCTTATTATATCATCGAGTATATCTACATAGTTATCACCTATTTCCCATTTCCTATCTCATTTTTACTCTTTTTCTCCCCATACAAATTTTTAAAATATTCCATCCATTCTCCTGGTTTTATACTTGGTTTTGTTACATATTTATTATACATTGATTTCATAACCTTCCATATCTCATTTGCAATATTTTCATTTAGGATTCGTATCAAATTACTTTCATATTTTTTCATCCAGCTTGTTTTCTTTTGTTCCAGTAATGAATTATATAAATCCCTCCCTTGCATATACTCTTTCTTTAATTCTATGTATCCTAATTCCCTCCACTTTATGAGCAGCTGTTTGACTTGTCTTTTAGTTACTCTACATTCTTCATCAAACCAGCCCTCATCTCTTTTGTAAACCTTCTTTCTCATTTTCATTACCTCCCCAGCCCTTAGCATAATGATATTTAAGATATCCATAGCACTTTCAATTTAAGTACTTCATGTACTAATTGGGCTGTTGCAAATTTCACTATAATTGCTCTCTTGCCAAGTTGTCTTCCAACTCGATAAGCTTCAATAATTTCCCATGTATACAATTCCAAATTCAGCTTTTCCTTCATTATTTCTAATATTTCTTCTGCTGGCCATTTATACCTTCTTTCCTTAACTCCTATGAACACTAAATTAAATCTTCTCTCCCTTTCTTCCAATCTTTCCATTCTTTCCTTAACCATTTCAACTTCCCTTCTTGCTTCCTGACCTCAACTCTAACATCTTCTTTGATATCTGTTGCCATCTTTTCCAATTGTTTACCTATTCGTTGTTCCAGGCCTTCTATTTTGTTCATTTTCTCAGTCAGGTTTTCCAGCATTGTTATTATATCTGCAGGGCCGGGGGTTTACCTCAATTCCTCCAATCACTAACAACAAAGTTATAACACTTGCTAAAACCAACATGTTTGTCATCTTCTCTCCAAAACTGTGTTTACTATTCACCAATTTTACTTTTCTAAACTGTCCAATTCTAGCTCTATACATTGTAATGTCCACTCCCATCGTGACTTAGATCCTTCTTCCTTCACCGCAGGAGCACCTCTCAAAACACAACCTTCCTCTATCACTGCTGGCTTAGCACTCCTACAGTTTATATGCTCTGGTATATCTTCAAGGCCATCAGTGCTTTTCCGAGATGCCAGTCCATAGCACTTAGTAGTTCACTCATCAGTAGTAAACATTTATGATTCAATCTAAACCACAGAATTAAATATTTCAAATAGCTCTTTTAGCATAGATGTACGGACAAGCAATAAACATAAGTGTTAAATAACATAACTGTACATGAAAGAATTCAGCCTTAAGATTACATTACCTAACTGCTTGCTGGTACTCTGCAAGTTCATAATGTGCCTTTCCAAGCAAAGATAGAACCCATCCTGTATTGTAGTGTTGTGGTGGCAAGTTGTTTAAGCATTCTATTGCTTTTCGACAGTTGAACTGAGATAAGTGAAGGTATGCTGTTCCTATATCCCGTAGCAGAGCCATTAAACCTTCTGAAATTAGGCAGTAAAGAAGAAGATTGAAAATCTAATTGTATATACATATATTAAACATTTGTTTTATGACTAAGTCACTAAATCAAACATCAATTTTTTGGAATTATACAATAACAAAGCAGTAATAACAACAATTTTAATTTTTGAAACATTATTCATATGTAAGTCACATTCTACATGCTTGACAAGAGTAACAGTAGTACAGGTAGCATAATTACCAAGGTTGACATATCAACAAATTTATGTTTCATAAAATTTGCACAATGGCAAAATTGTCATGAACATTTTGTATAGTTATTAAGACATTCTACATATTTTTGTTTCATAAAACTGCAACCTGCCACCCGGGTTTCCCACTTTTCAAACCCCCCTTCCTCTAACTAGGATGGGCAGGGCAGTTCTAATCAAAAATCTGTTGTGTTCTATTCACATGACTTTCTTTAAATTGCTGCAACAAATTATTGTTAAAAAACTTATGCTTCTATTTACTTCATGCTATTCGAGAAAAAATTAGCAGAAATAGTCTTATTACTTGCTTCCTTGTAAGTAGAAGCAAAAAAAGGAGTAACATAGGTTAAAGTGATAGTCAAAAGCTGGTTGCTGTGTGACCGATATTCCTTAGTTTGTATGGACAGGAATTGACCAATTCCTGTATGAGAAAAGTATGTTTGTAAAGCTGAAAACAAAAGACAGCAATATCTCAAAAAACAATCAACTCCACTAAAAAATGTATACAACATAAATTGTGTGTTTTAATGTGTTCAACATTTTTTGTGCGGTAAGTTTTTGCCTATTTCATACGATTCAGTAGTTATGCAAAATTCCATAAAATTCATCCAGAATAAAGTGGTCTTCATAGGCTATTTACAGAAAATTCAAAATATACATTTTATTTGTCAGGTAAGTATCTTTAATACACAATATTTTAATCAAAATCGTTAGAGCGATTTTTGTGAAAATCAAAACTTTCGATAAAAATTCCATGTAAAGGGTAATTGGGGGGGAGGCCACACACCCACCCCCACACGCCCATGCCCATACACACACACATACCTCAAACCTGATAGAGAGGCCTTTGAAAAAAATTAAGTGATCTTTCACACCCAATTTAGAATGGGATGCAGAGAACCACAGAAACGTGCCATTTATTTAGTCCCATGCTAAAAAATCTGATGTGTACCATTCACATGACTTTCTCCATATCCCTGCAACAAATAATTCTTAAAAAGCTTATACTTCTATTTACTTTATGCTAATCAGAAAAAAATTAGCAGAAATAGTCTTATTACTCGCTTCCTAGTAAGTAGAAGCGAAATAAGGGACAACCGTAGGTTAAAGTGATAGTCAAAAGCTGGTTGCTATGTCAATGAAGTTCCTTTGTTTATATGGATAGGAGTTGACAAGTTCCTGTATGAGAAAAGTATACGTTTTTCATAGCAGAAACCAAAAATAAGGAATGTCACAAAAAAGACAAACTCCACGAAAAAAATGTATATAACATAAATTGTGTGTTTTAAAGTGCTCTACATTTTTTGTGTAGTAAGTTTTTGTCCATCTCTTACGGTTTAGCAGTCATTCAAAATTTAGTAAAATTCATCCAGAATAAACTACTCTTCAGAGGCTATTCCCAGAAAATTCAAGATATACATTTCATTTGTCAGGTAAATATGTTTAATATCCGAAATTTTAATCAAAATCGTTGGAGCCATTTTTGAGAAAATCAAAATTTTCGAAAAAAGTTCCATGTAAAGGGTAGTTGGGGGTGGGGGGATTTTTCTCAAAATCTTTAGTGTCGCATCCCTGGAAGATACTAAACTTAAATACCAAGTTTGGTATTTTACCGACTTTTCGTTTTTGAGTTATCGTGTTCACAGACACACGGACACACACCCACACACGGATCTTTTTGTGAAAATGCTTTTTTTGGATATTGGGGACCCTAAAACATATATTTCCGGTGAAATGTCGGTATCAAATTTTTGGTGGAGTGCAATACTTTCTCTATACACTATGTACATAGTGCGTATGGAGAAAGTAAAAAATATGAAGTCCCACACTGGAACAAGATGGTGGTCAGATTAAGGAATCCTTATACAATAGATAGCGAGGGAACCAGCTGGAGACAGCAACTGTCACTGATGACTGCTGAGGCGTGAGCGTGTAGCTCCTCTCTCAGGCAACTAGCCCAGCAAAGTAGGTGAGAAACAGCTGCGTGTGCAGCTGCCAACTCTTGAAAACTAAATGGCATGGAGGAGTGACCAAAGGTTGTAGGCCACATTGATATATCATAGCAGCAGACGAAAGCAAGCAAGGTGGCAAGCACAATGCCACAAAACCTTTTGGGTTGACATGTAACAGTTGTGATAAATTTGTCAAAACTACAAGTTCTGCTGTTTATGAAACAGAAATACCATAATTTAACATAACTGCAAATATGAAGAATTGCAGGTTCCTATGTCAAAGCAGTCATAATCATATGCATTGTTTATAGGGGTTTAGACATTTATGAATTATATTTTAGTAAATAATAAATTGTGAGCTTAACAATGTTATCCAAATTATTATAGTTTCTTCAATATTATACAATTAAGCACATACACATTCACTTTCATGTGTACTTCCACACTATAGGGGATAGGAAATAATTCTAGTTTAAGAAAATGTCCTACACCAGCAGAAATCGAACCCAGAACCTCTGGGTGAGAAGGCACAATGCTGACCACTCCACTGCAGAGGCAGTTAAAGATGACTTGTTGAAAAGCTTGAGTAAGCTTATCTGAGATCATCAATGTTCCTGTTTCTGTGCATCTCTTTAACAAAACCCTACAGCAATGAGTCCACCACAATTACACCACATATCATTAAAATTGACATTTAGAAAATTAGATCTCCCATGCCCAGGGGGGGGGGGGCACTATCTTGTTAGAATACAATATTTAAATTGTGGCAACAGAAACAACTGCAACATATCCAAATAAGATTGATGACATACAAAAAAGAATGGTCGATAACCTTTCTGCAGTTCACTCCACACTATACATTAACTTTTGGACATGAACTTTCAAACTCATAGGAGGCATATGGAGTTTGTCTTGTCCAAGTAACGCAGTTATGCATGTTTATTCTCCTGCTGACATGAAAAGCCTCTTTGTCTTTAAAAATGACAATTTTGGATGCAAAATTGAAACACGCCTCATGATCAACACATAAGGCTTGTAGACACTGTAAGGGTACAGTTTCAGGTACTTTCAAACAATACATTGATACGACATACACGGTATATTCATCTCTGCTAAAAGTCATCTTAAAACTGAACTCATTGTCATAATTTCTGTGGTAGCTGTTTCTCTAACTGGATTTTGCTTGCAACTTCCTGCATGTTTATTTTGTTTTGTTTTTTTTAACCACAGAACCTGTTTCTGAAAATGTTTGAAACTGATTTTAGATTCAAAATCTTCTCGGGCTTCTAGCCAGGTAAAAACTTGGCTTGACACCAACGTTTCGAAGAAGTGCATCTTCCTCGTCTTCAGGGTGAACTGATGATCATCATCACCCTGAAGACGAGGAAGATGCACTTCTTCGAAACGTTGGTGTCAAGCCAAGTTTTTCACCCTGAAGACGAGGAAGATGCACTTCTTCGAAACGTTGGTGTCAAGCCAAGTTTTTACCTGGCTAGAAGCCCGAGAAGATTTTGAATTAACACGTCGCCAGGAAAGCTTTAGTTCTTATTTTACTGATTTTAGATATTATGCACATCATACTCACATTAAAATTCTCATTTGAACTCTTTTCGCTCTCTCCAATTTAGCATACCAAAGAATACATTGTGCCCATTGTTGATTTGTAGTAGCCATTTTAATCATCTATGATCAAAATTTGTCCTTATAATGCTGATTGTCCTCTATGGAAACTTTCATCTCTTTAGTCTAATATAACATGCAAAAAATGTCTCCTACAATCATAATGGCCTTCATAATAATGTTTAATTTTATCCATTTCCAAACAGATCATCCTATAATATCACTAGTAGCAACAGTGATCAAGACATGGATATGAAACCATGCTGAGTGTTTAGGGAAAAGATAAATAAACTTCAATGACTTTTGTGTTTAAAGAGAAATTTAAAGCTACAGCTAGGAGACTTATTCAGTCACAAAGAAATTATGCATTAGCTCTCAACTTGTAACTTGAGTGCACATTACATTAGGTGCACAGTATCATGCAAAAGCAGATAAACGTGGATCATCAAAGGCTATATTAACCACTGTTTAAAGAAAGTGGTGAAATACTTGCACACAACTTACATGGTTAAGGTCATTGGCCCATTGAATATGCTTAAGAAATTCCACAGCTTTTCTGAGAACAGCAAACTGCCCAATGGTTGCTGGAGTTTTTGATTGCTCTAGGTCAAGATAGTTGATCCACAGTGCATTTGTTGAAAGAAGCAGCAACCTTTCTCTTAATATAATGATAGTAAGTGGAGTTAATTTATGATTATTTCATGCTAGTGCTTGTTGACCTAGTTCAGAGCATGACACAATTTTTTTTTTTTTTTAATTACAACTAAGCGAAAGCTTATCTAGTAATATTTCCTTCATAAATAAGTTCACAATGTATAGGCGAGTCTTCCACTGAAGGCCCCCAAAGCTTACACTAATTCTTGCGGTCACACATTAAGTCATTTGGCTTGATTCTTTTCAATCTTCTAACTTCACACTTACTAAGCACATTCAACATCTCTTTATTTCCATGGTGCTGCACTCTTATATGATGTTTCCTTGCTGTATTTTTTATTTCTTCTGTAACTGTGTCGATCTTGAGATCTCTGTGTATCTGATCATTGCGCACATACCAAGGTGCATTAACTATTGTTCTTAGAGCTTTATTTTGAAATGTCTGTATATGTTTTATATTAGTCAATTTAGAACAGCCCCAAAGCTGTATCCCATAGGTCCAAACTGGCTTTAACACCTGCTTGTATATTAATAGCTTATTATATATGTCAAGTTCAGAATTTCTCCCAATAAGCCAGTAAAGTTTCTTATATTTGATATTTAACTCTTTTCTTTTAGTTTCTATATGCTTTCTCCAATTTAGTTTTGCATCTAGTATCATTCCTAGGTACTTCACTGATTGAACTTGAGGAATAGTTTGATTATTTATTTTTATCGGTAATATCTTAGTTTTCTTATTCGTAAAGTTGATGTGTACGGATTTAGATTCATTTAATTTTACGTGCCATTTCTTGGTCCACTCATTGACCCTATTGACGGCTTTCTGTAATTTCTGTGTACATTCCTCTACTGTATGGCCTATTGCCATTATTCCTGTGTCGTCAGCGAAGGTAGCCATAGTAGTATCATCTTGATATGGAATATCCCTAGTAAATATAAGGAACATTATTGGCCCCAAGACGCTTCCTTGAGGTACTCCAGCAGCTATATTCTTCAATTCAGAGTATTCATTTCCATATTTAACTCGGAAATATCTCCCTTCAATATAGGATAACAATATTTGATAAAAGTGCTCAGGTAGATCTCATTGAAGCTTAAAAATTAGACCTTTGTGCCATACTTTATCGAAGGCTTTGGCCACATCTAGAAATACTCCAGAACAAATTTTGTTTTCCTCTCTTTCTATGATATCGACTATACGATGTACTTGATCAATAGTTGAATGTTTGTTTCTAAATCAAAACTGGTGATCTGGTATTAACTTACTTTCCTCTATTATAGGTTTTAATTGCTTTAACAATAGTTTTTCAAATAGCTTAGATAGTTGAGATAAGAGTGAAATCGGTCTATATGATTCCTTTTCATTAGGGTTTTTTCCAGGTTTAAGAATCATGAGCACTTCTGCTACCTTCCATTGACTTGGGATATATTTAAGTCTTAATGCAGTATTTATCATGTGTAATAACTAGATAAGAGCTTTTTGTGGTAATTCTTTGAGAATGTGTCCTGTGATTAAATCATATCCTGGTGCTTTTTTTGCATTTATATTCTGCTGTACTTCACATTTTAATTCTTTGAGCGTTACACACTTAAGTTCTATACCTTCCTTTTTCTTGCCATGTTTTATGTTCTCTTCAGATGTTTGCCTAGGTAAAGTTTGAAAAATCTCTTCTAGATAGTTGGCAAATAGGTCTGCTTTATCCTTATCGCTCTTTGCCCCTGCTCCATCTCCTTTTTTTATTGGCGGAATTTGATTAATATGTCTTTTAATACTCCTGGTTGCCTTCCATAAAGAGTAATCAGTATCTTTATCTGCTGTTAGTCCTTTCATATAGATAGTAAATGATTTATTTTTTATACTACTGATCAAATTCTTTAACTTATTACAGGTTTGATTTAATCGCTTTTTATCTTCTGGTGCCCGTGTTCTCTGCCACTTTTTACGCAGTTTTCTTTTTTCACTAATTAACTCCCTCACTTCCATTGGATAGGAGATATCATTAATGTTAAAATAAGAACTAAAGCTTTCCTGGCGACGTGTTAATTCAAAATTTTCTCGGGCTTCTAGCCAGGTAAAGACCTGGCTAGAAGCCCGAGAAAATTTTGAATCATTAATGTTATTCCTACTTTTTTCCGGAGTATGGTTCCATGCTGCTTGTTGAATATTAGTAACAAAGAGATCTATCTCTGCTTCCAACTGTTGCAGTGTTTTTAAAGGAACATTAAGTTCGATAGTGCTCTCTAATTCATTTTTGAACCCTTCCCAATTTGTTTTATTATTAATTAGTCTTGGGGGGCTGTCCTTTATTATTATATTATCACTTACTGTTAATATGATAGGAGAATGATCTGATGAAATATCATAATCCTCATTTACGTGGACATAATTGTTAGAGATATCCTTCGTTATGAAAAAATCAATTAAATCTGGTGTTTTGTTTTCATCTGTCGGCCAATATGTAGGTTTTCCAGTTGAATGGAACTGGCACTTTGTTTTAATAGCTGCCCTATACAGCTCCCTTCCTTTAGTAGTAATTATTCTTGATCCCCAATGAGAATGTTTGGCGTTATAATCACCTCCAAAAATAAAGTTATTTCCTAAAGTCTTACAGAGGTTGATATAATCCTCTTCTTTTAGATTATACCTTGCGAGGACAATATATTGCAGAAACATTAAAAGACTTAGTTTTAACTTGGATAGTGATAGTTATCACTTGCATTTCTTCGATTTCTATTTTACTTTCTTCGTAGTGTTTAATGCAATTTTTAATTATTACTGTGGAGCCCACTCTTGCTTTATCAGATGGATGGTCTGAACGGTAGATGTCATAACCTCTTATTCTAACATATGATTGTTTAGCCAAATGCGTTTCGGATATTAGGCATATATCTATATTCTTGCTTTTCAGGAACAGTTCCAACTCCTGAATACACTGTTGCAAGCCATTTGCATTCCATGATAATATTCTATGTGTGTGTGCCATTTTATTTAATTTTGTTAAGTCTAGCTTCAATCTCTCTTAATCTATCATAAATCAGTTTGTTGGTATATTTCTGCTCGTCCAGTATTTCTAGGATGCGTATTATAGCTTTATCAACAGTTGGAATTCAGCTTTACTATTACGTGTTGCTGCTGCATAATTGTTCTGTTCTCTATTAGGTTCATCCACTATTACTTCACTTTCTTCTAGAACTATATCTAAGTTACAATTCCCTTGAGTCTTATGAATCTGTGTTTGATTTTTCATTGTTTCGTTCCTCCTTTTTTGCAGCTCCTTAGCTACTTCGCATCCACGATAATTTGCAGGATGTTTTTCTCCGCAATTAACACATTTTGGATGTGCAGTTTTGCTTATTTTACAATCCTTTAGTAAAGTGCTTTCCTGCACATTTCACACAGCGTGGTTCTTTCTGGCAATAGGCCTGGGTACGGTTAAAGCCTTGGCATTTCTGGCATTGTGGTATCAAATTAGTATTCTTTCTCAAAGGCTCAATTTTGACAACCACATTCAAAATTGTCTTAATATTATATATATCTGTAATATTCTCCTTATTATCAAAAGTAAGCATAAATAGTGGCAATCCTTGTCTAACTACTTCCTGCTCCCCATTCCTATTTTTATACCTTTCTTTCTTAAGAATATTTATAACATCTTTAATTTTAAAACCTCTTTCCTTTAATTCTTCTATTATATCTTCTTTTGGGCATGAAGCATGCAATCCTCTTGCCATAACTCTGATTGGTCTATCATTTTTGTTTTCATAAGTCTGCCAATTGATTTTTTCTGTGTTTAATTTCTTGGCTAGAGCCCTATAGCTATCAGAGTTCATAGTATTGATCTTCCATACATTATTATTTAATGATGTAACTTTATATTCTTTTCCTAGCACTGGCTTTAATAATACCTTAATTTTTGAATAATCTGCTATTTCATATATGTTAATAGGTGGAGGCTGGTGTTCCTTATAGGGAGCTTTTTTCCCCTCCTTCATGTTATTTGTTTTGCTTTCAGTGCTTCTGTTTTCTAACTTTTTCCCATTTTTTCCTGGTTTTCCCATTTCTATTATTGGGGATGTTTCAGCTTTTCGTTTCTTGTTTTTCCTCTGTAATATCCACCCTGTTTCTCTGGCCAAATCTTCCTCATCTGCACAGTAATCTAATATATCGCTAGAACCTGCTTTTTCTATAAGGTCTTTCTCACTAGTTGTTTTCATTCTCTTTTGCTCTACTCTTATAGGTTCCATATTGGCATCCGCAGAATTCTGCTTTGCTTTGTCCATATTTTTTCTAAAGTTCTTGATTTTCAAGTCTAAGAGCTTTTATTTCATTTTTTAATTCTTCATTTTGGCGCTGAATCTCATTCAGTATCTTCTTTAGTTTCTCTTCTCCTGTGTGTAAGTGCACTACTTGTTTTGCTGTAGGCGAGCGTTGAATCAATGCACTCTTTCTAAACACATCTCCCTCAAGCAGTTGATGACTCCCCCCCAGAATCCATGGAGTCTGCCTCCGAAGAGGGTGGATTGTGCAGTTTACCTGGAGTACCACCTGGGGTAGTAAATCCAAAATTTGTTTTATCCATTGCTTGGGTTAATGTTGTGGAATGTTCTTAGCTTCCCCTCATCTCTTGATAGTTAGTAGCTAACGCTCACATAACTACCCGTCTGACTCACCGGGTACTGGGCCCCCCCGCCACGACAATGCGACATTCCCTGGGGGGGGGGGGGGGGCATGACACATGAGTATTGTGTTGTTCATCATTAAAAAAGCAATTGGAAAATGGATGGAGACATTTCCAAAAGTAGTGTTCCTAAAGTGCTACAGGATTAGAAACTAACTCCTGTATAAATCCATTGAACAGATGTGCTATAAGAATTCTAGATTGTTTAAATTTACCAGAACAGTCATAATTTGCAGCAGTTTTGCAACAGAAGTTTCCTCACCTTAATCACCTTAGAATGCAGCCAAAATCAGCAAAAAATATAATTTTATCTTGTGCAAGTTTGCATAATATAGAGAAATGTCCGAGATCAGAAGTGTATGAGCCATATTAAATTCATGTAAATATACAAGATAATGAGAAGGAAGCTGGAAAATGAGATCCTGTTAATTGAAGGAGTAGAGAAATAATTAAAAAAAAAAAAAAAAAAAAAAAAAAAAAAAAAAAAAAAAAAAAAAAAAACACGCACGCGCACACACACATATTTCTAAAAAAAAAAAATTTATTCAGGGGGGTCTCAAAACATGTCTTTCCAGTGAAATATCAGTAATAAATTTTTTGATGGAATACAACTATCCACCATCACTTTAAGACTATTTCTACTAATTTTTCTCAATTAGAATGAAGTAAATAGAAGCATAAGCTTTTTAACAATAAGTTGTTGCAGAGATGTAGAGAAAGTCATGTAAATGGAACACATCAGATTTTTTATAAATGCAGTCAGCCTTTTACTATCTTCTTCTAGCCTCTTTAGACTTTTAAACAATTTTCCTACCTTTTAAAACATAATACTGATAAAAATATGGAAACTATTTTACTTCATGGAAGAGTGCTATTAATATGTAATGTAACTTAAGCCAATTTATTGCACTTGTGCTAGAACATTTTAACTAAAAAATTCAGCATGTATTTTTATTTCCTCTACAGGTAATATGAACATAGAGAAGTTATTGCACTCCATCCAAAAATTTGATACCAAGATTTCACCGGAAATATACGTTTTAGGGTCCCCTGTATCAAGCAAAAACTATTTTCAGAAAAAGGTAGGTGCGTGTGCATGTGCGTGCGTGTGAGAACATAACTCAAAAACAAAAAGTCAGTAAAATACCAAACTTCATATTTAAGTTTAGTATCTTCCAGGGATGCGAAACGAAGATTTTGAGAAAAGTACCCCATCCCAAACTACCTTTACATGGAACTTTTTTCGAAAATTTTGATTTTCTAAAAAATAACTGTAATGATTTGATGAAAATATCCTATATTAAAGATATTTACCTGATAAATAAAATTCATATCTTGAATTTTCTGGGAATAGCCTCTGAAGACTACTTTATTCTGGATGAATTTTATGGAATTTTGCATAACTGCTAAACCTTAAGAGATAGAAAAAAACTACCACACAAAAAATATAGAGCACGTTAAAACATACAATTTATGTAATACATATATTTTTTTCGTGGAGTTTATGGTTTTTGAAATATTCCTTGTTATTGGTTTCAGCTTTGAAAAACATACTTTTCTCATGTAGGAATTTGTCAACTGCTGTCCATACAAACAAAGGAACTTCAGTCTCATAGCAACCAGCTTTTGACTATCACTTTAACCTATGGTACTCCCTTATTTTCTTCTACTTACAAGAAAGTAAGTAATAAGACTATGTTTGCTAATTTTTTCTCGATTGGCATGAATTAAATAAAAACATAATCTTTTTAACAATAATTTGTTGCAGAGATGTAGAGAAAGTCATGTGAATGGATCACATCAGATTTTTAATATATAGCACTCTCATAAAACAAACTTCACATTTCAGCAGTATTGCTGTACACAACGAGCCACACTTCCAAATTTTCTGATGTTTTTTAAATATCTATATAGACAGAAAAAGATCTTTCAACATTGCAGGACGTCATTGGCACATGCTTCATACATGCAATATATATACTGAGATAAAAACTGTGATATATTCTTTCCCTTGCTAATCACACACATATACACTAAAACAAAACTAAAGAAATTGTTATAAAACAAATTGTAATTCAAATGATTTTGGAAAATATTGAGAAACTTTTTACTTAGGCTGAAAATAACCTGAAGTTTAGCAAATTTTAGGTCTCAATGTCTCATTTAGTTTCTTTAAAGTGAATAAGATTCACTCATTACCACCCAAACGGTTTTAAGCATAAAAGTATTTTGAAACGTCTTAACTTACAAGGGAAAAAGTTAGGTTAAAACCTAAAAATTTGGATTCTAGTTATTACATAACTAGTTTATACTACAGATCATACATCAATCTACTTTGCCTGTAGTTATGAGAATACTCGAGTTGCTTCGCTCATAAGCACTAGTTCTCAGTACACAAGATCCTTGCTCATAAGCACTAGTTCTCGAGAGTGGTACGAGTTTTGACCACCTCTATCTGACACATTGCTCTAAACACAAAAATGTACACCCCTACATAGACTTTTTCACTTAGACTTTATGTCAATAGTACCTTCTTATCTGAGTATCATCTCATCCTCAAATCTTCACAGTTATCTTCCGAAAATTAAGTTCTTTTTCTTCAAATAGTAACACCTCGTTACTAGTTATTATGTACATAATTTTTGTTACAGTATGTATGACAAATCACAAAATAAATATCGTGTGTTTGAACTAAGTCACCTTAAAAAATTCTTAGGTGCAACATTCACATTGGTTTCTTTACTTATTCTGCCACAAACAACTCTCATTCTTCTTTTTACTGAATCTTAATCAAGATAAACATTGGCAGAAATGGTTTTATTACACATTCCCTTTTAGGCACAAGGCGAATAAGATAATACACTAGGCTAAAACAATAATCAAATCTTTTAAGAGTTGGTTGCTTTGTAACTGCTTAGAAATTCTGCTCTATTTATATAACAAGGTTGTGGAGGCAAAAAAAAAAAAAAATAAATAAATAAATAACTTCTCATTGGAGAAAAATGTAAGTATTGAGATTTTTAAACAAACAAAAAATACCTCAGAAACTGTTAATTTGGCACAGAAAAAAGGTATAAGTAGTAAATTGTGTTTTTAACAAAATATATATTTTGTGTGTAGTAAGACTTTGTGCATCTCTTTCAATTTATCAGTTATGCAAAAGTCAAGAGAGGTTCAGAGGCTATTCACATATTCTTCATAACATAAATTTTGACATGAAAATATTTTTAATGTATGGCATTTTATTCAAAGCTTAGAGCCACTTTTGAAAAATTGAAAATTGAGAAAAATATTTCAAGTAAAGAGTAGTTTGTCATGAGAGATTCTCCTGCAAATGTTTATCTGATATCAAGGTTGTGGGTTCAAACTCAGGCCTGACTAAGTGTGCTTAAAAGATACAGCCCCATATCAGTAGAATTAATGGCATGTAAAATAACTCTGCAGCACAAAATTCCAGCTCACTGGCAGCACTGATATTATGCTGGCAAATGACAGCATCGTTAACAAACAAACTTAATTGAAATCTTGCAAATATGCAAAGAAGCTTGTGACAGTGATATGATTAAATTAAAAACAAAGGAATTTGAGTCGGTTTTTGTAACACAAACATCACATAGTAATTACTTACTGGGACCGGTTTTGAGAACACTAGTCCCCCTTCATGAAAGGTTGAAAATGGGTATAAGCGTTCCCGAAACTGGGCCCAGTAAGTAATTACTAAGTTATTTTTGTGTTACAAAAACCGACACAAATTCCTTTGTTTTTAAAATAAATAAAAATTTTCATGTTGCATCCTTGGAAGTTGCTTAAAACCCAAGTTTAGAACTTCTACTTTTCATTTTTAAGTTAAGCTCTTCACAGATAACAGATATTATGCATGCACATTATCTTTGGCATCAAAAGAGGGGAAGAAGAGAGAGCAAGCCCAACTGTCTTTCTGCATTTTGTCAACCAAGGAAGGTTTATTTCTTTTAAGAACCTCAGCCATCATGGTGAATATATTGTTTAATTTACTGCAAATTAGCTGAATTATTAACGATTCACAGCACACATGCACATACATTTACTCTGGGATCTGCAGACAGAATGAATCCTTAGCATAGAAACTATTAGAAGTCAGGGTGTATAGCGTGTTACATGTGTTAATGTTGACACTCTACTCTGCTTTCAAAATTGCACAAAATCCACCAAATGAAAACCAGGGAGCTAAGTGCCTAGGAAAAAGTGTGCACATGGTGCACAGATGAACATTTTTATGAATGTTTTTATTATTACTATTATTATTATTATTATTATTACTATTATTATTCAAGAGCTTTCAAAACATGTATTTCTAGTGAAATTTTGGTTACAAAATTTTGGCTCGGATGCAACTCCTCCTCTACTTATGTACATAGAAAGTAAACAGATACTTTGTCATAAACTTGGACTATAACTTATATGCATTATCACATGTCAGCATGTGCATCACCAGTTACGGGATGATACTGGTAAACCTCCATTACTCATTTACACTTAAGTTAGCATCTCTCCCTCCCTTCCCCCTTCTCTCTCTTCCCCCTTCTCTCTCTCTCTACCTCCCTTCCCCTCTATTTCTCCCTCCCTCTCTCTCCCTCCCCTCTCTATTTCTCTCCCTCCCCCTCTCTTTCTTTTCTCCCTTCACTTGCTCTCCCTCTCCCCTTCTCCCTCCCTTTCTTTCTTCTCTCTCTCTCCCTTCCCTCTCTCTCCCTCATTCCTTCCTCTCCATCCTTCATTCCTTTCTCTCCCTCCCTCATTCCTTTCTCTCCCTCCCTCATTCCTTTCTCTCCCTCCCTCATTCCTTTCTCCCTTCCTCTCTCTCCCTCTCCTTCCCTCTTTTTCTCTCCCCCTCTCTCTCTTTCTCCCTCTCTCCCTCCTCTTCCCTCAGATAAAACTCATGATGCATCTTTTTCTTACATATAAATAACTTGGTAATATAATATAAATCAGTCGTTTTTTTTAAGAAAATAATGAAATAGTTGTATATGAAGGGTAGTGTATCATAGAAGAAGATTGTCTTTTAAATATTCATGTTGCTCAGATGTCTTCTACCTTCCTGCCCTACAAAATACAACTAGAATAACATAAATGTTTGATGTATTTTAGTGCAATAAAGCTTATCTTCTAGCAGCTTTAAGTTTCCCTTCATCTTAGTCTACTTTTATGAAACCTTGTATGTATTGAGTTTTCTTAATTGTTTAATAAATTTAATTTTTATTCTAAAGATGTTTTAGAATATATATCTATACTAACATAAAACATATATATGGCTAATGAAAGATTTCTTCCTCACGTACTACTCTCACATCATGCACTGCAGGATTTGAAGTCCACAATGTAAAGTTGACATAGTATAATTTACAATTTGCAAGCTGAATATTTTACATAGAGACTTCAACAAATATCCTGTGCATTGTTTATAATTTTAGTTATTGCAACACTGTTAATGACACTGCATACAATAAAGTCAAGATATGGGAAATTCAGCTTCTAGAGATCCATTATGCATGCAGAAGCCCAAAGTAAATATGCACATGTTAGTATTTAGACATTACAAAAATATCAAAGATGTTTCTGGAGGGTGTGGTATGAAGATGCACTTTGGAGTAGTTGAAAACAAAGGGAATGAGCGAGAAATTTGTACAACTATTACAGAGGTTGTGCTCAGAAAATAATTACTTTTGCCACAGTGTGAATCAAGAATGATGCATGGAATAGAGATTTTAGGGATTGAAAAAGGGGTGAGAACATATAGATAAATTCATAGATCCTTTTGCAAAATGATATTGGGATTACCAAGAATAGGTCCAAATGGGGTAGCACTAGTTGAATTGGAACAAGCTGGGAGGAAGAGATCAGTGGTCAACTATTGGAACAGAATCCAAATATTAGATGAAGGAAATATTGTCAGATATTGTTTTAGGGCACAAGAATCAGTAAAATAAGAAAGAAGTTGGATATGTCAATTAAAGGAAATTGTAAGAGAAGTTGGACTGGGCGAGCTAGCCAATCAACAGACAATAGGGGGACAAAGACATGGAATAAAGCGAAACCTAGGATAGACAACATAGAGAAACAAGAAATAGTTGGTAATTTAAGGGATAAAAGTACTTTAATATTATATAGGAGTTTTAAGAAAAATGGGGAAGAGAAAAATTATTTATGTTTGTCAAAAAATGCAAAGGGAGGATCTGGCATGGGCAAGAACAGGAACAATGTTATTAAAAAGTCTAAAAGTGGATAATGATATATGCCTACTATGAGGCAATGTCGATAATAATTTACACTGTATAATTGAATGTGAGGAAACCAAATATGGAGAGATAATATGGAACAAAAACTGGGAAAACTTATTGGCAGATATTTTGTACTTAAAACATTTTGGAAACTATAAGAAAGATTTCTGAAACAACTAGGTAATTATACAGGGAAAGTAAGAGAAAAATGGGGGAGGAAAATCACTAAAGAGAGGATCTTAATAATAGAACTGATGAGGTTGTAATTTATTGAACAGGTAAACATATTAAGTTGGCAGGATATAAAAATGCACAAATAGAGGGAAAAGTACATATATACATAAATAACCAGGATGTTAACTGTATATGATACCAAATTCAGTAACTTCAGAACAGTAACGATATATGTATAATGTTTGTAACTTGAAAAGATGAAATAAATTATCCATCTATAAAAGTTGTTATTCTGTTTTTGTATAGAATCTGTAAGAAGAATGTATTTAATTATGACTTGCCTGCTGACTGCTTCTGTAGTTGTAATGCCTGTTGTACCACATTTTGAATAGAGTTGTTACTACTGTTAATTAATTTTGACTCTGAGGTTATAGTTTCCGGTTTTTCTTTTTCACTTCGATTTCTCTCATTTAATTCATTAAAACTTGATTTATTCCTATTTGCTTTCGATATCCTAGATTTTGTTTTCCCTGACGGAGACTTTGGCGTTGCGAATTTATTCCTATTTGGACTTTTGTTATTCTCCTGCAAAGCAAACATCACACATAAAACTGTTATTATGAACAGCAGTATAAACATAAAATATGAATTACAACAAGCTTCATATTCAACCTTGTAATATTATAGTTGCAATGTAAAGAGTTGTTACTAATTATTGTTATATTAATGTTTGTTCACTGTTACTAGCTTCATTTTTACATATTAATAAATCTTACTCATTTTTAATTTCCAATTTATCTAAAGGCACATTTATTCCAGTAGTGCCATTTCAGAAATAAAATATACATTCAACATAAATGGAATAACTGACAAGCATGATCCCTTTAATACAATCATTCTTAATTAGAACACACAAAATATAAATACGGTTTTTAACCACCACAAAAATGCAACTGTGCATTTCATTGAAACTCATTTCTTCCAATACACATGGCTGGCACTAATGATGATTAATAGTAGTAGTGGTAATCTAATGCCTAAATGTTTGGATGTATTTAATTGCTTTTTTCTTCCCAACAAAGTCCACTCTAATGCAGAAAGCATCACAAATACAATCACCAACCAGTACAGAAGTTAGATCAGAAATATTATAAAATCAATACATATATATTATATTAAATAAACACAACTTGCAAAGAAAGAGGTAGAAGACAATATTGGATAACTTTAGGAAAAAAAAGATTGGTGAAAAAGGTGGAGAATAAGAGCGAAAGAGGCAAATAATAATAGGTAGGGAATAAAGGTTTTGCACTACTAGAGAGTGAATCAGATGACGTTTTTATATGCATTCTTTTGCAGAGAATGTCTCAGAGTAACTGCATCTCATTGAATGAATAAGTTTTCTTGCGGAAAAAAAAATTCTTGTACAGTCTTGTGGACTGCATTTCATAACATTATTCTTGTGTCAGTTTGAGATTGGGAGCTTCTATTCCACCAGTAGTTTCAACTGTTGTGAAAATTGGCTGTTGTACTTCACTTGGCCAGAAATTGGCATTATAGATTAAAGAAAATTATGAGAGCGCAAGAAGCTTGTTTATCTGAACTAGGTAGACCACATGTAATCCAGATCACAAACCAGATAATCTAGATATACTCTACAATATATGTAGAACAAATCTTTAACTTTTACAATAACAAGAAACACTTTTTGACACTTAAACTCTACATTTACTGTAGTTTACTCACATTAATATACTGTAATAGTATGAAAGTTTCCTTTGCTTCAAATATGTGTGGTAGTTGAGAGCCAGTTAGTTATGTTAGTGTTGTAGTTTTGATGAATGATAATTTACACTCGCCTTCACTTTTAAATGTTTTCAAGGACATTTGGCATCTCTCTTCAGTGGCTGGATGACTGAGGCTCCCTCTTTCTTGCTTCTTTCTCCTCTTCCTTCTGTATCTGATCATGTTGCCATCTGGTGTTAGGGGTGCAAAGTTTTACCCTTCGTTCACTGATAGGATTTTGAAATTTATTATGTTGTTGCTGTTTTGGATGGTGTAATTTTTCCCAGGTGTCCAACTCTATTGCTGACTTAAGTGGTTTTAACATTTTTACCTAAGTCTTCTGTTGATAGAATTTTTTTGTTGAAGGTGAAGAAATTGCGTCTTATGCCTAATTCTTCAGGTTAATGTCATCCACTTCTGTGGAGGTCTTTTGTATTCAGTCAGCCATTTTCTAAGAAGCGTAAGTATTTTTTCTACAGGAATATTTGTCAAAAGGTGAAGAAATTGCGTCTTATGCCTAATTCTTCAGGTTAATGTCATCCACTTCTGTGGAGGTCTTTTGTATTCAGTCAGCCATTTTCTAAGAAGCGTAAGTATTTTTTCTACAGGAATATTTGTCAAAAGATACCATTATGCGGTTTTCTGGAATATTGAGTACTGTAGGTGATTTATCAATTCTAAGAACTTCTCTAGTCCTAAACTTTCAAACTTGCAAGATTTTTTAGTTTCTTTCCCATATTTTCAGCATGTCAATTATCGAGCCTGGTGAGAAATCAGAGTTGGAAGTTACATCCTCTGGTGGTGGTTGGATGAACCTACAGTTTGGATTTTCTTCCATATTTACTTTTGAAGTTATTAATCGCTTCTCATAAATTCATGAAGGTTTTCAACTAAATGTGGTACTGCATGCTTTTTAACAAATATATTTGATCTTCAATATTGTGGTGATTTTTTCCAAAAATGAAAGGAAACAGCGGACTCACGCACTTACTTGTTTTGCAAATTTCTGAAATGATCTTTTAACCTGATACATATTTTTACTTTCTCTATACACACTATGTACATAGTGTATAGAGAAAGTATTGCACTCCACCAAAAATTCGATACCAGCATTTCACCGGAAATATATGTTTTAGGGTCCCCAATATCCAAAAAAAGCATTTTCACAAAAAGGTCCGTGTGTGGGTGTGTGTCCGTGTGTCTGTGAACACGATAACTCAAAAACGAAAAGTCGGTAAAATACCAAACTTGGTATTTAAGTTTAGTATCTTCCAGGGATGCGACACAAAGATTTTGAGAAAAATCCCCCCACCACCAACTACCCTTTACATGGAATTTTTTTCGAAAATTTTGATTTTCTCAAAAATGGCTCTAACGATTTTGATTAAAATTTTGTATATTAAACATATTTACCTGACAAATAAAATGTATATCTTGAATTCTCTGGGAATAGCCTCTGAAGAGTAGTTTATTCTGGATGAATTTTATGGAATTTTGAATTACTGCTAAACCGTAAGAGATGGACAAAAACTTACTCCACAAAAAATGTAGAGCACATTAAAACACACAATTTATGTTATATACATTTTTTTCGTGGAGTTCGTCGTTTTTGAGTCATTCCTTATTTTTGGTTTCTGCTATGAAAAACGTATACTTTTTTCATACAGCAGCTTGTCAACTCCTATCCATATAAACAAAGGAACTTCATTGACATAGCAACCAGCTTTTGACTATCACTTTAACCTATGGTAGTCCCTTATTTCGCTTCTACTTACAAGGAAGCAAGTAATAAGACTATTTCTGCTAATTTTTTCTGATTAGTATGAAGTAAATAGAAGAATAAGTTTTTTAAGAATAATTTGTTACAGGGATATAGAGAAAGTCATGTGAATGGTACACATCAGATGTTTTTCTTTGTCAACCCTATGTAAATTTTGTTACATTGTTAACAGTTAATGCGGTAGATGGCTTAATTTTCATTAGGGTTTTTTGTGTATTTTGCTGGAGTTGAGTAGATCTTTTTGACTAAATTGTTTTGTGGAGCCAAATTTATGTTGTGATCCTTAAACACCTTTTCCAATTTGCTTGTGGTACTGGAATGATACGTAAGCGTCTTAAAAATTGGTTGTTTGTCTATTGACAAAGGATGTCAAATCACCATCAGAAAAGAACAGATGATTTCCAACTTCAATTTCTCACCAGGCTCATAAAGTCAACTCCAGCTGAAAATGCGGGAAATATTCTGTGTAACATGTTTAGTAAATATTTAAATAACAAAGCTTAAGAGTGTTACATTTGAGTGTTACTTTTTAGTTGTAATTTTCTAACTTCTTTGTGTGGATTCTCATTCTTAATTTGATTTAACATACTTACAATCAAATTAGAAGAAAACAAAATCCTAACCTTTCTTGACTCAAAATAATTAGAGATAAACAAGTTTCAAATTTACAATACAAAGGAAACCTATACAGTAGATAATTAAATCAAGAAAAATGGATACAACCCACTTCACATCAAATAGCTGTCTTCAGAAGTTTGATCCAATACTTGCATGATGTCCTGCTAAGCAATGAGAAGTTTTTAAAAGAGTAACAGCATATTCTAGAAATAGCAGTGACAAATGGATTTAACCCTGACCTAATGTTAAATAGAAAAGAGAAACTCCAGGATCTATCACATTAAAACCGCTCTCAAACAAACTGGATATACAGCAAATTCACCTTAATTCACAATAATATTAATATGTAAAAACTTTAGACCATGGATTGCCATTAGAAGAGGTCTTTCTACAGTTACCAACTTTTGCAAGGTAATTTTCCCGACTTTGATTGCATGCCAATGGTCAAGACTACAAGAACTTGATAAAGAAAACTAAAGTTTCAGAATCAGTAACCTCCTCAAAGAGGTAAACAAGAATGATCCTTCCCCAAAACCTAATGCTTTCCGGGAAGAATCAGCTGAATTAAATGTGTTGATCTCAAATGATATAATTACAATATGCAGCTGTAGCCATTTCTGCTTTGTTTTATGGAGGTTGTTTTTAATGACATTCCAATGGATATCATCTTAAACTATCATCAGAATAACTTAATACTCATATTAGGGATAATTACACACCAAGTTATTGGGTCATATACAAAACATTTATTAACAGCAGAAGCACTATTACTCAAATATTTTACAGCTTTAATAGCATATTATTCAATATATTCAGCATATTGTATTCATGAGAATATAATGGTAGCAATTAAGATGTGAATATGTTTATGAAATAACTGTAGTGTTAAAAAGCAATTAATAAATAAATATACAATCATCTGTATTTGGATTATCTGCATTATAAGCTTATATGTGAACAATATGGAACTGGCAACGATTTAAAACAGGGCAGTCAAAAATCTGTTTAGTGATATATACTTTTGCACATAAGTAGATTATTTTGAAATTGGTGCAAATGTATATTACAAGTTATGCATACAAATGCCTCTTTGCGATTGTTTTTTCCACACTTATCTCCTATTTCTACCAAACATTTTCCCACATACAAGTTTTTGTGGTAAGCATGAATCAACTAATTCAGTGAAAGATGCTTCACCATTAGTTCCATCAAAATCAAATCTCCAAAAGAATTATACTCCTTTCAGAGCTTCTGAAAATAACAAAAACTGAACTGGAATTACAACAAGTTACTTAAATGCTTTAAATTTCAGAGCAAGGAATAAATAATATAAAAAATTACCTTGACAGAGTAACTGTTACTAAAAAGGCGGGAACTTCTTCTTACAGAACCTGGCTGAAGGGTAGCTGACTGTGCGGTAGGACTGGGAGTAGATACAATATTTGAAGTGTTACTAGTATTACCCGATTGGCTAAACACAGGTTTACTTTGTTGAAGTGGAGTTTCTTTCCGACTTATGAGTTGCTGTAACATAAAAACATTCAAAACAAATAAATATACATAGAAATATATGATGAATAGACATTATTTATTAAATCAGTATCTGTTGATAGAATAGAGATCAAAAGTTCTGGCTTGAGTATGGATCTTATAACAAACTTTGAGATACATTCCACTAGAAAAAAAAATTGGAACTTTTAAGTCCAGCAGATGGAAGTAGGATATCGATCAAACATTTACATTGAAGTCAGTTGCAATGGAGCTCAAGATATGATTAAGGGTTCACAATATAGATTTTTATAAGGTAAACAGAGTGAAGTATTTAAGTTGTACTGAAACTTACACAACCTTCAAAGTTTTCTTCATTATGAATATTCCAAAAATTAAATAAATAAAAAAAAAAATAATAATAATAATAATAATAATCCTCATTATTATAATAATATTTAGAGATACTTAGGAGATGAAGGCAAATTTTGTTTAAAAAAAATATTTTCTCCTAGGATTTTTAATTGACAATTAGAAATTTTGCACATGTTCCAACTGTATTTTGTTACATTTCAACTGTAAGTTTCATAAGTTAAATACATTAGCACTGCATCTATACCATGTCCATTTTTCTAAGCACCAGCTTTGTAATTAAATACTGGAGGTTTTATTGTTATTTATACTACCAAAATAGTAATCACTTTTTAAATAATGGCAAAATCACTATTGAGAATGCAATATACAGTGAATATGCTAACATGTTTTGAAAATTTACAAAACAATTATCAAAATAGTTGCTTCTACCTGTCCCATCATCCTGGCATTTAACACCAATTATTTAACCAGGACCTGCCTCATCCTGATTCATCAATCCTGGGTCTAATATTCATCTTTTTCTTTTTTATAAAGTTTAATGCCTGTTTTTACTACTATGGCACCACAAGCGCTGATGCTGATGATACATGGAACGAAGCTGGAACACCGGTGGAATATGATGGCAGGGGAAACCATAGAACCTGGAGAAAACCTGCCCTTGCACTCCTACTTTGTCTACCACAAATTCCATATACAATCGTTTGAGATCAAACCCAGGCCACCTTGTTTTTGATCCCAAGCAGCCATACCTGGGATTTATGGTGGACAAAATGGTACAGGGGCTGATTTTCTCTGGGCTCTCAGGTTTCACCTTAGCATTCATTTTCATGCCAGAGCAAAATCAGTCGATGAAAGCTGCCAGCTTTATTTACATTAAAAGTTTACTGCTGCTTTCAGAAAGTAAACATGTAGCATATAATAATGTAATTAAAAGTTTTGATGTGAGAAAACCAGGTGTTAAAATTATAGAATCAAAATACAAGGATAGGAATAACTCTGTTTTCTTAAAATAAATCAATTAGAACAAAATATAAACAATGACTGAACTAATGTCATAACAAGGATTATGTGAATTTTTGGTGCAAACAAGGCTGTTTTTTTGCATGGCACCTTTTTACTCACTATTAGTGAATGCCACCTCACATGAATTGACATTGTGACAGTGAATCTCATGTTTGCTTTGGTACGTAAGTCATCACATCAGATGCATAAACAACGGAAGAGCAATGTGATGGGAATCGGAACCTTTGGGAGCGCGACTCTCGAAGCTTTGGGTTCCAGGAGCTTCTAGGAAGTTCTGTGACATTTTTTAGCCATAAAGGAGGAAGAATTGCAGTATGGTTGTTATGTTGTAAATTGTACTAAGTCGTGAATGACTAGAGGTTGAAACTGATTACAATTAATTTGCTTCTTACTTAATTTCAATTAAATATTTATTTATTTTATTTATTTATTTATGCTAAGCTTTATACAGTGAATATGACCGGTGTTCAGCCCTGGCTCTTTACCGGTCATACTCATATTTTACAATAGTTTATTAATTCTAGTTTATTACACCATTTTGTCTATTTACTATCGATATCCATTTATTTTTCACTTTGCATAAGAATTGTCCAATCTTCTTACTATCTTTTTGAAACATTTCAACTACTGCTACATTTTTATCTATTTTAAGCCATTTCTTATTAATATACTCTTTTCTCCAAATTTCAGTCCCTTTACATTTAAATAAAATGTGTTCCATATCTTCACTTCCGCCACATATAGGACATTGATTTTGTGGAATACCTTTCCTTAAACCTTTTAATCTCCATACTCCTGCTTTCAGCCATGCAATTAGAGTTTAGTGTCTGGCTAAATTTATTATAATACTCTTTCTTCCATTTGTATCTACTGTATTCTTCTATGTTACACTTTTCCTCCCTTAAATTATAGACTATTTGCTCTGTGTGTGTTTTTATGTCTACTATCAATGGAAAATGTCCACTGTTGGAACTTAAATTTAGTACCTTAAAATTACTTAAAATATACTCCATATTAATTGGCCATAATATATAATCAATCACACTTTAACCATTATTACTAACATACGTATATTCTCCATTCACATCTTCTCCATATTTCCCATTCAAAATATCAAAGGCATTCAATTCACAGAATTCTATAAATTTCATATACCCTTTATCAGCTATCTTATCTTTGCTGTATCTAATCTTCTCAGGTTTCTCTAATGTATCATTACTCATCCAGCTATTCCCTCCAACATCATTTTCGCCAATCCTAATGTTAAAATCTCCCATTAATATAATCTCAGAATTACCATATCTCTCCTTTAAATTTTCTATTTCTATCTCTAGGTGTTTAAGGAGGTCCGGATTATGAAAGCGCGAAGGAAGAGGAGGATTGTATACTATACCTATACATATAACATTTTCAACTATTTGTTTCTCCTCTAATACAATCCATAGTATTTCTTTTCACCTTGACCAAGTTTCTTTAACTCCTTTACTTAACATCATCTTTACAAAAAAGCCTATGCCTCCAGATGCCCTCCCCTTTCTTGCTACCTTATCTCCTTTTATCCCTACAAAATCAAAATCCTTTACGTAAACCTGGTCCTCTTTTAACCATGTTTCAGCTACTGCGAGATAATCAAGTTTCATCAATAATTGATTTAAACTCCCCGCATATATTTTGTTTTTAACTCCCTCACAATTCCAGAATCCAAGCCTCCTTATATTCTCCCTTCCCTATTGTGAGCCTGATCTAAATCTAAATGTTTCTAGTGTTCTTTTACTCCTTAATTGTATCCCTTCTCCAGAAGGAATCACTTTATTTCTGTCTAAAACTAGAATGCTGCGATGTTCGGATGATATAATGCTGTCTTCTTCCCCTTCTGTATTCTCCCCGCTACTCTGTTGCCACACCTTCTTTCCCTTCGAAGCCAAATTACGTGCTGCTATTACTTCCCCTCTTCTCGGTGACACTATTTTCTTGGGTGATGTCACTCCGGTGGCTCCTCCTCCTGTTGCTTCCTCTGTTGATGTCATTACTTCGTCAGCTGTTACTTCTCTCGTAAGGATGTTGGATGATGTCCTATCTGCATATGCCATTCTCATATCCATGCTGACAGGCGGATTTCGGTTCAAACACACACTTTCCCCGTTTTCACCTACATCCATTCCTTTTTGCTTGGACTTTAATCTTCCTGTTGTACCTCCTAAAGTTGGTGTTGACATCTGCTGAGTAATTTCCTCTGTGCCTGATTGGGGTTCTCTTAGCTCCTTCTTGTCCAGATGCGATGTCTTTTCTCCGTCAATCCACAATTGGAAATTTCTAATATAAGCTCTTCTTCCCTGGGCTCTTGCTTCTTTCATTTTTTGTACCAAATTTCTTTGCAGAGCTCTCTTCTTAGGTGATAAATCTTTATTAATAAAAATGTCTGTTCCTTTTAATTTCTTGGCTCTTTTATGTACTTCATGTACTAATTGGGCTGTTGCAAATTTCACTATAATTGCTCTCTTGCAAGTTGTCTTCCAACTCGATAAGCTTCAATAATTTCCCATCTATACAATTCCAAATCCAGCTTTTCCTTCGTTATTTCTAATATTTCTTCTGCTGGCCATTTATACCTTCTTTCCTTAACTCCTATGAACACTAAATTAAATCTTCTCTCCCTTTCTTCCAATCTTTCCATTCTTTCCTTAACCATTTCAACTTCCCTTCTTGCTTCCTGCACCTCAACTCTAACATCTTCTTTGATATCTGTTGCCATCTTTTCCAATTGTTTACCTATTCGTTGTTCCATGCCTTCTATTTTGTTCACTTTCTCAGTCAGGTTTTCCAGCATTGTTATTATATCTGCAGGGCCGGGGTTTACCTCAATTCCTCCAATCACTAACAATAACGTTATAACACTTGCTAAAACCAATATGTTTGTCATCTTCTCTCCAAAACTGTTTTTACCATTCACCAATTTTACTTTTCTAAACTGTCCAATTAAGGCTCTATACATTGTAATGTCCACTCCCATCGTGACTTAGATCCTTCTTCCTTCACCACAGGAGCACCTCTCAAAACACATCCTTCCTCTATCACTGCCAGCTTAGCACTCTTCAATTAAATAAGAACAATTATTTGTCTTAGCGAGAAGTGGTGCATGAACCATTGAAGGCATGCTGCCATAAACTATCTGTGCATCAAAACATCAAATGAATTATTTGTAGCAGTGAATGTAACTTTATTTCGAAACAGTTTTGAGTCAATTAAAACATTTGTTACATGGTGTCAGAAGTGGGATATTTATACAAGATTGAGATAACTTTATTGGCCGAAATGAGAGAAATAAAATCAGGAATGGAGAAGCTGAATTCCTCATTAGAGAAGGTGCACGCAGAAATAAAAATCAGAATTGAAACCACAGTGGAGATGAAGATGCAAAAACTGCAACTCAGCATGGAGAAGATGGAATATAAAATGCAGTTGGCAATGGAGAAAGTGAAAACTGAACTCTCTTGACAAAATCAACAAATAACTGTCCGGCATAAAGAAGGACATGGAAGAACTTGAAGAAAAGTTGGAAGATCTCAGGAAAAAGGTGAAAGACCATGACAGCCTTAATCCCTGGAAGGAAGAGCTGATGGCAGCCCCAAGGAACTGAAAGCTATAGTGCAAAGGATACTTGATAGGAGACAAAAGGGTGTGAAGATCACAGCAGGACACGAAATATGTCCACGTGCCAAGTCACCCACGTACTATGACATGTCAATTTTAAAGTCTTCCACTGACAGTCTGCTGCCATCGCCACCATAACCAACGGTCAGCAGAAGAGGAAGCTGCACAGCTGATAGCAAGTTTCCAGGGAAGAACAGCAGAAATACTGAATTTGATCCCACTTAGGCGAAGTCCAGGGAGATCTGAGAGACTCTCGAGAAGAGCTGCAGCCTAAAGCAGTCAACTTAAGGTAAAGCTGCAACAGCTAGGTGAGACGGTGCAGAAGTCCATCCTAGCCTTTGAACAGCTTGCAAACAAAGCCCTAGTGAGTCTACCCAACTAGCCTCATGTCCCAGAAAGTTGCCTATTCCTTTATTGATATGGTGCATGATGCTGAATACAACAGTGCCCAATGCTCAGCGACCATAAGTCTATCTACAAGGTTTTAACAGCAGCACTTAGAATGGAAGTGGCCAAGACCACAGCTACGCCCACCTCAAGGACCAGGAATATTCACTATGATGGGGAGAGAGAATCAATACTGAGAATTTGACCTTCAGGTGCTGTGTGCTGGGGGTGTAGTAAGACAAGTATGCAAAAATTAGTAAGGACCAGCATGACAAGGAGCACGTCAGACCCATCTTCATCACCCCTCAAGCAATGCTATATGCCTTGGGTAGAAGAGTGAACGGCAGCCTGATCATAGATGGCAACATCTTACCTGTGCAGATGAAGCCGTGTGAGCAAGTGGGTGTTCATCGCGAGGGTGACCGAGAATGTGTTGCTGGGTTTAGATGTCATCAAGATACACGAGGTGACAGTCAACGTAGATTGAAGGGTTTTGCAACACAGCCAATATGAAGTGTTGCTCCAGAGCCTACCTGAACAGCCAGGGATCTGTAGGTTAATCCTGAAGGATGATGACATACGTACATAAAGCAAGGTGGTGGTGAAGGTGCACCTGGATGACCAACGATTAAGGAAGTTGATATTGGACTGGAAGACATGTGTTGCCCTACCTGGAGGTGGAGGAAGTACCCATGAGACTGCTGAACTCGATGGATACCGACCAGGATCCAGGCTGGGACAGAGTTAGGGAAGTATGAGCCAACTGTCAGTGAAATGCCATGCCATGAATTAGAACAGCCAGCACCATCGAAATCCCCAGCTGAAATACTTGCTTACCATCTGACTGCAGCACAACTGGAGAGGGTCCGGCATCTACTTAGTAGATAACAGTCTGTCTTCAGCAAAGGAAACAGCATTTACTGTCATACTGACCTAGTGCACTACAACATTTGACACTGGAGATGTCTGACCTTTCCGGCAACCACCGAGAAATGTTCCCCTGGCGAAGCAAGCAGAGGTACAGGATGCTAGGGGACATAAAATCTAGGAGAATCATTGAAGAGTCCTTCAACCCTTGGTGCTCCCCTGTAATCTTCTTGGTGAAGAAGAAAAATGGCAAACTGCGCTTTTGCATGGATTACAGAAGCTGAATGTGCCATCACCAAAAAGGACTGTTTCCCCTTTCCCCGGATGGACAACACCCTGAACACACTTGCTGGCACCTAGTGGTTCTCGACTTTGGATTTGAAATTGGGATACTGGCAAGTGACCTTAGATTATAGAGACCAGAAGAAGACCGCATTTTCTACTGGCCAAGGTCCAGCCAAAGCCCCAGAGAAAGCTTGGGCAGTGCGAGATTAGCCTCACCCAGAAAAAGCCAAATAGCAACTGCAAAGTTCCTTAGGCCTATGCAACTACTATTGGCAGTTTGTCAGAGGTTTCTCCAACATCGTGAAACCTCTCTGATGGATGTGATCAGAAGATGCACAGAGCTTATTCAGGGCACTAGTCTGCACTCTGCAGTGCCCCTTTTTTAGGATTTCCATAAGGAGGCACCCTTATTGTCAGCAATACTAGCATTGGCAAGGTCCAGGGTGGCCAGGAGTGGATAACAGTAAGATGCTCTCCAAGGCATGAGCTACTGTTTTACCTGGCAAGAGCTCCTGGCATAGCAAAGGTGCCACAAGTACCTGTATGGTCAGTCACTCACCTGAGGTCTGATCACTCTGCCCTCACATGGCTGTTAAGTTTCAAGAACCTAGAGGGCCAGACAGCCCATTGGGTCCAAGGCTCCAAGAGTACAACTTTGCCTCAGAACATTGGAAAGGAAAAATGCAGATGCCATTCTGATGACCCTGTCCAGAGGAACGCAGCCACTGTACTATGATTGAAGAGGAGCGTGCCACAGCTGTCTGTGTTATTTCAGCGATTCCTGCAATTGGATGGGATAGTGCAGGGCTGAGGAGAGAGGAGTTGGCAGATGCCATTCTGATGACCTTGTCCAGAGGAACGCAGCCACTGTACTATGATTGAAGAGAAGGAGCGCGCCACAGCTGTGTGTTATTTCAGCGATTCCTGCAATTGGATGGGATAGTGCAGGGCTGAGGAGAGAGGAGTTGGCAGATGTCAACTTGGGGCCACTTCTGAGAGAAGTGAGGCAGGTACTAGACCGAGCTGGCAGGACATTGTAACAGTCTTACTCAAAGACCTTGAAATTATATTAGCTAGACACACCGCTGGCACTAGTGTTGCTGTCACTAGTTGAAACTGCTGTCGCGCATAGGCACCCAAAGGGCAAATGTGCTTTTTGCCATATGTTCGGTATACGCCTAAAAGGCTTTAAAAGCAAGATGGTTTAAAGGTATTAGGATTTAATAACAACTTTACAATAAAACAAATCATCCTAAGTGCATCTTAGTTTGATCAAAATATATATTCAAAATATATGCTTCTAAAATGATCTGCTTTTTTATACAGATGAAATATTAATTACAAAATTAACCTCTGAAAAAAGGGGATTATCTTGCATTTGGATAAATATGGCATGTAATGCAGCTGAAAGAAGCAAATCACACACAGAGATTAGAAGTGAAATATAAAATAAATGTGCACTATTGTTGTAGCATTTAACACTGACTGCTTGAATTTTATTGCCAACCAATCAGCTTTAATAGGTCATGTTTCATTTTTTCCTGAATCCAAATTAAAATCTTTACCTTTAAAAATTACCTTTTTTAGGTAGTTTTAGTAAAATCAAATTAAAACAGGCATTGACATAGCTTTAATGATACTTAGGTACTATGATTATTTCTTTTATGCAGTCCTAAGCAAAAAACATTAAAATGGAGAGGTTTATATAGTAAAAGGGTACTCATTAGGTTGACTTTGGCTCACAACAAGTGCAATTTGTTTTAAGTCCCTTAATGGATCTAATAGCAAACTGCCTTAAAATCCAAGGTGCAGTTATTTAATATTTGAGTTTAGCCATTTCCCTGCAAAATCCAAAAATATACAATTATATAAAGCATAAATATTATATAATATGATAAGATATATATATATGATCACTGTAAACATATTTTATGGGAGGTTGCCTTTTTAAGCTCTGATGACCTTGAATTATCCATTTGCAATAACTATTTTTGCTCACATGCATATTCTCATCATATTATTAATTAGCTAGCGGTCCACAATGCATGGTAAGCAACAAATGATGAATTATGAAATATTGTACAATGATTTCAAAAGATTTTTACCCCTCTATTCCTTATGATTGTTATAATTATTATTTCATACAGACACAGCTACCGTGTAATAAAAAAAAATAAAAAAAAAATGCTGTTATTCACTCAAAAGGGTGAGAAACATTGGTGGAACCTGCAACATCCTTAACCTTCTACCAACAGTCTTCCTAATTCTGGAAATGTTGCATAGTTTTGTAGCTTTTAGCTATTGAACAGCCATCAATTGGAATGGTCATAACATGTATTACAGTAGGTGCAATTTTAAATCTCTGTCCCACTTCTTTAGTACCATAGTTATTTGATAACCAAGCCCTGGATTTTTAACTTCTGCAAGTTAAAGTTAGGTTCTATCAGTACATTAGTATTTTATAGGATCTTGTATATTCAATTTAGGAATTTATGAGATCTTTGGAATATAAATTTGTAAAAATCTTGGGCATGTCATTGTGTTTACTGTAATTTAAAATGTAAAAAGTTAAATTAATTATAATTTCAGTATGTATTTGAAAGTATCAACTCCAATTCACCCGCGATTAGTATGGCTCCAAAAAAACAAAAATAATTCCAAGCACTACATGTACAAAAGTTCTCCGTGCAATCAAATTTATATTAATATGGCACCAAAAACAATTTTAATTTTGCTGCATGAGCAAAAGTTCTCGGTATACTCATTTTGTTTAAGTATGACAACGAAGAACAAACAATTAATTTTAAACACTACATGCACAAAAGTTTTCAGCATGCATTTTGCACTTTTAGTATGACATTGAACAAAAGTACATAAAAGAGGTTTACACTTGAGAATATTTCAGTTTTCCATTAAAATGTGCTTGAAAGTGGAGAAACTGTGGTCCACATAAGGCTACTTCCTTATGGTTCAAAATCTATGATTCTCGCACTTTTCCTTCATAAACAATGTGACCGAAAGTTGTTAAGACCTTTAAATCTAGACTGTACACTAAAACCAATTTAGTTTCTTCCACATCTGGAAAACTATGCAAGATCATATTCATTTAAAATGTTCATTATTCAAATAGTCTCCTTTTGCTTTGAAAATGATTTACTATAAATGTACTCTTATTTGCTTAAATAACTAAAATAGGTATTTTTAGGTTTTATCACAAAAAACAGTCTTATTAGGTCTTAATGTAAAATTAAGTTGATTTAGGCCTAAAACATTAAAAATATTAACATAAATTTGCAGAGTAAGAGGTCAGGAATAAAATAGGTGACAATCTAAGAATCTGTGGCTTGTTAATAATATACATGGTACATACTTTCCATGTACTCAGCATATATAACAAAATAGAGGTGAAGCTGCTGAATAAACATTCCCAAATTTCGGTATGAGTTTTGGAAGAGAGACAAGAAAAATAATCCTCTCAAGTAATTAAAAAATATCTGGTCATTAATTTCTAATGTTAGCCATTTTCTCTTTTTGTACAATTATTTACTAATGAAATCAATTACACCATAGAAGGGTTATTAAAATATATAGCATGCATATCTTAAAATCATAAAACATTCAATTTTTTTTTTTTAAACAATGTTATAGTTTCTAAATCATGATCATAAACATATGAGAACATTGGAATGAAATATCCACATCATTTGGATGCATAGGCTTCCATGACCTGTGCTATAGGATGTGTATTCTTAATATTTTTTTATTCTTAATTCTTTCTTAATCTTCTTATCTATTAGGAGATTTTGGTAAGCTATGGCTAGTTGCATGATATGTATTCATTTTTATATTCCTCATTTTTAAGAGATAGGTGTACCAATCTATGGGTTATGCTATTTAGGATGGCGTATTTGTGTGCTATAGGATTGTAGCTATTGTTTTTATGTAGTTTTCTGTGTGGGTAGGTTTTCTGAAGATGCCAAAAGTTAGTTTATTAATGATTTTTATATCCAGATAAGGTAACTGTCCATTTTCTTCTTTTTCCATAGTGAATTTTATGGATCTTTTTTGTAAATTTAGCAATTTTATGGTATCTTCTGCAAGTTATATTGGAGCTATGGCAAAAATATTTTCCACATACCAGGTTTACAACAGTTGTGGGAAGCTCTTTGTGATTTGGCACTCAAAATGACTTGTGTATAATTCTGCTAAGAATGGTGATAAGAGGATTGCCCATGGTTAGTCCAGTGGTTTGTTAGAAGATTTATGCTTGGAAAGAGAAGTAGTTTTGGTCCAAGCATAGTTTAGTTAGCATTACATAGTCTTCTGTTTGTGCACTGGGTATCCCATTGATTTTTAACCATTATTCTAGGAGTTGCAATAGTTCATCTGTTGGTATACTAGGGAACATCAAATGATATCATCATTTCTGTAGGTGCTATGTTTATCTTTGATATGTGTCTGGTTAATTCTACAGAGTTTTTTATATTGAGACTTTGGACAGTAGGGAAAGAATTGGCCTTGCTGAGGCCAAGTGGTTAGATCACTTGGCTCTCACATAGATGGCCTGGGTTCAATTCCAAGCAACCACAAAAGAAATTTATGGTGGACAAAGCAGCTCTGGGTTCTCCAGTTTCCCCCATCATCGCATTCCACCAGTACTCCATTTTCATTCCATGCATCACCAGTAACATCGCCTGCAGTGCCTTGGTAGTAAAAGCAGGTGTTAAACACTATAAAAAAAAAACTGATGTGTTCCATTCACATGACTTTCTCTACATCTTTGCAGCAAATTATTGCTAAAGAGCCTATGCTTCTATTTACTTCATGCTAATCAAGAAAAAATTAGCCGAAATAGTCTTATTACTTGCTTCCTTGCAAGTAAAAGAGAAATAAGGGAGTAACATAGATTAAAATGATAGTCAAAAGCTGGTCGCTATGCGACTGAAGTTCCTTTGTTTGTATGGACAGGAGTTGACAAATTCTGTATGAGAAGAGTATAAGTTTTTTAAAGCTGAAACAAATAACAAGAAATATCTAAAAACGATCAACTCCATGAAAAAAAAAATCTATATATATATAAAAGAAAGTCGTGTTAGTTACACTATTTATAACTCAAGAAAGGTTGAACCGATTTTGCTGAAAATCAGTGGGGAGGTAGCTTAGAACCAGGAGATGGATATAGGATACTTTTTATCCCATTTCCGTGGAACGTGACATAAAACGTGGTATAACAAAACGCAACAGACAGAAAAACGAAAAATTTATCAGTCAAAACATCAGTCTAGCTATTCATTTGTTAAAAATGGTATAACAAAATGCAACTGACACAGAATAACAAACGTAATGTTGTCTATGGTTAAGTATGGTTGAAAATTTGACAATTAGAAATTTTGAAGTTGATGTGTTTGTTTAGAGCTTCTATTTGATTATTGTGCCGATATTATCACTAACAATGCCGTGACCAAGACGATCAAATCTTTCCTGACAAAGCCGTAATGCAACTAGGATTCAAAACATTGCAAATGAAAGGACTGAAGAAGAACAAGAAGTTAGTATGGCTCGGCTTTATGCTTCTCAATCACAAGAGCAAAGCGAGGCAGCCCATGAAACGGCTCCGTTGGCAATGCGAAATCGTTGAGCAAACGTCAGAAATCAACAACTAGATAATTTTTGATGCACAAGAAGAAATTTATCAAGCACTGATCGGAATTGAGCAGTATTTTGATACGACTGCAGCACTGATTACTGCTTGCATACTAGCATTCGTATTGGGCCAATGAACGTCATTTGCGAATCTTGTGGGGCATTGAAGTTTTCCAGAGAAGTGCCAGGATAGTGCTGCCTTAGTGGGAAATTGAAATTGCCATTATTTACTTCACCAATTGAGTCATTGCATTCAATGCTTCCTGGCAAAACACCCAAATCAAGACATTTTCTAGCAATTACTAAAAAATACAACAGTTGTTTCCAAATGACCTCATTTGGGGCAGACATTATCAAAGAACAAGGATTTAATCCGACATTCAAAGTATTTATTTATATTTGTATTTACACACAATACAGTAAAAGAATAACATACTATATTAATATAAAAAAAATAGTTGCAACCAATCTTCACTTATCTTTTGGAATCCTTGCCTGGACTAGTTTCGCAACGATTTCATTGCATTATCAACATATCCTTTTGGTCTCTTTTTTGATGTTGTTTATTTACACTGTTATGGTTACTGCTACTAGGTGGATTGTGTACTAATGCATTGCTAACTACTGGAATCAAAACAAATTTGGTAAGAGTGTCAATTGGAGGTATATCAAAATTCATTGCATGATTTCTATACTTTAATATAAATATTTTCTCCCAAACCATTAAATCTATGGGCCCATTTAAGTGTTTTAATAATTTAACATCTGGATTTATTTCATGATTAAATTTCCAAAAATGTTCTGCTACAGCTGATTTATCAATTTGTTTGTATTTAATATTCCTAAAGTGTTCTTTTACTCTGGTTTCCAAATGACGTTTAGTCTTACCAATATAAACAAGGTCACAATTTAAACAGTTTAATTGATAAATGCCAGATTTTTTATTTTTTGAAATTTCATCCTTTTTAGAAAAGCCTAACAAATTTTTTATACTATATTTATTTTGAGGAACCAATATTATGCCATGCTCTTTGAAAATATTTGTGAATTTTATATTTGCCCAAGGGTGATAAGTAAATTTTTTAAAAATGTAATTATCTTTTATTTTCTTAAGCGTAGAAATATCTTTAATAGCTTTTTCTCAATTTTTTTATTTATAAAATCAGTATTAAAACCATTAATTAAAGCAGTGTTAATAATGTGTTTATATTCTTTATAGAATTCATCTTTATTAAGGGGTAAATTAATTAACCTATAAATTAAACTATTAAAAACAGTAAATTTATGTGAAAAAGGGTTAAAGCCATTATTTTTTATATAATTATCAGTGTGGGTTTGCTTTCTGTATATTCCAAAATTCAATTTATTGTCTTTTTTTATTCTTTTTAAATCCAGGAAAGGGAGATAACCATCACTTTCAGTTTCTAATGTGAATTTTATAGCCTTATCATGTAAATTTAAAAGTTTTAAAGCATCATTTACATGTTTATCAGGAACAATAGCAAATATATCATCTACATATCTATACCAAGTTTTAAAAATTAGAGGGAATGCTTTAGTGACCTGTATTTCAAAATAGCTCATGAAAAGATGAGCAAGAAAAGGTGATAGTGGACTACCCATTGCTAAACCAGAAGTTTGTTGATAGAATTTGTCATTAAAGCTGAAAAAATTTTGATCCAAACAAAGATTAGTAAGGATAACAAAATCATTTATTAAATTTTCATTCAGTTCTATAGAACTTAACCATTTTTTTTAAAAATGTCAAAAGTTTTTCTCTAGGAATGCTTGGAAACAAAGCAGTTACATCAAAAGAAACAAGTTTATCATTAGTACATAAACAGAATGGAAAATGTATTACAGGATGACCAATACATCACAGTGGAAACCAACCCACTAAACTCTTGCATCCAGACATTAAACAAAGCAGTAAAAGAAAGTAAAATCATCAAAAAAGCAGAGTCATATAAAATAAAAGTAGACAATCCAACATTACCCAGAATTTATGGCCTACCAAAAATTCACAAAACAGGAAAAACAATGAGGCCTATCACCAGTAGTATTGATTCTCCAACATATAAACTAGCAAAATGGTTATTGAATAAATTTGATTCGTTTCCAAAATTTGAAAGTTCCAATCTAGCAAACTCTTTGGAATTAGTTGAAACAATCAAAGATCTAAAAATAGACACAGAAGACACATTAGTTTCATTTGATGTTACAGCACTATACCCTAGCATCCCAACACAAAAACTGCAAGACCTATTAAAAAACTGGCTAAATACAACAGAAATAGAACATGCAGAAGTAGAAGATTACATTCAGCTAACAAGTTTGTGCATTGAACAAAACTACTTCACCTTCAATAGTAAATATTACACGCAAAAATCAGGACTCTCTATGGGCAACCCTCTATCTCCATTTTTGGCAAATTTATTTATGAGCAAATTCGAAACGCACATGAAGAAAGCATACCCATGGATTTTCAAAGTGTGGTACCGCAATGTTGACGACATATTTGCAATAGTACCAAGTAGACATTTAGATGATGCCATAAAATTATTAAACAAACAGGAAAAACAATAAAATTCACAATGGAAACAGAAACCAATGGAGAACTCCCATTCTTAGACCTAAGAATCATCAGAAACGACACAAAAGTAAACTTTGGAATCTACAGAAAACCAACTCAATCAGAAAATTACATTAAAAATGAAAGCTACAACCCATTACCACACAAACATGCAATAATAAACTGCCTCACACATAGATTAGTAAATGTACCTATGAGCACAACCGAATTCAACAAAGAGTTAAAAACCATAATTCAAACAGCAGAACAAAATGGATACAGCAAGAACCTGTGTACAAGAAACTAAACAAAGCAAAGCAGAAAAAAACCATAAAAGAAATAACTACCCTAACAGCAGGAAAAAACAATATCAACACATTCAAAAAATTTACTTACCACCCCCGAGCATTTAGAAAATTAAAAAAAAAATCTTCAAAGAACAAGACATCACCCTGGCTCCAATAAACAGATTTTCTGTCATAAAATTACAGAATTCAAAAATAAAAGATGAAACTCCACCAGAAAATAGGTCAGGAACATAACAAATTAAATGCACAAATTGTGAAAAGTTCTACATAGGACAAACCAAAAGAAGTTTAAAAATCAGATCCAAAGAGCACTTTAGAAACCTAAAATTGAAACAAGAAGACAAAGCGGCAGTAGCATTTCACTTTTGGAAAGAAAACCACAATCTAGATCCAAATCCAAAATTGCTTAAAACAATGTCAGGCCACAATGAACTCACAACCTGGGAAAACATCCTCATATGGAAATACAAAGATCGGCTAATAAACTTTGAAATCGTGCCAGTTGACAGCTTAGTTAAGAAGTTCATCATTTCGCCACCAGAGAAGAATGTACAAGCAAATACAGCCAGCAATGGCAGTTGGACCCGTGAGGTTGAAAATGAAAGCATAGGCTTTCGAAACTAGTCCCTCATAATATAAATGTAAGTGACGTAGTGTTAAAAAACCAACTCAACAAATTAATAAAACCAAGTTTGGCATTTTACCTACTTTTCGTTTTTGAGATATCGTGTTTACAGACACACAAACACACATGCACACTGAACCTTTTTCTGAAAATACTTTTTTTTTTGGATACAGGGACCCTATAACAAATATTTCTGGTGAAATCTCGGTATTGAATTTTTTTGGTGGAGTGCAATACTTTCTCTATACACTACGTACATAGTATGTGTAGAGAAAGTAAAAAGGTTAAGAGTTCAATGTTTTTGATAGCCATTTGGCTAGTTTGTATGTGGGAGAGTTTATGTTGTTGACCAAGGGTCTCATTTTATTACCTGGTTTGTGGAATTTTGATAGCGCTTATAATCTGGGTATAATGGGAAAATTTCTTCTGATATATGATTTATTGGCTGCATTTTATGGGTTTCTGTCTATTCTTATATATTCTGGGATTTGCACTAGTAGTTCAACTCTGGTTACATAATCATCTGCCCAAGATCACTAAAGTGTTCCCTTTATCTGATTTGGTGTATATTATCAGTTGTTCTTTTAACAATTTTATGGTTTGTTTGGGACATTTGGTCCAACACACTGGAATTTTATTATACTTTTTTCATTATTTGGAAGGCGATTTGTAGCCAATTCAATGTCAGCAACTAAGTCCTCTGTTCTTTTGGTGAAGCCAATACAAGTTTTTAAACCTTTGTTCAGAATTGATAGTTCAGAATTCGTGAAGGTTTCTTTGGAGACGTTCACTACCTGTTGATATGCTAGTAGGTCTATGTTCTGATCTGTTTTGGCAATGTATCTGTTTTTGGTTAAGTTCAACTTGTTTTAGCTCTGACAAAGTAAAAAACTGAAAATCAAAAAGAAAAATATGGCCGCTAATATATGATTTCTGAACCTTTGATTAAAACAAAGTAACACCAGTTTTTGTTAGAAAATATGTTAAATTCAACAATAACATTAAACATCAAACAGTAGCAGACAAAAAAGCAATTGAGATTGAAAAGCACAAGCATTATGCACAGTTACAAGATCTTGGCCTCAGAATCTATGAATTACATATGCCAATATCGAATATTTTAGGACAATCATTATGGATTAATTTTCAATCAAATTTTCTTATGATTTTAAGCAAGAAAATGAACAAAATAAGAAAACTTAAATAGAAACTAAATAACCTAATGTTCCAACAAAAAAGTCCATAGAACACCAAAAAAAAAGCCCCCAAAACATAACATTCTAGAATATTGGTTAAAAAACTATGCGATACCCAGTGCACAAACAGAAGACTATATAAAGCTAACTAAGCTATGCTTGGACCAAAACTACTTCTCTTTCTAAGCATAAATCTTTAAAAAACAAAACCACTGGCCTAACCATGCGCAACCCTTTATCACCATTCTTAGCAGAATTATACACAAGTCATTTTGAGTGCCAAATCGCAAAGAGCTTCCTGACCTTGTTCAAAACCTGGTATAGATATGTAGACAATATTTTTGCCTCAGTTCCATAAAACTTGCAGAAGATACCCTAAAATTGCTAAATTTACACAAAAGACCATAAAATTTGCTTTGGAAAAAGATTGGAATGGACAGTTACCTTATTTGGATACAAAAATCATTAGAAACCACAATAAACTAACAGAAAACTTTCAGCATCTTCAGAAAACCTACCCACACAGAAAACTACATAAAAACAATAGCTACAAGCCTATAGCACACAAACTGCCATCTTTAATAGCACAACCTACAGATTTTTATACCTACCTCTGGAAAATAAGGAATATAAAAAAGAATATCAGCACATCATGCAACTAGCCATCAAAAATGGTTACCAAAAAACCCTAATATTTAAGAAGACTAGGAAGTTTGAAACACAGAAACACATTCGGGTAAAAAACAACACTTTAAAATCCACAAAAATCACAAACATATAGAAAGTTCATTTACCATCGCTGGGCACACCACAAATTCCAAAACATCTTCAAAAAGCATATCACCTTAGCTCCTCAGAATAACCATAGAATACAAAAACTGCTGTGCAACAAAACAAAAGACCCATTCCTAGAGAAAAGTTAGCTGAAATATGCCAGATAGATTGCAACAACTGTAATCTAGTATGCATGGAGGACCAAAAGAAATCTGGAAACAAGACTCAAAGAACATAGATGTTTATACCAGAGACATTAGACAAATCAACAGTTGCACATCATTTCTGGACCTCAAATCATAATATCACACCTGGCATAAAACTTTTGAAACCAATAGCAAACTGCTATTAATTTTAAATTACCACCACCAATTACCCTTGGAATTCATCACCCTGGCACCAGAGAGCACCAGCAATCTACAGCTTTCCCCAGACAGGAAATGAAAGCGGCGCAATCAGTTGGAAAATTGTTGAGACTGGGAACAATACCCCATTCCCAAAATGCATCCAAGTAATTTTTTTTTCAGTGATGCAGTGTTACCATTTCCCAACTCACTTATTGTATGTTCTTTTTTATTCCTTCACTGTGACCATATTCAAGAAGAAGGAGTTTATAACTCCTTTTTAATCTTTTAGTAATATGTAAAATGAAATTAGAAACAGTCAGATAGAATGGGCTATTCAATTGCGAACAAATAATCAAAATCAGCCCAGTTGTTTTTGAGATGACTCAAAAAAAAAGCATGCACATGCACACTCACACATATACAAATTTTTTTTCTTTATAATATTAGAATATATGTATGAAGTTTGTAACTTGAAAAGATGAAGTAAATTATCTATGTATAATATTAATATAGAAGTATAGATATGACGCTGGAAGTTACATGCGAAAGTTAATAAAAACTGGAATAAAATATCACAGATTTGAAACAAGGGTACCTTATTACATTATCAAGTTGGCCTCAGCCAGTGACCATAAAATTCTAGAGTAGGGTCCAAGCATTCGCAAGTTAGAGGGGATCCCTATGAGGAGTTACTAACAAACAAAGATGTTGCATGTCAGGGTCATCAATGTTTTAATTTGAGTCACTAAGATATAGATATAACCAAAGAAATAACTAAACAACCTATCATATTTTCCTGAACACAAAACGACCTCAAATACAAGACAACCCCGTTTTTTCAGGACTTAATTTTGGAATTTAGCACATCATCTGTATAAAAATAAACATAAAGTCTGCCATATATCAGGATAATAACTTAATTTTTAAACACATTTTGATCCAACTAAGGGACTCTAAAGCTTATTAGAGGTCTTTTGTTTATTTTTTCCCAATTTGAATTTGCACAGAAATCCACATAATGGATGGGAGAGAAAAAGGAGAGGGGAGAATGGAAATATATTGGCAGGAGGTGGCAGATGCAATGGCAGCAGAGCTTCATATAATCTTGTATAAGATTTTCTGTTTAGATAATTTACCTAACACATCATTGTAAAAGTTTTACCTAAATCAAATTTGAGCAGGAATTCTTGTAATGGGCAGGAGAGGGAAGAATGGAAATGTATTGTTTTGTGTACAATAGGAGGTGACGGCAATGGCAGTGCAACAAGTGGATAAAATTTTCTAAAACTTTATAAAACTCATTGTTGCACAAATTTTTATATTATTTTGCACAGAAATTCATGTAATGTGTGGAAGGGAGCAAGGAGAATGAAAATATACCTGCTATGTGTGCAGTGGAAAGTACAACTACCAATGTGAAAGGAAATCCTCTACCTTTATTTTAATCTCTAAGAGAAATCTTTTTCCTGATATGAGAATGCTTACAGCTAACTTTATGGCACACAATGAAATGCACAAAATCTGTCATACATGTCACAATCTTGGCAATAATCATTACTATTTCCCCATGTTTTGCAACTGCATATCCAGAAAATTTGTAACTTACTTTCTCCAGCATGCTATTTGGATATACATTCTGTCAAGAAAGCACTGGGAATTGATCATTTAAAAATCCTGCTTAAAAGGAGATTAGAAATTATTGTTGTCGCTAAGTTGGTACAACTTTCCTCTATAACCATGCAGTGTTTGATTGTCATCTGTCATCTAGCTTGTTTACAGTATGCCATTTTGTTAGTTCATCTCAAAGGTGATTTGTGATTTTACGATGGATACAAATATTGAACAAAGAATGTCTCAAATTTTGCATTGCAAATGATATTTCGTGTGCCAAATCGCTGAAAATGTTACAGAGGACTTACGGTGAATCGACTTTATCAAAAACACATGCATATGAGTGGTACAGTGCTTTCAAAAGTGGTCGAGATGTGGTGGAAGATTTGCCTCGCTCTGGTCGGCCATCAACGGTTTCAACTGAACTGAACATCGCTAAAGTGAAGAAAATGGTGTCTGAAAATCGTCATTTAGGTCTGAGAGAGATTGCCACTGAATTTTCTATGTCTCACGAATCGATTCGTACCATTTTAAACGATTGTTTGAGCATGAAACGCGTTGCAGCTCAGTTAGTTCTGAAAGACTTTAATATTCTACAAAAAATCGAACGCATATGGATTATTGAAGACATGCTAGAACGAGCCAGTTCTGGCCCCACATTAATGAAACACATTGTAACTGGTGATGAGACATGGGTTTATGAGTTTGACACTCAAACCAGTCAACAAGCTTCCGAATGGCGCCTTCCAGCTGAACCAAAACCTAAAAGGACACGACAAACTCGATCAAAACTGAAGGTCATGTTGACAGTTATTTTTTATTATCGCAGTGTAGTTCACTCAGAGTTCTTGCCAGAAGGTCAGATGGTAGATAAAGACTATTATCTGAGCATTATGCGGCATTTGAGAGAATAAATACAGCGAAAAAGGCCAGATTTGTGGAACGACATCTCGTGGATTCTGCACCATGATAACGCACCAGCTCACAAGGTTATTATTGTGAACTAATTTCTGGCTAAAAACTCAAACAAATTCCATTGAACAACCACCATATTCACCTGATCCGGCTCCTGCTGATTTCTTTCTCTTTCAAAAACTCAAGTTACCACTTCGAGGCACCCGTTTTCAGGCGATGTAAGACATAAGCGGCGATAATTGACATCGATTCCTAAAACTGCCTACAAAAAATGTTTTGATGATTGGATTATTCATAGGCGTAAATGTATAATTTCAGAAGGGGCCTAGTTTGAAGGTGATAAAATAAAATTGGATGAATATTAATATAAAATTAATAGTTGCAACCAATCTTCACTTATCTTTTGGAATCCTTGCCTGGACTAGTTTCGCAATGATTTCATTGCATTATCAACATATCCTTTTGGTCTCTTTTTTGATGTTGTTTATTTACACTGTTATGGTTACTGCTACTAGGTGGATTGTGTACTAATGCATTGCTAACTACTGGAATCAAAACAAATTTGGTAAGAGTGTCAATTGGAGGTATATCAAAATTCATTGCATGATTTCTATACTTTAATATAAATATTTTCTCCCAAACCATTAAATCTATGGGCCCATTTAAGTGTTTTAATAATTTAACATCTGGATTTATTTCATGATTAAATTTCCAAAAATGTTCTGCTACAGCTGATTTATCAATTTGTTTGTATTTAATATTCCTAAAGTGTTCTTTTACTCTGGTTTCCAAATGACGTTTAGTCTTACCAATATAAACAAGGTCACAATTTAAACAGTTTAATTGATAAATGCCAGATTTTTTATTTTTTGAAATTTCATCCTTTTTAGAAAAGCCTAACAAATTTTTTATACTATATTTATTTTGAGGAACCAATATTATGCCATGCTCTTTGAAAATATTTGTGAATTTTATATTTGCCCAAGGGTTATAAGTAAATTTTTTAAAAATGTAATTATCTTTTATTTTCTTAAGCGTAGAAATATCTTTAATAGCTTTTTCTCAATTTTTTTTATTTATAAAATCAGTATTAAAACCTTTAATTAAAGCAGTGTTAATAATGTGTTTATATTCTTTATAGAATTCATATTTATTAAGGGGTAAATTAATTAACCTATAAATTAAACTATTAAAAACAGCAAATTTATGTGAAAAAGGGTTAAAGCCATTATTTTTTATATAATTATCAGTGTGGGTTTGCTTTCTGTATATTCCAAAATTCAATTTATTGTCTTTTTTTATTCTTTTTAAATCCAGGAAAGGGAGATAACCATCACTTTCAGTTTCTAATGTGAATTTTATAGCCTTATCTTGTAAATTTAAAAGTTTTAAAGCATCATTTACATGTTTATCAGGAACAATAGCAAATATATCATCTACATATCTATACCAAGTTTTAAAAATTAGAGGGAATGCTTTAGTGACCTGTATTTCAAAATAGCTCATGAAAAGATGAGCAAGAAAAGGTGAAAGTGGACTACCCATTGCTAAACCAGAAGTTTGTTGATAGAATTTGTCATTAAAGCTGAAAAAATTTTGATCCAAACAAAGATTAGTAAGGATAACAAAATCATTTATTAAATTTTCATTCAGTTCTATAGAACTTAACCATTTTTTTAAAAATGTCAAAAGTTTTTCTCTAGAAATGCTTGGAAACAAAGCAGTTACATCAAAAGAAACAAGTTTATCATTAGTAGACAATGTAATATTGCTGATCCTTTCAACTAGCTCAAAAGAATTTTTAATACTTAAACTCTCAAATTTTTCAAAACTAGTGAATTTTTTATTTAACCATTTAGCTAGGCTGTAAGTAAGTGAATTTATGCAATTTACAATAGGTCTCATTTTATTTCCAGGTTTATGAATTTTGGGAAGAGCATATATTCTGGGTAAAATTGGATTACTGATTTTTATAATTTGCTTTTCTTTATTTGTAATACTTTTAATTTCATTAAGGGTCTTATTATAAATTGAAATGCAGGATTTTAAAGGATGAAATTTCAAAAAATAAAAAATCTGGCATTTATCAATTAAACTGTTTAAATTGTGACCTTGTTTATATTGGTAAGACTAAACGTCATTTGGAAACCAGAGTAAAAGAACACTTTAGGAATATTAAATACAAACAAATTGATAAATCAGCTGTAGCAGAACATTTTTGGAAATTTAATCATGAAATAAATCCAGATGTTAAATTATTAAAACACTTAAATGGGCCCATAGATTTAATGGTTTGGGAGAAAATATTTATATTAAAGTATAGAAATCATGCAATGAATTTTGATATACCTCCAATTGACACTCTTACCAAATTTGTTTTGATTCCAGTAGTTAGCAATGCATTAGTACACAATCCACCTAGTAGCAGTAACCATAACAGTGTAAATAAACAACATCAAAAAAGAGACCAAAAGGATATGTTGATAATGCAATGAAATCGTTGCGAAACTAGTCCAGGCAAGGATTCCAAAAGATAAGTGAAGATTGGTTGCAACTATTATTTTTATATTAATATTTGTGTTATTCTTCACTGTTACTAGCTTCTTTTTACATTTAAAAATTGGATGAATAATTAATTTTTTGTGTTTTATTGGCAAATTCCCGGAACTTTCTTGACACAGTAGTATATATCGCAAATGCAAGATGACCCCTAGTTCTCAACATTAGTATTTTGGAAGAAACCGCCATATGGAATAACTAGCACCAGCTATATAGTTGCATGGAAGAGTCAAAAAAATGGTATGAAATATCACATATCTAAAGTAAGGATATCTTACTACATTTCAAAGCTGGGCTAAGCCAGTGACTATAAAATTCTAGAGTAGGTTCTAAGCATTAGCAAGTTAGACGGGATGCCTATGAGAGGTTACTGAAAAAACAAATATGGCTGATGTCACAGTCAGGGCAGTCAATGTTCTAACTTGAGTTACTAAGATATACAACCAGAGAAAACATTAAACACCTTTTATTATTAAATTGGTAATGTTATTATATTTATGCCCTATCGATAGTATGAACTGTGTTCAAATCCTGGCTGCAACATTGAATTTTTCAGCTAGTTTAAACTCCTAACAACCTATTTACAAATCAGGAACTATTTTGATCTTTTGCCAATGTTATGAGACATTATATCATATATTTCAGGTCATTATTATATTAAAACTGACTCTACTTATTTGCAATAAGTTTGACTGTCACCTTCCTTCTCAGCCATAATTGTAAATTATGTACAACTAATAAGCTAATGTAACTTAAATGTTAGTTTCAGCAATGAACTGTGCCATGGCCAAAATTTACATAACATACGTATGTTATCACAGATCACTACTACGATAGTACGAGGAACAATTTATAGTTACATTTTAATATGATTTCTGCTTGGTTACCTAAATCAAACAATTAAATTGCTTGGTTTTCTTCTATGCATAGATCATCCTACTCAAAAAAATAAAACTCCACAAAAATATTCAGGGCCTACATAAAAAAATTAATTTCACATTTCTAGTTAATTGCAAAGATAAGGCATAATTAGCTAATAGCCTAATTAAATAGTCAGAATGTACAGTTTGAACATCTGTGATAATAAACCAGGGTGCCAATTGACGGGATGCAATATAACTAACCTTCCCAATATACGAGGGCCATTCAGAAAGTAGCCTCCGATCGGTCACAGTGCGGGTAGTGGGGGGAGTAGCGACGCCATCTGTGCATTCACGCACTCAGCAGGTCAGTCGGCATCAAGCCGCGGTCGAGTGAAAGTCGTACCTGCGCTAGTTTAGTGTTTGTGGCTGTTTGAAATGTGTACTGCAATAGAAAATCCCACCAAATGTGAAGTGCGTGCTATTATAAGGTTTTTACAGCCAAAGGATATTCTGCAGCAGCTATTCATCGTGAGCTTTGTGCCGTGTACGGACCAAGAGTTATGAGTGAAGGAGTGGTCTGTGAATGGGTACGTTTATTTAAAAGTGGACGAGAAAACGTTCATGATGAAGAGAGGAGTGGTAGACCATCATTGGCCACGGACGAACTCGTTCAGACAGTTGATGCAAAAGTTCGTGAAAACCGACGTTTCACAATGTCGGAGTTGTCTACTGATTTTCCACAGATTTCTAAGACTCTCTTGTACGAGATAGTGACAGCAAGATTGGGTTACCGTAAGTTCTGTGCACGATGGGTGCCCAAAATTCTTATCGACCACCACAAAACTCAAAGAATGGCCTCTGCATTAGACTTTCTGTCACGTTATGAGGCCGAATGTGAACCATTGTTAAACAGAATCGTGACCGGGGACAAAACCTGGATTAAGTACGTGAACCCTGAGGCAAAAGAACAATCAAAGATGTGGGCACATTCAAATTCGCCTACCAAACCAATAAAAGCCCGGCAAGATTTTTCTGCCCGAAAATTGATGGCAAAAGGGGTGTTGTTGGTTGAATTCATGGAACGTGGGATGACCATTAATCAAGACGTGTACTGTGAAACACTAAAACAATTACGACGGGCTATACAGAACAAACGCCGTGGTATGCTGACTTCCGGTATCGTTTTTTTGCACGATAACGCCCGTCTTCACTCTGCTCGCAGAACAACAGCCCTTCTTGAGTCCTTCAAGTGGGACGTTGTCAACCATCCACCTTACAGCCCAGATCTGGCGCCAAGCTATTATCACCTCTTCATGCATATGAAGAAATGGCTCGGGTCCCAGCAGTTTGATGACGACGAAGAGCTCAAAGATGCGGTCACAGGCTGGCTCCAGGCACAAGCGGGTGATTTTTATGCAGAAGGAATTTCAAAGCTTGTGAACAGATACGATAAGTGCCTCAATCGTTATGGAAACTATGTAGAAAAATAGTGCAAAGATGTAGTTGTAAGATGTATATATTAAAATATTTTTATTTAACTTGGTGAATTTCTTGCAATCGGAGGCTACTTTCTGAACGGCCCTCTTATGTAATAGATGTATGTTTGCAAGAAAATAGGTTGCAATGAATGGAACCTAACAACCGGTTTCGCCAGATTCTAGTGATTTATCCCATTATGGGAAAATGTCCAAGTTGCATTTTAGTAACCTTTCGTAATCTCCATCCCCTTCATATGTGGTTGCACTCTCAGCTTTTTAAATAATGCTAACATACTAACAGATATTCCAGAAAGATAATGGCAGTCACAAGAATGTACATGTAAATTAAATGTAGCTGCAGCAATCATTTAGGTTCATAATCGCTTAATTTGATGCCATCTATACATACATATTGTTACAATTTATTATTCCTAAAAACAATAAGATTAAACTTCAAAATGGAAATGTAGCTAATTCAGCTACAAACGTACCCCTACTTGAGCCCGCAGACTGCTCACCCTCTTGGCTAGACTCTTCTGGTCATTTGCTTCAGTCAGTGTAGTAGATGGCACAAGCATAGGTGACAGGTATGCCATTTGATAGGAATCACATGTGGTAGGACTATCCAATGGCAGTACCCCAAAGCTGAAAAATAATAACTGTGTGAAACACATATCAGAGGCTTAAAATTGGACATTACTTTCTCTAGCATGTATGTACAATGCACATAGTAGATAGAGAAGATATTGCATTCCACCCAAAATTGTGTCCCCCTCCGTGGTGTAATGGTTACCATGCTAGCTTCATATACCCAAGCTAGCTTCAAACCCGGCGGAGGACAATGGATTTTTTTCGGGTGTAAAAATCCTTAGCATGGTTTCCTTCAGAAGGGAAGTAAAGCTGTTGGTCCCGTGTCGTAGATTTACGGTACGTAAAAGAACCTCAAGCCTGATAGAGAGGCCTCTGAGCAAAATTAAGCGGTCTTTCATGCCCAATATAGAATGGGACGCTGAGAGCCACAGCAGTTAAGGAGTGTCCATAAATAACACGCCATTTCGATTTTACCCAAAATTGATACCAATATTTCACTGAAATACATGTTTTGAGACCTCCTGAATCAAAGAAAATATCTTTAGAAACATGTCTGTGTGTTGTCTGTGTGTCAGGGGCAGTATAGCTCAAAAAGAAACAGTTGAATACCAAACTTAGCATTTAAGCTCAGTATCATGTAAATACTTGCATTAACTTTGAAGATCAACATTATTTGTTTATGATGGTTGTTCTAAAATCTAAATGGCGTGTTATTTGTGGACGCTCTTTAACTGCTGTGGTTCTCAGCGTCCCATTCTAAATTGAGCGTGAAAGACCGCTTAATTTTGCTCAGAGGCCTCTCTATCAGGCTTGAGGTGCCATAAATCTATGTCATGGGACCAATGGCTTTACTTCCCTTCCAAAGGAAGCCATGCTAAAGATTTTTACACCCGAAAAAACCCATCATCCTCTGCCGGGTTTTAACCTACGACCTTGGGTATATGAAGTTAGCATGGTAACCACGGAGGGCAACATGGTTGTTCTGATGATAAAATTTAGGATAGCAGTAGTGAACAGCTCAGGAAGATCAAAATAGCCTTGGAACATGAAATTCAGAATTAGTATCTAGAGAGCCATGCTTGTAAAATGTTATGTTAATCCTCAAGTTTCTACTTAAGCAATAAACATACCTTTACAAAGAGATTAAAGCTTGATTATGTAATCTGCATGATTAATTTCTCAGATATCTCTAACTTACATTTAGATTATGTTTCTTCTTTACATTTGAATAATAAGAGATTCTTTGCTTAATTACACTTCCTTAAAGTACTGCATAATGCTGCTCTGGAAATGGCTTCAATTAATATGAGAAAACTTACAAAATATAATGTATATTACATATAACCAGTAATGTAAACATCACAAACACAAAAAATCTGACGTTCCATTCACATGACTTTCTCTACATCACTAACAAATTATTGCTGAAAATCATATTCTTCTATCTACTTTATGATAATTGAAATAAACATTAGCAGATATTGTCTTAATGATTTGCTTCCTTGTAAATAGAAAGAAAATAGGGAATACACTAGGTTAAAACGATAGTCAAATCTTTTAAAAGCTGGTTGACATGTGGTTGAAATCCATTTCTATGCAGAGCCAGGAGTTTACAACTTTCCGTGTGAGAAAAATTAAAGCACTTTAAATCTGAAACAAATGAGGAATATCTCAGAAATGGTCAATTGCATGAAAAAAAAAAACGTATATGACAAATTGTATGTTTTAATGTGCTTTACATGTTTTGTGTAGCTTTTGTCTCTAATGGTTTACCAGTTATGCAAAATTCAATCAGAATAAAGAGGTATTTAGAGGCTATTCCCAAATAATTCTATATATAAATTTTATTTTCCATACAAATAACTTTAATATACAGCATTTTAATCAAAATCGTTAAAGAGTCAATTTTGAGAAAATCAAGATTTTCAAAATTTTTCCATATAAAGGGTAGTTTGGGGTGGGGGATTTTTCTCAAAATCTTTGTGTCACATCCCTGGTAGATACTAAATTGAAAGACTAAGTTTGGTATTTAGCAACTTTTCATTTTTGAGTTATTATGTTCACAGATACACGAACACACATATGGACCTTTTCCTAAAACTACATTTTTTGGATACAGGGAACCCTAAAACGTGTATTTCTGGTGAAATCTCAGCATCAAATTTTTGGGTGGAGTGCAATACCTTCTTTATATGCTATGTACATAGTACTTGTAGAAAAAGTAAAAATGTGCAAACACACCTCAAAGGACATGAACGAAGAATTGGCAGTAAATATTAGCTAAAATAAAGAAAAGACTTTTAAAATATTTTTTAAAATTGTTTTACATGTTGCTCTTACATAAAATAGTGAATTTGTGAATGGTTTTATTTCAGTTCATATGCTATCCCAGCAATTTTTTATAATTTTTAAACTGTGTTCATCATATCTTCCAAAATTTTACATAGGCATATGGCATGTTCCACTAATTTTAAAGTATCATATGTGGTGGCATATCTAAAGATAAAAGATACCATCAAGGTCATCATTCTATGGATGTAATATAAGGATAATTTTACCTAGGCGTTAAAGGACTAATAGCACCACCAGCAAATATGCTTCGAAAGCGAACAGGTTTTCCTCTGGTAGTTGGTAAAGGTGCAATGCCAGAATGACCAGCATTTATAGGATTGGCTAAGGGACTCTCTTCTGGAGTAAATGCACGAACACTGGGCACTGCAGTATTGTAGTAGTTGAGAAGTTGAATAGGTGTGCTGTTTCAAACAGTTAGGAAACACATTACAAGAAACAAACTCTTTTCACAAACACACAAGCCCCAAAACAAAAGCAAAACACATGCATGCAAAAGCATTTTGCACCCACCAACACAAATTATAAGCACACTTGTCACTACACTCACAGATTTTCAAATTTAAAAAGCTGTAATAAATATAAAGTGAGAAAAACTACAAAATTATGAACCTATGTTATTTTTGGCATGTCAAGATTTAAACATGAACTTTGGAAAATTAACAATAGAAACCATCTTGCAAGTCTGCCATTTAACAAAATTCTGTATAGACAACTAAAAACCTATGCTTTATTAACTTTATAATTAACAAAATTAAATATGTAATGAGTGAGAAACTCAAATCCCACCCCTTGAAACAATGAGTAACATTGCTAATGTCTTAAACAATATGCATGAATAAACTGGCTCAACAACTTCATAAAGTTTGATTGTAGTAGAGTAATATCTACTCATGCTACTCATGTGCATATATGAGGAGCATCATTTCAATACGCAATAACTCCACAAATAGTAATTTTACAGGAAAGCCAAAAATTTATAACTCCAAAAATAAAGAATACTTTTTGAAATGTAATTGTCATTGTGCTTTAAAACATGAATGAATAATATTACGTTGAGCGTCAACAATCAGTCTTAATGCAAAGCTATAATCGCGGGTTAAAATATGAATAATTCTGGACTCGTCTTGTTTTGCACCAAATAAATGGATGCAAAGTTTTTGAACCATTCTTCCATTTAAACAATGTTAACTTCAGTAAATTGTTTTACTGCAAAAAGCTCTTACATGCGATTTATAATTACATATCTTGCTATCCTTTAAGTGCTGTGTAGGACAATGTAACTTTTTCGACTGTCTGAAATTTGAAACCAAGTTAATATGATAACTATGCATATTAGATGTAGACATGCAGAAAATTCTTTCTTATTGGCATATTTTGTTACAATTTGTGTGTTATAACACTGTTTTAAAAAGAAAGAGTGGTCTGATAATATTGGGCAAGAGATCTATGAGGCAGCAGAACAGGATGATAGCAAAACGATATAGGAGATGGTAAAAAAAAGTATCAAGGACTGGGGTTTTGCAGAATAAAATTGGTCTTAAGAAATGTAAGGAGTATGCCAAGAAACTATTAGGTGGATTATGGTTTCTAGACATGGGAATAAGCTCAGCAGAGAAGAGAGGTGGTGGTTAGAGGGGAGTGAATTCAAAGTTGTAAATAAGTTTGATTATTCAGGAATAAGGCAAAATAACAATGGAAAATGGACAGAGCAAAGGAAAAAAGCCCTACGTATAAGGAAATTAACTCAAAATAGCATAAAAATATGCTTAAAGAAAATACCAGATATGAGAGTGAACTGGCTAGAAAGAATATACACAGCAATATATGAAGAATGATGCACGGAATAGAGATTTGGGGGGCCGAAATTGGGTGGGAATGTATAAATCAAATTCATAGGTCCTTATGCAAAATGATATTGGGATTACCAAGACTAGCTCCAAATGGGTCCCGCTTGTCAATTGTTGCTTGTCTTGTTCGGACAGGCTCTTGGTCCTTCGTTGGATAGTAGCATTAGTTGAATTGGGGAGAGCTGGGAGGAAGAGGGCAGGAGTTCAATGGATAGTGAAATATTGGAACAAGATCCAAGCATTTCTTTTTTTTTTTTTGCCAAATGAGGTGTTTTTCTTTTCACCTCATCACTCAAACGTTATGTAGTAGTCACCAGTGATACTTTTACCCTTATCCGAGTAATTAAAAAATAATTCCCTGTGCATCCCAGAAAACACTTGCCAGAACTGTTAGCTGACAAAATTGACTTTGCCTTTTCTGAAGTTGGTTCACCTGGTGCAATCCACTGTTTTGACTGTGGTTTACTTTCTGGAGTGTAGTGATGTATCCAAGTTTCACCCATGGTAATAACCTGTCTCAAAAATTCACTGGGATTTTTACGGTAAAGTCCCACATTCTTAACAGAAACAGTTTTATTTGCAACTTTTGATCAGGTGTCAACAAACATGGCACCCATCTTGCTCACACCTTGTGAAAGCCCAAAACATCACTTAAAATATTACTTGCACATTCTTTTGATATGTTTACAGCCTCTGCTATCTCAAACCACTTTAATCTGCGGTCTTCCAATACTAAACAATGAATTTTTTTCAACGATCCCTGGAGTTGTCACTTCTACAGAACGTCCAGAGCTAGGCTCATCACCAGTGCTCGTACATCCCATTTTAAACTCTGCAACTCACCTTTTAATCATTGAATATGAAGGGGCACAGTCTTTCACTGTACTGTCCATCTCCTCCTTGATTTCTTTAGGTGTTAAGCCTTTCAAATGGAAGTATTTAATCACTGCTTGTTTTTTTCAAATCCTCCATTTTCGTGAAAACTCTGAAGTTGTCTTGTTTAAAAGCTGTCATTCGAAAACTAAACAAGCTATTGACCTGTAACTATGGATACAAGCTATATCCCCGCCTCTGAATCCTTGCACTTGACAGTTCGGGTATTTTCACATAAGGTTGGCTATGCTACCTTTGCGGCGTTGCCAGAGTAACTAGTAAACAACAACAGCTGATTATAAATGTCTCTATTGTGTGTAAAGACGAATATAAACAGTGTACATAGTAAATGAATGCTGTTGAATAATGAAATTAATTCGTTATTATTGATGTTAATTTAAAATAACGGTGATATATAACGTATGTAGCATATATTACGTATTTACGACAATATAGAACAAATTAATGCAAAATAGCTTGTTATAATGAGAGAAAGATATAACAAAGTGATTTTCACCGGTTTAGAATTTTAATGGCTCAATCCCATCCAAGTCTCCATCATCATCATTCTTGGAAGCATTATCATCATTGTCATCACCAACATCGTTATCACCAAGACATATCATTAGTGGTTCACATTCATTGATGATTCTGTCTAATTCCCGTGCTTTTCATATTATTTTGTGCATATGATTCACTTTCTTCTTCCATGAAGCTGCATCCACTCTCGCCACACCTTGCCGCAAAAGTCTATCCACCTCTACAATTGTGAAAGTCTTATGTTCCCTCACGAACAAGCAAACACTAACAATAATAACAAATATAAATAACAACGAATAATACGTAGCTTGCACAGAACTGCTCAACGCACATGTAAGGAGTTCACAAACTGAGCAGTGGTTGCAAATAGCCAGATATTGCAACGGTGCGGCATCTAGATTCGTTTCTGTTGTCTCACCGACCGACAGGCTATGGAAAAGGAATATATGAATTGTGAGACAGAAGGGAGAGTACAGAACACTACATGACAGAAAGATCTAAAGATTTGGAGGGAAATAGCATGGTAAAATAAATAAGAAAAATGGTCAGAAAAGCAGTAACTATAAAAATGTTGCAGGAAAAGAAGAAAAAGAAAAAAGAAAAGAAAATTTGAGATATGAGGAAATTTGTAAGGAAAATAAAGGAAAATTGGATTAGAAAGTAAGAGATGCAAGGAAGAAAGACAAAATAGTGTTACAAGGAGAAGAAAGACTGCAGGTGGCTAAATAGGGTAAAGTGTGCTGGGTGAGCTACAAGACCACAGAGCCAAGTAACTGAATAGCATAACATATGCTTGGACAATCAATTTGCGAGATAAATTATACAAGAAATATTATACATTTTATAAAAATCTTTAAATCAGTTGTATAAAATGAATTTAATTCAATTATATGAACAATCATTCTATGGGAGAAGTTGCTTTTATTTTATTAAAATCAACTTGGTAGCAATGTTGGCTTTTCCCCCCGGCTAAGTTTGATGCTGCTTTCCTCTGGTGACCACAACTTCCCTTTCTGTCCAGTGGGCTAACTCACTCACAGGTGATTATGTGCACTCAGCTATATCATTATAGGGGATGCATAAGTAGATCTACAGAAGATGCAATCTTTATCAAGAAAACAAGCACTCATAGTCAGCCTTTTATCCTGCAAATTTACTCACCCTGTTTTTTATTATCCCTTTATCTTATCTAAAATGAATAACAACTTCTTCTTCAACTCCTACACTCCAAAACATAGGGGAGACTGGACAATACCGACACCCTGTGTTGTGGCCGTGTTTTCAGCTCTAGTCGCCGTTGGATAGTGCTTTACATTGCGGACAACGCAACAATTGGTGCACACTGCATTTCTATTCTTGAAACATCAGTTTTCATGTGGTGTAAAAATGCCAATTTCTACTGACTTTGAAGTAAATTTAGGGTTACAGATAAAGAGAGGTAAGCTTTTAATCACTTTGTTTATGTGTATAGCTAATAGATCACCATAAACTACACACAATTGCAAACATTTTAGTATAATTATTGTTAGAGCCTAACATACTATTTTTGCGCCAGATTTTTGTGTTCGCCACATTGTCTTTCTGGGGTAATACCGACATTTCACTACAGTGTCGGTATTACCTAACCCATTTTTTTTTCCAAATGGGTTTTTCAAAGTCTAAAAAGTTGACCTGTATTTCCTTTCAAATGGTCAGATCGAGAAAGAGGACAACAGAGAGGAGTAAATGGAGCCAGGAAACCCTTATAAAAGCCATTGGGTTAGTGCAAAGTGGTAGATTCATAAAAAGTGTGGCAGCTGAATCAAATATTTCAAGAATCACCCTTAATGACCGTATAAAATCCAATTCTGCTAAAAAACCAGCCTTAGGGAGAAGATCTGTGTTCACAGCCGATCAAGAAGCTGTGTTGGCTAATCAGGTTAAACAATTAGCCAACATGTTCTATGGCATCACTTTGATTGAGCTACGTCGACCTGCATATGATCTTGCTGAACAGTTACAATTAAAACAGTTTTAATAAAGAAAAACGAATGCCTGGAGAGGATTGGGTTGCCGGATTCAAGAAAAGAAATCCTACCATCAGCTTAAGACATCTTTCAGCAACAAGTGCAAATAGAGTTATTGGGTTCAATAAGTCAGAAGTAGATTTATTTTATTTCAACTTGTAAGAGGTATATGAAAAACATGCTTTTCTGGCTATAAGAGTGTATAACATGGACGAAACAGCTATATCAACCGTGCAAAGGCCGGGCAAAATACTAGCTGCAAAAGGTCAAAAACAGGTGGGCTCTGTAACAAGTTGGGAAAGAGGGAACATTTATCCAAGAAAGAGTATGTCTCCTCTATTACGACCAGCTCATGCAGTCTATAAGTATTCCAACAACGGTTGGCCCAATGAAGAATTATTCAGTGACTGGCTGAAACATTTTACGAACACTAAACCTACCAAGGAGGACCCAGTGTTGTTGAGTATAGACAATCATGGCAGCCATATCACCTTAGACAGTTACGAGTTTTGTAGAGCCAATCACATACATGTCGTTTCCACACCACCACACACATCACACAGGCTGCAACTTCTAGATCTGACTTTATATGGGCCTCTTAAGAAGGCATTTAACACAGTGTGTGGCAGATTTTTAAAGGCTAACCAGCTCCAAAGGATAAGCATCTAAGATATAGCGTCAATTTTTAATGTAGCTTACATGAAAGTAGATACAATGGAGAAAGGAGTTTCCGGGTTCAGAAAAGCAGGAATTCTTCCACAAAACCCTGAGAAATTTGCTAAAGAAGATTTTATTCCTGATGGGCAGATTCAGCCTCCAATCATCATTGATCAGGAAATTATAAATGAAACAGTAACTGACGAAATTGATGACCTTGGTAGTAATGCTGACATTCAGGAGCCTGTAGGCCTAAATGTTGAAGCCCCACAGCCTTCTGGACATGTTAGTTCTAAACAAACTACTGAGACAAGTCCCAACAATGGAAACTGTAAGCCAACAATCACAGATGAAAGTGGTCCTAGCGCAGAAAAGTTTCAAGAAAAACTTCAATCTATATCTCTTCTGCAATCAACAGAAAAGCAAACTAAACCCAAATCAAATTGTAACAAAAAACAACACTCAGTAATTTTGACTGCTACTCCTATGAAAGCTGCACTGGAGAAAACAAAGAAGAAAAAGAAGCAAAAAGATGAGAAAGCTATTAGAGAAGCTATTAGAAAACCCAAAAATAGCCTCATCAAAAAAACTTAGGAGAATTAAAAAAGGAAAAGAACTCCAAGAAGGTCCAGATTAGAAAGATGAAGAAACCAACAATGGTGGAAAAAATTTAACTAATGCTAAGAAACTGAGGGAAAAAAAACATGCTGCAAACATATATCCTTTGAAGAAACTTCTGAAGAAGATATAGATTAAGCTGAGTTATGTGACGACAGTGATTCAGATGGCAATGTTGATCTGTTTGCAAAAGATTCAGAGGTGTGCTTAGTTTGTGGTGAGTTTGGTGCAACAGAGCTGTGGCAGGTGGGCCCATGCTGAATGTAGTGGATCTGATACTGCCAAAAATTATATATATGAGTTTTGTTGTATGGGTTATTATATTTTTCCTCTTTGAGAATTTGAAATGTAGGCGTGTTTACATTTTAAACCACAAATCACCTCAATTATTCATGTTGTTCCTATTCTTTGCATAAATGCTTTAGTTGATGTGTTAATAAAACAAAATGTATGTTTAACTCCAACCAGCTCATTTCTCAATCTTCAGGCAAAGTCAGTATTGCCTGGAAACGGTGTTAGTGTTGTCCCTGTATGCGGGCCAACACCAGCACATAGTAGCAATGGTAATAAACATCTGAAACACATTTAACTTTATAGTGCTGTATCAGCATTATATACCAATGCATTGGTTATATTCCCAACTATTTTGTGCTCTAATATGCAGAACGTAACTATCAGAGCAAAGAATACAAAAATTAAAATGTTTTAAGGTGTCAGTATTCTACTGGTCTACCCTAATTGATCAAAAATGTAAAAAAAAAATCATAATAAATCCAAAATTCTATGCAAAATGCTTTGTGTCCATATAAGAAAATGCTAATAGACCAAACAAACAAGTTTTAGATTCAGTTAATTTCCAAACATGACACTTGTTATTTGAGTGCATTTCATACATACTATTCTGATATATAAAAGATAGTAACAGTGGAGTAAGCAAAACAATTAAAAGCAATTCAGTGTATTGTTATACCCTACCACACTTACCAAAATTATTTGGTGATACATAGTTGGAAAGTGTCTCAATTGCGTTTAATTGTATTCCATCCAGTATTTTAGAAACCTGTTTTGAGTTAATTATACCTGACTGATATACAACCCTTCGACAAATTTGTACAAAACCAGGCAGTAATCTTTCAGATCCATATATCTTTAATGTGTGTTTTGCAGAAATAAATACATCCTGATATGTAAGCATGCATTCCTGTTAGTGCCTTTGTATCAGCTTATAATACTCACCATTAACTACAAACTTACCTGCTTATTGTATTTAATACAGTAGTTTCATTGATCGTTCCAGGATTAGCACTAGTATTCATAATATTAGAACTAGGAAGCCCACTGTTCATACTATTTTCACAACTATTTATAAAGTTCACCACAGGATTATTTCCATGGCACATTGAAAAATTTTCTAACTGTGAGACTTGAAATGTTCGAACTGGGTCCAGCTTTTCACCACGATTGCACAGTTCTTCAAATGCATGCCATAAAAAAGGATTTAACTTCAGTGCATGCAAATAAGCTTCATTTGCTTTGCTTCTCCTCTCAGTCTGAGAACAAATCCTGCCTAGGATCTGTAGAGCAAAACAAGCCTGATCACCAAATTCTGACACCAGTTCATCTAAACTTCGTGATCTGGCTGTGTCTCCACCAGTTAACACTGATTCTGCCTCACTCAACCTGCAAAAATGAAAAAATATGTGATGCATAAGATTTAAAAAAACTGCAAATTACACCTTCCTTTGTTCTTTTATCAACATAGTTAAATAGTTTTATTAGTTTGATTTATTTCAGAGCTGAAATGCCTTTCAAGCCTTCAAAACTTTAGAATCACTTTAAACTCCATGTTTTCTCACATGCACAGTGAAAATTTGCAAACTAAAGTATTTCACATTACAGCATATAATCGTAACATACATTCTGGTTACATTCACATAGCTCTCTTTCTCTCTCTACTGCTCCATTTTATTGCTTCCACTAATTATTTTTGTAAAACTTACTTTTCTATCCACTTCAAGTTAATTGATATAAACAATACAGAAATTGTTTTACTATCTTTTCATTCTAGGTGAAAAGTAAACAATAGTCAATAGCAACAGTAAAATATTTAAAATGCTGGTCACTTATTGGCTAGAATCAAGTTGCATCTCTTTGCATGACAGTGAGAAATAATTCAATGGTAACAGAACTTCAAAAACTGACGAATTCAAGCCAATGACAATGAATATCTCAGAAAATGGTTTATGTAAAAAAAAAAACAAAAAAAAAAAATGAAATATTATAACTATAAATAGATTGTTTTACCTATTTCACGGAGTTCATGCTTAATGGTCTGTGATATTCAGTTGTTCCTTTCTTAGCATCAGTGCTGACAGCATGATGACTTACAAAAACAATCTAAACAACAGAGGCAGTATAGCAGTTGTAATTTTGCTCTCTCACTGATTGCATAATTTTGTCTGGTTCAGCAGATTCCATGTTCATGACATTCAAATCATCCACCATTTTATGGATTGATATAAGCTTTCAGGGTCATAGCATACTTGAATGAGGCCGTGGACACAGAGGCCCAAGTTAGCTTCATTGGAGACTTATAATTTTATAACACTGAGTGACAGAATTTTTTTACTTTTAATACTACTGACATCTGGTAAAAGACATGCCTTTAGCATCAACTGTCTAAAAATGTATATAAAATTCACTCCAAGTGAAAATTTCAAAAATAAGAAAATATTTTCCATATAACAGGTAGTTTGGGTGGAGGGATTTTTTTTTTTTTTTTTTTGATTGAGACATCCTTGGAAAATGCTCAACTTAAATACAAAGTTCATTTATCAACTTATAACAGTAAACTGGGGGAAAATAAAGGAAAAGCATACCATGTGCACTCTTTCCTTTCTAAAAATGTCTTTCTTGAGCTTTAGGGATCTTCAGAACAGGAGATTTCTGGGAAAATCTAAATTTTGAATGTAAATAAATTATAATATATAGGTGTCGTAAGCATATTACAATTTTAAGTAAGTTTTAGAGCCATTCCATGAAGTGTCAACCCCAACAGTTAAACTTTAAACTTACTGCAATTTCTTTTTGGATATGGTATTGGTTCTAGGAAGACTTACATACTTTTTGTAAAAAAAAAAAAAAAGTTAAAATGAACATCAGATATGATTAATGTGGTTTAGTTGTTATGTTTCTAAGAACTCACAATCAGGTCATTTTTAGGCCATTCTATCTACAAATTCTACAGTTCAAAATAATAGAAGAGTTCTTTAAATATAGCCATCTAAAAGTTTGTCTGCTCAATCAGCACCAACAAGTTATCTAATTTATTCTTTCACCTGAATTGTGATTTAATAGTTCCAAGTTCTATTAATGAATCAACCAGTTTGTGACACTTAACATGTAAAAGTTTTACACACAGCAGCAAACTTTAAGGGACATTAAATTTAACTTACATATTATGTGTTAGAATGAAATGCTGAAAAATGTAATATTTGGAAGGTCTATTTAACTCTGATGGATTTATTCCATTGGCATTATAATCGGTGTGTCTACTGAACATCAAAAATAAGTTGTTTTTTTTAATTACCTTCTGAAGCTACAGATGGACCTACAAATATTTCTGTTAGTTTGCTACACACACATATAACTGCTCTGCTCTTTAAACAGTCATGCAAAAACAAAAGAAAAATTACTTAGACACTTTATAATTAGTCTGTTTAATGGAAATGAAAGCATTTTAAAAGAATTTTAAAAACAAATAATATTATGCACAAGTGAAAACAAGTTATAGTACCTGTTGAGATAAAAGACTAATAACAGTAAGGAAATTGAAAAAATAAAACCTTTTCTTAAATATCTTAAGACTAAATCATGAAAATATGAACCTACATCATATTAGGTTACATTATATCCAACTTGTCCTTTACAATCTCAGCTTTATGTTTTTAGACTGTATTGAATTAAACAAATGAAGTAGTAGTAGCACATTAGTGACATTTGATGTTTAAGATATGTGCTGACCAAAGCATTTCTGCTGTTTCATTGCTAGACTTTAGTTAAACCAAAGTATCAACAGAAGTACCTGTACTTGCTAGTGGCTCCACTTATGCAGTTTATAGCTTTTGAAGACAATGTATTTGGTTTTATTTTGTTTAGCGTTGCAACAAACATAGCTTAGTTTGCATACCTGATCTGATATTCTGGGATTAGGCAATGTGCTTTTTTCTGTTGTATATAGTCATATAGTTTTGACTTTCTGATACATATTTTTCTTGCACAGATTACATTACGTTTATGTAAACTATTTCATGTCATGTAACAAGTGCAACACGATCTGAAAATGCAGAGAGTTTAATAAAAAAAATGGAGTGTTATTTATGGATGCTCTTTAACAGCTGTCGTTCTCACCGTCCCATTCTAAATTGAAAGACTGCTTAATTTTCTTCAGAGGCCTCTCTATCAGGCTTGAGGTTCTTTTACGTGTCGTAAATCTATGACAAGGAGCCAACGGCTTTACTTCCCTTCCAAAGGAAGCAATGCTAAGGAGTTTTACACCCGAAAAAAACCATCGTCCTCCGCTGGGTTTGAACCTGCGATCTTGGGTATATGAAGTTAGCATGATATACAATGCCATTGGATATACTATACACACATTTTCTAGGTGCTTGGCTTCCTAGTCTTCATGCACAATTTCAAAAGAAGGGCAAGGCAACCACATTCAGATATGAAATATGCTATACACCCAGACGTATAGTGGCTTCAGTGCTAATGTTTCATTCATTCTTCCATGTTTGTTGTTCAGACTTTTATCAAGTATGAACATAGCTCATTTTATAGAAGAAATTCATATTAGGAGCTCCATTTGGTAAGCCTATAAAATTATACAGAGCTTGACAAAAAGCAATTTTTCACATGTTCCTAAATGTACTGTCCCCAAATCTTACCTTATTTAGCAGATGTGCATCCCATTGTATATGAAATATTGTACTAATATCACATTCACATTTCAGCCTCAAAATGCTCAAAGTTGTTATTAATCAGTTTTATGCAGCATACAACCCCTTTTACCATGTGTATTTATTACCCTTTTTTTTTTTTTTTTTTCGTTTTTCTTTCTTTTTTTCTTTTCTTTTCATTGCCTAGTATGGCCACTAGACGACTTGAAAATGCATTCACTGTTACAGTGCCTATATTAGAAGCACTCTAATGCGTTCATTGTACTCCCTGTTAAAGCTCTCTTTACAAATAAAGATCATAATAATTGCATTAAAAGAGCACTTGAAACACACAAATGTCCTACCTTTACATGTCACATACTAATATTACCATTTTTTTTTTTTTTTTTTTTTTTTTTTAATTTAACCAGGTAGGCAATGTAGGACAGTAAATGAAATGAGTAAAATAATGCCCACATAAGACTGGGCTCCAAGCACTTTTAAGGTACTTGATATTTGTGTTCTCAGGATGAAAGTCCAAAATTGAAAACCATTATTTGGGTAACTTACACTAACCAAGGTTCAAACTTGGGATGTTTTGAAATTGAGATAGGCACATGATGTCAACATATACAGACACTCTTTCTGACTTAATCATATGTACATAGTAGTATTCTAAGTGATTGCTTTTATGTGCATAATCTGATTCAGAAATGTTATTGTAACAAATCCATATCTATAAAATGGAAACTGACTGGTGCAATCTTGATGTTGACATAATGGCATGTCCATTATGCCCAATTCATTATGAAGCAACACATGGCACAATATTGCTCCTCAAAATCTTGTGCTCATTTGAGGCTATAAAATTTGACATTACTGCACAGTATTTAAACAAATGTACAAGGCTTTTCATAGTAGTTTTATATGCTCTTGAACTCAGTTCACACAGCTTGTGGTACTCGAGCATTTCTGAAATGAATGCATTGCCCTGAAGATTGAAGTCTCCTAATAAGAATACAAAGTCTTATTTTAAAGCTGTCACCATGCCGCCCAGTAGAAGTTCAAACAAATTCAACTTTTCACTGTGCAGATTTTGAAGTATTCTTGTTGAATTTGTATTGGTCAACTGTCTTGCTACACATCAAAAGATCCATTGTAAACCTGCATAACAGCATAACCATTACAGGAATGGTGGAAACTCAAATGCAAATGAAACTTTTGTCTGTTCAGCCTTAATTCACCAGTAATATAAACAAATGCAACAGGTTGCAACGGTTCTGATTAGTTGCTGAATGTTTTACCACTTTTCTCTATAAAAAATAGTTCCTCTTAATTTGCTGAAAGAAGTACATAAATATCATATACGATTATGCAATGCTGTCGAAATAGCATAGTAAGAGTTATTAATGAATGGAAATTGGTTGAATTTTAATCATCATTCCCTTAAACAACAATGCACATGTGTTGTGCCATTCACACATAGCAATGGACGATTTTCTTTCCATGTACAGAGCATAGAGTACACATGTAAGCAATGGTGTAGGCATGTGATACCAGTGTAGTGAAACATATGCGAGGTGGACCTCTAAAAGAATTATTCTTAATGTATATAGATAATATGTTTTGTGAAAAGTTCCTTACTTTTGTATAAAACAATATTCTCATTTTAATGGTAGAATTTACTGGTGTTTCCCAAAACAGCATACAGTGTTCAACAATTTTAAATTATCCGAGCAGTTTTCCAACAAGTGAAAGTCGAAAATGCAGTAAATGTATGCCACACATTGTTCAGGAAGAACATACAAAGTGAGATCTGCAGGGAATGGTGGACATTGTCGTTGACCGACTAATTATCAATTTTGGTGCAACAGTTCAAGTGCAAATGCTACAGATGACTTGTATCTTGAAAGAGTGGAACCATTTCCATCTTCAGATCAGCTCTTCTGGGTAAGTCAATGCATCATGAACTGCATTAAAGAGATGTGCAATGTGTGGTTGTTCATTTGTGAGTGCTAAAATATGCAAAAACCCGTTGGAGTGATGCACGTAGGTATGCAATACATCGGCAAACTTTCAAAACAACATGTCTGCATTATGTAATTTTACAGGAGAATTTTGCATTTCAAACTGAATAACAATTCGCCTAACTATTTTATTGTGTTTTATTTATTATACATTTCATATAGATAATGATCATCTATGAACAGTGACAATAGTAAGACATTTCTTTTCCTACCAAATGTAGGCATACGGATTTACAACTGTGCAGCAGATGAACACAGCTTAGAATCATGTGGTGTGTGCACATGCGTTCACGGAAAAATACATTCTAGTTTGTTTACATTGTGGGTGAAATTAGGATGGACAGATAATATCAAAGTTATTTGTGATCTTGGTGTGCAATTCTTTGTAACAAAGAGGATGACTGATGAGAGAATTTCCATTACTATATGGTGTAAATTTGTTACTTTTTAGATACTTTGTTACCATATGGGCGAATTCGTTACTTTCATTAATGATGGACACTAATACAGTCAATTTTTGTGACGTAACAATGTGATCAAGGTCAAGCCATAATATCAATATGATCTCAAGTCGACTGTTAATCTTTCTGCATTCAAAGTTAATAGGTAGCAAGTACTCTGAGCTCCAATTGAGAGAAATACAGCTACAAACACCAGACCAGTTCTCTTTTTTTTTTTTGGTAGTGTTTAACACCCGTTTTAACTACTAATGGCACCGCAGGCGGTGACACTGATGATACATGAATGATGATGGAGCACCGGTGGAATGCGATGGCGGGGAAACTGGAGTACCCGAAGAAAACCCGCCCCAGCGCCGTTTTGTCCACCACAAATCTCACATGTGGTCGCTTGGGATTGAACCCCGGCCGTCTAGGTGAGAGTAGAGTGGTCTAACCACTCGGCCACGGCGCGGCCAATAGACCAGTTCTCTGATTATCCTTGATGTTGTAACTGTGTTTTGTGAATTATAGTGCTGAAGTGCATTAAGCACTTTGGCTTATGATAGCTAATAAAGGAGCAGAAAGGCAGCATGATTATATAAGTGATGCAAAGAAAGGGGCTCTTATGATAATGTTAGAGAAAAACAGAAATGAAGGTCAATAATGTGAGAGCTGTTCTATTAAAGGATAAACTTCAAGCTAAAAATAGAGCTTACAAAGAACAAAGGATAAATAAAGCTGCAATTGAAAAAGGAGGAGCTGAACATACATATTTTTCCTACACTAAAGGTATTACACAAAACAACATTATGGGAAGTGAGAAAAAAAGAGAGAGAGAGCGAGAGAGCTGAGTATGCACTGCCATTATCGCCATGAAAGAAGAGGACTATTCTTTCTGATTTGGCACTTGAGCAGGAATGAAGTATCTCTATAATTTCAGAGAAGGTTGCATTCTCAAAACATTAATTGCCTTCTGATTGATTACATGCATCAATTCTTCAGTTCTCGAGGATGATGCAGGCTCCAGGAAAAGATGACCTCAAACGAGACCACATTCAAAGAAAAGTACAAGAGGATTTACCTTCACAGTAATATTCCACACTATGTCTGCACACACTTTATACATGAAAACATTAGATTTATTTTGAAGTCATTACAAAGCAACTTCGTAACATTTGAAATAGATTTTCAAGCATTCGTAGCACAGGCGGCTTGTGACCAAAATAAGGCTGAGGTGTGGTCAGTGTAAAAAATGTCCCACTTTGGGAAATATAAATATTCCTGATGAAATAGCTAATTCAAGATGTCACCGGAATACATGGACATTGTATGAGGAAAGAGTAACAACTATAATTAAAGAGGGCTCTGTAGGTCCATGGAAGTCATGGAAATGGAAGAGCCCACCACATTTTCTAAATCATGTATTTGTGAAAAGACACCAAACAGAAGTGCTCAAATTAGCATGAGACTAAGTATCAGTGAACTGTAAACAAATGGATTTCTCCAAAATTATACCTGGAGAGAACAGAACGAAATTCAAGCCGGAATAGTCAACAGATATCAGGTTTCACTGCTGTTGTTTGGTTCAGAAAGGATCTAATGCTCCAAAGAGTTGTTTGCTCTAGTCTCTGATTGTGTACAGTATGATGAATGTGCAGCTGATGTATGTCATCAATGACAGATCTATATAACTTCAACATGTGAGAATATTTTATTCTGGTACAGCCAGCCAGTTTAAACAAAGTTCACTTTCTGCAATGTGACATATTTATCAAAAACATTGTATGTCTATTGATAGGATTTTTTTTTTTGGAATCACACAATGGTAAAGGCACTGTCAATGCGATTGGAGGACAGGTGAAACAGAGGACCTGGACAGCCATTAAATCAGAAAGCAAATTTAGAATACTGAGTAATTTCTTCCGATTATGAGGACAAAAGCAAACAAATCCTGGAACAGGAAGTATTATAAGTTGGCATAGAGAGTGTAAATCCTTTCCTTGAGAATTGATGAAAAATATTTCTGCTGTTCCAGGGACACACAAAATTAATTTGTGAATGAGTTGGATTTAAAGGTCATTAAATATCCACGTCTTTCATCTCCTAAGTCAATTAGAAGAATTCATATATATATTTGAAGTAAATGTCTTTGTTGGATGTTGAAACAAATTTTCATTTTCTCTGTTGACATTTTTGCAATATAAGAAACTTTGCTGACATGGCCTGATAGAAGGTTGTCAATTTCCTCTAAGTTTTGCACTCAAACAGTTTTGCTCATAATTTACAGTCTGTAAATGAATTACTTTGCTTACTTTCAAATCTCAAACCTACAGCATGTAAAAAAGATTTCATAACCTGCCTGGATAGTGTGGTGGTAGTGTGTATGCCTCATATTCAAAAGGTCATGAGCAAATCGTGCTTACGATGGTGAGTTACCCAGATATGGGTTTTTTTTGGGTTTTTTTTTCCCTTATACTGAGAAGACAAATGTCAAGTAACTTTAAGCTCCATGGACCCGGAGATCATTTGACATCAATTCACCAATTTCATTCATAGTTTGATATGACCAACCAGGTTAAAGGACATTAAGCTTAAAAAAAAAAAAAAAATAAGAAGAAGAAGAAGATTTTATAATAAATACAGAAATATCAATTCGTGATGTGGTGTTCTTACTTTCTTGACCACATATGTACAATTTATATATTAGGTAAAGAAGCTATTATACAAGGGTTGTAGATTTTTACGAAAGAATGTTGGGGCTTCATGGTTAATAAGATTATTTAAAGGATTGTATAAAAATGTCAATAATGTTCAATGTAAAGTTCATTATCGACAGCCATCTGAATTGGTCAATGTGTTGACTGTGATTGAAAATGGAGAAAATCAAGTTTCATGCTGTTTTAAACATTTTTATTTGAAGGGTTGGCTGCCTCACAAATAAAAACAGAATTGGCTGATCCCGGAGGCAATGCACTTATTCGCATGGTTGATAGGGACCCCCAGTTCGAAGTTCTGAGCCCCTGGCAACCCCCACACCATCTGCAAGGTCAAGGACTATCATCTGTCATTGCCTTTGAAATCATCTAACCATCTCATGCTCATTTCACTCACAGTGCTTCATTCCAACCACAATCCCATGTTGGCAGAAGTCAACACTAGGGTTGTCAGCCACAACTTCTCAGTTCACTCCAGAGAAATTGACTGGGAATGCATTAAGGATTGTCTCAACACATCAATCCCACTCAACCTCAGGATCATTGACATTTACCCCGGAAACAAGTTGAATCCTTCATAACCACAGTTGTATGAACGGTTCATCTCACCATCTGAAGACCCCCACTACCTCATCCAGAGGTCCCACCCCTTAACCTAGAAATCCTAATCCATCGCTCCTGAGCAGCTCGCTGACTAAACCGGACACAGCACAATCAAAACATTCTGCAGGACCTCTGCCATGAGGTCCATGTTTGATTATATTCCCATCAAGTGCAAGCATAGGAGGCCACAATGGCTGTGCAGGATAAAGAAGGTGGAGACGTCTGGAGAATCGCTAAAAGCCGCCTACACCAATGGAACCACTCCTCTCTTCAAAGCAACTAAAACCTGTATATGAACTGCAAGCCAAAGCAAATGTGCTTGTGAAGAGAAGACCAATCTTTACTGCCAGCATTCATTTGGAAGTAAGTCACTACCTGCAGCTACAACCTAATGAAGTGGAAGATCCTCTCCCAGTTGTCTGCCAAGGCACACTCCAGTGCCTCAATGCTAAAAGAGGCTTGTGGACAGAAGCCATGCCACATAACCTTCCCTGTACAACAGTGCTGTTCCTCACCAAGGTGTTCAACATGTGCCTTACCCTGTGTTACTTCCTGTGTGAGTGGAAGGTGGCACAGGTGATGTGCATTTTGAAACATGGCAAGGACCCTGCACTCCCCTCCAGCTTCTACCCCATCAGCCTTTTTCCCACCTCTCAAAAGTCAAGAGGCTAGTACTGCATTGAGGCCATCCTACTCTATCAGTTTGGATTTGTCCTGGGCATTCAACTAACCAGCAGCTGCTGCGGGTAATAGAGACTGTTGCCCTGAGGTTCCAGGACAAAGGCCTTCTCAACTACCTGGCATGAGGCAGAAACCCAAAGGCTATTTTATCACCCACCTTGTTTAGGCTTTTCATGGCAGACTTCCTTACAGTGCAGGACATCACATAGCCCAGTTTGCTGATTAAGTCCTGCATGGATAAAAATCTATACAAAGCCTTCACCCCCATTCAGATATACATCTGTCTTGTCCAGGACTAGTGCAGACAGTGGCAGATTTTCATTAATTTGGGCAAATTTTCACGACATTTGTTCACCAGGAGATGCACCCCTGCAGCTTAGGTACCCAACTTCACCTATCAGGGCCAAAGGATAGAGTGCAGCAATTCCACTTGTTATTTAGGTGTCACTCTTGATAAGGGCTTAATTTTTTGTGAACTCTGCAGGAAGACAAACAGAAATAGGGGGATGGTGGCCATCCTTTAGCCTGTTCTGGCCTCTCAAATGCCTGTTCACTTAAAGCTACACCTTTTCAAGGTGTTCACAATCCCTTTCATGCACTATGCTCTACTCCTGGCTTCTCTATTTACAGCAGGTACAGAAATGAGGACTTTGGTTCCATCTACTATGTATGCCATCGCTTCCTAGTGAGTCTACCACATTAAGCTTCATCCCATGGCTTGTGGGCACCTCCAGTAATGAAGGCTTCAAGGGCTATAAAGCTGAATAATACTCTCCTCTCCCCCTAGAGAAGTGGTCACCAAAAATCATTCAACTTCGAAACAAATAAAAAACAAGACCCCAGTGGAACAGTGGCAAAATAGGTAGAGAAAGCCATTGAATGAAATACATCAGATTTTCCATTTCTGTTTTCTTTGGCTACTATGATTTTCACTAAAATAGTTGAGACCAAAAATCTAATCTGGATAAAATCGATCCGACTGGTGGAGTTTTTCAAAGTACTGGCCTCCACACCTCATGCTCTTTCTTATTCTTTCAAACCACTTTTGAAAGCACTCTTGCCATTCATTTTCATGTAGGAGTGACAGCTCACTTTCATATGCCGCAACAGTTTCTTCAGGGCTCAAAAACCTCTTTCCATGAACACAATTTTTTACCATGGGGAACAAAAAGAAGTCACTTGGAGCCAAATCAGTACTGTAGGAGGGATCAGTCATCAGCTTCCACCTCTGTGGACTCCAGAAACTGGATCATTGTATTGGCTGTGTGTGCAGAGCTTAGGCACCTTAGGCATTCCTATGGCTCTGTGCGAAAAGGTACCAAATTGAACTTAAAACCATATAAAATAACTGTGACACATGTTCTTCAATCAGGTGATCTTGTAATTCGGTATACATTTTGTGAGTGGACTCTCAATAGTGTAATCAATGATAAAATAGACCAACATTTAATATTTTTCACAGATGAGGCTTGGTTCCACCTTTAAGGATATGTGTGTACTCAAAATAATCATTATTGGAGCTCTGAGAAACCTAATATTGGAATAATTGTTTTTTCACACAAGCCATGTGTAGGGCAGGAGTTGGATAGGTAGCGTCACACTGAAAAATTCAATGCCATAACCAGAATTTGAACCATGGATCTCCTGATCTCTAGCTGGTTGCTCTACCACTGAGCTACCATGTCGGCATAGCATTCGATTTCTCAGCTGCCTCGCATGTTTCCTGGTAAACCACAAGGTGATCTTAAATTATTTTGAGATGACAACCCCAATGGCGACTTACAATGTTGCAAGTACTTAAGACCCTGGATTCATAGTATAGCTATTACGGTAAATTGGTATTGGAATAATTGTTTTTTCACACAAGCAGTGTGTAGGACAGGAGTTAGATATATAGGGTGACACTGAAAAATTCAAAGCAAAAGCCAGGACTTGAACCATGTATCTCCCAATCTCTAACTGGTTGCTCTTCCACTGAGCTACCATGGCAACATGCCGGTATAGCATTGAATTACTAAGTAAAATATCATGTATTTATTGTATCACAATGTATATTGGAAGTTCAGAGAGATTGTTCCTGGAAAGCCTTTTCTAACTTAGAGTTCTCAAGCGGCTATTTCAGTGTTTACGATATGTACTTTTGTATATTGCAAGAGGATAAAGTTGCTATTGTGTAGTTACATCTCTGGATGAGAAAGTGGATGTGACATATAACGAGGGGAACCACGAGAAAGTTTAGGTCAAGAATCACATGAAAGACGTGTTGACCAATCAAAAATAATCATTTCAGGTCAGAAGCACATCCCAAGTTATTTTAGGTGCCAAAATGGGCCAATAAGATTGCGAGTTGAAAGTTTTGTGCGTGGGTAGGATTTGTTATAAATGTAGAGTATTCCCCCTAAATTTCACGCAGTTGAAATGTAACTACATGCAGAACCTGCGACACCCAAAACAAGGAATCCACGTTAAAGAGTGAAGTGTCTATCAAGTTTAAATGCTCTAATTACGATTCAGCCACTGTTGCGAGTTAACACTGCACAGAACTGGTGTAGAAAGTTAAAGATTCTACAATAATTCTCCACGTAACAGTTGCACTTATCGCCGTGTAAATTCAAGTTACCTTTGTGCAAATTAACTCTAATTTGAGAGAAATTACCGATCTAGAATCGCTCCAGGAACTGTCTCGAGAACATTTGAAAAGGGAAATAAACCTTTGATCAAATTAAAGTGCCAATGTTTATTTTGAGCAAATTTCCCGTACCATCCCTTGAGATCACTGTCGCTCAATACCTGAGCTAAACATAAATAAGTCTCAATTGCTCATCGCTGAGTCCACAAATAGCCGAGGAGCGTCGAGAATTGACTTCACCAGCTGCAACGCCGGAGAGAGGACCAGTCATCGCTGTACAGCCCAGCACCTAAGGTACGTCACCCAGATCTTCCAGTCCACACGCCTACACTATCAAAACCTAATATTGTTCATGAAATACCCTTTCAAGATGAGAAAATTGGTGTGTGGTGCACTATAAATGGAGAAAGACTTATAGGGCCAATTTTTTTCGAGTGAACGGTTGATGCCTGTACATAAGTGAACATAATTTGCCCCCTATTTTTAGAGAATTAACAGACATGGAGGATGATTTTACCTATTTCCAAAAAGACTCTGCAGCAGCTCATATGGTCAATCTTTTGATGAGAACAATTGAAAGTGTGTTTCAGGACAGAATTATTAGTGGAGGTTTGTGACCCCCTCGGTCCCTCATCCTAACACACTGCAATTTCTATCTCTGGGGTAACTTAAAACATAAAGTGTATAAGAGAAACTCACACACCCTGGCAAAATTAAAACAGAATATCCAAAAGGTAATTGCCAGCATTTCCCAAGGTGAACTACAGAGTGATTGATAGCTTCCTAAACAGGTGCCAAAAATATATGGACAGCAATGGCCAGTTTCAGCATCTCCTTCATTAAGTTGGTAAGCCTTTAAAAGTAAGTTTTAAAAATGTATGGTTTCATCCGTGCCTTGACATACAGCAACAAGTGCCGAGAATGCGGACAGGCAAACCACTGTACAGTCAGGTCTTGTTTTTTTGACTCACTCGCTATATTATGGAGCAGAGAGTTGTATTCTTCTACAGAAACATGAAAGTAAAATAGCAGCCGTGGAAATGAGATATTTAAGATGAATTAGGGGAAAACTAGAAGAGTTATGGTCAGGAATACAACAGTAAGAGAGAATTTGAGTATTCTATCTACAATACACATAATACAACAAAGACAACCAAAATGGTTTGGACATGTGTCCTGAGGGCCTAAGGACAGAAAACCCAAATTTTTGGAAGCAAGATTGGAAGGTAAAAGATCAAGAGGAACTAACAGAAACTATATTTGGAATACATCTAAAAATTGCGCAGAATAAGGAGTGAAACTATGAACAGAGAGGAATGGTGAAGGTTTGAGTAGAGTAGAAGGAAAGGGTTGTTGCTAGTACCGAGTTACAGAAAGAAGAATCTAACGAAAATCTATTCAAAGTAAGGATAGTTGGAAACTTAAAATTGTTAAATTATACATATATATATTATTATTATTATTATTTTGCTAAAATTAAGTCTCTTAACAATACCAAATACTTTTTATATGTACTTCCATATAGCATCTTGCTTGTTTCTTGCATAGGTTTCCATTGATAAAATGTCCTACTTGACTTGGCATGCAGATCATCACATCAGGCAAATGTTGAACGAAAATCAAAATTATCTTGGTCCAATACTTACGGTGTAGAAAGAGTCTTAAAGCTAAAATTTGTCAATATTAGAGAAAAATTGAAGCAAATGAGTTTAACAAAGACATCTGATGAATCTATCAAAAAGAATCAATTCTGCAGTGACTTGCATCATACTATTGTGGCAGCAAACATCACTTTTCGAAGTCAGGATAACGGGTTAGCTGCTAGCCTTCTGATCTCAAGGTCGCAGCTCCAAACCTGGATCAGATAGATGTTTTAAGTGTGTTATGCCAGTTGATTCACTGCCACATAAAAGAATGCCTGCAAAACAAAACTTTGGCGCACCAACGGCACTGATATGATCCCAGCAATTGAGAACATCATAACAAACAAATAATTTTCCATTTTTGAAAACCAAAACGAACCTATTTCAAAGGTTTTCTTGAGAAGTACTGCCATCAGTCTGTTTCTGCAGAGTCAACACTACATAAAAATGATGTGGATTCAACTTACACACACACACGTTGCACAGAATGCAAGAAGAAATTGGGAAATCTTGCATATGGATTTCTGTTACTGAAACTACTGAGTCTTGGGCGGTAAATTGCAAATCTGATTGTTGACAAGTTGGACCCATAGGCTTATTTAATTTGTTCAAAAAAAACTCACAAAGATCAGCCAGCACTCTTTGTCAATATGGGCTGAAGATGCTACATCTAAATGACATGTAGAAAACAAGGTGCTTCAGGCCTTCACAGATGCTCCTAGCTATATGGTTGCAATGTTTCAATTGCATCTTTGATGGTGCAAAGAGCTTTTATAGCACATGATATTAACCAAATAAGGTTAGAATTCCCTAAAGTAAAGAAAGATTTTGCAATGGCACCATTAAACATACACACATTCAAAGAACTACAGATGTGCTCTTTGTCACCTACACTTCTTGTCTATTGGAACATGTGGTAAGCAACAGCATACTACTACTGTAAGCACTTGCAGCAGTTCAGAAGGTAAATGAATATCTAATGGAACATGCCACCTTTTACACTTCAGAAAAACAATTATTCAAGGATCCTTCAATCCAACAGGATTTGGCTTATATTAGGGACAACTACACATGCAAGAATTATTTCCAAATTAGAAGGCTTAGGGAGACTTTTCAACGAGAACATTTCTTTACTGGAGGAAGTTAAAAAAAAATGAGTGAAGCAACAGTTGAAGTGAGAGAAAAAGTATGACAAAAATGCAGAAGGTTTCGGTAGAAGATCAGCCTGAAGGACTTGTGTGCTGCAGCAAAAGTATACTTAAGGGAAAATGTAGCTCCCCTCACTGTAGCATTTCTGGCCAAATGTATAGTCAGTCTGGGTGGCTTAGAAGGTTAAAAACTGGTCTTCTGTTCCCTAGGTCATGGGATCAAATCCAGCCCAGACCAATGGTTAAGGAAAAGAGAGCCATATGTCAGAAGATTTACTAGTATGTAAAAGAACTCCTGTGGGACAAAATTCCAGCATACTGGCAGCACTGATATGATCCTGGTGTCAGCATCACTAACAAATATTTTGCTCTGTCCAACATGTTCAGAAAGTGAAGTATGCCCCTGTCATATTCATTGATGTAGAATTTTCTTTTTCAGCATATGAAATTAATACTGATTGACAAGCACCACAGTTTTTCTCTATAAAACCTAGAAATAGTTTTTGTTATTTAGCCAATTATGGTCTGAGTGTTTGAAAACACTGGTTTATCCAGCATTTATTAAATTACATATTACTGAGTTTCAACATATGGCTATAAGGTTTCATTACTGTACTTTTATCTTGGAAAACTGGAAAGGTTTAGGATCAGTTTGAACATTAAAATAATGTAGTGCAACTGTGGATATTTTCATTTTCCTCGTTTTTAATGAATAATTATATCTCATATATCAGCAGTATATACTTTACATTATGTTTAGTTTTTCTGCATTACACATTTTAGGGCCAATTTTAGGTTTTATAAAGCCTAAACGAGGTAGTGAAATAGCCTTCTTTTTAGGCATCTTAAAGTGACTTTTACAACATAAAATCTGCATACAGTTATGAATATAAAATAGATAATTCAAGTTGTGGTGGTTTGATAAATTCTTGGAATCACCATGAGAGGTGAGCCCTAGTGCCACAAGTTGTTCAATGATACTCATGGGCTGTTGCCTGTAGACACACGTCACGTCATGTACTTGGAAGACAGCTGTAGTGGTGACGTGGCTCTATTGTTGTTCCCACTTAGTGATTTACAAAGATGAAAAAAATTGAGATTCGAACAGTGATTAAGTATTTTGTAAAGAAAGGTATGAAAACAAAGGACATTCAAGAGGATTTTCTGAACACACTGGGGGACTCTGCTCCTTCATATTCAAACTGACAACTGGATAAACAAATTTATTTGGGCGGGAAAGCTTAGATGATGATCCACGCAGTGGCCAGCCAAGATGCATCACTACCCCAGAAATCATTACAAAAGTGCACAAAATGGTAATGGATCACCAATTTAAAGTACACAAAATTGCTCAAGCTTGCCAGATGTCATCTAAAGGGTATTTTGCATTTTGACTGAAGAATTAGATATGAAAAAATTAGCTGCAAGATCTTGATCCTGAGTCAAAAACGCATGAGAATGGAAGTATCGGAATAATGCTTGGCCCATTTTAGGAGCAACAAAATAGATTTTTTGCATCGGGTTGTGATCATGAAACTTGGATCTACTATTACACTCCAGAATCAAAACAGTGGAAGTATGCTGATTCTCTGCTACCAAAGAAAGCAAAGGCAATTCTTTCAGCCAGAAAAATCATGGCATCAATTTTCTGGGATGTGAAGAGGATTCTGTTTGTAGATTATCTCCCCAGTAGGCAAACAATTACTGGAGAGTACTATGCTTACCTTCTGGACCCATTGCAACAAAACATATGCAAAAAAAAAAAAAGGCCAGGTTTAGCAAGGAAGTAAGTCATCTTCCATCAAGACAATGTGCGCCCGCACACATGTGTCATCACCATGGCAAAATTACATGAACTAAGGTATGAATTGTTGCCACACCCATCTTATTTGCCTTATATGGCTCCGTCAGACTTCCATCTCTTCCTGAAGCTTAGCCTTTGTGGACGAACATGCACTTCAAATAAAGAATTGATAGCTGGAGCTGATAGCTGTTTTGCAGGCCTGGAGGAATCTCATTTTCGAAATGGGATCAAGGCATTGGAACATCGCTGGACCAAGTACATTAATCTACAAGGAGACTATATTGAAAAATAAAAAAAATTCCAGTGTTCTATTCTATTCCATTCCAAGTACTTATCAAACTGCCCTCATATAATTATTGGTCAGCAAAGCTTATAAGCGAGTGTTAGAAAGACAAATGTGACATGATGAACTCACCATTTGACATGTGCTTTTGAGTTTGCCATCGGGAAAAATTGCTAAATCTGCTGCAACTAATGACTATAACATCAAAATGCAAGAAAGCTTTTGAAGAACTTCTTTACATCTTAAAGTTTTCTTATAAATTTCTGTACATAAGTAAACATGTAAGTGGAATAATATGTTCCAAATCTTTATGATTACTGTATCTGAAGATAAACATCAGATCTTTAACAGGCTAGAAATGAAAACATGTCATATTCACATAATATGCAAAATGCTGTGGTATAACACAAAAGCACTGAAAGTATGAGAAATGTACCAATATAATTTTCTTTCAAATCATTTCAATACTAAAACTTAAAAAATAATCAATTTCATGTCATCATTTCTAACCTACTCTTCATGTTAGATATGTATAATTTGTAGTACAGTAATTCAGAGCATTTATTTTACAACTGCTACAATTAACAGCAAAATGTATTACCTTTCTTCATTCTAAGTCTGATGTGCAAATCCCATAAAACAATATAACATAGGTATAGAATAATAATGTGATTACTTCATAATTAAACCACTGAAGGTTTAGGAACTAAATCTATATGCACTAAAACATCTAAAATATTCACTAAAAATGTTCAAAATATGCATTTGGCCATGCACTAAAATGTCCAAAATATGCAAAAAATTAAAGAAAATGAACTTAAAATTATGGAATCTTATTCACTCAATATTTACAATCAAATATTGAAGAAAAAAAAAAAAAAAAGTAGCATCACAATAGGCAACTAGTCTTTTAGTGTTTTCCAAGATATACTGTCCATTATCTTTCATAATGAGTTTGTATGCACACAGTGATCTTTGTACATCAACTGACATGACTGGGCAGTATACATTGGCACCAAAGCTTCAGATCATTTATCTGGCAAAGAATACTTACTTCCATGCAAGTAATGACTGACTAAATCTTCTGTATTCCGGTGTTTAAGTTCAACACACTTCCTAGCTTTTGTTTCATGTTCTCAACTTCACCTAGACATTACTGAGTAAATCATGGAGGGGTGCATCACACATTTCTAAGCTCTCAATGGCTTTTGGAAGTTTAGAAAAATGCACATCTTGATAAACAGTATCCCTTTCAAATGCAACTTTTGCAGCACAGACACATACACTATTATCTTCAAGTTTTGCAGCCACTTCTTTTACGCTCCTGGTAAAACAAAATTACAGATAACCATGTCACCCTACCCAGTTAGGACAGGTGCAGGAGGCAGGCAATCTTTGTAGAACTGGATATAGTTACTGCTTTTAGAAATATTTTTTCCCCAAATGCAATTGAATCGTTAACAGCTAGAAACTGTGTATGTATTTCTTCTGCAATACAGTGTAGTCAATGTGCTAAGCAGGTTATGTGCATTAAATTTGGATAAAACACTGGAGGGCCTTTACTTCTTTCAGCATATATAAAACTGTGAGTAATATAAGCACCTTACAACAATTATACTCAATTTCAGAGGACCACAGCAGCTGCAGAGAATCACTAACATATTTTGCTATTGTACTATGGTTGGTGTACTCTTAGTACTTTGGATGCAAGAAGATGAGTTTTGCCGGTTCATATGGCTGTAGCTTACCAATCATGAAATGCTGCTATGTAGCAGCCATATGAATTGGTCGTCTAATCCACTGTGATCCAAACCGAATTCCCTTTGATACCAGAACAGATGGATTGTAGGGTAGATTCATACAGCGGAAATAGATATTTTTCTAAGAGAGTATTCATCTGCGATATTTTGATTTACACAATATTTTTCCAGAAATGATCGCAAAACTGCATTATTTAATTTGTCCCATGGAATTAATGCCTATAAATGTTGTTAACAGATGACTTAGGTTTTACTGTGTAATAATTTGTGATGTGCTGTCCTTTCCTGAAATGTGTGCAGCGATTTTTGTATATTGTCCAAGTTGAAATTTCTTCCCAGAACTATTTCTTTCAAGCAAACTACTGTTGAGTAGGCACAATTATCTGACACTCACTGATTTAATAAATCTTGTTTGCTGCTCTTTTCTTTAGGCTACTTTCAGAAACAAAAAACTAGTTGCACTCTTATCAATATACTCCACACACTCCCCTTTAAGTTAAGTGCTTGCTTCTATTATAAGCTCTGAAAATAAAGTGCTGTTACAACTTTTTCTTAGAAATTGTTGCAATTTAAAGGGATACACAATACCTTTTTCTTAGAAATTCTTGGAACTGTGGCACTTATCCCAAAATTATCTGTTACACTTAGAATATGTAGCAATACTTTAAACCTTTAATTATGCATCTGCATTTTCAAAAAACCTGAGCCCTACTAATAAGGCACAGCAATTACGTTGATAAAACAGTAATTTTTAGTGAAATTGCGCAATTGGAAATATTGAACATTTCTACAAAATTTCATCTAAACAAAGAAACCACAGTACCAGTATTATGATATGCAAAAAGGCTTTGCCATACAGTAACAAGCACACTAAATTGCAGACTGCTTACTTTTGTAAATCCAAACAACATTTGGCAAGAAGATATTTACACTGTGGTGAGCTTGTGCCTTTGTTTCTTAAAATGGAATATGCTTGCCCTGGTTTTCCTGATCGATAGTAACACGTAGCCAGAAGAAAAAGTGCCTCATCAGAATCAACTGAAACATAAAAAGTATAATTTATATATTAGTGTTGTTAAATGTGTTTGATTGCTTAAATTTTGAGCACTAATGAGAAATAACACAATTATTCAAATCTTCAAAATTTCTTTAATTCTGTACATGAATGCTAAACATTTCTGATTCATTGTTAATATTCAACACTTTCATAAATTTTTCCAACAAGCAAACATAAATCAAGTGTGCCTGAGAGAGAACCCTGATGTGTAAATTTCACATACCTCTACTTTCTATACACTATTCTTACAAAAGCTTATTCTTCTTTCTATTTTTTTTTTTATTTCACTTATAAAGCCCCCTTTAACTATGGTCATATCAGGGGTTGACTATAGGTTCTTCAATGCTCGGTTTTAATAATTTTCTTTATTTCAAACACATGCATATTCATTCTCACATACATATTTCCAGACTCTGTGGGGAAAAATATATGGTGTCTTATTTATGGACGCTCTTTAACTACCGAGGTTCTCAGCGTCCCATTCTAAATTGGGCATGAAATATGGCTTAAATTTGCTCAGAGGCCTCTCTATTAGCCTTGAGGTTCTTTTACATGCTGTAAATCTACGACACGGGACCCACAGCTTTACTTCCCTTCCGAAGTAAGCCATGCTAAGGATTGTTACATCCGAAAAAATCCATCGTCTCCTCTGCTGGGTTACTCTGAGGGGGATTGGGAATGCTTCCGATCAAAGAAAAATTCCCATTCCAGCCGGAAATCAAACCCGGAACCTCCTGGTGAGAAGTCAGCTTGCTGACCATTTGATCACGGAGGCAGTTCTATTCTTTTTATTATACATATATTTGGCCTTTAGGCTTAACCTACTTGGACATCAGGGGAGAGAGAATGACTTACATAGAGCACAAACACAGAAATACATAGCATTAAGCATTCATGCCTATAATGGGATTCAAATCTGCAGCCCTTTGCATCAGAGCATCAATGCCAAATGTGCCAACGACCACAGCTACTGGGGCCTATCCTTCTTTCCTTGTTAATCAAGATAAATGCTTTCACAAATGGTTTCATTAACAGTCCATTCACTCTATTGTAGTTACAAGGTGAACAATTTTAAACATTACAACAGAGTCTCATTCACAATCCAGATAAATCAAAATTTCATACGTATGAAAGTTTTGAAATGAGTTTTGCACACATAATTCAATTGAGAAAAAAATAATTATGATTTGGTACATTCACATGACTTTCTCTATTCATTCTTCAACAAGATCTTCCTAAAAACTATTTATAAAATGTGCACATAAACCTCATTTGCAACAATGATTATTCTTCTCACAAAGTATTTTTCAGGTACATGCACAAGTGCTAAACATATTTTCAATGAGAATTTCATCTTAAAACTAACATAAAATGATATTGCATTGTAACATTGTCTTTTGCAAGCAAGTCCTATTTTGCAAGTCTCAAAATAACTATTAACATAAGCAACTGACACAAACTGAAGTCACGCTATAATGCTTGCACTGATATATATATAGTTGGTTAAACTTTCATTTTCAAAAATGTTTAATCAAACTGACAGATAAAGGTTTCAAAAAGTAGTCAGATAATTTTCCATGCATGGACACATTAATGTTAGCATAAATTTTCAAACATAATTACTGCTCCATGACTACCAAAACTTGTGGACTAAAAGAATAGTGTTAGTAGCATATCCACCTATTACAACCTAATTATTCAAGTTTGCTAAGTCAGAACAAAAACATAGTGTTTATATTGAAAACAACAAATATGTGTTATTAAATTGGTTTCAGAAGATATCAGTGAATAACAGTAACCATGTTTTTGACTCAAGTTAAAAAATAGTTTTTCCAAGCAATTTATATTAAGTAAACATAAGCCTCATAGGGGTAATGGAGAAGAATGAAAATAATTGGAACTTCTTGATTCTAAGAGAGAGAAATGTAATGGCAGGCTCATAAACATTTCTAATTATGGTGTCAGGACAGCATTATAAAAAGAGTGAATAAATCAGTAAGGAAAATGAAATGGCCTGTTATTTATGGACGCTCTTTAACTGCTTTGGTTCTCAGCATCCCATTCTATATTGGGCGTGAAAGATCGCTTAATTTTGCTCAGAGGCCTCTCTTATCAGGCTTGAGGTTCTTTTACGTGCCGTAAATCTAAGACACGGGACCCACAGCTGTACCTCCCTTCCGAAGGAAGCCATGCTAAGGATTTTTACGCCCAAAAAAATCCATCGTCCTCCGCCGGGTTTGAACCCTTGACCTTGGGTATATGAAGTTAGAAATCAGTAAGGTTTTATTATTTTTCAGTCCAACTCTACCTTTCCAAAATTTTATTTTGTTATATGAAAATAATCAAGATGGTGATAACAAAAAACATCTAGTGCCTAGCATAGAATGGAGAACGAATATTTTAGAACTTGACTTTTACCAGATGGTTCCCTAATTCGGTATAAGAAAAGATAGGTATTTGACTTTAGAAAAAAATTAAGCACAAAAACAAGAAGAACATTTGTTATATCACATTAATCTTACAGCAATACAGTGTACATTTTTCACATATATTGTTGACTTCTTAGCATGGTAAAATCCTTTTCTTCCAATTTCAGATTTTTGGATAATGAATAAGCATTTTGTTAGCGGCCAGCAATGTATTGGTTCACACAAGGAACTATACACGATTTGTAGCCTTTCTGTTTCAACATTTCGCCAAAACTGGAAACCAAAATGATCTGCTACACCGTACTCAAAAACATTATTTAACTACATCACTCAAATGAGGAAATAAACAAAGTATGTTGCCTTGCAACATAGGCTAAATTCTTTAAGCATGAAACTAAACAATGTAAGACATATGCTGATGCTTTATAATTTTGCACAACCTCTTTGCAGATTAAATTTTAATTTACTGACATTTAGATTTACTATTCTTGTTTTCTGGTATTACGAGTGTCCTTTTTAAGCCTAAACTCACTGCATATAGTGTTCTTGCAGCGTGTCAGTTAATGACAATTCAAGGTTAGCCACTCACGGCTGATTTCGTACTACTCTACCAGTAAGCCTCAACACTCTGTGTTGGTTGTTCCAATAGGCTGCATTATTTATTGCAATATCAATAATTCTGCACACTGTGAGGTATGATCCTTGTTTGATTTTTAAACCCAGAGATTTATCGACAAATCATTGGGAGTGTATGGGGAAGGTGTGATGAATTATGGAAATGTGTCATTTCATGTCAAATCAACACACCTATTTTACCTCACCTTCTCAGATTTTGATGAAACCTCTTGTTCACTGAAGCTGAAACCTACAAAGCAACTAACCAAGCTGGTTCCCCCCACCTGCTCGGATCTGTCTGCGTAGTAATCTGGTCCAATTACCCTTGTATCTACAGCAGGCACTGTACATGGCAATTGCCAGCAGGCAATGCACAGAGGAAAGTATGCAGATTTCTTCCTGAATGTATGAATAAAGTGTGGGGTTTGCAAACACCTACATTGTATAGCATGTTATGTGTGCCTATATGAATGCTTACATTGAATACCATGGGTGCAAAGTCTTGCTCTTAGATCTCATTGTGAATGTAGCATAATGGTGTCCATAGAAAAATAAAATAATTTTCATATTTTCATTCCCTATAAAACTTATGTTCATAAATAAAAAATGTCTTTTGCCATAGACACGGTTCTTACTTAAAAAATGATCCTCATATTTTTTGCACATAGAATCATTCCTGATTCTATGTACAATTTTCAAATCAAAACAGTTCACATTTGTCATGCAAGTACCTAATTGCTCATTTACTCTGGCATTTATTCTAGATTAAGAGGAAAAAATATTTCATGGATTGTGAATTTTTTACTGATACTCAAAATTAACAAATGCTCTTGAAAATTTGTGATTTCACAAATGCATGTATGTCACCTGTGCGCACACATGTTCCCATGCTATAAGCTTAAAATTTTTGAGAGAAGATTTCAATTGGAGAACTCAATTTTTTGTCTCTCATGTGACTGATTTTCAGTAATCTGGGTTTATATTTGCTGTAGAGCCAAGTTAGCTTTTAAAAAATGTAAATGGCATGTTATTTGTGGACTCTTAACTGCTGTGGTTCTCAGCATCCCATTCTATATTGGGTGTGAAAGACCACTTAATTTTGCTCAGAGGCCTCTTTATCAGGCTTGAGGTTCTTTTGCGTGCCATAAATCTACGACACGGGACCAACGGCTTTACTTCCCTTCCAAAGGAAACCATGCTAAGTATTTTTACACCCGAAAAACTCCATCGTCCTCCGCCGGGTTTGAACCTGCGACCTTGGGTATATGAAGTTAGCATGGTAACCATTACACCACGGAGAGCAATAAAGTTAGCTTTTAGCTCCTCCTTTTGATACATTCTTGATTTAGAAACCCTTGCATAAAACAACGGTGATATAAAAAACATATAACCAATATTTCAAAGAAAAGATTCACTGTGTCTTCAATATACTCTCCTTCATAGCTGACATTTAGGCTAGCCAATTAAACCTTGGCAATCATGCACTATCCAGGTCTCATTATTTCTCTGCCATTTTCAGTATCCAACCATGTCAGTTCCCCCACCACCAGGAGGCAGCTTTTGTTGCACAAAAGTAATTTGCAATAATGTGATTAATTTGTAATTGACAATTCTCACATTTATGCCTGGATGCATGAAAGCAAATCAAAACTGATCAGCAATTAGGATGGCTCTCTCAGTGCCAATCAATGTTGCATCACACTTTATTCTCCAATCAGATCTGATCAGCAGATTTTTGCTGGTTAACTGACTTGTTTGCAATCCGGGATCGAAATGCTAAAAAACTAACCTTCATATGTGTTATCTTTTGCATATGCATGTTGTGTAGAATTACTGTCCAAGTAATATTTATCAAAATTACTCCTCAGATTATTGTCTTTCTCGACGTATAAAACCAATGTCTGCAGGTCCCAGGTGAGGTTGCTAAAAAGCACACATACTTTGGCTATCCGTTGATGAATGATAACATCTAAATAACCCTCCCCTATATTATCCGATTTATCCTTTGTCCAAAAATTAGGGCTCCTAATATATTTTGGACAATTCATTTCAGTTATTTGTACTTGCAATAAACCCTCTCACATTCATGACATTTTAAACATCCTAAAACCAATGCCTGCAGGTAATGTTGCTAAAAAACAACATTTGGCTATTCGTTGGTGAATGTACACTGATCATTAATGTTTAAACAACATAACAAAAAATTAAACTGATTGGAGAGAACACAACTGGCAATCAGTAGGTGATTGGATATGCTTTCCTGCAACCAGGCAATATTCCTTCGCATTTTCTGCTTCTATTTTTGTATAAATTTTAATGTACTTATTTTGAAGGAATGGAAAGAATAGTTTGCGTGTATAAGGAATTCTATTAGTTTTACTTATTAATTAATTTTAAATAAATCAGACAAAAGAAAAGATTGTTTGCATTGGAATGCAATAAATTTTTATTTATTAATTTTACAGGAATAGGACATGGAAAGGACTACAAATGAGAAGAAACCCCTGTTTTAATTCCTGTATTTTTATTCAACAGGAAAGGATAGTTTACATGTAAAACAAATGCATTTTCATTTATTAATTTTAACGAAAGAAGAAGAAAATTATAGTTTACACATAATGATACATTTTATAGGGTATCCATTTTAAAATTCAGATGGACAGAGGGCAGACTGAAAATGGCAAAGTGGCAGGACTGGAATAGTACATGATTGTCAAAACCTTTCTCATGGAAGACTTCAATTATTGTACCCTCTATTATTGCATTTCAAAGAGTGTGATATAATGCAAGGACAAGAAGAATCAAATATGGAGTGACCTTTATGCCACCAGAGTCATGACCACAAAAGAAACAGAGAGGTGCATCATACAAACTAACACAGAATGAACAAAACAAGCACAGGGTTTCCACAATGATGTGTGCATGAACAAATTCATTGTCCAGTTCTGTAGCACTTACTTGGTTATTTCTTCATTGTGCACATTTTTTCATATTACACGCTAAGTGGCATGGAACAAGACCTAAATTTATTTTTATGAAAGTTCCTGCAATTCAGTAAGAAATATACTAAATTAATACGAGCACATGCAACAAAGTTTGTGATTCTAAAATGAATTCCCAGTTGTGTTCACACTATGAAATACTTTGTGAATTTGAGCATCAGAAATGATTTGCATTCTCACAGACCTAAAATAGGTAAATATTTAAATGATTTCAGTACAACCTCTGGGAAAAAGTTTACTTTAACTACAGAATAGATTTATAAATTTCTCCAATCACAAGATGTACTTATCTTTAATTCTGAGCCATAATTCTACTTGGATTACATTTGGGAAGAACAGTAATTAATGTTTGAGATGTTGACTAATTTCACGGTCTTAGAAATGTATTATGTCTTACGCAGTAAACCCAAGATTCCAATGTTCCTAACTGGTTTAATTGTTCTGACCAAGATAAGAGCTAATGATATTAAAGCATTTGATCAAGTTACAGGCTCGTGCATTTATTCTGAGTTGGCAGCAGCCGTGAATTTTAAAAGAAACCAGTTATGTCCCTTGATGTTGAGCATATATTAAAGTATAGTATTAAATAATATAGATAGGCACATAAAAACAGATACTTTGCAGAGTGTAATAGACTATGTTAGTGTGAGTGTAAACCATAAGAAAGGCTTTAGCACATTTATAAAGCAGCTGCTGCATTGCATCTGCCAAATAATTAAGGAAAGTTAAAGGTAAGTAACAACCTTGCATTTTTAAGTGCTTCTGAATAATGGGTAGGATCTCCGTCCTCTGGTTTCAAAATATGCACGAGGTTAGACTAGGATTAGTGTGTGTTTGTGAACTGGATCGAAATAACAGCTATCAGCATGTTCGGTTTATAACGAGTATGACAAGGTTCTCTGGTTTTTGGTGAGTTTTAGTGTGTGTGTGTACAAACCGGGTCAAGATAAAGCGTAAAAACAGAGTTTCCAAAAATTATTTCTGAATGCTTTTGAAAAAGCAACGCAAGTTAGGGTTTTTTTGAGAAAAATAAACTCAGAAATTTGTTCTGCAGTCAAAGTAAACTTTTGCCAACATTTATATAATTTAAGATCAAATGCTTGTTCTGGTAATGCAAAATAGGTATTTTGTTTGTATTCTGGTTATAGTTTTAGTTCTCAAAAACGCGGGGGTCAAACAGAGATTGTAAAATACACAGCAATTTAATGTATGTCACCCACACCACAATGCAGATGTCAAACTTCAAAATCACATTTTTCATCTAAATTTTCAGTTGAATTTATACATCTTTCGAGACATAAGTGCAAAGCCTCTGTTGCATTCTTTCAAATGAGCTTTGGGCTACATTCTCGTTTCCTATTTTATTAAGCTTTAAATTTGACTTCAAAATGATTGGTTATTCATGCAACCTCAATCAGTGGCAGAACAGCACAGCTGATAATTATACTCAATGGATTATTAAGAAATATGTTAATATTTCTTTAGTGTATAAAAATGTTTCGAATACTTACCCTCTGCGCAAAGCCTTTCTGCGAGAAATATGGCATCAGGATATGCATAGTGATTAAGGCAATGCCAAATAGCTGCCTGAAATGACAAATGAGCGCCTAGTGAAATCAACAGTATTCATTCTGTCAAACTCTGTGCTCTTCACAAACCCAAATGTACTAATGCTTCATTACTACAGTCATTCAGATCTCACAATTTAAATCCCCTCAGCATTCAAAATATTTACAATCAACGTATGCTGTTTGCAAAGGTCCATTTAAATATAGGATACATTCCATTAAATTTATACCAATACTAAATTGTACGTCTTACCTGTACTGGTTCTTGAACTATCATTTTAAGACTTTTTTAATGGTTAAGTCCTAAGAGCTATTTAAAGGAGCATTAATAAAGTTTCCTGTCTATGCCCACCATCTTGAAAATGGACATAGATGGCACCAGGAAACACGGCTGGTACACTAACGCAGCGTATTGGTAGGTGCCAATAACTATAGCAAACGGCTTAAGTGTGACAATATAACATTACAAGCTCGGATGAGGGAGACTTACCTAAACATGTCATTTTATTGAATCATGTCATTTTTGTGTTCTATTAACATTTCTTCTAGGTCATTGAAAATTAACTAACATATATTTTAACATAAAACTATATTAGGCTCCCATGTTGCCATTTTCAAAACTGTTTTCCTAACCTATTTTTCCAATCGTCAATTCTTTCTGTTGTTTCCCTTACCTCGTCTAATACACTTCATCAAAATGTCATGAGGACATTTGAGGCATCTCGTTTAGCATTTCTTTTAAATGTTACATGCATTCATAAAATGCAAACAACTACATCCACATTTTGTAAAGGAAATTTCTCATACTTAAACCACCATGGGATATGTGTGTAGCAAGGGAGACACCAGCGCATGTGTGTACCATAACACAAAAACGAATCCAATATTTTCCAAAGGCATGACAATTAGCTCTTTGCATGTAAAATGTTCTCTTGTGTTTCATTTTCTCAAAAATGGCTTAATATTAAAAGATAGACAAATAGTTTACATGACACAGGGACTTAGCAAGGCTGATGCAAGCATCACACCAGATCCCATAAAGTAATGGAACCCAATTTAGGACTCCACCGACCCGCAATTAAGTCGAGTTTAGGCTTGTCAGATTTTCAGAATGACAATAAGGGGCACAAATGCCTATCCCCTCCAAGTATTTCAAAGTACTGTAGCTAAATGAAGACTCGAAAATTGTACCTATATATTGAACATATTTTATGTGTACTGTGTTAATAATTCAAAGGAGGGCCCAGGGTGATTTTTCGCTGAAATATGCATTAAAACACACTAATTTCATAAATTATTTACTTTATAATGTAAAATTATACTTGATATATTGTACAATTTGGTCATCTGTATATTCTGTTGGATTAACCTACTTCATGCATGCAAATTTTCCTTACATTGGTCAAAACAACTTGCACCATTCTTAACAAGGTCATGCATCACCCAGTGATTTAGTGCAATGTCACACTATCGAATTCAAACAATCTTTACACTGTTTTCAAAATGCCCTATTTTGTCAAAATTTCTCTTCCTGTATAAAGGCGACTGAATCTTTTTTTTTTTTTTTTCCTTTCTTTCTTTCTTTCTTTCTTTGAGCATCATTTCATCAATTCCATTCATCCACGTTAAAGGACTTAAGCTACATAAAACAAATTATAACTGTTCAGTGACTTTGAAGTATGTAGAAATACAAAATTGTTCATAAAAGGTTTCACATTCATTCTCTACTAAAGCTACTACTTTGGTTTTGCCACAAGCCGGTTTAGTTATTTTACTGGAAGCGTCCAAACACGTTCTGAACAGTTATAATTACGATCAAAACTAATGGTATAATAACATTTTTCTTTACGTTGTTTTAACTTTACCATTGGGATTTCACTTCCTCTAACTGATTTTTCTCGAGTAGATATTATTCTTCCCTACAATGAAATGTGTTATTTTATGGCAGATTGTACATGCAAGTTTAAAATTGCATTCACCACCATGTAACAGAAACCTAGGATTGTGAGTGTTACTCTTTGCGTTGTAACTACTCATATTAATTATTTGTCACAATATTTCCACTTTGTTAAAAAAAAATACAAATTCGCATTTTCCTCGGATAGGAATCATCCTTTTGCTTTCAACAAGTGGCAAATAACACAAAATATAACCACCTAAAGTCCATAAACCTGTTCAAGTAATCGTACAGCATGATTTCAACCTGTGACCAGTCGATGTATGGAATGAACATGCGCACATTCCATAATGCAAACTTTAAGCACAAAATGAAATCCGGAATCTTTTGCGTCCCATACGACGATAATACGAGATACAACTCCTTCTCATCCTCCTCCTCCTCCTCCTCCTCCTCCTCCTCCTCCTCCTCCTCCTCGAATACGGTAAATTCCGTATGATAACCATTAAATTCTAGCAAGTTTTAATGAGGATACAGTTCAAAGGTGTTTTTGTAAGTACCTACATATCTCGTGATAAAAAATGTGACAAACTGCATGTCAAACAAATATTTAAATAACGTTATTCCTTTTTGTTGCTGTTATTGGAGGCAGAATTATTTCAAAATGATACTTATAGCTGAATGAGCGGAGATTCAAAGCAGGTCTTAACAGACTGCTGGGTGAATTGTGTGACCCTAATGTGCATGCGTTGCCACCGGATCTAATTTCTATTATATCTTTTATTTTAGCTTCATATTATTATCCATACTGTTACCATTATGTTCCCAACTTATCAATTGCTTTAAGGGCATGAAGTTGGAAGGGCGCTATAAGGTACTATTTCAAGCCCTTTTGTTGTTGTTGTTGTTCTTCTTCTTCTTCTTCTTGTGATACACTGTAAAAAGAAGATGTAAATATTATAAAAACATTTGCTGGCGACATTACAACTTTGTTTAAACCGTAATATCAGAAACTATGTGTTCAACAGTAAAAATATAATTAGATCACGGCTTCACCTATGTCCATATTGGCTGATATTCATGTAGCATTTTGTAGTACGAGGTACGTCCAGAAAGTAAGTTCCGTTTCAATTTATCTCCGCTGCAGCGCTGCGATCGCAGTTCCGCACTGTATCAAGGAGAAGAAACGTGCCCCATTTTGAGATCGCTGTCAGCCACATACGCCTTGTTGTGCTTGTTTACAATGTCGGTGTTGATTGAAAATCCCGCCGCTTGTGAAATCAGAGCTGTGATTCGTTTTCTGAATGCTAGGAAAGTGAAACCAAATGAAATTTATCGGCAAATTTGCGACGTTTACGGACAAAATGCGATGAGTGATTCAATGGTGAGAAGATGGGTCCTACAGTTCAATGAAGGACGTAGTGAAGTGCACGAAGAAGAACGAAGTGGGCGTCCATCTTTGGTTATCAAAGAACTGGTTCACGTGATTGATGACAAGATCCAGGAAAACCGCAAGTTTACAATTAGTGCTCTCGCTATGGAATTTCCCCCAAAGCTCACGATCACTAATTCATTAAATTGTTACCGAAAAACAGAAATTTCGTAAACTTTGCTCACGTTGGGTATAGGTGGCAAATTTCTATGAAAAAGGTATACAAAAACTGTGTCACGCTATGACAAACGCCTGCAAAATTTCGGCAGTTATGCGGAAAAGTAGTTTAAGAGTTGTAGAATTTTGTGCAATAAATAATTATTCTGTATCTGTACACGATTTAATTTTATTACCAAACGGAGCTTACTTTCTGGACGTACCTCGTATTTAAAATCACCTTGATGTACTCCGATATTTTCACGTTCCAATTGCGATTTCAGATTTACCTCTTTGATATTAGTTACAACTTATTTTAATAACTGAAAAAAGATACATGAGAGGACTGTTTTATGTTAGAAAACTGTTCACAAAGAGATTAAACAATTAAATATAATATTAATATAACCCACTATCTCTCCAATATGAGCATGAAACAGTTCGCTGCACTTTCGAAAATGTCCATTTCTTCTTGAACTGGATCTAGAAGATCTGTTTTCCATTTTGAGTTGGAGATGAAAGAGGTTTCCTAAGGACCAATAGTAATTAATATTTTGTTTAGGTTTAAACATTAGCCTCTTGTTTTATTATATTGCTTCAGTGTAGACAATGTTTTAAGTTTTACTACGTTGTGATAACCAATATACTGGCTATTGGCAGTTACATTCCTGGAAAACTTTTTCTTTGTTGACGACGCTAAAAATTACTTTGAATTAAAGGGGATAAACACAATTCTGAAAAAAGAAGTCGTAAGGTGACATTAGCACATTTCTTGATAAAAAGGCGTTATTGTTAGGGCAATTTCTAAAACATGGTTGGCAAAATATTATCGGTATGGGTGATATTAACATTGATTTTTTGAAAAACTCAACAGCAAAGAGCAGACTTATGCATTTCTTAAATATATATAATCTAAAATCTCCTATTTATGAACCCACACGATTTACTGCTTCATCTAAAAAGCCATTGATAACTTTATCACAAATACTGAACACTTAACTTATACAGCTAATGTATTGCAAGTAGGTCTATCGGACCATACTGCTCAATGTATCACATTCCATAATAATATGGACAAATTGCCAAATCAACACATAAAACCATAAAGGCACCAAAGTATACCCCTTAGTTAACGCAGCAAATCTAAATGAGCTCAAAATGCCCTTACTAACGAACATTGGGAAAGAGTGAATGTTGAACAGTTCCTAAACTTAAAATAAACACCTTCTATGACATATCAAATTTTTATATTAATATAAACTGTCCTCACACCTCAATTCCGATACGAAAGCAAAACAATAACGTAAAAACAACGCGATGAATAACCCCACAAGTAAAGAAATTTCGTCTTTTGTTAAAAGTTAACTACAGAAAAGATAAATGGTAACAGCAATCTCGGCATCACTAAATACAAACATATGATATCTAAAAACAAAGGTATGATCAAGAAATAAAAACAGCTAACAAATTAGTATTAAAGAATGGATCCAATTATCTTCAAATACAAGCGGAACTAGCTGGCAAATAGTAAATGAATTTCGAAAATATTCCAACCATGCTACTCATAATACCATCAACCTTTAAAGTAGATGATAACATAATATCTGAACCTATAAAAGTTGGCGGTAGCCTTCAATATCTTCTTTGTTTCTATAGGAGAAAATATAAATTAAAGCTAAAGTGTTAATACATATTCAACTAACGCGTCAAAAATCCTTTAACCTTCTATCTATATCCAGCGGCGGCTGCTGTGTAGGAGCACAAGAGCACAAGTGAACCTCCAATATTTCTTAGTGGATCTCCTTTTTCTCTTGCAGGAAACATTTAATAAAATGCGCCATCCGGTGCCATTTGTTTAAATATACCGCGCTCTGCTCTTCAGATTGAACACAGCCGAGATCCTGAGTATGTGACAATAACGCTTGTAGCTCAGGCCTCGTGTGCTAGCGTATAACTAACGTTTAGCAGCTCTGCGCTTGTGCGGGCAAGAAAGCAGCTTGGAATTTTACAGCCAGAAATGAGCACAGTGCGACCGTGCACATCAAAGAACTTGGAATATATTACCTAGACTCATCGCTGGCGCTGGTGTCGCTGTCGCTTATTGAAATCTCTCGCGCATCGGTAGGTGAGTGGCAAACCTACTTTCTGCCGTTTGTTCAGTACGCTTAAAAGGCTTTAAAAGTGAGGTGATTTAATGGTATTAGGGTTTAATAATTAACATGGTGCACTTCTATGCTGCATAACTGCACCAACCACCGGAAAAATGATTCCGAGATCACTTTCCATCGGTAAGAATAAATTGTAACATTTGCGTTCCAAATTCACTCCGATTTATTCTCGTGGGTTTCCTCCGTCACTAAGCGAATGATAATTTATTTTTGGTTCTTAATACATAGACTAGAATTATCGAGTAAGTCGTCAGCCGCTCCGAGACGTAACAAATTTGTGCCATCGAAATGAAGAATTGTTTCCATGAGAATAAAGAAAGATGATGCTAAACCCTGATACAGTTCTTCAGTATTTAGTTTCCCTTCTCATCTGACAAAGCTAATGAGAACGCTAATTTCATTCTTATAACTATTTTGTATATGTTTCATTAGCATTAGAAGGCAGTGCTAAAATATTAGATTCAATATTATAATTTGTCCTAAATAAAAAAAATACCCGAAATATAGATTAAGTTAATTTTTCAAATCTATAATTTCAGACTGAATCACAATCACACAGGGTGCAAAAAGGAATTTTGTAACAGCGTTAGAACATAAAGAACGTTAATAATCGATTCTAATTTTAGATTTGTTTATAAATTATTTCAGGAAGCACAGACCATACTCTCCTGTTGTGCACATATCCTATCTAATCTAACTCAAATATACCACAAATACTGATAGAAAATGTTTACTTAACATCTTGAATATAGTTTACTGAAGCGGAATACAGATACCTAATTTCACTGTAAGGTACCTAATTTTATACTGTACATGCCATCTGTGAAATACTAATATTGCATGTTTTTTTCTGCTAAATCATTCTATTTATTTGTTTTTATTTATTTACATACCGCCTTAGGTAATATCGTCGTATTACCATCTTGATCTTCTATAACGACTACTTAAATTTGAGCTGCACATTAAAACTATATTTCTCGATTAACTTAACACATATTGAGTATCGCATTCATATTTCCAGGCTCTTGAAGGTGGGGAATAAGAATAGCTTCATCAGTCTAGAATCGGACCCAGCATATTTTTCATTTCTAATTCAGCATTTTGACCAATTTACTGCAGAGACACTCTTAACAAACCCTCTTTATAATTCTTGTTGACGACTTTGTGCATTAAAGTAAAAAGCAGAAAGTATACATGGAATAACTGAGAAGAAACTGAGAAAACGGAATGAAAGCTGAATTATGCTCTCTGTGACGCTTACATCCTGTTCGTAAAACACTTTAAATGCAGGTATGCGATATTCAAGTTCAATGATAATATTTACTTCTGTTTTGTTCAGTTGTGGGATGAAATTCCGTCTAGTCAATGAAGTGATTTTATTCAACTGCCAACAGGACATTCAAGGTCTAACCCCTGTGCATAGATGCTGACGATCATAAAGAACGTGTTGTCGCAATTATTTCCTGCTCAGGTGTCCTTATGAAGAATTTATAGCTGTTTTAAATTTCAGTGTTTTCCTATTACAAACAATTTTTTGCGCTCGACCTAAGGAGTCTCTTGCCCTCCACCTGACTTCTTCATATTACGAAAGCGTTTCTGGTCTGTGCAGCCAGGCGTGTAGGGGCTTGGTGCACATTAACACCTCCAGGGTTCTGTTTATCAGCAGGAGGTGCTGCTATCTTTGAGATTTAGTTGAAACTATCCGGAAGTGCAACTGCAGTCTTTGTGAGACGCGCTATTTTTCTTAGTAATTTGCATTTTATGCGAGAGTTAAGCAGTTCATAACAGAAAACATCTTCAACGACTTCATCAGAACCAGAAATATGCTTTTCCACACTAAAATGAATAGAAACCTTTACTAGGAATACGATGGGTGAAGACCGACTTTCAGCACTGGCAATGCTATTGAGAAGAAACTGGTCAACAGCATAAAAGACTTTAATTACCGAGTGATAGAAAAGTTTGCACATTTGAAAAACCGGGGCGTGGAATTTCTGTACAGATAAATTTGGTGTTAATTGCGTAATTCAAACAATATAAATATTATTCACTGTAAATACCATTCTTCACATGACTTCACCCCTTCATCACCTCATTACTGTTAACTGCATTATGAGACTGTATTTATAGAGTTATCTGGACGCACACGACTTCACCATCCGAGCCAGAAGGGAACCGTTGTCAACATCCTGTTCAATTGAGCTTACGATATTGCAGATGAAGAACATAGGTCTCAAGAATTAAGCCATCTGATACACACATTTAAAAAGAATAGGTATACAAACAAATACATTCATCAGGCACACCCGAAAGTAAAGAACCACAGGGACCACACCACGGACAAACGCAACACAGAGGGAGGGCCAAAAACCCAAAAGGAAAGGCTTTTATTCCATTGTGCAGCACAGTTTCAAATAAGATTGCACGGATACTAAAAAGACACAACATTAAAATCATACTTTTACCATCAAGGAAGCTGAGACAATACTTGAGACCTGTGAAGGACAACCTCCGGCATTTACAAAATCCCATGCCAATGTGGGAAAGTATATATAGGAAAGACAGTTCGCACGATAGAAAAGAGATGTGTGGAACATAAACGGAATCTCAGACTACTTCAAGTTGAGAAATCAGCAGTGGCTCATTACAGCCTTGACAATGTCCACAGAATATTATTCGACGAGTTGATGGTTTTACACCACAGTAACCGACATTACGACAGACTTATAAAAGAGGCGATTGAAATCAAGTTAGAGCCAAGTTATTTTAACAAAGACAACGGCCTATGGCTGACCTCAGCATGGACTAGGACACTAAACAATAGCACACATTATGGCAGTACTTCTTCGCCGGACCAATCATAGGGCAATGGGTTCCCATTGGCCCGCGTCATTTAGCTCTGCCCTCCACTTGGAGATTATACAGGGTGTTTCAGAAATACTTTTACAAACCTCCTAACAGCACAAGAAGGGAAAAAGTTCACATGAACGCATGCCCCATAATCCTTTGTTTCCTCCTTAGAAGGTGTTCAACACAATGGTGCACGTATAACACACAAAACTCATTATAAATGTTCGAAATGTTCTCCTCTTGCTCCTATGCATGCCTGTACTCGTTGAATCATGGCATGTCGCACCCTGTCAAAACTCCGGGATGGTGTCGAATGGGTTTGCAGACTTCCATGACACGTCGATGAAGCGTTTCTGCATCCGGGATGGCTGCTCTATAAACCAATGGTTTAAGATGGCCCAGAGGTAAAACTCCACAGGATTGAGGTCGGGAGAACGTGCAGGCCATGGAACTGGTTCTGCTCTGCCTATCCATCGGTCATGGTAGAGACCAGTCAGTGCATCTCGAACAATGCTACTAAAATGTGCCGGAGCCCCATCTGCAAAAACCACGTGTTTTTTCTTATTTGCAGGGGTACATCTTCGTGAAGTAAGTTGGGGAGAGTGTGTTGGATAATGTCCCTGTAAATAGCACCAGTAAGACGTGCTGGTAAAACGTATGGACCTACCAGACAGTCGCCTACAATGCCAGCCACACATTCAGACTAAACTGTTGCTGATGTCTAGCCTGAAGTACAGCATGAGGATTATGATCTGCCCATACGTGTACGTTGTGAAAATTAGTAACTCCATCTCTCCCAAACGTTGCCTCGTCTGTAAACAAAACAATTTATGGATTGTCTGTTTGTGCTACAAATCATAGGCAAAAGTTATCACGTGGTGAATAATCGGCAGGCAGAAGGCCCTGCACTCGTTGAATATGATATGGATACAGGAGCTGCTCGTGAAGTACCCTCCATGCTGTCACGTGTGATGTACGAGATGCCACAGCCAATTGTCTTGCACTGAATACCTGGATCGTCTTCGACACACTTTAACATCTGTTCTTCGCGTTCTGGCGTACGGACAACTCTTGGTCTTCTTCAATCAACAGTCCGTGATGCAACAGTGCCTGTCTCAGAAAGGTGACGATAAACAACGACAAAGGTTGGTTGACTCGGTTGTCTTCGGTCTGGAAATTCCATCTGCTAGAGCCGTGCAGCCTCGCGTCCATTATCATTCATCCGACCATACATAAAAAGCATATCTGCCTGTTCACATAATGAATATCCAGCCATGGTGGAACGAAACACGTGCAGTCAACTCATTACATGTACACAATTGAAACGCTGAAGACATACTAATTACAAATGACAAACGTAAACAGGTCTTCATGGCAACACTTTGCCACCTACCGTATGTAGTACAACAAGTTAAAGTCTTCTATGAGTGCATAGAGAAATGAAGTTTTGAGGTTGAACCCCGAAGGCCGTTGAACTCACACTTTCATTGTGGCAGTAATAACGCGAAAACCAAGTATTATGAGATATATATTCATATGAACTTGTTTCCTTCTTTTGATGCGAGGAACACATACCCGAAGTTTGTAAAAGTATTTCTGAAACATTCTGTATATATCGCCTGGTCTGGGGCATTTAATTTTTAGGACGTCACTTTTGGGGAGCATATCAGGGAACTGAGGTGTCGGGTCAATGGGGCTGCGGCCTCCTTGTACCCGATGCTGAAGTCCACGATTCTCTTTAAGTTGCGCCTTTTGAGGGCTCTCATAGTCCCCTTGTTAATCTACGGCTGCGAGATCTGGGGCAAGGCGGCAGACTCCAGACTGCTGTTGCTTCAGCGGGTACAGAGCAGATGCCTTCGGGCCATCCACTCTGTGCCTCTTGGATTTCCTACGAGACTCCTGCGCGAAATGCTGGTCTACCATACCTGGGGGACGAGATTAGGCGTCGGGCAACAAAATTCAACGAAGGGTTATCATTCCATCGGAGCGCCCTCGTTAAGTCCCTTGGGGATTATAATCCTAGAAACCGCCACTTCAGGCGACACCGGCTTCCCCGCATGGCTTGCCGGCATCTCCGGTAACGAAGGAGCACTTCTAACAGCTGCTACGGCTAAGCTCCTTATAATCCTTCAAGAGTTGCTTGAAGTTCAAAATTTGCAACCCCAAAAATAATAATTTTTGCAAAATCATTATATCAGCGGTGCACAATGGCCGTTGAATCATTACTGGCAACCGTTGAAGAGCACAACTTGCCTCCTCCTGTCACTCCCTAACCTCATTCTCACCCGCCATCCTATAAACCCCATATTTCCGTCAGAACGTGGTTAAGTTTTTGTAAAGAATAGGGACACGTCTAACTCACCATCGGGCTGCCCTCAACCTGCGATCTGTTCGTTGCGTTGCATTTCATTTGATTTTTTTAACCCGCCATGCTGCCAACTCCACCGTCCCATCAGTACTTGGTTAAATTCTAGCAAGAATGGGTGCACATCTACCCCACCGTTGGGTGCCCTCAGCTTGCCAGCTGCTCGTGTCATATCATTCAGTAAGTGGCTAAATTCTAGCAAGAATGGATAAACCACACCATCGGCATGTCAACTGCTATTGTCGTGTGCATCTTATTAGACGTGCCTACAGCTCCACTCTAAGTCATCATCATCGTCCAAAGCTTATTAACACCTGTAAGCAGAAGCTTACATTCTCATATATACCCTACTGGGCAGCTTCAGGTAAGCCAGCCAAACACTTCGTCTTAAAGAGCAGGAGCGTATTTCCACAACAACGGAAGTACGCACTTCCAAAATATTGGAAGTACATTTACACAACGGGTAACCGAACGAGGCCAGAGCCATCTGACCATTTTAAGCCAGGTCAGGCGCAACTCTGGTGTCCAGTCCACTGTTTCAGCCTGCTTCTAAAGCCCCTGCTGCCTGCAGGTGAGGGTAGACGAGGTGTGATTTCTGTGCTCTGCACCATTGGGTGCAGGGCAGTGTACCCTTTTTGCAGTTCCTCAAATATGAAATCCAAAACAAATACCAAAGGCAAAGCCCAAAGCGGGCCTGGCTGCCGTGATCCAATTGCCGTTGCCAGCACCAGCACTGGTGCAGCCACCCTACCTTCCTGTAGCTCTACTATAGTAGTGGGCAATAATAAGCGATCTTGGATATCCTTATTGCACTGCAAAACTGTTCAGATCACAAGCAGATAATATATCCCCTTCCCTACCACACTATTTGGACGTTCCAATGACTCCTAGAGATGACCAGCACCGCTTGAAATGGACCTAAAATGGAGAACAAATGCAATTCACATACCTTTACTAATAACTTAAACTGCAGTTGGCAGTACTCATTTTTACTACTAAATGCAAATCTACGCAAAATATGCGAATTATTACTAAAGAAATATACTTACAGCTCCATTTGAAAGCAACACAATAAATAAGACAATAAACTTTTCTTCGCACATTACAGAGATCTCACGTGACGATTTCTGAAACGCTTACAGCAGTGTCTCAATTTCTTCCGGAAACCTACGAAATATGATCATCTGTAAAGAGAGGCAAAGAGGTTAGGAATACGTGAATACGGAAATATTCAGCGTTAAATGAGCTTGTGTCACTTGAAATTCGGTAGCTGTCCATTTGCTCCCACCATGGCATATGTTTACGAATAAATTAAAAACAAAACAAAATAAAGCATCTGGTGAAATCATCACTTCACTGGCACAATCGTCGTTCGGAGTCAGACTTCGGATATCATATCTTGCCCTTATCACTTAGGTGTTTGCGAAAATTGCTATGCTGAACGTGCTTGCTATTTTCGCAATAAAAATACTTGAAGTTAGGCAGGTTTTGAGAACTGCAAAGGTCAGAAAAGGCGCCAGGGAACGCAACATTACATTATCAGTCTCGAAACAATTTACTCAGTTAGGATTTTAAAAGTTATAATATAAAATTCACTATTCTTTCCTGTTTCATGAAAAACTCCACTTGGAGCTTTCCTCATTTTGAAAGTAATGGTTCGTCACAAGGGGAAGGAATAATAGACTAATTCCTGATCACCAAATGGGTTTTAGGACTTTAAGTTCAACTTCACATCAAATACTTGACTGGTAGCAATAGTAATTAACTTACACATTCTGCTATTGGGGATTTCCGACAACAATTTTCTTGATAAAGTTTATGATTCAATATGGCTTAATTCATATGTTATTGCATACAGACTAATTCCTAATCACCAAATGGGTTTTAGGAATGCTAGTTGAACTTCACATCAAATACTTGACTGGTAGCAATAGTAATTAACTTACTCATTCTACTATTGGGGATTCACAACAACAATTTTCTTGCTAAAGTTTATGATTCAGTATGGCTTAATTCATATGTTATAGCATACAGGACTTACGGATGCACTAATTAAACTGTAGATCCCTCCATGGATAGAAGATCCTATGAGGTAATTGAATTATAATATCCTTCACCAACATACCATTAAATTCCGGAATTTCTCAGGGGTCAGATATCGGAACTGAACTATACACCATCTTTGTCTCGGATATACCTTCAACAGGATCAAAAGTAGTGCAGGATGTAGATGAAACAATTTTGTTTCAGCAGATATCGATCCTACAAGGGCCTATAGAAAATTGCAAAATCCAAAATCAATTAGATGTTTATGACAACTAGGCCAGCCATTAGAAAATAACTCTTAACACTGAGAAAACAGAAACCATATGTTTTACAACATGTTGAATCTAAAGAATATGTACAATAAAAATTAATGAATTACCTTAGAACATCTAAGTTAACTACAATGGTTTGATATTACATCACTGTTTATTATGGCGTAAACAAATGGGATAGATTTGGCCGGGATATTCCTACTTTATCCATTAATCTAGTCAGGATGTATATCGATAACAAGCAATTGCGCCTCTTTAAAGCTTTGGTTCTACAAATAATGGAAACGCGGCTCCAGATGTGCTTATATAGAAGATTCAACTCATAAGCCACCAAGGTTGAGTTGTGCAAATTAAGGCCTTAAGAATTATCCATGGCGACGACCAGTAAACCACCACAAGTGTAAGAAAAATGTTCCTTATTACTCGAACAAACAACTCTTTATTTTGTATTAATTAATTAATTGTTTCTTCAACACTAGCTGTGTGTATGACAGAAGGTGGAAAGTATTTACGAGACTTAAAATGCTTATGGATTGTAAGCCGCCATTGGGGTATGTCATCTCAAAACATTTGAGATCTCCTGGTAGTTTAGCAGGGAACATGCGAGAAGTTTGGAGACTTTAGTGCCGAGATGGCATGTTGCCATGGTGGCTCAGTAGGTAGAGCAACTGGACCGAGACCTTGTTCAAATCTCGGCTACGTCATTGACATTTTCAGTCCGGCACTAACTTCCCAACTCTTTATTTATTCCAGCCGATTACAATAAAAATTCTGTTTAAAATAAACATCTTTATTGGAGCTCTCGCAACAATTCCACATTACAGTTTTCTTTCGACGTTTGATACGGCTGCGGTTGCGATTCCACGTTCCAACTTCCTGACGAAAACTAGACTGTTTGCGTCAATTTGCCCCGTTTTTGTATTTATTGATCACGTGGCAAGAAACTTCCAGAATTAGTGCTTGCGGCTGCACTTGCTTACCTTCGCAGGGGTCACGAACTCACACACAAGTGTGATAACCGGAGTTTCGACTGCTAGAGACCGCTCCTCAGGATAGCAGGGTAGGCTAAGTCTACCCTAATAGTTTCAAAAATATTCTTAAAAACCGTTTAATAATACACATCACGAAATGTATGAGCATCGAAACTAAATGAAATATTTCCTCTTTGCAGAACAAAATCTACATATAATGTTATATTTCATACAGTTAGAAATATTTAAATTATGGGATTCTATAAACTTCGGAAAGTCCGGTTTGTTCTGAAAGGAAACGGCCATCTTTAAAGGAAAATGCGTAGTTACTGGAGCGACGAATAGACAATAATTGTTGCTTGTCTTCGAAGGGTAGGCAAATCCTGAGCTAGCCTGCCCTCTGGTGTCACGATCACAGTTTCAAGCATTTGGCGCCCGATAGTGCACATTAGGGAAAATGCTCTATTACAAATGCTGGGGTGACGCTTATGTTGTACATCAAATACGGTAGACAGTATCTGATGATTTTTGACGGGTTCTACCGAAGTCAGCTAGAACATTTGCGCGAAGTTATGTGTGTGCGAAAAATGAATTGCTGCACTAACAATCGTGAGTTTTGAGTTATTAGAAGTGACATTTCTTTTGTAAATACCTATTAAATAGGAATTCACATTTTAGGTCCTTAAAATCACTGCATTACGTTGTGAAGTAACATTTCCAACTGCCGCTAGAAAATGTTTTCTCGCCAAGGAGCTTACTTTCATTACAAAATTATTACGCCATGCATTTAGACAGCTCAAGATTGAGAAACGCGCTCGACGTTGTCTACTCCGACAGTCAGTTCTTATCTTGATGTGTAAATGAAGTTATAAAACTGTTTGTGGAAAACGATATTCAAAGGGTGTTGCCGGAAGCTTAAAGACTATTTACCTTAGCTGCAACAATTTCTTCCATAAGTTGCAGTGCCGAGAGAAGCTTCTCTTACTTGGACAGAGTGAAGTCTTGCTTATGCAGCACAATGGGACAGGACAGGGTTCCAGATTGAATGGCGGCGTCTATTAAATACGAAATTGAATGAAAAAAATCACTGGAAAAACAGGGGACACGGCAGATTGATGTCATCAAGCGATATGCTAGCATGGAGGATAGACGCATTGATCTATTTTATAAGTAAAGGTAATTAAAACAGTTCTATTTGCTTATTGCGGATATTTACAGATTTTTCCCTGCCCTGAAAATGTCATTGCGACTGCACGCGTGCACTCACAAGCCGAAGAATGAATTAACAAATGAAATAATGTGCACAGTAACAATCAGCTGTGACTTTCGAAACAAGCTGTTCATACCGGTGCGGCAAATACGGCCGGCAAGGCATAGTCGCACTATTTCCTGCTTAGCGCTGGTCGTCCCGGCAAGCACTATCGTAGCGGGGCTACACGAATTAGGTATACTATCAGCCTCTTCTTTCGGGGAAGCCTCTGGACGCGGAAGACAAACTTATGCAGTACGCCAGAAAGAAAAGTGCCATCCTATAATCCAGTCTCCAATGATTGGTCATAACCTTCCTCAAAATAAATGTTCTTCTAGAGTCTTGGTGTACCGCTGAACCATGCCATCTGATTGTGGGTGGAGAGGTGTTGTGCGCGTCCTGTTCATTCCAAGTCGCTCCAGCGTTTCTTCCATTAGGTTGAACTTGAGTTGGCGCCTTGATTGCTGTGTATATCCGAATGGTATCCCATAGTGATAAAAAAAGTTCTTCTACGAGGCAGTTCTTAATGGCTTTGGTATCCTGGTTAAAGATTGCGTACATCTCCGGCCACTTAATGAAATAATTCATTGTGACCAACAGATACTTGTCGTACCGGTCTGTCGCGTGGATGGCCTAGCTACATCAATGGCTATGCGTAAAAAATGGGCTCCAACGTTATGGGCTGCACGTGACTCCGGTTTCTGATCCTATCCACACGGTTAAATGGGGCCAGCTCCAAAAACATTGTTTGGAGATGCCCTCACTCACAAAGAAATGCAACTTAGAGAAAACGTGATGTTACCATGAGAGAGATTAAGCTCAACGAACAATTTTCTTAGTCCACAGATGAATGCAATTTCATTATAAATAAATAAGAACAACGATTAGAATATTACTTTTTTCTTTTTTTAACCCTATATAATCCCCCAAAACTACCCATGGATCCATCAAACTATAAAACAGGGATCTTGGGGAAAACAAAATCATATACGTGTTATTTTCAAAAAGTCTTTCTTCAATAAATAAGTGCATCTTCAAAGGCAATTCCCTCTTAATTAGATATAATAAATCTCCAAAAATGTTAGAAGCTCTTGTTAGAATTAGCCCTCAAAACAAAATAACCACCATGCCGCCGTTAAAAAAAGATTATATATAAAATTATGTGAACTTCGCCTATATCCTCACCTAGAGTTAAAGGCAATCTCCAAAAGAAATCAAACAAGGCACCTTTCAACATTCCAAAAGTTCTGTTACCAATGCGTATATCATTGAACCAAGAACACCTATAATAATTTAGATTAAATTAGGAAGAGCAGTTAGGTCATTTCCTAAATTTTTAATCATTAAGTTATAGCTGGAAATAACCATAAGCCCAAAGCAAGTTAGATATCTAAATCCAAACAAGTGAACGTGAATTAAATAGTACTTGTGGATGCTTAAAAGTTGAAAATTACCAATAATAATTTGCATAAAGCGATTTTAATATAAGACGTGAACAAAATATTTTAGTAGCAAAAGGGTATTGAAAGTTGCAATCGTATCGCAAAATCTCTGATAAAGGCAGTCACTAAAATCTCAGCATTTCTGTGGTTAATGTGCTTATACAAGAAACCGAAAAACACTAGTCGCTCTTGGCACTGAGCAGATCAAATCTCCTAAGTAAATTACTCAATCTTTAAACATTAGCTACAACCAAGGATTAAGGCGCCTTTGAAAAGCTCCATACAGCAAGTGTGTTTGCATGCTAAGTCAAAAATGGCAGAATAAAAGTCAAATGCACTCCTGAGTTGTATAACATTTTACAGGCAACATAAGCGTTGCAACCAATAATCATTTGGTGTAGCAGGGAGAGCAGGAAAATAAACTGCTATCAGATTCCGTGACTTGGACTAATTTGAACATTATATACCAAAATCAGGGGAAAATTGGCATTTCAGACGGGTATGAGAACACAAATTGGGAGTAAAACCCACTAGGTAATGCATCAAACTGCTGTGCAGAAATTAATTGGGGAGATACATAATGATGGTAACAAGCGTCATAAACAGTAGCAAGCTGTGGAAATTGTTTCCCATAAAATATAAAGAAGAAACCCAGAATACATACGTTTCCTTGGGACAACTTCCTGGAAATAGCAAATGGTAAACAATGGCAAAAAACGTACGACCATTTACATACAAGTGTATATTCTTAAATAGGGCTATATTTTTTGACAGAAGTGGAAAAGAATACAAAGACAACTTACATAAAGTACATAGTCCAGAACGTAGCACAGCGGAAAGTAACTTGGTAAACCTTACATGGCTATTTATTAACTTCGTTCTGCACAGCGAAATTTCCGCGATCGCAATAAAATAATCCACAAAGGGCGAGGAACAAGAATTCAGAATATGCACGGAGCGTAGAAAACCAATTTACCTCAAAATATGAATATATAACCCAAACTCCACAGACGAAAATGCACCCAGCAACAAATGTTAGCATATAAATGACTCTACAAGATGGTAATTAAAGCACTTTAGCAATATAAAGCGGACAGAGAACAGAAGAAACACTTCAGAGTCTATGTCACAAAAATGGACGTTAAAAAGAACTTTTGAAATGTAGAAACCGAAGGCGTGATGCAACTTACCCAGTATCTCGTAGTTTGCATTGAACCCCCACAAAGAAACGGCAAATTCACCAGCACAACACCTTCCATGTAACATCCATCTCCTTCCCAACACTCTCGTCAGTTCTTTCATCATAGAGCGTCGCTGGCTTCCTCTCTGTCTTTGCCAAAACAGTCGTCGCCCAAAGAGCAAATAAAATCCTCCCCTTCAGCGCTAAAGCATCATCCACTGCCAATGAGACTCACGGCTAGCATGGGGAAGGGAAGCGCTTTCAAGAATTTTAGAAACCATTTGTAATAGGACCCAAAGAGAAATAAGAACAGGAAATTACAAGGCTTCGTGGAGTAGCGTGAAAAGTTACAGGCCTCGACTTGCCGCCACGCGACTTGCGGCACCACTTTGTCGAAGTTTCTTGGGTTCCAAATGTCCTCCTGAAGTCACCGCATGCACTTTCAAAAGGGCTTCGGTGACCTTACTCCGAGGGAGTATCAGCTGCTCTCTCTGGGTTTTCCCACCCGGACCTCCCATATTATGAACAGTACTCCTTCCTAAATCTTCAGGGAGTTCCACTAGTACACACTACTCCTGACTGTGATGTCGTTCCATCGATCAGGTCCCGGCACCACTTCTCTCAGAAGTGGCCCCAAGTCAGCATCCGCCAGGTGCTCACTCCTCAGACCATCGCTGACCCATTTAGCTGCAGGCACAGCCAAAATAACACGGACAGTTACGGTGCTCCTTTTCCTCAACCTTGGTGCAGTGGCCGCACTCTTCTAGATATGGTCGTCATGACTTGGCATTCATATTGGGTTGGCTCCTTCCTCTGCGATGTTTTGTTAACAGGTTGTAATTTTGGAGCCTCCGGACCCAAATGGCTGTCTGGCTTCCAAGTTCTCTAAGTTCAACATCCAAGTGAGGGCGGAGTGGTCAGTACTCGTGGAATGGCTGACCATACAGGTTCTTGTGGAAGTGTGGTAGCACCTTTACCACTGGCAGAAGATCCCACCGGGCAACACAGAAGTTTTTTATCCTTTGGGGAGCGTTTTGCTGTACCTGACCGATTGGACCTGAGATAGAATAGCGCCAATGCCGGTGTCGTTGGCTTTGGTGTCCACAATAAAGTCGCTACAAGATTGTTAAAATCCTAAAAGAGGAGTACTGCAGAGTGCTGATTTAAGCGCCTGGAACGCGCTACCTACCGCTTCTGGCCACATGTCAGGCCGCTGCTTTCCGAAAAACGAGTGAGGTGTTTCATCACGTCCGGCCATTCCACTTGGTAAGAAAATATGGTCCAACTAGTTCACATCTTGTAGTGGAATTGGCACAGTTTTACATTCAGGTCACCTGCTTGAAGTCTTTGCAATATCTTTGTTGGGTTCTCGAGATGGTGTTTGAATTTGTTGCATAGGACGATGAAATTACGTAGATAGAGCGGGCAGACTTCATTAGTCAACCCTCTAATCACTAATTCCATAAGGCGCTTGAAGGCAGCTGCCACGTTAAATTGAGCTGTTTTATTTATAGGCGCTATAATTGCTGAAGTTCTCAGCTCCTCATTCTATATTGGGCATGAAACCCACTTAATTTTGTCCAGAGTCCTCTTTATAAGGTTTGAGGTTCTTTTACGTGCCGTAAATCTACGACACGGGACCAACAGCTTTACTTCCCTTCCCGAAGGAGTACTGCAAAAGATTTTCATGCCCGAAAAAAATCTATCGACCTCCGCCGGTTTTGAATCCGTGACTTGGGAATCAGAGGCTAGCATATTACCCCTACTCCATGGAGGACGATGGCTGGCGCATTGCAGAGCCCAATGGGCATAACCTTAAATTGCCTAAGCCTTTACCCAATTGAGATTGCGGCATTTATTTTGTCTCTGGGATCTAGGGCCACTTGTCAGTTTTTCGACTTCAACTTCCAAATCGAGAGCCAGAGAGCACCAGCAAGAGTGTCCAGGGTGCGTCAAGCCAAGGTAAGGTGAAACTGTTCCTTCTGATGACGTCATTCAGCTTCCTGTCTCCTACATAGAAACGTAGCTCGCCATTCTTCTTCACAAAGACTACAGCGGAGCATCTATGTTATCTTATATCTCATGCCCTTCAGTATGTTCCGTACCTACGCCTGTTTTGCCAGAGCAACATGTCTTGATGGTTGCCGAATAGTCAGAAGTTTCCGGTGTCGATACCATGGAGTACTTAGTCAGTTCACTGTAACTGCCGTTCCCTTCGCTGAAAACAGACTTGTGTTGCCTAAGTAGACGCTGGGTCCTATCCAGTTGTGCAGCGGACCGGTGGATGACCGTCCTCTTCGGTGCAGGATGGTCGGATTCCTTTGCGGTGATATACTTGCTGCTGGCTCACACTTTCCTAACTGTACTGTAGCCTGGATGTTCTGCTCTTTGTCCGTTGGGTTCATCAATCCCATGTGTATTACCCCCTAACAAGGTAAAAATACCCGGGCAACGCATAATCCGTTAAATGCTGTCTTCCGGTCCAACGTCAGTGTCTTGACCATAAACTCTCAAACTCACTTCACCACCACCTCACTTCTTGCGGCCAGAAATGCATCGTCCTTCAGGATCACCCGTCGAATGTTCGTAGGGGCTCCAAAGCAACACCTTGTCTCAACCGAATTGCAAGATCTTCCAGTCGACGTCAACCGTCGGCTCATGGCTTCTGAGGGCAACCAATCCCAGTATCACATTCTCATCCACCCTCCGGACGAACTTTCACAGGATCACAATGCTCGTCCTAGAAGCAACTCTAGAAAGCATCCTTTTCCACAGGTAAAATGTCGCACAACCCCATCTGTAATTGATAGGCCCGACGTTAGGCTAGAGCCAACAAGTCCTGGTTTTATAAAAGTCACACCTACACCTGCGTCTACTAGTATCCGACACACCTTCCCTTGTATCAAGTCGTCTGCGATGAGTGTGTCGTTCTCTCTTCTGTACGCACTGTCTCCTGAGTGGGTGCTGAAGACGACCACGACGTGTCCCTCACCTCCCAGTTCTTTACTCTTTCTTCGACATCTCATCGATGGTCGGTTTGGCACAAACACTTCTTCACTAGCTCGCCACCTCCCCAGCACACACCATTGAAGTGTCGTCGCTGTCGATGGTTTGTTTCCCTATCTCTATCGTACCGAATACTCCTTGTACTCAGCGCAGCCGTTATCTTGGCCTACTCATCCTTAATGCTGTCCTCGCGGATTGGCTTGTAGTCGCCGAGGTGTTATCATATCTTGGCGTCGCGAACCCCGTCAACGAAGAAGTAGGTAGCTCCCTGGTATATGTAGCTAGGTGTTGCTTGCTATCTTCACCGGAACTGGGACTTTGTTTACCAGCTGCTCAGTCCAGCAGAACTCCTGCAGCGCCTCCTCTGACTGTTGCAACCTTGATTAAAGCAGCCTAAATGCGGTGAATTGGAGTTTCTGAAGCGGTACAAGAAGGTCTCTTAAATGTTTCGCGGACATTGCGTCGGGATTGCGTTCAGTTCCTCGGTGCTATCTTGATTCTTTTCTCCAGAGTATTAAGGTGTTGGTTGTGGCCTTTCAACGTTCCAATAAGTTTTTTCACCTTCTGCCAAATTCTTCCACTTTCCCCCGAGTTTTCCTACGCCCTTCTGCACGCCGGCCAGTTTTTCGATTTTGTTCGATATCCGTCTTCAAATTCTCCATGCTGCTTTTAATTTCCTCCTCCATTTTCTCCATCGCGTAGTTCAAAGTTGTTGTTGCGTTTGTCATCTTTCGGTTTCTGAAGGAAGCCAATGAAGTTGTTTGCTTAAAAGAGTTAACTAAGGTGGATCGTGGAAGTGTCTTAGACATAATATTTTACATTCAGTTTTGTCGGTGTTTAATAAAATACGCCAAGTGATTAACCATTCAGTTAGAAGAGATAGGGATGATTGTAGGTGATTGATGATGTATTTATATTACTGTGAGAACAGAATATGACAGTATCATCTGTATAAATAGCTGTGCAGATGTGAGGAATATTCGGGAGACCGTAGTTGAATGCATTAAACAGAGTTTGTGCTAAAATTGAGCCTTGTTGTACTCCAGCTGTGAATGATCGAGTAGTTGATACACAAGCTTCATTGTGCACTAGAAATTGGCGGTGTGTGAGAAAACTTTGAATTATCTTAATTAATTAGGAGTTCCGATTCTATATATTTTTAACAGTAGATCAAGACGCTAAACAGTGTCGGAAGCTTGTGCTACGTCGAGAGAAACAGTGACAGTGGTTTTTTTTTTGCCTCAATTCCTTTTCTAATGAATTCAGTAAATCGTAATAATTGATTAACGGTTGAGTGTTGCGAACGAAAACCAAACTGAAATGTTAGAATAATATTATTTCCATAATTTATAGGATGATAGCCTTTTAAGTATAACCTTTTCGAAATAGTTTTGATAACACAGGAAGCACACCAATTGGTCGATAGCTTGATGGCAATTGTTTTGGCTTCTTTGGTTTATGAAACACCATCATTTCAGCTAGTTTCCACTGTCAAGCCAAGTAACCAATCCTTAACGAGGCGTTGAAATTTTCAGTTAGTCGTACAAGTGCCTTCTTGGTGAGATATTTTAGAACAACGTTAAGAATTAAACCAGTCTTTTTGTTTGAAAATTGTTGAATGAAGAATGTCAATTCATGTGGAGAAGTGTTTGATAGCTTGTTCGAGACGATTGATTTGTGAATGTTTTCGTGGAGTTCATTTTCAATATCTGCTATTTTTCCATCGTTGCCAACTTTGTTAAGAGCAAATGTTCCTTCATAGTAGGTAGTAAGAACATTGCACTTAGATGGAGAATCTGTGTATACAGCCGTGTCCACACGGAGAGCAGGACTGGTAGTTGGTTCTCGTATGATCCGTCTGGTTGCTTGCCAGAGGGAAAGAGAGAATAAATGTGATTAATACGAATTAAGTCGATGTTGCTAGAGTTTAGTTTCAACTATGCGTATGAGTCCATTGAGTCTTCTTCACTGCCATGGTTGTTTGTCATGATGCCATTTTCTTCTAGTCTTGTGTTTTCTTGTATTATCTTGATATGTGACGGTAGAAAGAAATTTCTCCTCGACGAAATGCATCTGCAGATGGTGTCTGTAAAATGTTGGACATCGTTATCAATTTCCTCTGGTGTTGTTATGTGGTATGCAGAAATTAATTCGGAGTTTCAATGTATTGAGACATTTCCCAATTAACAAATCCATTTATTAGGCGTAGTTTATGGACTGTTGGAATAGGCTGTATTTGAAATATAGCCAGAATTGGGCAATGGTCAGAGTCACGTGCAGTCAAGGATGTGGTGAATATTAAGAAATACATGTTTTTTGTGAAATGCTATGTCAAGGATGTCAGCAGACGCTGTTGGATTATAGAAGTGATACGTTGGTTCGCTTGTTGTTAGAATGTACACTTTTTTTTGTGCATAAGGTCATAAAGAAGACGTCCATTTGGATTGGTTGTTCTACAGCCCCATGCTATTTACAGATTATGTCACCTAATAAGAGTGTTGAATCAATATCTGGAAAGAGTAATGACATATAAGAGACATTGAGTGAATATGATGTAGGTGGGTAAGCACAAAGAAGAATCGTGTCACTATAGTTGTTGCTGGATTGGATTTTAATGCCTATATTTTCTAATTCATTAATGCTGGGAAGCAATATTTCATCATGTGCTATGTTGCGTTTGCTTAACATAGCTATTCCACCAGAAGCAGTCAGAAGCTGTCTTTTCGGTGAATTTTATAGCCTGGAATATTAAATGTTTCGTTGGGTATAAAGTGGGTTTCTGTGATAAATGCTACATCTATGTTATGGCTTTATAAGAAGACGATTAAAGAGTTTCTTTTACAACGAAGACGTTAGCGTTATAGTTTATAATCGTTAAGTGACGAAGGAATACATAATTACCCGCTGCCATTTTGGAAAGCAGAATGACAAAGGAGAAACAAGACATTCTTCAATTGCCGACAGGTGTGAATTAACACCTAAAACAATATGTTGTAGGATTTGGTTAAGCAACATTGTGAAAACGGATTCTGTTATCTGTGTAGTTGATTCATTTTACTGTTGGTTTTCTGTGCCGTCATTAATTGCCACTGTTTTTGTTGCAGATGTCCTTGTTGTGTCGAAATAAACGAAGACGGAGTATGGTTGGAAGTTCCTTGTTTCTGTTGGCTTGCTTGTGGGGTACTGCGATCTGCAAATTATTGTGATAGAGGATAGTTATCCGAAGAATTATTATATGATTCGCTCGGCTGCTTTCTTTGGAAATTAGAGGACAGAAAAGCACGTTCCTTAATATTCAGATAGTATTGGTATCCTTTGTGATTGGCCAGTGATCTTCAAGACAATTCACATATATGACGTCATTGTTTTACGGTTTGGACATTTCGAATAGCGATGTGCTTTGAGTCATCGTGCACATCTTGGTTGTAGTTGACATTTAGTGTATCCGTAAGTTTGTCACGTGTGCACTGGGATATCCCAGAACTACCTCCGTGGTACAACTTTTAACTACACTATAAGACATTCTACAAAGGAGGCGTGTTAGATTGAGGGTAGGCATTCCCCTTAAGGTTGTCTGTTTTCCAAACAGACGCATGATAGTTGCAGCAACGTTTCTGTGAATACGCATGATTACAGAGAACTTCTTGTCTGCCGGATTTCTGTACGTGAAGTATAGGACATTTTGAGGTAAATTAGGACATGATTGACCTAAATTCATCTGAGGTGGGTGTATATACTTTCGTAATAGAACTTTTATGTTTAGAACTATATGTAAAAACTGGTTTTTGTATGTGTGAATATAGCTTTAACTAAAAGCAGTGATTTCCGATGCCACACCGCCCAAAAATTCGATACCGAGATTTCACCGGAAATATATGTTTTAGGGCCCTCTGTATCCCCCCCCCCCAAAAAAAAACATTTTCAGAAAAAGATCCGTGTGTGCGTGTGTCCGTGTGCCTGTAAACACGATAGCTCAAAAGCGAAAAGTCGGTAAAATACCAAAGTTGGTATTTAAGTTCAGTATATTCCAGGGATGCAACACGAAGATTTTGAGAAAATCCCCCCACCCAAAACTACCCTTTACATGGAACTTTTTTCAAAAATTTTGATTTTCTCAAAAATGGCTCTAACGATTTTGATTAAAATTTCGTATACGAGGTACGTCCAGAAAGTAATTTCCGTTTGGTAATATAATTAAATTGTGTATAGATACAGAATATGTATTTATTGCACAACATTCTACAACTCTTAAACTGCTTTTCCACATAACCACCGAAATTTTGCAGGCATTTGTCATAGCGTGGCACAAGGTTTTGTATACCTTCTTCATAGAAGTTTGCCGCCTGTGTCTTCAAAAAGTTGGAAACATTTTCTTTCAGCTCTTCGTCATTGTTGAAGTGTTGACCGCCAAGGAAAGACTTGAGATGTAAGAACAGATGAAAGTCGCTAGGAGTGAGGCCATGAGGCTGTACGGAGGATGGTCAAACACGTCCCAGCCAAATCCCTGTAGGAGGTTTTTCGTCACATTTGCAGAGTGTAGTCGTGAGTTGTCGTGAAGAAAAACAACACCCTTTGACAGCAATCCTCGGCGCTTATTCCGTATTGCGCGGTGCAATTTCCTAAGTGTCTCGCAATAAACATCTGCTTTGATTGTTTGACCACGCGGTAAGAAATCAATGAGTAATATGCCTTTCCAGTCCCAGAACACCGTGCACATCATTTTTCGAGGTGTCAAGATATTTGTTTCGGCTTAACCTTTGCTGGGGATGAAGTGTGCCTCCATTCCATTGCTTGCCGCTTACTTTCAGGGCTGTCGTAAGAAACCCAAGTATCATCTCCTGTGACCATCTGCGTCAGAAATTCTTCGCAGTCTTCATCATAACGGGTTAAAAACTGAAGTGCACTACCCATCCGTTTTGTTTTGTGTTGAAGAACACAAGAATCTTTGGTACCCAACGTGAGCAAAGTTTACGAAATTTCAGTTTTTCGGTAACAATTTCATGAATTATTGATCGTGAGCTTTGGGGAAATTCCATAGCGAGAGCACTAATTGTAAACTTGCTGTTTTCCTGGATCTTGTCATCAATCGCGTGAACCAGTTCTTCTGTAACCAAAGATGGATGCCCACTTCGTTCTTCATCGTGCACTTCAATAGTCCTTCATTGAACTGTCGGACCCATCTTCTCACTATTGAATCACTCATCGCATTTTGTCCGTAAACTTCGCAAATTTGCCGATAAATTTCAATTGGTTTCACTTTCCTAGCATTCAGAAAAGAATCACACATCTGATTTCACAAGCGGCGGGATTTTCAATAAACACCGACATTGTAAACAAGCACAACAAAGCGTATGTGGCTGGCAGCGATCTCAAAATGGTGCACGTTTCTTCTTGATACAGAGCGTCTACCGCGACCGCGCATGTGCGGAACTGCGATCGCAGCGCTGCAGCGGAGATAAATTGAAACGGAACTTACTTTCTGGACGTACCTCGTATTAAAGATGTTTACCTGACCAATAAAATGTATATCTGGAATTTTGTGGGAATAGCCTTTGAAGACTACTTTGTTCTGGACAAATTTTACGGAATTTTGCATAGCTGCTAAACCGTGAGGGATGGTAAAACATACCACATAAAAAAATATACAGCACTTTAAAACACAAAATTTATGGTATATGCATTTTTTACTTTCTCCGCACATACTATGTACATAGTGTATAGAGAAGGTATTGTAGTGCATCCAAAAATACGATACGAAATTTCACCGGAAATACAGGTTTTGGGTCCCTCTGAATTAAAAAAGCATTTTTTACTTTCTCTATAGGCACTATGCACATAGTGGATAGAGAATGTATTGCACTTTACCAAAACATTAGATACCGAGATTTCACCGGAAATATATGTTTTAAGGTCCCCTTTATCTAAAAAAAACATTTTCGGAAAAAGGTCCGTGTGTCCGTGTGCCTGTGAACACGATAATTCAAAAACGAAAAGTAGGTAAAATACCAAACTTGGTATTTAAGTTTAGTATCTTCCAGGGATGCGACACGAAGATTTTGAGAAAAATTCCCCCACCCCTAACTACCCTTTACAGGGAACTTTTTTCGAAAATTTCGATTTTCTCAAAAATGACTCTAACGATTTTGATTAAAATTTCGTATATTAAGGATATTTACCTGAAAAATAAAATTTATATATCTTGAATTTTCTGGGAATAGCCTCTGAAGAGTAGTTTATTCTGGATGAATTTTACGGCATTTTGCATAACTGCTAAACCGTAAGAGATTGACTAAAACTTAACATACAAAAAATGAAGAGCACATTAAAACACACAATTTATGTCATGTATATTTTTCCGTGGGGTTGGTGATTATTTAGATATTCCTTGTTTTTGGTTTCAGCTTTGAAAAAATTATACTTTTCTCATTAAATTCCTGTCCATACAAACAAAGGAACTACAGTCACATAGCAACCAGGTTATAGTTACCAGTTTAGCCTATAGTACTCCCTTATGTCCCTTCTACTTACAAGGAAGCAAGTAATAAGGCTATTTCTTCTATTCTTACTTTCTCCATACGCACTATGTACATAGTGTATAGAGAAAGTATTGCACTCCACCAAAAAATTCGATACCGAGATTTCACCGGAAATATATGTTATGGGTCCCCAATATCTAAAAAAAGCATTTTCACAAAAAGGTCCGTGTGTGTGTGTGTGTGTGTGTGTGTGTGTGTGTGTGTGTGTGTCCGTGTGTCTGTGAACACGATAACTCAAAAACGAAAAGTCGGTAAAATACCAAACTTGGTATTTCAGTTTAGTATCTTCCAGGGATGCGACACGAAGATTTTGAGAAAAATCCCCCCACATCAACTATCCTTTACATGGAACTTTTTTCGAAAAGTTTTATTTTCTCAAAAATGGCTCTAACGATTTTTATTAAAATTTCGTATATTAACGATATTTACCTGAAAAATAAAATGTATATCTTGAATTTTCTGGGAATAGCCTCTGAAGAGTAGTTTATTCTGGATGAATTTTACTAAATTTTGAATAACTGCTAAACCGTAAGAGATGGACAAAAACTTACTCCACAAAAATGTAGAGCACATTAAAGCACACAATTTATGTTATATACATTTTTTTCGTGGAGTTTGTCGTTTTTGTGACATTCCTTATATTTGGTTTCTGCTATGAAAAACGTATACTTTTCTCATACAGGAACTTGTCAACTCCTATATATATAGAGTGTTTCAAAAATATGGGGCATAATTTCAGGTATGTATTTCCCACATGAAGACAATCAAAATAGTTCATTATAACATGTGTCCGGAAATGCTTCATTTCAGAGTTATGGCCTTTACAACATTGAAAGTCCCACCTGTAGACAATCAAAATAGTTCATGTCCGGAAATGCTTCATTTCCGAGTTATGGCCTTCACAACATTGGAATTCACTGGAACGTTTTTCTTTCCGCAGGTCTTTGCCGTCAAAGGAGACATTAGGAGGGCGCTCTGATAGTTCATTCTGAGGAAGGTTACATTCAGTGTTCTTTAGGCGTTAAGACTGTGTGACATGTATTCAAATCAAGAGCTGGCAGAGATACACTTCATGTACGGTAAGGCGGACGGCAATGCTGCGCTGACTCGTCGTTTGTACCAGGAGAAGTGCCCACAGCGACAATGTCCAGATCGGAAGACATTTGTACGTCTCCATTCCCGTCTGTGCGAGTATGGAACATTCACCTCTCCTGGTTTGGGAAGGGGACGACCAAGATCTACAACTCCAGAAGTGCAGGAGGAAATTCTGGAGGCTGTGGACAGGACTCCTTCTATCAGCACACGACCGTTAGCGTTGCAAGTCAATGTTCCTCATACGACTGTCTGGAGACTGCTGAATGAGTATCAATTGTATCCTTATCATTTGCAACGTGTACAGGCCCTGTCACCAGCAGATTACCCTACACGAGTTAGGTTCTGTCAGTGGTTCTTGCAGCAGTGTGGTGTAAATCCGAACTTTTCTGCCGTCGTATTATTTACACAGTTCACAAGAGATGGCATAACAAATTTCCACAATCAGCATGTATGGTCGCATGAAAACCCACGTGCAACTGTTGTATCTCATCACCAGGTGCGGTTCTCCCTCAACATGTGGGCCGGTATCATTGGTGATTGATTAGTTGGACCCCATGTACTTGTAAACAGACTTACGGGGCAGGCGTACACAAACTTCCTGGAAAACACCATACCTAACGTTTTCGAAGACACTCCACTGATCAATCATCAACACATTCACTTCTTGCATGATGGCGCTCCTGCACACTTCAGTCTTACGGCTCGCCGGTACTTGGATTGAAGGTTTCCTGATCGATGGATAGGTAGAGGTGGCCCAATTGCTTGGCCTCTACGCTCAACTGATCTGAACCCTCTCGATTTCTACTTGTGGGGCCATTTAAAATCATTAGTTTATTCGTCTCCGGTGCCGGATTTGGAATCCCTTCGGAATCGAATTGTGGCAAGTTGTGAGGACATACGCAATACTCCTGGAGTTTGGGATCGTGTTCGCAGGTCATTGAGACATCGATTTGAGGTCTGTGTTCAAGCAGGAGGTGGGCATTTTGAACATCTTCTGTAATGACAACAACCTGCTGAAAGAAAAACGTTCCAGTGAATTTCAGTTTCAATGAAGCATTTCCGGACATATGTTATAATGAACTAATTTGATTGTCTACATGTGGGAAATACATACCTGAAATTATGCCCCGTATTTTTGAAACAACCTGTATAGACAAAGGAACTTCATTGACATATCAACCAGCTTTTGACTATCACTTTAACCTGCAGTTGTCCCTTATTTCGCTTCTACTTACAAGGAAGCGAGTAATTAGACTATTTCTGCTATTTTTTTTTTCTGATTAGCATAAAGTAAATAAAAGTATAAGCTTTTTAAGAATAATTTGTTGCTGGGATATGGAGAAAGTCATGTGAATGGTACACATCAGATTTTTTTCGATTAGCATTAAGTAAATAGAACAATAAGCTTTTTAAGAGTAATTTGTTGCAGATGTATGGAAAGTCATGTGAATGAAACACATCAGATTTTAAAGTTCTCTATACGTACTATGTATATAGTGTATAGTACTGTATTGCACCCAAAAATTCGATATCGAGATTTCAACGGAAATATATGTTTTGAGACCCCCTAAATCCAAAAAAAAAAAAGGATTTTTAGAAAAATGTCCATGTGTGTATGTCTGTCTGTCCGTCTGTGTGTGTGTGTGTGTGTGTGTGCGTCTGTGTGTATGTGTGTGTCTGTGGGCAGCATAGCTCAAAAATAAAAAGACCGTTAAAAACCAAACTTGGTATTAAAGTTTGGTATCTTTCAAGGATGCGACACGAAGATTTTCAAGAAAATCCCCCCACTCCAAACTACCCTTTACTTGGAAAAAATTTCGAAAATTTTGATTTTCTAAAAAGTGGCTCAAACGATTTTGATTAAAATCTCGTATATTTAAGATATTTACTTGACAAATAAAATGTATGTCTTTAATTTTCTGGGAATAGCCTCTGAAGACTACTTTATTCTGGATGCATTTTACGGACTTTTGCATAACTGCTAAACCATAAGAGATAGACAAAAACTTACACCACAAAAAATGTAGAGCACGCTAAAACACACAATTTATATCTTTTACATTTTTTTCGTGGAGTTGATCGTTTTTGAGATATTTCTTGTTTTTGGTTTCAGCTGTGAAAAACTATACTTTTCCCACACAGGACTTTGTCAACTCCTGTCGATACAAATAAAAGAACTTCAGTCACATAGCAACCAGCTTTTGACTATCACTTTAACCTATGGCACTCCCTTAATTCGCTTCTACTTACAAGGATGCAAGTAATATAGTTATTTCTGCTAATTTTTTCTCGATTTCCATGAAGTAAATAGAAGCATAAGCTTTATAACAATAATTTGTTGCACAGATGTTGAGAAATTCATGTGAATGCAACACATCAGATTTTTTAGTTTGTATTTCATTTCTAGAGGATTGACAATTTGTTATTCTTTACGGTTATTTTGTTATGTTTTATGAGGGGATTTTAATTTGGCAATTCTGGATAGCCTGTGAAGTCCTCTTCATTCTGTATGCCTTTTGTATAATTTTGTAAAACTGTGAACCATAGGAGCTGGGCAAAATATAGCAAACGAAAAACATTTGATCTCGTTAAAACATGCAATTTCTGAAAAATAAGATTTTTTGCGGTATTATATGTTTCTGGGAAATTCGCTGCTCTTGGTATAAATGTTCTAAAACTTCATACTTTTACTTTCTCTACACGTACTATGTATATAGTGTATAGAGAAGTTATTGCATTCCACCCAAAAATTCGATACCGAGATTTCACCGTAAATACATGTTTTGAGATACCCTGAATACAAAAAAAGCATTTTAGAAAAATGTCTGTGTGTGTCTGTGTGTATGTATGTGTGTGTGTCTGTGGGCAGCATAGATCAAAAACGAAAACACCGTTAAATACCAAACTTGGTATTTAAGTTCAGTATGTTACAAGGATACAACAAGAAGGTTTTTCAAGAAAATCCCCCCACCACAAACATATATATATTTTGAGAAAAATCCCTCACCCCCAACTACCCTTTACATGGAACTTTTTTCGAAATTTTTGATTTTCTCAAAAATGGCTCTAACGATTTTGATTAAAATTTCGTATATTAAACATATTTACCTGACAAATAAAATGTATATCTTGAATTTTCTGAAGACTACTTTATTCTGGATGAATTTTACAGAATTGTATATAACTGGTAAACCGTAAGAGATAGACAAAAACTTATCACACAAAAATTGTAGAGCACATTAAAACACATAATTTATGTAATATACATTTTTTTCGTGGAGTTGATCGTTTTTTAGATATTCCTTAATTTGGTTTCAGCCTTGAAAAACTTATACTTTTCTCATAGAGGAATTTATCAACTCGTGTGCCTACAAACAAAGAACTTCAGCTACATAGTAACCAGTTTTTGACTTTCACTTTAACCTATGGTTCGCCCTTTTTTTTCGCTTCTACTTACAAGGAAGCAAGTATTAAGACTATTTGTGCTAATTGTTTCTCGATGAGCATGAAGTAAATAGAAGCATAAGCTTTGTAACAATAATTTGTTGCAGAGATATAGAGAAAGTCATGTGAATGGAACACATCAGATTTTTCCATGTAAATGTGCTTGATGAAGTTGATAATGTCTTGGTGCAGAGAGAATATTGACGAATCACTGACGGGATGTTTAGTTGCTTCTTTTGCAGCTTCGTCTGCTGTTTTGTTCCTTTTATGCCAATGTGTGAGAGGGAGTCCAAAGATACCTTTTTATCGCTCTTATTAATATTATAGCTTAATAAGCTGATTTCGTGGATGAGTGCATGCTTTAGTTCGGAGCTTTGGGTGGCAAGCAGTACACATAATGAATATGTAAATATGGTACCTTTTAGAGGATGAATTAGTTATATATAGAAGGGCTTCCTTAATGGCGAGTACTTCACGAGAGAACACTGTAAAGAAGTGAGGCAAGCTATACAGCATTGCCTGGTCTGGATATCCTATAGCGCTTCCCCTTCCTTCATTGGATGCTGAACATTTTCGTGGTAGACTTCAGAGGCTATTCCCAGAAAATTCAACATATACGTTTTATTTGTCAGATAAATGTCTTTAATATTCGATATTTTACTCAAAAGCATTAGAGGCATTATTAAGAAAATAAAAATGTTTGGAACTTTTTCCATGTAATGGGTAGTTGGGGGTGGAGGACTTTTCTTGAAAATCTATGTGTCGCATCCTTGGAAGATACTGAACTTAAATACCATGTTTTGTATTTAACGTAATTTTCGTTTTTGAGTTATGCTGTACACAGACACACGCGCAGACCTTTTTCCAAAAATGCTTTTTTACTTTCTTTACACGTACTATGTACAGTGTTTAGAGAAGGTATTGAATTGCACCCAAAAATACGATACCAAGATTTCACCGGAAATACATCGTGTCCCCCTGCATCCCCCAAAAAAAAAGCATTTTTGGAAAAAGGTCCGAGTGTGTGTGTATGCAGTATAGCTCAAAAACAAAAAGACCGTTAAATACCAAACTTGGTATTTAAGTTTGGTATCCTCCAAGGATGCGGCAAGAAGATTTTCAAGAAAATTCCCCCAACCCAAACTACCTTTACATGGAAATATTTTTTCTAAATTTTGATTTTCTAAAAAATGACTGTAACGATTTTGACTAAAACCTCTTATATTTAAGATATTTACATGGCAAATAAAATGTATATCTTGAATTTTCTGGGAATTGGCTCTTAATTCAGGATAATTTTTATTGAATTTTGTATAACTGGTAAACCGTAAATAGACAAGAACTTACTACACAAAAAATGTGGATCACGATAAAACACACAATTTATATCATATAGTTTTTTTTCGTGTAGTTGATCGTTTTTGAGATATTCCTTGTTATTTAATTTCATCTTTATAAAACTTATACCTTTCTCATATAGGAATTTGTCAACTCCGTCTATACGAACAAAGGAACTTCAGTCAAATAACAATCAGTTTTGACTATCACTTTAACCTATGGTACTCCCTTATTTCACTTCTACTTACAAGGAAGCAAGTAATAAGACTATTTCTGCTGAGTTTTTCTCGATTAGCATGAAGAAAATAGAAGCATTAGCTTGTTAACAATAATTTTTTGCAGAGATGTAGAGAAAGTCAACATATTTTTATTTTGTCTACACGTGCAATGTACATTGTGTATAGAGAAGTTATTAGAATGCACTCAAAAAATTCAATACCGAGATTTTACCGGAAATATATGCTTTGGGTCCCCTTAAATCCAAAAAAGCGTTTCTGGAGAAAGTTCCATGTGTGCGTGTGCATGTGTGTGCGTGTGTGCATGTATGTGCGTGTGTGTAGCTGTGCACAGCATAGCTCAAAAACGAAAAGCCCGTTAAATACCAAACTTGGTATTTATGTTTGGTACCTTACAAGGATGCGACACGAATGTTTTTAAGAAAATCCCACAACCCCAACTACCCTTTACTAGAGTTTTTCTTCGAAAAGTTTGATTTTCTAGAAAATGGGTCTAACGATTTTGATTAAAATATCATATATATTAAAGATATTTACCTGACAAATAATATGTATATCTTGAGTTTTCTGGGAATATCCTCTGAAGATTCTGGATGAATTTTACGGCATTTTGCATAACTGCTAAACCGAAAGAGATGCACAAAAACTCACCACACAAAAAATGTAGAGCACATGAAAACTCAATTTATGATATATATTAATTTATTTATATATATATATATATATATATTACTTTCTCTAGCCCCATATGCACAATGTACATAGGGACAGAGAAGTATTGTAATGCACCTAAAAATTCGATACCGAGATTTCACCGGAAATATATGTTTTGAGGTCTCCTGAGTCCGAGAAAAGCATTTTTGGTTTCTCTAGCCCCATATGTACTATGTACATAGGGATAGAGAAGGTATTGTAATGCACCAAAAAATTCCATACCGAGATTTCACCAGAAATATATGTTTTGGGGTCCCCTGAGTCCGAAAACAACATTTTTAAAAAAAGGTCCGTGTGTGTGTCTGTCTGTGTGTGTGTCTTTGGACAGTATAGCCCCAAAACGAAAAGACCGTTAAATACCAAACTTGGTATTTAGGTTTAGTATTTTCCAAGGATGCGACACGCAGATTTTCAAAAAAATCCCCCTACTAAAAACTACCCTTTATATGGAACAAATTTCGAAAATTTTGATTTTCTTAACAATGGCTCTAACAATTTTGATTAAAATCCCGTATATTAAAGCTATTTATGTCGAAATAAAATGTGTATCTCGAATTTTTGGAGAATAACCTCTTAAGACCTCTTTATTCTGGATGAATTTTGCTTAACTGATAAACCGTAAGAGATAGAAAAAACTCACAATACAAAAAATGTACATCATGACAAAACACACAATTTATGCCCTTTACGTTTTTGCTGTGGGGGTAACCGTTTCTGAGATATTCCTTGTTATTGGTTTCAATTGTGAAGTACTTAAACTTTTCTCAGGCTGGAAGTGTCCGCTTTTCTTTTGTTCTACTCCTGGCCAAGCAAAGAAGTTATTTGCAATGACAACTGTGTAACGATAGCTTTTAAAACATTTGACAATCACTTTAACATAGTGCATTCCCTTATTCCATCCTACTTATAAGGAACTAAGTAATAACATTCTGCTAACATTTATTGATCAGCATTGTGTACAAAGAAGAATAATCTTTGTAGGAGTTTTGTAGAGCGGCTAGAAAAAGTTATGTGAGTGTAACACATCAGGTTTTTAAGTGTGTGTGTCTGTGGACAGCATAGCACCAAAACGAAAAGACTTTTAAATACCAAACTTGGTATTTAGGTTTAGTGTCTTCCAAGGATGCGACACGAAGATTTTCAAGAAAATCCCCCCACCCCAACTACCCTTTACATGGAACTTTTTTTGAAAATTTTCATTTTCTTAAAAATGGCTCTAACAGTTTTGATTAATAAACAAAGGAACTTCATTGACATAGCAACCAGCTTTTGACTATCACTTGAACCTACGGTAGTCCCTTGTTTCGCTTCTACTTACAAGGAAGCGAGTAATTAGACTATTTCTGCTATGTTTTCTGATTAGCATAAAGTAAATAGAAGTATAAGCTTTTTAAGAATTATTTGTTGCAGGGATATGGAGAAAGTCATGTGAATGGTACACATCAGATTTTTTCCCTTCTGCTAACAAGGAAGCAAGTAATAAGACTATTTGTGCTAATTTTTTTTCTCGATTAGCATGAAGTACATAGAAGCATAAGCTTTTTAACAATAATGTGCTGCAGAGAGATAGAGAAAGTCATGTGAATAGAACACATATTTTTTTTTTTTTCGTGAAGTTGATCGTTTTTTAGATATTCCTTGTTTTTGGCTTCAGCTTTAAAAAAGTTATACTTTTCTCATACAGGAATTTGTCAACTCTTGTCCATACAAACAAAGGAACTTCAGTCACAAAGCAACCAGCTTTTTACTATCACTTTAACCTATGGTACTCTCTTATTTCTCTTCCTCTTACAAGGAAGCAAGTAATAAGACTATTTTTATTCTTAGGTCTCTATCTCTTATTTTCTCTCTCTCTCTCTCTCTCTCTCTCTCTCTCTCTCTTTCTCTCTTTCTTGCTCTCTCTCTCTCACATACACACACACTCTCGAATTCACACTTCCAGACTTTGCGGAGGATAGGGAATGATCTAGGATAGAGAAAAATCCCGGGAATCGAACCCGTGACCTCTCTCACAGGTGTTCTATCGATTAAACTACGGGGCTAACCTAAAACGGAATTTTTACTCCACTAAGTAGTATTTACTGTCATATGTTATATTTACTACGCTGTTTCCTTTTAAATTGAATACTGCTTCTTTTATTGTGAGTACCTCAGCTGTACGGCCTACATCTACCATCAAATATCCGGCACAGAAACATGTTTGTTCACCGTTCAAGTTATTCAGTGTAAATAGTATCATGGACATCCACCAAAAGTAAATAAAAACCGTCATTGTCTATCATCTTAATGTGTACGAATCGCAATAACGGAGGAGAATAAAATAATAATAATAATAATAATAATAATAATAATAATAAGAATTATAATAATAGTAATAATAATAATAATAATAATAATAATAATAATGATAGTACTAATAATAATGATACTACTATTACTACTACTACTACTACTACTACTACTACTACTACTACTACTACTACTACTACTACTACTACTACTACTACTACTACTACTACTACTACTAATAATAATAATAATAATAATAATAATAATAATAATAATAAACGAGAATCCTTGCTTTTGGTTTTATGTGGGATCGCTCATTATGTTTTACATAACTAGGTCCCGGAATTTTAGGTATTCTTAACCTTCAGTTCGGCATTTATAAACCCTTAAGGTTTTATTTGTGATTCATTATTACTATCAAAAATAATTTTATTTTATATTTTTAATATTTTTTTTGCTACACATATGTTTTTACGCTGAAAATAAGTTGTTGGAACAAAAACTAACAATACTTTTTCTAATTTTCTTACTTGACTAACATTCACTCATAAATGTATCTACTCCTTGTTAATAATCAACATATAACACACAATATATTTTACTATCATTTTGATTTTACTTTCTAAAAACGCAATAGATATAAAACTGTACCCAAACAATCATCTGGTATGACTGGCTTGCTGATTTTGCTTTGTTGTCTTATGTAATAATATGTATTTAAATAATCTATTTCACTGGAGTTATCCTATCGAATTCTACTCATAAGCAAACAAACTAAGTTAAATAAGTACAATATCTTCCAAGGATGCGTAACGAAGATTTTGAAGAAAATCAACCTACTCCAGCTACCGTTTACATGATACATTTTTCGAAAAATTTGATTTTCTCAATAATGACTCAAATGCTTTTAATTAAAATGCCATATGTTTAAGATATTTTCATTTTAAACCAAATATATATATATATATATATATATATATATATATATATATTGAATTTTCTGGAAATAGCCTCTAAAGACCTCTACAAACTGGATGTCTTTTGTATAACTTTTGCATAACTGGCAAGCCGTAAGGGATAGACACAAACTCACTGCGCAAATATTAGATCTCGTTAAAACACACGATTTATGACATACACCTTTTTTCGTAAAGTTAACCGTTTTCGAAGTATTCCGAGTTATTAGTTTTAAATTTAGCTACTTAAACTATTCTCAAACGGAGATTCAAATTTCTTTTTGTCTCTCTTTTTTTTTTACTCCTAGCAAGCAAAGATAATTTCAATTGTTTCACATAGCGACCGGCTTTTAAAAGATTTAACTATCGCTAACGCATTCTTTTATTTCCCTTCTACTTATGAAGAAGCAAGCAATAAGACAATTCTGCTAACGTTTTTCATGACGTGGATAAAAGAATAATCTTTGTAATGAAAACTGTATTTGCGGAACAGCTAGACAAATCCATTAATGTGAATGGAACTCATCAGATGTTTGTTTTCTCTACTCGTACTATGTACATAGTGTATAGAGGGAGTATTGTGTTCTGTCCAAAAATTCGATACCGAAATTTCACCGGAAATACATGTTTTAGGAACCCTTGAATCCAAAAGAAAAGTGCATTTTTAGAAAAAGGTCCATGTATATGTCTGTGGACAGCATAGCTCAAAAACGAAGAGGTTGGTATTTAAGTTTGATATCTTCCAAGCATGCGACACGAAGATTTTCAAGAAAATATCCCCACCCCAAACTACCCTTTACATGGAAAAGTTTTCAAAATATTAGTTTTTCTCAAATATGTGCTCTAATGATTTTGATTAAAATCTCTTATATTTAAGATATTTACATGACAAATAAAATGTATACCTTGAATTTTTTTGGGAATATCTTCTGAAGACCTCTATATTCTGGATGATTTTTTTGAATTTTGCATTACTCGCAAACCGTAAGAGATATAAGAAAACTTACTACACAAAAATTCAGATCTCGATAAAACACACAATCTATGTCATATACACTTTTTCGTGGAGTTGGCTGTTTTCGAGATATTCCTTGTTATTAATTTCAGTTTTAAAATGCTTAAAACTTTTCTCATAGGGGAACTTATCAACACTTGGCAACGCAAAGAAACGGATTTCAATCCCATGGCAATCACATTTTAAAACATTTGGCTGTCGGTTTAGCATAGTGTATTCCCTTATTTCCCTCCTACTTATCAGGAACTAAGCAATAAGACGTTTCTGCTCATATTTATCTCGAATAGCAAGAAGTGGATAGAAGATAAGTTTATTAACAATAATTGTTACAGAGATGTAGAGAAAATCATGTGAATGGAGCACATAGATATTTTGGATTCAGGGGTACCCAATGTATTTCCGGCGAAATCTCGGTATCCAATTTTTGGATGCATTACAATATCTTCTGTACACACTATGTCCATAGTACGTGTAGAGAAAGTAAAAATGAGCGTCTGTAGGAATAATTTGTAGAAGAAACGAAAAATAACAACTTTAGAGAAAGTCATGTGAATTGAACACACCAGAATTTTTTCTGTCATTTTGAGAACACATTTTAAAATATTTTAAGGTTATAGTAGAGATATTTAAAACATCTTGAAGGTAATTTGTGTGCTTTTGGGATCGTTTTAGTCACTTGGAGCAACTCAGGATGCATAGGATAACCCATTTCTGAGATTTTGAAGGGGTACCTTCCCCAACATAATACACATTTTAGGGATAATTTTAACCCCTTCCTCTGCATTGTGGGCGATGTTTGAGGAATTTATTTCAACTTGCTGAAGTGTTTCTTTGTTTTGTTGTTGTTTAACGTCCTTTATTCTGGGTGGTCATATCGGACGATGAATGAAATTGATGAAATGATGCTCAAATGATCTTGAGATTTGTGGAACTTAAAGCTACTCGTCATTCGTCTTCTCAGGACAAGGGAAAACCCCCGAAAAAAACCTTATCCAGGTAACTCACCCTAAGCGAGATTCGAACTCGCGACCTTTTGAATGTGAGGCAAATATGCTACCACTACACTTAATCAGGCGGGCTTTCAGTGTTATATTTTAGAGTTTGTGTGCTTGCAGTTTATTTGTGGCAGTTTTTGAAAGTTCTTTGGGTTGTGAGCTATTTCGAATGTTTGTAAAGCTTTTCCATACCATTTGGAAGGTGTTTGGGACTACAGCTGTTTCACGATATGGATTTTTATCTCTTTTTACAATCCATTTCCCACCATTTTGAGTGCTGCAACAAGCACTTTCGAGCGCTTGTAAGGGCATTTCATGATTTTGAGGGTATTTAAGACTCTAGGACACATATTTTTAGGGTATGCATAAGATATTTTAGCTGTTTTTCCATTCATTTCAAGCCATTTTGTGGGTCACAGTCTCTAAACAAGTATGCATTTCCAGGCATTTTTGTTAATATATTACAGTATGTTTCTGTGTTGTCTAATGGTTTTTAATAATTTTTCAGACATTTTAACACATTTTGGTACTATTTTTCAATATTACTCAGCGTTTTTAGTGCATTTCCATGTATTTTGTAGGTGATTTTAACGCTGGATCAGCAATTTCGACAGATGTTAAGGCATGTTATACCATTTTGAAATGTTTAGAGCCTTACTACACGTATTTTCAGATTATGGATCAGATGTCTTAACTCTTTATTCGACTACTCGATCATTTTTGGGGTATTTTGGTCCTAAAACAGGAGTTTTAGCTCTTATTATGTCTTTTTTTATATTTTTAGAGTATTTAATGATTTTAAATCTTTTACAGGTACTCTAGTTTATTTTGAGACTATTTTCAGCAATTTTCAGTGTTTTGTAGAGCTTTTTGTCTCCTTATACATCATTTATGTCATTTTTTTAAGAAATTGAGAACCATAGATGAGGTCCGAAGCTCTCAGGCGGTAAGCCTTTCAGCAAGTTCTTTTAAGGATTTGGGGCAGCGGTAAAGGTACGTTAAGGAGCGTTTTAAAGGTATTTAGGCTATTTGTCAGGTATTTTTGTTTGAGTTATAACTGTTTTTATTTTTTCTGGTAAATGTTGACATTTTATGCTAATTTAAGTCGTTTCTGCAACAATTTTCTACGTTTCTACAATAAATTCTGTCATTATTCTGACGCTTTTCGTGCTAATTCTTAGGTGTTATACCATTTCCATGAGTTCCTAGATGCTTTTATAGATTGTCTTTTCTTTATAATTGGGTCATCTCTTCCTCTAGTTTAGACCCTTCATGATCAGTTTTGTATTTTGTTTCAGTATCCCTTTGTCCTTTAAGAGTAACATTGTATTCTTTGTACAAACTTCTGCTGTTTTCCCCCCACTTTCTCTACACGTACTATGTAAATAGTGTAAAATACCCAACATTCGATGCCGAGGTTACGTCGGAAATACACGTTTTAGGGCCCTCTGTATCAAAACAAGCATTTTTAGAAAAAGGTTTGCCTGTGTGTATGTGTGCGTCCGTGTGTCCATGCGTTTGTGAACACGATAACCCTAAAAGAAAAGTAGGTAAAATACTAAACTTGGTATCAAAGTTTAATATCTTCCTAAGATGCGACATGAAGATTCTGAAGAAAATCCTCGCACCCCGTACTGCACTTTACATGGAAAATATTTCCAAAATGTTCATTTTCTCAAAAATGGCTTTAACGATTTTGGTTAAAACAACAATTTATGTCGTGTACATTTTTTCGTGAAGTTGAGATATTTTGAGTTATTCTCATTTTAAAATGTTTCAACTCCTGGTCATACAAAGAAACGGATTTCAATCACACGGCAACCAGCGTTTAAGAGATTTGCCTATTTGACTTTTTCTGGAAAAAGGTCCAGTGTCTGTGTGTGTGTGTGTGTGTGTGTGTGTGTGTGTGTGTGTGTGTGTGTGTGTGTGTGTGGATTTCTCATTTATAATATTATGTCAATTGATTAGCAATTGCGTATCAATAAATAACGTGAATATACACGAGCTTTCTCTAACAGTTAAATTGGGTACAGTAATTTAATTTGCGACTTTAGAATAAAATGTCATATACAAAATCAATTTAATTGTTTAAGGCAAATCGGAAATCAGAATTATTCTAGCCGTGGAGTCCTGGTTTCGAGGTGACAAATATTTAACACTTGATGCACTACCGATCAGCAAACATATTTTCAATTACGTATACTGCAGACACTTCAAATGACCCAGGTTCGAGTCTCGGGCAGTACATTTAGAGGCGAGAAATACTTAAACACTGGATACACTACCGAACAGTATACAGATTTTCAATTACATATACTCCAGATACTTCAAATGACCCAGGTTCGAGTTTAGGGCAGTACATTAATATTTAATCTTGTATAGGGCTTATGCTTCGAATAAACTTTATTCAATATAACGATTCTATAACTAAGAACATTATATAGCATATATAAACTTACAAACGAAAGGAATTACTGCGGTATTAATCAGGCTATGAATTAGTGCTATGTTAAAAAGATATAAGTTCACCTAATTGCACTACATCACATTAAAGTATAATTTGTGATCCTAGGTCCTTGGATTGAATCCGTAACTTTCGACGATTTTTAAGTTTTGGGCTGAATCCTAAACTATAAGGCCAATATTAACATTGAAAAGTGAGCTTTGATGCGTTAACATGTTAAACTAATATCTTGTATTGCTTTTAACCTAGAAGGTCTCGGTTCGAGTCTAGGGCAGCACACTAATCTTTAATCTTGTATAGGGCTTGTCTAGATAAATGCATCAAATAACCTTTACTCAATATAGGGGGCTTACGTACTATGATTTAAATATATACAGATGTATGGTCAGGGGTTCGAACTAAAACATGTAAACCATATTTATCATGAACAGGTAATCCTGACGAGACGATACAAATGTATGCACACGTAAGCAATTGCGAGAATAAATTATGGTTGCAGGGTTTTGGTGCGATTCCATGTTTAGCATTCAAGGATATTTTAAGATTTATGCAAAATCCTCAACTATAAGGCGTACATTAACGGAAAAAGTGCATATTGATCATTTAATATTCTAAGTAATTCTTAACCTACTGGAGCGGCTATGCCTTCACATGACTTTCAGTACCCATTCTTCAACAAACTATTCTTGCAAAGCTTATTCTTTTGTAACTAAGGACGTTATATAACATAAATAAAGTTACAAACGAAGAGAATTACTGCGATTTTTAACCACCTAATTACTTTATAAAAAGAATACCACTTCGATTCCCGGCGCAGCTTGCATGAATTATATTTCATCTATAAATACATGCTAATCTGCCATAATTCCAAGACCTTGGTCCTACAGTGCCCATAAATGCATTTAACATTTGAATTACGTATATACAACATTCTAATCCTCGCAGTCAAGGCTTCGACTACCGAAACCTTAGAGTATACTTCTTAACCTAAAGCTCCCCCCCCCCTTCGATCCCTGATTCGTTGGACTTTAATTCCATGACATAGGGGGAGAGCAAATAAAACGACGGCCTCCTCTGTTCCTGAATATTGACACCAATGAAATAGATATCGTTAGAGTCTTTGTTCGAATCTGTGAAGGATCCGTTTTTATAACTTTGAAACTAAGAGCGGTATATAGCATAAATGAATTTACACATGAGGTGGAATATTGGGATATTAAGCAGACCAATAGCAGTACGTTTCACCACATTTCATGAGAGCATCTTTTAGAATTTCATATGTACATATGTATTCGAACTTTAAAAGCTAAAGTACACATTGGAATGAATAAACAATACAAACAGACCTCAAACGCTGAGAAATATAAAGTTTGACAGATACACTGAAATGAATTCTTACTTCCAAATAATAATGTCATCAGCATCACAACAATTTCAAGTTTCTGGAAACACTTAAAAGCCTCTTTCGTAATTATTATGAACGAAATGGACTTTGGCATTTCTTGTGGATAATACCACGAATAGAAATATAATTTAACTGGAGAGAAAACAACAAATCACAAACAAAAATACAGTACATATGCAAGACAATTAAACCTATTGCATGATAAATATATAGTTCCAAGAGTCCTTAAACGAAAACGGGAGCTTTTTTTTAAACGCCTGCTATTACTACTTGCGGCACCGCAGGCGAGAAAACGGGAGATTTACAAAAATATTGCCACGCCTACTGTTGTTAATTCAAGAAACTCGCTTGGCTATGAGAGGATAGATTAGGGAAAATGTACTTTTCTCTACAGTTAGGCGTGCATATGGGAACGTAGCTCTAAACCATCTTTAATACCGGGAAAATAGCCCACATAATCCAGTAGAGGGACGTGGATAGGTTAACTAATCTACTAATTTAAAGACAACACTTCTGAATACAAACAGTTATAGTGTTACCTTTTTACATGATTCCACGTTTTAACATCTTGGCATCCTTCTTACCTGACCATCCCCAACTAGCTACATATTACCAAAAGAGGAAGACGCTACTCTACCGGTGATTTTTATTAATAACAAAGTTAACAATGTCGCCAAGATATAAAAACATAATATATATTTCCAGTATAACCACAATCAGGAAAATAGCCCAAGAAACATGAATAAGATTCCATTAATGTTTCCCAAACGCACTACCGCAATGCGGCATATTGTGTTCAGGAAAGATGTGAGCAACATTCACATGAAAGTATATTTACCACAGCAACTCACAGTGGCTCCTGGACTTCCAAGGAGCTGTAGAACATGTTCCATCAGGCATTGAAGTGACACGCGTATTTCCATTCAAAGCCAACACAAACTCTTCTATCCAATTCCATCATATGATTAAACAATCAGAACATGACCGAAATGTTTCTTATAGACCATGCGCAGGGACAGGAAACATTTTCTATCAATGATAATGTATTACAAGAAAAAAAATCTGATGTGTTCCATTCACATGACTTTCCCTACATCTCTGCAACAAATTATTGTTAAAAAGTTTAGGTTTCTATTTACTTCATGCTAATTGAGAAAAAATGAGCAGAAATAGTCTTGTGACTTGCTTCCATGTAAGATGAAGGGAGAAAGGGAGTACCATATGTTAAAGTGATAGTCAAAAGCTGGTTGCTATGTGAGTACAGTTCCTTTGTTTGTATGGACAGGAGTTGACAAATTCCTGTATGAGAAAACTGTAAGTTTTTTAATCCTGGAACCAAAAATCAGGAATATCTTAAAAATGATCCACTCCAAGAAAAAATGTGTATAGCATAAATTGTGTGTTTTAACGTGCTCTACATTTTCTGTGTGTTAAATTCTTGACCATCTCTTAAGGTTTAGCATTTATGCAGAAACCCGTAAAATTCATCCAGAATTCAGAGGCTATTCCCAGAAAATTCAGGATATACATTTTATTTGTCAAGTAAATATCTTAAATATACGAGATTTTAATCAAAATTGTTAGAGCCACTTTTTAGAAAATCAAAGTTTTCGAATTTTTTTCCAAGTAAAGGGTAGTTTGGGGTGGGGGGATTTCCTTGAAAATGTTCGTATCGCATCCTTGGAAGATACCAAACTTAAATACCAAGTTTCGTTTTTAACAGTCTTTTCATTTTTGAGCTATACTGCCCACAGGCACACTCACACACAGACACACACGTGGACATGTTTCTAAAAATGCTTTTTTTGGATTCAGGGGGTCTCAAAACATATATTTACGGTGAAATCTCGGTATCGAATTGTTGGGTGCTATACAATACCTTCTCTATACACTATGCACGTAGTACGTATCGAGAAAGTAATAATAAACTTTGTACAACGCAGGTATTCTGAAAACTATACCACCATATAAATAATATTCATGAACATGTGTGACACATTTCCAAGCGCGAGATGTCCGTGCAACGAGGAAATTGCAATTGATTGCATTTGCCCACTATAAGCACAAATAATTGTAATAATCACCAGAGGATACAAATCTATCATGAACGGCAAGTAATACCGAGAATCAATCTTCATTATTATTACTATTATTATTATTATTATTATCATCATCATTATTATTAATATTATAATAATTATTATTATTGCTGTTGTTCACACTCCAGGAACAAGTCTGTCGTTAGTAAATGCTTCAGCGGACGACATTTTGAAAGAAGTGATGGGTTCAATTCAATTCCCGCAATACCACATCAACAGAATTTCATCCCCACGCCTCTCATAGAGGAATGAACCACAATCATCACCGAATAGAGGTAAAATAGTTGGTAGAGAAGGTAGGTATTGTATTCCACCCAAAAATGTGATACTCCGATTACACCGGCAATATGTTTTAAGGTCCCAATGTATCCAAAAGGCATATTTTTAAATTATTTAGTATATAGAGATAGAGAAGAAATTGTATTCAATTCAAAATTCAATCCCGAGATTTCGCCGTAAATAAATTTTGAGGTCTCCTGAATAAAAAAAAAAACAGTTTTACTGTCTCTACCGCAAAGATAGGTATAGAAGGTATTGTATTCCATTCAAAGTTCAATCCTGATATTTCACGGAAATACACGTTTTGAGATTCCCACTGCATCCGAAATAGAATGTCCAGAAAAAGATCTGTATAAGTTCCTCCACCTGAAAAAAACGTTATCTCAAAAAATAATGTGATAGTAAAATACCAATAGCTATAGAAAGATGTAACTCGTCAGTTTTCTGTTCTGCTTCAATTTAATGAGTACAGAAAGTATTGCATTACACCCAATAAGATTTTTCACCGGAAATTTATGTACATTGACGAAATTGATCCTGGAGCCATAGAGTATGTGAAACTAAAACACTTTTTACCTTTGTGTGAATCAAGTGTATTGATTTTAAAAGTTTATATAAATAGCGAGTACGTGAAATATACTTGCCTCTATAATAACATACCTAATAAATGATTAATAAAATCGAAATAATTCAATGTTATCGTACGCTTATAATTTAGAGTATTACCTATGTTAACATTGAAATTTGATAACGCTTTCTATGTGTATATATATAATTAATATTTGGAGATGAATTAATAAAATTCTATTTTTAGGCATTTATCTTGTTCGTTTTTGATCTGTGCTTAGGCTGTCGTTTCTCAGAGTTGCTCTTCTTGTTTTGCGATGTTTGCATTGGTTTGCTTGGCAGTTGTAGTAGGTGTGATGATAAGTCTGGCATATTCCTTTGACCTGTATTTGCTTTGCGGTTCACTGTGTCTTGTTTTGATGGAATGCCATTCTTCTGACTCTTGTATTGCAATTTGGTTTTTGTCTTGATTGAAGATTTAATGTCCATTTCATTTGATTTCTGTTGCTTTCTGTTCTCTGATGGATTCCTCAATTTCATTCTTTGAATCAGGATTGGTCTGTTAATGTCCTTAACTAAATCACCTAGTGCTCGTATATCCGCAGTCAAGGCCTTCGCACTTGCTTAATATTACATTAGCAATTTGGGTCTTCCATCAGCCTTTTACTATGGGATGGTATGAATAAGTAATGCTTATCTGGTTGCAGATCCGTTTGAGATTCGCTCATTTTTCTGAAACAGCGATAAATATATATAAATACACATTTATAAAACACTAAACATTTTTATTCATAATATTCGTCTATTAGAATGTAAAAACAATGGAACTTGCACTACATTCATTGCCTCATGTTATCTTTTACTTTGGGATTCCATCTGCGATTTTATATGCTCATTCAGGTTTGAACTGAAGAATAACTAAGAGTGATTCTTTGTAGATGCAGGTTGAAGCTCTACATGGCCATTATACCAGCATTCGCACAATCCAAACTTGTAAGCAGTCGACTTTAATCTTTGCTCATGGATTGTAATTGTGTTTCTCTGAAATGTGAACAAAATTAATAGTCATCGTCAAATAGTGCTAAAATATTTTTCCATAGTATAAAAAAGCATATAAGAAACTAATAGCATTCGGTCCTGAATATTAACTTATATTGAGAAATATATCGAGTTACATATGCAGTGTAATTATAGCTCTTAAGGATCTGATGCAATATGTCTATATTATCGGAAGAGCCTGTTGGATAAACACTCATATGTTTGTTTGTTTTTACGCACTATGTACATAGTGTAAGGAGAAGGTATTGCGCTCCACCCAAAAATTCGATTCCGAGAGTTCACCGGAAATATATGTTTTAGGGTTCCTTGTATCCAAAAAAAGCATTTTCAGAAAAAGGTCCGTGTCTGTGTCCGTGTGTCTGTGAACACGATAACTCAAAAACGGAGAGTCGGTAAAATACCAAACTTGGTATTTAAGTTTAGTGCCTACCAGGGATACGACACGAAGATTTTGAGAAAAATCCCCCCCAAACTACCCTTTACATGGAACATTTTTCGAAAATTTTGATTTTCTAAAAAATGACTAACGATTTTGATTAAAATATCATATATTAAAGATATTTACCTGTCAAATAAAATGCATATTTTGAATTTTCTGGGGATAGCCTCTGAAGACTAGTCTGAATGAATTTTACGTAATTTTGCATAACTGCTAAACCGTAAGAGATAGATTAAAACTTACCACACAAAAAATGTAGAGCACATTAAAACACACAATTTATGCTGTATACATTTTTTTTCGTGGAGTTTTTTGAGATATTCCATGTTTTTGTTTTCAGGCGCGAAAAAATTAACTGTTCTCATACAGAAATTTGTTAACTCCTGTCCATACAAACAATCCAATTTTTTGGATTTTCTATGTACATAGAAAGTAATAAAAAACTGATGTGTACCATTCACTTAAAAAGCTTATACTTCTATTTACTTTATGCTAATCAGAAAAAAATAGCAGAAATAGTCTTATTACTTGCATCCTTGTAAGTAGAAGCCAAATAAGGGACTACCATTGGTTAAAGTGATTGTCAAAACCTGGTTGCTATGTCAATGAAGTTCCTTTGTTTATATGGATAGGAGTTGACAAGTTCCTGTATGAGAAAAGTATACGTTTTTCATAGCAGAATCCAAAAATAAGGAATGTCACAAAAACGACTAACTCCACGAAAAAAAAAATGTATATAACATAAATTGTGTGTTTGAATGTGCTCTACATTTTTGTGTAGTAAGTTTTTGTCCATCTCTTACGATTTAGCAGTTATTCAAAATTTAGTAAAATTCATCCAGAATAAACTACTCTTCAGAGGCTATTCCCAGAAATTTCAAGATATACATTTCATTTGTCAGGTAAATATGTTTAATATCCGAAATTTTAATCAAAATCGTTAGAGCCATTTTTGAGAAAATCAAAATTTTCGAAAAAAGTTCCATGTAAAGGGTAGTTTGGGGTGGGGGTATTTTTCTCAAAATCTTCGTGTCGCATCCCTGGAAGATACTAAACTTAAATACCAAGTTTGGTATTTTACCGACTTTTCGTTTTTGAGTTATCGTGTTCACAGACACACGGACACACGGACACACACACACACACGGACCTTTTTCTGAAAATACTTTTTTTAGATACAGGGGACCCTAAAACATATATTTCCGGTGAAATCTCGGTATCGAATTTTTTGGTGGAGTGCAATACATTCTCTATTCACTATGTACATAATCTGATGTGTACCATTCACATGACTTTCTCCATATCCCTGCAACAAATAATTCTTAAAAAGCTTATACTTCTATTTACTTTATGCTAATCAGAAAAAAATAGCAGATATAGTCTAATTACTCGCTTCCTTGTCAGTAGAAGCGAAATAAGGGACAACTGTAGGTTAAACTGATAGTCAAAAGCTGATTGCTATGTCAATGAAGTTCCTTTGTCTATTTGGATAGGAGATGACAAGTTCCTGTATGAGAAAAGTATACGTTTTGTATAGTAGAAACCAAAAATAAGGAATGTCACAAAAAAGACGAACTCCACGGAAAAATTTATATAACATAAATTATGTGTTTTAATGTGCTCTACATTTTTTGTGTGGTAAGTTTTTGTCCATCTCTTACGGTTTAGCAGTTATTCAAAATTTAGTAAAATTCATCCTTTATAAACTACTCTTCAGAAGCTATTCCCAGAAAATTCATGATATAAATTTTATTTGTCAGGTAAATATGTTTAATATACGGAATTTTAATCAAAATCGTTAGAGCCATTTTTGAGAAAAATCAACATTTACGAAAAAAGTTCCATGTAAAGGGTAGTTGGGGGTGGGGGTATTTTTCTCAAAATCTTCGTGTCGCATCCCTGGAAGATACTAAACTTAAATACCAAGTTTGGTATTTTACAGACTTTTCGTTTTTGAGTTATCGTGTTCACAGACACACGGACACACACACACACACACACACACACACACACACGGACCTTTTTGTGAAAATGCTTTTTTTGGATATTGGGGACCCTAAAACATATATTTCCGGTGAAATCTCGGTATCGAATTTTTTGGTGGAGTGCAATACTTTCTCTATACACTAAGTACATAGTGCGTATGGAGAAAGTAAAAATGGAAATAAATGTCTGTATTCATAGAAAGTATTTATCATTAGCATTATGCATCTAATATGTTCATGTTATGTGTTATGAGCCTATGTGATTTTTTGAGCCTCAAAAGACACATTTGGCGTGTTTTTGGAAAATGTCTTAAACTTCACTATATACTCCTACTGTGGAATCTCAAGAATTGTTAGCATTTATTACATCGGGGTTTGTGTGGTTTAAGCGCTTACTTATTAGCACAACTTTTCAAGTACTCCTCGCCTGCCCCCATAGCACGTTGATGCAGTATAGCTTGAGCTCTTACTAGTTTGGATAAGTTCTTGATCCCGGTTTATTGACTTTGGTAGTTCCATATATGAGAGTGTCATAAGGAGAGCCGCTACACACCAAGGCATTGACTGCAACCACAGATTTCTAGGAAGCAATGCCTTGAGACATTTTTGAAATATGTTTTTTTCCGCAATTCATTGTGTCATTGCACGAAAGGTCTGAGTTTAAATGGTTGTGCAAATGAGCAGCTTACGTTTTTGCATTAAAGAAGAGCGAAACTAGTTTTTGTCTCGATGGTTTATGGAATAAGTATGAAATCTCCAAAGAGCAAATAATTTTTTTATTATTGCCTACTTGTTTAAGGTTGATTTCTTCTGTTTAATCATAAGCTTCTTGTACTGATCCATGAACCCTCTGGGATCATATATTTCTAATCAATTCTCTATTTTACTATTAAAATACACCCCTTGAATGTCGATTCTAAGACTTTTTCATTACCTTAGCTTTCTTTGATAGTACATCTCTCAATGTTTGATACTTGAATATCTTCACTCGATATTGATGTTGCACTGTCGATTTCTGGTCTCCCGCTGCTCGATGCGCTCGTTCCGATGGACTCCGGACTCTTTACAGCAAAGCGGATGACAGACGGCCTATTCTGCTGCATAGCTGTCGGTTCTGAAATCAGTGGATAAGACATAAATAGTAATTGCAATAATAACCAATAATAACATATACAATGCCAATCAAGCGTTATTCTTTTATTTACTTGATGATATTCGAGACGAACATTAACAGAAATGGCCTTATTCCACTGTTCCTTATAAATATGGTCATAAGAAAATTCCCAGGTTAAAGGGGTAGTCTTGTCGTTTAAAAACTGTTGCTATGTAAAACAACTGAAACTCGGTTGTCTTAGCATTGCTTGTTGTAAAGCAGGAGAGATGAAGCGGAACGTCACTTGCATTTTGAGAGAGTTGAAGTAGTTTATAGTAAATAAAGGCAATAAAATGGAATAACTCTAGATGTTATACTTAAATAACAATTCCTTTCCATTAATGACAGTTTAGTTAGCTTATAGATGAAGTCAATAAAAGGAATACCGGAGCTAATAAACTTAAATAAAAAGTTTGGTATTTTTATTCGTATTGTTTTCTTTGTTTGCAGTACTATCCTCAGATATGCACATGCTAACATTCTTCAGAAAATATTTTTTTTTGGTTAAGGGGTCTTCAAAACATAAATTTCCGGTGAAAAATCGTATTGAGTGTAATGCAATACTTCCTGTACTCATTAAATTGAAGCAGAACAGAAAACTGACGAGTTACATCTTTCTATAGCTATTGGTATTTTACTATCACATTATTTTTTGAGATAACGTTTTTTCAGGTGGATGAACATAGACATATCTCTTTCTGGACATTCTATTTCGGATGCAGTGGGAATCTCAAAGCGTGTATTTCCGTGAAATATTAGGATTGAACTTTGAATGGAATACAGTATCTACCTTCTATACCTATCTACGCGGTAGAGACAGTAAAACTGTTTTCTTTTTTATTCAGGAGACCTCAAAACTTATTTACGGCGAAATCTCGGGATTGGATTTTGAATTGAATACAATGTCTCCTCTAACCCTATGTACTAAATAATTAAAAAATATGCCTTTTGGATACATTGGGACCTTAAAACATATTTGTGGTGTAATCGCGGTATTAAATTTTTGGGTGGAATACAACCTATGTGCATAATTAATGCTTGCCATGAGTGTAAAAACTATTTTACCTCTATTCGGTGATGATTGTGGTTCATTCCTCTCATGCAATTTATGAGAGGTGTAGGGATGAAATTCTGGGGACGTGGTATTCCCGGGTACTGGAGTATACGTGATTGAGATTTTGTATTCTGTCCGGTAGTGCATCAAGTATTTCACTTCTAAAAGATTACCTAATGTACTACCCGAGACTCGACCCTGAAAATATGTATGCTGTTCGGTAGTGCATCAAATGTTTAAGTATTTCACTTCTAAAAGATTACCTAATGTACTACCCGAGACTCGACCCTGAAAATATGTATGCTGTTCGGTAGTGCATCAAATGTTTAAGTATTTCACTTCTAAAAGATTACCTAATGTACTACCCGAGACTCGACCCTGAAAATATGTATGCTGTTCGGTAGTGCATCAAATGTTTAAGTATTTCACTTCTAAAAGATTACCTAATGTACTACCCGAGACTCGACCCTGAAAATATGTATGCTGTTCGGTAGTGCATCAAATGTTTAAGTATTTCACTTCTAAAAGATTACCTAATGTACTACCCGAGATCGACCCTGAAAATATGTATGCTGTTCGGTAGTGCATCAAGTGTTAAATATTTGTCGCCTCGAAGCCAGGACTCCACGGCTAGAATAATTCTGAAACAATTAAATTCATTTTGTATATAACATTTTATTCACAAGTGGCAAATTAAATCACTGTATCTAATTTAATTGTTAGCGCTAACTCGCGTATATTCACGTTATTTATCGATACGCAATTGCTAATCAATTGACAATACTATAAATGAGAAACCATTTAAGTAATGATTACAGCTTCTACATGAGAAAACATAGACACTGTTATCGCTTTTGTCATCTCTAATTTGCACGCGCCTCTAATTGAGTTAACGCCATTAGCAGACCGACAAAGGTGAGGGAGGAGGGCTACGTTATCACTTGTAGTTACATGAAAAACACGTGTCATTAAGACTGGGTCATCACCTGGATGTGAAAGCGCCATTACTGACAGTATAGCTCAAAAACGAAAAGACCGTTTATCAAACCTGATATTTAAATTTGGTATCTTCTAAAAACTACCATCCAAAACTACTCTTTACATGGAACATTTTTCGAAAATGTTGATTTTCTCAAACATGGTTCTAACGATTTTGATTAAAATACCTTATGTTTAATATATATTTAAGACAAACGAAATGTATATCTTGAATTTTCTGGAAAGAGCCTGTGAAGACCTCTTCATTCTGCATGACTTTTGTATAATTAGGAAACCGTAAGAGATATCAAAATTTTACTACGCAAAAAATGTAGATATCATTATTTACGTCATATACGTCTTTTTGCTTTCTCTACAACTAAGTACATAGTGTATAGAGAGGTATTATATTGTAGCCAAACATTCTATACCGAGATTACATACAATTTATGTCATTTATATAAATTTTGTTTTGTAGAGTTAACAGTTTTCGAGATATTCCAGATTAATGGTTTCAATTTTAAGCCACTTACTTTTCTCAAACGGGATGAAATTGGTTTTCTCGTTTCTCGTTTGCTTACCGGCTTTAAAGGACGATACTTTAGCCTGTGCATTTTCTTATTTCCCTTGTACTTACGAATAAGCTAGTAATAAGACTAATTCTGCTTATGCTTATCTTGATTAGCATGATGTAGATAACAGATTAGTGTTTTGAAAAAATATTTGTTTATCGAACAGCTAGAGGACATCACGTGAATGGAGCACATTAGATCTTTTCCCCTTTTATTTATGAAGAACCAAGTAATAAGGAAGAATTTCTGCTAATGTTTATCTCGATTATCATGAAATAGATAGAAGAATAAGATTTTTAACAATAATTTGTTACATAGTTGTAGAGAAAGTCATGCAAATGGAACACATCGGATGTTTTGTTTTTTTAATGACTTTCTCTATGTACGTAGATACTTAATAGATAGAGAGATCATTGTATTCCTCTCATCCTAAAATTGCATACCGATGTTTCACCGGAAACACATGTTTTGAGGTCCTCTGAAACCGAAAAAAATGGAAAAGTCCTGCCTTGTTCTGTGTGTCTGTCTGTCTATCTGCCTGCATGTTGTCTGTTTGTTTTTTTATCTGCTTGTGGGCGCATCTTAAAAGCAAAATACCAAACTTGTTATTTGCAAGGATGCGATACGGAGATTTTCGGAAAATCGCTCCCTCCTCCCAACCAAAGTTACCCTTTACATGGAAGATTTTTCAAAAATGTTGATTTTCTCAAACATGTCACTAACGATTTTGATTAAAATACCCTCTGTTTAAAATATTTTTTGATAATGAAATATATATTTTGAATTTTCTAGGAATATCCTCTGATAACCTCTTCATTCTGGATGGCTTTCGTATTGCTGGTAAATCATAGGAAACAGACAAATTGCTATTTCACAAAAAATGTAAAGTTCGTTAAAACGCACAATTTAATATAACAATTTAATATAATGTGTATTTAAAATATATAATATATGCTTATATTTATTTATTTTTGTAGGGTTAACCTTTTCTGAGATGTACCTGGATAGTGGTTTCAATTTTAAAATACTAAATACTAAAACTTTTCTAAAACGGGAAGTCGTCATTCTTGTATCTCTTTTTTACTCCTGGCCATGAAAAGAGAAATTGGTTTCAATTACACCATATAGACCCGGCTTTTAAAAGATTTGATTAGGTATCGCTTAAACCTACCTTTCCCCTCTACTTACAAGAAAGAAGGTGATAACTCAGGTTCTGCTAATGATTATGTCAATTAGAATGATGTAGATAAAAGAATAATCTTTTGTAAGAATAGTTTGTTTGCAAAACAGGTAGAGAAAGTCATGTGAATGGAACACATTAGATTATGTTTTAACATAATTATATCTAAAACGGCAATTCAAACGATTGCATGGATTACACATGATCATAGATCAAATATACATACATTATTCCCAGGAAAAATCAGGGGGTACTTTATTTTTTTCACTGTTTTGCTGTTAGTTTAATTTCTTTGGACATCGTTTCAACCAGGGATGCTTACATTAAATTTCTTGTTTTGTTTTTTTGTTTACGTGCCGGAACCCTATTGATAAACCAACGTGTATTGATAAACGGTTCCGTCCTAATCTACGATGACTGAAACAGTTTGCGATATGTCTAAGAGATGGCAGCGGTATGTTTCAGCGACGGCCCTCAGGCAATCGATCGACGCTAAAACTGGAGACTCGCTCGCGCCCCTCTGGAAAGGCAAGCAATTCCAGAGCTTCGCCGGCTAGACCTAGAGTTAGCATATCCCAGCGAATCCATTACGGATCGTCCCTCTTTGCACCTGAGCGAGTCCCGACGAGAGGGTTAGCATTTCTTCTTGTCACTTGAGGGAGTGCAACCATGGCAGAGAAGAAAGCTGAGCAGTATTACACCCCACCACCAAAACTCGGCAAATGGGAAGCTTTCCGAATATTCCTTTGGAATTCGGAGACTCACCAATTTTTGGGTCGAACCGGTGCCAGTTGGGGTAAGTTGAATTCTTGTTAACATTTATGCTAATCCATGTTTATTCGCCCCCACACCGATTTCTGATTATATAGATTATGCTTAGCTATTGCTTTTATATTTCGTTGTGCGGCACTTAGATTACGAAATTTACCGTCGAACTAATACAAATGACAACCATTTTTTTCTTTGCGTTAGCTAATAATTTCCTTACATGGGTGTATATTTTTGCCTCTAAATTTAGTTTTTTGAGTTTGTTGCACAATTCTTTATATTCATTAGCTTGCAATTTAAAGTTTTGTTGTTTGTAATAAATCTTCTATTGACACGTACTTCCATTGTTGCATGTGGCACATTATTGACTCATGCTTAAAACTGTAATACATTTCACATAAAAATCAATGACAGTCGCATGTCGCGTATTACGATTTAAGAGAGGGCGGTGATCGGTTATCCCCCTCCATGGTAGCACACTGCGGCCAAAAGCACTGCTGTGTGTTTCATTTTTATACTAAGGCGGGATGACCTACTTCGTTAGGGCGCCGAAATTAAGAAGAAATAATGTGTCAGGTTACTATGCCATATATTTTAGAAATTAAAGAAATACAACACATTTCTTTACAAACATATTTGTTTCTTTGTGCTCCGAAATTAATTTCGGTGTTGAGCTAAAATATACAACAGATAGAACTAGCAAAATGTGTTATACTGTTTAAAAACTTATAAAATACCCTGTTATTATCAATGTTTTGTATTTATTTCTCGCTCTATAAATTATAACAAAATAAGTATAAGGTTTAAAAACTAAGTACTGCACTTCTTAACATGTCTCCAGTTTTTCTATTATTTTTTTTTTTTTCTGTTTTATCACTTAAAAGATTGCATAGGTTTCAGCTGCAAATATATAAAAGTAATTTAATATCACATAAGGCATAATTCCAACACTCATGTTTAATAGCAAGAAAAAAAAATCCGCATGATTGGAAAATCTGGTAAAACCGTTAGTTATAAAGCAAAACAACGTTGTACACTCTATTACGCGTACTATGTACATAGAGAAGGTATTGATTCGATTTCGATATTTCACAGGATATATACAGAGTGTTAATGAACTACACCGAAATAATTTGCGAGATTGTGCACGGGACTGATATAAGTAATTTGAGATCGGTGATGCATGGTCCCCGGATAAACATAACGCAGCTACAGAGCGTTAAACGTGTGGGTATCAGGTGCTGATAAGTCATTTTAAAACAAAGCAGGTTGATAAAATGGCTTAGAATGCCTTTAAAACTGCTGCCCGAGTACAGAAATATCGATTTTTAGCGTCTCGTAACTGGGTTCTCAAGATTTAATGTCGCAAAAATCTGTAAAATCTCGAACTAATCACTTGACAGTGCGACACTGAGCATTCATGAACTACGTTCTTGAGTTATGTAGCCCACTCTGGAGGCGTTTTTATTGTAACTGCTCTGGTGGCTTAATGCGTAACGCGGGAGGTTGCTATCCCAATGGTCATGAGTTCGATTCCTGTCATAAAATAAATGTTTTTTCAATATTTTTTTTTTTTTTTTTTTCATTCCAGACGAAGTGCCGCGATTCTAATTGGCCGGTGCATTAACACTGTTATCACTTCCTTATTGTTGCTCACTGAGGTTAGTATGTGAGGCAACATGGAGAACATGTACATCTTCTCTGAACTAGCAGATATGCGCCTCATTTACGGTGAATCAAACACTAAATAACAATTTAGAATCTAAGACTGAAACTGCATTAAAACTGCAAAAACATAAAGAAAGAAAGAAAGCAAAATAAATAAAAAGAAACAGGAAAAAAAGTCGAGGTGAACGAAACCCGAACTCGGAAACTTTCTTCCACTTAAATAGCCAGTAACATAACCACTACGCTAGAGAGGTACGCTGCATGTCCCTTCGTTTTTCGGTTAAGCTCTCGAATGGTTGATAAATTAGCCAGTGGCGTACTGGCACTTCAGAAACTTATAGCCACTAAGTCTCCTATCTCAAATTGCTTATTTAAGTAATCTACATATTCTGTGAAAATATTTCGGTATAGTTCATTAACACCCTGTATGTGTGTGTGCGTGTGTGTGCGTGTGTGTGTAAACTTTTCCTAAATAAAAAAGTGATTGGTCTGTGAACACGATAACTCAAAAATGAAAATTGACATTTATGTTCAGAATCTTCCAAGGATGCGGCACGAGGATTTTCAAGAAAATCCCTCTTCCCAAACTATCCTTTACATGACTTTTTTTTTCTCGAAAATGCCCATTTTCTCATATGCGGCTCTAAAGATGTTTTATTAAAATACTTATTATAAGACAATTAAACGACAAATTACGTATATATCCTGATTTTCTGGGAATAGCCTCTGAAATTCTTCATTTTGAATGACGTTTGCGTAACTGGTAAACTGTAAGAGATAGACAAAAAGTCACTATACAAAAAATCTGATATGTTACACTCATATGCCTTTCTCTAGCTGCTGTACAAATAAACTTCATACAAAAGATTATTCTTCTTTCTACACCATGCTAATCGATATAAACATTAGCAGATGTTCTTATTTTTTAGTTCCTTATAAGTAGAAGGGAGCTAAAGGAACGCGCTATGCTAAAGTGATAGTCAAATGTTTTAAAAGTAGTAGAACGAAAGAAAAACAGACGCTTGCTGTCTGAGAAAAGTATAAGTAGTTTACAACTGTAACTAACAACAAGGAATATCTCGAAAACGGTAAACTCCACGAAAACATGTGTATGACATAAATTGTGCATTTTAACGAGGTCTACAGTTTTTGTGGTGTAAGTTTTTGCCTATCTCTTACGGTTTATTAGTTATGCAAAATCCAGAAAAATTCATTCAGAATCTATTCCCAGAAAATTCAAGATAAACATTTTTTTTGTGATGCACTTTCATCATAATCATTAGACATTTTTAAGAAAACAACATTTTCGAAAATTTTTCCACATAAAGGGTAGTTAGGGTGGTGGGATTTTCTTGCAAAATCTTCGTATCGCATCCTTGGATGCGCAAACTTAACCGTCTTTTCATTTTTGAGCTATGCTGTCCACACACACACACACACACACACACACACACACACACACACATACACATACACGGATATTTGTCTGAAAATGCTGTTTTTGGATTCAGATGGTCCTAAAACATGTATTTCCGGGGAAATCTTGTAATTGAATTTTTGGGTGGAATACCTTACCTTCTCTATACACTATTACGTAGTACGTGTAGAGAAAATAAAAATTTAGATCTAGTTCCTCATCCATTTCATATCGCTTTTGTTTTACTCCTGGCCATGGAAAGAGAACCGAATTTCACAACACGGATAGCAACAGCTTTTAAAAGTATTGGCTATCGATTAGTCTAGTGCATTCCCTTATTTCCCTTCTATTTAGAAGGAAGCAAGTTATAAAACTCTTTATGCTGGGGTTTTTCTCGATTAGCATGATGTACATAAAAGAATGGTATATATTATATCATATACGTTTTTTTCGTGGAATTGACCATTTTTAGGTATTCCTTGTTATTGGTTTCAGATTTAAAGTACTTATACTTTTCTCATACGGGAACTTGTCAACACCTGGCCACGCAAAAAAAAACAAAAAAAAACCGGATTTATATTTCATGGCAATCACATATTAAAGCATTTGGCAGTCGCAATAGTCTGGTGTACCCCCTGATTTCGCTCTTACCTATAAGGAAATAAGCAATAATGTTTCTGCTAATGTTTATCTCGATTGGCATGAAGTATATAGAATAATAAGCTTATTAACAATAATTTGTTACAGAGATACAGAGAAAGTCATATGAATGAAGCACTTCAGATTTTAACTTTCTCTACACGTATTATGTATACAGTGCATAGAGAACGTATTCAATATCGATATTTCACCGGAATACATGTTTTGAGACACATGAATCTAAAAAAAAAAGTATTTTTAGAAAAATGTCCGTGTGAGTGTCTGTCGGTCTGTCATTGAGTGTCTGTGGGCAGCATAGTTCAAAAACGAAAAGATCGTTAAATAATAAACTTGATATTTAAGTTCGGTATCTGCCAAGGAAGTGACACGAAGATTTTCAAGAAAATCTCCCCATCCCTAACTATCCTTACATGGAAAATAATTCGAACATTTTTAGTTTCCCAAAATGACTAACGATTTTGATTAAAATTTCCTATATTTAACATATTTACATGATAAATAAAATGTATATCTTCAGTTTTCTGGGAATAGGATCTGAAAACATGTTTATTCCGGAAGCATTTTGTGGAATTTTGCAAAACTGTTAAACCGTAAGAGATAGACAAAAACTTACTACATAAAAATGTATATCTTTCAAAACAGACAATTAATTTCCTTTGCGTTTTTGTTGAGGAGGTAACCGTTTTCGAGATATTCCTTGTTATTGATTTCAATTGTAAAGTGCTAGACTTTTCTCAGCAGGAAGTGTCAGTTTACCTTTTGTTCTACTCCAGGCCAAGCAAAGAAGCGATTTTGAATGGCAATCACATAATGACAGCTTTTAAAACATTTGACTATCACTTTAGGATATCATATTCCTTTAGTTCTCTTCTACTTATAAGGAACTAAGTAATAAGAACTTTCTGCTAATGTTTATCTCGATTAGCATGGTGTAGAAAGAAGAAGAATCCTCTTGTTTGTAGAGCAACTAGAGAAAGTCATGTAAGGGTAACACATCAGCTTTTTACTTTATCTACACGTACTATGTACATAGTGTATAGAGAAGGTATTGTATTCCACCCTAAAACTCTATATCGAGATTTTACCGGAAATAGATGTTTTAAGGTCTCCTGTACCCAAATAAAGCAGTTTTAGAAAAAGGTCCGTATGTGTTTGTGTGTCCATGTGGCTGTGAACACGATAACACAAAACGAAGATTTTTGAAGAAAATGCCCCACCCTAAACTATCCTTTACATGCAAACATTTTCAAAAACTTATTTTCTCAAATATGGCTCTAATGATTTTGATTAAAGTACCGTATATTAAAGATATTTACATGGCTAATAAAATATATTTCTTGGGTTTTCTGGGAATAACCTCTGAAAATCTCTTTATTCTGGATGAATTTTGCTCAATTTGCATAACTAGTAAACCGAAGAGATAGACAAAAGCGTACTACACAAAATACGTAGACCTCATTGAAACAATATATTTATGTCATATACCTTTTTATCGTGGATTTGACCATTTTTGAGATATTCCTTCTTATTGGTTTCAGTTTTAATACGCTTGAACCTTTCACATACTGGAATTTCTCAACTCCTGGCAATGCAAAGAAACGGGTTTCATTCACTTGGCAACCCGCATTTAAAAGATTTGACTATCTAGTGTATTCCATTATTTTCCCTCTACTTACAAGAAAGCATTTTTGCTAATGTTTGTCTCGATTAGCATGAAGTAGAGAGAAGAATAATTTTAACAATATTTGTTACAGAGATGTAGACACTCATCTGAATGGAACACATCATATTACTTTCTCTATACGTACTATATACATAGTGTATAGAGAAGGTATTGTATTGCACCCAAAAATTCGATACCGAGATTTCACCGGAAATATGTTTGAGAACCCCTGAATCCAAAAGAAAAAAACATTTTTAGGAACATGTGTGTGTATGTGAGTGGGCAGCATAGTTCAAAAATAAAAAGACCGTTAAAAACCAATCTTGGTATTTTAAGTTTGGTATCTTCCAAGGATGCGACACGAAGATTTTTCAAGAAAATCCCCCACACCCCAAACTACGTTTTACATGGAAAAAATTTCGAAAATTTTGATTTTCTTAAAAATTGCTCTAAATTGATTAAAATCTCGTATGTTTAAGATATTTACTTGACAAATAAAATATATATCTTGAATTTTATGGGAATAGCCTCTGAAGACTACTTTATTCTGGATGAATTTTACGGATTTTTACATAACTGCCAAACCGTAAGAGATGGACAAAAACTTAACACACAGAAATGTAGAGTACATTGAATCACACAGTTTATGTTATATGTATTTTTTTTCGTGGAGTTGTTCGTTTTTAAGATATTCCTAGTTTTTAGTTTCAGCTTTGAAAAACATACTTTTCTCATACAGGAATTCGTCAACTCCTGTCCATACAAACAAAGAAACTTCAATCACATAGCAACCAGCTTTTGACCATGACTTTAACCTATGCTACTCACTTATTTCGCTTCTACTTATAAAGAACCAAGTAATAAGACTAATTTTTTCTCAATTAGCGTGAAGTAAATAGAAGCCTAAGCTTTTTAATAATAATTTGTTGCAGAGATATAGAGAAAGTCATATGAATGGAGCACATCAGATTTTTTTAGTTATGTTATTAACAAGATAACTAAAACATCTTATGTTTTACATTCACATGACTTAGTCTACCCATTCTTCAACAAACTATTCTTTAAATACCACATGTTTAAAATATTTGCATGAAAATAAAAATGTATCGCTTGAATTTGCCGGGAATTTCCTGTGAAGGGCTCTTATCCTACATGAGCAAATTGGTAAACCACAATAAATAAACAAAATAATGTGATGTGTCCCATTCACATGAATTTCTATTCATCTCTGTAACAAATTATCCTTAAAATGCTTATTTTTCTTTCTACCTCATGCTAAGCATAACAAACATTAGCAGAAGTGCTTTTATTACTTGCTGCCTTGTAAGTAGGAGGGAAATTAACGAGTACATATGTCAAATCTTTTAAATGCTGGTTGCCAAAGGATTGAAGTTTGTTTCTTTTCATGGCCTGCAGTTGACAAATTCCCATATTAGAAAAGTTAGTTTTAAACCGAAATAATAGGGATATTCTCGGAAATGGTCAAATTCACCAAAAAATGTATAAGATATAAATCGTGTGTTTTAACGTTAGCTACATTTTTGTGGAGTAAGTTTTTGTCTGTCTCTTTCGGTTTACCAGTTATACAAACGTCTTCCAGAATAAAAATGTCTTCAAAGGCTATTCCTAAAATTTTCAAGTAATACATTTTATTAGTCCTGTAAAGCTCTTTAATATACAGTAAATATTTTAATCAAAATGGTTTTGGCAAATAAAATATTTCAAAATTCTTCCCATGTAAGCAACAGTTTGGGATGGGGGGGGGATTTTTCACATAAACTTCGTGTAAATCCCTGGAAGATAGTATACTTAAATACCTTTGGTATTTTAGCACTTGTCTTTTTTGAGTTATTGTGTTCATAGGCACACGCAAAAACAGTTTTCATTTTTTTTACTCTGGGGATCCTAAGAGACATATTTCTGGTGATATAGATTTTTTGGATGGAATGCAATACCTTCGCTACCTACTATGTATATTATACATATGTGCTAGAGAAAGTAAAAATGCTTTATTTAGATTCTGGAGACCCTAAAACGTGTATTTCGGGTGAAAAATCTGTAAATTATTTTGAGTGAAGTACAATAGCTTCACTACACATGTGAAGCACTATGTAGAGAAAGTAAAAATCATTCAACTATTTATATTCTAAGTCTTAAGTTCTTAATCAAAATTAATACAAATGTGTAATAATCGCTCATACGCAGGAAAAGAAATAAGCAGGAGTTTAAGCAACGACTAAGCTGTTTATGGCATAAGGTAGCCATGCGGTTTTGGGGAAAACATATGAACATCACTCTTGTTTGTGATAAATTGGCGTCGAGATAGAAGCCTGTTTGTTCTTACGGCAGCGAATGTTCTGAAGACTGTTTATACCACAATAAGAGTAATTTCAATTATTCCTTTAAAGAACTCTACATTATTTCTGTACAACCTTTTTGTTTATCTGTTATGAATAATGAAGGAGACTTCAAAACCCATGCACAAAAACTTAAAATAGATGGTTTAGTTGCAAAGTCTCAGCTTATGATATTTTAACCAAAATGGCTGGAGTTGTTTTTGAGAAAATATAAAATAAATAAATAAATATAACAGTTTAGGAGCAGTAGGAGAATTTGGTGGGTACCGCGTTAATTCCTGGAAATATGTTGAACTTAAACACTAAATATGATATTTAATCAACTATTAACTTTAAAGTTATGCTATTCGCAAACGCAAATACACTTAGATGTTTTGTATACGTGTTCTAATCAGGAAACTTTCTAAAGTATTTCTGTAACAAAATTTCAATTTCATACTTTTTATATAGGTACTAAAATGTTCCCTCTGCGGTAACGGAGGTAAAGAACAAATGCTAGAAGACAAAATCTGATGTGTTACACTCACATGACTTTCTCTACCTTTTCTATAAACTTCTTACATAAGATTATTCTTCTTTCTGCACCTTGCTAATCGAGATAATCATTAACAGAATGTTCTTACTACTTAGTTCCTTATAAGTAGAAAGAAAATAAGGGAATACACTAGGCTAAACCGATAGTCAAATATTTTAAAAACTGTCGTTATTCGATTGTCATTGCAAATCGCTTCTTTGCTTGGCCAGGAGTGGAACAAAAGAAAAACGGACACTTCCTGTCTGAGAAAAGTATAAGTACTCACAACTGAAACCAAAAACAAGGAATATCTCAGAAACGGTTACCTCCACAACAAAAATGTGTGTTTTGATCAGATCAACTATCTGCGTAGTAAGTTTTTGTATATCTCTTACCGTTTAGCAGTTAAGCAACATTTAACAAAATTCATCCAGAATAAATAGCTCTTCAGAGGCTATTCCCAGAAAATGCAAGATATACATTTTATTTGGTATGTAAATATCTTTAATATACGGGACTTTAATCAAAATCGTTAGCCATTTTTTAAAAATCAAAATTTTCGAAAATTTTTCCATGTAAAGGGTAGTTAGGGGTGGGGGTATTTTCTTGAAAATCTTCGTGTCGCATCCTTGGAAGATACCAAACCTAAATACCAAGTTTAGTATTTAACGGTCTTTTCGTTTTTGAGCTATGCTGTCCAAAGTCGCACACACACAGACACACATACACAAGGACCTTTTTCTGAAAATGCTTTTTGTAGATACAGGGGGTCCTAAAACATGTATTTCCGGTGAAATCTCGGTATCGAATTTTTGGGTGGAATACAATGGGGAAATGAAACTGTCATTGAGGTTGTTGATGGCCCAACAGATGATAAAATCAAATAGATATACGCATCGGTTAGACGACGGAAGAGGACACCTCACGCTCCGCCTACACAGATCCATTGTGTTAACACCTCCAAGAGGAAGGATTGAAGTGTGGGGACCACAGAATGCAAACAGGCCACCGAGGCGTGCAGAAGTCCATAACATTTCCAGGCTCGAAGACTCATCCCACTGCTGGAGCTGCCCAGAAAGTGTGATCAACGACCTATCGACCAGGCAGCCCTCTAGTGCTCTTTGCTTTGGCATGCATCTCACCAACTGTCTGGCAACGCATATGCCATGAACCTAGCGGCATACCGAAAGATGAGACGGAAACGGAATGAAGAGAAAATGAAGAAAATGTGCTAAAGAGAAACCATTCCCCGAAAAACCATAAACCATACCATAAAAAAACCCATGGGTCTGAGTGTTTGGTCGCAAAAGATCGAATACAGAGTGCGTTGTCGCAGCGTTACCTCGCTCGGGATAAAATAACATACTCATGTGCCACATTTAATTAAACAGTGACATTTCATGGCACAACGGTTTTTAAAAAATCTTGTGTATCATACACATGACTTTCTCTACATCTCTGAAACAAATTATTGTTAAAAAGCTTATGCCTCTATTTACTTCCTGCTACTCGAGAATAAATTAGCAGAAATAGTCTTATCACTTGTTTCCTTGTAAGTAGAAGCGAAATAAGGGAGTACCATAGGTTAAACTGATAGTCAAAAGCTGGTTGCTATGTGACTGAAGCTCCTTTATTTATATGGACAGGAATTGACAAATTCCTATATGAGAAAAGTAAGTTTTTCATAGCTGAAACCAAAAACAATGAATATCTCAAAAACGATCAACTCCACGAAAAAGTTTATGTAACATAAATTGTGTTTTAACATACTCTACATTTCTTGTGAGGTTAGTTTTTATCTAAGTCTTACGGTTTAGCAGTTATACAAAATTCCGTAAAATTCGTCTAGAATAAAGTAGTCTCCAGAGGCTATTCCCAGGAAATTCAAGATATACATTTTGTTTTGTTTATACATTTTTTGTTTAATATATGATATTTTATTCAAAATCGTTAGAGCCATTTTTTCGAAAATCAAAATTTTGGAAAAAATTTCCATGTAAAGAGTAGTTTGGGGTGGGGGGATTTTTCTCAAAATCTTCGTGTCCAATCCCTGAAAGATAAATACCAAATTTGGTATTTTACCGACTTTTCTTTTTTGAGTTATCGTGTTCACAGACACGGACACACACACACACACACACACACACACACACACACACGGACCTTTTTGTGAAAATGTTTTTTTTGGATACAGGGGACCCTAAAACATATATTTCCGGTGAAATCTCGGTATCGAATTTTTGAGTGGAGTGCAATACTTTCTCTATACACTATGCACATAGTGTGTGTAGAGAAACTAAAAACGTTATAAGAAAATTTAGAATCTATCACAGTGACAGGTTTTCTACATTCCCATAAGTAGTATACAGACCATTGGACCAGCACCAACATATACTGTCCAAAGAACTCTTATGGATAAAATCCCCAGGCAGTTTCTGAATACTGAACACAATTATAAGCTCAATCAAACAAAGTCTGCGACACTAGTATGCTTTACGCCAGTCTCAAGTATAAAGGTTTGTCTACCTCTCGAGTTTCTTGAGATGCCTTCTTATAACAAATAAATATAAAATACTAACTTCGAAACTTTAGGCAGCCCCATGTTAATATATCTACATTCAGAGCAGCTGTTTAGCGAAACTAAACCACAATCCATTTGAAGAATGCAAATCTGTTCCACATTTGAGAAAACTTTCGAGAACTAGAATACATTTCATAATAAGCCTACCGCCACAAAGTGAAGTAATGGAACTTTTTTCACCCCACCTGGGTAGTGTGGTGGTAGCGTGTCTGCCTCGCATTTAACAGGTCGCGAGTTTGAATCTCGCTAGGATTAGGGTTTTCTCGAGGTTTTCGCTAATCCTGAGAAGATGAATGTCGAGTAGCTTTAAGCTCCATGGACCCGAGATCTTCAGTTTCCTTCATCGTCCAATATCACCACAGATTAAAGAACGTTAAGCTACAGGGAAGGGAAAAAAAACTTTTTCGTGAAGTAATGTCTACAAAGACCGAGGGAGATGGCTCAGGCGATTTTGTTTGTAGCCTGCATTCGGGAAGTCCTAGGTTCGATCCCTGTGGCTGGTCTTCCTAACCCATGGGTTTTTTCGGGGCTTTCCCCTGGTTGCCAATGCGAATTCTGGGTAGGTTCATTACATCCCCCGAATTTTACGGCTCATAATTTCCTGCTCCCACCATTTCTTGACATCTCTCTTTCAGGGTTGAAGGAACAGACGACTGTGTTCGGCGGGTTACGTCTGGATTGTGGATTGCGCATTGTAAAAGGTTGTCCTGGTATCGTCGTCGAGAACGCTCGGCAGCCTTCGGGTTTGGTGCTCCCTCTGAGGATCCGCCGGGAGGCTCGACGTCCGTTAGCAGGGCTGGGCCGGCATCGGAGGCGTTCTAACAGTAACCGTTAAGGACCCCGTCCTTGCTTGCGCCCGTAGTCTTCCAGATGGTCGCCTTTCCGGTCTCTCCTCTCATTCCTTCTTCCCTGAAGTCGCTTAAGAGGCAAAGGCCTCATACGTCCAGTTTTCTGTACTAGTGTCCTAATACTAATCAATATCTACAAACTCTTGGGTGGCAACAAAGGAAAGTATGTTAAATTACAAATGGAGAGATATGTTGAAGATGAATGCTATAGCTGTTCCAGTACATCCCTTCACGAGTGTTCTACAGGCACAAAGCGTTACAGTAGAGTAGAGCAGCTTGGAAATGTCTGTGCTATAGACAAACAGTAGAGAAAGTAAAAACGAATATCGAATTAGCGCATAAGCATTTTATTTGACATAAGCTGGTTCTTGGAACTCTGTCTATCCCTTAAGTTTTTCCAGTAACCTCTATAGGTATAAGTCATTCATTATAAATAAGATTACACAGACCAATCTTAGAAAATTGCAGACATATATTTAATTTGGTATGCAGTTGTTTTGCACCAACACATTTTTGAAGAAATGACAAAATTATGAAACATATTTGGAAGAAACTGATCCAAAATACCAATTTTGTTATTTAGCCCACTTTTCTATTTGGGTTATGCTGGTACAGACACACACACACACACGCACCACATTCGTGAACAAACTGACCCTTTTTTTATTTGTTATTAAGAAACTTCAAAATGTGCATTTTTCGGCGAATGCTATTGAATGTTTGAGCGGACTGCAATTAATATTGCAACTTCTACTTATTGGGTACGTGGTAGAGAAAATAAGGGAAATGTGTTTGAAAATGCAAATCAATAATATAGAATAACTTTGGAATGGCTAACGCCACCCCAAAACAAATTGGATTTCAAGGAGATCTACATTTTTGGGGAGTACATTTTTTGTGTATCCCTTACAGTTCACGTTTTATTTGAAAATATTTAAATATATGATATTTTTAAGCCAAATTGTCAGGGCCATTTTTAGAAAATAAAAAAATGATAAACATTTTCCATTTAAATGGTGGTTTGGCGTCTGGGAATTTTCTTTAAAATCTTCGGGTCACTTAAAAACCAACCTTGGAATTTAACCAATTCTTGTTTTAATGTATACTGTCCAGAAACAGATGCACACTCGGTCCATTTTACTAGAAGTAGTTTCTTTTATATTCAAAAAACTACAAATCTCGGTATCAAACTCTTGGGGAAAAAGAATACTTGTTCTTTTACTATAGGTAAGTAAAGAGAAAGAATAAATTTTCCTAATTTATGTGTAATAGTCACATAAAAATACAGGATAGTGGATAGAGAAAGATATATGCATCTAACACATCAGGTTTTAGTGATACATATAGAGTAATGTAGAAACAGCGTTACTATTCAAAACTTATTCCCGAAATTGCAAAATAAAAGCTACGACAGGGTCCTAATTGCGCTGAGGAAGGATAAACATTTTTGTATTGGAAGTTCCCAGCATCCACTGCCTTCGATCCCCGAACAGCGACGCGATGGCTAGAGTGCGAAGGAAATAATTTAACTTTTACACTGCCTGCAAGCCAGTAATCATCTCAATGAACTTCCAAGGCCGAAATTCTTCAAAACAACAAACATTTAATTAACATGAGGGCTACGCTTGGTAAGCAAATAACATCTGGTGGAGCTTCACAGATCCAAATGATCTCGGTTCTGGAAGTTCTTCAGGAGCTCAAGACAAGTGCATCCATATATGCTGAACTCATAGCTGGATATTAGTCAGAAAAAGGTAGAACGGCTAGTTTTGTGACTAATACAGAAATAATATCCGGGAAATCACCTATAGTATACGCTATAATCGATTATAATACCGGGGAAATTCTTGGTCATTCAAATAGAATCGCGATTTTATTTTACGATTAATTTTTATTATTTATTTATTTATTTTACTTTCTACATTTTGGTGTAAGGTGCACAAAAACTCACCAAAAATAAAATATAATGTTCCAATGTATTTATGGTTTTTGAGAATAATCATCGTTACAATATTAGGACAGATAAAAGTGGTTTAATTCTTCATATTTATACATCACTTTAACTTAATAATGAAAACCATCCCAAATTCAATGTTTAAGAAATACGAGTTTATATACCTCTAAGAAAAATGCCTTAATACTGTGGTTTCCGTAAAATGAAAATTTCGAACACCCCGACTTGTATCTTGTAGAGCCCTAACAGTTGATATTTACAATTATGGGTCGGATTCTTTGGAGATTTTATCGAACTAGATTGCGTTCGGAGACCAGAGGTTCTTGAGAGAAATCAAATATATTCTGAAGTACGCGAATATTCCTTTAGATTTCACCAACCATCCACATGGCCAAGGAGGTTGAAGCTAAGAAGACTACACTAAACTGATTATTTTAGTGAAACTGATTGTGCTGACAAACATATAAAGCATAGCTGATTAAACAAGCATATAACATTTACTACAGTTTCTTATAATGTAAACAAGTGTGTGGCATTTTTCCTGATTACAGAGGAGCAGGACCATTCACATAAATGCCTGGAGGTAAGGCGAAAGGAAAGTGGAAAATCAAAACGACCCTCTTACACAATAATCTATTTCACCTTTCGCATCAGCAGAGAACGAATATTAATAATGTGGAAACTTTTAGACTTGACTGTTGTTCGCAATATAATGTTATGCTTTAAAAGAGTTGCAGAACTCAACGGGTTTAAGTTAAACCAGTAAGTGGGGAATGGCTGAGCGACTTTGCTTTACCCATCTGGCTTATTAGTGGAGACGGTGAGCATGTCGCACTCATTAATAAGGTAAAATGAAGGCCACACTCGCCAGTTCTCCATTGCCGGTTTTAACTTGAGATGTGCAAATCTTTTAACGCACGAAGGAATATCTACAAAAGTCAAATAAGGGGTAGTTGGGTCACCAGGTATTTCGTCGGAATTGTGCATATTCAGGTCTCCTGAATACAAAAAAGATGTTTTGGAAAAAAGTGTGTGTGTGTGTGAAAAGTATAACACAAATATGAAAACTTAAATGAGAAAGTAGAGTCAGACTGAAAAATTCACTGTCATAGCCAGGATTTCAACCACATATCTCCTGGTTTCCGTCCAGTCGCTCTGAACACTGAGCTACCCAAGCAACATATCAGTAGGGTACTAAATTCTCTGACTCGCGTTTTTCCCAGTAAACCACAAGAGGAGTCAAATTATTTTGAGATGCCATACCTCAATGGCCACTTAGCTAACCAACAATTAGGTCAATTAATGTGAATAAAGGAGATCCGTGGTTCAAATCCCGGCTACCCCTCTCCAACTTCTGTCCTACACACGGATACTGTGAAAGAACAATTCACATAATATACAATTATTGTTTCACAGGATTAAAGCTCCCGTAAGACCATAGCAGTTAAAGGGGGCTATACAAATGTAACAAATAAAGAGAGAGACAGAGAAGCACAAAAACTTATTACACTAAAATGGTTAAAAAACAGAATTTTTGTCAAGTAATTTTTGTGAAATTTACCATTTACCATTCGTTGTTATTGGTTTAAATTTTCAATATATTCATAGTGTTACTTGCTCTACTATTTACCTGTAATAGGCAGGGAAAATATTGCACTGCACCCAAAAATAAATTGTCATCTCTGTTTCCTGGGAATGCACAATTTGGGCTCCCATGAAGAAAAAGAAGCCCGCCTGAGTAGTGTGGTGGTAGCGTGTCTGCCTCATATTCAACAGGTCGTGAGTTCATTCATCGTCCGATATGACCAACCAGGTTAAAGGACATTAAACTACCAAAAAAATAAACAAACAAATAAATAAAAATGAGGTATTTTAGGAAATGTGTGTGTGTGTGTGTTGAACAGCTAACATAAAAAGTAAATTCAGTCAAATTCAAAATTTAGTATTAACTTCAACACCTGCAAAGGAGCGACACGAAGTTTTTAAAAAGAAAAATACGCAACCCAAAATACCTTTTACTTATAAAATAGTTCGTGACTTATTTATTTGTTAAAATATAGCTCAGATTTTTTATTAAAATATGATATGTTTAAGATATTTACATGACATATAAGCTATATATTTTGAATTTTCTGCGAATAACCGGTGGAATCCTCTTCAATCTGAAAAGCTTTTGTATATTTAACTAGATGCACGCCTCGGCTTCGCAAGGGTGGTGTACCTAATGAAAAATCTGAGACAAAATCTTCCGTTTACAATATGATCATGCAATGAAATAAAGTTACAATTAAATAACTTTACTTTTTTTTTTTTAAGTTTAACGTCCTTTAACCTGGTTGGTAATATCGGATAGGATAAGGGAAAACTCCGAAAAAAAAAAAACTTATCCGGGTAACTCACCCTAAGCGAGATTGGAACTCACGACCTCTTGAATATGAGACAGATACGCTGCCATCACACTACCCCTCGCCTGCAGTGCCAGGGCGTTAAACACTACAAAAAAAAACACTACCCAGGTGGGCTAATACTTTATTTTAATACGTTGTAATGTACAATTTTCCTTCCGGAGAGAAAATCAATAGCGCCGATGTTTGCCGACTCTCGAGCACGCAATGTACAACTGCCCATGCGAAAAACACGACAATTCAATGTACATTTCACATATTTCTAACCATTGACCTTGGGATTATTGTCATTGAGAATGCATGGCGCACGGGAAACTGCACACGCTTAAATTCAAAAGGAAGGTCGGTTGGCATTAGTGGTATTCTTGGAATTAGCACATCTGCGTTCTATGATCATAGTAGCTAAAATAAAATGTTTCATAATATTTTAACAGGGAGTCTTTTTCCGTTGCACAAATTCGGCTAATTGAGATTGCGTAGCATAATTATTACCGAGTGAACCTTGAGCTGTAAATTGTGTGGTGGAATCCTGGTAAATACAATGAATTTAGCAATAGATAATTGACGACTTCATTTGGATCGGTAATGGAATCGATCGACTTAAATGAATGCATTTGTCCATAAATTTTACTCTGATTTTTTATGTCCAAATTATCTACAGTCTTATTATTTGCTGTTAAACTGGCTCGTTCGCTCAACCAAGCAACATTGTTTTTGTAATTTACATCAATGTTAGGGAACACTTTCGATATTAATTCTGCCTTTGACGTTGTGAAGTGACAAAAATTTGGTGAAAATGAAATGAGGTCAGTAGAAGCATCAACAAGCATTTTCACATTGCCAATGTCTATTTATGCCTTTGCATCTGCAAAGCACAATGAAGCGCAATGATTTGCGCAATGTAGCATACATTATTGGTATTGCGAAAAGGACAAAGTCAGTGCACCTATAAGATAGTGTGGGAAGGATGACAAATGCAGTTAACAGCGTGTGTAAGCATGGATGTCGTTGACATAATAACAATAATGGCAGCGTTTTTATAGTGTGGCCGGTAAACGCTGAAATATGAATTATATTAAGGAGAAAGTCACAAATTAAAATGCATGCTTCTTCCGAATCCCTTTCTTTCCTTTACTCCTAATTCTTTCTACCTCTTTCTTTATTTTCTTCTATGTCAAAACAGCTATTTTTGAGGCTAACAATGACATAACTAAGAACAAGAAGATCTGGGCAAGTGATAAGTTTTTATTTTATGATAGCCTTGTGTATTAAATGTATCCATTTAACCCAAAATATTACTTGATGAAATGTATTAAGAGCATCGCTACTGCAGTGAAATGGTGACGGGGGTATCTTCATGGCATGTCACCTTTAGCTAGCTCATGTACCACATAACCTCAAATAACCAACATCTGCAATAGGAAGTTAACCTAAACTGGTTTACTATCCGGGTCCCGTCAAAAAGGATTATTGGTTATGCGCATAGTTTATAATTTGTTCATTTAAAAGAATTAAAACAAAACTATAGTTACTTCTTATGTCTTTATTAAATGCTGTGAAAATATAGTTAATGCATAAGAAATGTATTTGATTTTCACTGTTATCTTGCGTCATTGACTCCAAAACCGGTTACATTCCCTTAGCATTGAATGGGAAAGAAAAATTCAGCAGTACCGGCGGCAAATAAATAAGTACTTACTCTAGATGTTCGTCGCCAGGAAAGCTTCTTTGCTTCTTTATTTTAAAAGATAGGAATAAGAAAAGGATAGGTAATACATAAAAATGAATTTGAATTTCACTGCTGCGTTGCGTCATTGTCTCGATAAACTGTTGCGTGACCTTAACATTGAATGGGGAGGAAAAATTGAGCAGTACTACGGCTATCTAGCGGCAAATAAATATGTACTTACTATAGGTGTGCGTCGCCAGGAAGGTTTCTTTGCATCTTTATTTTAAAGGATAGGAGTAAGGAAGGACAGTTAATACATAAAAAAGTATTTGAATTTCACTACTGCATTGCGTCATTGTCTGTAAAAACTGGTGCGTGATAAAATTGAATAAATTATTCCAATTAAGAAGATGTGTTAATCGAATATAAGCTGCTTACCTTAACATTGAATGGACAGGTCAAATATAGTAGTACTACGGCCGTTTAGCAACAAATAACCGTGGTACCACTGCCATCTGATAGCTATTAACCGAAATGCAATAGTGCAAAAAAATATTTCATTTTCACTGTTATCTTGCGTCATTGACTCCATAACCGGCGGCATTCCCTTGGCATTGAATGGGGAAGAAAAATTGAGCAGTACTACGGTCATCTAGTGGCAAATAAATAAGTACTTACTCTAGGTGTTCGTTGCCAAGAAAGCTTCTTTGCTTCATTATTTTAAACGATAGGAATGAGGAAACGACGGTTAATATATAAAAAATGTATTTGAATTTCACTGCTGCGTGGCGTCTTTGACTCGATAAATTGTAGCGTGACCTTAAAACTGAATGGGGAGGAAAAATTGGGCGGTACTACGGCCATCTAGCGGCAAATAAATAAGTACTTACTCTAGGTGTTCGTTGCCAAAAAAGCTTCTTTGCTTCTTTATTTTAAACGATAGGAGTAAGAAAAGGGCAGTTAATACATAAAAATGTATTTGAATTTCACTGCTGCGTTGCGTCATTGTCTCGATAAACCGTTGCGTGACCTTAACATTGAATGAGGAGGGAAAATTTGGCAGTACTACGGCCATCTAGCGGCAAATAATTAAGTACTTACCCTATGTTCGTCGCCAGGAAAGCGTCTTTGCTTCTTTATTTTAAACGATAGGAGTAAAGGACAGTTAATATATAATGTATGAAAATGTATTTAAATTTCACTGCTGCGTTGGGCACTGTCTCGATAAACTGTTGCGTGACCTTAACATTGAATGGGGAAGAAAAATTGAGCAGTACTACGGCCATCTAGTGGCAAATAAATAAGTACTTACTCTGGGTGTTTGTCGCCTTGAAAGCTTCTTTGCTTGTTTATTTTAAACGATAGGAGTAAGGAAATGACAGTTAATACATAAAAGTGTATTTAAATTTCACTGCTGCGTTGCGTCATTGTTTCGATAAACCGGTGCGTTTCCTTAACATTGAATGGTGAGGGAAAATATAGCATTACTACGGCCATTTAACAACAAATAACCGCAATACCACTGCCATCTGGTAGCTATTAACCGAAATGCCTTCCCTTGGAACTGTTTTTATTCATATTATGAGACTTTAAAAACTTTCCCTTACTATTTTTAAACATTTTCTTTTCCACAAACACAACACAAGCAGAACTCAACGAACAAAAAAACAAGAAACAAAAAAATGTTCAATTTGGTGCAGTCGTTTGGAGGTGATGCGCGTACATACATTTCTGCGGTTCTATTTTATATATAGATTGGTAAACCAGATAGACAAAAGCTTACTTACACAATATAATGTGTAGTTAGGCGACATTAAATAAAAAAAATGTAAATCTCGTTACAGTATACGATTTACATTAAATGTTCTGGTGCGTTTGTGCGTGATATTCTTTGTTATTGGTTTGTATCATCAAATACTTCTGCTTCTTTAAAGTAATTTCTGTTTGTAGACATGCGAAGAGTATGGACCTGCATTTTTAAAATCTGACTGTCACTTTAGTCTGCAACGATATGTTTAAATGTATAACGAACGCATATGTCGATTAAGAAGAAGTAAATAGAAGAATAAGCTTCTTTACTGGTAGAAAAATGAGTAGTCACATAAATGACGTTCTTTTAGATGAAGGCAATTCTACAAAAGTTTATCTCAATAAACATGAAATAGGCTGTTAATCTATAGCCTCACGAACGCTCTCGCTGTTTCGAGGGAGATTAGGAAATTGGATATTATCGTTTGTGCAGGCGAATAGAAGAGTTAAACTCGTTTGCGGCCGATGGATCAATCCAAATAGGAGGCCTGATTTCGTCAATTGTAAATATTCTATGGATTGCTGTGTTTGGCTGAAGCACAACTTTTCCATACTGAAAGCTTTCTCTCATTAGCAGGATACTCTTTCGTAATTTAACTTGTTAATGAATACTGTCTTTGTTTCACGAGTGTCTGCGTTACTCGATCTTATTTTTCATAACAAGCTGAGAAAAATTAATTCCTCTGAGGGATGACCTTTCCATAGAGAATTGAAATCGATTTGAATCCAATTCCATCTGAATATGATCCGCGTTTCATTGCTAAAACCAATTCAAGTTTGGAACCCGCAAGTTTCGAGAACAAATAATGTAAGCTTTTATGATGGTCGATTGAACTTACGTTGGCAAACCTATTAATTAGATAAAAATAATTTATATTCCCTTAATTAAAGTCATTTATTAAAAAAACTAGATATTCACAAAATGCCATTACCAATAAAGCATTTTAAACATAGATCTGTGTATTCTATATAATCAGGTTTTCAGGTTAGTTAATGTTTTGAGGAAGAATAACTTACTAGGTTACGGAAACTATCAAAAGGTATCTTTTGTTTGTTTCATCACTCCATTTTCTGGCAAGCTTATTGAAGAAAACAAAATTATGAGTGTGTAATGAGTTGCAAAGAGTGCGATAGAAAATAGAATCGTTGGCCAGTTCAATAAGATTTGAATGCGGAGATGTTTCTATGCAATACATGTCGATCCAATCCCATACCGACCGCAATTTCTAAGATTCAGTACGATCCATCAGTATTCAATACGGAATATCTATTCAAATCAAACGGTATCATGAGGCACTTTGTTGGTCTAAGAAGTTCCTTAGATGTTGTCTGTGACTAGCAGTACCACAACACCCAGCACATTAATTTTCTGCGAGGAGCACCGTGTATCTTCATGGGTTATATCCCAACATAGAGTTTTCTGCTAGGTAACATTACATTAACTTTCTATTGGACGATATTTGATCGTACTGATTATTCAGCCATAGCGCGTATCTCACGGAAAAAGTTATTACTAAAAAGAAGCATCTCCCCTATTCTGAGAAAATAATGAGAATAGTTGGCGAAATGTACAATCGTTTCCTAGTATCGCACATTCAACTTTGTCAGCAGCTTTAAGACTTCTGCTCTCCTTGGCTCTATAATGCTGGAACTTTCAAAACGTTTATTACCTATATATGCTTACGTACTGGTTTCATGCAAACATTAAAATGTTGATTAGATAAATCGTTAATAATGCGATTCTTGCTAAGGGAAATTAGAAAGCTTCTAATACAATTAAATCTGGAAAACAGTGGCAAGATTCGCTGCTACAAGGGATATCCCGAGGCCAGGAACACCTTACCCCATAGCACATAAAAGCTTTCGTGTAAATTAATTTGTGATTATACTTTCAGTGTCGTATCTAGTTTCATCACCGTTCGGCTTCTGAATTTTATGCATAATATTAAAAATATTTGTCAGAATTTGGATATCAATTTTTGTTCTTGTAGTTCTATAGCTTTTATTAACAATGTAGCATCATTTCTTTTGTTTTCTTTATGTTTCCGCAGGATACCACACAAAAGCTTAACCTAGGCACGGCACACACGTTCCGGTATACCGGTGAGGTTTACCTGTGCAGGTAAATCAGAACGTGTGTGCCAGCCGCTGCAGGTCAAACAGCACAGGCCTAACGAACTGCGCAAGCGGTCGGAGAAGAATCGAAATTCAATTCTTTCTACCTGCGCAGGCGTGTAGACTGTGTGTGTGTGTGTGTGTGTGTGTGTGTGTGTGTGTGTGTGTGTGTGTGTGTGTGTGTGTGTGTGTGTGTGTGTGTGTGTGTGTGTGTGTGTGTGTGTGTGTGTGTGTGTGTGTGTGTGTGTGTGTGTGTGTGTGTGTGTGTGTGTGTGTGTGTGTGTGTGTGTGTGTGTGTGTGTGTGTGTGTGTGTGTGTGTGTGTGTGTGTGTGTGTGTGTGTGTGTGTGTGTGTGTGTGTGTGTGTGTGTGTGTGTGTGTGTGTGTGTGTGTGTGTGTGTGTGTGTGTGTGTGTGTGTGTGTGTGTGTGTGTGTGTGTGTGTGTGTGTGTCTCTCCGGCACTTTTTAGTAATCTTGTATGAATGTATTCATTTCTCGTAAGCCAATCTTTTCACCAGCTTTTGGTTTTCGCTTCTTTCCACACTTCATGGCCACTAAAGCGATCGCGTCGTTTTTACTTTCTCTATATGCACTATGTACATAGCGTATAGAGAAGGTATTGCACTCCACCCAAAAATTCGACACCGAGATTTTACCGGAAATATATATTTTAGGGTCCCCTTTATTTAAAAAAAGAACATTTTCGGAAAAAGGTCCGTGTGTGTGTGTGTGTCTGTCTGTGAACACGATAACTCAAAAACGAAAAGTAGGTAAAATACCAAACTTGGGATGCAACACGAAGATTTTGAGAAAAATCCCCCACCCCCAATTAACCTTTACGTGGAACTTTTTTCGAAAATTTTGATTTTCCAAAAAATGGCTCTGACGATTTTGATTAAAATTTCGTATATTAAAGATATTTACCTAACAAATAAAAGGTATATCTTGCATTTTCTGGGAATAGCCTCTGAAGAGTAATTTATTCTGGATGAATTTGACTGAATGTTGAAAAACTGCTAAACAGTAAGAGATGGACAAAAACTTGCTGCACAAAAAATGTAGAGCACGTTAAAACACACAATTTATGTTTTATGAATTTTTTTCGTGAAGTTCGTCGTTTTTGAGACATTCCTAAATTATTGCAGATGTGAAGAGGAAGTCATGTGAATGGTACACATCAGATTTTTTTATTTGCTCGCCATCTCTCGACTGAGTTAAACTCTTCCGGTTTACCGTAGCCTGTGTGCGCTCAAGCCTTTACAGGTATACTTTTCCGGTTTACCTGTGCAGGTTTACCTGACACGTATGTGCCGGGCCTTGTAGTGCACATTCATGAAGATTAAGATTTATGTGATTATATCAACCATTTCCTGAAGAAAGAGAGATGGTTGAAAACAGTTTTTCAGTGACAGCAACGATAATATTTACCCAGGTTAGTTAAAAGCGAGACGTGATGACTTTATAAACCAAATAGCAGGTATTTGGACAGAGCCTAACAGAAGGATAAGCCTTTCAAAAACACTAAACATGTATCCATTAGTTTCGTCGCAGACTTGGAACCTTTGCCTAAAAGTAATGCATTCCCTTGCCATACAACAGTTTTGTACAATCATAACAAATTCTCCGAAGCCAAAACTTTGTAAACAAACCTAGCATAAACATTTTTTAGATATGTGATATAGTAAGCGAAATGGCCGGATGTTTTCTTCGGATATCTCATGATCTTTACTGCAACGCGATGATCAACCCACATCCATCTCAAGGGATGCGCTGGATACACCCTTAAAATGACGTAGATAATTAAAGCGGAAACTTGTTCCCAAATTGTAACTTCATGCTATATGTAGTTTTCTGGACAATAATCATATTATGGTTTAAAACATATAGTATTAAGAAATCTTTCTAGATCACAATTCCCTACAATAGAAAATTTCTCTATCAGCAGTCTCTGAAAGTAGACACCGTACTCGCGTAAATATAATGTAAGCACGTATTTAGAAGAATTCAAAATTCCAATCATTTAGAAAGGGAAACTATGCACTGCAGCAGATATTGCACGATAGTGTTTCTCACATGTGAACAATCACCGATACCCTAAATCCAGAAACACAGTAATCTCCAGACTTAGGCTGACTCCCAACTGCAGCCATCCAAGGCAAGGGTTCCTGTAAGGATTCCTTTACCTTCCCCCTGTCTTCACAAGCATGTGCTGCGAATGTCTGTGAAGAAAATTACACTCTATCGTCCACTGACTTCTTAGAATCGCCTACGTTTAATGTCTATTCTTAGTGATACGAATTATTATACTAGTTTTTGTAAGTAGAATAACATTTAATGAAAATCTGAGTGGCTAAATGATTGGAAACAAAAACATTGAAAAAGTTAACCTGTTATAGGAACCCACATAATATGGTTGTTTTACCTCTTTGCTCAGTATCCTCGAAATAGGTATGTACCTTTTTCCAACAGTTCCATTTGCTTTTGTAACATGATTACTAAAATTAATAATATAAATATAAAAAACCTTATGTGTACCATTCACATGACTTTCTCTATATCCCTGCAACAAATTGTTCTTAAAAAGCTTATACTTCTATTTACTTCATGCTTATAAAAATATCTGATGTGTTCCATTCACATGACTTTCTCCACAACTCTGCAATAAATTATTGTTAAAAAGCTTATGTTTCTATTTACTTCCTGCTAATTGAGAAAAAATTAGCAGAAATAGTCTTATTACTTGCTTCCTTGTAAGTAGGTTAAAGCTATAGTCAAAAGTTGGTTGCTATGTGACTGAAGTTCCTCTGTTGTATGGGCAAGAGCTCACAAAGTCCTGTATGAGAAAAGTATGTTTTTTATAGCTGAAACCAAAAACAAGGAATATTTCAAAAACAATCAACTCCACGAAAAAAATGTATGTAACACAAATTGTGTGTTTTAATGTTCTCTACGTTTGTTGTGTGGTAAGTTTTGTCCATCTCTTACGGTTTAGCAGTTATGCAACATTCCAAAAAATTGACCCAGGATAAAGTAGTCTTCAGAGGCTATTCCCAGAAAATTCGAAATATACATTTTATTTATCAGGTAAATATCTTTAATATACGATATTTTAATCAAAATCCTTAGAGCCATTTCCTAGGCAATCAAAATTTTCGAAAAAAGTTTCATGTAAGGGGTAGTTTGGGGTGGGGGATTTTTCTCAAAATCTTTATGTAGCATTCCTGGAAGATACTAAACTTAAATACCAAATACTAAACTTTTCGTTTTTGAGTTATCGTGTTCACAGACACACGGACACACACACACACACGGACACACACACACACGCGCGCGCGGACCTTTTTCTGAAAATACTTTTGTTGGATACAGGGGACCCTAAAACATATATTTCCAGTGAAATCTCGGTATCGAATTTTTGGGTGGAGTGGAATGCCTTCTTTATACACTACGTACATAGTACGTATAGAGAAAGTAAAAATGTATTTATTTTTTAAGCTTCCAGCAATGGGTTGGCAAACTGTTGTATCGATCCCATTCAGGGACACTAAGTAGATACAATCAGGGCTAAATGTAACTTCTTTGTTAAGAATACGGCTACGAATTGCGCTTTATTAACGTGCTTAAAATTGGCATTGTGTAACCCTTTGTTGCCCGGGTGTTTTTTTCCTCTCAGTTTGTTAGCCAACTAGAAGGACTATTCGAAAGCTTGTTTACAGCTTTCTGCAGTTATTGTCCATTGTTCCTGTTAGAAATGTTTGCCGAAGAACATGTGATATGGAACGCATATTTATTACATTTCTATGAGAACTGAACATGTGTACATGTTCCGCATTGAATACTGTATGGAAATGTTAGAAGTTGCAGTCGTATGGGTTTGATTCGAAATAAACTGCATGGATCGTATTGAACAGGTCAACGATTCTACCTTCTACTGTACTACTTGCAATATACTGCACGCTCATAATTTTATTTTCTTCAATAAACTGGCCAGAAAATGACGTAACATAACAAACAAAAGATACCTGTTTATAGTATCTATACCCTCGCAATTTATTCTCCCTCAAAATATTCACTAACTTCAAACCCTACTTATAAAGAACACACAGAACTATATTTAACAGTTCAATTCGACCTACAGAAAAGCTTGCATTATTTGCTCTGGAACCTTGCGCGTTCCAAACGATGCCAACTCGAACTGGTTTTCAACAGTGAAACATGGTTCGTATTCAGATGGAATTGGACTAAAATCAATTTCAATTCTTCATGGAAAGGTCGTCCCTTAGAGGAAGGAATTTTTCTTAGCTTCTTATGAAAACAAATCTGATGTGTTCCATTCACATGACTTTCTCTACATCTCGGCAACACATTGTTGTTAAAAATCTTATGCTTCTATTTTCTTCATGCTAATTGAGCAAAAAATAGCAGGAATAGACTTATTACTTGCTTCCTTGTAAGTACAAGCGAAATAAGGGAGTACCATAGGTTAAAGTGATAGTCAAATGCTGGTAGCTATGTGACTGAAGTTCCTTTGTTTATATGGACAGGAGTTGGCAAATTCCTGTATGAGAAAAGTATAGGTTTCTTAAAGCTGAAACCAAAAACAAGGAATATCTGAAAAACGATCTACTCCACGAAAAAAATAATGTCCTTTACATTTTTTGTGTGGTAAGTTTTTGTCCGTCTCTTACTGTTTAAAAAACTTGTACTTTTCTCATACAGGAATTTGTCATCTCGTGTCCTTACAGAAAGGAATTTCAGTCACCTAGTAACCAGCTTTTGATTTCACTTTAACCTATGGTACTCCCATATTTTGCTTCTACTTACAAGGAAGCAAGTAATAATACTATTTCTGCTAATTTTTTTCTCGATTACCATGAAGTAAATAGAAGAATAAGCGTATTAACAATAATTTGTTACACAAAAGTATAGAAAGTCATGTGAATGGAACACATCAGATTTTTTTTTCGCATTCCTTTTTCCCTTTTATTCCATTTCTCCAATATTTCTTCTGTTTTGCTATTTGTTTTACAATTTTTGCTCTTTGCTTCTATGCACACATTTACAAATATACAAACATCCATGCCCAAGGCGGGACTCGGAACCACGAAGCACCAAAGTGAGGCACTTTAGCGAACGTGGCACCTCCGTCAGGTGAGGATGCAATGCTGTGATGTAATCGCGTCGGCGCAATTGCAAAATCATAGGAAGCCATCAGCTTCGAGTATCATCAACATAAGTTCTTAGTTTGCGATTCCAAGACTCACGTTTTGAGACCGCAACCGAAAAAAAAATCTGATGTGTACCATTCACATGACTTTCTCTATATCCCTGCAACAAATTATTACTAAAAAGCTTATACTTCTATTTACTTTATGCTAATCAGAAAAAAATAGCAGAAATAGAATTATTACTTGCTTCCTTGTAAGTAGAAGCGAAATAAGGGACTACCATAGGTTAAAGTGATAGTCAAAAGCTGGTTGCTATGTCAATGAAGTTGCTTTGTTTATATGGATAAGAGTTGACAAGTTCCTGTATGAGAAAAATATACGTTTTTCTTAGCAGAAACCAAAAATAAGGAATGTCTCAAAAACGACGAACTCCACGAAAAATGTATATAACATAAATTGTGTGTTTTAATGTGCTCTACATTTGTTGTGTGGTAAGTTTTGTCCATCTCTTACGGTTTAGCAGTTATGCAAAATTCCGTAAAATTGACCCAGAATAAAGTAGTCTTCAGAGGCTATTCCCAGAAAATTCAAGATATACATTTTATTTGTCAGGTAAATATGTTTAATATACGAAATTTTAATCAAAATCGTTACAGCCATTTTTGAAAAAATCAAAATTTTCGAAAAAGTTCCATGTAAATGGTAGTTGGGGGTGGGGGGATTTTCTCAAAATCTTCGTGTCGCATCCCTGGAAGATACTTAACATAAATACCAAGTTTGTATTTTACCGACTTTTCGTTTTTGAGTCATCGTGTTCACAGACACACGGACACTCACCTACGGACCTTTTTCCGAAAATGTTTTTATGAGATAAAGGGGACCCTAAAACATATATTTCCGGTGATATCTCGGTATCGAATTTTTGGGTGGAGTGCAATACCTTCTCTATACACTATGTAAATAGTGCGTATAGAGAAAGTAAAAATCCACATGACTTTCTCTACATCTCTGCAACAAATTATTCTATTTACTTCATCTAATCGAGAAAAAATTAGCAGAAATAGTCTTATTACTTGCTTCCTTATTAGTAGAAGCCAAATAAGGGGGTACCATAGGTTAAAGTGTTAGTCAAAAGCTGGTTGCTATGTCACTGAAGTTCCTTTGTTTATATGGACACGAGTTCACAAAGTCCTGTATGAGAAAAGTAAGTTTTTCATAGCTGAAACCAAAAACAAGGAATATCTCAAAAACAATCAACTCAACGAAAAAAATGTATATAACATAAATTGTGTGTTTTAATGTGCTCTACATATTTTGTGGAGTAAGTTTTTGTCCATCTCTTACGCTTTAGCAGTTATTCGAAATTCAGTACAACTCATCCAGAATAAACTACTCTTCAGATGCTATGCCCTGAAAATTCAAGATATACATTTTATTTGTCAGGTAAATATTTTTAATATACGAAATTTTAATCAAAATCGTTAGAGCCATTTTTGAGAAAATCAAAATTTTCGAAAAAAGTTCCATGTAAAGGGTAGTTGGGGGTGGGGGGATTTTTCTCAAAATCTTCGTGTCGCATCCCTGGAAGATATTAAACTGAAATACCAAATTTGGTATTTTACCGACTTTTCGTTTTTGACACACGGACACACACACACGGATCTTTTTGTGAAAATGCTTTTTTTTTTTTTATATTGGGTACCCTAAAACATATATTTTCGGTGAAATCTCGGTATTGAATTTTTGGGTGGAGTGCAATACCTTCTCTATACACTATATACATAGTGCGTATAGAGAAAGTAAAAAAGAAGAGATCACCGCTCGATGACAGAGTCTAGACCAAGCATATGTGCTATTGTAATATTAATACATTTCCACAAAGAATAAATACAAAATTTTCAAGAAAATTCCGCGTTCTAGGTTGTCCTTTATATGGAAGATTATTCGTTATTTCTATTTTTTTCAATTCCTCTTTGACATTTGATTAATTACAAGACCATACACTTAAAATATTTACTTGCATATTTACAGTGACAAATGAAATGTATATCTTGAATGTTTTGAGAATATCCTGAGGAATGCTCTTCAATCACATGATGATGATGATGATGATGATGATGATGATGATGATGATGAAGACGACGATGATTGGGATTTAATGCCGCTCAACTTCAGCGGCCTTCTATCTGAAGAAATTTTGTATAGTTTTCAATATGCTGTAAACTATAAGAGATGGAAAAAACGTACTGCCCAAAAATTGCAGATATGCTTAAAACACACAAATTATTTCAAATAACCTTCCCAAACAATAACAATTTCCGAGATATCCGTTGTGCTTGGTCTGAGTTTTTCAACGCTATTCGGTTGTTTTTCTCGTGCAAAGGTTGTGGCATTTCTAATACTGGTAGTACATATGACTACCTCTTTTCAGTGTATAGCAAAATGTCTAGTTAAACTCGCAAACGTTTACCTAGAGAAGGTATTGCACTCCACCCAAAATTTGATACCGAGATTTCACCAGAAATGTATGTTTTAGGGTCCCCTTTATCTCAAAAAAACATTTTTGGAAAAAGGTCCGTAGGTGTGTGTCCGTGTGTCTGTGAACACGATGACTCAAAAACGAAAAGTCTGTAAAATACCAAACTTGGTATTTAAGTTAAATATCTTCCAGGGATGCGACACGAAGACTTTGAGAAAAATCCCTCCACCCCCAACTACCCTTTACATGGAACTTTTTTCGAAAATTTTGATTTTTCAAAAATGGCTCTAACGATTTTGATTAAAATTTCGTATATTAAAGATATTTACCTGACAAATAAAATGTATATCTTGAATTTTCTGGGAATAGCCTCCGAAGAATACTTAATTCTGGATGAATTTTACGGAATTTTGAATCACTGCTAAATCATAATAGATAGACAAAAACTTACTACACGAAACATGTAGAGTACGTTGAAACTCACAATTTATGTTATATACATTTTTCTCGTGTAGTTTATCGTTTTTGAGACATTCCTTGTTTTTGGTTTCTGCTTTGAAAAACGTATACTTTTCTCATACAGGAATTTGTCAACTCCTGTTCATACATACAAACAAAGCAATTTCAGTGACATAGCAACCAGCTTTTGACTATCACTTTAACCTATGGTACTCTCTTATTTCGCTTCTACTTACAAGGAAGCAAGTAACAAGACTAGTTCTGCTAATTTTTTCTGATTAGCATGAAATAAATAGAAGTATAAGCTTTTTAAGAATAATTTGTTGCAGAGATGTAGAGAAATTCATGTGAATGGTATAATACATCAGATTTATTTCTCAGTTGTTGAGCCCGTTTAACATCTATGATCATATCGGAGGCTTTGACTTGTATTACGATTCGTTGACTGTAGGTTTTTAACATTGATTTTAATCATTTCTGTTTTCAAGCACACGCACATTCACTCTCATATGCATCGTTTCAGATTTTGTGAAAGATAGTTGTTTCTGTATGAAAAAGAAAGAAGAAGAAAAAAAGAAACCGCCCCAGAATCAAAGAGTGCAAAGTTTTCGGGTAAGAAGTCAGCTTGCTGCCCACTCAACTACAGAGACAGTCACGTTTACGAGTTGATGGAAAAGTAAACTATCGTAACAATAGTTTGTGGAAGTTTATAAAAGTAAATGATTGTGAGTAGAGAAAGTCAAGAGAATAAAACTCATCAGATATTTAAAGGCGTTTGCAATATATCCAACCTACACGGTCCTTCTCCTGTACTATATTCTGCGATCAAGTAGCAAGAACCAAATGTTTAACCAAGGGGAAGAGTGCTATATTGTGACTTCAACATATTTCCCCTTAATAGACGCAATAAAACGATCCAACAGTTTAAATTGCTTTCATTGCGGGAAACAGCATTCCACGGCAAAGCTGACATTAATTTGGAGGGTTCCAGATATCAAGGGGCACGGAGGGCTTATTGCTAGCAGAACTGCAGTAGAGCAATTTGTCAATCGACTCTAATAATTATAATACCCGAAACGAAAAAAATATACATTGTCCAGGTTCATTGTAATACGTCATTACATATTCTTCAAATGTAGAAAACTGATGTTAGAGTTTACAGCACTAAATACTAAACTTGTATAATATGGAGTAAAACATGCATTTAGCTTCATTTTTCCTTTTTAAATTATAATTGAAGTGGAATAAACATTTTTTTGGCAAGAGAACATTTACACAGATTTCCTCCGTAGTCAAGTGATCAGCGACCTGAAAGTCATGGATTCGATTGCCGACCAGGGTGGAAATTGTAAATTGTTATTTAGTTAGGATTAAACGCAGAGTCTGAAATGTGGGTGTAAATATGAATTTGCTCTTTACCAAAGAGTAAAACGACCATTTATTTTTTCCAGTTAAATGCCCCCAATATGACCATAGCAGTTAAAGGAGGCTATAGAAATGAAATGAAAAAGAAACATATTCATATAAACTCCGTTAAAGTCCCGTATCTTACTTTATTAATGTTTGTGTTTTTTTTTTTCTTTAGAGATAGCGAAATAAGCTACCTTTCATAATTTTCTTATGCGTTCAACTTTTAGCTTTCAACGCTATGCACATTCTCTCTCTCTCTCTATCTCCTCGTTCTCTATGTATCTAACATAACGGCCAACATGTGTAATTAATGACCTACTTTATAAACAGCTGAACTGTATTTTAACATACAAAATATTTGCTATTATAGTATTATCCAACTGAAACCATTTTCATGAAGTCTTTATTCCGATTAATGGTAAGTAGATATAATTAGTATTACATGGGAATTGATGGTAGGAACAGAAATGCAACGAACACTGAAAGTAGTGTGAAATTTGCAAACGTAATGTTTTATCTATAACCGCGTTAAAATATTCTCGCACCTAGTTACCTCTATGAAACAGTAGAATTGACTAAGAGGTTGTTCTATATTAATGTATTGTTAATTTAAAATGAAAGCTTTACCCGCGGTCAATACGCAGATCAATATGTGTCACTTTTTATTGCAAGCCGAGGAATTAAAAAGTCTACGTTCTGAGTTTTTCTCGAGGTCATTTAACACAGAATGACGTAAATATTTTGCCGACATAAGTGTATTTATATCAAACACGTAAACATGTAAACTGCATTCGTATCAATACAAATGAGATACACAGCTTTACATATGAAAGCTCCAAGAAACCGAAAGTGTTTTAGTTACCAAGGGATAGTCTTGAATGCAGCCTGTGGAAAATTAGGCTTACAAAATGACGCAAGACAAGTAATGGAAGCCTTCTTAAACTGGCCTGTTTTCTTGTTATCTCTAAAGCGCGGTAACTTGTAAAATTGTATGGCGGCACAGCAAGTTACACATAGATAACTGCGGAATATGTTGAATTCAAATGAAATGGGATATCTAAAACTTAATTTCCCTTATGTATAAGTTTGTCTGTATTTAAAACTACCTATATAAGCCTACGAACGCCTTGTTAGAATGATATCAAAATTACCTTCTAGTCACTTTTGGCATTAGAAGCAAATAGTGCTTGGACCTACGTGACAGAGCTATAAGTGCCACATTTTACGAAAATTAGATTTTTACGGGACACTATTGTTTATTGATAAGACCGCACAATGTTTTCAACATTATGTGAACCTCCATGACTTTGCTGGTCACAACTTGATATGCCAGGACTAATGTATTGAACAAAATAGGGGTTGGCATTGCAGGAACACTCGCATTTCCAGTCTTAGTTTTAAATTAAACATGGGTTAAAGAAGAAACATTAAAGAACTGAATAATTAAAAAGAAATGTCTTAAACAGCTTGCGTATCATACGTAAACACAAATGGAATGATATACAAACCTAACCTAGAAAATGGAAATATGTTGAATATTCCTAATAATCCCCTCTTTATTTTAAAATATATGTATAATGTTATATGTGTGCACAGGTGATGCAAATAGCATTGGTTTACAATAAGTTCGTTTCCAATGCAAGAATTTCTCCAACTATTCTCAATAAATACCGCGTTATACTCGTAACTATGTAAAGGTTTGAAACATGATAATGAAACTTATACTTCATTTATCTGTTATCTATATGCTTATTTATGTTTTATTTAGCTATTACATTATGTATTTTGTCGATTATATCATACTTTCTTTGCACACTCCATTATAATTTTATTTGAAAGTAATTGGAGTTATGAGTTATTGGAGTTCATGCTAACTATAATGTATAATATGTTTTATAAGTGAATAAAATCGCAACCTTCTGCATTCAGAATAGTTCCCGTAGCTTGAATACATAGTGTCACTTTGTACTAGTCCTTTATTCGATGCTCAAAACAAGAGTCACTAACTCTTCTGAAACCTATTTTTCTGACCTCTGAAGAAAATGCCAAAAAGTTATTGGCTGTGCTAAGCGATTTGAACTTCCTCCTACTGCATTACAAAGCAGGCATGACCATTTTGAGAGATCCCCTTCAAATTCTACATAATCATGTGTATAATACTTCATAGTTAAATGTAAATGCTAAAAGTTATAATAAAATAGATATAAATCCACTGGGTAGCTGAATGTTTAAAAAAAAAAAGTTTTAAATAGGAAAAACATAGAATTTATGACATTTAATATTTTTAATTGTTAAAAATTAACAAATTATATATATATATATATATATATATAAATAAATAAGTAGGTTGGACCTTTATGGTCTCATATTTACAGGAGCAGCTATCCTCTTTGGAATTTCTCTCATGATAGCTCACCTACTAAGATTCGAACTCCTAATCCACGAATTACAAGCCAGACGTACAGCTACGGATACGTCATTAAAATGTTTTGCACAATGCATATTTGTAAACTTTTTTATAAAGTATCAAGAATTCATTTGCATTTTTATCTCTTGCGAATGGCCATTAGTCCAAAAGTATTATGTTAACTTTTTGATGTTTACAAGTCTTATTAGCACATCATATGTGTGTGATAGTTTTGTATCTTTTATTATATAAATTAAATTAAATTGAGTGTAATTTATGGACGCTCTTTAACTGCTATGATTCTCAACGTCCCATTCTATATTGGGTATGAAAGACCGTTTAATTTTGCTCAGAGGCCTTTCTTACAGGTTTTGGGGTTCTTTTAGTTCTTTAGTGCTGTAAATCTAAGATACTGGACCTTCCCTTCCGAAGGAAGCTTTGCCCGAAAAAATCCAGCACCCTCCGCCGGGTTTGAACTCAAGACCTTGGAAACTAAAGCCTAGCATGCTCCCTCCCTGACCACGGAGGACGACAAAATGTTATTATACAAGTAATATCGTTAAATTAGATATTTGATATCTGCGTAAAAAGAAATATACTGAGGACTGAAGGTAGAAAAGTTCTCCATAATCAAAGGACGATAATTGAGGTACATGATGCGAGCCGTGCTCAAAAGTCTAATGAAAATGTTGTATCACCACTAGTAACTGAAATAGAACTGAATGTATATTCCTAAAAACTACTGTTTCCTATGATTAGGTAATTCTGTATCTTACTCCAGAAGCGAGAAATAGTCCTGCTCATATTGACATTTTGTATGTAGAAGGTTTTTGGGTGTAACCTGCAAGCGTTGCACATGACCTCATCTTGATGGCTATTTTTAACATTGGCTCAGTTTTCCAAACGCAGTTGTGTAGCAAGTAAAATGCCTTAAAGTTACAAATCTTGTAATAAAGGGAGCACACTGTTTGCTACTCTTGCTTAAAATACATTTATAGCATTTGAAAGAAAACAGGCTGAGAGAAAAGTCAATCAGTAGTAGTACTTAACAGGACGAAATTAGAATAGTGTGGAGAAAATGGGGCGTTATAAAGTGCTAGGTTGTACTTGAGCTGCTGCAACTAAGCTTGCTACCGTAGATGGTTATAGTTACGACAAAAGTACATATTTATTTAAATTGTTTCATTTTTAAAGTTCCCTTTAACCTCTATGGTCACATCGAAGATTTGACTTCAGAAACGTACGTGCGTTCACACTCTGAACTGTGAATTTTATTAACGCTGGTTGTATTAACTGTAACTCACTGACATTCACATCTGCATCCCACACTACCAGTCTCTGCGGAAGAGGGAATGTTGCTGGATAAAGAAAAACTCCCTGTCCCAACCGGGGATTGAAGATGCCAACTCTGGATGGAAAAGCAGAACGTTGACCACTCGATCCTATAAGAGAGGACAAATGAGTACAAGAAAAGGCATCGACGTGAATTTTACACGTCTTTTCAATAGTGTAAAGTTTTTAAAAAATATGACAAATCTGAAAAAAATGTAATAATAACAAACTTAAAATAGCAGACATTCTTTGGCGGTAAGAACAACCAAGTTTATTATTTTTTTCTCACAAAGTACAGAGAAGATTTAAGCACTGCGGTCAGATGCCCTATTATGCCGCATACAACTTTCGGGAGGAAGGGATGAAAAGGGTTGTTGTGCCAAGCAGCGCTAGGTGCGGATATTGGGGTTCCTTAAAATTCAGAGATGGAGACACTCCTGCAGATGTTCCTCAGCGCTCTTCCTGACGAACAGATTCGAACTACTCTGGTACCGTAACAGATGACAAGCAAACAGCACATATCCACCGCTCACCACACAACACCTAACTCAAGCGTACCACGGAAAGTGACGTGAAATTAAATTATGGCGAATGAGAGATCAGAAATATTTTCTGGTATGCCTGGTGATAAGAGAAAATCACGAAAACACCCAAGTCAGAGTAGGCTGCCGACGAGAATCGAATGTGCACCTCAGACAAAACCGCCTTAGCACAGGCCCCGACTTACAAAGCCAGGAGCATTAACCCTCCAACAATTTTACTGAAGAGGCCTGCCCTCCCCCCACCCCCCGAAATTAAGAAAAATAGGTCTGTCATTAAACGAACACAAAAATGGTTTAAATAAACGAAACAAAGTTGCGAAAAATTAATTTTATTTCAAAACAAAGGTAATGACGATACAGTCCAGATTTTAGTTAATATGTGATCGGCATCAGAGCACTCAAATACTCTTGTAGAAAAATATATCACAGTTGTAATATCTGTGATTAGCTTTCAAAGCGAACTGTCATATAAACTGCATTTGCCCGCCTGGGTAGTGTGGTGGTAGCGTGTCTGCTTCACGTTCAACAGGTCGTGAGTTCGAATCTCGCTAAGGGCGAGTTACCCTGATAAGGTTTTTTTTTTCCGGGGTTTTCCCTTATCCTGAGAAGACGAATGTCGAGCAACTTTAAGCTTCATGGACCCCGAATTCATTTGAGCATCATTTCACCAATTTCATTCATCGTCCGATATGACCAACTATGTTAAAGGCCGTTAAACTACCCCAAAAAAAAAACACATTCATTTTCTACGTGTTAAATCCATTTTCAGGAATCGTATTGCATATATTTTTTGAGCTCGTAACTATTCTCAAATCTAAGCAACAGCCAGTTTTTAAAATTACTTTTATCATTTATGTGGCCAGTTTAGAAATTCCATGTAGTCCCCTAAACGCTGCTGATGTCATTCATTGTCGAAGTGAAGATTACATGAACTAAAGATTACATCCGTATGAGCTTATACGACCAGGAGGTCCAACTACCCCGTCCGTAAATATCCCTTCGTGAGCTAAAAGAGTTGCAGAACTCAGTGGGGCTAGTTCAAGTTAAAACCAGTAAGTGGGGAACTACTGAGCGACCTTCGTTATACCTCTCTTGCTTATCAGTGGAGACAGTGAGCGCTTTGCGCGCATTGAGAGGAGTAAAACGAAGGTAGCTCTCGCCAGTTCTCCACTGGCCACCTAGTATCTCCATTCAGTGACAGAGGAGTTTATAGCCCATTTTTATTTTCTCTACACGTTCCTACTGTACATAGTGTATAGAGAAGATATTGCACTCCACCCAGAAATTCGATATAGAGATTTCACCAAAAATGCACTTTTTAGGGTCCCTTGTATAAAAAAAAGCATTTTTAGAAAAATATCCGTGTGTGGATGTGTCTGTAAACACGATAACTAAAAATGAAAAGTCCCTTAAGTACCAAACTTAGTATTTTATCTTCCAAGGATGTGACGACTTTGAAGAAAATTCTCCCAGCCCCAAACTACCCTTTACATGAAAAAAATTTCAAACGTTTTGATTTTCTCAAAAATGGCTCTTAATGGTTTTGGTTAAAATACCATATATTGAAGATATTTACATGACAAATAAAATGCATATTTGAATTTTCTGAGAATAGCTTCTGAAAACATGTTTATTCTGGGTGAATTTTGCGTAACTGGTAGACCGTAAGAGATAGATGAAAACTTACCACACAAAAAATGTAGACCTCATTAAAACACAAAATTTGTCGTGAAGTTGACCATTTTTGAGATATTTTTACTTTCTCCATACGCACTATGTACATAGTGAATAAAGTATTGCACTCCACCAAAAAATTCGATACCGAGATTTCACCGGAAATATATGTTTTAGGGTCCCCAATATCCAAAAAAAGCATTTTCACAAAAAGGTCCGTGTGTGTGTGTGTGTGTGTGTGTGTGTGTGTGTGTGTGTGTGTGTGTGTGTGTGTGTGTGTGTCCGTGTGTCTGTGAACACGATAACTCAAAAACGAAAAGTCGGTAAAATACCAAACTTTGTATTTAAGTTTAGTATCTTCCAGGGATGCGACACGAAGATTTTGAGAAAAATACCCCCACCCCCAACTACCCTTTACATGGAACTTTTTCCGAAAATTTTGATTTTCTCAAAAATGGCTCTAATGATTTTGATTAAAATTTCGTCTATTACACATATTTACCTGATAAATAAAATGTATATCTTGAATTTTCTGGGAATAGCCTCTGAAGAGTAGTTTATTCTGGATGAATTTTACTAAATTTTGAATAACCGTAAAATTTTGCTAAACCGTAAGAAATGGACAAAAACTTACTACACAAAAAATGTAGAGCACATTAAAACACACAATTTATGTTATATACATTTTTTCATGGAGTTCGTCGTTTTTGTGACATTCCTTATTTTTGGTTTCTGCTATGAAAAACGTATACTTTTTTCATACAGGAACTTGTCAACTCCTATCCATATAGACAAAGGAACTTCGTTGACATAGCAACCAGCTTTTGACTATCACTTTAACCTACAGCTGTCCCTTATTTCGCTTCTACTTACAAGGAAGCGAGTAATTAGACTATCTCTGCTATTTTTTTCTGATTAGCATAAAGTAAATAAAAGAATAAGCTTTTTAAGAATAATTTGTTGCAGGGATATGGAGAAAGTCATGTGAATGGTACACGTCAGATTTTTGATATTGATTTCAGTTTTATAATATTTAAACTTTTTACATACGGGAATGTGTCAACTCCTGAGAATACAAAGAACCAGATTTCATCCACATGGCAACCAGCTTTAAACATTTTGACCATCGCTTTAACCGAGTTATTTCCTTATATCCCTTCTACTTACAAGAAAGCAAACTGACCATTTGTACTAAAGTTTATCTCGATTAGCATGAAGTAAATGCAGAATAAGCTTTTTAATAGTAAAGTGCTACCGATTTACAGAGAAAGTCATGAATGAAGCACGTCAGATTTTTACTGCATACGACCACAGGTTGGTATTGATCATCAGTGATACATGAAATGATTAAATAAATATAATTAAAAAAAAAACTGAGGGAGGAAGAATGGTGCTGAGGATTTTAATCGCCGTTAAGAGTCCATGTCTCAATGACCTCGGCCACTGGAGTCGCAGGAATGAACTCAGGGAGGAAGAATGGTGCTGAGGATTTTAATCGCCGTTAACAGTCCATGTCTCAATGACCTCGGCCACTGGAGTCGCAGGAATGAACTGAGGGAGGAAGAATGGTGCTGAGGATTTTAATCGCCGTTAACAGTCCATGTCTTAATGACCTCGGCCACTGGAGTCGCAGGAATGAACTAGGGAGGAAGAATGGTGCTGAGAATTTTAATCGCCGTTAACAGTCCATGTCTTAATGACCTCGGCCACTGGAGTCGCAGGAATGAACTGAGGGAGGAAGAATGGTGCTGAGGATTTTAATCGCCGTTAACAGTCCATGTCTCAATGACCTCGGCCACTGGAGTTGCAGGAATGAACTGAGGGAGGAAGAATGGTCCTGAGGATTTTAATCGCCGTTAACAGTCCATGTCTCAATGACCTCGGCCACTGGAGTCGCAGGAATGAACTGAGGGAGGAAGAATGGTGCTGAGGATTTTAATCGCCGTTAACAGTCCATGTCTCAATGACCTCGGCCACTGGAGTCGCAGGAATGAACTGAGGGAGGAAGAATGGTGCTGAGGATTTTAATCGCCGTTAACAGTCCATGTCTCAATGACCTCGGCCACTGGAGTCGCAGGAATGAACTGAGGGAGGAAGAATGGTGCTGAGGATTTTAATCGCCGTTAACAGTCCATGTCTCAATGACCTCGGCCACTGGAGTCGCAGGAATGAACTGAGGGAGGAAGAATGGTGCTGAGGATTTTAATCGCCGTTAACAGTCCATGTCTTAATGACCCCGGCCACTGGAGTCGCAGGAATGAACTGAGATACAGCACTTAAGACTCAACACATCTAGGATTACTTCTTTTCTTCGAACTTTAAACTAAATCAAACATTTATTACATTTTTGATTGCTTAAATTACACTAAATTTTACTTATATCCGACTTTATTGCATTATCCAAATGTAGAACAAGTCTGCGCCTCATACAATTCCGCTTGGGTAGAAATGTTATAGCAAGCACAGAGTAACACTTCTATTTGCATTTCGAAAAACTTTTTTTCTGCCCGCGTCTGTAGTGTGGTGGTACCGTGTTTGCTTCACACTGAAGTGATCTTGAGATCGAATCTCAGATAAGGATTTTTCCGGGGTTTTCCCTTATCCTGAGAAGACGAATGTCGGTATCAGTTGAGCATCATTTCAACAATTCATTCATACATTGTCTCATATGACCTACCAGGTTAAAAGCAATTAAGGGTTTTTGTTTATACTTTCTCTTTTTATTGTTTTATTTATATAGCCCCCTTTAACATCTAAGGTCATATCGGGGGTTTTGCATTAGAAACAACTCGTCAGTAGGTTTTTACGTTGGGTTTAAAATTTTGTTTATTTTCCTCAAACACACACACATTCGCTCTCACATACATACCTCTAGACTCTGTGGGGGATAGGGAATAATTCTGGCTAAAGAAAAATTCCCCGCCCCAGCCGGGAATCAAGCCCGGTCTTTTGTTTTGTAACATGTTAAAAGCGACAAAAAAGTTTTTATCCTGAAATAAAAGGAATTACCAGGTTACATATAATAAAATTGTAACTGCAGCATTTCCGGTAATCTTATACTTTAAACAAGTAACCTGTTTTATGTTGCATATTGGTATTTGATCAAGAAAATGGCTGATGCGATTACCGTAACTTGCTATACCAGATGGCTCAACTTCCTCGTATTTGGCGTGCACAGATATGTCTTGGTGCGTTAAAAGAGTTGCAGAATTCAACGGGGCTATTTCAAGTTAAAACCTGCCAGTGGAAAACTGGGCGAGAGCGACCTTCTTTTACCCATCGCAATGAGTGCGACCCGCTCACACTCTCCGCTGATAACAAGACGTGTGTAATGCAAGGGATATCTGCACACATCATGGGCCACCTGGTATAACGGACGTGAGGTTCTACTGAATGTAAGCTCTGTGAGATTTTAATTAGGCACTTTACTCCTTACCTTTTAGTTAGGTACTACGTTGTGTACCAACCCGTACACAACATTTGATGAAAAGTTTGAATGTCCCTTTGGACGACGGGGTATTTAAACCCGGATAATACTGTTTCTATGAATGATGATATCAAACAAATGAGCAAAGGAATTACGAATGGCGTGACATTCTTGCAAAAAAAAAGAAAGAAAAAAAAAAAGATTCTGTTTGCAAAACTTCACGGATAATTTGCGATTTTAATGAAGTTGGCAATCCTGCGATTTCATAGTATTGTATAATCCACTTCCAGTGTGTGTCAGCATTATCTAAGACCATGTAAAAGTATCATTATGGTCATATTAATAACGCAGTCTTAAAGAAGGGCTTGTTACTAAATTGGCAATGTATATCTTACCATTTCAGCAGACATGCTTAATTTTTGCAGTTTAAGAGCTCATAATTTCTTGCCATGTCAAGAAAATTGATCCTCCCCCTCTCCGGTCTTGAAGAACACACATGTTTTTCCTAAAGATTCCCTGCGTGGCGCGAATTCTTTAAATCTGTTCGACTTTGAAGAGCTATAAATAGCTATCGGCAAGCATGAAGTGGGAACAATTGGAGTGCTGCCAATAAATATTAAACATGAGTTTATGTGATGACGTCTGGGTGCCAGCACGTGGCATGCATGTGTCCCAGAACTTGCGCACTTGCATGTGAAGGTCCTATAAATATATGTTCAAGAGTGAACATTTGCTGATGTAATACTTCTAAAAGAAAATTATCGAAAGTATTCACATTATTTATAATAAATAAAAAGAGTTAGTGTAAATCCATAAAATACTTGAAATCTGTTAAAAAAATCTGATGTGTTCCATTCACATTAGTTTCTCTACATCTCTGCAAAAAAAGTATTGTTAAAAACCTTAGGCTTCTATTTACTTCATGTTAATTGAGAAAAGATTAGCAGAAATAGTCTTATTACTTGCTTTTATAAGTAGAAGCGAAGTTAGGGAATACCACAGCTTAAAGTGATAGTCAAAAGCTGGTTCCTATGTGACTAAAGTTCCTTTGTTTGTATGGACAGGAGTTGACAAATTCCTGTATGACAAAAGTAAAAGGTTTTCAAAGCTGAAACTAAAAACAAGGAATATCTTAAAAACGAAGGGCTCCACGAAAAAAAATGTATATAACATAAATTGTTTGTTTTAATGTGCTCTACATTTTCGGTAGGGTAAGTTTTTGTTCATCTCTTATGGTTTAGCAGTTATGCAAAAATCCGTAAAATTCATCCAGAATAAAATAGTCTTCAGAGGTTATTCCCAGAAAATTCAAGATATACATTGTATTTGTCGAGTAAATATCTTAAATATACGAGATGTTAATCAACATCGTTATAGACATTTTTAAGAAAATCAAAATTTTCGAAAATTTTTCCATCTAAAGGGTAATTTGGGGTAGGGGGATTTTTTTGAAAAACTTCGTGTCGCATCCTTGGAACATACCGAACTTACATACGAAGTTTGGTTTTTAACGGTCTTCATTTTGAGCTATGCTGCCCACAGACACACACACACTCGATTTTTCTAAAAATGCTTTCTTGGATTCAGGGGGTCTCAAAACATATATTTCCGGTGAAATCTCGGTATTGAATGTTTGGGTGCAATACAATACCTTCAGTATACACTATGTACATAGTGCGTATAAAGAAAGTAATAATGGGACTCTCTCACAAATACTCAATTGTTTCGTACTGTAAGTTTTCATATAATGTATTCACATATTTATTAAGAAGGAGAAGTTTAGAAATACACTCGACGACATTGTCATATGAGAAAGATGATGAAGAAGAAACACTTCAAAGACCGCTGTAAGATACAAAAGGGTTTGAGATTAGTAGTAAAGGCTGAGATGAGAAAACTTTTTCGGTTAGCCTTCCCTTACGTATTCGTACATTGAAGTAAAAAATAATAAAAATGCTATATCGCCAGTATTTTTTCACAAGATTATATTTTATTTTATAGTGCTTACTTATTAATATATATATATATACTGGGTGATTTCTAACATAAGCTAGTTAGCCAATTTTTCTACATAATGATCATTTGAAGCTTAGAAACGATCAAAGTGCCTCAAGTAGGATAAATGTATGTTTGATGAGCGGAGTGTCGCTGAGACTGAGCTAAACAATAGGTTCCTATAGATTTAGATCACGACTAGTAGTATTACAGTTGAAAAATCCTGGAGACAGCCAAAGTGCATCAAGTAGGATAAATGTATGTTTGATGAGCGGAGTGTCGCTGAGACTGAGCTAAACAATAGGTTCCTATAGATTTAGATCACGACTAGTAGTATTACAGTTGAAAAATCCTGGAGACAGCCAAAGTGCATCAAGTAGGATAAATGTATGTTTGATGAGCGGAGTGTCGCTGAGACTGAGCTAAACAATAGGTTCCTATAGATTTAGATCACGACTAGTAGTATTACAGTTGAAAAATCCTGGAGACAGCCAAAGTGCATCAAGTAGGATAAATGTATGTTTGATGAGCGGAGTGTCGCTGAGACTGAGCTAAACAATAGGTTCCTATAGATTTAGATCACGACTAGTAGTATTACAGTTGAAAAATCCTGGAGACAGCCAAAGTGCATCAAGTAGGATAAATGTATGTTTGATGAGCGGAGTGTCGCTGAGACTGAGCTAAACAATAGGTTCCTATAGATTTAGATCACGACTAGTAGTATTACAGTTGAAAAATCCTGGAGACAGCCAAAGTGCATCAAGTAGGATAAATGTATGTTTGATGAGCGGAGTGTCGCTGAGACTGAGCTAAACAATAGGTTCCTATAGATTTAGATCACGACTAGTAGTATTACAGTTGAAAAATCCTGGAGACAGCCAAAGCCTGTGCAAGATATTGATTTAAATTTTCTATTCCTAAATCTTGACCTAGATAATTCCCTAAGAGAGTAAGAGGCACATTTTCACCAAAACTGTTGTGTAGTGGTTTGGAATGTGGTGTTCCAGTGCCCAGACATGGAATGCATATGAATTCGAAACCACTCAATGGCACTGAGGAATTAAGGCAGGTGGCGGTCTGTAGGTCAGAAAGCCAACTTTCCGGCTGGGAGAAGCTTGGTTTCCACAGCACTATTTCCCCACATAGGCTGAATAAGCCACCACTGCCATACACAAGTGCATTTGAGGTCGGCATCCGGATTGGTATGTCTAGGCGCATAAGGACTGCTGTATTTATTATATTGTTATTATTATAAAATAAGATAAATAATATATATTAAAAAAGAAAGAATTTAAAAAATAATGTTGAAATGGAAGGTCGAGGGAAGCAGAAGGAAACGGAAGCCTAGGGAGCAGTGGATGGATGCAATAAGAAGAATTAATATGAACAGCAAAGAACTTAAGAAAAAGTTGCAGAAGGTAGAAACCTATGAAGAAATGACATTTCTTTGGGTTGAAGGATAACTATTGTATTGTAGAGAATCCTAATATGTTATTGTTATTATTGTTACCATCATCATCATCTAGCATCTGGAAAGAAAATGCAGTCATGGAGCAAAGGGACATTCCAGAAACCTCACAAGGCAGGATGCACAGCTTCAGCGTAATGGGAAAAAAAGCCTTTAGGTGCATGTGAGTTAGTAGTTATGACAATGAGTAGTTTATATGAAACGCATCTTTAGTATTCCCCAAAAGATATTTTCATTTCTTCACGTTTCTCTTTCAATTCAGTAACGCTGCTTTTATATTACAAGTGTAAATGAATGATGAGGAAAAATTGAGGGTGTGAGATAGTCTAAAAATAAACTCAGCATGCAACTGCAGCACTAATTCTCATAGAAAAGCTTTATGAGCCTTAATTTTACTAATTGGTATAATGAACCCTTCATCTTTCCAAATGTAAATTACATGATTTCCAACATATTGTTTCGTTTTGTGCTTCAAGTTATTTCGTTTTGAATTTTGCTTGTTTCTTGTGTTATTTTCAGCGTTTATGTCCATGCATAATTAACGCTGTCATTATGAATCCAAGATGTTTATTTATTTTCTTATCATAGCAACACACCACTGAAAGATTGCAAAACAATTAAATAAATTCAGTAATAGCCTAAGTTTGGGTGATTCTCATTTAAATGCTCTGCCAGATTATGGCCTCACTTTCTGACTGAAATATACGATACCCCATACACCAAACAAGTGATACAAAGCTTGGTAAATTGAGTATGCAGTTTGGTGTTCTTATAAGAACAGAGGTATAGAAGTATTTTCGCAATTTCCTTCCAAAAACATGTATAAGTGTGAGCAGCTCTGAATGGTTGTTCCTCTTCGCTTCGTCTGGACGTTACAGACACTACAGACATTGTAAACACGTTCTCCTGTACTGGGAACTACCCTCGAGAAGAACTTCTTAACAAAACGTTCCGTTTTTTACTTGCAAAAGCATTATGTGAGAAGGAGACTGGAAGCTAATGAAGTAAATTGTTGCTTTCTAAATTCAGAAAATGGAGAGACATAAACAGGGAATAAAGGAAGCAGAGATAATCAAACTAAACGTCAGATTCGCGTCTGATGCAAGTCAGCCTCAAAGATACGCATACTTCACAGAATATGGGAATACTTTATAAACTATACAATATTTTTAATTCGCCAGTTATCGATCTTTTTGCATTAATGATAAAAACCAAACTTTTATTAATTAGAGGAACAAAATTAAAGAAGCACTCCTATATCCCAAAAGATTAATATCGGGTAACTTTTAGATCGATGTACACCCGGTTCATTTGAGCATTATTTCATCAACATTGTCCGATATATCCGACCCCATTAAAGAACGCCAAACTGAAAGAGTAGGTGGAAGAATAAGGTTTTGTAAGAACAGTTACTAGCTAAGTTAATAGAGAATGCAACTCATTAGATGTTTTCTTAATGATTTGAAATTTTAAATAACTTTTCCTTTTCTTAAGTACCTGTCGCTATTAACCAGTTTTCTCGATGCCATGGAAAGAAAATCGCATGTGGTAAATAATCCCTTTAAAAAGATTCGACCATCTTTCTGCCTACTGTATTCTTCTTTTAGCTACAAATAATGGTGTAATAACTCATTTCTGCTAACTTTTAACATTAAATAAATATAAAAGCAAGCTTCTGTATGATTCGATTATAGAAGGGTATGTAAATGTAAGACATATTTTATAACACTCTTCCATTTCACTTTCTGTAGCACCTCCTTATAGTAGGAATACTTATTACGTTCTACTCGAGATTTTATCGGAATGTATTTGTTTTGATGAATAAAATTTAGTTAAAGGATCGTGGGTACGCAATGTGTGTGTCTATTTGCCTGCGATTTAACTTCAGCATCTTCCACAATGACTGGTCACGAAGATTTACACGCACACAAACGTAACAAACTACTGTTCAGTGGTAAATTCTCGTTATATTTTCTAAAAGTTTGCTAAAGTTTATTAAGAAATCTCATGTTTATCACAGTAAGTGAAGGTATATATTAAATTTTCTTTGAATAGTCTGTTGGTTTTAGTAAAGTTTGAGTAACTGATAAAATAACACAAAAAAAAACTTATTACATAATAATGCATATATGTACGTATCTTAAAATATGCAATTTCAAGTAACTTCTTTGTGGCAACAGCCATTTCTGAAATATTCGTTGTTATTGGTAAAACCTTTTCAATATTTCCTTAATTGTAATTGTTGTCAGTATTTTCTCATAGAGAGTATGGAATTTCAAAGCCAATATACAGCAATCGTCTTTTAAAGTTTTGCTTATAGTTTCCGATCTCATTTGTAACTACTACGAAAGGTGTAATTAAATAATTTATGTAAATGTTTATCTCGATTAAAATGTAGTAGATAGAGGAAACATTAGCGAGAAGATGTTTATTTCTATTAACATGATCTAGATAGAAAAATAAGCTAGAGAAAATCGTATACATAATACTGGGACAACACACTCCACATGCACCAGAATTGGTCAGTAGTACTGGTAAAAAGCGCTGAACATCTCTAACCAGAGACATCAACTATGGACGGAAGTTATCGCCCCCACCCAATGGTCATTTCTGGGTTTTTGTCTTGTGAAACAACTCATTATATCTGTATGTTAATAATGTTATGTTAATAATGTTTATATCATTAAACACACCACAATCACTCACACATTCATACTTCCAGACTTTGTAGGGTAACAGGGAATAATTCTGGTTAAAGAAATATTCCTCAGCGGAAATCGAACCGGGGACCCCGGGGGAGAAATCAGACTAAACTTTGATGAAAGGACAAGAAAGGGTTAAGTTTTCACATTTGGAGTTCATACTGAGCTATCTTAGAGTAGGAGCCAATCTTGTTCAATTTCTGGTGAATAATTGCCTATCTTGAACTGCCTTATGCAAGTGATAGATAAAGTATTATGCCGATAATAATGATTTTAGCTTTATACACATTATAGCGGGTTAAGATAGCATCTCACGTCTTATCCTAAGAATTCAATCTTGAATGGGGGTGAGTTTTCTGGATAAGGGCCTTTCCATGTTTTGCTTACCCTCAGAAGAAAAGTATGGCACAAATCTCATCTGAATGGCCCGTTTGATTTGTTTCTCTTACTCCAAAACTTTGTTTACAGATCAAAGTTATAAGGAACACTAAGCTCAGCACAAAGGGGGGGGGGGGAGGGAGTAAGACACTATGGCATTTCTGAAACTACAGATGTACAAAACCATCAATATTGGAACAGACGAAATCGGCGCTATTATCAATATCAAATTTCAGAAAAATATTATTTTGAATGGGATATTAAAACACGATTTCATGTACAAAATCATAAATAACATGCCTGCTCTCTCTCTCTCTCTCTCTCTCTCTCTCTCTCTCTCTCTCTCCCTATCCAACTCCTGACCTACACACGGCATGTATGAAAAAACAATTAATCTAAAGTGAATTAAATGTCTATTGATATTGTGCTCGATTGTCAAAGAATTATAAAATGCATAAGAGCCGAAATAGAATAAAAATTAAAATCGCACCATTCATAAAATGCCTCAAAGCAAATTTTTGTGAAGTTGAACAAAATAAAATGGCAATTTCCTCTCGAAAGCTATGTTCAATTCTATTGTTTTCAATCATAGTAATAGTGGAAACAACTTGAATTGAAACGTTACTTGCTCATACCAAACTAGACAAAATAACAATAATAATAATAATAATAATAATAATAATACTTTTAAAATCTAATTAATTCTACAACTACCGAGAGTAACCTGCTTTGAGTCTGCATGTTTTCCTACATAGTTTCCACTATGCGTAATAGATAATTCTGCTCGTGTTCCTAACAAATTAAAGGAAAGCTGCGACTTTTTTACTTTCTCTAGCCCCTTATATGCAATGTACACAGGGATAGAGAAGTATTGTATTCCACCCAAAAATTCGATGTCGATATTTCACCGGAAATTTATGTTTTGTGGCCCCTGACTCAGAAAAAAAGCATTTTTAGAAAAAGGTCCGTGTGTGTTTGTGGACAGCATAGCTCAAGAACGAAAGGACCGTTAAGTACCAAACTTGGTATTTAGGTTTAGTATCTCCCAATGATGGGACACGAAGATTTTCAAGAAAATCCCCCCGCCACAAACTACCCTTAACATGGACAAAATTTCGAAAATTTTGAATTTCTTAAAACTGGTTCTAACGATTTTGAATTAAAATCCCGTATATTAAAGCTATTTACGTAATGAGTAAGGTGTATATCTTGAATTTTCTGGGAATAACCTCTGAAGATCACTTTATTCTGGATGAATTTTGCCGAATTATGTTTAACTGCTAAACCGTAATAGTTTGGGGTTTTTCAACCGTTGCGTTGAATAGGTTTTCTGGAGGTTTTTAAAATAGCTAGAGATATTTGCAAACATTTTCAGCTTTTCATTTTGATATTTTAATTCTTCTTCTTATTATTATTGTTGTAATAACAGTATTATATCCTTAAGCTTACAACCTTATGCTTAAGAAAGCGCGCAAAAGGCTTTCATAAATATTTATTCTCCAAATGGTTTTGCTTTTAACTGACGTCTTGAAAATGTTGTGCTGTTCAAAAAATGAGACATTTGGCAATTATCTTCCGATATACTAACATAACCATGTTGATTAAGGAACTACTTTGTCCCGAATGGAAGCCTGTTCCGCGACAGCATCCAATGAGACATTTGGCAATTATCTTCCGATATACTAACATAAGGATGTTGCTTAAGGAACTACTTTGTCCCGAATGGAAGCCTATTCCGCGACAGCATCCAATGAGAGGTGACAGTTAAGAGATAAGAGGAAACTTACCTTAGTAAGTCCTGACCGCACTGGACAGTAGGGAACGGAGAATTCGAGAACGTAAAACACCTGTTCCCCTTGAGCCAGGAAGAATATAATCCGTGTTGCATAAGCAAACAGGCGTAGGGAGGAATAAATTGAAAGCTACAGCTCGCCTCTACAGGTCGCTGAGAGAAAGACAGATCTAAAGTCAACCGACAAAACTTAAACTTTTGATGACCAATAGAAATCTATGTGAGAGAAAGCCGAGGCACGGGTAAATTTGCTTTCGATGTATTTTGAAGTATAAAATCCAGCTCACATTATGGTGTGCATTGTTTTACCTGAGCATTTTAAACGGTCCGCTATTTTTTATTTACTCTACACAATGTACATAATAGATAGAGAAGGGATTGATCTTCTTCTACTTCATGGACTAGCTCAATAGCCTGTTCTGGCATAACTGGCCATCTCGTTCTTGGGCGTTCTCCGCTTCTTTTCCCTCAGGGATTATAACTAATTGCCAACTTTGGTATCCTGCCATCTTCCATTCTGTTGGCGTGTTGATACCAGTTATTTCTACATTTATTACTTTTATCTTGTATTGCATATATTAAGTTCTTTTCGTATGATTGCTCCGTTTTTGTACATCCTCTCGCCCCTCTCAGAAACCTCACTGAATCTTTCTTCTATCATTCTTTTATATTACCCATGATTCACAGCCGTATGTCAAACTAGGCACTGCCATAAATGTATACACTTTTAGTTGAGTTTCTCTTCTACTATTATGTAATGTTCTGCGAATTGTGCCTAACATCCTTGAGTGTATCCTAATTTTGTTATCTATATCTCGGTCATAGGCATACGACAATTCGCAGCCCAGATATTTAAAATGGGTAACTTGTTCAAGAGCTTCATTACTTATAAACATTTTTGATCTCATAAAACTAGGGCTTTTAAAAGCCCTAATTTTAGTTTTCTCTACACATAGTTCTAAATTGCATTCTTTACCCATTAATTCCTAGATATATACCGATTTCTAAAGGTCATCTTCTGTTGTGGCGATAATAGCTTGAAAAAGTAATGTATTTAAGGCCTGATTTTGTTTTATGTAAATTCCTATTGAGATTTCTAATTTCCACTTCTTAATTAAATGATCCATATAAATATGAAAAAGAAGAGGTAACAGGCAACACCCTTGTCTTATTCCATGATTAATATAAATTGACTCAGTGGTGTCGTCATTATTATAAACAATGGAAATTGCGGTGTTCCTGTAAATCTCTTCTATAACTTTTATTAAATGTTTCGGATAGCCGTTTCCTTTTAAAATACTATATAATGTTACACGATCCACTTTATCAAATACCTTAGTAAAATCTATATATGCAATATATATTTCTAAGTTTTTTTCTCGTCATTTCTCTATAATCTGATGAAGTGTAAAAACAACATCGTTACATGACCAACGCTTCCCCTAATATTACTTCTCTTATAACTTGCATTCTTGCTGTTATAATTTTAGAAGGGAGTGATTCCACCCAAAAATTCGATACCGATATTTCACCCTAAATATATGTTTTGAGACCCCATGAATTCAGAAAAACATTTTTAGAAAAAGCTCCGTGTATGTCTGTGGACAGCATAACTAAAATCGAAAATTCGGTTAAACACCAAATTTGGTATTTAAGTTCAGGATCTTCCAAGCATAAGACATGACTTTTAAGAAAAAAAACCCACCCCCAAATTACCCTTTACATGGACTTTTTCAAAATTATAATTTTCTAAAAAACGAATCTAACGATTTTTATTAAAATGCCTTATATTAAAGATACTAGCTGCCCGCCCCGGCTTCGCGCGGGTGGTGTACCTAATGAAAAAACTGAGACAAAATTCCGTTTACAATACGACCAATGAAATAAAATTACAATTAAATAATTTGACAATACTTTGTTGTAATGCCTTGTAATGTACAATTTTTCTTCCGAACAGAAAATAAATAGCGCCGATACCTCATCGACTCTCGATCACACAACGTACAAACCATGTGAAAAACACGGAAATTCAAGGTATATTTCACACATTTCTAGCCATTGGCCTTGGGGTTTATTGTCATTGCGAATGCACACTCTTAAATTCAAAAGGAAAGTCGGTCGGCATTAGTGGTATTCAAATTTTTCATAATATTTTTTAACAGTGAGTCTTCTTCCATTGCACAATTTCGGCTGATTGAGATTGCGTAGCACAATTATTTTCGAGTCAACCTTGAGCTGTAAATTGTGTGGTGGAATCCTGGTAAATACAATGAATTTAGGAATTCAGTTAGATAATTGATGACTTCATTTGGATCGGTAATGGAATCGATCGACTTAAATGAGTACATATGTCCATAAATTTTAATCTGAATTTTTATATTCAAATCATCTACATTCTTATTAGTTGCTGCTAAAATGGCTCGTTCGCTCAACCAAGCATAGTTTTTTTTTAAATTTACACCAATATTTGGGAACACTTTCGATATTAATTCTTCCTTTGACGTTGTGAACTGACAAAAATTTGGCGGAAACGAAATGAGGCCAGTAGAAGCATCAACAGTAATTTTCCCATTGCCAATGTCTAATAATGCCTTTGCATCTTCAAAGCGCAATGATCTGTGCAATGTAGCATATGTTGCTAGTATTGCGAAAAGGACGAAGTCAGCGCACCCATAAGGTAGTGTGGAAAGGATGGCATGCAGTTAACAGCGTGGCTAAGTAAGGATACCGTTGGCATAATAATAATAATAATAATAATAATAATAATAATAATAATAATAATAATAATAATAATAATAATAATAATAATAATAATGGCAGCGCTTTGATAGTGTGGTGGGTAAACGCTGAAATAAGTAATGAATTACATTAAGGAGAAAGTCACAAAGTAACATTCATGCTTCTTTCAGATCTCTTTAATTCCTTTACTCCTAATCTTTTCCACCTCTTTCTGTATTTGCTATGTCAAAACAGTGATTTTTAAGGCTAACAATGACAACTAAAGAGCAAATAGATCTGGTTGGACAATTGATAAGCTTTTATTTGATGATTGTTTTGTGTATTAAATTTCTCCATTTATCTCAAAATATTACTTGATCAAATGTACTAAGAACTCCGCAATTGCAGTGTGATGGTGTCGAGGGTATCTTCATATTCTGATGAAATCTCCTTTAGCTAGCTCATGTACCCATAACCTCAAATAACCAACATCTGCAATAGGAAGTTAACCTAAATGGTTTACTATCCGGGTCCTGTCATTTCTCCACCATTTTCAGCTTCAAGAAGGTCAATGTGCATAATTTATAACTTGTTCATTTTAAAGAATTATAACAAAAATATACTTCAAAGTTCTTAGGCTTTCACGGCCGTGTCAATACTAGCTATATTATAATCTGGGCTTGTGGGCAGTGGTCTGCTAACCTCGGCCTTCTTCCCAGGTTTTTCGTTTTCGGCTACGGCAGACATCTTTGATGGCAGCGGCGAGGTCGAAGTACTCGACTGGACGTTTCAACTGCGACTGTACTGGTTGCACTTGCGGTGTTTATATCATCAGCTAGTGGGAGGCGTGCGGTGATTGGTCCAGGTTGGCGGTGAGCTAGACTTTTGTCGGCAGAGTGCTTCGCTCTGCTGGTATCTGATTGGCTCGGGTGGAGTTCTTGATTTTCACTCTGGTTAGTACAGTTTGCCATATTCTGTTAATTTTAAGGCCTTCTTCTTTGCGATTGATGTTATTTCTATTCTTCTGTATTTCAGTGGCTCCCCGATATAAACGTGAATAGTAATGGAGGTTGATGCTAGAATATCTGTCTTTATACTGGATGATATGTTCCCCTTCTTCGAGTATGGCATGCTTCGCAATTGCTGATTTTTCCGTCTGACCCAAACGGCAAATGCTTCTGTGTTCGTCAATGCGCGTTTTTACACTTCGTTATGTGTTTCCAATGTACACCTTGCCGTATGAACATGGTATTCTACATACTCCTACTGTGATTAGTGGATCTCTAGAGTCTTTGGCTGAATGGAGTGTACTACAGATCTGTTTGGTGGGCTTGAAGATGGTGTCAACGTTGTGGTGTTTGAGTAACTTTTCGATGCGGTCTGTGACTGACCTGATGTACGGGAGAAGAGCTTTGCCCTTTCTACCGCTTGCGGCTGTTTGTGTGCTGGTGGAACGTCTCTTATGGTGTAATGCTCTATTGATTTCGCGTTTTGTGTAGCCAGTAGCCTGAAGTGCTATGTCCAAATGATGAAGTTCTTGGTATAAGTATTGTGGTTCACAGATGCGTGTAGCTCGGTCTGCTAGGGTTTTGATCATGGAGCGCTTTGTCTTGGACGGTGGTTGGAATTCTTATAAAGGTTGCGGTAGTATGAGTCGGTTTACGGTATACTTTGTGGCCTAGTGTGCCATCTTCCTTCCTGTTCACCATGGCGTCCAAAAATCTCAAATTTCCGTCCTGTTCTTTCTCCATGGTGAATTGAATTTGATGGTTGATGCCATTGAGGTGATTTAGAAATTCTGTCAGAGCTGGTTCTCCGTGACTCCGGATGACGAACGTGTCGTCCACTTAGCTCCACTCTCCAGACATTTGCTATAACCGGGCTGAGTGGACTTCCCATCGCGACACCATCTGTCTCTTTATGGAATTTGTGGTTCCATTGGTAATACTAGTAGTGAGAACATGGTTGAAGAGCGCCACAATGTCCTCTGGACTAATCTGTTTAAGATGTGTTATGGTTTCACTGACTGGGACCATAGTAAATAATGAAATGATGTCGAAACTAACGAGTATGTCATTGGGTTGTAGGCTGATAGTCTTAAGTTTCTGAATAAAGAGTCATTGATATATGTGTCTATGTTGCCGATGTGAGGTTGCAGTATACTTGTGAGATATTCCGCAACTGTGTAAACTGGTGAGCCAATGGCGCTGACAATCGGCCTTAGAGGAATGCGAGGCTTGTGAATCTTCGGAAGCCTATAAAGTCTGGGAGGTAAAGCTTCACTCCGCTTCAGCTTCAGTTGATCACCGGGTGGAATAGATGACGACTTAACGAGTTTGTTGGTTTTCCGAGAAGTACGAGCCGTTGGGTCCCTAGAAAGTTTTCTGTAAGAGGACGGATCTAGGAGCTCAGTCACCTTGAGTTCATAGGCACACTTGTTCATCACCACAGTGACGTTTTCTTTGTCTGCTGCGAGTACAACAATGTCTTTGTTCTCATTCAAAATTTTAAGTGCCTTAATTTCTTGAAAAGTAAGGTTGCTTTTGGGTGGCCTAGCACGTTGGAGAATTCTGGCTGATTCGAGACATATTTCCTCCGCTGCTTTTGACGGTAGTTCACGTATGCCGGTTTCGATGTTGGATGTGATCTCTTCTATATGTAGGATATGAGGAGTGATCGCTTAGTTCGCGCCTTTGGAGAGGACGGATGTTTCCAGGGGTGATAGCTGATGATCAGACACGTTGAATACCGTGCGGCTTGTATGTGTGGCATTTGGAGCTTCGTCGTAACTTGAATTGTGCCGACACTTTTTCCAGGCTGGTTTCTAGGCCGCGAGCATATTTCTTTTTGTGTGTTTCTGTAGTTCTGATGCTGTTGGTAATCATCGAGGCAAACGTGATCCTGTCCACATGATCCCAGTGTTCAATTTTCAGTTTATTACTTATTTCTTTATTTAAAGATGTGACCAAGAGAACGATAGCTAATACATAACTAATATATTTGATTTTCACTGCTATCTTGCGCCATTGACTCCTTAACTAGGTGCATTCCCTTTGCATTGAATGGAGAAGAAGAATAGAGCATTACTACGGCCATATAGTGGCAAATAAGTACGTACTTTAGGTGTTTGTCGCCAAGAAGGCTTCTTTGCTTGTTTATTTTAAACAATAGGGGTAAGGAAAGAATAGTTAATACATAGACATATATTTGAATTTCACTGCTACGTTGCGTCATTGTCTTGATAATCTGCTGCGTTACCTTAACATTGAATGGAGAGGGAAAATAGAGCAGAACTACGGCCATCTAGCGGCAAATAAATAAGTACTTATTCTAGGTGTTTGTCGCCTGGAAAGCTTCTTTGCTTGTTTATTTTAAATGATAGGAGTAAGGAAAGGACAGTCATATACCGTTTTATTTTGTTTGTTAGCTTTTTTTTTTTTTTAATACTAACCATTTCTGAGATATTCCCTGTTGTTGGCTTCAATTTCAAAATACTTCCTTTTCTCAAATGGGAAGTTTTCGTCCGTTTTAAATCTCATTTTTTTTACTCCGGGACATGGAAAGAGAACCGAATTTCAATGACAATCGCATAGCGACAGCTTTTAAAAGATTTGATGTCGTTTTAGTCTAGTGTAATTACATTATTTCTCTTCTTCTTGATTAGCATAATGTAGATAAAAGAATAACCTTTAGTAAGAATAGTTTGTCTGTAGAACAGTTACTGAAAGGCATATGAATGGAACACACAACATTTTTGTGTTAGTTACAAAGGTGGTAACACTAAATTCAATCGTAAATGTTGCAGTTTATTATTAGCTATATATATTGGTGTTTGTGTTGACATTAATTTGCATCGAAATTAAAAAAGAGGGGTGGGATTTGGTAGAGATCTCTCGCTTCATCAATCAGTGAAATGGTTTGATCATATGATGCGTTTTAATATTAATATTATGAAAACAAAAACGCAAATAAAATTAAAAGAGCAATGTATGTCAATATATTTTAAGGATGAAACATGCAGTATACCCCATAAATGAGTAGCCAATCCTTACCTATAAATTATTGCTTGTTTGCTTCACAATATTCGTCGCGCAGTTCGTACAGTTGCTGCCTGCTGTTCCTGATTCGATTCTCCAGTAGGCTCCAGGGATTTTTTTGATATGAATGTAGTAGTGAGTGAGTTTGCCTGTGTGTTTATGTTTATATCAGAATTACCGTTGAATAGAGGCCGGAATGTAATGTTCTACTGTCATTCTGTAGTAAGAAAACCATTCAATAAGAACTTCAAAGTGTGATGCTGTTAAATGAGCACAAATAAAGAAATATGAGTACATTGATGATGATGATAATAATAATAATAATAATAATAATAATAATAATAATAAAAAGTGCTAAGAAAACAAAACTTAATTTCACCCAATGAAAGTACAGGTATAGCCCAGTCAATGAAAATCAAAAAACGGGGCAATTTCGGAAGACATTAATAAAAAATTGAATTATTTACCAATCGTTATAACTCATTTTCCAAAAATCGCCTGAATCCTCTCCCCGTCCTTCCCCGGTGCTCATCCCGCTATTGCCCCTTAAACCCCTCCCCCGCAACCTTTACGAGATCACTAATATCTAAGTTACCGTACATCGGAACTCCTCAAATCATGTTGTTGCTTTATTTTTTAGATTTTGTTATACATAAACCGTGAACTTCATACTTCGGATAGCAACAGCTAGCAATACCGATTTATTAGGTATTTGCAACACTTTGTGAGATCCTAACTTTGTATTTACCGTGTTTCTTTTGTAAAAGTGTTCAGTTACAGAATATCCCAAAATGATTCGAATAAAAGCCAAAGAACAGAATCTATACTTGATTTTATTTGATAGTTCTATATTTCTATTATAGCAACACGATGGAAACAGATAATTGTAGGGCTGCAAAACATTTGCACTGGCTGATGTGCCAGCTGCCCCTTTAACCTGTAGGGCACCATCTCTCTCGCAACCACCAGATCCACTTGTTATATTACATTTAAAATGTATTAACATGATTTTTAAATCTAAATGTTTAGTATAGAGTATAATGTCTTGTGATCCGTCGTGAATCTACTGCTTACGACCCATTAGTGGATGTACAATATGTACTATAAATGTTTTAGTACTAGCTTTTCTGTTTACATTTGTATTCATTTAGTTTGCGTATGATTTCTAAATATAAGGGCAATTTTGCAATGTATTGTATTATGGGATAATATTATTAGAACTAACTAAAGGTTATGAGAACCGAAACTGAAATAATTGCTCGTCAATACATCATTCGGCAAGTTGAGCGAGTCGTCTGTGGGGGGAGCAAACCCATTGTCCAAGTCGCAGAAAGAAATTGTGATTAGAAATATACGTGGCTACAATAGTAGATACATTTTGGCTTTTGCTTGTTTGTTTTTTCACTTAAAGTTGGCAGAGATCTAACTGCCTGCTAAAAAGCGTTTACATTAAGGATAACGGGTAAAAGTTGGTCTAAAGCTGGTCTTACGAGTGAGTCTCGTGATGTGTTGGAGGCCTCACTTGTGGTAGAGGCGAAATTACTCTGAAATGGTTTCGTTTTGAAAATGAGCAAAGAGTTGAGTTTTGGAGTACATCGATATGCTTTTCTGAACAAGAGAGACTTTGATCATTGAGCTCAATGAATGCAAGTCTTTTTATGTAATTAGCATTTGGTTATGTTCCTATGGATCTGTTTAGCCGTGACAAGACTTTTACTTTGGGATCAAAGCAATAAATAATATGAAAGGACAAACTTTTGGAATTCATAAGTTTCAAATAAAAAGACATCATTAACATCAATGAGAATCCAAAATGATTGTCAGATCCAAAGAAACTGTAGTGAACCATGAATAACTATCTAATATAATGTTTTGCGTTTGCAACAGTTCCGCTAAACCTAAGAAATACTTAGGATTTGATCCAATCTTTAGATCTCTAGCTCTGTTTAACGTTTCTTTAGACAAGGCGCAAAGTAATATTTGAAGAAAGCATTCGAAAATGGACTGGAAAAAGACGTCAATCTCAACAAAGTAACATATGTGTTGGATGGTTGATTACTGACATACACCGTAAGCTGAGCGATGAATTCAACTTATGAAGAGAAGTTGTGAAACATTTTTGTCTATGTAATAATTTGTTATGAACAAAATATATTTGTAGTATTTAAAGCAATCGGACTACTGTATCATAAAAATAAGAAACATAAGAGAAGAGCAGCAAAGGAAGTATCATGTGACATTCATTTTGAGTCAACACCAGGAACAGGAACTAGTCGCCCGAGTGTGCTCGGGCGGGGGCAAATCACCACGGTACCTATCCGCTTTTCTCGCGGATTTACCCGTGTGATATAAAAGATGTAGTCTTGTGCAAGCGTTTACACCCTGCCCACGACACAGTCAACACCAAATGCTTTACAGCTAAAGAAATCTTCATAGACAACAGGAAAAGCAAAGCTGACCTATTGGAAACGGTATTGAAATGGAAAGAAGTAGTTAAAGCTGTGATTGGTTATCCAAAAGTTATGCCTGTTGGCTCCAGCATAGATTTGCTGGTCTTATTAGTAGCTCGAAGTTTGCAAACCGAGAAGCAGTAAAGACCGATCCAAGTCGAGTTACTATTTTATCAGTAAAGTGAATCATTTGTAATACCACATCCTGTTTGTATGAGAGAAAGTTAAGCATGTATATATTTTGAAAACTATGAAAAAGCAATGCATCATGTTCTATTATTTAAAAAAGTTAATGTGTTTCAGTCAGAGCGACTGATTATTTAAATATTAACCTTTATTTATAAAACTTATAAAACATAAAGGGATTAAATATTATATATAAGATATATCTTAAACGAATTAAAATAATTATTTCCACTAGTTCGAATTATTGACATCTTGTGAAGAGTACCTTATTATGGTGAGTCGATGTCATCTTATATGAAGCAGAAATTTCACAGTTTCTTCGATCACAGAGTGTAACCCTGATCTTGCTAACTTAATTCCGACAAAAGACACCTGTGGGTAAGCATCTACTCAGTACTCACATAGCTTGGAAATAGTTTGTGGGTAATTAAATGTGGAACATGTTGTTGTTTAACGTCCTTTAATCTAGTTGTATGGAATGCAATCGGTGAAATGGTGCTCAAATGTATTATATCTTACAAAGGTCGATATTGTTTACTAATTCTACTACAATGTACTGTAGTACTGAACAGAAAAAAATGTTGGTATTTAAGTCATTAATTATACTTCCACATTACGCCTATGAGCAGGTCAGAGAGAAGATAGCGCACCGCACCGATCGCATTATCTGCCTCCCATCGTCTTACCGTCCATATACATATAAAACTATAAACATAGAAAGAAAGCTGTGATTCCTTTCTACAATATTTATTATATTTGTTTTGGAAAATTCAGGCAGGAACAAATTTTACAACGATAAACGGAAAAATATTAAGATTTTGAATTTGTATTTTAATAATTTTAGCTAGTTATTCTATTATTTGTTAAGTTAGATTTCATAAAATCTGAAAATATAAAATAAACTGTTATTTATATTTGAAAATTGAACCATTCCTTTTCATACAATATAAAATCAGAAGTAAAACAAACAAAACAACTTGTTTGAAAAACTTAGATGTGACGTAATGGAGATATTGGTGAAGGTTTACAAGTGGGAATTTAAAGGTGGCTAGCGGGATAAGCACCGGTTGGGGGGAGGGGGAGAACTGGGGAAATTTTGACAAATTGCACCTCTTGTTGAATACTAACTATTGGTAAACAATAATACTGGTTAATATTTATTCCAAAATGCTCCTCTAATTGCTAGACTAGTAGCCAAAGTACAGAGTTAAACAATATAATTTACATGTGTTTAATGTAAACTTCCATTAATGTCCAACTTTCCCTCCATTAAATAAATCATTAAACAATTATGATTTCACTTGGCTATACCTACAAGGAACCGGAGTCAAGAAATAAAATTGTAATTCAGTTCATGGTTAATTAATGTTATGAACAACAGAAACTTATAATTCTGTCGCATATTATGACTCAAAACATCGAATCTTCATAAGAAGATATGCCTTCAGTTTCCCACTAAGAGCGTTTAAGTTTTAATTGAATGATGTATCCTCAAATTGATCATATTTGTAATGCAGTTTTGTCTAGGTTAAAGGCTGATTGCGAAGAATAGCACGGTAGCTACGAATTCTCTCCTGATATCATCTAGAACTGAATGTCCTTAAAAGAGGTCCTCTGCTGTTATGTGCTTTATATTAGACTTTAATTTTAAACCCGCAGTTAGTAAATATTTTAACATATTTCTAATTTCCTAATCAAATTTGTTAGTGTATGAATATGAAGTTACATAAATTCATGTTTTGTCAACGGATAACATGACTATTCAGAATGCTATTGCTCTATAACTACATATAACACTTTCTTTTACATGTGAGTGATTTTATGGTCAATGCTTTAATCTACGGTGAAAATAACAATTAATGCCTACACTATTACCGAGGTTTATTTCTAAATTTGGATAAGCGTTTTTATTAATACACTTTGCTTACGGAATCTTTGCACAGTGATTAACAATTCATGTTTATATTGAGTCTTTCAGGTCTACTCCACAGAACTGTAGATTCGTAAACTGAAATTGACGGATGTGAAGAATCCCATACTCACAACCTATGTACATCAGGGAGAAATTATATTTTGGTTTATTCCTTCAGCAGCGTATAATATCGGTCTGGACATTTGTTTGTCTTATTTTCAGTAGCCTAAGGCTACTAAAAATAAGCCAGGTGTTTAAAAAGCATGGCCACGAGTAAAAAATATGATATGCTACATTCATATGGCTTCTCTAACCTCTATCGTTTATTATTCGGGGTACAAATTATTCTTGTGAAAGTTGGAAAAGTGGTGTCAGACAAACACATGGCTAGTGTAAAAGAAATAATTAATTCACAATTTCTTACGGAAATTTATTTTTCCATTTACTTCATTTTAATTGAGATAAATCTTTGGCGAAATAATGACATTATGAATTTTCTCATAAATGCAAAAAGAATGTTTAAGAACCGGACGCATAACGTTCCATACTGTTAAGAGAAACATAAGAATATTGAAATTATATTTTTAGTTTGTCCTTTAACCCGGTAGGTCAAACTGGACGAAGAATGAAATCTGAGAAATGATGTTCAAATTAGTCCGGGATCCATGGAGCTTAACGCTACGACATTCGCCTTCTCAGGATAAGGGAAACTTCCCTAACTGAGAATCGAACTCGGGACTTCATGAATGAGATGGAGACAAGCTACACCCACACTACAGAGCTCGGCTAAACCTTAAATCTAACTTTAAAAAAAATTATACCCTGATATTCGTGTCTTCTACATTCTTTTATTACCTCAATCATTTATCATTGTAAGCACATGAGAGTTATGTACACAAACGTTTAGCAAGAGTGTTCAACAGTTTAGATGTGCTTAGCGAAACGTTAGAGGCATAAATGTATTAAGTCTCAGCTAAAAGAACTTATACATTATTTCAGAACGAAGATGAGTGTCCCAATAAACATTTGTTGTGCTCTTTATCGTCTTACTGATTTAATAATAGTATGGTCTGTGCTATAGTAAGCTATTAATAGCTATAGAAATTCTGCAAAGTTTGAACTTGACTCTTGCGAATCAATAAGGAGCTGAAACTATTTACTCGCAATTAAACAATGCTTCTGTCCTATTCGGCAGAAGCTCAACTCGGAAATTGCTTTGCGTGGGTTTGTGGCTGTCGGCTGTTGACAATGGGGCATATAAAGACGGAAGCTTTTAAGAGTCATGCTGAGGGTACGCCCACTATTCTTCTTGCATCACGAACAGCCATAAAGCGCGAAATTGAGTTGTAAGGATAGAATCCTAATTACATCCCTTATCTAGGAAACGTGGCTAAAGAACAAAGTTTCGCAGGTGTGCAAAAAACCAACAGTGAAAGCTGCAGGGTCCTAATAATGCTAGAACTTCAACTCAACTAACAGAGCATTTAAAACACGGAGTGTAAAATGTCTCTACCTTATTGCTGAAGACTTCAAAATGCCACCTAACCGATGTAAACATTATATTTAAAGAACTGACTATTCAGTGAAAAAGCTACCCTAATCGGTTGAATGTCGCCCTCCGTGTATAAGGTTACCATGTTAACTTCATATACCCAAAGGTCGCGGGTTCAAAGCCGGCGGAGGTCGATGAATTTTTCGGGTGTAAAAATCCTTAGTATGGCTTCGTTCGGAAGGGAAGTAAAGCCGTTGGTCCCGTGTCGTAGATTTACGGCACGTAAAAGAACCTCAAGCCTGATAAAAAGGTCTGTGAGCAAAATTAATTGGTATTTCATGCCCAATTTAGAATGGGACGCTGAGAACCACAGCAGTTAAAGAGCGTCCATAAATAATATGGCATTTACATTTTTTAATCGGTTGAATGATCTGAGTCCCGTCAAGACTGTTTCACAATATTCGAGAATGGTAACCAAAACAAGAACGGCAAAGTTAAAATGTGAAAGTTTCACAATTAGCTTTTCTGGGTCTTGGGAAAAAGCTAATTCTCGTTCCCGAGCACTACATATTAGATACATAATGGGCACATTGTACCTACTTAACACCAAACACTAATCAGACCGTAATATTAAACATTCCCTACATTTGTCTGCAAAATATAAGCTGGAAAAATGAAAGCAGAAAAATTCCCAGAAATTATTCCTCAGATCCTGTTAGCTGCAGTTTGTTTTTAGTAAACAACTCAAAACTTACTACTGCCTCAGAAACGAATACAAAAATTGCAAAGAACATTAGAAATCGGCAGAAGTGAACAAAGAACAACAAACAACTTTACTGTAGTTTTTTTATAAAACGTCTGTATAGCCCGTTACGATAATAACCTTACATGCATTCAATGCATTAGTTCATGCTATCAATACACTAGTTATTACATTTGTTTTTCATTATATAATAGTGATAAATATTACAATAAATAAAAATATACACTTAAATGTTAATGTATCCTAATGACTCAATAGAGGAATGACCTTTAGTACGATTAGAGGACTTGGAAATAATAATGATTCTATAATTATAACATGTTTACCCAAACTAATTTTGACATTGGCTAGCCTGCAACTAGCTTGCATTATAATGATCGGTATGGGTGGTTCACCTAGTAAGGCACTGGTCTTTTGTGCCCTAGGTCGGGGTTCAAACCAGCCTGGATCAATGTGCTTAAAGACGTGCTTAAGTGTGCTTAAAAATGACAGCCCTTTGTCAGTAGATTACCTGGCATGTAAAAATAACTCTTGCGAGACAAAATTCCGTCACACGGCGTCGTTTATATTATCCTGGCAATTGATAGGCCGTTAACAAACAAAGTGTTAATTTATACGAGAGCACTGATTCAAAAACTAGTTCATTGGCTTTTCATTTAGATCAAGATCAAGCTGAAGTTATTGTACTTTCTATTGGTCCCTGCAGTTTCATTGCATTTTTTTTTTAATATAGCTAATGAATGGGTAGGGATAAATGATATTAATGTTTTAGTTCTGGTTTATAACCATTTGGAAATGTCGATGTCTTAAAATTACTTCTAGATATATTTAGGAAGGTCGAGTTTTCATAGCCGGGGGAGGGTGGTGGGCTCACAATGAGCAGGAATTAAAATAAATCACTTAACTGCGACACTAAGCACGTTGGTTTCACTGAATATTATTTTATTGTACTTTTGGTTAAGAGAGCGGGTGCATTTATCGCGTTTTTTAAATGGTTATTTCTTGCCATCTGCCTACGACATAGATCGAGGTTTCACTAAACGCTTAAGAATGGTATTACATATAACTCAACTTCATAAAATGCTGTATCTATTGAATTTGGGGAAAAACATTCCTAATATTTTTGGAAGAAACATTATGAGAAAATAAGACGCTACCCAATAACATTTCTATTAGGTCATTAAAGTCCGATATTGATTACTACAGTCCCATATATATTAGGGTTGCGGGCCACTGTATATCTAGATGCTGCATTTTCTGTTACCGTTATAAGATAATGCAGGGAATGTGGTGGAAGAAAGGTTCTTGTTGAATTCGAAAAAATGAAAATGATACTTTGTCACTTATAAACAAATGACCTCCAAATGTACAAAATCGACTTTTCACTTTGCTATCGAAATGGCCATTGATATGCATTCCCGTTCTCATTACTAGACTAATGGAAACAAAATGTTGTATGTTGTTTTATTCCCATTTTCGTTTCTAACTGTTTTGAGACCGTTTGTCGGCCTCGTTACTATGATTATTGTAACTTCCATCAATTGTTAATTAGTTAATGCATTTAAGAATGTTAATAATCAATTATTTCATATATTTAGAAGTGAAAGATATCTTCTTGTAAGCACAACTCAGTCGTTTACCCAAACTTGGCAATTGGAAAAGGAAAGGGTCTTTGTGAGAAATGTCTCTATTGTCAGTCACGTACATGGTGCATGTGCGTGCAATAGAGAAATAAGCTATGGTGAAGACCCAAATTGCAGTGAAATGAGTATTTGTCCATTGTGTGATGTTGGTCACGTGGTGTTATGATGCCTTCGGGGTAGAAAATGACGCATAATGGGCTACATCAACTCCCAGTTCGCAGTCTTTCTGACCAATCAGAAAGAAGCCGCCATGACAGTAAATCTATTATATAAGTAGGAGATTGTAGGATCTCAGGACTTCGCTCTCTGCCTTCACAAATTCAACAGGGAGGGAAACGCCGCAAGCCTGCCGCATTCACCCAAGAGCCAGTCGAGGAGCCGCCGGAGACCGTCACAGCCAACGCCGACCCAGTCTCCCAGCCCATATCCACCGCCACCAATATTGTTTATATTGAGTCTTGCTTCAGCAGGTACAGAATAGGTGTCTTCGGGCTATCTATTCTGTGCCTCGAGGCTTTCCAACGAGACTCCTGCACGAAGCCTCTGGTCTACCATACCTGGAGGACGAGATTAGGCGTCGGGCAACAAAATTCAACGAAGGGTTACCATTCCATCGGAGAGCCCTCGTTAGGTCTCTTGGGGATTACGATCCCACAAACCGCCGCTTCAGGCGATACCGGCTTCCCCGCATGGCTTGCGGGCATCCCCGGTAACGAAGGAGCACCACCAACAGCTGCTACGGCTAAGCTCCTTATTATCCTTCAAGAGTTGCTTGGATTTAAAATTAAATCTCAAGAAACATTTTGATAAAAACACACCAGCGGTGCACAAGGGCCGTTGCACCATCAAGGCAACCGTCGAGGAGCAATATTCGCCTCCTCCTGTCACTCCACAACCCCAAAACACACCCGCCATCCTACAAAACCCACAATCCCGTCAGAACGTGGTTAAGTTCTCTCTGAGAACAGGGACACGTCTAACACACCTCGGGCTGCCCTCAGCCTGCCAATCACACTGGACTGGAGAAGGGACATAAGGGAATACACTAGGCTAAATCGATAGTGAAATATTTTAAAAGCTGATCCTAAGTGAAACAATAATTGAAGTTTGAACTGCTTTGGCCTGCAGTAAAACAAGAGAGACGAAACTTCACTTCACTTCCGGTTTGAGAAAAGTTTAAGTAGTTTATAACTGAAACCAGTAACAATGAATATCTTGTGAACAGCCAACTCTACGAGGAAAACGTAAATGACATAAATTATGTATTTTAACGAGATCTACATGTGGTTTTAGTAAGTTTTTGTCTATCTCTTACAGTTTATACGTAATGCAAAATTCTACAAAACTCAACCAGAATAAAGAGCTCTTCACCGGCTATTCCCCAAAAAATCGAAATAAACATTTTATTTGTGATATAAATATCTGTAATATACGGTATTTTAATCAAAGTCGTTAGTCCCATTTTTGAGAAAATCAAAATTTTCGAAAAATGTTCCACATAAAAGATAGTTGGGGGTGGGGGATTTATCTGAAAATCTTTGTGTCGCATCCTTGGAAGATACTGAACTTGAATACCAAGTTTGGTATTTAACCAACTTTTCGTTTTTGAGTTATGCTGTCCACAGACATAGAGACAGACACACACATGAACCTTTTTCTAAAAAAGCTGATGTGTTCCATTCACATGACTTTCTCTACATCTCTGCAACACATTATTGTTAAAAAGCTAAATTTTCAATTTACTTCATGCTAATCGAGAAAAAATTAAGAGAAACATTCTTCTTACTTGCTTCCTAGCGAAATAAGGGAGTACCATAGGTTAAAGTGATAGTCAAAAGCTGGTTGCTATGTGACTGAAGTTCCTTTTATGGACACGAGTTGACAAATTCCTGTATGAGAAAAGTATAAGCTTTTTAAGCCTGAAACCAAAGACAAGTAATATCCTAAAAACGATCAACTCCACGAAAAAATTGTTTATAACAAAAATTGTGTGTTTTAATGTACTATACATTTTTGTGTGATAAGTTTTTGTGTATCTCATACGGTTTAGCAGTTATGCAAAATTCTGTAAAATTCATCTAGAATAAAGTAGTCTTTAGCTATTCCCAGAAAGTTCAAGATATACATATTATTTGTCAGGTAAATATCTTTAATATACGACATTTTAATCAAAATCATTAGAGCCATTTTTGAGAAAATAAAAAGTTTTTAAAAAAAATTCTATGTAAAGGGTAGTTGGGGGTGGGTGGATTTTCTTGAAAATCTTCGTGTCGCATCCTTGAAGAAATCAAACTTGAATACCAAGTTTGATATTCAACGGTCTTTTCGTTTTTGAGCTATGCTGTCCACAGACACACAGTCACACACATGCAAACACAGACACACGGACCTTTTTCTAAAAACTTTTTTTTATTCAGAGGAACCCAAAACATGTATTTGCGGTGAAATCTCGGTATCGAACTTTGGGTGGAATCTAATACGTTCTCTGTACACTATGTATATAGTACGTGTAGAGAAAGTAAAAATCTCTCTCTGTCAGCATTTGATAGCCAAAGGCACTGAAGGGACTTTTCACAGAATATGTGTTACGACTCACGTTTTACTTTCAATGCCAAGATTGCTGTTATCAATCTAATTTGTTACCGTGTCAACAAATTAACTGTTTGTAACAAAAAAGCAAATTAGAATTACTACAACTAGTTTTAAATGCATTTAGTTGGTTAACCGCTACCATTACATTATTGAAATCACCTATAGGCACTTGATAACCAGCATTGAAAGCTCAAAGTATATAATCAATTTCTTTTGCCTTAATGAAGTCCAATTTATAGTCACACAGCAGAAACTTTTTTTTCCCCCATTTATATAGCCCCCTTTAACATCTAAGGTCATTTCGGGCGCTTTCCACTTGAACCAACTTACATTGGTTTACATCATTTTGTTTTACTCAAACACGCACACATTCATACAAACTTTCAGACTCTGTGGGGGATAGGGAATAATTCTGGCTAAAGAAAAATTCCCCGCCCCAGCCGGAAATCGAATCCGGTGAGAAGTCAGCTCGCTGACCATTCGACCACGGATGCAGTCCAGAAAACTTTTAAATTGCTTTCCACTGTATTTTTAGTTTGGAATCCGCGAGTTCTGTAAGTGCAGTTACTCTGCCTCGAAGTGGCCGCTCACTAATACTTCACATTTGGGTCGCAGCGAGCTAATTAGGAATAAAACAAGGCGAGCTACAGGTTTTTCTTTAGATGGAAATTCTAAATTGGTTCTGTTACTAACCTGAAATTTTTGTTGAAATTCTAAACATTGTTTCACAGCTTCATGATATGAAGACGTAAAAAGGGTTAATTTTTGTAACTTGAAACAAATGCACATTTTCGATGCAAAATAAAAAAGATATTTCTTATGTATCACCAAAAACATGTTTTTCTCAAAAATATGAACATTCTCAAAAAGTCGTGAAAAAATCCTGTAAATAATTTCAAAATAAGCTCTTGCCTCTGATGGTGAGGGTGTACAATCCGAAGGTTGGTTGGAACCGGGACGGGATCACGGGAGAGAATCGGCGGTGGTTTGCCAGTATCTATCGCGGGATGGATATGAAGGGACAACCCTCAGACTTAGCAAGTACCTGGTCGAAAATATTCCCATGTCCAATTAGGTCAACCGTGCCAGAGAAGGGTGTTTGCTATACACAGCAAGCAATAGTTACGTCAGTCGCAAACAAATAAAATTTACTGTCCTGAATAATGCATAACATTATGTCGTTCATACGCTATACCCAAATTGCTAGCTTACACACGATAAGTACCACTGATCTCTTTCTGTGAAAGTGCTTCCTATACTCTCTCTCTCTCTCTCTCTCTCTCTCTCTCTCTCTCTCTCTCTCTCTCTCTCTCTCTCTCATCCTTTTACTTCTTGTTATTTGAAATAACTTTCAGTTCACATTTGCGCATTACATTGTAAACCCTATAGTCAGATTTGTAAATAGAGTATGGCTGTGTGGTATTGAAATGTTATTATCTTTGCATGACCACGAAGAAAAAACGAACGCTTCCTATTTAAGAAATGTATTTGAAAATTCAAACCTATGACACGAATATCTTGTAAATAATACCTCCGCTGAAAATACAAAAAGTTTTAAATAAACATATTTGACATAGATTGTTCTTTAATGACATCCACATGTTTTTATTGAGCTTTTGTTCTATAGGTTACCATTAATGTGCTAAAGTTACCCAGAATGAAAAGGAGTTCATTCCTGGAAAATTCGAAATACACTACATTTGTCATCGACATATCTCAGAACATATGTTGTTATAATCAAAATCGTTTGAGCCTATTTGAGAATATAAAAATTTGAAAAGTTTGATGTGAGAGTATTTCTTTAATATCTTTGTGTCGCATAGTTGGTGGATGCTTAACTAAGTGAAAAATAAATATTCTGAACATATTAGATTGCACCAGCATTGCTTGTAACAGCTGAATTCTGCATTTGAAGCAAAGGTAAACTTTTGCAACTTTTTCTGTTTAAACAATTTTGTATTTTTTTTAATGAAACAACTATCTTTGATTTTTTGTTTTGTTTTTGTTTTGACGGGACCAGGCCCCTTCAATTAAATTGTTGGAGGGGCGATGCCATTAGTCTTGTAAATTACGGAAATACTTTGCGCTCCTCTGAGGCGGTACCTTTATACATCTGGTTTTATCAATAACTGTAGCCATGGTCAAGCAGTGTTTGTGTGTTTTTATGCTTTGGATATTGTAATAAAGAGGTTTGCGTTCCTTTGCTATTATAGCCTCTGTTGACATGTGTTTGTCAATCACCGAACGTAAACAGGAACTCGTCAAGAGCACGCCCAGAATACTATCGAGTGTTGTAAACTGACGTAGACACTTGCGACCAAAATATTACGTCACATAACCTATGTTTTATGCAACAACGAACATCATTGCATTCTGCAATCGTTACTATGGGAAATTTCCACAACAGTGAAGTGTATCCTATCCTATTATCACCCCCAGTATTATATTTAGATATAAACATTTCCAGAAGCTTCGACATTTTAATTTATTATACATACTTGTCACGTGTTCATTTGTACCTTTTAATATTTTACTTCTTCCTGTAAATGAAACGATTTAAAATAATCTATCTAAAGTTGGTTTAAAGGATGATAATTAGTGACAATGACTTAGTACAGTGAATTTGTTAGAAATACAAATGAGATTTTTCCTTTCTTTCTTTTTGTCCCTCTTTTTTCTTTGTTTCTATATTTGTTTTAGCAAGGCTAGTTGTTCTGAGATATCAATTAGTCCTGCACAGGATAAAATTTAATTTCATTTTTATTTTGTCTGAAAGCACTATACAGGCATTGACAACGTCTGTTGAAAGCAGTACTTAACCTTGTCATAATAAATTGCAAACCAAGATCACAACATTTATCATTAAAATATTCATGTATAGAATAAAAAGGATGTTTGACTAACCATGTGTATATCCTGGACTTAAAATTCTGCATATTTAAACATTTAACACTATCAGGCAAATTATTATGCAACTTAATGCCTAAGTACTTATAACTATTCTGAGATTTTGTTAATCGATAATATCGAATGTTTACATTGGACCTGTATCTAGTACTATATCTATGAATATTCATCCTCAAAATATATCTATAACGAGAGCCATATATATACTAAATTATCTAAAATATAAAGATTATAAATAGCTAAAATGCCTAGCTCAATAAATAGGGGTATACATAGGGTTATATAGGAACATTTTTTAATTATCCTAAAAATTTTCTTTTGAAGACAAAATATTTCATTTACTTTGTTAGCACCACCCCAAAGAATTAGGCCATATCTTATTATAGATTCAAAGAAAGCAAAATACATACTTCTCACGTATTCAATTTGGATAGAATCTCTCAAATTACGAATTAAAAATATAATGCTAGACAGTATCTTCTTTAAATATTCAATATGGGTGGTCCACGATAATTGGTTATCAATATATATATACACCTAAGAATTTAGTACTTGTCTGATACTGTAATGCTAAGTCGTCTGATATCCTTTTTAAAGTGAATAAAACGGAGATAGTCTTGGATTTATTTATAAATAAACTATTAGCTTCAAACCATTCCGAAGCTTTAGCCATCATGGTTTATATTAATTATTTAATTCATTTGGATCATTTCCATTTGATATAAAAGTAGTATCGTCTGCAAACATTATGGTATCTGTTGCTTTTTTATACACAGGAATTACTTTAGCAATTTTCAGGCAATCAGGAAAAATGCCTTCTTGCAAACACAGATTAAAGAAATGTGTAAGTGGCTAGAGAATTACATCAATAATCCTCTTTAAAAAGTTATTTGCCATATCATAAATATCAGTACTTCTAGAACTTTTTAAATTAGATACAATTTCTAATATTTGATTGGCAGTAATGCCTTTCCAGAAAAAGACAGTATTTGTAGTTGCACAATTTTTTAAAAGTACATCATGTGTCATCTTACACATATTAACTTTTGACTTAGTAGTTTCCACAGAATTTATAAAGTATTGGTTAAATATCTCAGCAGATAGTGGAATAACAGGTCTACTATTTCCACAATTTCTTGATTTATTAATTAGGTGCCAAGTAGTTTTACTTTTATTTCTTGAATTCTGTATCAGACTAATATTTTTCATCATTTTATTCTCTTCTTGTTAGTTTATAGAATTTCCTGTTTAAATAATATCTTTGCTTAGCCACTTCAGAACCTGATTGTTTAAATATATCATAATACATCCTAAGCCTGATTCTAAGCTGTTTTAATTCATCAGATAACTGAATCTTGTTTCCAAAGTTAACTTTTTTGTTCATTGTACACTTTTTATAAAAATACAAATTAAAAATGTCATAAGATTATATTAAAAAAGGCATTAAAATATTTTCTGCAGTAGAGTGCATACTACTAAAATATATATTCCAGTCGATTTGTCCAACAATATTAATAAATTTATCATAATTACTAGAAGAAAAATTTCTGTAACTTAACATTTGTTTATTACTTTTTAATATCTCATTAAAATCGTTTTTAAAGGAATGAAACCATAAAGCTAAATGGTCAGAAAAATAAAAATTTTGAAGTTCAACTATACAGTCAAGCATAGAAAAATTGCTTACTACATTGTCCAGGCAAGCTTTGTTTCTTGTAGGTTTGTCATTATGATAATTTAGTCATAACTGGCACAATAGATTCTTAAAGTTAACTGCAATATTTCTGTCAGCTGTAATATCAAAATCAGAGTTAAAGTCACCTCTAATAATAACTTTATAATTTGACCATTTAGTTAAATATATTAAACGCTCATTTAATTTGGTTAAAAATATAGTTGTATCACCATTAGGTGTACGATATATATTAACAATAGTTTTAACACTATCTGCTATCAAAGCACAAATTTCAAAATGCCTGTCACAGCAAAAGTCTGACATGTCCAAGTTCCTACAGGCAATATTGCATACTGCAAAAATTACAATTCCCCCATGCGTTTGGTGAGATCTTGTATAAGAACAAACTCTATTATAAACAGCAATATTAATTAACTGAATTGAGGATCATTCAGCCAGTGTTCACAAATAAAAATAAAGTGGCAAGTTTTATTTAGCAGAAAGTCAATAAGAATATTTATTTTACCACTTAAGCCTTGAATATTCAAAAACAGCAAGGTCAAAAATGTATTACGCTTCGATAATTGCATACTGGTTTCTTCTGAGCTTAAGTTTGCGGCGGAGATTCCTGTGTCCGTCTTCCGTATAAAAAAAACGGCGTACACATGCACCATTTGGCCAGAATTTCGGATCAAATACAGTATCAAGATGGTGTTCATAAATATCGACCTTAAACGATGCGTATAAATCAGGATACCTTGATTTCAGTTTTTCAAATTTCACTTCTGGAAAGCTTGGCTTCAAATAATTTAATAACTGCTCAGAACACGTTTCAGGCGACAGCCTGTATACGTGCAAGGATATAGTCTTAAGTACACCTTTCAAACTCGACTCGCTATTTTCATTTTTATTACTACCTACTATCATTGGGCGTTTGGATTTTCTTCCAATAACCCTTAACCATACCTCTTTATTGCTAGAATTAATGGAGCAATCCGTTTTACCAGCATTATTTGACACTTAAGATTGGCCTTTATTCGGCAACCCATTAGAGTCCGACCCCATTTCACCACTTTGTAGTTCACTGGCAATAACACATGAATCATGATCACCACTTTCAGTAATATCATTTAATCCACCATTATCATTAGTACCACTGTTAACTTGGCATTCCTTTAAATCAGGAACCATCTTTAGCACAGACTCATGATCACTTAAAATTTTTATTTGTTCTCGCAATTCCAAAATAATTTGGTCCTTCTGATTTATTATGTACTGAACAATTTTAATGTCCACCTTATTATCATTAGTAGCAATATCACTAAGAGCATCAGTTAGCTCCACGTCTTCCACAACTTTAATTTCCTTATAATTTTCACTGATAATGTCACAGCACTTATAAGTAGATTCATTTACAACATCAATGTTGCTCGTTAATTTTGCACAGCTTACATGAAATATATTAGCACAGCTTATACACTTTATTCCATTTCGCTTTACAGCGCTTGCACACAAAACCCGTGGCCATGTTACTCACAGCAGCAGCAAACTCAAAACACGTCCGTCCGGTACGTGACTGCAGGTAGACTGAAATATAACATAAATATAACTCAGGCAGTTACATTCCTCACTCATTATTATTATTATTATTATTATTATTATCATCATCATCACTATCATTGTTGTTATTATTATTCCTGTTGCTATATAGTTTCTGAAAATGTTGTTGAGATGAGCAATGCTTATATGCATGGAAGTGCAGAATAAAGTATACCTATTCCGATGCAAGTTCGGTAAGTGCATCTTTGCAAAACGGGAAGTTTGGAAATAAAAGATGAAGCCAAAAATGTTTGTCGCACACAGTTTTCTCGTGATAGTGAATAATAGAAATGCGAAAGTGAAATCAGTCATTGACAGCTTTTTTATAGCAAGATCAACTGCACTAGCCAATGATCGATCAGTCACACTTTGACAGTGTATCAAGTCAACAACGGAAGGTGATATAGCTGCTTCCGCCATGCTGCTTTAAATCTGCAGGAATTAAATCATAAGTCAATGTTAACAAATAAATAAGAATTAAATAAAATAATATTTAAATGACAAAAGTCAACTATGAAACATGATTATATTACATGTCCACAGCAATAAATATAATTATCAATGTTGGAGGGTTAAATACATTTTATAACGTCTAAGGTAAAAATTCGAAACGCAATAAGTGCAGGAATTTAAACTACCCATGCATGATAGCATAAGCGGTAAATGGATTAAACTCTATGGACGTAAAACAATAATTGTGAAAGCATGTATTTGCTTTACGCTATTTGGCAATAACATTCGACCTTGTTTGTGATTGTGTTTTTGTTCCAGATTAAAACAAATGCTGATTGTATTTATATTGACCCATTACATTGAAACCGTTTAATGTATTACGCGACAATAACTTTATTAGTCCTCTACGATCAATTACGTACTCTTTAAATCATTGTGTGTGTGTATTTTCACCAAACAGCTACAGGAATAATCCGTCCTTAAAGCGTCGTTAAAGAATGGCCTGATCTTAGGACTGTACTGACACCGAAAATGAATTAGACTCGGCAAGTCGCATATTTATTGGTTTTCTTTTATTTATTTTTTATTTTTTTAACGTCTTTTACCTGGTGAGTTATATCAGAGGATGAATACATGTAATGTTGCTCAATTGAGTCCAGGTTTCATTGACCTTAAAGTTACCCGACATTCGTCTTCCAAGGATAAGGGAAAAACCTCAGAAAATATCTAATACAGAAAATTCACCCTATCCGAGATTCGAACTCAGAACCTCTTGAATGTGAAAGCAAACATGCTACTATCACACCACAGAGGCAGATGAGTGGCATCTCGAAGCTTCTTTATGGATAACAAATGCCTAAAAGCACCGTTAAGTGAAAGGCAACTTTTCCTTACTTTAATTCGTTTGAATACCTAGGAGACAACATGGCGCAAAATTTGGTGCAAAAATCTTGTATTTAGGAACAAGAGTAACAACAATCATAATGGTACTTATTTAAAACTTATTTTGAAAACTGGATGAGAGGAAATCACATTTAACCAATCGACGGTTCGAATGATTTTACAAATCACTGATAGTGGCTCAAAAAGTCAGGAACTACCATTAGAGAAAAATAGAGATTAAGCAGAGAACGTGGTATGATTGTTATATATCAGATTTTCATTTTTCTGTGTATTCCAGAAACAGCAACTTAATATTATTAATGCTATTATATATTATATTTATATAGTATTATATTTACTCAGTAATGTCACGAAAACAAACAATAAAAGTATGACACTTTGGATATATCAAAAAAGGTTTCATGAGGAACCTGAATGACAAATTCGTATAAGAGACTTCAATTTATAGAATAAAAAGACATTTGACATACTTATTTATAAAGAATTACTGAAACCTTCCTGTTTCATGTAATAGTTGCTTTATTTTTAGATCAGCAGTTATTCAGAGCTCTACACGTTACTTCCCAATTTTTATTTGTATTACCTCATCTTATTGTTTTACTTTGTGATTTGATACCCATTGAATGTGCGTCCATTTTTAGCTTTACAGCATTTCGTTTAAAGCATTCTCTAGAGATCTAAAAACAGTTTCCAGACTATCAAAACGATGAGGCATCAAGAGGTGTTGCTTGATATAAAACTTTTCCGTAAAATAAAACATGTCATCTAATTTAATGTCAAGGATAAAAAGGAGGAAAAAGAAAGAAATCAACAGAGGATTTCGCTGATTAATTGCTAATTAGAGAAGAGTTAGTTCCCATCCAACAGCATTACACAATAGTTGGATGAATAAGTCATCTTTCCGATTGAGATGAGGAAGAACCTATATTAATATATGAACGATGCCTTTAAAATGTATTTCAAAAGAAATGCGTATTTTAATTACGACGGAAGGCCTTTTTTGCAAAATACTCGGGTACTTCGCTCCTAATTCTTAAAAGGATGCAAGTTACAAAGGATACAATTTTAACTTTCTCCTCATAGTACATAACTGGAGAAGTACATAACTCCACATAAAAGTTTGATACCACATTTAACCGGAAGTACACGTTTTAGGGTCCCCTGAATCCAAAAATGATCTGTTCCATTCTCATGTCTTTCTCTATATCTCTGTAACAAATTATTGTTAAAAAGCTTATTCTTCTATCTATTTTATGCTAATCGCAATAAACATTAGCAGAAATGGTCTTATTACTTGCTTTCTTGTAAGTAGAAGACAAATGAGGGAATGCGTTAGGCTAAAGCGATTGTCAAATATTTTAAAAGCGGGTTGATATGTGATTGAAATTCCTGTGTTTGCGTGGTCACGGGTTGAAAAATTCGAGTTTGAGAAAGGTATAAGTATTTTAAAGCTGAAACCAAATAACAAGGAATATCTCAGAAACGGTCAGCTCTACTTAAAAAAAGAAGAAGAAGAAGAAGAAGAAAAGAAAAAGTGTATGACATAAATTGTGTGTTTTAACGAGATCTACATTTGTGAATAGCAAAGTTTTGTCTATCTCTTATGATTTACCAAAATTCATCCATAATAAAGAGGTCTTCAGAGGCTATTCCCAGAAAATTAAAGCTGCACATCTTATTTACCATGTAAATATATTTAATATACGATGTTAAAATCAAGATCGTTAAAGCCGTATTTCAGAATATCAAAAATTTTCGAAAATGTGTTTATGTAAACAGTAGTTTGAGGTGGGGGGAATTTTTTTAAATTTTCTTCTTTTCTTTTCTTCATTACGCAGCCTTGAGAGATGGTGAGCTTAAATACAAAGTTTGGAATTTTGGTTTTTTACTTATGCTGTCCACGCACAACACACTAATAAACTCACTGACCTTTTTCTAAAAATGCTTTTTTCATTGGATTCAGGGGTTCTCCATTTATTTTTGGATGGAATACAATAACTTCTCTATACACTATGTATATAGTGCACTTAGAGAAAGTAAGAAAAGTTGTACTTTCTCTATATTGTACATGGTACTTAGGTAGAGAAAGTATTGCACTCCACCCAAAAATTCGATATCGAGATTTCACCGGAAATATATGTTTTAGGGTCCCCGGCGTAAAATAAACATGCTTAGAAAAAGGTATGTGTGTCTCCGTGTGTCTGTGAATACGAAGATTCAAAATCGAAAAGTCGGTTAGGATACCAAAGTTAGTATGTGAGTTTAGTATCTTCCAGGGATGTGACAGAAAGATTTTGAGAAACATCTCCCACACCAAACTACTCTTTACATGTAAAAATTCGAAAATGTTTATTTTCTCAAAATGGCTCTAACGAGTTTGATTAACAATAGGGTTTATTGAAGATGTTTATATGACAGTTAAACTGTTACCTTGAATTTTCTGTGAATGGCCTCTGAGGACCACTTTATTCTGGAGCATTTTGCTGTATTTTGTAAAACCAGTAAAAACTTACGACACAAAAAGTGAAGATTTCGTTAAAGCACACATTTTATGTTATATACATTTTTGGCTTGAAGTTGGCCATCTCCGACATATTCCTTGTTATTGGCTTCAGTTTTAAAATGATTAAAACTTTTCCCATACGGCCATGATAAGAAAGGATGGCAACCAGCTTTTAAAAGATTTGACTGTCGCTTTAGCCTAGTGTATTCCTTTATTTTACTTCTACTTACAAGAAAGCAAGTGATAAGGCTATTTTTTCCAATGTTTATACCGATTAACATGAATTAGAAGAATAAGCTTTTTAACCATAATTTGTTACAGAGGTAGAGAAATGCCTGTGAATGGAAACACATTTTTTGGCTATGATGAACTCATCGAAGCAAATTAAAATGTATTCAGCATATATTGTTCTCACTCGTTCAAGTCGATAGACTTCGTAGCAGAGACCTCCCACTTCAGATATCTTTGGCCAGTGACGGTGTAAGCACAGGCGACTGCATTCCACTTCTAATGCATATCAGCGGAAACGGTGAGGGAATCTCGCCCGTTGAGAGGAGTTCCCATATTTGTATTAGAGCCCCCGATTTCCTTTACAGGATCATTGCAAACAGGCCGAAATGGTAAACAAGTGTTCCACTTTAATTACAGGACTTTTATTTTTGAGAGAATAAAGCCAGCTTTTAGACGGGGAAAAAATTATTAGGTATTTATTTAACCTATCAGTATCTGCCAATAACTAGTTTTGTATCTGTGTATACATAGGCTGTTCTTATTTAACATAAATCATTGTAGGACATGAAAGTACGTAACGTTTCGCTGAATTATTATTATTATTATTATTATTATTATTATTATTATTACCATCTCATCATTATTATAATCTTTATCATGACTATACGCATTAGCAGATTAAATTGAAACACCATTACAATAAATTTGCTCTCTTAATTTATAATAATTTCAATCCTGAATTTCTAAAACAGAAATTACTGATAATACATTTAAACAATCATCTAGGAAAATATTTACTAAAGAATAAAATAATAAATAAATAAAATAACAACAAAGCAGTGAAACGCTACGTGCTGTCGTATTTGCATAGTTTGCGTTACAAAGTTTTCTTATTTTGATTTACTCTGCTTATGCGTTTAGTGTTATATGTATGCATGTATGTGTGTGTATATATATATATATATATATATATATATATATATACAAAATGTGAAATGCTATGTGATATGTTTGTATGATTTTCGTTACAGTGTTTTGATTTACTCTGGTTATGCGAATAATAATAATAATAATAATTAATAATATTATTATCATATAACGAAAAAATACCGCAAATATGAAAGAACATAGTGTTTTTCTGTGGTATTCACGTAAGCAGAGTAAGTCAAAGCATGAAAATTTCGTAACGAAAAATAATGCAACATCAGAGCATATGTGTGTAATACAGCGGTTTATTATAACGAGAAAAACAGCGAAACATTACTAAAATATTTTTATATTCAGAATATGTTTCATTGCATGATTAAAAGTAAAGCATTCAACTTTATGAATATGAATTAAAATATCAGCAATAATCGTTTGGAAGTATTGAATTCGCTTTTCATTGTCCCTTACAAAGAAAAGCGTCTGGGCTTAAGTGACTGCAGTAAAAATAAACTGTAAATCAGGGGTGGCATGCGTACGCAGAGAATTACGCCTTTTGTTAGATGTATGAGCAACGCCTCCACTTGTTGGCCAAATGTACGAGAATTTCAATATTTCATCTCCCCCCCCCCAAATATTTAAAAATAAAACTTTAATAATAATTTCCAGTGCTCGTTTTTCTTTTAATACTGATTGTTAGACTTTATCGACGCATTAGTCTCTATCTGTTATAGAAACATTGTTGAACTGCTGCGCGGGGTATATGGTCTATTCGGAAGATATTTTCCCTTGATATAACAGATGTGTCATTTTCAAGTATACATGATTGTTTTCAATATATCTATTGAAACAGACGAATGAACATTGAAAACGAAACCAACATGAAAAGTACAAAAAGTGGATTAATTACCCAGTTCTTTAAACGCGATAATGCTAATAGTAATATATCAGTAAATTCGGCGATATTACTAGATTCTATAAGTGAAAATGTACGGGAAAACAAAGGTAAAAAGACTAGACGTGATGGTGCGATTGCGAAAGTAGGCCATTTACCTTTAAATGAAGATAGAAATAAAGTTTTCAGGCACGATGAAGGTGAATCTACATCATCAAATAATGTCAGTTCGATTGGAAATAACTTTTCAACGTCCTGACAGAAGAATCGACTACGGTTAATATTTACCACCACCTCTACCATCTCCGCCGCCACTACTAACGAAAAAGATGTCATGTTGTGCAGTGCTTGTATTAAGCATTCTTAACAAGTGAGTAAAACAATTGGAACTTCATCTAGTGATTTACCTTGGTCAGGAGAAAGTATAGCAAAGAAGAAACATGAAAAAAGTGTTATTCATTCGGATAGTGTGCAGCACGGAAACATATGCAAAATGTACACCCTAGAAATTTGTTCAATTAATGCTCATGACTTAAAATATCGAAAGGAAAAATTAGATGCAACTATTAAGGTGTTACGATAAGTTTACGTGGCCGCAAAAGGAGAGTGGAGTTTTCCTGACTATGCAGAACTTATACAGCTACAAACTGTGAATGGCGTGGATATGGAAACACGTCTTCATACAGATAAGACCGCAGCAACAATAATTAATTTTATTGCTGAACAATTACTTTTAAAATTTGTTAATTTTTTGAAAACCATTCACTGTTTTCCATTTCTGTGGATGAATCAACCGATAGGTTTTCTGTAAAACACTTGATTTTATATGTTACGTATGTGAACGAGCAAAATAACGCATGCTGCTGTTTCTATAAACCAGTACCAGTGGAAAATGCTGATACAAGGTCTCTTGAAAAAAACTTATCCAAGCTTTCTCAGAAGACGGCGTAGTTGTGGAAATGCTTAAAGAAAAGCTTGTAGGATTTGGTTCAGATGGAGCGGCATGTTACTGGTAAAAAAGGTGAGAATTAGGAGAAACACATCTCCACACCTGATTAGTGTACAGTGTATGGCTCATAGAATGGACCTTGTTTCTGAACAAGTGTTCAGTGAGGTCAATGCTGTTTATATCTAGCTTTGAATGCTTGCTTTTAGTAAGCCACATACAGCTGCAAAACGTAAACACGTTGTGACGGCTATAGGTATCACGGGTTTTCTCAAAGTTAACAAGCTGTTTCATATTCATTGGATTTTTAGCGATCAAGATGTTTTGTTGGCAGTGTTCAATGATTTTCGCTGTATCATTCGGTCCCTAAACTTAGAATCTGAAAGCTATTAAGTGGAGATCATTGTGGATTGACAGGACTTTATAAAAATCTTTCACAAAAAAAATTCCATTGCTGGGTTTCTTATTAGATATATCATGTGTTCTGTCTCTAATGCAAAAAGTCTGTTTTTTACAGTGAAATAGAAAATAAGTTTAATTCCGTAATACACACTCTTAAAGAAATGCGTGTAAAGGATGATTTTATTTGATAACTTTGCAAAAAAATTACTTAACATACTGTAAACTCCAACCTGAAGGGGAGGGTGAAAACAGAGACTTTGACAAAATAAAAGGTCAAAAAATTCAAGGTTTTATCAATGAACTTGAAAGAAGTGAAGTGATAAAGTAAAAGCGGTTTGCATGGTAATTCTGACGCATGTAAGTAAGGCAGCTGAGTTGCTTGGTTTGGACAGGACTCTCTGCGTCGCAATTTAGACAGGCTCTAACCTTAAATGCTTTGCTTATTCTGGGAAAATTAATACGGAATGTCCGTCCATGTCTCTGTCGACTCCGCGTGTGAACGACGTTTTGGCATTGCTCATAGTATTGCCGAAAGAAATCGTTTTGTTTGTGAAAACTTGACGATCTCTCGTGACAAACTTCCGCAGATGTGCCGAATGATGTCACCTCCGGACATGGAGTGCCACCTCAAAATGTTTCTTTAAGGTAAGCTTACTTTTATTCAGTAGGGTCCGTGATGACGTTTCGTGCAAAGTAGTCCCTGTATAGAGGTAACAAGCAACAAGCCCAGGTCCAGAATTTGCATAATTACATAAACTGCTTCACTTAATTCACCTTACGAACCGCAACTACTTTCATTTGGCATATTTTAAAGTCTACTTTTCTTTCTTTTAAAATGACAATGTAAAAATCCCCCCAACCAACTTTTACCGATTTCGCACCCTGTGTGCACCCCCGCACTTAAGCAATTCACTCTTTGCAGTATTCATGGCGGAACAAATTAGCCAAAAGAAGGGTCAGCCTTTAGACCATCAAAGCCAATTAATTTATTATGGGAAGTGTCTAAAATGGGAGGCGTACGAAACAAAGCTAATCCTCGGGATTTTTATAAAATCTTCCCACCTGCATAAACTCGCTGCCAGAATGTGTGTATCGGCACCGCGTAGCAATGCGAGCACATGAAGATCACGAAATCCCGCCACAGATGTCAACTACTCGACTATAACCTACACTCTATCTTTCGCCTCTCAGTTATACGAAAAATAACACCTAATCTTGAAAAGTTAGTAAAGGGAAAGCGAATTCAGAAATTAAGAAAAACTACTGCCAGTTATTAGGCGATATAAGTGTTTTTATTTGCTGAAATTTACTATAACAAGAAACTCATATGTAAAGTTTAATTCATTTTTAGAGAATATATTTTGTCTATTACATTCCATTTAAACCAAAGTTATTTTTGTATAGGTTTAGGAAAACAGAATGTAGTCTTAGTTCACTTGGCTGTATAGCACTATCATTATTACATCAGTTATTAGTTTACTTTTTACTTTCTCTATACGTACTATGTACATAGTGTATAGAGAAGGTATTGCATTGTACCAAAGAATTCGATACCGATATTTCACCGGAAATAAATGTTTTAGGGTCCCCTGTATCCAAAAAAGTATTTTCATAAAAAGGTCCATGTGTCTGTGAACACGATAACTCAAAAACAAAAAGTCGATAAAATACTAAACCTGCGACACGAAGATTTTGAGAAAAAAAATCCCACCCCAAACTACCCTTTACATGGAACTTTTTTGGAAACTTTTGATTTTCTAAAATGGCTCTAACGATTTTGATTAAAATATGTATATTAAAGATATTTACCTGATAAATAAAATGTATATTTTGAATTTTCTGGGCATGTCCTCTGAAGAGTACTTTATTCTGGGTCAATATTACGGAATTTTGCATAACTGCTAAACCGTAAGAGATGTACAAAACTTACCACACAACAAATGTAGAGCACTTTAAGACACACAATTTTGTTATATACATTTTTTTCGTGGAGTTGATCTTTTTTTTTTTTTTGTTTTTTTTGTTTTTTTATGTTTCTTGCTTTTGGTTTCAGTTATAAAAAACATATTTTTCTCATACAGGACTTTTTGAACTCGTGTCCATACAAACAAAGGAACTTCAGTCACATAGCAGCTAGCTTTTGACTATCACTTTAACCTACGGTACTCCCTTATTTCGCTTCTACTTACAAGGAAGCAAGTGATAAGACTATTTCTTCTAATTTTTTCTCGATTAGCAGGAAGTAAATAGAAGCATTAGCTTTTTAACAATAATTTATTGCAGAGTTGTAGAGAAAGTCATGTGAATGGAACACATCAGATTTTTTTGTAATTCATTATCTGAAAATTAGATTAATAAATATTAATTTCAAAATTACTATCTCTTTTACATGTCAAGCATGGGTATTAGATGTACTATAAAAGAAAGCAATACACATACATAGGCTGTAGTTTGATGGAGAATACATTTTGAATGTAGTTTAGTGGGATGTATTAGTTTTACATAGCTGTGGCCTTATTTTCGCTTGATAATTTAGTTAATGCTTATTAAAACAAGAACAATTATTGGTATTAAACATAACGTTAAACAAATTATTGAATTTAAATATCTAGCCTTAGGGAAGAATTCGCCATTAAACTCTGTGAATTATGTGATTAAATTCAAAATGTTTGAAAGCACGGTTTGTTTACTAATTTGCCAGAGCAAATGTATGTTTGACATATTTTAAATTGCATATTTAAGTTATAGAATAAATTACGTATATTTCTAAATAACACGATAGACTTATATCAGCATAAGGGATGCCGAAACATTTGAAGCGGCCATAGACCACCACTGAAACAGTTTCAACTTCCTCGTGCGCCACCGTCCCTCCTGCACAATGTTTATGCAACCCGTACAAGCGTTACACTATCGTGCGTTGGAATGATCGCCTGTGACGTAGAGGTTCAGGAAGAAGATAAATATGGCGGAAAAGATGATTGCGATGACCCAGACAGATTCAGCTCCGAGAATTGAACACCGAGAATGGTAGGCACAGGCACACATCAATAATAATTCACGAGCCGAATAGACTTCGGTGATGTTTAATAAGGGAAAAATCTGATGTGTACCATTCACATGACTTTCTCTACATCTCTGCAACAAAGTATTGTTAAAAAGCTTATGCTTCTATTTATTTCATGCTAATTTTAGAAAAAAAATTAGCGGGAGTAGTCTTATTACTTGCTTCTTTGTAAGTAGAAGTGAAACAAGGGAATACCATAGGTTAAAATGACAGTCAAAAGCTGGTTGCTATGTGACTGAAGTTCCTTTTTTTGTATGGACAGCAGTTGACAAATTACTGTATGAAAAAAGCACAAGTTTTTCAAAGCAGTAACCAAAAACAAGGAATGTTTCGAAAACGATGAACTCCACGAAAAAAATGTATATAACATAAATTGTGTGCTTTAATATGCTCTACATTTTTCGTGCAGTAAGTTTTTGTCCATATCTTGCGGTTTAGCAGTTATTCAAAATTCCGTAAAATTCATCCAGAATAAAGTACTCTTCAGAGGCTATTCCCAGAAAATTCAAGATATACATTTTATTAGTCAGGTAAATATCCTTAATATACGAAATTTTAATCGAAATCGTTAGAGCCATTTTTGAGAAAATCAAAAGTTTCCAAAAAAGTTCCATGTAAAGGGTAGTAGGCGGATTTTTCTCAAAATCTTCGTGTCGCAGCCCTGGAAGATACTAAACTTAAATACCAAGTTTGGTATTTTATCGACTTTTCGTATTTGAGTTATCGTGTTCACACACACACACACACCCACACACACACCCACACACACACACCCACACACACACACACACACACACACACACACACACACACACACACACGGACCTTTTCGCGAAAATGCTTTTTTTTAGATAAAGGGGGCTCTAAAACGTATATTTCCGGTGAAATCTCGGTATTGAATTTTAGGGTGGAGTGCAATACCTTCTCTATACACTATGTACATAGTGCGTACAGAGAAAGTAAAGTAAGCATTTATGCACTGCTTAAAGAAAATAATGTATTTCCATATAAGCGAGGTATTTATGACCAAACAATCAGAGGTTGGAACTTTTATGCAACAAAGAAATGGCATTCTCTTAATCAACTGCACGATATACTTTGTTTCACAATAATATAAAAATTGTATTTTTTTGATTGAATATTGGAATCTACGTGGAAGATGTGGCTAGATAGTTCGGTATTTAGAGAACAATATAAACAATTTAATTGCTTATTTTCTGGGAAGCTTTGAGAATTAGATTACGCTAAAAGAGCTACAGTTCAAAATGCTGAAATTCGAAATGGTGTGAATCAAATATTGCCCTTCAAATTCCCCTTTTAATACCATCTGAAACAATGCATTACTACTTTTCTCCATGCGTATACCAATAAAGTAAACGTATAATGAGAAAAATAGCTAGATGTGAAGTAAATATTCTATTACTCTATTACTACATACAGAAAGTGGAGAAAATATTGTATTCCAAAGATTCTTGTTGAGATTTCACAAGAAATACATATATGGAGATCCCTTGAATCCAAAAGCATTTAATTATTTGATTAACCCAAAACGAAAAGTCGGTTAAATACGAAATTTGGTACTTAAGTTCAGGACCTCCAAAGATGGGACACAAAGATTTTGAAGACAAACCTGAGCCCTAAATTTCCTCTTTATATGGAAAATATTTCATAATTTATTATTGACCAAAATTTTCTGTAGATTTTAACTCAATAGGCCATAAATTCAATGTATTTTCATCACTAAAAGTGTATCTTATATTTATGGAATAGCCTATGAAGTCCTCTGTATTTTGATGACTCTTCTATAATTAGTTAACCATAAGGGATAGAACATATCTTATTGCACAACAACTGAAGATTCGTTAAAACATCTAATTTATTAAAGATAAAACTTCTTGTTGCGTTAAACATTGGAAGATAATCTTTGTTATTAGTTTGAACTTTCAGGTGTTTTATACTTCTCTCAACTTCAAACCGCTATTCGTTTCTCTTTCCTTCTTTCTTTCTTTCTTTCTTTCTTTCTTTCTTTCTTTCTTTCTTCCTTCTCATAAGTTCATGCAAGGAGAACGGAATTTCAAAGTCATCTTTTTTAGTTGAACATCCCTTAATGTAGTAGGTCATACCGTACGGTGAATTAAATCGGTGAAATTAGTGATGTTTATATGAGCTCGGGTCCATTGAGGTTAAAGTTACTCGACATTCGTCTTCTCAGGATAAGGAAAAATATGTTTTAGTTCTAGAAGAATTTATAGCTATCAAGAAGTCTGCATATGTAGTTTATAGTTACAGATTATATCTGAGAGACCCTGAGTTAAAAAACTAAGGCTCGTTTTACATATTTTTACTTTCTCTACACGTACCATGTGCATCCGTCTCCAAAAAATGAGTCATGTCCTTTTTTGCTTTTTGTTTGTTTGTTTTTTGTTTGTTTTTTTTTTCTTTAATGGCCTAACGTTATTGTCTTCAATGCACTACAGTTGTGAGCGGCACACCCGAATAAATAGTCTAATTAATGCGGTGCAAGTCTTAAATCTGAGTGTCTTTTTCGTTTTAATTTTCTGTTTTCTGGATCTGTTGGGTAGTTGAGAGGAATTTGTTGAACTATTCGGTTGCTGTGATGGTCGAACGAGTTATGAAGTCTTCTGTAAGCTCTGCTGAGGATAACTGTTACTTCTGGAACTTTGAGATCCGAATGAATAGTTTTAGACATACCATGGTGTATTGGCGGTTAAACGAAGACATATATTCTGAATAGTTTGTATTCTTCGGATTTGAGAAGGTGAAGCTGAACACCAGATTGAGTAAGTGTACATCCATACAGTTCTGATCAGTGAAGCGTTTATTAGCCTTTTATAGACAGTGAAGCTTTTGAAGACGTGATGTGCTTAGTTCATGTTGACGGTGACGAATTTTCTTTATTATGAATATAAGGTGACTTTTACATGTTAAACGTTGATCTAGTGTGAGTCCAAACTAATATGATTCTGGAATAGGTAATCTCTTAGTTAAACGTTGATGCTGAATATTGTATTTATAAGTGAACTTTACGATGGTGGGCTTATTAGAATTCATTACAGCCCTCCAGTGTTGCACCATGTATCTATTTAATCGCAAAAGTTTTGAAGATGGCTTGCAGCTGCCTCGGAGGTACCTTTACTCAGAACTGCGACGTCGTCAGCAAAATGCGCGATCACAAGTTGGTCAGAAACTGGGAAATCTGCCGTGTAAGTGAGGAATAATAAAGGTCCTAGTATACTACCCTGAGGTACTTCAGAATTAGCTAAATCCACTGATTCACATTTTACAAAGAATGTACGCTTAGACAAGTATGACGTAATGATCCTGTAAAGAGAGTCATTTAAGCGAGATTTAATTTTGTAAAGAAGACCATCATGTCACAGTTTATCTAACCTCTTTTCAGTGTCCAGAAATAAGCCCAAACAAACTAAATTTTCCTCGTAAGTGACTAGTATAGTATACACAATACGATGAAACTGTTGTGGACGTGAATGCTGGAGTCTAAACCCAAATTGTGTTTTAGGTACAATTTATTCTATGTGCTCCATTAATTGTGGTAAAAGTAGCTTTCAAAACTTTTAGAAAAGAGTGGCAAAAGACTTATATGACGATAATTATGTGGGTCGTTTTTATTTTTCTGTGGTTTTGGGATCATGGTTACTACGGCATGTTTCCATTTTGAGGGAAAATAAGTTAAACGTAAAATTACATTGTATATTTGCGTCAAAAAGACGAGTGTTTTTCGAGGAAGAGCTCGTAGAAGAGCCGGAACAATTAGATATTGATGAGGAGCTTTCTTCTTTGGGAATCTCTTGATTGCATTTTGCAATTGAGCAGGAGTGAAGAATCTGTTATAAGGCATTTGCTTGGAACTGCTCATATATCAACTCATCCTGGCTGTTGAGAGCTTTCAATTGATTTTCAAGAGTGATGGTGCGTTGAAGCTTGAGTGCTTCTTTTAGTTCTCTGGTAGCTCTGTTATAATAAGTTTTATGTTGAGGATATTAAGTTTGTTCCCACATTTTCTGCAATTCTTTTTTTATTTAATAAAGTTGTTAAATATGAGGAGCAAAGTTTGCTGCTGCATATTTTTGGGTGCATGGTCTAGAAAAACTGCTTGCTATATTAGCAGCATATTAAATGTTTCTTGTAATGGTAGCAACAGCAGTATCTATATCGTGGGGCGACTTCAAAGGCATGTGTAAGTTAGTCGCAGACTGAAGCGTTGAACTGTATAATGTCCAGTTGAAAGGGTTCCTAATTAAACCAGAAGAAGAAATAGCGTGTTGAGTACAGCTGGTTAGTGTAAGAGGTACGGGATAGTGGTTAGAGCTTAATTCATGAAGTACAGCAGGATTTGAGCAATGGCGTATGATGATTTTGCCAATGAAAAAGTCTAATAAGTCTGGTGTACTACCGTCGCCTGGGTAATGAGTGAGTTCTACTGGAAACGATAGTTCGAGGCCTAATTGGTACGTCATATCATGTAGTACTCTTCCTCTGGGATTGACAACATTCGAACCCCAACGCAGTTGCTTGCTATTGAAGTCATCGCCAAGAAGAAAAATCTGATGTGTACCATTCACATGACTTTCTCCATATCCCTGCAACAAATAATTCTTAAAAAGCTTATACTTCTATTTACTTAATGCTAATCAGAAAAAAATAGCAGAAATAGTCTTATTACTCGCTTCCTTGTAAGCAGAAGCGAAATAAGGGACAATCGTAGGTTAAAGTGATAGTCAAAAGCTGGTCGCTATGACAATGAAGTTCCTTTGTTTATATGGATAGGAGTTGACAAGTTCCTGTATGAGAAAAGTTACGTTTTTCATAGCAGAAAACAAAAATAAGGAATGTTACGAAAACGACGAACTCCACGAAAAAAATTTATATAACATAAATTGTGTGTTTTAAAGTGTCCTACATTTTTTGTGAAGTAAGTTTTTGTCCATCTCTTACGGTTTAGCAGTCATTCAAAATTTCGTAAAATTCATCCAGAATAAACTACTCTTCAGAGGCTATTCCCAGAAAATTAATTTGTCAGGTAAATATGTTTAATATCCGAAATTTTAATCAAAATCGTTAGAGCCATTTTTGAGAAAATAAAAATTTTCGAAAAAAGTTCCATGTTCACGGACACACACAATCACACACACACACACACACACACACACACACACACACACACACACACGAACCTTTTTGTGAAAATGCTTTTTTTGGATATTGGGGACCCTAAAACATATATTTCCGGTGAAATTTCGGTATCGAATTTTTTGGTGGAGTGCAATACTTTCTCTATACACTATGTACATAGTGCGTATGGAGAAAGTAAAAAGTGGCTGCAGTTCATGAAAAACAGCTCACAAATCCGATGAGTTACGTTTGTTGGCTGGTGCTGAATAGAATGACCCAATCTGCAGTTTGGTGTTATTGAAATGTATTTGAATGCGCGAAATTTGAAACTCTGGTTTGATGCACTAACGAAGTTTTTATAAAAACTGCAGAATCGCCTTTTCGTTCGTTACTGGGTAGTCAGCCCTATATACATAATATCCTGGAATGCAATAATGTAAATGTGGTGCCAACTTCGTCTCTGTTACCAACAGTATGTCGATATTATAATGTTGAAGAGAATGCAGTAGTTCATGATATTTATTGTTAATACCTTGGCAATTCCATGTGCAAATGCTGATTTTTTTTTTTTTGTTCGCGGTGCAATTCATTATTACTTTCTTTATACGTACTATGTACAAGGACAATAGAGAAGGTATTGCACTCCACCAAAAAAATCGATACCTTGATATTACCGGAAATATATGTTTTAAGGTGCCCTTAATCCAAAAAAGTATTTTCAGAAAAAGGTCCGTGTGTGTGTGTGTGTGTGTGTGTGTTCGTGTGTCCGTGTGACTGTGAACACGATAACTAAAAAACGAAAAGTCGGTAAAATACTGAACTTGGCATTTAAGTTTAGTATCTTCCAAGGATGCGACTCGAAGATTTTGAGAAAAATCCTCCTACCCCAAACTACCCTTTACATGGAATTTTTTTCGAAAATTTTGATTTTCTAAAAAATGGCTCTAACGATTTTGATTAAAATATCGTATATTAAAGATATTTACCTGATAAATAAAATGTATATTTTGAATTTCCTGGGAATAGCCTCTGAAGACTACTTTATTCTGGGTCACTTTTACGGAATTTTGCATAACTGCTAAACCGTAAGAGATGGACAAAAATTTAGCACACAACAAATTTAGAGCACTTTAATACACACAATTTATATTATATACATTTTTTTCGTGGAGTTGATTTTTTTTTTTTTTTTTTTTTTTTTTTTTAGATATTTCTTGTTTTTGGTTTTAGCTATGAAAAACATACTTTTCTCATACAGGACTTTGTGAACTCGTGACCATACAAACAAAGGAACTTCAGTCACATAACAACCAGCTTTTGACTATCACTTTAACCTATGGTACTCCCTTATTTCGCTTCTACTTACAAGGAAGCAAGTAATAAGACTATTTCTGCTAACTTTTTTCTCGATTAGCAGGAAGTAAATAGAAGCATAAGCTCTTTAACGATAATTTATTGTAGAGAAATATATGTGAATGGAACACATCAGATTTTTTTACCTTCTCTATACGCATTATCTACATAGTGTATAGAGAAGGTATTGCACTCCACCCAAAAATTCGACACCGAGATTTCACCGGAAATATATGTTGTAGGGTCCCCTTTATCTAAAAAAAAACATTATCGGAAAAAGGTCCGTGTGTGTGTCTGTGTGTCCGTGTGTGTGTGAACACGATAACTCAAAAACGAAAAGTCGGTAAAATATCAAACTTGGTAATGAAGTTTAGTATCTTCCAGGGATGCGACACGAAGATTTTGAGAAAAATTCCCCCACCCGCAACTACTGTTTACATGGAACATTTTTCGAAAATTTTGATTTTCTCAAAAATGGCTCTAACAAATTTGATCAAAATTTCGTATATTAAAGATATTTACCTGATAAATAAAATGTATATATTGAATTTTCTGGGATTAGCCTCTGAAGAGTTCCTTATTCTGGATGAATTTTACGGAATTTTGAATAACTGCTAAACCGTAAAAGACGGACAAAAACTTACTACACGAAAAATGTAGAGCACGTTAAAGCACACAATTTATGTTACATACATTTATTTCGTAGAGTTCATCGTTTTTGAGACATTCTTTGTTTTTGGTTTCTGCTTTGAAAAACATACTTTTCTCATACAGGAATTTGTCAACTCCTGTCCATTCAAACAAAGGAGCTTCAGTGATATAACAGCCAGCTTTTGACTATCACTTTAACCTATGGTACTCTCTTATTTCGATTCCACTTACAAGGAAGCAAGTAATAAGATTATTTGTACTATTTTTTTCTGATTAGCATAAAGTAAATAGAAGTACAAGCTATTCAAGAATAATTTGTTGCAGAGATATAGAGAAAGTCATGTAAATGGAACACATCAGATGTTTTTAGAAGCGCCGGTAAGACTGCAGCAAGTGTTTGAATCAGTGGATGCAATAGACATTAAAGTATTAGGTTTGTTTGTTAGGTTGGTGATTACAGCATTTTGCATTGTAGATTGACTGCTATTGTATTCAATTTGTTCTTGGGTGTATTTGTCTATTGTTTTTGTTTAATAGCGCTTTGAGCATATGGTTTGAATGGCGCTCTTATGTGACAATGCTAATGGTGCGTGCGTGTGTGCGAGTCTGGTAGGCTCGTAATGAGCCTTGGTGTTGTTGCTATGTACCTACGGTAAGGGTTTAACCACAAGAATGAGATGAAGGTTGAGGTTTAATTTTTGAGGTTTCGAGTGTTGTTGGTAAGGAGGTAGCGCTAGATAGGCTCCTCGAGCGGTTGCATTTTTCAGGAGCAGCATCCTTTCCTCTGCTCCGCTGGTGTTTATTTTTAAATTAATTATGTTGGTTAATTTTGATGGACCACTCCCAATGGGAGGGGGGAGTGCTGTGTTCAGCTATTACGCTGTTAGCTGTTTTAAAGCCATTGTTACCGGGGGTGCCCACAAGCCATGCGGGGAATCCGGAATCGCCTCTTTCGGCCTTCAGTGGGTTAGTACTCCCCCAGTGACCAAGAATGTAGGTATGTAGGTGAAGTGGCAGCATTGTTAACTTCATTCTTAGTGATATCCCTATTGTGGTTAGGAGGAGTATCACGCTGCAGTTAACATGCACTGGACAACCCTTGTAATTAGCATTTGGGAAGAAGGATGCGTGACATCACACTTTACGCAGCGATTCCTTTTGTGCCCATATTCTTGGCATTTAACACATTGTATTACGCCACGTTTTGGCTTTGGAGGTTCAGTTTTGACAACTGCGTGGTACAGTGTTGTTAGCTCATATATGTCTTAATTTCTTTCATTTGGTTTAAGTCCACAAAAAAAAAAAAAAAAAACAGTGGAAATGGTAGTTTGGTAACAGGGTGATACACGGGAAGCATTTGTATTGGTTCCTAGCCAAGTGAGGCTGGTTCTTCCATAACCAGCTTGGTACCGCAGGAAGGGTGTTGACCTCGTGTTACTATTCTAAAGTTGCGCTCATGTTTCATTCGGTATGTATGATACTGAGCTTTTTGTGCTTGAAAATAAGCCATAGCTTACCTATAAGCATCAATAGTTTCAAAGGTAAATTTTACCTTGTGAATGTCGATTGTTACGTGTTCAAATGTGCTAATGTTTTCAGCCCTGAATGCTTGCAAAATAGTATTCATATTAGTTATGTTGTTAATATAAATAGGTGGTGGTTTTTCTAAGAGAAGGTATTGTATTGCACCAAAAAATTCGATACCGACATTTCACCGGAAATATATGTTTTCAGACCTCCTGAATCCAAAAAATGCACTTCTAGAAAAATGTCCGTGTGTGTGTGTGTGTGTGTGTGTGTGTGTGTGTGTGTGTGTGTGTATGACTGTCTGTATCTGTCAGTCTGCCAGTCTGACTGTGTGTGCGTCTGTGTGTGTCTGTGGTCAGCATAGCGCAAAAATGAAAAGACCGTTAGAAACCAAACTTGGTATTTAAGTTTGGTATCTTCCAAAGATGCGACACGAAGATGTTCAAGAAAATCCCTCCACCCCAAACTACCCTTTACATGGAAAAATTTTCGAAAATGTTGATTTTCTTAAAAATGGCTCTAACGATTTTGATTAAAATCTCTTATATTTAAGATATTTACTTGACAAATAAAATGTATATCTTGAATTTTCTGGGATTAGCCTCTGAAGACTACTTTATTCTGGATGAATTTTACGGATTTTTGCATAGCTGCTAAATCGTAAGAGAAAGACAAAAACGTACCACACAGAAAATGTAGAGCACATTAAAATACACAATTTATGTTATATACATTTTTTTCGTGGAGTTGGTCGTTTTTAAGACATTCCTTGTTTTTAGTTTCAGCTTTGAAAAACAATTTTCTCATACAGGAATTTGTCAACTCCTGTCCGTATAAACAAAGGAACTTCAGTTACATAGCAACCAGCTTTTGACTACGACTTTAACCTATGGTACTCCCTTATTTCGGTTCTACTTACAAGGAGGCAAGTAATAAGGCTATTTCTGCTAACATTTTCTCAATTAGCATGAAGTAAATAGAAGCCTAAGCTTTTTAACCATAATTTGTTGTAGAGAAAGTCATGTGAATGGATCACATCAGATTTTTTTCAGCTGCCGTGATGTTGGATTTTACTTGAAGGAATACAAGTGCTATAGCCATTAGCACTTAAAATCACTACACTAATACTAGTGTGTTCTTAAATAACTGTGATTACAGCATTGTACAACTTAATTCACCAAAAACTCTGTTTAAAGCGATATAATGACTATTTTTCTCGCGTATAACAATGCATTTCTCTTACCATGTCTTATGGTCTTCCGCCATTTCCGAGTCACGTCTGGGGTTGCCCTCCGTGGTGTAATGGTTACGTTACCATGCTGACTTCATATATCCAAGGTCGTGGGAGGACGATGGGTTTTTTCGGTCGTACAAATTCCTTCGGAAGGGAAGTAAAGTCGTGGGTCCCGTGTCATAGATTTACGGTAGTAAAAGAACTAAAAAGGCCTCTGAGTAAAATAAAGCGATCTTTCACGCCCAGTATAGAATGGGACGCTGGGAACCACAGCAGTTAAATAGCGTCCATGTCTGGGACGCCAAATTCGTCTTAAGACCCTCAGAGCACAAACAGTGCCTTGTATACACCATCCGTGATACAGATGTGTAACGGCAGCAACAAATTATCGCTAGTTCCAAATCTTAATATTACTAATCCATATGATCAATAATTATAATCAGATACTTGACTTAAGCTTCTTCGACAGCAAACTAACAATATTAACAACACAAAACATGATTCAGTTTGGGTTGTTAAACTGGCCAGTTTCCATGTGTGTTCACTGCAGCGCTGTGGCTAAACGAAGGTTACTTCTGTGCTGAGTGTCGCGGGTGCGTTTCTCGCATGTGGCAAACTCTTTTTTTTTTTTTTTTTCCCCTTTCTCTTAAAGATTTTGAATTGACACATAACACAATTGACTGTTTATTTGATATACTTATTTCAGTCACGACATCAGTACAGTTAATAATATGATAGTTATTATGATGCTTCTTTAAGGGTTTATTCTACCGAACCATGTGGTGCGCAGAAATACTAAAAGTATTGTTAAGAAAGCTAATCTTTTAAATATTTTTTAAAATCCATACTTTTACTTAACACACCCTTCACAAAGTGATCAAAACACATCCTTCATAAACCATGGCTTCACAGTTACATCATGGTCGCGTATCTGTATCGTGTTGAGGTTGGATATCAAGGGACGGTCTAAGTTTGCTATGGCAGCTTGACCATTCAATGAACGGTGTATAATGCACGGTAATACTCGACTATATTTTGATTCCCTCTGTGAGAATTTGTTCTCTATTGAGAATGTGCGTGTTGAGGTAAACGGAGTTACGCTCCAATTACCTGTAAACGGGCGAAAGACAAAAGATGGCTTCTGTACACATATTCAGGAAGACTGGGCTCTTGTAGTTTCTCGTCCACATTACTGTAGGCATTTATTTTGTCTATGCCCCGAAGATTGAGGGCTGTTATACGGGCTCAGGGTTCATATACCCGACATTAGTTATGTTTATATTTTGTGCTTTAGTTTTAGAAGATAACAAATTATTTTTACTTTCTCTGCGCGTTCTATGCACATATGGAGAAGGTAGTGCGTTCCATCAAAAACTTCGGTACCGAGATTTTACTGGAAATACAAGTCCCTGTATCTAAAAAGCATTTTTAGAAAAAGATCTGTGAGTGTGTCAGTGTGTACATGTGTCTGTGAACACAATAGCTTAAAAACGAAAAATCCGTAAAATACCAAACTTGGTATATCGTCCTCCGTGATGTAATGGTTATCATTAACTTCATATACCCAAGGTCGCGGGTTTAAATCCGGCGGAGGATGATGGATTTTTTTCAGGCGTAAAAATCCTTAGAATGGCTTCCTTCGGAAGGGAAGTAAAGCCTTTGGTCCCGTGTCGTAGATTTACGGCGCGTAGATCTACGACATTTCTGATAGGCCTCTGAGCAAAATTAAGCGGTATTTCACGACCAGTGTAGAATGGGACGCTGAGAACCTCAGTAGCTAAAGAGCATCCATAAATAAAACTCCATTTTTTCCAAACTTGGTATGTAAGTATCTTCTAAGGATGTGACAAGCAGAGTTTGAGGAAAATCCCCCCACCCCAAACTAACCCTTACATGAATAAATTTTCAAATTTTTTGATTTTCTCAAAAATGGCTGTAACGAATTTTGATTAAAATACAGTATATTAAAGATATATATTATCTATAATGTCAAATAAAAGGTATATCTTGAATTTTCTGGGAATAGTCTCAGAAGACCTTTTTAATCAGTATGAATTTAGCTGGATTTTGTATAACTAGTAAACCATAAGCGATAGACAAAAGCCATTTTTGAGATATTCCTTGTTATTCTTTTCAGTTTTAAAATACAGAAAACTTTTCACATACGGGAATTTGTCAACTCCTGGTAATCAAAGAACGGATTTCATCCACATGGTGACCAGCTTTTAAAAGATTTGACTGTCATTTTAGCCTAGTAGATTCCTTTATTTCACTTCTATTGACAAGAAGCCATCTATGCTAATGTTTATCTGGATTGGCTTGAAGTAGATAGAAGCATAAGCTTTTTAATAATAATTTGTTATAGTGATGTAGAGAAAGTTATGTGAATGGAACACATAATATCTTTTTTAGTTATTCAGCAAGAGTGTTAGTACAGAGGAGTGTTTTTGTGTGCATAAATAGATCCATACCTTCAAACGCCAGTGTTACACTAATGCAATATTATGTTCTACATATCCAGTCATAAAATTAACAAACATAAAAAAAAAATGGCAAGCAACGCGAGATTTGAACCTAGGAACTTTTGAGTGGAAGCGAGAACTTTTTAACCTCTCGGCCACCGTAACCTCGTACCTTGATCTGTTTTCAGTACGCGAAGGTTAACCATTGCGCTGTCAGTCACAGACCACTGTACGTTTATTTTGTGTGCGTTGTGAACACAGCTTTTATGAAGATACCCAAAGCTCTTATATCGACACATAGAATCTGGGGATGACTCATTTTTTGTGGTGACGGGTATATAGTGCATACCACCCAAAAATTTGATTTCAAGATATCACCGGAAATAGATATTTAAGGGTCCCCTGTATCCAAAAAAAGGCATCTTTAGAAAAAGGTCCGTGTATGTGTGTCCGTCAGTCTGTGAACATGATAACTCAAAAAAGAAAAGTCGGTAAAATACCAAACTTTAAGTGCAGTATCTTCTAAGGATGCGATACAGATTTGGAGAAAATCCCCCCCCCCCACGGATTTGAGCATCATTTCACCAACTTCATTCATCGTCCGATATGACCAACCAGGTTAAACTACAAAAGAGGAAAAAAAAACTCCTTGCAAAGCAAATAAACGAATTCATCCATATGACAACCAGCTTTTAAAAGATTTGACTATTGCTTTAGTCTAGTGTATTCCATAATTTCCCGTCTACTTACAAGAAACAAATTATGCTCAAGTTTATCTCGATCAGTATGAGGTAGATAGAAGAATACGCTTTTTAACAATAATTTGTTACAAAATGTAGAGAAAGTCATGTGAGTAGGACAATAATGGACAATACCAAAGCGCTTTTGCTTACGGCGGCAATAATATGGCGGATGGGCGTGGCTTACTGCTACTTGTCGCCACTGTCGCTCCTCCAGGCCACTGGATCTTTTCAAAGACGTCCTTCCAACTGAACTGGACAAACACGACCCAATATGGAGGCTCAAAGGCCTTGTTCCAATGAGTAAGCCTCTGCACCATCTTCTCAACATCGACCACCGCACAGCCCCGGAATCAATCCGAAATATGAAATTGGGAAATGAAATGAGAGGAAGTAAGAGAGGGAGAGAGAGGAAATCCATTATAGAACACACACTCCAGTATTCACCTTGCTAATCAAGGAAAACCACAAAAAATACATGGCCAGAGTAGGCGGTCACCGGGAATCGAATCCGAGGCATTCCGAATGCGAGTCTCATTCACTGCCGGGAATCATCTTGTTCGGTCACGAAATATGTAACGAAGATCTATGTTGGATAGGCCCTGTCCAACTCCTGTCCTACACACGGCTTGTGTGAAAAAACAATTATTCTATCTATGTTAATAAGAAATAGATGATTAAGCTTTTATAAGAACACGTTGTAGAAGAGTGAATAGAGAAATTCTTGTGAATGTAAAAGGTTAGATTTTTACTGTTTCTACACTTACAATTTACCTACAGAGAAGGTATTGCATTGCACCAAAATTTTGATACTGAGATTTCACCGGAAATATGTTTTGAGGTAGGTACCTTTAGTCCAAAAAAATCTGATGTGTTCTATTCACATGACTTTCTCTACAATACATTATTGTTAATAAGTTAATTCTTCTATTTGCTTAATGCTAATCGAGAAAAAATTAGCAGAAATTATCTAATTATTTGCTTCCTTGTAAATACAAGGCAAATAAGGGAGTACCATAAGATAGTTATGTCTTTTAAAAGCTGGTTGCTATATGATTGAAGTTCCTTTGTTTATTTGGACAGGAGTTGGCAAATTCCCGTATGAGAAAAATTTAAGTATTTTAAAGCTGAAACTAATAACAAGAAAATATTTAAAAAACAGTGAACCTCACGAAAAAAATATATATAACATAAATTGTGTGTTTTATCGAGCTCTACATTTTTTATGTGTAGGTTACTGTCTATCTCTTACAGTTTGCCAGTTATACAAAATTGCGCAAAATTCATCCAGAATAAATGTGTCTTCAGAGGCTATTCCCAGAAAATTGAAGATATACATTTTATTTGTCATGTAAATATCTTAAATATAAGAGATTTTAATCAATATCATTAGCCGTTTTTAGGACATCAAAATTTCCAAAATATTTTCCATGTAAAGGGTTGTTGGTGGTGGGAGGAATTTCTTGAAAATCTTCGTGTCGCATCCTTGGAAGATACCAAACTTAAATACCAATTTGGTTTTTAATGGTATTTTCGTTTATGAGCTATGCTGCCCACAGACACACACACATGCACATTTTCATAACAAATTTGTTTTTTTGGATTCAGGGGATCATAAAACATGTATTTCCGGTGAAATCTCGGTTCAAATTGTTGGATGGAATGTAATACCTTCTCTATATACTACCTATGTACATAGTACCTGTAGAGAAAGTAAAAATGAAGTGCATAGTACGTATTAAAGATATTTACAAATAAAACGTATATCTTGAATTTTCTGGGAATAACCTCTGAAAACATCTTTATTCTGAATGAATTTTGCATAATTGGTGAACCATAAGAGATAAACAAAAATTTACTACACAAAAAATGTAGAGCTTGTTAAAACACAAAATTTATGTTATATGCAATTTTTTCTGGTGTTGACTGTTTTATACATATTGCTTGTTATTGATTTCAATTTTAAAATAATTATGCTTTTGTCATACAGGAACCTGGCCACGTACTATGAACTTGATAACGCTGTTAACAGACTTCAAACTCTTTTAATATACTAGTGTCCTGGATTGACAACCGGAGGATTCCTTTGAACCACAAGAAATGTGAAACCATGACTTTTACATTACGTCATCCCTCTGTTCCCCCTCCTATGACTTTACAAAACATTCCCATATCTTGGTCTGCATTTTGTTCGCCGACTGACCTGGAACTCTCCCATTAATTCAACATTAAATCTCGCCCACTCCAATTACGCAAATGGTATCCCATTCTAAATCGCAAGTCTTCTTTGCAAACTTCAAGTGCAACTTCTCCTTTATACAAATCTTTACTTGATCATTTTCTCACCTATGCTTGTCCGATTTGGGGAGGTGCTGCCGCAAACAAAATTAATCGTCTGCAGGTATTTCAAAATAAAGTGTTATGGCTTATAGCGAATGCACCTTGGTATATCAGAAACACTCAGGTACATCATGAACTTGGACTCGGTACCATCTCTGCACATATTCGACCTCAGGTTCGCACGTTTTTTCAGCATCTTCACTTAGTACCAGGCGCAGTGCACTTCTGGTTGGGACAAAGATCTGATAAAGAGTCGTCTCCCACAGGATTTGCTGTTTTCTTCAGGAAGTGATTCTGAGAAAGAAGGCTTTCACTGAATGAATGTGTGAAATCATCTCTGACTGTTTAGTGCCAGAGGAGACCTCGCAAGTTATAATGTTCTTTGTTACTTTTAGTTATACCTAATGCATTTTATTCCAATTGTGTATTGCATAATTAATGCTGAACGAATCTAAATAAATAAAGAAAGAAAGTGTCCGTTTTACTTTTGTTCTACTCCTGGCCAAGCAAAGAAGCGATTTCAATGACAATCGCAAACAATAGCTTTTAAAACATTTGACTACCGCTTTAGCATAGCGCATTCCCTTCTATTATAAGGAACTAAATAATTACACTGCTAATGTTTATCTGGATTAGCATGGTGTAAAAAGAATAATCTTTTCTTTTGTAGAACAGTTAGGGAAAGTCATGTGAAAGTAACACATCCGATTTTTTCTTATTCTTTTTCAGTATTGAAAGAAGGAAACGCAATAAAGTGAGCTATACAATTCCATTTTGTGTTGCGTGGTGCCTCAGGAGGTAAAATGTATGTTTTATATGCACCTAAGTATGTGCTTAAATGTTATAAAACAAGTATGATGTAAGAACATACTTTTGTCCAGGAGGATCATTTGTGATAATAGTTTTTATAATTATAGTGTAGAAACAGGTACCGATAAACTTTGAGTTGAGCAGCTTTAAATTTACAGGAGGAGGGACATTTAGTTTGCGACTGACCCCGCCCCCCTAGCTCATTCGGTGAAGCTCCTGCTTCCGTGTGAGGGGTCCGAACTCGATTCTCGGCTGGGGATGGAGATTTCACTCTAGCCCAGATTATTCCCTGTTCTCCCCAGAGTCTGGAAATATATGTGTGTGCCTGTGTGTGATAGATGATTAGGAACCTAACGCCTGCAGTAGAGGATGATAGACAATATGTTCCACAGGGAAATGCCGCCGATAGGACTATGCAATTAAAGGCTGCGTGTAAACGGAGCAATAAAAACTCTGATGCGTTTCATTCACATGACTTTCTCTAGCTGTTCTACATACAAACTATTGTTTAAATTCTTTTATCTACAGCATGGTAATCGAGATACACTTTATGTAGCAGAAGTGATCTTTTTACTTGTTTCCTTATAAGCAGAAGAGGAAATGGGAATAAGTAGGCTAAAGCTATAGTCAAATCTTTTAAAAGCGGGTCAGTATGTGAAAAAAGTGAAGTTCGGTTCGCTTTGCATGTCCCGCAGTAAAACAAGAGAGATGAAACGAAATGTGACTTTTCGTTTAAGAAAAGTTACTTGGTTTAAAATTGAAACCAATAAGGAATATCTCGGAAACGGTCAACTCTATAAAAGAAATACTACATAAATTGTGTGTTTTAACGCGACATATTTTTGTTAAACAAAATATTCACTATAATTATAATATACATCTTTAATATCAGCATTTTAATTAAAATTGTTAGAGCTATTTTCGAGAAAAACATGTTCAAAACTGTTTATGTAAAGGGTAGTTTGGTGCCGGGAGATTTTCTTGAAAATCTTCCTGTCGCATTCTTAGAAGACACTAAATATAAGTTTGGTATCTACGGTTCAGCTACGCATACATACACCTTTTTCTAAAAAAAAAATTTGATGGGGGGGGGGGGACTCAGAGAACCTCAAAAGATATGTATCCCATGAAATCTTGACATCGAATTTTTGGGTGAAATACAATACCTTCTCTAACTGCTATGTACATACGTGCTAGAGAAAATAGATATGTCATTTGTTTGTATCGTATAGCGGTTTTTGTATGTAAAAAAACTGTGGAAACTGCACAAAAAGGTTATTTTTTCCGAACTAGTCACAACGTTGGTTTTACAGTAAATGTATTGTCATAACCATGTAGAGATTGCATACTTGTCAAATATCAACATAGCCAATCAACTTTTTGAATGTATGTGTTACGTAGTGCGCCGCTTAGCGAATTTCCACGTCGCTGTTTTTGCACTGAGGACAGCGTCAAGATAAGCGTTCGTGACAACATGGCCCTCAGCGAGCATTAGAAGTTATCATGCAATGCCCATTATCGGCTGTTTCTTCAAACACTGACACATTTAGTTGTGTGACACACAACTCTCTCCACTAGTCCCATTAGTTTATATTATCACTTAATGCAGCTGGCCTCGGTAGCTTGTATGCTTCACATTCAAGAGGTCCTGAGTTTGAATCCCGCTAAGGCTGTTTTTTCGGGGGTTTCCCTTTTCCTGAGAACAGGAATGTCGAGTAACTTTAAGCTCCGTGGACCCGAGATCATTTGAGCATGATTTCACCAAATGTATGAGGCACGAACAATTCTCTCTCGATGAAAAAAAAAAGAGCAAGTAGGAATCCAATTTAGGGCAAATTTGATTTTTTTGGAGGGGTGGAAGTAGGACTATTTACTCAATACACCCTTCACTAACTAATCCAACAGAAAAATACAAACCGCAACTGGAATAACGTGATATTCTTAGGCGAGGTGACATTTTCTTCCACACGCAAGGTCCCTACATGAAGCAAAATACCTACGTAGCTTCACAATTCCATCATGGCCATATATCTGAATCGTGTAGGGGCTGGATATCAAGGTGTGCTGTGGCAGCTTGACGATACACTGAACGGTGTGCACGTTAATACTCGATAATATTTTGATTCCCTCTTTGAGGATGGGGTATCTTAATTGAATTTTGAATTTGTACTGGATAATCATTCACAAGTCTCAAAAGGCTTCAAATTGGTTTACACAGAGGCAAGGTATCAGAATGGTAGAATGGCCTCCCTGTTCACCAGATTTAAAACCTATTGAGAATGTGTGGGCTGAGACTCCAATTTACCGGTAGATGGGCGACGGACAAACGATGGCTTTTGGTCACAAATTCAAGAAACCTGGGAACTTATAGCTTCTCGTCTTTAATTTTGTCTATGTCCCGAAGATTGAGAGCAGTTATACATGCTGAGAATTTACGTATACGCCCTAGATTAATTATGTTGTTTGTTTGTTTTTTTTTTCTTGTGTGTTTCAATGTTAGGAAATAGTTTATTTACACATATTTTTTAGTTATTTAACACGAGTGTTAGTATAATTATGTTTATGTGTACATAGATAGACCCATAACTAAAAATGCCAAAGTTATATTAAGGCAGTATCATGTTCTACATATCCAGTCATAAAATTAACAAACATAAAAAAAATGACAAGCAAGTAAGACTTGAACGTAGGACTTATGAGTGGAAGCAAGGCCTTCTTAACCTCTCGGCCTCCGTAACGTTCTTCTAGGTATAACCATTTTTAGTACTCATGAGATAACCATTGCGTTATCAGTCATAGACCATTATACAGTTCTTTTGCGTGCATTGTAAACATATACATATATATAAATGAATCGCTGAAATGTATGTGCGCGTACCACTTCCGAACGACTACATCAAATTGAACACTTCTTTTTTTGTTGCGTTCATTATTGTCACGGCAAGGTATGTGGAAAAGAAAATGTTTAAAAATAGTACGGGGAGTATTTCAAATCTCGTAATATGAATAAAAACCGTACCAAGCGAACGCATTTCGCTTAATAGCCACTATATGAGTGTTACCACGGTTATTTGTTGTAGTACTGCTATATTTTCCCTCCCCAATCAATGTTAAGGTAACGCACCAGTTTATCGACACAATGACGCAATGCAGCAGTGAAATTCAAAGATATTTTTATTTATTAACTGTCCTTTCCTTAATCCTGTTGTTTAAAATAAAGCAACAAAGAAGCGACTAACAGCTGGAGATGGTACTTATTTATTTGCCGCTAGATAGCCATAATAGTATTTTTCCTCCCCATCCAATGTTAAGGTAACGCAACAGTTTATCGAGGCGACACAACGCAGCAAAGACATTCAAATACATTTTTATGCATTTAATTAACTGTCCTTTCCTTACTCCTTTCGTTTAAAATAAAGAAGCTTTCCTGATGACGAGCACCTAAAATACGTACTTATTATTTGCCACTAGATAGCCGTACGCATCTGGTTATGGAAACAATGACGCAAGATAACCGTGAAAATCAAATATATTTCTAATGTATTAACTATCGTTCCCTTGGTCACATCGTTTAAATAAAGAAATAAGTATATTTTTGTTGTAATTCTTTAAAATGAACAAGTTATAAACAATGCACATAACCATTAACCCTTCTTGGAATCTGAAAATGGCGGAGAAATGGCGGAGAAATGGCGGGATCCGTTTTAGGTTTAACTTCCTATTGCAGATGTTGCTTATTTGACGTGATGTGGTACATGAGCTAGCTAAAGAACATGAGGATACCCGCGTCACCATCACACTGCAATTGCGGTGTTGTTAATACATTTGATCAAGTAACATTTTGAATTAAATGTAGAAATTTAATACACAAAAGCTATCATCAAATAAAAGCTTATAAATTGCCCAATCAGATCTACTTGCTCTTTAGTTATGTCATTTTAGCCTTAGAAATGGCTGTTTTAACATAGAAGAAGATAAAGAAAGAATATATTAGGAGTAAAGGAAAGAAAGAGATTCGGAAGATGCATTAATGTTAATTTGTGACTTTCTCCTTAATATAATTCATTACCTATGCCAGCGTATACCCACCACACAATGAAAGCACTGCCATTACTGTTATTATGCCAACGACATCTTGGTTGCCCACGCTGCTAACTGCATATGTCATCCTTTCCACAATACCTTGAAGGTGCTCTGACTTCGTCCTTTTCGCAATACTAACCATATATGCTATATTGCGCTTTTTAGAAGCAAAGACCTTATTAGACCTTGGCAATGGTAAAATTCCTGTCGACACTTCTACTGGCCTCATTTCATTTCCATCAGATTTTTGTCATTTCACAGCGTCAAAGGAAGAATTAATATCGAAAGTGTTTCCAAATATTGGTGCAAATTACAAAAACTATGCTTGATTGAGCGAACGAGCCATTTTAGCAGTAACTAATAAGAGTGTAGATGGTTTTATTGTAAAAATTCAGGGCAAAATTGATGGACAAATGCTTTCATTTAAGTCGATCAATTCCATTATCAATCCAAATGAAGTCGTCAATTATCTAACTGAATGCCTAAATTCATTTGATTTGCCAGGATTTCCGCCACACAATTTACAGCTCAAGGTTGACTCAGTGATAATTATACTACGCAATATCAACCAGCCGAAATTATGCAGCGGAACAAAATTCACTGTTAAAAAAATTATGAACAGTTTGATTTAAGTTACTATAGCATAAAAAAATTCAAAGGCGAGGATATACTTATTCCAAGAACACCACTAATGTCAACCGACTTTCGTTTTAAATTTAAGCGCACCTTGCATTCGCAATGACAATAAACCCCAAGATCAATCGTTACAAGTGTGTAATATACCTTGAATTGTGTTTTCGCATGTTGTACGTTGCGTGCTTGAGAGTCGGCAAATTATCGGTGCTATTTTGTTTCTCTCCGGAAGGAAAATTGTACATTACAAGGCATTACAGTAAAGTGTTGACAAATTATTTAATTGCAATTTTATTTAATTGCAAACTACTCTCTACACGAAACATTTTTCGAAAATTTTGATTTTCTAAAAATGGGTCTAACGATTTTTATTAAAATAGCATATATTAAAAACACTTACATGACAAATTCATGATGTAGATCTCGTTAAAATACCCAATTTATATCATACACAGATTTTTTGCAAAGCTAACCATTTCAGAGATATTCTACTTATAGGTTTCAATTTTAACGGGAAACGGGAGGTCCTCGTTCGTTTCATGTATCTTTCGTTTTATTCGTTGCACATGGCAAAAGAACCGAATTTCAATGACAAAACGCATAGTGAAAGAATATAAAGGATTTGACTTCATTTTAGTCCTTCTTTCCTTTCTACATAAAAGGAACTAAGAAGTAAGAACACTTCTGGAAATTAAAAATGTTAGTAATGATGACTTCACGGGATAACAACCGAATGAAATTGGAGTCATAAAAACCTTTCGACCATTTTCAGAGTTAAGAAAGTTAAGTCGTAAGCTTGGATTTATTAATTTCTGGTAATGTTTATCTTGATTAGCATGCTGAAGATAAAAGAATAATCTTTTATAAGAATATTTGTTTGCTGAAGAGATAGGATTTTTGTAATTTAACGTCCTTTAACTTGTGGGTCATATCGGTGATGGATGAAATGATGCGCAATGAGCTTTTGGGCTCCACGAAGCTTAAAGTTACTGGACATTCTTCTCGGGATAGGGAAACTCCTGAAAATAAACGTTATCCGGGTAACTCGCCGTAATTCGAATTTGTGACCTCTTGAATGTGAGGCAGACATGCTACCAACAGAGGCGGGGTTTAATGGGTTCGACTATCGCTTTAGCCTAGTGTATTTCCTTATTTCTCTCCTACTTATACGATGAACTAAGTAATAAGGCTATTTTTGCTAAATTTATCTTCATTAACTTGAAGAGGATAGAAGAATACATATTCTTTTAAAAGACCGGTTTGTTACGGAGCAGGCAGAGAAAGTCAGTGAATGGAACACATCAGAGTTTTCATAAATAATTGCAAAGAATAATTTGCAGAATATATGTAAATAACTTATGGTGGGTAGTGAAATTCATGTGATTATAACATCAGATTTTGTTCTATTATCTTTTCTAAATTTGCATACTATATGTATACCTATGTTCTATATTTAATATAATTTTTAAAGGAAGCCATGCATCGTTTATCACTTGTTAGAAACAAGCTTGTACATGTAGAAAATAGAAATCAACTTACTAGTTGTTTCGGCGGTCTCTATTTTAAATCCTAAACATGAGTTTGAAAAGTCCTGACGCTCCATCGCCTGAAATAAGAGAAGCAATTGAACTAGTATCTATCAGAAGAAATCCAGAACATATTGATGTGTTAACTCGCGTGCAGATGCCATTGGGTTTTAACCATTATAACACTCACACTCTAGTTCATACTTCCAGATTCGGGGGAGTATGGAGAATAATATTGGCTAGAGAAAAATTCCCACTCCTCACCCGGGAATCGAACTTGCGACCTTTCGTTGAACAGCTGCGGATCCAGCCTAAAAGATGTGGATATACGAGTTCCAACAAATAGTGTGAGAGGATTGAGAGAGTAAAACTTACTAACTTACGGCATTTTTATAAAAAGTAAGAAGAAAAAAAATCTAGCAATTTAGACAAGAGCAGACCATCCACTCCTATTGAATTAAGGTATGCCTTTTGTTCTAGCGTGCTCTTTGTTTTACTATGCATGTAAAGTTTATCTTTTGTTAATGTAAACAATTAACTAATTGGCTAGTTTTACAACCAGGAAAAGTAAAAGCATTTTCTTGTTACTGCGTTCACATAACTGGAAACTGTCAAAGATGCAAACCCGCAACACTGTTGGTTTTAATAAGCTGCACAAGGGAAAACGCAGGAATTATCATGGTTGGTCAAATGTTCAAATTCATGCTTAAATGCTAAATACTTCCATATTTAGGCACATTCCAAAAAAATGTTTTATAAATTCGTCATCTTTGTTTATATACAGAAATAAAATGCCAGGCGTTATGTAGCTGTTACTTTAAAATATTTGAGCTTTCAGAGTATGCATTTTTAAAGATTCTAGAAACCAGTGTGCTCGCTTTTCAGAATCGTTTATCATTCCTGTGATCACCAGCTTAAAGCATAGAATATAACAGTTGCACATTGATTAAATAAAGCATGGTTATTTGTTCTCTTAGCCATAAATAGGATTGTGCTAACTATTTATTATGACTAATTATCCTCTCACGACTGCACAACCTTTTAACACGCTAAAGGGAAACATAACTAATACTCTGTGTTCCAGCAAGCACCTAGTGATAAATAATTACATTGATTGCAGAGAATGAGGACGGTGTAAGCTTACCTCATCTATCTAGTCGTACAATAATTAGTTTAACTCTTATTTTTGAAACTCAGAAAACCTATTTCTGCTTGGCTCACACACACACTCTCACATACACACACACACACACACACACACACACACACACACAGGTATGGGCGAGTCACATCCAGGAAGGTGAAGCATGGTGAGACACTGATGTAGCTACCCCTATATCGGAGCATTGGCGTAATTCGATTCTTACTTTGGAAAAGCTAGACATACCCATTTATTAAAATGCAAAATATACATTTAAAATACAACACAAAATTAGGTTCTTTGTTCATTATTATTTAAAAATAAGTGGCCTGAAATCGAAAAAACTCATACTTCCTCGCACATTGAAGAAATAAATATCGCTTACAAATCGTGTAGGGATATCTAATAAAATCAAATGACATGATGTTTTATTTATTGACGCTCTTAACTACTGTGGTCCTCAGCGTCCCATTCTATGTTGGACATGAACGCTCAGAGGACTGCTTATCAGGCTTGAGGTTCTTTTACGTGCCGTAAATCTACGACACGGGACAATCGACTTTACTTACTTGCCGAAGGAAACCATGCCAAGGATTTTTACGCCCGCAAAGAAAAAACCCATCCCCGCCGCCGAGTGTGAACCCGTGGCCTTGGGTACAAGAGCCTAGCAAGATAACCGCTACGTCACGGGGGAGGGGGTAACAAGGGATAGTAAAGAAACAGTACTCAATGCTTACAGCGTGTACAATAAATATCATCTTTCTCCAATTGATATTGGCTCACTAGCTAGAGTCGCACTCCGTGGTGTAATGGTTACCATGCTAACTTCATATACCCAAGGTCGCGGGTTCAAACCGGCGGAGGACGATGGATTTTTTCGGGTGGCTTCCTTCGGAAGGGAAGTAAAGCTGTTGATCCCTGTCGTAGATTTAAGGCACGTAAAAGAACCTCAAGCCTGATAGAGAGGCCTCGGAGCAAAATTAAGCGATCTTTCACGCCCAATTTAGAATGGGACGCTGAGAAACACAGTAGTTAAGGAGTGTCCATAAATATCACATTTACATTTTACTGACTAGAGTTAGGGTTACTATTCCTTGCTTTTTGTAGCTTTTTGAAGAAAAGTGCAAATGCAATAATTCATTTATTATAGCAGTGACTCTCAGTGTTATTAAACGGTAACTAGTTATATGGAAAATCATTTATATGGTATGTAAATTAATTTATCCTTATATACACATTTATTTGTAGCTTTATTTATAGCAGCCTCCAATTCTTTTGGAGGAAGCTGAATTTTAAAATAAATTCCTCTCTCTCTCTCTCTCTCTCTCTCTCTCTCTCTCTCTCTCTCTCTGTTAGATGGGACGCTGAGAACCATGGTAATCAGAGTAAAACTCAAAATCAATTCTTTCTTCTCTTTTCTGGGTCTGTGTCTGTGTGAGTATGTGTCTGTGTATGTGTCTCTATGTGTGTTGTCTGTGTGAGCCTGTGTATGTGTCTGTATGTGTAAAATACACTGCAGCTTCTTTGTATGCTATCCCATTTTCTTCTAAATACCCAACCACCTACAGTGTAATAATCTCGTAATTACGTATAGTAGTGTTCCACCACTGGTGGTGTCTTGTGGCGAGTGATTAGATCATTCACCTCTCACCAAAGCGACCCAGGTTCGATCCCAAGTGACTGCATATAGGATTTGTGGTGGGCAAAGAGTCGCAGGAGCAGGTTTTCTCGCCATCACTTTCCACCGTTGCTCCATCTTCGTTCCATGTATCATCAGTGTCATCTCCTGCGGTGCCATATGTAGTAAAAGCAAGCGATAAACAGTATCCAAAAAGGAAGAAAGAAAGAAAAAAAAAAGCACACGAGAAGGGGGAGGAGGAGTTCGCTTGACGCGCGATGATAGGAGGGGTCAAGAATGCCCACTCTCGGTATTTTCTTCATGATAAAATTCAACACTCAGTGGGTTCTATAGTGAACGAACTTAACAGTATATAGCCATATACCTAATAAAGCTTTGATGTGTTAATTTAGGTTAAAATTAAATATTATATTTACAAATATGTAGTATAAAAACGAAATAATAGTTTTAAGTGCGCGTTTTCATTGGCCGATTATTATGTAAATGATTTAACAGTCGGTAAACAATTCACGTTATTTAAACGTTGTTAATAGCTTGGGAATATAATAAATTGATAATACACAAATATTCTTTCCTCTTGATAAACAACAGTACTTTTTTATAAATGTCTTCAACAACTTGAAGAGACATTCGTTAAAAAAGTCAATTTCGGAAAAGCTCTCGCTGACATTTTCTTGATATAATGAAATATTTTCTCCTAAAGAGTTTCGGGAAGGTTGTGTTATCAGACCTCAACTATAAAATGCATACCCCTATGCACTACAAAATACATTGCGGTCCTCAAACTGAAGCTTGACTTCTCGTCTCCTGCCAACGCTAGCCACCTGGCTACTGCCTACACCTGGTTATTCCGGCTTGGTTGTGCACTAGCAAGCAGCGCAGTACTCACTTCTTGCAGGAGTCCATCTGCATCTTCTAATACACCTCGGCACTGGTGCAAGCTGTCGCTACGGCCGGATAAATTGTATAATGAATTCCTCGACAAATTCAGCACCTTTTGACATGCAAGACTGCATAAACAATAGCTCCTTTCCTACTAAATATAATCATGGATTTTGGAAATACGAAAAATGTGCAGGAGTCCATCTACATCTTCTAATACACCTCGGCACTGGTGCAAGCTGTCGCTACGGCCGGATAAATTGTATAATGAATTCCTCGACAAATTCAGCACCTTTTGACATGCAAGACTGCATAAACAATAGCTCCTTTCCTACTAAATATAATCATGGATTTTGGAAATACGAAAAATGATATGGAGGGAACAAATGTACACATTTGGCGTGCAGTGCGCGTTGGCATTTATGTTTGTACAATCGACCATATATTAAAGAAATTTAGAGGCAAATAAAATGTATATCTTGAGTTTTCTGGGAATAGCCTATGAAGCCTTCTTCCTTCTGGAGAGTCGCCCTCCGTGGTGTAATGGTTGCCATGCTGACTTCATATACCCAAGGTCGTGGGTTCAAACCCGGCGGAGGACGATTTTTTTCAGGCGTAAAAATCCTTAGCATGGCTTCCTTCGGAAGGGAAGTAAAGCTGTGGGTCCCGTGTCATAGATTTACGGCACGTAAAAGAACCTCAAGCCTGATAGAGAGGCCTCTGAGCAAAATTAAGCGGTATTTCACGCCCAGTTTAGAATGGGACGCTGAGAATCACAGCAGTTAAAGAGCGTCCATAAATAAAACGCCATTTCATTTTTGCCTTCTGGAGGACTTTAGCAAAAGCGATAAACCATAAGATATAGATAAAGACTCATACTATACAAAAATGTGTATCTCATCAAAAACAGAATTTATGACAAATAGGTACCTACATTTTTGTAGAGTTAACCATTTCGGAGTTATTCCTTGTTATTAGTATAAATTTTCCAGTGGTGCTTTTCTCAAATGGGGAGTCGTCATTCGTTTATTTTTTTACTCCTTACCATGCAAAGAAGATGGAATGTCAAAGTCATTACTTGGCAACCAGCTTTTAATAGATTGACTATTGCATTAGCCTAATATATTCTCTTATTTCTCTTGTATCTACAAGGAAATAACTAGTGATTATTGTTTGTCAAAGTTAAGTGAAAATCGACCGAAAATTTGTGATTATGGCACTTGTTATAAATCGGCTTTCCTAGTTCCTAAGCGGATATAGCGTCAACCATGGAATGTCTATCACAAAGAGAGAGAGAGAGAGAGAGAGAGAGAGAGAGAGAGAGGGAGATCATATTTTGGGCAATTCTAAAAATTGTTTCGAGAAACTGGACCTGTATCAACTATTTCAGATATACCGCAAATCTTAAACGTTTCTTTATTAATTTAAATGCAATCAGTTGTTTATCAGGTGTTTTAACTTATAACATGGTTTATCTTAATTGTTTTATTAATGTTTGATACAATAATGCTTCATTTTTATTTTTCTTACATAAATCTCACAGTGTCTTTAGCACAAATAACAATGCGATTTGGTCTATCAGCTTTGTGGACCGTATTATGATTAATGTACGGTGTTTGGGTTTGATTTGCCTAAATAGGTTGCACTGTATGTACTTTTAAGAAAAATTGACAATTGATTAAAAAAATCGAATAAAAACGAGTAAATAAGGTTCTACAGAATGGCGCACAAAAAACCGGCCGCATTGCTCATTGTCGCCCATCAATTGTTATCTAATGTTGCGAGGTTGTTTAGACTACGTTTTGTAAATATAGACGTTTGCATTAGCTTATTTGTTATTTATTTATTTATTATCTAACTATTATATGTTTACCTATTTGTTGTGTCTGTTCGTGGTTGACAACAATTCGCGAGCAGTCTGTACGCTGTGCCGGTTTTCATGCGTTACCCATGCGGAAAAACAATCAAATTCTTTTTTTAATAAAATAATTTAAGAACACAAAGCAGCTATACAAAACTTAAAGTAACTTACGCTACTATATACAGGTATACAACCCAATGTCGTTAGGATTGATGAAATGAGATGTGTGTTTTGGCTGAGAATGAACTTAAGACGCCGAAGCTTTACAACCCGAAAACTCAGCAGTGCGTTGTTTGTGGTAGTCCATTGGTCAGTTTCAACGTCCTTTGTCACTTTCTGAAGTTGATCCAATTCTGTGGCAATTTGGCAGAAGCAGATATGCACAAACTTTCTAGCTTTCAGGAGAGCAAACACAAAGTTCAGAGTGAGGTGAAAAATCAGCATAATGTTTTAACAACCACTCTAATGGTGTAATAGGTTATGGACACCATAGTTACAGACATTGAAAGCTTAAAGTTAAATAGTTTAAGAATTATGCAACACATTTCGAAACAAGTGCACTGCATATGGCAACATTTTTTATTGGAATAATATGGCAAAACAGTATATGTCAGACATATGTTTAAGTACTACAATTGAACCAAGATTTATGTCCTTTACAGATATTGTAACATGAAAATTGCTTATTTTTACCAAATGCATTTATTACTTTACAGAATAATAAGTAAAACATTTAGTCAAAATGCATTTTTAATCAAAAGTAAGTAGAAACATTGTTCATATATGGGAGTGGTGATTATGTTTAAGGGCCCATCGACAAATAGGTCATTTGGATGTTCATATAAAGGAAGCTGAGCACTTAACAATGCTGAAAGAATATTATGACTCTTCCTCTGATGATTCAAAAAAAAATCTCCTAATTTTGAAGCTGCAGTGTTTGAAGAGACTGTTATAGAAATTATGGTATACTGGGTGGGAGTAATGAAATTATATCTGGTTTCTTTGTTGGATTTATTGGCATAGGTTAATCAAACTTATTCTTTTTTGGTGGCCTTTCTTTTTGTTTTCTCAGATCCATAATCTTGAATGCTTCCTCACTAAACAAAGAATTCTTGTAATGTATTATTCCAAAAGTTTGTTCATATCTTAGCCACTTTGTTCCGCCAATTCTTCTTCAACTGCTTTATTCTACTTTTAAAAGCACTCGCTTGAAATACCCAGGTACGATATTATGTCATCTTGGGAAATTTCAACTACTTTAAACTTTTTCCTCCTACAGACAGTTCACATAAACTAATACCAATTCTGGGGAATTCTGATTTCGCTTGATGCCTTTTTCTTTGCTCTTTCAATTTTTGGGTGGTCTGCATCACATTCAAGTCTGGTATGGCCTGGTTCAAGGAATTTTGATCTATAATTCTCAAATTAGACTTGCTGACATGATATGATAGTGGTGTAGCAGTATTTATATTCTTATTTTTGCCAGAAAATGCTATCACAGATTCAACATGCCCAGGTAAATTTTTATACTATTTAATCAGGCATGAGGCTATATCAGATCCTCTTCCTCCTACTCCTCCTACATGCTACATATAACATGTTTCATCTTCACTGATATTCCTCACTGTGAAATTGAAAGTCCACAGTTGTCTTTTGTAGTAAACAATGTAACTGCTTAAATTGAGAGTAGGCAGACATTGCTGAAGGTCAAACACAAACATTCTGATTTTTTATCAGCAAGAACAGATTTTATGTCTTCGCATTTTGATGTGTAGCCAGTTTCTGTAGCATCTAGATGTAAATGTTTCTCTGCAATGATTTCCATTTTATCATTTTCTAAGGCATACTTTTCTCTTATCAAAAATTTGTCACATTTTTGGCATCTGTCAATACAAGGCAGTTTGAACTTATATCCAGTGGTTTTGAATGTGTTCACTTATGAAGGATAAGATATTGCTTACAGGAATGACTTCTAGAATAGTGACTTTCATATTTTGGGAAGCTTTCAAAATGTTCAAAGCTACATCTTCTTCCAATTTACGATTATTCCATGGCTCACGTTTCCCGCTATTATTTTCCATATAACACCATCCACTGAAGTCATTTTCTTCATTATTATCAAATCAATTTTAGACTTAGAAATACCATGAATGTTCTGAAAGAAAGTTTTACACGCTCTAAAATTTCACCATTATGTAGAACTTCATACTTCACTAAAATTTCCCTGTTCTTTACCTCTAAACTCTTTCCTCGACCGTTTCTCTAACTCTCTTTATTATCTATAATGATTCTGTCAACTAAAACTTGATCAGCCAAGTTTCTAGCTCCTAGCAATATAAATTAATTGAAAATTTTGAGCTGATCATCTCTGCTAACTTACGACACAGTTTCTTTTGCAGCATGAATCCATCGAAGACATTTCCTTCTTATTTTTAACAACCCCTCTTCTTGTTTCATAGCTCTCACCTGCTTCCATTCCTTTTATCATTACAGTTCTTTTATGCTTATCTTGCATATTTCTGTAGTTTCTGTTTCCGCGTGATACATTCTCTTTTCGAGGGGTTCATTTTCACAGTGACTGTCAGAAAACTGTCCAGATCTAAGAATGTTATTATTTTGAAAAGGCTTCTCGATAACTGAAACTGTACTTGTTTCTTCATTGGATGCACAACTTCTTCATTATCCACAATAAATGCACTAAAACAATCTCTTTTCATGTAGCATTCTCATTACAAATGTCACTATACGTACCAATTATGCCATTAGAAGAAAACAGTAAAAAATTATCATTACTCTCTGTTAGTGTGTTTCCATCTGTAGGCTGTATATCAATGCCTATCATAGTTTGCAACTCTTCTAAGCAGTCTGTTTGAGTATTTGTATTACATCCTCCTATGTCTTCTTGCTGGGGAATAGGTGTAAGTGGGGTTTCTGAAAAGCTACTTCTGAGCTATCCATTGCTGCAGCTGGATTTAGTCTGCTTGGCTAGACTATTTTCAAAGCATTTGTCAAACATGTTCCTGCCTGTCTTAAATGGACAGCTGTAAATGAAGTTTCTGAAAAAAGTAAAACAAGAGTAATAATGAGGCCAAAAAGGTTATTTAAAAACATAACTATAATTGAAAATACCTTCCAAATTAGCCTCTGTATTTAAAGTTTCTTCTTAGCATAACACATCTGCATCTGCAGCTGGAGTTAATTTGCTTTTACTTTGGTATTCCCAAGGCACTCACATTATCTAAACAAAAATGGTGATAACAAATAGATGCTTTAGTTTATATCTATTAAACAAGCATAATATATATCATAACTTGAAAACAAACTGACATTCTTTTCAAAGTTATGCACTTACCTTTGTGATTATTATTCAATAAAGCTAGCCGAACCAAACGTCTTCCATGGTCTGTCATAATGTATGTAGCATTGCAAAATAATGAATAAATACGTATGATTATCACAGAAAGCAACCACACAACAAAAGTCTAAGGTATGGTCTGTTGGTCGACAATGATTTAACAATGTTCTGGGTCAGAAAGCTATATATGCTTTTGCCAGATTGTAGATATCAATGTTAGTGACATGTCTATATAAAAATCTCAAAATAAAAAAAAAAATGGACATATCTGCTTCTGCCAAATTTCCACAGAATGGTTTTCTTTTTAAAAAAGGAATGAATAGTGCTGCTACCAGTGTAAGCTTACCATTTTTCCTCCCCCATTAAAATACGGGATGCTTGAAAAACTTGTGAATGTGATTAACTGATCAATGCTTTCTAAATATGACATTAACGTAACATTTGAATGAAGAAAACATGACATTGAATAAATACACTTTACAATATCAAAGTTCCCACCATGTGCAACCAAACATTTCGATTGCAAATTTTACAGCGAGCTCTATAAGTTTTGTCTCTTCGAGGAAAGGATATCTATCTTGTAAATTGGATAGGAAAGTGCATTTACGTTTAGGCATAATAATTCTTGCAAATATCACAGCACATCAACTGGCAACACTGCTGTTCACAGAACGCGCTAAACAATGCCAACCATAAGTGAGGTAAGCGCCGACTCAGCATTTCTCACAGCAAGAAATGTCAATGGCAATTTTAGTTAGGTTTTTAATTCAGGAAGATGGCGTCAAGGAAATATGGGACCTATTCGCATCCAACAAAAATTTTGGGGATGCAGGATATACAAATAAAAGAGGGGAATGGCAGGGTTATACCGACATCGTCAGCTATACGTTTTTTTTTTTTTTTTTTTTTCCGTGTCAATTAAATTTAACAAACAAAAGGTAAATTAATTAGCGTAACGGATCATTGAACCAGAAGAGAAAATAGCACAAGTATCCATTCGCTATCGTATACCATGATGCACACTACACTAACGCTATATCAAAGTAGCGCTGAACCAACAGGCAAAGGGGTTGTAGGTAGTCGGAGAAATGGACGCCGTGCCGGCAGTCCCTGATTGGGTTGGAAACCGACTAACCCGCACAAAGGCCACAAATAATCTTTTATAATCTTTTTTATATTATTAAGTTAAACATACTCCTTTATTTCTGTGGTATAACAGAAAGCTATTTATGACGGAGAATTTCAATGAATGTGTCACTTTTAAATTAAATATTTTTGAGGGTGAGGGTTTTTGGGGGAGGGTCCGGTCCCGTTCGCCCTCCACCCGTAAATATACCCCTGACGGCAGAGTTTACATTAATAGTGCAATGGTTTAATTTAAACTATTTTTGTTATAGTTGTGACACGTTTTACTTTCTCCACATGCACTATGTACAAAGAGTATAGAGAAGGTATTGCACTCCACCAAAAAATTCGATACCGATATTTCAACGGAAATATATGTTTTAGGGGTCCCCTGTATAAAAAAAAAAAGTATTTTCAGAAAAAGGTCCGTGTGTGTGTGTCCGTGTGTCTGTGAACACGATAACTCAAAAACGAAACGTCGGTAAAATACCAAACTTGGTATTTAAGTTTAGTATCTTCCAGGGATGCGACACGAAGATTTTGAGAAAATTCCCCCCACCCCAAACTACCCTTTACATAGAACTTTTTTCGAAATTGTTTATTTTCTAAAAAGTGGCTCTAACGATTTTGATTAAAATATCATATATTAAAGGTATTTACCTGATAAATAAAATGTATATTTTGAATTTTCTGGGAATAGCCTCTGAAGACTACTTTATTCTGAGTGAATTTTACGGAATTTTGCATAACTGTTAAACCGTAAGAGATAGATAAAAACTTACCACTCAAAAATGTAGAGCACGTTAAAATACACAATTTATATTATATACATTTTTGTCGTGGAGTTGGTTATTTTTTTTTTTTTTTTTTTTTTACATATTCCTTGTTTTTTGTTTCAGCATTAAAAACGTATACTTTTCTCATAAAGGAGTTTCTCAACTTCTGTCCATACAAATAAAGGAACTTCAGTGACATAGCAACCAACTTTGACTATGACTTTAACCTATGGTACTCCTTTATTTCTCTTGTACTTACTAGTAAGCAAGTATGAAGACTATTTCTACTAATTTTTTACTCGATTATCATGAAGTAAATAGACGCACAGTCGTCTCCTTAGCGCGATGGTAGCGCAGCTGCTCACCAAGCGGGAGACCTGGGTTCGATCCTCAGTACTGGCGTGGGGATTTTTCCCCCGCGGGAGACCTGGTCCGGGGTGCACTCAGCCTCGTAAGGTCCCTGGGGGGCCAATTGAGGAGCTGCTTGATAGAGAAGTAGCGGCTCCAGGTCATGAGGACCGCATTCACCGGCCGGGGGGACTCGAGGCGCTGACTACGTCTCACCCTCCAATACTGCACCCCATGCATGACGTCTGTAGTGGACCGAGATGGGGGACGCAGCGGCCGGGCGGTAGGCCAAGGTTCCCCGTGAGCTGTCGTGCCATGGAGTTATTAAATAGACACACAAGCTTTTTAACAATAATTTAATTCAGGGAAGTAGAGAAAGTCATGTGAATGTAACACATCAGCTTTTTATTTAATTGGAAGTAAGTATTTTACGTTATATTCATATTTGTAAAAATCCTAGTTAAGTTGGGTTTGTAGAATTTACAATCTTGGTTCAAAAAGGAGCTATACTTAACTATCCAAAATGATAGTTATAAAATATTGCGGTATTTTATCCGAGTACTGCAAATTGTGATGTATATTGTGTTATTCAAAATGTTTCAGAGATGTTTTGTGTAGGTAGTGTGCAGTAGTAGAATAACACTGTGCTGTTTCCCAATACTAACTTCTGTACATTTGTTCCTCCCAATTAATGGCAACCTCAGTCAGAACTTTCTTCAGACATTTTGAAAGAATAAGTTTAAACTGTTTTTCGATATATGTCCAGTGCCCCGTTTCCAACAAAGTTTGTTTTCCACTTACCTCTTAAAATTTAAAATGGTTATTATCAATGTGTTTCTATGTTTATGTGTGAAACGTATTTAAAAACCACAAACAGTTAATTTTGTATTGATTTAAATGATTTGCTGCGCAAATTCTAACAACAGCTAAAAGTTTGATACTTTTAATTTAGCATAATAGTTGAAGATCTGTCCTTTGATCTATTCAGAATTATGCATGAATGGTGGTTGTACAGTGGAAAGATAAAAGAAGACTTTGGAAATCCTTTCCTGCAGTGCAAACGTCAGGAAGTTGCCAATACACACGGACAGGAGACGCAGAAATTGTGCTTCCTTAATCTAGGTCAGTGGTGGTCCCTGCCCTCCTTCTGAGCACGATCCTCACATGCAGTGGTACATGGCGTCGATCAATACTCCAGCTTCCCACGTCTCTGACGTCAGGACGCCTTTCCTATCGACCCACATCGGCTCCGGGACGGGCGCCGTTCAACCGCTTCAGCAAATGCGATTGAGATATGGTGTACAATTTTATGATTTAAAAGAACTGAAAACTCTGATTTGCATTTAAATATGATTTTTCTCAGGTGTAAAGACATCAACATAAACTTCCGTCAGCGGTATGATTTTATATTTCAAACACCCTGACTTATAGGACACATTTTCTTTCTCTGCAGAACCATTTCGTCAAAGCCGCAGTTTAAACCCACTGGAGGGTGATGGGGTTTTTCCGACAAAAATCCTTAGTACAGTTTCCTTCGGAAGGGAAGTACATTTACGACACAAAAGAACCCTAAGCACCCAATATAAAATGAGCCGCTGAGAACTATAGCAATTAAAGAGGGTTCATATATAAAGCTCAATGTTTAATTTCTGCAGAACCGTGTAAGAAAAATCCAACCCTGAGTATATACAAAGTCAACGGACGGGTAGATTTAAGATGTGTTAGGAGATGCCTCATAATTTTTAAGCTCCCTAATCTCCCAAGCCCGCACTGAGTTGATCTTTTTATTTAGACTGCTACTACCGCTACTACTATTCATGCATTATAAGCCATTTATATCTTATTTACGAGCGCTTCCTTCAGGCTTTACAAAAAATATATGACTTCATGATAGTCAATATTCGACGCAGTACAGTATGCATGATACCAAACATTATTTTTTTTTTCAATTGTTTTAAGGAAACGCTTCTCCTAGATAAGGATTTCTAAACACCCTTACTCTTGCGGCACATATCACCTTTACTTTTAATCGAGTTGGAGTACTTCAACGCATTACTTACATTCAATAACTTAGCATGGCTTCCTTCGGAAGGGAAGTAAAGCCGTTGGTCCCGTGTCGTAGATTTATGGCACGTAAAAGAACCTCAAGCCTGATAGAGAGGTCTCTTAGCAAAATTAAGCGGTCTTTCACACTCAATTTAGAATGGGACGCTGAGAACCACAGCATTAAAGAGCGCCCATAAATAACACGCCATTTACATTTTATTGTGATGTGGCAATCAATTGTTATTTTTGCTGGAAATTATATACAATGTACATAGTAGATAGAAAAGGTATTGTACTCCATCCAAAAATGTGACACCGAGATTTCACCGCAAATATATGTTTTGAGACCCACTGAATCCAAGAAAAGCATTTTTAGAAATATGTCCGCGGGCAGCATAGTTCAGAAACGATAAGTCGATTCTAAACTTAGTATTTAAGTTCAGTAACTTTCAAGGATGCGACGCGACGCTTTAAAAAAAAACATATACAACTACCCTTTGCATGGAACATTCTTCAAAATGTTTTTTTTTTTTTCAAAAATTGCTCTAACGATTTTTATTAAAATGCCATAATTATGACAAACGAAATGTATATCTTGAATTTTTCTGGGAATAGCCTCTTAAGACCCTTTCATTCTGGATGACTTCTATATATCTTTTGTATAACTGGTAAACCGTAGAACAGAGACAAAAACTTACAACACAAAATATGTTGATCTCGTAAAAAAGCACAATTTGTTACATATATTATATATATATATGTGACATATATCTACATATATATTTGTAGAGATATTCCTGGTTGTTGGTTTCAGTTTTAAGCTACTTAAACTTTTTTCAAACGGAAAATCATCTCTCTTTTGTTCTCTGTTTTTATTCCTAGACGCAAATAGAACCGAATTTCAATTGTTTCACATAGCGGTCGACTTTTAAAATATTTGCCTATAGCTTTAGTCTAGTTCATTCCCTTCTACTTATAAAGAAGCAAGTAATAAGACCAATTCTACTAATGCTTATCTCGATTAGCTAGCTTGATGTAGATAAAAGAAACGTCTGTTTGCGGCACAGCTAAAGAAAGTTATGTGAATGGAACACATCAGATTTTTAGATAAAGGCAGTGAGTGCGTGAATTCAAGAAAGTCTCCCCATCCCAAACTATGTTTTGCATGGAAAATTTTTTATTTTCTCAAAAATATTTCTAACAGTTTTGATTAAAGATACTTACATGACAAAATAATTATGCATATGAAGAGGACTTGAAAGGCTATTCCCAGGAAATTCAATATATGACTGGATAACTTTTGCACAACTGATAAACTGTAAGAGATAGACAACAACTTACAAAAAATGTAGACCTCGTTAAAATACACAATTTGTTGTTGTGGACGTGACTGTTTCCAAAATATTCCTTGTAATTGGTTTCAATTTTAAAATACTTAACTCAGACAGGAAGTCGCCCGTGTTTCTTTTGTTTTATTCCTGACCATGCAAAGAATCGAATTTCAATGACAGTTGGCTATCGCGTTCTCTTCAACTAAGTATTAAGAACATTTTGCTAATGCGTATCACGATTAAAATGGTGTAGAAAGATGGAGAATTTTTTTAAGAAGTCTCTTTGTAGAACAGTTAGAGAAAGTCATGTGAATGGAACACATCAGACTTTTACTTCCTCTACAAGTATCATGTACATAGTGTAGAGAGAAGGTATTGTAATGCGCACAAAATTCGATACTGAGATTTCACCGGAAATACATGAAGGGCACAGGGGAAAAACGATGAATATCACAAACTCAAACTGAGATAAATGAAATTTAATATTTGAAACGCCTAACTCTTTCTCTCTTAATATTTTTTGCATTATTCAGAAACTTAATATGACATCGAGAAAGCATTGTATTGGTTTGTAAATTAGGTAACATCCTTCTCATAATGTAAAACTCTTGGACATTTATGTTACATTGTTGTATCTAAGTGCACAACTTACAGGGAAAACAGATGAATGTTTGGCAAAAAGTATACAAAAGGTTATATTTCTTTTTCCACAAATCATGAAAAACAATATTACTTATGTGAGAGCAAAGAATAAACAAAAATTGGTACTTTATAAATTACACAATGTATAAACAGTAGTGAAATATTATACTCCTATCTGTGAAAGAATCACACTTTTTATGTTTATCCAAGTCTTTACATTTTCTAATGATTTAGTAGTCTATCATATTGTAGAAAATATTATATTGCTCATCTAAGAATGTAAAACACTATTTTATAAAAATGGTCACTTCACAAATTACACAAACCTATGAAGCCTACAACATAATGAAATACTTTACTTGGAAGGCTGTTATAAAACATTTGTGCAGATTCTTCATAAAACTTCTTTAAATCTTGTAAGTCCATAGATTTTCCATGAGGTATAGACAGAGGTCCATCATAGCTTCCTGGTGGATGCAGAAATTCTCCTTCCTGTAAATGTGGTTGAATATTTGTCTTCTGTTTTGGAAGTGTTATAACACTCAAAGACCAGGCACCGTTGTATTATTTCGATGTAAGCCTAGTTGGGGCTGAGTTTGTGCAGTCTGAAGCTCAAGAATGGTCTTATAGGAAATGGACTAAAATATGTATTGAAGTGTTCTACCCAGCTTTTGAACAAACTTTGGTCACATTCTTCCACAGTAAAACGCAGTTTTCAAACGCTTTCGAACATGAACAAGATAGTACAAAACTCTTATGGCTGTTAAGTTCTTGTTTTGTCCGCAGCAAGAATCATAGAAGAATATCAAGGCTTCAACATCATTCCCAAGAATATGAAAAATAAAATGGTGTAGCATCGACCATCATAAGCACCATTTTTACCTATAGACTCGTGGTAAGTGTAAAAGATTTGTTTTTATTCGAAAGAGCGTGGACATTAAATAGATAAAATGACAATTGCCGTTTATAGTACACATTATTTGTACTAATATTGGGCAATTTTATTTTATTTTGAAAATCAAAGCACACAGCTTCGTATGAAGCGAACTTCTGACTTGACAGACGAGATTGGCGTTTTCTTCTGAAGAAAGATTCTGCTGCCCTTTGTAAGTGAAATTTATGTTGTGTGGTGAGTTCTTGTAATTCTGAATTTATCTTAAGTTTCTCTTCAGGATTAGATAAATTCAACAGTGTTCTTTCAAGAGCTTCCTTTTTAACTTTGAACTCAGCACATACACTGCATATATCGGTACCCGGGTAACCGAAGGAGATGCTATATTTTGTGTTGAAGATGTGACGCTACAGGATTTGCAGAATTCATTTCCAAAAACACAGCATGAAGCTCCTTTACATTCAATTCTTCTGGTAAATAAATACGCTGTCTTCGTGGAGACTATAATGAGATTTTCTCCAAGTGATTGAATGCGAGAATGAATGGCACTCTCAGTTTGCTGCTTTAATTTGTTTGGCCTAATACTGTGCTTACCACGTCCATCGTTACGAACAGAATTTTTTTGAATGTGTCTTCCTATTATACCATATAATGATATGAAGGCCTTATAACACACAGGTATCTCAATCATATCATCATTTCTCACTTTATAACTGTATGAATGAGAGTGTAAATTCACATCATTATCTTGGTCTTCTTCGCGACACAAAGTTTATATTTATCAGTCCTCCTAGAAAACTGTTCTGGGCATCATAATTATCCATGGCGCTAAATTTCGAAATTAAATTAGTTCTATCTTTTGATGTTATAATTTCGAAACATGTCAAAAGGGAATAGTGGCAATCTGGTCCGATTTCATGAGCACTACACAATAGTTTTTTCTTAACATCACTCAACCTTCCAAACCTGGGGCCTCTTCTTCGGCAGTCTTGTATTATCTCCCACTTGCGTCACTCATGATTAAGACGGTGTTAACTCTTACAAAGCAACAAACATACTGACAGTGGTATTCGAAATTCAATGTTCCCATTGTTGCTGTATGTTTCGTTTTAAACCAATATGAAGCATTTAAGTTTCAAGCACTTAGGATTAATGGACTCTCATGTTAATGCGTTGAAATCCATGGACCTTCATCGTTTTTGTCGCCCTCCGTGGTGTAATGGTTACCATGCTGACTTCATATACTCAAGGTCGCGGGTTCAAATCCGGCGGACGACGATGGATTTTTCGGGTGTAAAAATCCTTAGCATGGCTTCCTTCGGAAGGGAAGTAAAGCCGTTGGTCCCGTGTCGTAGATTTACGGCACATAAAAGAACCTCAAGCCTGATAGAGAGACCTCTGAGCAAAATTAAGCGGTCTTTCACGCCCAATCCAGAATGGGACGCTGAGAACCATAGTAGTTAAAGAGCGTCCATAAATAACACGCCATTTACATTTTTTTAAATTTTTCATCGTTTTTCCCCTGTACACGTTATTTTCAAAGCCTTACAACACGCGAGTCTCCGCTTTATTAGCAGGTTTTGTCCTTTTAAACGTTGCTAGGAAATGTTACAATAATTAGCAATACAAAATCTCAATTTTTTTGATTTTAGTATTACCACCATCATCTTCATTATCATCACAACCACCATCATGATTACTATCACTATCACATTCTTCAATATCATCATGCTGACGATTCCATGTTTTCAGGAAGAAACTCATCGGTGATATCCACATGTGGAGTTGAGGATACGTCATGTTTGGCTAATAATAAGAAATGAGTACAGGTGAAACAAACTAAGTTTTATAAATTTTCAATAGTAACAAAATAGTAATTTCCATGATTAACTAAATAAATAACTTACCTGCTGGTAACAAACCGATACTTGAAGCACCATCCTACTGATTTTCTTCACTATTCTCAGAATCTAAATTGAAATAAAAAATTGTTATGTGTTACTTGATGTTAAATGATATTCATTTTATTTTATTGTGCTTTAAATAGTAAGTCTAAATATAGTTTTATTCCCAAAAATTCTGATGTGTTCCATTCAGATGACTTTCTCTACATCTGTGCAACAAATTATTGTTAGAAAGCTTATGCTTATATTTACTTCATGCTAATTGAGAAACAATTAGCAGGAATAATCTTATTACTTGCTTCCTTGTAAGTAGAAACGAAATAAGGGAGTACCATTGGCTAAAGTGTAAGTTAAAGGCTGGTTGCTATGTGACTGAAGTTTCTTTGTTTATATGGACAGAAGTTGACAAATTTCTGTATGAGAAAAGTATAAGTTTTTTTAAAGCTGAAACAAAACAAAAAAAAAAAAAAAGAAAGAAAGAAAAAAAAAAAGAAATATCTGAAAAACTATCAACTCCAAGTAAAAAAAAAATGTATATAACTAAATTGTGTGTTTTAACGTGCTCTACATTTTTTGTGTGGTAAGTTTTTGTTCATCTCTTACGGTTTAGCAGTTATGCAAAATTCCGTAAAATTCGTCAAGAATAAAGTAGTCTTCAGAGGCTAATGCCACAAAATTCAAGATGTACATTTTATTTGTCATGTAAATATCCTTAATATACGATATTTTAATCAAAAGCGTTAGAGCCATTTTTAAGAAAATCAAAATTTTCAAAAAAAGGTTTATGTAAAGGGTAGTTTGGGGAGGGGATTTTTCTCAAAAGCTTCGTGTCGCATCCCTGGAAGACATTCAACTTAAATACCAAGTTTGATATTTTACCGACTTTTCGTTTTTGAGTTATCGTGTTCACAGACGCACGCGGACCTTTTTCTGAAAATGCTTTTTACTTTCTCTACACGTATTATGTACATAGTGTATAGAGAAGGTATTGTAATGCACCCAAAATTCGATACCGAGTTTTCCCCGGAAATACATGTGTTGAGACCCCTTAACAAAAAAAAAAAAAAAAAAAAAAAAAAAAAAAAAAAAAAAATAGAAAAATGTCCGTGTGTGTATGTGTGTCTGTATGCAGCATAGCTCAAAAACAAAAAGTCCGCTAAAAACCAAACTTGGTATTTAGATTTGGTATCTTCCAAGGATGCGAAACGAAGATTTTCAAGAAAATCCACCCACTTCCAACTACCCTTTACATGAAACGTTTTTCGAAAATGTTGATTTTCTCAAAAATGGCTCTAACGATTTGATTAAAACATCATATATAAAGATATTTACCTGACAAATAAAACAGATATCTTGAATTTTCTGGGAATAGCCTCTGAAGACTATTTTGAATGAATTTTACGGAATTGTGTATAACTACTAAACCGTAAGAAATGGACAAAAACAAACCACACAAAAAACGTAGAGCACGTTAAAACACACAATTTATGTAATATAATTTTTTTCGTGGAGTTGATCGACTTTGGGTTATTCCTTGTTTTTTGTTACAGCTTTGAAAAACTTATTTTTCTCATGTAGGAATTTGTCAACTCCTGCCCATACGAAAAAAGGAACTTCAGTCACATAGCAACCAGCTTTTGACTATCCTTTAACTTATAGTACTCCCTTATTTCGCTCCTACTTACATGGAAGCAAGTAACAAGACTATTTCTCTAATTTTTTCTCGATTAGCATGAAGTAAATAGAAGCATAAGCTTTTTAACAATAAATGATGTAGAGAAAGTAATGTGAATGGAATACATTAGATTTTTTTCTCTGGAGTTGACCGTTATTAAGATATTCCTTGTTATTGATTTCAATTTTAAAATACTTAACTTTTCTCACACGGGAACTTAACACCTATATTAAAGCACCCCCTTCAACCTAAAAGGAACTAGGTAATAAAACCGTTTCTGCTAATGTTTATATCGATTGGCATGAAGTAGATAGAAGAATAAGCTTATTAACAATAATTTGTTAGAGATATAGAGAAAATCATGTGAATGGAGCACATCAATTTTTTTTAGATACAGGGCACCATAAAGCATGTATTTCCGGTGAAATCTCGGTATCGAATTTTTGGGTGGAGTACAATACCTTCTCTATACACTATGTACATAGTACGTGTAGAGAAAGTAAAAAATATTACTCCATTACCTACCTCTGGTGACGAAGGTAATGGTATATCGGAAAGTTGAATGCTTTTATTAGTTTGTAATTCCACACCTAACGTCAACAAGTCTTCCACAGTTATAATCAGAATACCATCAATATCCATAACATCCCTATCGGATACCTATAATAGGATCTGATTTGTAATGATATGCCCAATTGGCTAATAGTTGAAAATACTTTGTTAAACTGAAATTGCTATTAGTAATAATACTGATAACAATGGTGATATCATTTACCTGATTAATTTGTTGATTTTCCACTCTTTGGTCACGTGCAATGGAATCCTGCGATTTCGAGTGACAATATGGGGAAATTAAATTAGCAGGGAGTTCTTTCTTTTTCACATTACAGTTAAACGTATTAAAAATGATCCCATATTAAAGAACGTTTTCCTGCGGTTTTCACATAACATTGTGAACGTTACAATGGAACTCAAAAGCCAGTGCCTGCATAAAGATCCAATTAGTGCGAGAAGCTGGATTTGGCGCCATTCAGATTTACGTCCCTGTTTCCATAACAATGTTGAAAAATATTATGTTGCCGATACATCTAGTCTTTCGTTGGCACATTACAACCTTATCAAGTGAGCATGAATTATGTTTCAATCTGTTAATGGATGGCCTTTTCATCAATTTGTCATCTAACTATTGCTTACTTCCTACGCATAACTGTAAGCAAATAAATACTGTAATTAGAGGATACCCTGGTCGCATACATTGTCGATAAAAAAACCGGAAGTGCAATAATACTTGTTTTCCCTGCATTGAATATTTTTCAACATTCTCTTAAACAGTTGCGCGGCATTTCCAATGAAGTTAACTGAATGCAGTTAGGCTGTATTTCTAACAAGTTGACCCTGAACGCTGATTGATTTTAATGCAGTTACGCGAAATTCTGACAAAATTTTCAGTCATTCAGATAAGCAGTATTGCTTCAACGCCTTTTTCTCACAATTTAATGGTCAAATTAAATATCCCGCATTACGAAATGGTGCATTGAAGCCAATGCACCGAAAAACAGAAAATCGTAAAAATGTCAGTTACGCGGTATCTTCACAGATGATATAATCTGGGCACAGAATAGAGAGTATACAGAAAGGAAAGTCGAGGGCGGCTCCTTTGATGTCCTTGAAGCCAAACTCTGCGCTAGACGCCATATTGGGACCTAGTAAACGCAAAGCGAACGCTGTTTATTACACACTATTTTAAGCAGATTAAAACGTGTAAAATAAAAATCTGATGTGTACCATTCACACGACTTTCTCTATATCCCTGCAACAAATTATTCCTAAAAAGCTTATACTTCTATTTACTTCATGCTAATCAGTAAAACATTAGCAGAAATAGCCATATTACTTCCTTCCTTGTAAGTAGAGATGAAATAAGGAAGTACCATAGGTTAAAGTGATAATCGAAAGCTGGTTGCTATGTCACTGAAGTTCCTTTGTTTGTATGGACGGCAGTTGACAAATTCCTGTATGAAAAATGTTTTTCATAGCAGAAAGCAAAAATAAGGAAATAAATACCAAGTTTGGTATTTTATCGACTTTTCGTTTTTGAGTTATCGTATGCACACACACACACACACACACAGAGGCCTTTTTCTGAAAATACTTATTTTGGATACAGGGGACCCTAAAACATATATTTCTGGTGAAATCTCGGTATTGAATTTTTGGGTGGAGTGCAATACCTTCTCTATATACTATGTACATAGTACGTGTAGAGAAAATAAAAAACACTTGGACGCATTTCGGAAAGAGGGTATTATTCCCATTCTCAACAATCCTCCGCATGCTTTTGTTTCCTGTCTGGGGAGGCTGTAGATTGCTAATACTCTGGTGATGGGGTGATGAATCTCCCAAGTGGCGTAATTCAAAATTCATTACATGGTCTCTGTGTTTTTGTTTAAGTATCTTCTGCCATGTTTCTAAATTATAGCTGTTTTTTATTGGTTTCAAAAGTTTTATGCCGAGTGTGATGTCATGATTTGAGGTCCAGAAATGATGTGCCGTCGCTGATTTATCTAATTTTTCTGGTATCAACATCTCATATGTTCTTTGAGTCTTGTTTTCAGATTTCTTTTGGTTCTGCCAATGTATACTAGATTACAGTCGTTGCAATCTATTTGGTGTATTCCAGCTAACTTTTCTCTAGAAAAAGGGTATTTTGTTTTGTTGCACAGCAGTTTTTGTATATTATGGTGATTCTGAGGAATTAAGGTGATGTTTTTCTTTTTGAAATTTTTTTGGAATTGGAGTTGAGAGTGTACCACAGATGCCGTTAGCAGCATCTTTTTGGTACTCTCACAATTATAAAGCACACAAAGGTCCTGAGCATTCATAACACATCATATAAACAGATAATTTCAGTGTTAATGGGGTTTAAAATTAACTTTTTCTAGACCTATGCTATATTAAGTATTTTTAATATTTAATGAAAATGGATTACATGCAGCAAAATAATATCTCACAGGGTCAAATAAATAGGGTGCATTCTTTGGCATTATTATCAGCACTTTGCAATACATGCTATTTCTATGTACGTATAAATCTTTACAGACAATTAATGCTTATATTTTTATTTCAGGAAAAATTCTGCTGTTCTATGTGCTCTTCTACTCTGGTTTGATTGGCTTCTTCTCTGCTATGATTGCTGTATTTTACCAGACTATAGATTTAAAAGTTCCTAAGTGGCAACAAGAAAGTTCCCTCATAGGAAATAATCCAGGTAAGAACTTTAAAATGGTATATGTATATTGTTTGGATAATAAATCTACTGCAGGTTTACTGAAGAAAAACACTGTTGCAAGCATTGAAATTGCAAGAAAATTGTAATCTGTAAAATGCAAATTATCAGAAGTAATTGTGTAGTATCCAGAAATCTAAATTCAAAACAAAATAATCATATTTGATAATTCACATTACTTTTTCGGCTATTTACTATTTACTTTTGTATCCCTAGCATGAACTATCCTTATAAAGATCCTTAGCAAGGCTTTCTTTGGAAGAGAAGTAAAGCCAGAATTTCAGTGTAATAGATTTAATTAGCAAAATTAAACAGTCTTTCACACCCAGAACGGGGCACTGAAACTCTAGCAGTTATAGAGCAACCATAAATAAAACTCAGTTTAATTTTCTACCATAAACTATTGGTACAAAAAGTATTTTTAAATAAAAAATTAAATCTCTGACTGCTCTTGTTTTTATAATAAAACTTTGTGTTACATGCATATGACTTTCCCTACTCAAACTATTCATACAAACCATTTTTACTTTCTCTACACGTTCTATGTATACAGGATGTTTCAAAAATACGGGGCATAATTTCAGGTATGTATTTCCCACATGTAGACAAATGCTTCATTTCCGAGTTATGGCCTTCACAACATTGAAATTCACTGGAACGTTTTTCTTTCCGCAGGTTGTTGTCATTACAGAAGGTTCAAAATGTCCACCTCCTGCTTGAGTACAGACCTCACATCGATGTCTCATTGACCTGCGAACACGATCCCAAACTCCAGGAGTATTGCGTATGTCCTCACAACTTGCCACAATTCGATTCCGAAGGGATTCCAAATCCGGCACCGGAGACGAATAAACCAATGATTTTAAATGGCCACTCAAGTAGAAATCAAGAGGGTTCAGATCAGGTGAGCGTGGAGACCAAGCAATTGGGCCACCTCTATCTATCCATGATCAGGAAACCTTCGATCCAAGTACCGGCGTGCCGTAAGACTGAAGTGTGCAGGAGCGCCATCATGCAAGAAGTGAATGTGTTGATGATTGATCAGTAGAGTGTCTTCGAAAACGTCAGGTATGGTGTTTTCCAGGAAGTTTGTGTACGCCTGCCCCCTAAGTCTGTTTACAAGTACATGGGGTCCAACTAATCGATCACCAATGATACCGGCCCACATGTTGAGGGAGAACCGCACCTGGTGATGAGATACAACAGTTGCACGTGGGTTTTCATGCGACTATACATGCTGATTGTGGAAATTTGTTATGCCATCTCTTATGAACTGTGCTTCATCTGTAAATAATACGACGGCAGAAAAGTTCGGATTTACACCACACTGCTGCAAGAACCACTGACAGAACCTAACTCGTGCAGGGTAATCTGCTGGTGACAGGGCCTGTACACGTTGCAAATGATAAGGATACAATTGATACTCGTTCAACAGTCTCCAGACGGTCGTATGAGGAACATTGACTTGCAACGCTAACCGTCGTGTGCTGATAGAAGGAGTCCTGTCCACAGCCTCCAGAATCTCCTCCTGCACTTCTGGAGTTGAAGATCTTGGTCGTCCCCTTCCCAAACCAGGAGAGGTGAATGTTCCATACTCGCACAGACGGGAATGGAGACGTACAAATGTCTTCCGATCTGGACATTGTCGCCGTGGGTACCTCTCCTGGTACAAACGACGAGCCAGCGCAGCACTGCCGTCCGCCTTACCGTACATGAAGTGTATCTCTGCCAGCTCTTGATTTGAATACATGTCGCACAGTCTTAACGCCTAAAGAACACTGAATGTAACCTTCCTCAGAATGAACTATCAGAGCGCCCTCCTAATGTCTCCTTTGACGGCAAAGACCTGCGGAAAGAATAACGTTCCAATGAATTCCAATGTTGTGAAGGCCATAACTCGGAAATGAAGCATTTCCGGACATGAACTATTTTGATTGTCTACAGGTGGGACTTTCAATGTTGTAAAGGCATAACTCGGAAATGAAGCATTTCCGGACACATGTTATAATGAACTATTTTGATTGTCTTCATGTGGGAAATACATACCTGAAATTATGCCCCGTATTTTTGAAACCCCCTGTATAGTGTATAGGGAAGGTATTGTATTCCACCAAAAATTTGATATCGAGATAGATGTTTTGGGTCCCCCTGAATAAAAAAAAAAAAAAAAAGCATTTTTAGAAAAAGCTGTGTGTGTGTGTGTGTGTCTGTGGACAGCATAGCTCAAAAACGAAGAGACCGTTGAATACCCAACTTGGTATTTAAGTTTGGTATCTTCCAAGGATGCGACATGAAGATTTTCAGGAAAATCCCCCGACCCCTAACTAACCTTTACATGGAACTTTTTTCGAAAGTTTTAATTTTCTTAAAAATGGCTCTAACGATTTTGATTAAAATATTTTATATCAAAGATATTTACCTGACAAATAAAATGTATATCTAGAATTTTCTGGAAATAGCCTCTGAAGACTACTGGATCAATTTTATGGAATTTTGCATAACTGCTAAACCGTAAGAGGACAAAAATTTACCACACAAAAAATGTAGAGCATGTTAAAACACACAATTTATGTTATATACATTTTTTTCGTGGAGTTGATAGTTTTTTTTTTTAGATATTCCTTGTTTTTAGTTTCAACTTTGAAAAACGTATACTTTTCTCATACAGAAATTTGTCATTTACTGAAATGTCATTTAATGGTTTAGGTACAGTATATATTTAAAATGTGCTTCATTATGCTGTACAGTATTCATAACAATTCTGAAGATAATTGAACATGTTGATGAAGGTTGCATTAACCATATAAAAAATTATGTAACCTGAGCACAATGGAATAATTTCTAAATTCCTAATGACATTAGGGCATTGAAACCCATGTTACAGAAAATATCTGGATTATCATTCATCACAGACAACACATGGCTACAATACTTAAAATGGGGCATGCAAATCCATCCAATTTACCCATTCACCATCAGCCATTTAAGGCATACTAGAATGAGGACATAAGCCAATATTGGCTTAATCCATGGTAATAATGATGATGATGATAAGAAAAAATGGCGGTTATTTATGGACGCTCTTTTAACTGATGTGGTTCTCAGTGTCCCATTCTAAATTGGGCATGAAAGATAGCTTAATTTTGCTCAGAGGCCTCTCTATCAGGCTTGAGATTCTTTTACGTGCCGTAAATCTATGATCTGGGACACTTCCCTTCCAAAGGAAGCCATGCTAAGGATTTTTACGCCCGAAAAAATCCATCGTCCTCTGCCAGGTTTAAACCCGCGACCTTGGGTATATGAAGTCAGCATGGTAACCATTACACCATGGAGGGCGACTAAGAAGAAGAAGAAGTACACATAGAAAAAGTGCACAATATTCAAAATAGTCATACTCAACAGTTATATTTCATTTAGAACCTTTTTATGGGCCATAACCATATTTTTTCTACTTTAGTCAAGTATTCACCTATCATCTTACTATCTTTACTAAAGAGACTACCTTCCTTAAGGCTACTTTTTTGTCTAATTTTAACCATTTACCATTTATACATTGTTTCCTCCACAGTTCTGTCCTGTCACATTCAAAAACTGTATGCCCCATATTTTCCTTTACCTCAACATATTGTATAATGATTTCTGTTGAAGGCTTTTGTTCATCCCTTTCAATCTCCACATACCTACTCAAACTCAAGCAATACTCTCTTTTGATCCTTATTTAATTTAACCAGAATTAACCCTTTCCTATGAAGATTTTGTTGGTGTACATGATTCTATTATCTGTCCATCCTCACTTCACCAGTGATGAAAACAAATCAGAATGTATTTATCCGCGAACACATGTGCTCACACCACATGGTGCTAAGCGTGTTTGTCTGCCGTACAATTGTAAAACCACGTATCTATATTTGACAGGAAAAGAAATAACTACCTACTTTCATGTTCACAGATAATGATTAACTCTATTAAATGTATATTAATAAAACACAATAAAACAGGTAGGTGAGTAGTTATATATTCAGTGTGAAATGTAAAATTCACCCATAAAATTATAAAATGCAGACATGTTGTTTTGAAAGTTTGCATACATATATAACTCCAACAGTTTTTGTGAGTTTTAGCATTACATATACGCTGCATATTTCTTTAATATAGTACCATAATGCAGTGACTTACCAGAAGAGCTAATCTGAAAATGGGACTGGTCTCACTTCTTAAGATACGAGTCATTTGTTGCAGTTGCAATCGAACTGTCTGATTCATCACAGATATTGATAATTATTGGGCCAACGACAATGTCCACCATTCTCAGCATTTTTGAATGCCACTTGTTGAAAATCTGCTTACACAAGATGTCGCACCTTGGCTAATTTAAATGTTTTGCACGCTTTATGCTGCTTTCCGAAACACCAGTAAATTCTACCGCTAAGCTGAGACTATTGTTTAATGAGAGAGCATGATACTTTTCACAACACTTATTATATACACTAGGAATTATTATTTCCTTGCTTATGTTTCACTACACTGGTATTATATGTTTCCGCCATTACTTGCTGACTAGAAACAGCTGTTGAACTGCACAATGGATATGAATTGTTATATACAGAAATAATTATTAAATGGTCAGTAAAGGCTGTTTCTTAATCATTCATACAACATACATTATTATTTAGACATTATTGCATGGTGTAATACGATATTTCTGTATTCACTCTGCAATATAAGAGGAACTATTTTATGATGGAGAAAAGCAGTAAAACATTCAGCAACCAATCATATCCACTGCAACCTGATGCTTTTGTTTACATTACCAATGAAGTAAGGCTGGATGGAGGATATTGATCTTTTTTCCCTTATGTTGCTAAACAATGTTTATATTTTTAAAACTTCAAATCTACTCCTAGCTCCTTTCCTAAAACCATTTACATTACTTTCCCTTCTCCAAAGCTTTCCCAAAACATTACTCTAACTTTATTTGCATACTGTAACTCCTCCCATTTCTCCCTAAGTTCTTCTCTTGAAATTTTAAGCATTAGCAAAGCCCTTTCATGTGGACTTAGTATTTTGCTCCTTTTTTAAATACTGTAATTTTAGTTTCCACCTGGTTTAACTTCAGTTCCATTCATTACAGTACTTATCTATTTGATGCAAGGATTACTTTAGGCCAGTTGTCAAGATAGATCCTATTATTGTTAGCAAATAATAACCAAGGAATTATCACATTTATAATAGCATGAGTCAGGGTAGTGACACTCACCTCACTTAAAATGCGATTTACAAAACATATGTTTCAATGGCTTTGCCCCTCTTCTTCAGTCAAAGTCTGACTGATGGCTGGGAGTCGAGCTTTGTGGTCTGTTATGGTGGAGACATCTGGTGTTCTCAACAGAAGCTTGTACTCATATGGCAGTATTTCAAAATTCATGAGTCGGTATTTATGTTGTGTTGTGAAAATATTCTGCCAAACTGTGAATGCTGCTGGATTATTTACAGGATTACTGGTATAATTAATAGCTTGATCAGTACATATCTTAAAGCAAGCAACACTAATATATCATAACCATGGAAATCTAAAAATCAAAACTGCTTCCAAATTTCAAATTGTTAAATATGGAGTTCCTCAAGGCTCAGTACCAGGGCCTGTATTATTTATCTTACATGGAAACTATTTCATAAAGTAATGAATGCTTCATTCTACCTCTTTTCTTGAAAAGAAATCCATTTTCTTTTAATATATGTTTTCACTCAATAAAAAGCAGAAAACATATTCAAATAAGTTTATTAGGTTTTCACTGTGACCATCAGCAGCTAGCTAGATTCAGTAGTTCTAGGGTATTTAAAATGCCAATAATATGACTGCAGTTTTATATAACCCCTTCCCTTTTTTCTATTTCCCAGATCATGACTGGATAATCCTATCCCAGGATCCTGATAATGTTTCTGGTGAAGGATTCATTGGAGAATTAAATTTGCCATTATAGACACCATTAAAACAAAACTGCCTGAAGGTGTCTTAAAGAGCAGTGTCACGGAAGAGACAGAAGGACTAAATAATGATTGTTTTTTAGAGAATATAGTTAATATTGCAAATGTCATTAGTGCAGATATCAATTATGTCACATCAAGCAACGTCAAGAAGGGAAGCAGGGGCCCTTGAAATTGATTCCACTGTTTCTGCTGCAAGAGAAGCCACTGGTGCCACACATATGTGTGTCTAAGCCAAAAAATGTACAAGAAAATATAACAGAAATCTATGATTACATGGGAAGCAATATCAAGGAGTGAAATGAGTAGATCATAACTACACTGAAGTTATATGGTCTGAAAGAATACTACTTCCTCAAATATGTCAGCACAAAGAAAACAAATCAACTCAAAGTTTCATATGTAAAGAGATCAATGAAACTGCAAGTCAAAGGATTCATGAAAAGTTGTGGTCTTTAAATGACTGGAACCAGAAAAAGTCATTAATGAATGGGCTTGTGGCATTTAGACCAATATTAAAAAGAAGAATGGACAGCAGAGATAAAGTTATTAAGCATCAAGGTTTTGACTGCTACCTACAATGCAAAGATGGCATAAAAGTTAGGATATGTAGAAATTTCTTTTTATGTACTACTGGCCTAAAAAAAGATGCTTTTGCTGCATGGACTAAGAAATTCAACCATACTGAAGAAAGAGTTGAAGATACAATTTCAATGAAGAGAAGTACAGCACAACATGATGATGAGGTGCTAAAAAGAAATTTATATTTGATTGTGTCAAAATATGGCTAAAATTAATTCCAATGATGCAGAGTATTAGAGTTTATGTTGAGCCTAATTTCTGATCAATTTGCCATATGCATAAAGTCTACAAAGAGTGGCTCATAGAATCTGCTAATGATTTTACAGAAAGAAAAAAATTCTGTGAAATTTTGGAATGTGAAAAAGTATCCATCTTTAGGCTCAGGAAAGATCAGTATGATGCATGTACTTCTAACAGAGAAGGCAACATTTCACAAAATGACTAGAATCTTCACATTAGCAAGAAAGAAGCAGCATACAGGGCAAAAGACAATGCCATATCATCTGCCTCTGATAGCACATTGGTGCTATTGATGGATATGCAGAACATTTTGGTTTGCCCAAAACTGTTAGTAAGTAAGCAATATTACAGCCAAAAGTTACAGATACATAATTTCACCCTAAATGTTTCACATAATAGGGATGTGCATTTTTACATGAAGGCATGAAGGTGAGGGAAGCGTTTCTGCCAATGAGTTCACTCGTGCATAATTGATTTTTTAAAGAAGAAACTGTATTACAATAAGTTCATCCTTATTTCAGACGGATGCCCTTATCAAAATAAAAACAGAGTACGACTAGAGCCTTAACAGACTTCTCCAAGCAACACAATGTGAAAGTTGAGCAAATAATTTTGGAAAAAGGACATACAATGATGGAAGTGTCCACTCCACTTTGGAACGTCTGTTTTCTGCACCTATTTATACTCCTTGTTCATATGTCAGTAAAATGGAGGACACCAGAAATAACAAAAAGAATCACCATCCATATATAATCAACTATATTGATTACTCATTTTTTAAAAAAGTTGAAGCACAATCCAACAACTTTTCCTCAATTAGGCCTGACAGGAAAACTGGAGATCTAACAGTTGTTGACATTAAGGAAGGCAATGTTTTCTACAAGATTGATCATAACAATAACTGGCAACCTCTTTCACAATGCCGAAAAAGATTTAATACAGGCGAGCCTGTAATCTACACAATGCACTTGTAAAAGTTGAGAAATCAAAGTTGGACTCCTTATAAAATTTACATTTATACTTAAGGACTATCATTATGATAATTTGAGTCACTAAATTAAGTTCCAAGGAAAATTTAATGCTGTGATTGTTAGTTTGAAAATAAATGCACTGTATGTGTCTGTAAACACTGAACTGAAGTTACCAGTGTTTGAAGCATACGTAATTCATAATTAATTAACTGGCAACTTAATAACCAGTTCTACAAATTGTAAATAATTTTGTGTTGACTCAACAAAGGCAATTTGTAACATTAAAGTATTAGCTCTATAAATATTATATTAATAAAATAAGGTTTTCATGTTTACTTTATGATTTCTGAAAGAGAGTACTCAGCTATGTGCCAAAGTAGGCGCAGTCACAATCCTCTATGTGCATTTTTCATATAAATCACACTTATAGTATTTTTGCATATGATTATCAGGAACTGAAATAATAGTATTATTGTTGAATGCATTAACCATTCTGTAAAACTCACACACATTCTTACATCTTCAATTGTCGTTGTGATAATGTTTTTTTCTTCTTCCTGTAAAATTAGCAAAATATAACATAATGGTTTTTGCAGGCGCAACGACGATATATTCATTAAAGGAACTTTTTTTACTTTCATTATGTTGAGATTTTCATTGCACCAATATTTAACAATTCAAATAATTTGTTGCTTATGGAGATATACAAGGTAAATGCAGCTTTATATCCTGAACTGAAATATTTGTTAAGGTGACTTTTGTTATTTTGCTGTAATGTGAGCATAAAAATGTCTAAAATAAGAACTGAAGCTTTCCTGGCGACGTATTAATTCAAAATCTTCTCGGGCTTCTAGCCAGGTAAAAACTTGGCTTGACACCAACGTTTCGAAGAAGTGCATCTTCCTCGTCTTCAGGGTGAACTGAAGTTTTTACCTGGCTAGAATCCCGAGAAGATTTTGAAATAAAAATGTCTTTTTATAAAATGCTGCAATATAAAATGGATATTGTTGCAATGGTGGATAAAGTCGTGCAAATGCATCACATTACGTTAGCTCAACACAACTTATAAACATCTGAATGTTCTTTGCTAATCCTGCCTGCAATTAAGTTCACAATAGTTAATTTTAACGTAATTTCTAAGCAATAAATTTTATTGGCTTGATTTAAAGTGGTAATGTGAAAGGAAAGCCATATGAGTGTTACACATCATAATATTAAGCTTTTTAAATGCTATCATACATCTATTGTTGCAGGCTTGGGATTCCGTCCAATGCCACCTGAAGAAAATGTTGAAAGTACATTGATTTGGTATAGAGGATCAGATGAAAAAAACTACAAGTACTGGACCGATGAACTTGATAAATTCCTGGAAGGTAGGTATTGATTTACTAGATTTTAAACAATATTTATACAGTTAAAAGCTGAGAAAAATTAAATAAGAGAGTTTAGATTATGGCAGTGATATGTCTGTTCTCATGACTTAAATGTGTATTCTGTTTCTAATTAAGCCCAAAAATTATACTTGTACATTAATTTTAGTACACAGATACCACACTGTTCCAGGTAAGGGTCTGTTAATGTAGTATCAGACTGCTAGTACCTCTTAATAATAATAATAATAATAATAATAATAATAATAATAATAATAATAATAATAATAATAATAATAATAATAATAATAATAATAATAATAATAATAATCATAATCATGATGATGATGATGATGATGATGATAATAATAACAGTTGGATAACAATAGCAATAAGAATAACAATAAGAATTATTTCACTTAGAAATCTCTTGATACTCATCTGAATCTTGGAATGAACTTAAATAATAAATTATCTTTAAATGTAAGGCAAATTGTGAAGCAAATTCTCTTAAATTTAGTGTTCCAAATAGAATCAAACTACTTAATTTTTACAAGAATACTTAACTATAGATGCATTTTAATGACTTGCTGAGGATACTTACATTGTATGTATGCTAAATGGTGAAATAAATTATCATTATCATTAATTTATAGCACAATTACACTCTGCACGTTTTACACTAACCTAATTTTGCACTGTCTCAAAGAAATAAATAATTTTTGCTTGGCAGATTAGTTAACAACTTTTTTTCTCTGTGTATTGTTTAATTGTAGCAAATGACAATGAAAGGAGGGTATTGAGGGTGAAAATTATACTGCAGAACCGCTCTATGAAGAAAATTTTAAACTCGGCTTTCAAAAGTACAAAAATACTTACCCATAATTAAACCTGAAACCACTGTATTTCAGGCTTCTACTGCATTATATTTATTTTAGCTGCCTTTAGTTTCAAGATCATATTATTAGCAGCTTTGAGTATATAAACATTTACTGTTGTTGTATATACATTTTTAATTGGTTCTTCAGCACTGGATTTATCCTTTTAATACGTTGAAACACACTGCCATTCTTTCTTTCATTAATACTTTCCAAACTGTATGGAGTATAGAATATAATCTTATTTAAAAGAAGAAAAAATCTACCTTCCTGTAAAAATTAAAACTGGGACTCTTGAGATTAGACATTAGCACACTTATATTAAACTGCAGATCTACTAAACATTCTTATACAGTTTTATTTTGTGTTATGTGTAGCAACTAGTGTATTCCATCCAAACATAAGTGAAGATTTGACCAGAAATATTTGTTTTGAGGCCTTCCCCCACACCCACAAAAAAAAAAAAATTTTTTTTAGAATAAGATACATCTGTGTGTATGTGCATGTGTGTATGTATGCATGCTTGCATGTATGTGTGTGTGGGTTAAATACCAAACTTAGTATTTAAATTCAGTATCTTCCAAGGAATCTGAAGGTTTTCAAGAAAGTCTCCCCACCTCCAACTACCCTTTACGTAAAACATTTTTCAAAATTTTTGCCTTTCTCAATAATGGCTCTAATGATTATTATTAAAATGTGTAAGATATTTTCATGACAAACGAAATATATGTTTTGAATTTTCTGGGAATAGCCTCTGAAGATCTGTTCATTCTGGGTGACTTTTGTATAACTTGTAAACTATATGAGATAAACAAAAACTTTCAGCACAAAAAATGTAGATTTCATTAAAACACTTCACTATTTCATGCAATTTATGTCATACATTTTCTTTGTACAGTTAACCATTTCTGAAGTGTTTTTTAATATTGGTTTCAATTTTAAATTACTTTAACTTTTATCAAGCAGAAAGTCAACTTTGCTGTCATCTCTTTTGTTTTACTCCCATGAATGCAAAAGAGCACCAGATTTCATAGCAATAGCCTTAAAAGCTTTGATTGTTATTTTAGCCTAGAATATTCTGTTATTTACCTAGAATATTCTGTTATTTGCCTAGAATATTTTGTTATTTCCTTTTTATTTATAAGGTAGCAAGCAATAATACCATTTCTGCTAATATTTGTCATGATTAGCATGGCATACATAAAAAATAACTTCTTTTAAAGAAAGTTAGTTTGTGGAGCAGTTAGAGAAAGTCATATGAGCGGAACCATCACAGTTTTTAAATAACGTTTTATGTAAATTTTTAGCCAATATTTATATCCCCACACTATTTATTTAAGTTTTGTGATTTTGTAATATGTTTAGTATTAATTTGTTATTTTATATGTTCTTTTGTTTTGTACCGAAATCAAAATCACTAGAGGCCCAATTAAGTATTCTCTGTGCTTTCATTAGAAACATTTTAATTTTCTCTCTGCAACTTTGTTTTTATCGTAAAGAAATTTTGCAATGACGTATTTTCTTGGTTGTGAAGCTAGAGATATGTAAAATAGCTAGTCATACACAGAGAAGGGTATACAAAGTTTATGAAATGAGGTCGATCGTGTGTGTCTTCAACTGGGTTATACTTCCCAGGCAGGGGACCCTATAAAATCATGCATGTAGTTGTTCTTATGTGTTAACTGATAACATGAAAGTATTTTAAGTGGAATATATTTCACTTTCACCAACACAAGATAGAATACAAGAGTAATGCAACATTATTTGTCCGAGAAAATGAATATATTTTGTCGCAATCGACAAAAGTAAATCGGGGGATAGAATTTTGCATTGATGAAACACACAAAAGCATTAGTGATTGCAATTTTGTAGCTCATTTATCAAGTTTGATATTAAATAAATAAATTACAATTACATAAAAAGAGAGATGTTTCATTAATGGTTTATTCAGAAAAGAAGGCCTAGCTACATTCCTCGGTGCTGGATTGCTGTTCCATAAAAACCTTTTAGCGCCCTGGGGGAAAGAACTTATCACTTTCTATCAACTGATTACCACAGCATATTTGACTTCCATAAATTGGAGCCTTAAAACAACCTCATATTTGCTACACTGTATGTGGAGCATAATATTGCTTCAAGCAGTTAGAGAAAGTCATGTGAATGGAACATACATAACATTTTTTAAATAACAGTTCATGTGAATGAAAAATATTTTTGACTATTCTATTTGATGTAATCCAACTAATTTAAAATAATTTAAACTAATACTAACATCTAACATAACATAATTGGATAAACAATATTTCTGATTTGGTATATAGATGTATTGATTTTTTGGAGTTCCTACTCTGGAGCAAGCAACATACAGTTGACCATGCAAAAAAAACATGGATTTGCTAAATTTATTCTGCAATGCACAGCTATTGCCCTTGAGCTTTGTTGATTGTCATTGTGAAAGTCAGAAGCACAGGAAATTATAGCCATTTTAATGTGAAGAGCAAAACATTGGGAATCATTGGAATATGTGGAATCAGCACATCTTTTCCTTTATATTTGCCATTAATTATTGTTGCTTCAACCACATTCAGCATCAGTTGTTGCATAACTTTGCTGTGTTCAGGTTCTGAAGAAGCAGAGTTGGTGAGCCAATTTTCAAAGTCAGTTTGTGCAATGGGATTCCAGATAGCTCCAATGAATTGAGAAATTTGACTGGATAATTAACAGCTTGATCCTCCTCTATAACTGTGTCAATGGATTTATGTATCCTAAATGCACCAGGAATTTTCAATTGGATCTTATTATTGATTTGATCGACGTAATTATTCTTTGGGGATTAAGAAGCATGCTTGCAAAGTCAACCATGATTCCTGAAGTTGTTGGTGATGTTCAAGGAACTTTCTTTTCAAGATCTATTGATCACTGAAGTTGACAGAAGTTTGGTGGGAATGGTATCTCCTGTGTTGCAGGATCAACCATAAGTTTGTCATCACCCATTACCAAAAGCTGCTTGGCAAATGTTTGTGTAGAATCATCTCTAAGGAAATGCAAATTGGTGTAATTTTCTTCACATGACAACCAAATTCTTCAGACATGCAGTCAGCTCATCTGCTTGTGATGATTTAGGAATGACAGGCAAAGCTTGTTGGAAATCACCAGCAAGCAGAATCACAACTCTGCCCATAGGATGTTGACCATTTGGAAATCTTGTAGAGTATTATCAAATGCACCACAGCATTTGGTGGTGGTTGGTGGTGGGTGGTGGTTATTAATCCATTGAAATTGATTTGTACAAAGTACAAACAATATTGGACATAAGAACTGAAGCTTTCCTGGCGACGTGTTAATTCAAAATCTTCTCGGGCTTCTAGCCAGGTAAAAACTTGAAGAAGTGCATCTTCCTCGTCTTCAGGGTGAACTGATGGTTTGAGCTTGCGGAGACTGGTATTTATAAGAGCTCCCGCAAGCTCAAATCATCAGTTCACCCTGAAGACGAGGAAGATGCACTTCTTCGAAACGTTGGTGTCAAGCCAAGTTTTTACCTGGCTAGAAGCCCGAGAAGATTTTGAATTAATATTGGACATTTCAAAATATAAACAAAACATTATACTAGATATTTAATATATATTTTAATAGGTTTATACATATTTGCACTCTTTAAAGTCCTTAATTTAAACAAAGCTTTACAGACACTACTCTATACTCTAAACTAATAGCTATTACATTCCTATGTACTTCATGTACACCTTTACTTAATCATGTATGGAATAAGAATATCTGTTGTTAGTTAGATGTGCCTTAAGATGTGATTATTACCTGCAGATGTGTATTTGTCCAGATGCTGTGTTTATGTGCAGTGCTATTAGTTGTAAATGGTGTATCATTAGAATTAATGTTCTTAAGTACAAGCATGGTTGCTTTATAAATATGCCCAATTTTTACTTTCTCTACCCGTACTATGTACACAGCATATAGAGAAGGTATTGCAATGCACCCAAAAATTTGATACAGAGATTTCATTGGAAATACATGATTTGGGTCCCCCTGAATCCAAAAAAAAACATTTTTAGAAAAAGGTCTTTGTATGTGTGTCTGTGGACAGCATAGCTCAAAAATGAAAGGACCATTAAATACCATACTTGGTATCTTCCAAAGATGCGACACAAAGATTTTTCAAGAAAATTTCCTCGCCCCAAACTACCCCTTACATGTAATATTTTTCGAAAATGTTGATTTTCTCAAAAATGGCTCTAATGATTTGCATTAATTTACCTTATGTTTAAGATATTTTTATGACAAACAAGATCTATATCTTGAATTTTCTGGGAATAGGCTCTGAAAACCTTTTCATTCTGGATGAGTTTTGTATAACTGGCAAGCCGTAAGAGAAATACAAAAACTTACTAAGCAAAAAATCTAGATCACATTAAAATATACAATCTATGCCATATACATTTTTTTTGTAGCGTTACCCATTTTCGAGATATTCTGGATTCTTGGATTCAATGTTAGCACTTAAACTTTTCTTAACCGGAAAGAAATCTTTCTTCTTGTTTCTTCACTCCTGGCAAGACAAGGGATTTAAATTTCAATTGTTTCACATAGCAACCAGTTTTTAAAGGACGAGACTATTGCTTTAGCCTGTGCATTTTCTTATTTCTCTTCTACTTACAAGGAAGTTAGTAATAAGACTAATTCTGCTTATCTTTACCTTGATTAGCATGATTTGTATAATAGATTATTGTTTTGAATAAAACATTTGTTTAATACACAGCTGGGGTGAATGGAACACATTAGATTTTTGCCCTTCTACTTACAAGAAACCAAATAATATGAACAATTTCTGTTAATGTTTTATCTTGATTATCATGAAGTATATAGAAGAATGAGCTTTTTAACAATAATTTGTTGCAGAGATGTAAAGAAAGTCATATGAATGGAACGCATCAGATTTTTTAAATAGGTGTTTGTATTATCCTGATATATGGTGGACTTTGAGACAGTGATGTGTTTTAACAATTAAAATTTATTTGAGTCGATTTTGTAACACTACATCACTTACTTTTTTATTTCGGAAAACATGTTTCAGAAGCCATGTTTCAGTCGACCAAAGGAATTGACAATGGAAGCACCTGGCTTCTGAAACATGTTTTCCGAAATAAAAAAGTAAGTGATGTAGTGTTACAAAATCGACTCAACTAAATTTTGAGATGTTTGTATGTTGATTTTGGGTTAACGTCTTTCATGATTCTAATTATTTTTTTCTGTATTATGAAGGTTTACTTGCTCACTTGGGACTCATCCCAGAATACTATTTTATATCTCAATAGTGAATGCATATGTGCAAAGTATACAGCCTTGACTCCTTGTACAGGTGGTTATTATTCATATCATACAGCACAATGAACTAAGTTTTTTGTTTATTACATGAATGTGAGCATTCCATTTCAGATTACTTTGTGCCCAGGTGCCAAGGAATTTAATGGATTCAACTTTTTTAAGTCTATTATTAAGGAGTTTTATTTGATGGGCAAGATAGATTCTTGTTTTTATTTGTGTGTATATCCATTGCTTAATATCAGATTATTAGATGTAAAGTAATGTGTGATCCTCTCAGTGGTAAGATGAATGGAAGTTAGAAATGTTTCTGTTTGGGATGCTGTGATCAGAACATTTATATCATCAGATATAGAATCATTTTTGTGGAGGGGTCATTTAAATGAAAGTCATTTATAAAAAGAAGAAATAGAACAGGACCTAATATGGAGCCTTGTGGAACTCCATGGCTCACTTTGAGTGGCTTGGAACAATAATAGTTAATTTGCCTTTGCATTTTATTTCTATAATTTGCATACCACTACACAGGTACGATTTAAGCCATTCATTGGCTAACTCTCTGATGTCTAGTCTTTCCATTTTATTTAACATTTTTTGGTGATCTAGAGTTTTGAATGCCTTTGTTAGGTCTAAGAAAATAGCTGAGGCATTCTGCTTTTGATCAATGGCTTTAAGGTATTCTGTAAGAATGATATAATTTCAATTTTGGTTGATACTCAGAGTAGTTTATATTTTTCCAGAAAGTTTCTAATATTTTGGAGAAGATGATAACAATGCTATAGGCTGATAGTTGGATATATCATCATCTCTTTTCCCTTTTTTGTGCAATGGCTTGATATGTTTTTTTTTAATCATGTTGAAAATATAACTAACTGTACTTAGGGATTCAAGAATTAAACATGTTACTGGATTCACTATAATAAATGCTCACTTTTGGGTGAGGTGTTTTGTCGACACCGGCAGTGTATTTCAGTCTAAGATCCTTTATGATCTGTAAAATTTCTTTCTCATTTGTTGGGGTAAGGTATATTGATTCTAGAATCTCATTTTAAGTTTTCACATGAGATGGGGCGTTGTTTACTGCAATATGCTTTTTAAGATTTCCAGCTATGTTACTAAACTATGTATTATAATGGCATGCTACTACATTACATATTTTATTTATTTATTAGTCTGACTCATAAATGAGTTTGCCAAGTGACATAGAACAATATACATTTAGAGGTTTTTAGCAAAAAATGTTATAAGTGAGTATTACAAAAAATATTTTATCATATGTTATAATAGTTATATAAAATTAAGCTATGAGAACAATAGGATTTGTTATTAATACATTAGGATGTACCACTTTGTTAGAGTTTATGAACAAATTAATATTGTTATCCACAGCTTTATTGACACTAATTTCCTTTTTGAATACATTCCAGATTGCTTTCATTTTATTACTTGCTTTATTTATGAGTATATCATTTGCTTGTATTTTTACTTCTGTTATTACTCTAGTTAAAATTGATTTATGTTGCTTGGGGTTAGTGGACAAGTTTTCAAACGATTATGTAAATGACATTTAGATTCACATTATTTTTTTGTACACTGAGTAATCCAGGGTTTATTTTTATTTTGTGAAAGATTTTTTACAGTTGAAGTGGAAAGGCTAGATTTAAACAATGCTGTAATGTATAAAGGAAGGATTCAAAATTTTCTGACAAACTACTATGAATATAGATTTCTTCCCATGTGTGGTATGTGTGGTGTGTGTGTGTGAGGTGTGTGTGTGGTGTGTGTGTGGTGCGTGTGGTGTATGTTTGTGCTAAGTAACTGAATGAAATATTGAATGTTTTGATTACTAAACATTCTTTTCTTTATGAGTTCTACTGATTAGGAATGGCTGTTTGCTACAGAAGGTTTACTATTTGTACTCTGTGGGCACACTAAAACCCTTATTAAAGACTTCAACCTTGCATGAATTAGGCCTCTGTTAATAAATATTTGATCAATAAGTGTTAAAGATATTTTTGTGATTGGAGTTGGGAGTGACTTGTTGGTTCCTATTAAAGATGATAAAAGATTTAATAGTTCTACTGTGGTTTTTAATTCACTTTGAAATTCAATATTAAAATCACCACACACTATTACAGTTTTGTCTTGGTGTTTAATGTTACTAAGGGCCAATTCTAGCCAATTAAGGAATATGTGTGGACTACCATCAGGGGTTCTATACAGGGTGTTAATAAACTACACCAAAATAAAATAAGAACTGAAGCTTTCCTGGCGACGTATTAATTCAAAATCTTCTCGGGCTTCTAGCCAGGTAAAAACTTGGCTTGACACCAACTCTTCAGGTTGAAGACGAGGAAGATGCACTTCTTCGAAACGTTGGTGTCAAGCCAAGTTTTTACCTGGCTTGAAGCCCGAGAAGATTTTGAATTACACCAAAATAATTTGCGAGATTGTGCACATGACTGATATAAGTAATTTGAGATTGACGATGCATGGTCCCTGGATAAACATAACGCAGCTACATAGCATTAAACATGTGGGTATCAGGTGCTGATAAGTAGGTGTTAAAGCAAAGCAGGTTGAAAAAATGGCTTAGAATGTCTTTAAAACTGCTGCCCGAGCATAGAAATATCAATTTTTTGGAGCTTGTTACTAGCGTTCTCAAGATTTAATGTTGCAAAAATCTGTAAAATCTCAAACTAATCACTTGACAGTGCAACACTGAGCATTCATCAACTACATTCTTGAGTTATGTAGCCTACTCTGGTGGCAGTTTTTTCAACTGCTCTTGTGGCTTAATGCATAACACGGGAAGGTGCTATCCCAAAGGTCATGAGTTTGATTCCTGTCATAGAGTAAATGCTTTTTAAAATAAGAACTGAAGCTTTCCTGGCGACGTGGTAATTCAAAATCTTCTCGGGCTTCTAGCCAGGTAAAAACTTGGCTTGACACCAACGTTTCGAAGATGATATCAGTTCACCCTGAAGACGAGGAAGATGCACTTCTTCGAAACGTTGGTGTCAAGCCAAGTTTTTACCTGGCTAGAAGCCCGAGAAGATTTTGAATTAAATGCTTTTTATTATAATTTTTTTCATTCTAGACAAGATGCCGCGAAACGTGGTGTACTGGCACTTCAGAAACAACATTATGGCAACATTATGGCCGTTACTTCAAAATTTCAATAAACAGGCCATAAGTCTCCTATCTCAAATTAGTTATTTAAGTAATCTACATATTCTGTGAAAATATAGTATAGTTCATTAACACCCTGTATATACAATTTATAGTTGTTTTAAGGTTTGGGAGATATACACCTGATATTTCAGTGTTGTTTTTTCCCTAAATGGTTTAAATTTTCTCTAGTTTTGAAAACAATTCCTTTTTTTACTAGTATACATGTAGGGGCCTTTTAAAACTTCTCTACATGACCAAGCTGCTGGAGTGAAGTCTGTGAATTTTTTAAGCATAACTAAACAAACTACTTTCTCGGAGTCAGTGTGGACTAAAACAAAGAGCAGTGACTTGTAGATGTATTGTTAGTAGTTAGTTACATCATCAATTTTGTTTTGAAGTAATTGAACATTGTGATGTGAAGCTGTAAAGCACTCGTTTGGCATGTCTAAGGAACCACATATGACGTGTGGCAATAAAGAAACTGGACTGATTGTTGTGAGCATTTCCGGCTTTGTGGAGGATTGGCCTTGGAACACTCCCTGATACACTTTCAAAATTTCACGCTGCTGTGGTGCTTAGTCTTCTTGGAAACGGGTCAAGTGTCTGAGATATGTCAGAATTATGCTACACTCTAAAATAGAACAATGTATTAACATCAAAATCCTCACAAAACTTCAAAAACCTGCCACAGAAATTTCTCAACTGAGGTTCAAGATCCTCTTCCTACAAAAAAGGCACTACGGATTCTTTTAAATAAAAACAGCAAAGAACCCTGTAAACCACTGTTTACTAAGTTAAAGGTTATGACCATGTACAATCTCTTTATATACTGATCACTAATTTACATCAGAATGAACAATAACCAGAACTGATTTCCATAATTCTAATATAAGAAATAAGCATAAATTAGACTGATTGAAGTTTGGAGGAATTTAGTAACAGTGACGGTAAAATTATATGTGGTATTAATTTGTTGAGTTGGTTTTTTAACACTACCATAATCTAGATTCAAATCCAAAATTGCTAAAAATCATGTCAGGCCACAACGTGGGAAAACATCCTGATATGGAAAAACAAAGATCATCTAATAAACTTTGAAATCCCACCAGTAGACAGCTTAGTTAAAAAGTTCATCATTTCATCACCAGAGAAGAGAAGACAAGCAAACGCAACCGTTGCAACAACAGTTGGACCCATGAGGTTGAAAATGGAAGCATAGGCTTTCAAAACTAGTCCCTCATAATAAAAATGTAAGTGATGTAGTGTTAAAAAACCAACTCAACAAATTAATACCATATATAAATTAGACTATCCGAGATGCAGATTAACCGTGAATTAATAATGGTATTAATATGTTTAACAAACTACCAGAAGCAGCAAGAGTAGTCCCAATTAATCGATTAAAAGTGTGGATTCACAACTGGTTAATAAATAACCCATTTTACTCAATTAATGAATTTACGGATAATACCTTTGACATTATTCTGTAGCCTGAATCAATGTAAATAAACTGTAATCATATATGTGTAAATATATTTTTGATGGTGTCATTTCTGGATGTATTCTGGTTTCTGACAAATAAATATTATTATTATTATTATTTGTTGAAACAAGTTTATTAATTAATGTCTATCTTGTATGCAAGTTTTTGAGTGGGTTAAGAGGTTCAAGGACCGTAGGGAAGATATCAAAGATGATCTGGAATCAGACCATCCTTCCACTTCAAAAACTGAAGAGAATGTGGAGAAGGTCAGTAGAATTGTTTGAGAAGACAGCTGCTTAAGTATTTGAGCCTGCTTGAATAAGAAAATTGTTAGACAGATTTTGCACGATGATCTGGCATGACAAAGGTGCTAAAGTGGTGTCAAGTATTCTCACAAATGAGCAAAAGCAATTTCAAGTGGACTGCTGTGCTGACACTCTTGAAAACATTGAAAGTGACCCTCATTACCGTCGCAAAGTAATTGCATATGATGAAACATACAATCAAAAGACTAAGCAACAATCCATGCATTGGTAGAGCCTCCAGCACCTGGGAAAAAGAAAGTACGTGGGAGCAAATAAAAATTCAAAACAATGATGATTGCTTTCTTTCCATATCTGAGGGGTTATCTACATCAATTGCGTGTCTGAAGGTTAGACTGCCAATCAACTTTATTATATATATGTTCTTAAGACCCTCCATTAATGTCTGCCTTGAAGGAGACCAGATCTGTGAAAGAATTGCTCTTGGATTCTTCATCAGGATAACAAGCTAGCCCATTTTTGGCAAAAAACAACATGCAAAGTATTCACCTCACCTAGCATCTTGTGAAATTTATGCTGAAAGGAACCAGGTTTGAGTCCGTGGATTCAGTAAAGAGAAAAGCAAAAAGCCTCGCAGCACTGCTTCCAACTGTGGAAAATTCATTTGGAGCAGTGCAGGGATTGAGGAGAACAACATGTATGTAAATTTTTTCAATATCAAATTAGAGCATAGTCTGGTTTCTTTATTACCACTTCTCGTACCTTTATATATAAATTGTGATCCTTGTTGGCTTGGCCTCATGTGTTAAAATTTTGCCTTACTCTGTTGCAAAAAGCTTCAAATTCTGTCTGCTAGTTGTCCTCCGTGGTATAGTGGCATAAAAATCTTTAGCATGGCTTCCTTCGGAAGGGAAGTAAAGCCATTGGTCCTATGTTGTAGATTTACGGCACGTAAAAGAACCTCAAGCCTGATAGAGAGGCCTCTGAGCAAAATTAAGCAATCTTTCATGCCCAATATAGAATGGGATGCTGAGAACCATAGCAGTTAAAGAGCATCCATAAATAACACAACATTTTTTTTCTGTCTGCTTAGCTGCTTAGGTTACAAGCTTGAGTTGAGCTGCATCCATTCCAATTCCACTTTTTTGCATGCTGCCATTGGAGCATACAGGTTTTGATACTGCATTGACATCCACCACAAAGCTTATTATTTTCCCTTCAATTCTGATTCAGTTACTTACACAGTAGCTTTCCAAAACTGTAGGATCCTTTGTGGTTAAAATGGACACCATCTTTTGCAAAATCATCTTCATCTATCCAGAAGTTGCCATCCACAAAAGAACTTAGATCTTGGTTGATTGTCATCACTTTATTGTGGCATCACACCATGCCTCAAGTCCTTTCTTACAGCCATGTTAAATTCATCCCAAATAATGAGTTGGCATGTTTTCAATACAGTTGCCATTCCAGATGTTTTTCCAATGTTGCAAAAGGGATGTTTGGTTAGAGCTAAATTTAATGGCAGCTTGAGAGGTGAATGCACTCCATTGAGCAGCATTGCTGCAATTCCTAATGTAACCACAGCCAGAGCAGTCTCATGCTTAGTTCAAATTTCTTTGAGTGAATCAAATTGAGTTGAAATATTTTTCATATTCCTCCTGCTGCATCAAGAGAAAGAAGTCCATCACTTACACCCATATATACTCCATAACTGAGATATACTCTGTGCCTCAATATAAATTTGTAGCACAGTGTCACTTTGTTTTTCTCACAATATGTCTATATCAACTTTCTTTTCTCAAATGGGAAGTCATTATTCATTTTCTTTCCCTGGTCAAGCAATTTTGAGGTCATCACTTAGGGACTAGCTCGAAGAAGATTTGACTATTGCTGAGGACGGTACATTGCCCTACTCCTGATGTATTTACAAAGAAGTATGTTGTAATGAGAGTATTTCTGAAAATATTTGTCTCAATTAATATGAAGTAGATAGTAGAATAAGCATTTTTAGGAATGGGTAATGTAAATGTAACACATCAGAATATTTTTTATATCCTCTACTGTAAATTTCGTATAATTTGATTTTGATCTGATGCCATTTTATCTTTCTACCATTATCTCTTTAGTTCTTTACCTGTGCTCTTGCCTACATGAATCAGAATTAAATTTGGATTTTTGCTCCCTAAAATCAAATTGTTAATCTTTAAGTGGGTTTCTGCACAAACTATTGATTTTATCTATATTTTAAATGCATTGATTGATATATGTTTTTTAAGTTCTAATACCTGTTTAAAATTTCAAATACATATGTACAGTTGGTGGTATAAAATTCATTCATCATTAATTAGGTAGCATAGTCATATATTTTTTCTGTTAATTTTATACCAGCTTCTCCAGAATTTGAAAAGTATTAGCAAATTTTAAAAAAACACTCACACACATACATATATTGCCAAGATGTATGTACGCGCATCACTACTGAATGATTGCACCAAATTGAACCATTTTTTTTATTTATCGTGTTTGTTATTGTCATGACAAGGTTTGTAGAAAAGAAAATTTTTAAAAATAATATGGGAAAGTTTTAAAGTCTCATAATATGAATAATAACAGTGCCAAGGGAACGCATTTTGCATAACAGCTGCCAGATGGCTGTGCTACCATGGTTATTTGTTGCTAAATGGTCATAGTACTGCTATATTTTTCCTCCCCATTCAATGTTAAGTTAACACAACTGTTTATTCGAGGCAGTGATGCAACACAACAGTGAAATTCAAATACATTTTTATGTATTAACTGTCCTTTCCTTACTCCTATTGTTTAAAATAAAGAAGCAAAGAAGCTTTCCTGGCTACGAAAACCTAGAGTAAGTGATTATTTATTTGCCGCTAGATGGCCATAGTAGTACTTTTCCCCCGCATTCAATGTTAAGGTAAAGCACCAGTTTATTGAGACAATGGCACAATGCAGCAGTGAAATTCAAATACATTATTATGTATTGATATCCTTACCTTACTCCTATCATTTAAAATCTAGAAGCAAAGAAGCTTTCCTGGCAACAAAAACCTAGAGTAAGTACTTATTTATTTGCCATAGTACTATTTTTCCTCCTCATTCAATGTTAAGGTAACCAGTTTATCGAGACAGTGGTGCAATGCAGCAGTGAAACGCAAATGTGTTTTTATGTATTAACTGTCCTTTCCTTACTCCTATTGTTCAAAATAAAGAAGCAAAGGAGTTTTCCTGGCAATGAACACCTAGAGTAAGTACTTATTTATTTGCTGCTAGATGGCCATAGTACAATTGTTCTTCCCCATTCAATGCTAAGGGAATGCACCCGGTTATGGAGTCAGTGATGCTAGATAACGGTGAAAATCAAATATATTTCTTATGTACTATCGTTCCCTTGGTCACATCGTTTAAATAAAGAAATAAGAAATAAGTATTTTTTGTTGTAACTCTTTAAAATGCACAAGTTATAAACTATGCACATAACCAATAATCCCTCTTTCAATCTGAAAAATGGTGGAGAAATGACGGGACCCGGATAGTAAACCGTTTTAGGTTAACTTCCTATTGCAGATGTTGGTTATTTGAGGTACATGAGCTAGCTAAAGGTGATTTCATCAGAACATGAAGATAACTCAGTCACCATCACACTGCAATTGCGATGCTCTTAATACATTTGATCAAGTGATATTTTGGGTTAAATGGATAAATTTAATATACAAAGCTATCATCAAATAAAAACTTATCACTTGCCCAACCAGATCTACTTGCTCTTTAGTTATATCATTGTTAGCCTTAAAAATGGCTGTTTTGACATAGAAGAAAATAAAAAAAGAGGTAGAAAACAGGAGTAAAGGAAAGAAAGAGATTCGGAAGAAGCATGAATGTTACTTTGCGACTTTCTCCTTAATGTAATTCATTACCTATTTCAGAATTTACCCACCACACCATGAAAGTGCTGCCATTATTGTTATTATGCCAATGACCTTGCTTACCCATACTGTTAACTACATATGTCATCCTTTCCACACTACCTTATGGGTGGGCTGACTTTGTCCTTTTCACAATAACAACAATATATGCTACATTGCGCAGATCATTGCGATTTTCAGATTCAAAGGCATTATTAGACATTGACAATGTGAAAATGCTTGTTGATACTTCTACTGGCCTCATTTCATTTCCACAAATTTGTGGCACTTCTCAACATCAAAGGAAGAATTAATATCGAAAGTGTTCCCAAATATTTGCGTAAATTTAAAAAACTATGCTTGGTTGAACAAACAGGCCATTTTAGCAGCAACTAATAAGAATACCTATAGATGATTTGAATATAAAAACTCAAGAGTAAATTTTATGGACAAATGCATTTAAGTCGATAGATTCCACTACCAATCCAAATGAAGTCACCAATTATCTAACTGAATTTCTAAATTCATTAGATTTGCCAGGATTCTACCACACAATTTACAGCTCAAGGTTGGCTCGCTCATAATTATGCTACACAATCTCAGTCAGCTGAAATACTGCAACAGAATATATATATATATAAAACAAATTTCAACTCCAATGTGCACAAATTATAGATGCATACTGATAAACAAAATATATTAAAAGATGTTCTGCAGGAGCACACTGCTCCTAAACAGTACAAAAAAGTGTTGAGTGATTATATTAGGGTGTAATCACTTCTAATCATATTGAAAGATTCTTAAGTCTCAAAAAGATTATTTAAGGAGAGACTAAATGACAGAAACTGTCAAAAAATGGCATTTTAAGATTTATATGCATCTTATAATTTTGAATTCCCTGTTTGATTTCATGTAATTTTATTATTATAAACACCATTCCTATGCTTTAGGTATATTTTTAAAAGTCTTGCTGTATATACTATTTTGTATTATGAATTCTGAATTATTGCAAAATAAAGAAAAAAAAAATAGCTACCCTACACATTTAGTTTGATGCAAAGAGAAAAACTTTAGCCACATTTTAGGCGAAGTTTTCTCTACAAATTAATGATACTGTGTAAACTTCTGTGCCCAAGTCATGTGTGTTCTTTCTTTACATATATATTATATATATATGAAATGAGTCACCTTTTTCACACTTTTTGCTCCAAACTTTCCCTTTGTTTGGGAAGACCTGTTTCAGGGTACTTTAACCCTATCTTCAGTTCCAGGGTTGACTGATGCCACATACAACAGGTGGTTGTGTGCAGCCTGGTGTTGTGCTACCCTCTACTCTACAGAATGATGTCATCAACGGTGGGAACCTTAAAATTAATAAAGGAATTTCCTTCTTTGGTGATAAAGATATTTTCCCAAATTTGCAGTTACAAAGGTTTCTTTACACATTTAATCAACTCTATCCCATCACCTCACAGTTTCTGGACAATGGGAACCAAAAAATCTGATGTGTGTCATTCACATGATTTTCTTTATATCCCTGCAAAAAATTATTCTTAAAAAGCTTATATTTCTATTTACTTTATGCTAATCAGAAAAAATTAGCATAAATAGTCTTATTACATGCTTCCTTGTAAGCAAAATAAGGGACTACCATAGGTTAAAGTGATAGTCAAAAGCTGGTTGCTATGTCACTGAAGTTCCTTTGTTTGTATGGATAGGAGTTGACAAATTCCTGAATGAGAAAAGTATATGTTTTTCAAAGCAGAAACCAAAAACAAGGAATGTCTCAAAAATGATGAACTCCATGAAAAAATATATATAACATAAATTAACGTGCTCTACATTTTTTGTGTAGTATGTTTTTGTCCATCTCTTACGGTTTAGCAGTTATTCAAAATTCCGTAAAATTGATCCAGAATAAAGTACTCTTCAGAGGCTATTCCCAGAAAATTTGAAATATACATTTTATTTGTCAGGTAAGTAGCTTTAATATACAATATTTTAATGAAAATCATTAGTCATTTTTGAAAAAATTAAAATATTCGAAAAAAGTTCCATGTAAAGGGTAGTTGGGGTGGGGGGACTTTTCTCAAAATCTTTGTGTCACATCCCTGGGAAATACTAAACTTAAATACCAAGTTTGGTATTTTACCACATTTTCGTTTTTGAGTTATCGTGTTCACAGACACACACACACACACACACACACACACACACACACACACACACACACATGGACCTTTTTCCAAAAATGCTTTTTTTAGTTAAAGGGGACCCTAAAACATATATTTCCGGAAAATCTTGGTATCAAACTCTTGGGTGGAGAGCAATACCTTCTCTATACACTATCTACATAGTGCGTATAGAGAAAGTAAAAACTTTGGTAAAATTTAAGTGTTTGGAAATTCTGAAGGAAATGTCTTTTAAAAGAACACAGTCACCAAAGACAAATGATCAGTAAATTAAAAAATTTACCAGTTTTATGTGTAAAAGCAGATAAAGGGAACAAGATAGTAGTCATAGATCAATTTGACTATAGCCAAAGGGTTGAAAAATTACCCCAAAAAAATTTTGATTACTACTGTAATAAAAAATCCACTACACAAATATACTGAAAACACTATTAAAACTATTAAAGAAAGCTGCATAATTCCAAATAAGTTGAAAAATAATTTAATAGTAAGCAATCCTGGTTTACCCAAATTATATTGCGTACCAAAGATCCATAAGAATGACGATAGCATGCAACCAATCATCAACAACATAGATGCCCCGACTTACAAATTAACAAAATGGCTGGTAAAAGAATTTGAACACATTGACAAATTTGAAACATTAAGCATAAAAAATTCTTTGGATTTTATAAAGAAAATTGAACATGTAATAAAAACTGGAGAGGCGATGGTATCATTTGACATCCAATCTTTGTTCATGAGCATCCCAGTTGAAAAAATACCACATTTATTAAAACAGTGGCTCAAGAAAATTAACATTATACCAGATTGTTGAAGAATATAACATTTTGACAGTTCTTTGCATAAAACAAAATAGTTTCTTATTTTCCAACAAAGTTTCTCGACAAACTGCAGGCTTGGCAACCCTCTCTCACCTGTTAGCTAATTTATATATGAGTAACTTGGAAATCCAAATCACTAAAGTCTTCCCACAGATCTTCAAATCCTGGCATAGATATGTGGATGATGTGTTTGCCATCATTCCAAAAAAAACTAATGGATGATGCAATAAAATTACTAAATTTACTAGAAAAATCTCTAATGTTCACCATGGAAGAGGAACAAGACAGATTTTTGCCCTTTTTAGATTTGAAAATCATGAGATCAGAAACAAGCCTGGAATTTGACATATACAAAAAAGCAACACATGTTGACAGTTACATAAAATGGAACCAGTTTAACCCAGTACAACATCAACTTGCCATCTTTCATTGTCTAGTTCAGTCTTATCAATAAACCATTGAATAAAACAGAATACGAAAAAGAATATACACACATTCATCAGGCTCCCAAAATGAACAATACAATACAAACATCATGGACAGATTGATTTACAGACACGAAAATAATAAAAGACTACATGAAATCACCACTTTGGAGAAACAGATAAACCATCAGTGAAGTTTTGCAAATTTACTTTCCACCTAAAAGTGTTCTGGAAATTTGAAAGGAATTTTAACGACTTTAATATAAAACTGTCCCCTCAAAATACTAGATATAATATCTGGAACTTATTGAATCAGCCTTTGAAAGGTACCACACCGAACACTAAAAAAAATCAGTGATATATGAGCTGCCGGGACTGCAACAAGATTTATATTGGAAAACAAAACAAAATTTGGAAACTAGGATGAAAGAATACAAGCATGTAGACAAGTCTACAGTAGCACATCATTTTTGGTCTGAAAATCATTACATAAAGGAAGAAATAGAGTTGATTCAATGTGTAAAGAAACCTTTAGAACTGCAAATTCGGGAAAACATCTTTATCACCAAAGGAGAAGAACCCCTTATGAATTTTGAGGTCCCCACCGTTGATGACATCATCCTGTTGACAAGAGTGGAGGGTAGCACAACAACCAGGCTGCACATGACCACCTACCTCTTGTATGTAGCGTCAGTCAACCCTGGAACTGAAGATAGAGTTAAAGTACCCTGAAACCAAATGAAGGCAAAGTTGGAGCAAAAAGTGTAAAAAAGGTCACTCAATTCAATTAAATTATGCGCTCCACTGTCTAAAATACTTCTTTTTATTTTATATGTGTATACATACTAGTCTGATTTTCCATTTTTTTTTTTGAACAGCTTTCTCTGTTAATGATATTTTCTAGTATAAATGACCCATTTTGCCTTAAACTATTTAACATAGCATAAGTAACTAAATTTTAAAATGATAAAAGTAATCTTGACTCCATATATCATAAGAATTTTGAACGTATTCTACAAAATGCTCAGTGATTTCATTGATGCTAAAAAGACAATACATTTCCTCAAAACTTCTGGATGTTGTAAGTCACATTACACCTCCACAGCCAAAGGATACTTATTGTCTAGCTGAATATCCATACCTTGAAGATTGTTAGGACTGAGGTTAAGAAATTTAGACATTGTGTCAATGTTTCATATCCTTTTTACATGAATAACGGGATTTTTCATCCATTAAATGGAATAGTAGCTGGGTCTTCATGAAGTTACAGTTATGCAAAGAGGATTCACCATAAGAGTATTATGGATCATTGTAAATAATTTCATTAAAACTGTGGAGAGAGAAATAAAATTAATTTGTCTTTTGAATATAAAAAGCTTCCCATAATAGCCAGCTGGTACATCATATGCTTAGTAGTCACAGAAGTTTGAAATGAACAATGTTTTTCATGTAGGTACACCTGATTGTCTCTCTTTAATTGACCCTATTACTTTGTTTCTGAAACAAATATTTTAAAGCATTCAATTGAAGATTCTCAACTTAACAACATTAAAGTTGACTATGCAGAAACACAGTGGTCACAAATCAAATAGTTTACTTTGATAGTCATGTATCCTCTGCCTAGCAAATTTGTTTAATTTCTAAGAAAGTGTTATCCTGTATTGTTGATTTCATATTATTTTTTGCAACTTTGTTTTCAACTTTAACTGTTATCAGTGTCTCAGCAAGACTCCAATATTAAGTTGATGGCATTTAAACTATTTTATCTCAACTCTGGGAAACTATTTTTATTTCAATGAAAAATTTGATGTTAAGCATATTTTGGTTAAAACCATCTGATGGATAAAGTGGGCTGACAAAGCAATACCATATGTTATGAGTTTTAAAGTAAGGTAATGTATGCCACATATTATTTCACATCTAAATTTGTTTGTTTCTGGGCTAGCCACGGCAAACGTTGAATTGGTTCAAGATTTAATTTCAGTAGGTTTGTCCTCTTACTGCTTGTGCTCAACACGACTTCGCAAGTAAAATCATAGTTATAAATAGGGAATAATAATCAATTTACTCTTATTCCAGTAAAGCTGTGTTGTCATTATTTGTATTTTCATTTTTGTGTAAACCCACAATAGGGTTTAGGTTCAAGGATCAAGGTCTGTAGAGTTTCTGACATTAATATTCCCATTTGTAGCCATCAAAGTCCCTGCCGTTGCCATTTCCTGCATGGTTGATTTCACACATACTGGTTCTCACTCATATTCAGCTGAATCATTTCATCCTCATCTTCCAGTGAGAATTTAACATTCAAACTGCTTTTTAAAACCATAGTTGGCAAACTGTTTTTATTTCAATAAAAATAGTATGCTGTACATTATATTAATGTTATACATAACAAAATTCCTAAGTACATGATACCTAGAAGACCAAGGTGTAATGAATACATTAAGGGTAGATTCCTATTCCTCAGTGGACATGATTACGAGTTCTTAAAGGCGAAATGTTAGGAGTGAATTGGATTAGTTGGTAAGGAGTGAATTTAATAAAATAAAACAAAGGCCCTTCCTCCCAAAAAAAAAGAATGTTCACCCAAAATATGACAACATCTTTATTTTGACAACTTAATTATAAACATTTATTCAGATCTTATGATTACTCAGATAAAATTTGCAGTGATATATTAAACATGTAGGTATAGATTTTCTTCTTCCTTCTCTATGTAGGGTATACTGATAAGAACTTATAAACTAATGCCTTGGGTCATAGTGAGGAGCAAACAAATTCTGGATTGTAGAATATCCAGGATGAGTGATCAAGCCCAATGCCTGTGGTGAAGAAGAAAAAGAAGGAAATGAAATATAGTGATGAAAGCAGAAAGGAATAATAGGAAAATTTGTGAATCAAATTATCCAACCCAACATTCACCTAACAACTAAGGGGGAAAAAATAAAAAAATTACTCAGATTGTCATGTACTGCACAAAAAATGTAGATCTTGTTAAAACACACCATTTATTACATATACATTTTGTTGTGAAGATGACCACTTTTAGATATTCCTTGTTATTGGTTTCAGTTTTAAAATGCTTAAAGTTTTCTAATACAGGAATTTGCCTGCTCCTGGCAATACAAAGAAATGGATTTCAACCACATGCCAACCAACATTTAAAAGATTTAACTATCACTTTAACCATATTTCCCTTCTACTTACAAGGAAGCAAGTAATAAGACCATTTCTGCTAATATTTATCTCAATTAGTATAAAGTAGATAAAAGAATAAACGTTTTAACAATAATTCATTGCAGAGAAACTGATGGGAACGAGGCACATTAAATTTGTTATTTATTGTTTTATGTTGTGGCCTTTGATCTACCTGTGAGAACTCTTAACAATTCATTTGATATGTGAACTTCTGATGTGTTTTGATTCATACTGTGCTTCTTAATGGTTACTAAATAAGTTCCTAAGATTAACATAGTAATCCCAAGGCTGAAGCACATATGGAGTAATGATGGAAATCTGTATTGAATAAAACAAATCCCTGCCAAGAATTTGAAACTTAAGAAGAAAAATAAATCAACAGTAACCCACCATTTCTGGTAAAACTAATATAACATAAAAATATATATAAGAATGCTAAAACACACAAAAATGCCCAATGAATTACAATATTGGAGAAAATCTAAATAAGATAAAGTGATGAACTTTGAAATACTGCCAGTTCACAACGTAGTCATTAACCTCAAGATAACCAAATGGCAGCACAAGCGCTAATGATGGCCTCTTCTGAATATCAATCAACATGGAGCTGAAGATGAGGACAAGGTGGTGCTTGAAGTATGTGTGAAGAAAACCTACGTAAATGAGACTAAAGCATTAAAACTGAACTCAGCAATACTTATATTAAATATTTCCACCTTATTTATCCTTCAAATAATGTCCCTTTAATTGTCACATTTTATTCTGGATAATCGGAGTAGAAAACTGGCTGACTTTAATGTCTGTCTTTGGCGATTACGAATTTTGTTAATTCTTGGTAATTAACATTTCTGCTTAAGTAATATACTTCTTGAGAAGTATTAAGGACAATCTTACTTGCTGCTTTAATCTACCTTATTACCAAACAAATCCTTTAAGAAAATCAGCATAAAACGATTTATGTAAGAATGTATACAAGTGGGTGCAGTTTCAAAGCAAGCAAACTACTACTCAGGTTCTTACATATAAAAATGTGATGTTTGGCTGCACACAGTTTTTTTAATGTAAGCTCTACAATTTCTACTTTAATTTCAGTCTACAGGAACCCAGGCCTGGTCCCTGGAGGTGGACAGAATGCCATGATGTGTGATTATGAAAATCCTCCAAATCCTGGTAAAGTGTGTAAAGTTGATATTCAGAACTGGAAGCCTTGTCTTTCCGAGAATCATTACAATTACCATAGATCATCACCCTGCATATTCCTTAAGTTAAATAAGGTAAGTCTCTACACTTTATTAACCAAAAAAATGTAAATATTACCTACTTAAACCAGCAGAAAATTTAATTTCTCAGATGTGATCCCATTCTAGACTTACATAGAACCAAGGAGAGCAAATCTGCTTCAGAGCTGTCTACCTCTGTGATGTGAGGATAGTGAAAACCTTCCAATTAAAAGACCCAAATTAAAATTTCTGTTGGGGTGAGTGGCCAGAATAAGGTTTTTGTGGATCTTTCGTTATCCTGGGGTTCGATCCCAAGCGACCGCATGTGAGATTTGTGGTGGACAAAACGGCGCTGGGGCGGGTTTTCTCCGGGTACTCCGGTTTCCCCCGCCATCGCATTCCACCGGTGCTCCATCATCATTTCATGAATCATCAGTGTCACCGCCTGCGGTGCCATTAGTAGTTAAAGCGGGCGTTAAACACTACCAATTTCGTTATCCTTATGAGACAGTTGTCATTTTCAATTACAACTGAGTAACTCTCGTGAACTCATGTGAGCATTATCCAACTCATTTCATTCGCTATCTCTACTATCGAAAGTGAATAAAATATAACTCTGCAAAATACAAAAGAAAAGATCGGGAAAAAATAAAGACCTTTCTCTCTCTAGTCACATCCTTTCTTTAAGTTTTTCATGAAGCCTAAATTAATTTTCTTTACAGATCTTCAACTGGGTGCCTCACTATTATAATGATACAGTCTCTCTTCCTGAAAACATGCCGGATGATTTGCAGAAGCACATTAAAGCCATAAAAGAACAGAAACCTCATGAGGTAAGTTCTGATACTAATTACTATGCTAGGTGAGTTTTGTAGTGTTTCTAACACTATTACAATCTCTATGTACATTTTTTCTCAAATACATTTGAAATTATCTTTCTTAAACTGTACACTGAAATGTTTTCCTACATTTGTTTGCTGACACATGCATATTCCTAGTACCTGTTTATTTCTGATCCCTTAAATTATAAGCTAATAATTTTTGCATTTTGTAACTGGCCATTCCTGAAGGCACAATAAAAAGCTTAAAATCTGTTATCATCCATCAGTGTACTTAAACAAGTTTTTGAACTGCCAAAAATGAAATGGCCTGTTATTTATGGACACTCTTTAACTGCTTTGGTTCTCAGCGTCCCATTCTATATTGGGCATGAAAGATCGCTTAATTTTGCTCAGAGGCCTCTCTTATCAGGCTTGAGGTTCTTTTACGTGTCATAAATCTACGACATGGGACCCACAACTTTACTTCCCTTCCGAAGGAAGCCATGCTAAGGATTTTTACGCCCGAAAAAATCCATCGTCCTCCGCTGGGTTTGAACCCGCGACCTTGGGTATATGAAGTTAGCATGGTAACCATTACACCATGGAGGGCGACTTTGAACTGCCAGGACATATACCTAAAATGTGTATTTTAATTTTTTTTATGCATAGAAGCATAACCTGGCGTAGGACAATGGAATTTTTGGGACATAAAAATCCTTAGCATGGCTTCCTTTGGAAGGGAAGTAAAGCCCTTGGACCCATGTAATAGATTTACAGCACATAAAAGAACCTCAAACCAGATAAACAGGCCTCTGAGCAAAAATAAGGGTCTTTCACACCCAATACAGAATGGGATGTTGAGAACCACAGTCGTTAAGGAACATCCATAAATAAAACTCCATTTGCATTTATGCACAGCCTGTGAAGTTTTCTTCTTAAAGTAATATAATTACTAATTAAATAACTCAGAAGTTTGAAAAACCAAACCCAACTCAATATACAGTCAAACAAACCAACTAATGTGAGCGTAGTAAATCTTTCGGAAGAAACCTTCAATAACGAAGAAATTACATTTTTAAACAAGGGCTTCAAAACTTGCACTCAATTCTCGACCAACGTACAAGATTATATAGCGGACATAGAAATAGCTACAAAAGAACTAAACCAGATCGATCAATTAACAATAAAGAAAGAAGTTGCACCTATACTGCAGGAAATCAAAGACACAAAAATACAGAAGAACAAACATAAACAAATAATCAGGTCCTTAAACAAAAAACCGGTAGTTTTCTTAAAAGCAGATAAGGGAAACACAACAGTCATAATGGACAAAAAAGGTTACATTTCAAAAGTAGAAACCCTTTTAGAGAATAAAGAATATACAGAAATAAGTAAAAACCCATTAAACACACTGATAACATCCTTAAAACGTACAATAGAAAGAACAGAAGTTATACCTAAACTAGAAAAATTCAAAATGAAAGAAGCAAACCCAACTCTACCACGTCTTTATGCTTTGCCAAAAATCCACAAACCGGACAAACCCATGAGACCAATAGTCAATTGCATAAACTCTCCAACCTACAAATTATCTAAGTGGTTAGTTAACAAATTCAATAGCTTCCCCGAACACAACCACCTTTCCATTAAAAACTCCATAGAACTAATAAAACATCTAGAAGAGTACAAAGTTTCAAACAATGAGTTGTTGGTTTCGTTTGATGTGAAATCATTATTCACCAGCATCCCAGTCGACAAGTTACTTGAAACCTTCAAAGCATGGCTCAGGGGCATAGGCTTAAACCAGAAAGAAATAGAAGACTTCCATACTTTAACAGAACTTTGCATCAACCAGAATTATTTCCAATTCAATGGTAGATTTTACAGACAATCATCAGGCTTAGCGATGGGTAACCCACTTTCGCCCTTTTTAGCAAATCTGTACATGGGACGACTTGAAGTACATATAACCTCCAGTTTTCCGAATATATTCAAAAAATGGTTTAGATATGTTGATGATGTTTTTGCGGTGGTCCCCAAAAAATTAGCAGAAGACTCTCTAAAATTACTAAACCTACAGGACAGGTACATACAATTCACAATGGAAACAGAAAAAGACCAAATGCTACCATACCTGGACCTAAAACTAACACGGAAAGAACAAAAGATCACTTATGGCATCTACAGGAAGACCACACATACAGACAATTACATAAAACAGAATAGTTTCAACCCAGAACCTCATAAACAGGCAGTCTTCAACAGTTCAGTACACAGACTCCTCAGCATCCCACTTGACCCAGAAGAGTACAACACAGAATACCTCCAACTAAGACATATAGCCTCAGCCAATGGTTTTAATCCAGACATCATTGACCAAAAAATTAAAAAACATAAGGAGAAATTAACCTTAAAACAAATCACCACTTTGTCCATACAAAAACCGAAAGTTATATATAAAAAATTCACCTATCACCCAACAGCAGATAGGAAATTCAAAAAAATTTTCAAGAAATACAATATAAGTTTAGCTTCAAGTAACCAATTCAACATAAAAAATGCATTGAAAACAGACATTAAAGACCCCATACCTACAAACCAGAGATCAGGCATCTACAGAATTGATTGCAAGGACTGCAAATCATGTTACATTGGCCAAACAAAAAGAAGACTGGAAACAAGGCTAAAGGAACATTTCAGACATATCAAACAGAAACAAACAGATAAATCGGCAGTAGCATACCATTTTTGGACATCACATCATGAAATACAAAATGACATAAAATTGCTAAAACCTGTAAACAACCCGGCAGAACTTACAGTTTGGGAGAATATTCTCATTACACAACAAAAAGACCAACTGATGAATTTTGAAATACCGCCACATGATTTTGAACTTCTACTGAGAACACCAGATGGCTCCACCGTAATAGACCACAGAGCACAAATACCAGCCATCAGTCGGACTTCAACTGAAGAAGAGGGCAATTGCCCTTGAAACATATGTTTTGAACATAATTACATATAAGTGAGGTGAGTGTTACTATTCCGACTCATTTTCAACATCACATTAATATAATTACTAATTCACAGCATGGTTTTCAAAACAAATAATCAACTGAAACTGCAGTATATTTCTTTCTTATACAATGTATTAACTGTCTTAGATAATAAGAAAAAGCTAATGACAAATGTAAGATGAAGTAAAGCTTTTGGTGCTGTTACCCATCAAATTTTGTTAATGAAATTGTTTAACTTTGGCCAAGGAGGACTAGTATACAATTGGTTTCAACTTTAACTCACAAACAAGAAAATAATAACAAAGATTACATTGCAAACCCAAACATAATAATCTTTTGACAGTTTGTTCTGACCTACTTGATATAACATTTGGAGTACCACAAGGTTCTATTCTAGATCCATCTGCATATAAATGACTTAACAAGCAGCACTCTAGCTAACAGCATAATAAACTATTTGCAGATGATATTAATTATTAATAACAGAACACAACAATGAAATGATAAATAATTCATTGGCAAGAAAGTTTATATCCGGTATCATGGATAGCTATTAATAACAGTTTTAAATACTAATAAAACAGCTTGTCTTAAATTTCACAACACCAATAACACTAATGATGATGATGATGTCCTTTTGTGCCTTTTAGTTTTCTTTTTGATGCCATACTAACATGAAAACTGTCAATATTATTCTGTTACCTTTAAGCACATTTTAAATTTTATTAATGGTTTTGTTTTGTTTTGTGTTGTTTTTTAAAATAATTCATTTACAGTTTAACTGGTTTACTCTGTCCTTGTTGGCAGCCCATAAATGTTTTTATTGTTTCAATAAATATGATAAATAATAAATTAATCTCAAAACTGAAAAAAATGTTTTAGGCTTGTTGTACATATGGAATAATTTAAAATGCAAATCTCACACACAGACACACGCAATTATTCCATAGTGAAACATAGAATAATATTTAGGGAAATTTGCCAGATGCTAAAGATATACGAAAAATATTAATATAATAATTAATAATTGTAACAATTCTTCACTTTTCTTTTGGAATCCAAGGACTAGTTTTGCAATAAATTGGTCTATTGCATCGTCGGCTAGGTTTCTTTTTGGTCTCAGTTTCTTTTTGATGTTGTTTATTTACATTGTTATGATTACTGCTACTAGGTGGATTGTGTACTAAGGCATTGCTAACTACTGGAGTCAAAATTTGGTGAGAGAGTCAATTGGTGGTGTATCAAAATTCATTGCATGATTTTTACACTTTAATATAAATATTTTCTCCCAAGCCAATAAATTTATGGGTCCATTTAAGTGTTTTAATAATTTAACATCTGGATTTATTTCATGATTAAATTTCCAAAAATGTTCTGCCACAGGTGATTTATCAATTTGTTTGTATTTAATATTCCTAAAGTGTTCTTTTACTCTGGTTTCTAAAGGACGTTTAGTATAACCTTATATTATTGGTACACATTAAATGATAGATGAATGACAGAAAATGTAGATCTCTTTAAAACACACAAATTTAAAATAACCTTTAGTATAATATAAAAATTTTAGATACCCATTATTAATCATTTGATCTGTTCAAAATTTTTGTCATTCTTTTAAAGACCTTCTATTCTCAATTGTTTCTAATGATTATATTAAAGCAATACAGAATTGAGGTGAGCATACAGTGTTCTTTTCTTAAATGATTGACTACTGCTATTATCAACAAAATGTGTAATATAGCTACGTATTTCTGCAAAGGTATATCTTGATTTAAATGAAGGAGATAAAAAGTAAACTTTCATAAGAATAGTTTGTATAGCTATTATATAGTAAATGATAGAAGATAGAGAAAGTAATATGAATTTGTTGCACGTAGTCCTCTGCTAGGCATTGTGACTGGCTACACCTCCAATGCATACCACAGGTTTGCATCTGGGTGGATTCCTTGTCCCTGTCACATCAAGTAATCCTGATGTGGGTCTTTTTGGTCATCTTCAGCCATTAATTTCTTGTGGATGGTCTCATGGTCACCAAATATCAGACACTCTATGATGTCACTCATCCCATCAACAAAAGGATTGTGCTTCATGGGACACACAACTGGGTGATAGGTTCACCAGTCTTTTGCTCATTAACTTTTCAATTTCCAGGGAGAACTCCTCCTTGGGTGTTGCATCTTCTTCTTGGCTGTTGCGGCCTCAACTTGAACTGACAACGATAGGCTGAAGCTAAGTGATGGTTCCCAAACTGGTTTTTAAGGGTCTCCCAAATATCTATGGATACTGCCAACTTCACAATCACATCCATAATTTCTGCCATCCTTTCATGGAGGCTGGCTATCAGCTGTATAACTTTCTTTTCTACAGACTATCAGGTGGGTGGCAACTGCAGTGAATTGTCGGCAGAAGACTTCAAAAGTTGAGTTCCATTGTATCTGGTGTAGATGTCAAGTTGCATCTTAGCATCTCAATCTCCAAGCCCTTATGTATTCTGACCAGCATTTCTTCCATCATGGCATTAAGTTCCTTGGCATCACTGTCAATTCTTCCTTCCAGAATGCTAACACATTGGACAAGATATTCTACTTCCACCGAGCTTTTCCGTGTCTTCTTCCATGCTGGTCAGTCAATCATCAAAATTGAAATTGAATTTTATTTATGAAGACTCTTTAACTGCTGCAGTTTTTAATGTCCTGATCTATATTGCACAGGAAAGACCACTTAATTTTGCTCAGGGACCTCTTGATCAGGCTGGAGGTTCTTTAATGTATCATAAATCTATAACATGGAACAGTGGCTTTACCTCTCTTTTGAAGGAAGCATTTTAACCTGAAAAAAATTCATTGACCTCTGCTGGGTTTGAACCCATGAACTTGGGAAACAGAGGTTAGCATGTTACACCCAGACCACAAATGACTATTCAATCTTCAATTTTGGTTGATAGCTCCATCTTCATCTTGGACATTTCAATTTTCATTTCTGCCTGCATCTTCTTTATTCCAGGATCCAGTTTCTCCGTCATCTTTTTCATTGCAGATTTTATTTTCTCCAATGCAGAAATCATTGCCATTATTTAAATTCTCATATTATCCATTTCAGATTTGTTTTGTTAGCCATCTTCTCCATTCTAGATGTTATGGTCTTGATTTGAGCTAATAATTCTTAAATCTTTTCTTCTATTGTAGTATTCAATCCTGTCCTGACACCAGCGTAACAACTTTCATAGCTTAGATCCTTAGCTGCACTCAACTTCTCTCAGTTGTCCACTGCACTCAACTGTCTCTTTGGTTCAGCTCAATTTGGTACTAGCAGTCCCCCTTATATAGTCCTTGCAACACTAAGAATTGTTTTCAAAAGGAGAAAACACTTAAACCTGCTGAAAAGGAAATCTCCGGACTGTGCAAATAAAGAGTTCAATGAATTGGTAATTTGTTTTAAAGAGCCAGTCATAGGTCCTAACAATCCAGATGGCTAGATAAAGGGCCTGGCATGTGCATACACAGATGCACTCACCAGCAGCTTCACACACATGGTGATGGTATAAAAAATAGAACAATATACTTTATAAGAATAGTTTGCAGAACACTGAGAAGGAACATATCGCTATACACGTATTACAAATACCTCTAAAGTTTTTCTTTGTCATTTATGTGGTATAAGAAGTTCATGCTCCAAATATAAGTTCCTATTTTCAACTTGAACTTTCCCTCAAATAGGTAATTGCAAATATCTTGGAACATATAGGAAACATAACTTAGCACTGTTAAAATGTGAACAAGACTGTGCTCATGTAATTATTTGTTGTGCATGGTGCCAAATGAATTTGTAATTTAATCACTACATCAACACCATTCACTTCTGTCTTGCTTTCATCCCTGCAAGACGCTAACCAGGATGATCATCTATCTCCATGCATCCAAAACACCAACCTGCAGGTAAGGAATGTCCATTTCCTGATGTCCTACTGCTTTGATCCAAAATTTCCAGGTTCGATCATGGGTAATTCAAGTTCAAAACAGCAGCTTATATTTGAAGCATGCATTTCTTATACTGCATAGATAATATAGGAAAACTTTTGAGGTGTTTCTGATATGAATATTGTGATAGATTCCTTGTGGGTAGAGAAAGTCATGTAAATGCAACATATGCTTTTTCAAGTGGTAAATAACTTTTCTTTATTACCATAAAAAGAACATGTCATAGCAATCCACCTTTTAAAATCTGACTATAGCTCTTTCTGTTGTATTCTTCTTATACATACAACAAAATGTATAACTGTGTAATGAAGGTGTAAACCAATTGGAAGAAAATATAGGAATAAGTGTTCATAAGAAGAGTTTTGTGGAAAGTGAGTGGAGAATATTTGGTGAATATAATCATATACATGCTTCTGTATCTTATGTCAGAATCATTGAATTTTTTCCACATTATTCTGGAGGGATGTGTGGGGCTGACATAGTTCCTAAAGCAAAAGTCCTTTATTTAACATTGGAGTACTATTAGGGTAATTTAAGGACTAGAAAAATTAAAGTAAAGTATTACTTTTAATTTGGAGTTAAGTAGTCACACTTATTTACACTCATCTTCACTTAATATTGTTGAAAAACATTGAAACATTCAACCATCAAGTTGCTGAGATGAGGACAAATACTCTCGAAAAGTTTCAGTGTTTCAGAATATTAAGTGAAGGTAAATAAGTGTGACTCAATTAACTCCAAATTAATGATGAATACTTCACTGTTAATAGTGCTTTTGTTCTTAATATTTGAAGTATTATTTGTTCTTTAGCTGAACACTGTATGGATCAGCTGTGAAGGAGAGAATCCAGCAGATGTGGAGAACATTGGGGCCATGCAGTACATCCCACAGAGAGGTTTCCCAGGCTACTTCTTCCCATTCACAAATGATGATGGCTATCTTAGTCCCTTGGTTGCAGTGTTCTTTGAAAAGCCTGTCAGTAAGTAGAATGGATTTAAAACTTAAAAGAAAATAAAGCATTATACACCTCTTCTGATGTATTCATTTAGAGACAAAACAAATCCCTTCACCAAAAAGATAGTATCATTCAACTTGCAATCTATTTTATGCATTGATGTATGAAACATCATTTTGTACATTGGGAAGAACGGTTTACCACACATTTCAAAATTGTAAAAACTTGTTCTAAATGACTGCACTTGGTATATGTTAATTACATATTCAATGGAACAAATATAGCAAACCATCTATAAGGTGTACCCTTTTCAGGATTTTATTTTATGCAAGTTTACAGTATATTCATACATAAAATAGTTTTATTTTCATATTATAGGTATTCATCCACTTATTTTGATTTACTGCAATGGAAACTTTTGTAGATGCTTTGTTTCTAAATGATTTAACCATAGATGTTTCAGCTCACTTTCTCTACTTAGCCCCATAGAGCTTATGAAAAAAGCTTGCTTGGCCCTAGGGATGAAAAAGATCACAAGTGATTTGTTGAATGCAATATATATTGTGACTTAGCCTGCTTATCACTTATCGAGTATTAGGAACAGATAAATAGTGAAGAGATAAATAAAGACAAAGGTACAGAGGAGACATGACCCAATTTAAATTTCAGAGACACTATCCAGGGGTAACAGGATTATTTTGTAACCTTCTTGCTTCCGTCAATTAAACATTCCAGAACTCTCAAAAAAACCAAAAACTCCATGACATAATAAGCAAGGGTTTTTTTTTTTTTTTTTTTTTTTGGTAATGTTTAACATCTGCTTTAACTACTTATGGCACTGCAGGTGGTGACACTGATGATACATGAATGATGATGGAGCACCGGTTGAATGCAATGGTGGGGGAAACCGGAGTACCCAGAGAAAACCCGTCCCAGCGCCGCTTTGTCCACCACAAATCTCACATGCGGTTGCTTGGGATTGAACCCCGGCCGTCTAGGTGAGAGGCGAGTGGTCTAACCAATCGGCCACGGTGCGGCCCCGATAAGCAAGTGTGGTCATATGTAAGACTATTAATGGGTGAGATAGTGAGAGTGTTTCTGCTACAACAAGAAGTGCTGTTCTATGAATGACTTGTGACATACAAGAATGCTGCCTGAGAGATTAAAGATTGACTCAACAGCGATTGAAGCAGCATTATGCTGCTGCATCCCAAGAACTGACAGTGGAAACTGACTAAATGAGATTAGTGAAGTGAAAATACCATGGTGGAGAAAATGCTGAATCTGGGTCTGTACTGACCGTTCTGTATTAATCATTTAAAGAGTTTTTACTGCTTAGAACATTTATTGTAATACAAACAAATACTATCTCCCAAAACCACAAAATATCAATTACAAAAATGTTGCTGTAGCATAGTGGTTGATTCAACAACACCTGAATTAAATATTTTTTGGCATCTAATAAAAAATACTAAATATGTGTAATTTGACAAAATCAAATAAAATTTGTAATATTTTAATTATAATATATGGATACAATACATATAAGAATTACTTATATTACAGAAAGCTTAAAGCCCTTTTGGTTACTCGAATAGCAACAATTGAAGCAGCAGAAAAAATGAGTATATGCAATATGTTAGATGATACATATCCAAGTTCATGCTATACTAAGCTCTGATCTAATAAATGCAAAGGCACCATACACAGATTCAAACCACCACCTACAAAAATGATGACCTTATAGCACCCTCGTCAGCTCTAGCTGGGTTGAGTGCTTCTAATGTTTACAATTACTAAAGTTGTAATGTAATTACCTGAACTTTACTTTACAAAATTATATTCTAACACAAAAAATATTTTTAATTATGTCAAGTTAACTTTAGAAATTAACATTGAGTCGAACTTAACACCTTTAAAATTTCACTTGTTTTTACTTGCATAGTAGTACATATGTTTCACAGAACTTGTCTGCATTCTCAACTGCTGGACTCATTTGTATCGATGCCTCTGGAATCTTGAGGATCGCCCAGAGGACATCGGATGAACTTATGGAGCGGGTTGAATTCAGCGGGAATTTCAACATTCATCAATGTTGACTCATACTTCTTCATAAAAATCTTTTCCCAAGTATCGAGTTCAGTTTGTCTTGTCACATGTTTTAGAAAATAGATGTTCTCTTTGATATTGTGGTTAAACTTTCAAAAATGGTTTACTACTGCTGATTTCTCTGTGTGCTTATATTCTGTGTGGCTGAGATGTTCTTTAAGGTGGATCATAATATTCTTTCTGGTTTGTCCTATGTATATTTTTTCACAATCTTCACATTTAATTTTGTAGATTCCTGAAATTTTTGTTGAAGGTGTTTTATTGTATCAGTTGGATTTTATTATGTTTTTGATGCAATGTCTATTTTGTGGGGCTAGCACTATGTTGTAACCATGGAAGATCTTTTGAAATTTGTTCTTCATGTACTTCGGGTGGTAAGTGAATTTTTTGAACTTTTTCTTGTCTTTATCTACTGTTAAAGTGTTATGTCTGAAATTTGTTTTTTCTGTTTTAATCTTTGTAGTTTTTTGTGTACCAATGACTTGTTAAAACTATTTTTCTCTGCCGTTGTTTCTATTTGTTTTAATTCTCTATTGTATTCTATTTCACTTAATGGGACATTGAGTAGTCTGTGTAGCAGGCTGTTTATGATGGCATGCTTATGGTTTTTGGGGTTGAAACCGTCGGCTTTAATGTGGCTGTCTGTGTGGGTGTCCTTCCTGTATATTCCAAAATCTAGTTTATTGTTGTTTCTAATGATTTTCAAGTCTAAGAAAGGGATTGCTCCATCTGACTCCTTATCCAATGAGAATTTGATTTCTGATGTCTGCAAGTTTAGTATTTTTGAAGGCGTCATGGACTAATTTTCCATTCACTACTGCTAGGATACCATCCACATATGGAACCAAGACTTGAAGATGTTGGGGAATGAAGTGGTGATTTGAATCTCAAAAAAACTCATAAAAAGATCAGCTAGGAGCAGAGACAATGGGCTACCCATCATTAAACCTGAAAAGTGAATTCTGTTTAGTTTATGATAAGATTTGTGAGCTTGATGTATTGTATAATTCTTTCTTTATCCATGTCCCAGGATTATAACCAGGTTCTGAAGAAAGTCATTAATTTATTCCATGGTATATTGGGGAAGAGTGAGTTTACATCAAAAGAAACTAAAATATCGAGTGAGCCAGCTCTATTTGTTTAAGGTACTGGATGAGCTCCAAAGAATTTTTTTATGCCTCGGCTCTCGTATCTTGGTAAACTTAAGTTTTTTTGTGAGCCATTTTGCTGCTTTGTAAAATGGTGAGTTTGTATTGTTTACAATTAATCACATTTTGTTCCCTGGTTTATGGATTTTGGGTAGTCTGTAGATTCACGATTGAAGGGTTGCTAGCTTTTAATTTAACTTTGGTGTTAAATTTGACTCATGTTAATTACTAAAATTAACATTTTGCTTCACTGTGTAACACTTTCTGTCAGGTTAGTTATTATATGTCAAGTTAGTTTGTGATATTGTTGTTCATTTACAAGCCTGATGATATTTAAGGAGTGAATGAATATAATTCAGGCAATAAAAATTGTGTTTTTTGTCTTGAGCAACATAATGTTTGTTATTGAAAGTTATTGTTATGCATCAGATACAGGAAATCATTTTGTTTACAACTACATCTTGTCTACTATTGGGTCAATATAATTGACATAATCAATTTTTTTTTCTTCTTGTTGTTGAACACCCTTTAACGTAGTAGGTCATATCAGACAATAAATTAATTTTGTCATCGTAGTATAAGGGAAAACCCAGAAAAAATAAAGTAAATTGCATAATAAAATGTTTGTATTGCTGTTTTGTTTATTCATTTTAGGCACTTTAACTAGTATATAGACTCTTTTTATTTTCTGTTCTAGAATGTCATCAGATTAATCAGCCAAGCTTTTAATAGCTCCTGGGGTCATGATCATATGCCACATTTTCCCCGCACATACCATCTTAAGGATAAAAATGCATAGGATGAACAGACGAGGTCAACTAGAACCATTATTATTTCACAAATTACAAACCGCTTACCTTTTCAAAGATGATGTTAGAAATGTTCTCATTGGGCTCAAAGACAGGCATTGCTGCATCTTAACAGATTATTAAAGACATATTACAATTCTTCTTGGCATAATATGTTGGTTATTTCTTTCTGTATATATTATTTTGTAGTTCTTGTAATGTTCAGGGATTAGATTTATACACTTTCTCGCTTTTTGTGCTGGCCCAAACCTCACTACTGCTTACTTCAATAACTTTGAGAGAAACTTTCTTGGCAAATGTTCTAATTGCGTACCGATATCATCAATCTTTTCCTTTGTCAAAATGTGACATTTTTTTTTTTCTTTTCAGTGCAACGCTGATCCCGAACCTTTAAATTTCTTGACTATTTTATGAATTAGGGGGATCAATATCAGGAAAGTGTTCCCGAAATGCTCTATGACAGAGACAGAAGTTCATGTTTTATAAAGCTGTAACAAATGAAGTTTCTAGTATATTGGACTATCCATGACTTCTTAAGACAACTGAAAACCACTAAAGAACATTCACAACTGCCTTTGCTTATCATATATATGGCGTGAATCAGAAGGTTACACAATGTGATGCAATAGCAGGAACTGCAATCTCAGCCACTCACACAGATATGGTGCCACTAGGCCAGTTAAACAGTAGCATCATATAGTTTAACTCTAGACTAGCTTCTATCCATAGTTACAGGTCAATAACTTATTTAGTTTTCAAATGACAGCATTTTAAACAGGATAACTTTAGTTTTCATGAAAATGGAGGATTTGGAAAAACAAGCACTGATTAAATACTTCAATTTGAAAGGCTTAACGCCTAAAGAAATCAAAGAGGAAATGGGCAGTACATTGAAAGCCTCTGCCCCTTCATATTCAATGATTAAAATGGGACTTACAAGCACTAGTGATGAGCCTTGCTCTAAACACACCCTGTAGAAGTGACAACTCCAGAGATCATTGAAAAATGTCATTGTTTAGTATTGGAAGACCACAGATTAAAGTTGTTTGAGATAGCAGAGGCTGTAAACATATCAAAAGAACATGCAGGTAATATTTTAAGTAATGTTTTGGGCTTTTACAAGGTCTGTGCATGATGGGTGTGGCGTTTGTTGACACCTGATCAAAAGTTGCAAAGGAAAACTGTTTCTGTTAAGAATGTGGAGCTCTACTATAAAAATCCCAGTGAATTTTTGAGATGGCTTATTACCATGGTTGAAACTTGGATACATCACTACACCCCAGAAAGTAAATCACAGTCAAAACAGTGGATTGGGCCAGGTGAACCAACTCCAAAAAAGACAAAGTCAATTTTGTCAGCTAACAAGGTTATGGCAAGTGTTTTGATTGATTACTTGGAAAAGGGTAAAAATATCACTGATGACTACTATGCAAGCTTACTGCAATGTTTGAGTGATGAGGTGAAAAGAAAAAGACCTCATATGGCAAAAAAACAAATCTTGTTTCATCGTGACAATGCTCCGGCCCATTGTTCAGTCATTGCAATGGGAAAAATGTGTGAATTAAAGTTTGAATTGCTTAAACATCCACCTTATTTGCCAGATTTAGCACCCAGTGACTACCACCTGTTCCCAAACCTCAAAAAATTTCTTGAAGGACGAAGATTTCACAGCAACGAGGAGGTCATTGGTACGTTAAACAGCTATTTTGAGGACCTTGATAAATTACACTACAGAGATGGTTTAATTAAATTAGAACACCAATATAACAAATGTATTAGCGTTTCTGAAGATTATGTTGAGAAAATAAGTAAAAAAAAAATTTAAATGCTGTTTTCATTGAGAGGCCTGGGACTTATCAACCGATCCTAGTATTTTTACCAGAACCAGTCATATAGTAATAACTCTTTCATAATCACTCTTCATAACTGATAAACAAAAAGAAATTTCACTCATCCCAAACTAGCCTTTACATGGAAAACATTGTTCCGGAAAGCTGGAATTCATGAGGTTACAAAACGGAGATGCAGCTATGCCAACATAACAGGTATGAAAACAAATTCAAACCCATATATGATTGATAGTTCTAGACAGAGGAAAATGCTCGTGTACCTTTACCATGCAATCAAATGACCTGTGCAAAATGTTCAGTGGATGAGAATGTAAAAATAAAGAAAAACGCTGTAGAGTTGAGTGTACCGTGTCCAAAGATAAGATAAGATTTTTACTCCCCAAAAGAATTACATGAATTCAAAGGCTTCGTCAGGTAACAAATTACAATTTACATTTCTGTAATACAACTTACAACTAGTATGTACAATTTAAAGAAAAACGAGATATTAATAATTTACACAATGGTTAATACAAGTTTAGGAAAATACAGTAGTCATGAAATCATTTATACTGTAGAACATGTGGGCTAAGAGATGGTTTTTAACTTTATGTTTGAGCTGTTTCTGATTTAAGAGTTTCCAGTTACCCGGTAGCTTGTTATAGAAAGATAAAAGAAAAAAAAAGCAAAAAAAAACAAAAAAAACAAAGTGTTAATTTTAGGCGAATAATTGCTAAAATTTTGCAATGATAAATGCAAAGAAGAAGGTCATCAAGTATTGTGTTACCCTGGAATCAAAACAATAGAATTGAAGCATAAAGTGCAAGATTTAGATTTAAAAGAAGATCAACCCGAAGTAGTTGCTTGTCATTTTGGAATAAACTGTATCACTAGATGCCTGGATGCTGAAGAAATAATGGGTGACACAATAGATATAGTTAACTACATAAGAACGTAAATACAAAGATTATTATAAGTGGTATAATTTGTAGAAGGGATGTGAGTGAAAGGAAAATAAGAAGAATCAATTCCAAACTGAGTTGGATGTGTAAAGTGAAGAAGTGTGTAACGTTGGATGGAAACTGGCTTGACAATTATGATGAAGTAAAGATGGCGTGCACATAAATTTGGGGTGAGTGGTTATGCAGTATAATATCCTCAACACGACAGGAAAACTAACAAATTTGGAGGTGGAAGAAAAGTGTAAAAGTAAATGTAAAGTGAAACTGGTTAAAGAAAATCAAGATAAAGACACAAGTTTTAGCTTAGCACAAGATATTAACACTGAGCATTTATTCCCCATCAATAACTATGTCAATTCAATTAACCTTCTGAAATCTCTCCGTGTGTTGTGAAACAAATGACACTAGAAATAATAAATTTGCCAATGAATGGCTACATGTTTATACTGACGGTTCTAGCTTACCAAATTACAGTGGTACTAGTGCAAATGCAATATGCCCTCTCTTCTCTTTCTACAAAAGATTAAGTTTAAATACTACAAATTTTAATGGAGAGATTTCGGCAAAACGTACTACATCATATAAATAAATTTGAAAAAGTTGTACTATTATCTGACTCTAAAGCAGCTATTATATCCATAACTTCTGATGTAACACCTAATAAATTAAATTTGCAGAATGCCACAAAATCATAAAAAAACTAATGAATTTAAATAAAAGATTAATACTTCAATGGATACCAGCACATTGCAAAATACAGGGTAATGAAATGAGCCAAGAAAGGTAGTAAAATTACATCAAATTCATCTGATCCAATAAGTTATCACTCTATCAAAAGAATCATTATATCAACATATAATAACAAAATTAAAGAAGATAATGTATTACAAACAAAAGGAAAACCATGGCAAAATTTATGTAATAACACGACCAGAATCACTACATTACCAAGAAAATCCTCTGTAGCAACTTTTAGACTCCTAACAGGCCATGACTGTCTCAATAAACATTTATTCAGGATTGGTATAGTGAGATCTCCTCTGTGTCCTTTCTGTACACTTAAAGAAGATATGGATGGAAACCAACCTCTGCGCTGCCCAACCTTTAGTCAACATGATAATATAGCATCAAAATACTGGAATGCAAGAGAGCGAATGGCTTCACTGCCAACTGCTCAACATTATATACCAACCATATTAACCTTCACCTATCTGCAATAAACTCCAAGAATTAGTTTTCTTACAAAACTTTTAAGTGTGATATTTTATGCATAAATGAACATTGGCTCAATCATGAAGGAATTTATTTATATGTGCCTGGTTATTAAATATGTGACATCTCTTGTAGATCCTATAAAAACCATGGTGGTGTAGCAATATATGTATGAAATCATTTTAATGAGCACTATAAACAACTTAATCCTTAATTTATAATTATAAGACATAAATAAAATAAAAATAAAATAAATCTAGATGCACAATATGTAAGATTATCTAGGACACATAATAGCTATAAACACATAGGTTTAAAACTATATAATAAATTGCCAAGTACAATTAGAACTTCAGAAAAAATATTTTATGACTTATTAAAAATGGTTAATTGAGAATGATATAGATTAGTATTGATGAATTTGAGGAAAAATGTAAATATCACTTCAGTACATGTCATCTAACTTGTATAGAAGTTATGTAACTTTGAATTGACAAAATCTGTTGTAATTAAGTAATGATTGAAATAAATTTTATTTGTATTTATATTCATTTTCTCAAAAAAAATTTCTAGTGATTTGAATTAAAATAAATATATTTAAGACATTTGTATGCAAAATAAAATGTATTTCACAACTTTTTTGTGAATAGCTATTAAGTCTTTATTTTTGTACAATTGGTACCTAACTATAAGCAATAGACATAATCTATCTGTAAATCTCATTAAAACTCTCCCATAAACAGAGATGACACTGCCATAACAAATTTGCTTTCATTTTTCAGCTGGTGTGCTGATCAACATAGAATGCAAAGCATGGGCCCACAATATAATCCATGATCGTGCAGAGAGACGAGGATCAGTTCATTTTGAGCTAATGGTTGACTAATGTGATAAGTAGTAAATAAGAGAACTTATGCTAGAAAAGGCTGCACCTTGCTGCAGTGTTATTGGAAGAATGGTGGCCGGGAAGCAGGGATGGAAAGAGACAAATAAGATGCATTAGATCTTAACTCAAAATTACTAGTACTTACAGTAGTACAGTAAAATACTATTCTAGTGCTGGTTAGACAGAAATCCACTTTGAGCCATCAAAGCTTATATTTTATTTGTTGATGTTATTGCTCAGAAAGTGGATATTCAAGTTTAAAATTTCAATTTTTATTAGATAGCAAATGATATTTATGTGCCATAGGGCTTTCTTTCCTTCTTTTTCTTTTTCAAGCAGTGGTAAAATTTGATGTATTCACCAGACATTTTGTTTTATAATGCTGTACATACATCACCTCATTCATTACCTTGTATTTATTGTGTTATTAATTAAAAGTTACTATAAATGTAATTTATGAGCTATGATTTTGTATTGTTTGAAAAGTTTTTATTTTTAATACAATATGCTTGGATATAGCTGATAAGATCTGCATTTAACCGATGCTGCTGTTTTAATGTATGAAATAGAGAAGTTCAGTTTGCGATTGTGAACAAAGACTTGCTATGAGCATTAACATGTCCTTAGTGGTGAGGTACACAGATGTACCTTTTGCTAAAATCTGCATATTACTGTTTTACTACACAATAATATACAATTATCAAAATAGTTATAGCTATGCCAGTGTTTGTAAATGAGAAACAAAAACTAAGTACAGTACTTAACATTCACAACTTATTTTTATGAGAAACTATTTTATGTGTACTTTTGTCCAAAAGAATTGATGTCAACACTGTTTTCAAGCACCTTCATTTTATCCATACCTGCATTCTAAAGCTCATTCACAAGATCTGCTGAGCAAAAGCAAGCAAAAACCTGTGTTTCAAATTAAAAACCAAAGTATTTGCAGTATTATAAGATTGAGCTGTACATGAAACATGTACAATGGGGTCCAAGGCTTGAGTTTTACTTAACCATGAGAGTGTCATTTCATTAACAATAAAAGTTTGCACAAGCCATTCACCATTTTCCAGCATATAAATTGTTGTCACTACAACCACCATCATAACAAGAGCATGCACTTTGTTAGTTACCTTGTACTGTTAGATAGACTGGTCCAGAAGCAAATGTTGCACATGAAGTTGTTGACTTGTTTCTTTATGTACATTTTAACATTTTGTGAAGAAATGATGTATGATGTCAATGAAATTGTATGATTTCTCTTCGATGGAGCAATAAATGTTCTTTAGATGAATGGCTTTTTTATTTCTGTTATTTGCAAATGATTGTAGTGTTCTTAAATTTTAATTGAATGTTTCAATTCAAACAGAAAACACAGGGTGCTTGGTTGTGAAATTCTCAGGTAAGGGCAGGGATTTGTCTTGTTATGAATGCCATTTGAAGAACTTCCCATGTACAGGTATATTTTATGGCAGAGCTAGGCCTTAGGATAAAAATATTATTACAGCGTTTTTTTTTTTTTATTTAGTATGCCATGTTTAGCTATGGACATCTATATTCCTTCCATTCTGACCTATATTAACACTTCTCATTGATTGAAGAGAGCTATTATGAAGTTCTCAGGGTTTTGGCTACTGGCTCCCAGTCAAATGAGCAAAAACAATTACCATTCCTGATTCCTGGGCAGATTTAGTTTAATCCTCATAGTGCCGCAAGCCAATCTGGTCGGCTTTGTGAAACCAGATGAAGAATACCAAAGGCCCACTATGCATACCTGGCTTCTGGTGCCAGGGCATTTTAAGGGAGAAATAACTAAGTATTATCAAAATTGTATAAAAAATATGTTTAATAGATACAATGTTATAATAAGTGTATTGCCCTGGTAATGCCTTTCTAAGAACAAAAGTTGAAAATTCCTTACATTATGAATTACTATTCCTGCACACATAAATAATAAAGCTTTAAATAAAGCATGAGTTAATAAATGAAAAAAAGCCAAATCATAAAATCTTATCGATAAAATTCTTATTATTAAACCTAATTGTGTTAATGTAGACAAAGCAATAATTTTTTTTAAATCATACTCAAAATTAACACCCATATAAAATTCAGTTTAGCTATATCAAATGAATTATTTATATATTTTTAAACAAATAAATATCCATTAACATTCAAAGTTATTTGATTGTTATAAAATTTATGTCAGAAGTAATGAATCTGTGAAGATACAATTGAATACTCACAAATATTTCATTTTGGTAACAAATTTAGGAACATTGGGGTTTAACTATGCATCATGCAGTCATTATTGTCTTCTTTCACTTTAAATATTAAAATTTCACTAATTAATGAACAATTCAAATATGTTAAAAAAATAAAGTGATATAACAAAATAACAAATGCCTTAGAAATCATTATCTTCACACATTTTGCACACTTACGAGTGGCTGCATACTATACATTGCAATTTTCATTGCACAACTTCTCTTCATTGATATCCGCTGGCTGTAAAAATATCATGAGAATCACTTGCCATTTTGCACAAGGTAAAGTCGCACACATCATATCATTATAAACCAACCAGTCAAAGATAAAATGTTGAACCTTCCCAAGGCATGAATTCCATCAGTATAGATTCTAGAAAAATAGTAGTACTATAAAAAATTTTGCATGCTGACATATATATCTCATTAAAACATGCAATTTATGTCATATACCTTTTTTTATGGTTGACCATATCTGAGATATTCCCTGTTATTGGTTTCAATTTTAAACTATGCAACATTTTTAAAATCTTTTAAAAGATTTAACCATCACTTTAATCCAGTGTATTCTCTTATTACCCTTCTGCTTATAAAGAACAAAGTAATAATGCTTATTTCTGCTTATGTTTATTTTGATTAGCATGGTAAAGAATAATTTTTGTAATAATTTGTTTGGAGAACAGATAGAGAAAATTATATGACTGGAACACATCAGATTTTTAAAATAATGAATGCTTTCTCTAATATTCAGTATAAAAGTTTACTTATTTATGTGCAGATCTATATATACAAAAGGATTTTTCTCCACTCTTATTATTTCATAATTAAACTTCAGCTTATTTACAACGCAAAAACTCATGCTCCTTATGTCCTTTCTAGATAAGAGAAACATTAACGCACAGCATTTTTGATTCAGAAATATTTATACATTTTGTACTCTTCTTTTCAAATTAAAAAAAAAAAAAAAATCACAAAATTCCTCGTTTTATAAAATACACAAGTGCCAAATTTCAGGAGGGACACACATAAATGAGTAATTAAAAATGACTTACCCAGTTGGATATTGGATTTTGTGCCACTCTGTAGGCTGGCTGCTGGTCAATGCAGCATCATGACAGAACCTTCTCATGGTGTATGGCTGTGCAGTTGCTACAGTATCAGTTTATGCATTACTATGAACACGCTTATTTTAAGCAAAGATTACTTAGGTAAATATACGTTGTAACACAACAAGCTAAAGCAATTTTTATACCTCAAACAAAATAGGCTAATTCTTATGCAAAATGACTCGCTGATTCCAAAAATGCCTCTTAAATCTGTATCACATATCGTTTTTGATATATTCTTTATTCTTTTATAAGAAGTGTGGTATGATACCAACTCATGTTAACTTAATTTAAAATAATAGCCATTTTATTATTGAATAATATTTTTACTTTCTCCATATGCACTATGTACATAGTATATAGAGAAAGTATTGCACTCCACCAAAAATTCGATACCAAGATTTCACCAGAAATATATGTTTTAGGGTCCCCAATATCCAAAAAAGGCATTTTCACAAAAAGGACTGTGTGTGTGTGTGTCCGTGAGCACGATAACTCAAAAACTAAAAGTCGGTAAAATACCAAACTTGGTATTTAAGTTTAGTATCTTCCAGGGATGCGACACGAAGATTTTGAGAAAAATCCTCCCACCCCCAACTACCCTTTACATGGAACTTTTTTCGAAAATTTTGATTTTCTCAAAAATGGCTTTAACGATTTTGATTAAAATTTCGGATATTAAACATATTTACCTGACAAATGAAATGTATATCTTGAATTTTCTGGGAATAGCCTCTGAAGAGTAGTTTATTCTGAATGAATTTTACTAAATTTTGAAGAACTGCTAAACCGTAAGAGATGGACAAAAACTTACTACACAAAAAGTGTAGAGCACATTAAAACACACACTTTATGTTATATACATTTTTTTCGTGGAGTTCGTCGTTTTTGTGACATTTCTTATTTTTGGTTTCTGCTATGAAATAAGTATACTTTTCTCATACTGGAACTTGTCAACTCCTATCCATATAATGTGACATTTCTTATTTTTGGTTTCTGCTATGAAAAACGTATACTTTTCTCATACTGGAACTTGTCAACTCCTATCCATATAAACAAAGGAACTTCATTGAATTAGCAACCAGCTTTTGACTATCACTTTAACCTATGGTTGTCCCTTATTTTGCTTCTACTTACAAGAGAATAATAAGACTATTTCTGCTAATTTTGTCTGATTAGCATAAAGTAAATAGAAGTATAAGCTTTTTAAGAATTATTTGTTGCAGGGATATGGAGAAAGTCATGTGAACGGTACACATCAGATTTTTCACATAGCAACTAGTTACTTTCTCTAGCCCCGTATGTACTGTGTACATAGGAATAGAGAAGTATTGCATTCCACCTAAAAATTCGATGTTAAGATTTCACCGGAAATACATGTTTTAGGACCTCAAATCCAAAACAGCATTTTTAGAAACAGGTCCGTGTGCGCGCACGCGTGTGTGTATGTGTGTATCTCTCTGTTTGTGTGTGTGTCTGTGGACAGCATATCCCAAAAACGAAAAGGCGATTAAATACCAAAGTTGGTATTTAAGTTTGGTGTCTTCCAAGTATGTGACATGAAGATTTTCAAGAAAATCCTCCCTCTTCTAACTACCCTTTTACATGGAAAAATTTTCGAAAATTTTGTTTTTCTTAAAAATGGCTCTTACGATTTTGATTAAAATACCACATATTAAAGCCATTTCTATTACAAATAAAATGTATATATTGCATTTTCTAGGAATAGCTTCTAAAGACCTGTTTATTCTGAATTAAAATTTGCTTAATTTGGCATAACTAGTAAACCGTAAGAGATAGACAAAAACTTACTATACAAAAATGTAGATCTTGTTATACTTGTAAATAAAATGTATATTATTTGAAATAACTAGAGAAATTTTCATCACAAAAATTAATCAGTATATTGTTTTCTATAATGGACAACATTTTTATCTTGAGCCTTAATTGATTTATGGCCCTCAGGTCCACAGCCAACCCTCCTTTATCATGCTCCTTTTTGTGTCTTTCATTTCATGTGTTATGTTGTATTGGATTTTTCTTTTAGTTCATATTTAGCTGTGAAAGTGCATTGTAGTTAATTCACGGTGCTAAAGAAAGGTTACAGAGTAGGCATAGGAAATATACTAATGATCCCATTAACTTTTTTTATACAACAATTTTAATGAAAGGGTTTTTTGGAACAGTGATACGCATGAATAGAATATTTCTGAGTTGGGTTTGTAACACTTAAGTATCACTTACACTATAGTTTTTCTAGACCGGTTGGCTTTGATGGTTTCCAACTGAATTTCCACAGGGTGTTTTATGTTGAGGTCTATGGTGGCTGAGTGACAAACCTTCACAATGTATTCTGTGGCGGCAATTCAAACTTGAATAGGTAGCATTGGTTTTTAACGATATGGATTTTCTCCCAGACGTCAAGTTCTGCTGCATATCTGGTGGGTTAGTAGAACAAAATCAGCAATGACTGATTTGTCAGTTTGTTTGTATTTTACTGCTCTCATGTGTTCTTTAAGTCTTGTTTCAAGGTGTCTTTTTTTTTTTTTTTTTTTTTTTTTTTTTTTTTTTTTTTTTTAACAATGTAAAATTTGTTGCAATCTGTACAATTTATTCTGTAGATTATTGATTTTTTGTGTTCTGGGATTTGGTCTTTTAGGTTGTTGCAGAGCATTTTTTGTAGGCTGAATTTATTTTGGATGGCAAGTGGGATTTTATGTTTTTTTTGAATGGTATAGTTTTGGGTGAAAAGTAAACCTTTTGAAGCAATGCTTATCTATTCGTGGGCTCAATTTTGTGGTGTCTGTAATTAATTTCCATTGTTTGAATTTTTTATTATTTTATCTATTAAGTTTTGGTTAAAGCCATTTTTTTTTGCTGTAGATATTATGTGTTTATATTCTGTGTTGTATTCTTCATCTTTTAATAGCATGTAGACCAGTGGCGAATTCTCTTAAACACTGCATACACCACCGGTGTACTAAACTTGAGGGGGTTCAAAATGACTCTCAATAAACATGCAAAATAATCAGAATTTTAGGTATGTCACTTAATCTAAATACGAAATGATCGCAAGTTTGTGCGGTTAAATGCACATCTACCTCACCACAAGTTAAAACGATAACCATGCTCACACCATTCGCTGTTCTAGGTAAGGCCAGCACTGTGTGCGCACGCATCTACTCCAACAAGTTGAAGTGACCGCACTCTCACTTCTCCACTAGAGAGGTTTAATTGCCAGCTGTTGGCTGTCAAAATGCACTGCTAAATTTTGCGATTGACAATTGTTTTTAGTCTATATTTATGTTATTTTGCTGTAAGTTTTTGTGAAAATGACCGATATAAGTGTTGCTGAAGCTAGTGTTTCTTGTGACTGTGCAGTAGAACATGTGTTAAAGACTGGATTTTGGAATTTTGAGTTTTCTGAAAAACTTAAAATAAAAAACAATGGCAGCCCCACTCCCGAACTACCAGGTCTGATTGCAAAATGTCAATACAGAAAACGATAGTATAACAGACATTTCTGCGTTAGCAATTATTCTAGGTACAAGTGGTTAACTGGTTGCCCCAAATTAAACAAACGCTATTGTCTTCTATTTAGTAACGACAAAAGCAGTATCACATGGTGGCATTTTTTGTTGTTGTTTTTTTTTTATTTATTGACACTGTTTAACTGCTGTGGTTCTCATTGTCCCATTCTAAATTGGGCATGAAAGACTGCTTAATTTTGCTCAGAGACCACTATCATGCTTGAGGTTCTTTTACGTGCCGTAAATCTACGACATGGAACTCACAGCTTTACTTCCCTTACGAAGGAAGCCATGCTAAGGATATTTACACCCGAAAAAATCCATGGTCCTCTGCCAGGTTTGAACCTGTGACCTTGAGTATATGTAGTCAGCATGGTAACCATTACACCACGAAGGGCGACGTACCACATGGTCTCAAGAAGGATTCGACAATATAGTTTCTCTAACTGGTTCATTAAGTAAACATGAAAAAACAAAAAATAACATATTTTGTGCATTCACTCTTTGTAATTTTGGCAATACACCAGTAGACCTGCAGCTAAATGCTCAGAAATCATTACAAATGTCAAAGCATAATGAAATGTTAAAAAAGAACAAAGAAATGTTGAATAGGCTCATTGATATTGTTTGTCACTTAGGAAAGCAGGAATTACTTTTAGGCCACACGATGAGTCAGAAAGTTCCTTTATTAGAGGTAATTATGTACAAACATTGGATTTACTTAGCATGTATGATCAACTTTTAAATGATCTGCGGAGACACTTTACAACCATGCACTTACAACAGTTAAAGAACTTAATATTTGTAAGAAACTTGTCGCTCAGACATATGATGGTGCGGCCACAATGTCTGGCCAATTAAGGGGTCTGCAATCTAAAATAAAAGAGGCATTTCCACAAGCATTATTTGTTCACTGCTACTGTCATATTCTGAATTTGGTTCTGCAACAGGCAGCAATGTGTACTGATAAGTGCAGAATTTTTTTTCAAACTCTATCAGGGCTCTGTAACTTCTTTAATCAATCCATTAAAAGAACAGAAGCTTTGTGTGCTTTTATGAATAAACAGTTACCAAAAGCGGCTCCAACAGGCTGGAACTTCAATTCACACCTTGTCAATACTGTAAAGAGCAACAAGATAACCTGAATTCATGACAGAACCAGAAAACAATGTTGATTGGGAACCTGATACATTGGTTAAAGCACAAGGTTTTCTTTATTTTTTGGCTTGGTTGGATACTGTCTTCCTCCTCAAAACGTTTTCGGATATTCTATGAAATTTTGAATAATGTGCTCTGACAAATACAAAATAGGTTTTCCGACTATGAAAGTTTTCATTTCTTTGCTCTCCTTGATTCCTCAAAATTCAAGAATTACAGAACATCTTTTCCTGATTACCATTGCTAAAAATTGTTGGACATCTATGGCTCAAATTTTGATTCGGTATGTCTGAAAAATGAACTTAGTGTTGTGTACTCTTTTGGTGATAATTTTAAAGGAAAGTCAGTTGGTGAAATACTGAAAATTATGAACGAAAGAGATCTGGTGAGGGCTATGCCTGAAGTTTACAAATTAGCTTGTCTAATTCTAAGTGTACCAGCAACTACAACTTCTGTTGAACGGTCATTTTCCACTTTAAATCGAGTGAAATCTCACTGTCGGTCTACAATGGGCCAAGAAAGATTATCCTCTTTGTCAATAATGTCCATAGAAAAACAGTTACTTTGTATGCCTCAGAAGGATGCTCATGAGAATTTCATGCAAGCTGTAATGGAACTATTTCTGAAGAAATCTCGTTGATTGGAGCTAACATTCCAGTAAACTGATAAGTACTACTACTAAAATAAACAATAATTTACATATACAGGTGTCCCTCGCATTACGCAAATAATTAGTTCACATGAATTATCATGTAACACAAAAGATGTGTAAAGTGAATGTGATAATAATATGGGCTATTTCAAGGTATACACAAAAAAATGTGTTTTAAACAGATGCATCTATTTATGTAATTTGCACAGTGTTAAAATCAGCATTTTTTTAAAATTGCTTTACCGAAAACGCGTAAAATGAGATCGCGCATATCGAGGGATGACCATATTTTATAGACTAAAAAAACTTTGACAAATTACTGACCACGAATCGCCACTGGTGTAGACCAGTCATTGGGTGAGGCTATTTAATACTGCAAGTTTGTGTGCTATAGGATTGTGGCCTTAATTCCTTATATAGTTGTCAGAGTGTGTGGGTTTGTGATAGGTACCAAAGGTTAGTTTGTTACTTTCTCTGATTATTTTCATATCTAGAAATGGAAGGTGGTTATCTTTTTCTATTTCTGTTGTGAACTGTATTACTTTCTGTTGTATGATAAGCAATTTGAGGGAGCCTGTATGAAACGTTTGGGGACTATGGCAAAGATGTCATCAAGATGTCAAGTCTTGAAGCTATGTGGGAATACTGTGTTTCCTGGTAGCTGATGTGAAGGTCTTCCAAAAGTGGTGAAATTGGGTTACCCTTTGTAAGGCCTGTAGTTTGTTAGTAAGTCCTGTTGTTGAAGGTGAAGTAATTCTGATCTAGGCAAAGTTTAGTTAAGTTGAGGTTGTCTTCTAATTTTTCTTTTTCTATTTTATTGTGAGCTAGCCAGCTTTCTAGGTGCTTAACATCTGAGGAAGGGTATGTTTGGGTACATTGCTGTGATGTTGAAGGATACTAAGGTGTTTTCAGGTTTTATTTCAAGGGTTGATTTTGTTGATAGATCCTGCAAGTTTTTTATGCTTAAGCTGGAATATTTTGGTAATGATGTGAACTTCTGCATTTGAGGGACAGTATGTAGAAGACAATTGGTTGACAATTGGTCTAATGGCATTGCCTGTTTTGTGGAGTTTTGGAAGGGCATAAAGTTTGGGTAAAATAGGGTGGTTTGGTTTCAATCTGGTTTTTGTGCTGTTTGGGACTGTTTTGGTTGCTTTTATGGTAAGGTTGAAGTCTTTCATGTATTGCTTCAATGGATCTGTTTTGATTTCCGTGAAAATATTATCTTGTAACATATTTTCAACTCTGGCAATATAGTCGGATTTATCTAATATCGCTATTGTGTTGCTTTTATCTGCTTTGGTATATATTACAATTTCGATTTTATGTTCTTGAGGATTTTTTATTTGGAACATTATTTCTGGTGGTTGTGATCTATTTCACATTCATTTTTAATGGTTGTTTTATCCTCTTCTTTTAAGTTGCATATGCTATTTCTGTGTCTGCTATTAGGTCTTCTGCCTGGTTGGAGTAGATTATACATTTTTTAGCTTGGTTAAGTAATGAAATTTCATTGCTGGAGAATGTTTGAGTGGACATGTTTATAACTTGGTTGGATGGAGTGGTTTTTATGTGGTGAGTTTTCTTTTTACTTTCTCCATACGCACTATGTACATAGTGTATAGAGAAAGTATTGCACTCCACCAAAAAATTCGATACCGAGATTTCACCGGAAATATATGCTTTAGGGTCCCCAATATCCAAAAAAAGCATTTTCACAAAAAGGTCTGTGTGTGTGTGTGTGTGTGTGTGTGTGTGTGTGTGTGTGTGTGTGTGTATCCGTGTGTCTGTGAACACGATAACTCAAAAACGAAAAGTCGGTAAAATACCAAACTTGGTATTTAAGTTTAGTATCTTCCAGGGATGTGACACGAAGATTTTGAGAAAAATACCCCCACCCCCAACTACCCTTTACATGGAACTTTTTTCGAAAATTTTGATTTTCTCAAAAATGGCTCTAACGATTTTGATTAAAATTTCGTATATTAAACATATTTACCTGACAAATAAAATGTATATCTTGAATTTTCTGGGAATAGCCTCTGAAGAGTAGTTTATTCTGGATGAATTTTACTAAATTTTGAATAACTGCTAAACCGTAAGAGATAGACAAAAACTTACTACACAAAAAATGTAGAGCACATTAAAACACACAATTTATGTTATATACATTTTTTCGTGGAGTTCGTCGTTTTTGTGACATTCCTTATTTTTGGTTTCTGCTATGAAAAACGTATACTTTTCTCATACAGGAACTTGTCAACTCCTATCCATATAGACAAAGGAACTTCATTGACATAGCAACCAGCTTTTGACTATCACTTTAATCTATGGTTGTCCCTTATTTTGCTTCAACTTACAAGAGAATAATAAGACTATTTCTGCTAATTTTGTCTGATTAGCATAAAGTAAATAGAAGTATAAGCTTTTTAAGAATTATTTGTTGCAGGGATATGGAGAAAGTCATGTGAATGGTACACATCAGATTTTTGAGGTTAGGTGTTGTAGTTTTGTTTTGTTGTAAACACAGATTGTTTAGTTTCTTCTTTAGTTTCGGTGTTCTCTTGCTCATCTTCCTGCTTAAAATTCGTAGAAAATTAATAACGAAATTTTGCCATGCAATGTATCCAAGGGTGTTTGTAATTTTGCATAGGTTTGTTTCGTTCAAGGTGCATTACTTTTTTATCTGCTGATTTTTGTTGGGGAGTGTTGTTTCTGAGTTTTACGATTCTTGTTATACTGTTTGGTGTTATTGGCATGCCATGCAGAGATTGATGAAGCCTATGTCCGCACATGTTTTTTCTTTTTTCTTCCAATTGTAGATATTTCTTGAACAGTGGCGAATTCTTCTATATACCGCATACACTGCCGGTATACTAAACTTGTGAGGGTTCAAAACGAATCTCAATAAACATGCAAAATAATTAGAATTTTTGTATGTCATCAGTTTTTAGTCTGTATTAGTGTTGTTTTGCTTGTAATTTTTTGTGAAAATGACCGATGTAAGTGTTACTGAAGCTAGTGGTTCTTGTGACTGTGCAGTAGAACAAGTGTTGACTGGATTTCAGAATTTTGAATTTTCTGAAAAACTTAAAATAAAAAGCAACGGCTGGCCCACTCCGAACTACCAGGTCTGATTGCAAAATGTCAGACAGAAAAGAGAGTAAAACAGACATTTCTCATTAGCAATTATTCTAGGTACAAATGATAACTGGTTGCCCCAAATTAAACAAACTCTATTGTTGGCCATGTCTTCTTTTTAGAAACGACAAAAGCAGTACTTTGTCGACTTAGTCTTATTACTTGCTTCCTTGTAAGTAGAAGGGAAATAAGGGAGTACCATAGGTTAAAGTGATAGTCAAAAGCTGATTGCTATATGACTGAAGCTCCTTTGTATGGACAGGAGTTGACAAATTCATGTGTGAGAAAAGCATACGTTTTTTAAAGGTGAAATACAAAAAAGGAATAACTCAAAAACGATCAACTCCACGAGAAAAATGTATATAACATAAATTGTATGTTTTAACGTGCTCTACACTTTTTGTGTGGTAAGCTTTTGTCTGTTATGGCTGTTTGGTTAACTATACAACAAAAGAACTTGCATCCGCTATTTTTGTGGCTATTCTCCAAGATGAGTGCTCTGACATAGTAAACAAATCCCAACTCTCTACCATTTTACACTACGTGGACAAATGGGGGAAGTTCAAGAAAGGTTCATGGGCTTTACAAACGTCGGTGTAAACAGATCTGCTGAGGCACTTTACCACCATGCACTAATAACAGTTAAAAGGTTTAATATTGTAAAAAACTTTTCGCTCAGACATATGATGGTGCTGCCGTAATGTCTGCTCGATTAGGTGGTCGGCAATTTAAAGTAAAAGTGGCATTTCCACAGGTATTATTTGTTCACTGCTACTGCCATATGCTGAATTTGGTTCTGCAACAGGCAGCAATGTGCAGAATTTTTCAAACTCTATCAGGGCTCTCTAATTTCTTTTCTTATTCAACTAAAAGAACGGAAACTTTGCATGCTTTTATGAATAAAAGGTTACCAAAAGCGGCTCCAACAGGCTGGGACTTCAATTCACGCATCAGTACTGTACAAGAGCAACGAGATAACCTGATTTTATTCTTTAAATTCATGACAGAACCAGAAAACAATGTTGATTGGGAACCTGATACATTGGTTAAATCAGAAGGTTTTCTTTATTTTTTGACTCAGTTGGATACTGTCTTCCTCCTCAAAACATTTTCGGCAATATTTGCTCATACCGACGTTCTCATCTACATATTACAAGAAAAGTCTATGGATATTGCATATTGTCATTCAAAAGTAATCCAGACTAAAAACACTTTAGAAGAGCTAAGAAGAGAAGGGTTCCAGAATATTTGTTGAAGCATTTCTACTGAAGTGATATATGAACATGCACAAAAGAAAAGGAAGAATAATGAAGTAAGTGAAGTTACTGAGGTTATATTCAGGAGGATATTCTATGAAATGTTGGATAATGTGCTCTATCAAATATAAAATAAGTTTTCCGACTATGAGAGTTTTCATTTCTTTGCTCTCCTTGATTCCTCAAAATTCAAGAATTACAGAACGCCTTTTCCTAATCACTATCGCTCAAAATTGTTGGACACCTATGGCTCAAATTTTGATTCAATACGTCGGAAAAATGACCTTAGTGTTGTGTGCTCTTTTTTTTTTTTTCTGGTAGTGTTTAACGCCCGCTTTAACTATTTATGGCACCGCAGGCGGTATGTGTGCTCTTCTGAAGATTTTGAAGGAAAGTAGTAGGTGAAATAGTGAAAATGATGAACGAAAAAGATCTGGTGAAGTTTACATATTAGCTTGTCTAATTCTAACTGTACCAGCAACTGCAGCTTCTGCTGGACGGTCATTTTCCACTTTAAATCGAGTAAAATTTCACTGTAGATCTACAGTGGGCCAAGAAAGATTATCCTCTCTATCAATGATGTCCATAGATAAGCAGTTACTTTATATGCTTCGGAAGGATGTTGATGAACATTTCACGCAAGCTGTAATGGAACTATTTCTGAAGAAATCTCGTCGGTTGGAGCTAACATTCCAATAAACTTGCAAGTACTACTGCTAAAATAAACAATTTACGTATACAGGTATCCCTCGCATTACGCTAGTAATTGGTTCTCATTAAATACCACGTAACACAACACGCGTAAAGTGAATGTGATAATGATATGAGCTATTTGAAGGTAAACATGAAAACAAACAAAAAATAGTTTTAAAAAGATGCATCTATTTATGTCATTTGTTCAGTGTTAAAATCAGCATTTTTTAAATCGCTTTAAGCGAAAACGCGTAAAATGAGATCGCGTATATCGAGCGATGACTATAAAATATGACTATAACGATGATGATAAAAGGAGTGGTGTACCTAAATTACGACCATTCGTCGCTATTGTCTTGAAGGTTTGTTTATCGAAATCTATGTTGAAGTATGTGTATGGATATTTTTTCTAAACTTTGACTAGATCAGAACTTTCAACAACAGAACATACCAACAAACTACAGGCTAGACGTGGTCAAAACCCGTGCCACTCTCACTTGTTACTCGTAAGCCACGTCACTTCTCGAGAGTGCGGCAACGAGAATCTCGATATCAAGAACTAGTGCTCACGAGGGAGACGACTCGAGTATTCTCGTAACTACAGACAAAGTAGGTTCACGTATGATCCGTAGTGTAAACTGTTACTGAATAAATAGGGCCTGGATTTCCAGGTTTTAACCTAATTGTTCCCTTATTACCAAGTTAGAAACTTTGAAAGTACTTTTATGTTTCAAGCTTATGTTGGATGCTAGTGTGTGAATCTTATTCAACCTAAAAAAAACAAAGCTAAATGAGACATTATGGCTTAAAATTCATTAAACTTAACTTTTATTTTACTCTATTTTTACTTTCTCTACACGTACTATGTACATAGTGTATAGAGAAGGTATTGCATTCCACCCAAAAATTCGATACCGAGATTTCACCGGAAATACATGTTTTGGGTCCCCCTGAATCCAAAAAAAGCATTTTTACAAAAAGGTCGGTGTGTACGTGTGTCTATGGACAGCATAGCTCAAAAACGAAAAGACCGCTGAATACCAAACTTAGTATTTAAGTTTGGTTTCTTCCAAGGATGCGACACGATTTTCAAGAAAATCCGCACACCCCCAACTACCATTTACATGGAACTTTTTTCGAAAATTATATATTATATATATTATTTCTCTTTAACGTACGATATTTTAATCAAAATCGTTACAAGATATATAGGAATAGCCCCTGAAGACTACTTTATTCTGGATGAATGTTACAGAATTTTGCATAACTGCTAAACCGTATGATTTACACGAAAACTTAACACACAAAATGTAGAGCGCATTAAAACACACAATTTATGCTATATACATTTTTTTCGTGCACTTGATGGTTTCTGAGATACCTATTCCTTGTTTTGGTTTCAGCTTTGAAAAACACATACAGGAATTTGTCAACTCGTGTCCATACAAACAAAGGAACTTCAGTCACATAGCAACCAGCTTTTGACTATCACTTTAAGCTATGGCACTCCCTTATTTCGCTTCTACTTACAAAGAAGCAACTAATAAGATTGTTTATGCTAAGTTTTTCTCGATTAGCATGAAGTAAATAGAAGCATTAGCTTTTTAACAATAATTTGTTGTAGAGAAAGTCATGTGAATAGAACTCATTAAATGTTTTAACCTCAATAGAAAATGTATCAATCTTTTCTTCAATTCATTTGAATTACAATTTTTGTTTAACAATTCGTTTAGTTTTATTTTGAGGTATGTGGAGTTAGGCCAGGGAAAGAATTTATTGCGATTTTTATTTTGGTATAAAAATTGTGTATATGAAATATACGCCAGCAACATCTTGCAGTGTTGAAAGATCTTTTTCTGCCTATAGGAATATATTAAAAAACAACAGAACATTTGCAAATGTGCCTATTTGTGTACAGCAAAACTACTGGAATGTGAAATTTGTTTTAAATGAGTGCTATATATTAAAAATACGTGCTAAGCGTTTAGTTATAGTGTTCAAGCACGAGTATAATGTGTAATAAACTACATTAAATTAAAGTGCATATTAACAGCATACTTCCGTGAAGTAAAATAATTTTCATATTTTTATATATATTATTTTACAAAAGGCGTTTGTCGTCAACTTCCTTAAATAGGTAGGAAAACTGTTTAAACCCCTGAAGAAAGAGGCTAGAAACATTATTAGAAAGCTAAGAAATTTGTTTAAAAACCTAAAGAGCTAATAAAAGGCTAAAACTGCATTTATAAAAAGCTAAAATTCCGGGCTCTAGTAATAACACAAGCTGACTCATCATTTAATAGTACATACATCCCAAATGCAAACGGTTTGTTTCAGCAATATTAATCGTTGATGACATACCTATACTTTGTGTTACTATTACAAACATGTTCAGATTACAACCGAAAATAGAATTACTTTTTGCAACATAAACTTCTTAGGAGTAATAAAATATATATGCACTTATTTTAATAAAAGTGGAAACCATGTACACATATCTGCAGATTCTGTGATACATTTCGTTTTTAACCCTTTCCCTAGTGTGGGTTATTTAAATAAAATATTTATCCTGGTAAGCTATTTTAATCTTAAGTCATTTAAATAGATGAAATAATATAACTTGCAAGACTGATTATGTGAGTTTCCGCGCATTACATTGCAGTCTTGTTATTAGCGAGACTCAGGAATTTTGCGAGAATCGAGACTCCCGTAGGCTCTCTGGTCAACATCTTTCGAGCATGCTATGCATTCAGCTGCAACTACTGGCTGCGAGAGGCGAGCTTCGCGGCAGCGAGACTGAAAGCTGACTTGACCGGCTCTACTACAGGCCTTACAATGGGTAACCCAATTTCACCACTTCTGGCAGACCTTCGCATCAGCTATTTGGAAACGCACATAACCTCAGTATTCCCACACATCTTCAAGACTTGGTATAGAAATCTTTGCCATAGTCCCCAAACGTTTCATACAGGCTCCCTCAAATTGCTTAACATACAACAGAAAATAATACAGTTCACGATAGAAAATGAAAAAGACAACTACCTTCCATTTCTAGATATGAAAATAATCAGAGAAGGTAACAAACTAACCTTTGGTATCTATCATTCCATCATCAGGTTGAGGCGGTTAGTGGTCTCACGATTTTCGGTGAATTTAACAAAAACGATAGTAGAAACGTGGATAAAAGTTGTACCAAATAACAACTAAAACTGGTGACAACAGGAGAAATGAAGATTAACGTTTTCCTGATAACGTACCGGGGAAAAAAAAAAAAAAAAAAAAAGAATTGAAATTCCAGCTTCTGTAGAAAATCGCGTGAACACATGGTGTCGCTTCACCAGATAGTCGAGTTACTCAACAGAGATCTGAAGGAAGCGCGAAATGAAATATATCGATTAAAGGAAGAAAATGAATACTTTAAAAACTGAGAAATAAGCTGTAGTAAGGATATAAGAAATAGTGAAGAAAACAAGCCTGCAAACTCGAACATAATCACACAGGATGCTGAGACCGGTTGCAACATGAATCATGCTGCATCTGCTGCAAACAAAAGACAAAGGTACGCCATAGATGTAGGTACTAATAATTCGTGCAGGAACGAATAATATCTACTCAGCAAAAAATCCAAACGTGATAATGGAGGAAATTAAGCAGCTTCTGGAGGTAAGGAAGGAACTATTCCCGAGAACAAAGGTATGTATGAGTGAAATTCTGAGACGTCTTGATGAAGACCAACACTACTTGGATGCAAAATGAAATTGCGTGTTATTTATGGACGCTCTTTAACTGCTGTGGTTCTCAGCGTCCCATTCAATACTGGGCGTGAAAGGTCGGTCAATTTTGCTCAGAGGTGTCTCTATCAGGCTTGAGGCTCTTTTACTTGCCATAAATTTGCGACACGGGACCCACGGCTTTACTTCCCTTCCGAAGGAAGGCATGCTAAGGATTTTTACGCCCGATAAAATCCATTGTCCTCCGCCGGGTTTGATCCCCCAACCTTGGGTATATGAAGTCAACATGGTAACTATCACACCACGGAGGGCGACGCTACTTGGATGCAATAAACTCAATAACATGGGTATGTGAGCAAAATAACTGTACATTTATGGATGGTAATGCATGGGCCAGTGATATGATTTGAGGAGGGATGGGCTCCACTTGAACAGAAGGGGTTCATTAATTTTTGGCAAGTTAATAAATAGATACATAGCATGTCTCAAGCCAAAAAACGTACATTAACAGACAGTGGTGAACAATCTAAGTCCATTTCAATTAATTCAAATCTCTGTTTAACTAAAAGCAATGTAGAGAATGACTCTGAACAGATCAGTAACTATACAAATGAACAAAGTTGCAGTGTGAGCAACCTAAAACCATCTGAGTCAGGGTGCAACAAAATAAATGTGGTAGTCAATGATAACTCAATATATCAACATTGGATCAAGTGGGCAATCCACATGAAACAAATAATGATTTTTGAGTACTGTATCATAATGCACAGTGTCTCAGCAATAAGCTTCTAGAAATAGAAATATTCATAAAATCAATGGAAAATGTACAAGTCTGCTGTTTAACAGAGCATTGGATTAAGAGATCTTACATCTGCTTAGATGCATCTATTTTCTCAACTTCTTAATATCAGACATGTTTTACAAGGAAAACAGTATTCATGTTGGTACTATGATAGCAGTAAGGAAGGGAATTAATTATAAGAGGCACAATTTATGTTATATAGATTTTTTTGTGGAGTTGCCCATTTTTGAGATATTCCTTGTTATTGATTTCAGTTTTAAAATAATTGAAACTTTTCTCATACAGGAATTTGTCAATACCTGACCATGGAAAGAAATGGATTTCAATCCCATAGCAACATTTTAAAACATTTGACTGTTGGTTTAGCCTAGTGCATTCCCTTATTTCATTTTTACTTATAAAGGAACTAATTAATAACACTGTTTCTGCTAGTGTTTATCTCGATTAGCATGAAGTGAATAGAAGAATAAGCTTATTAGCAATAATAGGTTACAGAGGCGTAGAGAAAGTTATGTGAAGGTAGCACATCAGATTTTTTTAAAGGACTGTCCTGCCAGGTGCAATGACATGCGGAAAAATCAAATGTGTGCTTCTTTTTTTTTTAGAAATGGCGTGCAAAATATCCTATTTTAATTTTAATTTGTGAATTTAAGCTTTGAATCACTAGCTCTAGTGTTTTTGTTTATTGTATAATTTTAATGTGAGGATAATATATTTATGCATACAATAATCAAGTTTAACTGCCATTGTTTCTGACAATGCAGCATCAGCGCCATTTGTATTCAGGTTGTCTGCTCATGTTTCTTCAACAATATGTACCTTTATGCTCTGTGTCTCTGCGGTTTATTCATTATTGCTTACTTATTCACTTTGGCAGTGTATATTGGTTGTGTTACCTCTCTTGTTGTTACCATTCTCAGCTACAGTCCCTTTTTTGGGATGGCACTGAGAAGAAAATGCGTTTTAAATTCTGAACTTCAGTCTCTATATCCTTTCATCAAAAGGGAAAAGATAGACAGTGACATATATTGTCAAAAATATTTAGAAAATTTTTCTATAGTGAAGTCTGAAATAATATCCCATTTACAAACAGCAAAATATAAATTGTCAACTAATGCAACTGCATCCACTATCAACAGATGATACTCACCAGACTGAGAGTTGGACATACTAAACTAGCATGGCTTCCTTCCAAAGGGAAGTAAGCCGTGGGTCCCGTGTCGTAGATTTACGGCACGTAAAACAACCTCAAGCCTGATAGAGGCCTCTGAGCAAAATTAGGTGGTCTTTCATGCCCAATATAGAATGGGACGCTGAGAACCACAGCAGTTAAAGAGCATCCATAAATAAAACGCCATTTCATTTTATACTAAACTAACTCATGACTATGTATTCACTAAACAGCTTCCTCCATTCTGTGAACATTGCAGCCAGAGACTATCAACAGATGATACACAGCAGACTGAGAATTGGACATACTAAGCTAACTCATGGCTATGTATTCCCCAAACAACAACATCCACTCTGTGAACATTGCAGCCAGAGACTATCAGCAGATAATACTCAACAGACCAAGAATTGGACATACTACACTAACTCATGGCTATGTATTCACCAAACAACAACATCCACTCTGTGAACATTGCAGCCAGAGGCTATCATAACAGAATGTGCCCACTATTCTAACTTCAGAACCAGCCACCAAATTCCTCCACATCTTCAGGCAGCACTTGATGAACCAACCAAGTTGTCATCATTGTTCAAATACATAAAGATTGTAAACTTGCTTTGCACTGAAAAATATTGCATATTTTTAATACCTGGAGTTCAGTTCTCATGTGATTGTTGATCTTTCAGATCTTGTAGGACCAGACAGCCATTCCACTTCAGAACCAACCACTCAGTTCTCATGTAACTGTTGAGCTTTCAGATCTTGTAGGACCAGACAGTCATTCCACTTGAGAACCAACCACTCAGTTCTCATGTAACTGTTGAGCTTTCAGATCTTGTAGGACCAGACAGCCATTCCACTTGAGAAGCAACCACTCAGTTCTCATGTGATTGTTGATCTATCAGATCTTGTACGACCAGACAGCCATTCCACTTGAGAACCAACCACTCAGTTCTCATGTGATTGTTGAGCTTTCAGATCTTGTAGGACCAGACAGCCACTCCACTTGAGAACCAACCACTCAACCCTCATGTGACTTGATCTATCAGATCTTGTAGGACCAGACAGCCACTCCACTTGAGAACCAACCACTCAACCCTCATGTGACTGTTGAGCTCTCAGATCTTGTAGGACCAGACAGCTATTCCACTTGAGAACCAACCACTCAGTTCTCACCTGACTGTTAAGCTTTCAGATCTTGTAGGACCAGACACCATTTGGTTACAGAGGCTCCAAGAGCACCTCCACCTGATATCAGAACATCAGCAAGGAAGGAACCATAACGATGTAGATGCATGTCCAGTGGGGTGTGACTGTTGAGGGGAACAGGCATGCTGCACCATAAGTGTTGGCTTGGCAGCTGAAAGGAATAGCACACGCTGACTTGAGTCACTCCTGAGGGAAATTGATCAGGAGCTATACTTAGCTGGGCAAGACATTGCTCCCAGGAGTAGTGTATCCTACTGTGCTCAATGTGAGTCATTGAAGACCAACAAAAGAATATTGTTCAGAGTATGGGAGTTACCTTATGGGAGTAGATGATCCTCCCTCGCAACAGTGTGACTATGCCCTGTAACTGTAATTGCCAAATTACTTTGTAAGTCATAGCTGATTGTTGGCAGTCATTGTTACACACATGCACCATCGTAAGTTATTGATATCACAACTTTGATTGTTACTCCTGTGCAAGTAGACTTGTGTTCTTTTATGTCAAAGTCACAAATTTTAAAGTTCAGTGAGTTTGTATATACCGGCAATGTAATGCATATGCAGTGATTTCTGGATGCAACCAGCGAGTGATGCAGTGAGTGACTTCAATGTGAGTTGTGTATACAGGCAATGTATTGCACGTGCAGTGATTTCTGGGAACCAGCGAGAGATGCAGTGGGTAGTTCAATGGAATTTTGATATAGCAGCAATGTACCACATGTGCAGTGCTTTCTGGATGCAACCAATGAGTGATACAGTGAGTGACTTCAATATGAGTTTGTGTATACTGGCACATGCAGTGATTTCTGGATGCAACCAGCGAGTGATGCAGTGAGTGACTTCAATGGGAGTTTGTATATACCGGCAATGTACTGCACATGCAGTGATTTCTGGATGCAACCAGCGAGTGATGCAGTGAGTGACTTCAATGGGAGTTTGTGTAAACCGGCAATGTACTGCACATGCAGTGATTTCTGGATGCAACCAGCGAGTGATGCAGTGAGTGAGTTCAATGGGAGTTTGTGTATACCGGCAATGTTCTGCACATGCAGTGATTTCTGGATGGAACCAGCGAGTGATGCAGTGAGTGACTTCAATGGGAGTTTGTGTAAACCAGCAATGTACTGCACATGCAGTGATTTCTGGATGCAACCAGCGAGTGATGCAGTGAGTAAGTTCAATGGTGATTTGTAGTAGAGACATTGAAAAGAGACTTTATGGTAGAATTGCTGTAAAAAACAGTTTGCGGGAAAATAAAGAGGTGTTTGTCAAAAAAAAGTTTTTGTTAGAATGTTTAGACTCACTGTCTGGTGCTTAAACTATGATTGATCACTGCCATTTGTGGCAGCCATATTCTAATATCTTGGAGACCTTGTCATTCAGAGGCCCAGTTAACTGCTTCTCTCATTCATACCTCTGCAAAATGAGTTGAGATTGGCTTTCAATATGCTCACCTTTCAAAATCCTATTTTTATTATATAAAAACAAAACTGAGTGTGCGCTCTAACAAAATTTGTTTGTGAAACTCAAAGTGCCTGGCAGAACCAGTAAATATTTATGCATTCACAGCAGTTGCAATAGACTGTTCCATATTGTGTAACTGCCAATTCTCTGCTCAAGCAATATTAAGGAGCAGTCACATTATGAATGATTTGAGAATTGTGAAGTATTTAAAATCTATTTCATTAAAATCAGTGTTTAGTTCACTGTATATATAAAAAAGTCATGTTCATTTTGTATTACTTATTGATGAACAACCCACAACTACTACAGTTCACATACTCAGTAAAATGAGCATTTCTAAATAGTTAATTATTTATTCACACAAATATCTATATAATGATGTATTTACCCAACAGGTGACAATAAAGGTGCTTATTTCCTCCCCTTTTCCCTCCATGGATACAGTGGACATTTCATACTTGAAACAGACAATTTAAGATTCTGTTTAGGAACTTTTGTTTGAAACACTGAATTAATATTACATATATTTGTAACATTTTTCAATTAGTAAGATTAAGTTATGTTCTGTGAAAGGAGTATGTTAAACCTAAATTCATAAAAAAAAAGAAGTAAAAGTCGTTGTACTCTTTATGAAGTATTTTCTTATTTGAAACACAACAAACAGGAAGTAAGGCAAAATCACTATTTATTTTTATTGTGGGATGGAACATAGTATCTTATCGGCATTTTTAAAACTCAAGGCACATTCAGTTTCCACTTCACTGTCAGTCCATTAAGCAAGTGATGGAGTTTGAGATTTTACTTATTTTAAAGTAAGTGATTCTTGGAAAAATTGTAAAAGTAAAAACATAATCTAATGTAAATACATGGTACAAGGAAATAGAAGAGAAAACCCATAAAGTATAATGAAAAACTGCTATGATTACAGATAGGATATTGTGATAAATATTTAATTTTAATTGTGAAAAACAAGAGCACAAAATCATATAATTTTAAACTGATGATGAAATCTAAAGTAGTTGAAAGGTTTCCTTGCAAAGAACTTAAGTCACTGTATGCACAAGAAAGATCACCAAAACTTCTGTTACTTATTTAAATGTTAGTCACTGTGCTAAAATACATATATTCTGGTTGTAGTTCATCCAAAGAGTAATTATTGTCACTTGTATTCATCAGCATCTCCAGAACCATCATCTTGTAACTCCCAGTCAACATAATCTTTAAGTTTCTTTTGCAGTTGTTCTAAATCTTGAAATTCAGCAGTTTCTGTAGCCTCCACCCAGGGTGATCGATGTCCTTGCAATAAGCCCTGCTGACGTTGAAGGCGTCTTTGGTGTTTACTGTGATGCTTTTTCATTTCAGATTGCAAATCTAATGCTGGTGATCTATAAGTGCAGTAAAATATATGTAACTTAGTCTTCAAACTCCAGCAGATAGGCAAATAGTGTGTGAAGGTGTCATACATGCAATACAAATAACAAAGAAATGTGAAAGTAAGGAATATGTATAGTGTTTCACATACAGGGAAGACAGGTGAAGAACAAAGAGATGTCAAAGTAAGGAATATGTATAGTGTTTCACATACAGGGAAGACAGGTGAAGAACAAAGAGATGTGAAATTAAGGAATATGTATAGTGTTTCACATACAGGGAAGACAGGTGAAGAACAAAGAGATGTGAAAGTAAGGAATATGTATAGTGTTTCACATACAGGGAAGACAGGTGAAGAACAAAGAGATGTGAAAGTAAGGAATATGTATAGTGTTTCACATACAGGGAAGACAGGTGAAGAACAAAGAGATGTCAAAGTAAGGAATATGTATAGTGTTTCACATACAGGGAAGACAGGTGAAGAACAAAGAGATGTGAAATTAAGGAATATGTATAGTGTTTCACATACAGGGAAGACAGGTGAAGAACAAAGAGATGTGAAAGTAAGGAATATGTATAGTGTTTCACATGCAGAGAAGACAGATGAAGAACAAAGAAATGTCAAAGTAAGGAATATGTATAGTGTTTCACATACAGGGAAGACAGGTGAAGAACAAAGAGATGTCAAAGTAAGGAATATGTATAGTGTTTCACATACAGGGAAGACAGGTGAAGAACAAAGAGATGTCAAAGTAAGGAATATGTATAGTGTTTCACATACAGGGAAGACAGGTGAAGAACAAAGAGATGTGAAAGTAAGGAATATGTATAGGTGTTTCACATACAGGGAAGACAGGTGAAGAACAAAGAGATGTGAAAGTAAGGAATATGTATAGGTGTTTCACATACAGGGAAGACAGGTGAAGAACAAAGAGATGTGAAAGTAAGGAATATGTATAGGTGTTTCACATACAGGGAAGACAGGTGAAGAACAAAGAGATGTGAAAGTAAGGAATATGTATAGGTGTTTCACATACAGGGAAGACAGGTGAAGAACAAAGAGATGTGAAAGTAAGGAATATGTATAGTGTTTCACATACAGGGAAGACATGTGAAGAACAAAGAGATGTGAAAGTAAGGAATATGTATAGTGTTTCACATACAGGGAAGACAGGTGAAGAACAAAGAGATGTGAAAGTAAGGAATATGTATAGATGTTGCACCAACAGGGAAGACATGTGAAAGTAAGGAATATGTATAGGTGTTGCACCAACAGGGAAGACATGTGAAAGTAAGGAATATTTATAGGTGTTTCACCAACAGGGAAGACATGTGAAAGTAAGGAATATGTATAGGTGTTGCACCAACAGGGAAGACATGTGAAAGTAAGGAATATGTATAGGTGTTGCACCAACAGGGAAGACATGTGAAAGTAAGGAATATGTATAGGTGTTGCACCAACAGGGAAGACATGTGAAAGTAAGGAATATGTATAGGTGTTGCACCAACAGGGAAGACAGATGAAAGTAAGGAATATGTATAGGTGTTGCACCAACAGGGAAGACATGTGAAAGTAAGGAATATGTATAGGTGTTGCACCAACAGGGAAGACAGATGAAAGTAAGGAATATGTATAGGTGTTGCACCAACAGGGAAGACATGTGAAAGTAAGGAATATGTATAGGTGTTTCACCAACAGGGAAGACAGATGAAAGTAAGGAATATGTATAGGTGTTGCACCAACAGGGAAGACAGATGAAAGTAAGGAATATGTATAGGTGTTTCACCAACAGGGAAGACATGTGAAAGTAAGGAACATTTATAGGTGTTGCACCAACAGGGAAGACATGTGAAAGTAAGGAATATGTATAGGTGTTTCACCAACAGGGAAGACATGTGAAAGTAAGGAATATGTATAGGTGTTTCAACAACAGGGAGGACATGTGAAAGTAAGGAATATGTATAGGTGTTTCACCAACAGGGAAGACATGTGAAAGTAAGGAATATGTATAGGTGTTTCAACAACAGGGAAGACAGATGAAAGTAAGGAATATGTATAGGTGTTGCACCAACAGGGAAGACATGTGAAAGTAAGGAATATGTATAGGTGTTTCACCAACAGGGAAGACAGATGAAAGTAAGGAATATGTATAGGTGTTGCACCAACAGGGAAGACAGATGAAAGTAAGGAATATGTATAGGTGTTTCACCAACAGGGAAGACATGTGAAAGTAAGGAACATTTATAGGTGTTGCACCAACAGGGAAGACATGTGAAAGTAAGGAATATGTATAGGTGTTTCACCAACAGGGAAGACATGTGAAAGTAAGGAATATGTATAGGTGTTTCAACAACAGGGAGGACATGTGAAAGTAAGGAATATGTATAGGTGTTTCACCAACAGGGAAGACATGTGAAAGTAAGGAATATGTATAGGTGTTTCATCAATAGGGAGGACATGTGAAAGTAAGGAATATTTATAGGTGTTGCACCAACAGGGAAGACGTGTGAAAGTAAGGAATATGTATAGGTGTTTCACCAATAGGGAAGACAGGTGAAAGTAAGGAATACGTATAGGTGTTTCACCAATAGGGAAGACAGGTGAAAGTAAGGAATACGTATAGGTGTTTCACCAATAGGGAAGACAGGTGAAAGTAAGGAATACATATAGGTGTTTCACCAACAGGGAGGGCATGTGAAAGCAAGGAATATGTATAGGTGTTGCACCAACAGGGAAGACATGTGAAAGTAAGGAATATGTATAGGTGTTGCACCAACAGGGAAGACAGGTGAAAGCAAGGAATATGTATAGGTGTTTCACCAACAGGGAAGACAGGTGAAAGTAAGGAATATGTATAGGTGTTCCACTAACAGGGAAGACATGTGAAAGTAAGGAATATGTATAGGTGTTTCACCAACAGGGAAGACAGGTGAAGAACAAAGAGATGAATGCCTCATATATAACAATGCCCAGCAAGTTCCACAAAAAACCCAATCACATGAAGTACTCTCCCATTACCAATAGGCCTTACCTAGTTTGTAATCTCAATAATAATTATTTACTTATAAAACATTTTACACTTTGAATATTTACTTTGTTATATACAGGATGTAGAGATACACATTTTCATTTTTATCATTAGCTCATGTAAGAAAAGCAACAAAAATGAATAATAACTTTTGAGTATGATATATTAAATTCAACCAAACCACCCACAAATTTACATTAATATGATATATTAAGTTCAACCAAACCACCCACAAATTTACAAACAACCCACAAATTTACAGACTACCCACCAATTTAAGCCTATAACAGAGATCTCAAAAATGGTTAATGCATCAAATGTAAGATGTATGTATTGTTTCATATATTTTACATGTCACATTTACATCTCAAACTTATATTTCAATAGAAATTGTTAAAAAGAAAATAAAACATTGTTTCGTTAAAATGTTGTTAGAGTTGTGTAAGTTGAGAAAATATTTGCCTTGGTGACTATTGTATAAGAACATCTTTTTCTTTGCATGTACACATCTGCTGAGAACAATAATACTTTTCTGCCCCTGACTCTCTTCAATTGTGTGTAGGGCCACTCATAGACTCTTTTGTTTATAGCAATTTATTTATCAGAATTACTAATTACTGCAGCTGTCTTTTTCTGGAAATGAAGATATTGCACAAAGCTCACATGAATTTAGCTTCTTCTTTACCTCAAAATCAGAATATTCTGTATTGTCTTACACTCATCTGAAGTAGCATTTGTAGGATTATGAAAAATACACAACTTAATACTTTTCTTCTAAATTTTTTTCAGTACTTTTTTACCACACAAAAACAATTAAAGCTTATTCTGGGCTCTCCAAGATAAATGTTGTCCTATGTTTACATGTTTTCCTTGAGTGCTTTTAACATAATTGTACATTACCTTAAAAACATTCCAGACAAAATGACCTTTAGTCAACATAATAGTATAACATCAAAATACTGGAATGCAAGAGAGCAAATGGTTTCACTGCCAACTGCTCAACATTTGATACCAACCACATTACCTTAAAACTGATTCGTACTTTAAAAAGAAATAATTACCTTTGTTTATTATGTGAAAGTATAATTGCTAATCGCCCAGTTTTATATTCATCACCAGAGGCAGAACTGTTACTGTGTTAACAATTAGTTTAAACATGCATATTAATAAGTTTAATCAGAGGTATCTTATGTTGAATGTTCACTATAAATTTGCATTAATTTCCTTCTAACTTTTGGACAGAATTAATGTCGAAATTAAACTTGACAGATAAGTAAAGTAACATTAATGTTAAAACTTCTTATTTCCAAATTCAAAAGTATTTATTTCAAATCAACATCATCAATAGAATTTAATTTCAGATTCCAACATACAACAAATTTTGACATTTACGTTTTTAATTGTTGTCTTTCAGTGTCTTACAACTAAGTTATGTATAGTGAAAAATCTTTTACTGTTAGTATTTGATATTGGTAGTCAAAGATATTCATAGGGCTCATCAAATGACAACACTCATATTTTGCTTTCAATGCCAAGAGTGCTGTTCCTACATTTAATTTGCTACTTTAACAATGGGTGGTATGAATAAAAATGAGACGCGTCTTATGAGACACCGCTTGCAGAAAACGTGAGATGCAGCTAGTCTTGAGATGCATCTCGCTCATTTCGTATGAATAAAAATGTCCCCTCCGAAGTAACAAGTGCTACCTCGTCTCATTATTATCTGTGAGTAAACAGGTCAACAATGTATCGTTGTATGAATGAAAGGGGTTTATTTCAGCACTTATGAATGAATTTCTATGATTTATACTGTCAAAATGGAGAAGGAAACATTACATTTTAATCGTGTTTTGCAGAATAAAATCGCAGTTATCAGAAAATTAGAACTTTGCAATAACGAGGTATAAACAAGATCTAGGAAAAATTCTTGTCAGGTATTGTAATGACATTCATTTAGGAAAATAAACAATGTGAAAAGCAGAAAACAAAAAATATGATGCTCTATTCACATGACTTGCTCTAGCTGTTCCACACACAAACCATTCTTTTATCTACATCATGCTAATCGATATAAACATTAGCAGAAGTCTTATTATTTACTTCTTTGTGAGTAGAAGGGAAATAAGTTAATATACCAGGCTAAAGCATAGTCAATACCTTTAAAAACTGATCATTATGTGAAACAGAAGTTTGGTTTGCTTTGCATGGCAAGCAGCAAAACTAGAAAGACGAAACGAAGTAGACTTCCTGTTTTAGAATAGTTAACATATTTCAAAATTTAAACCAATAACAAGGAATATCTAGAAAACAGCCAACTTTAAAAGAAAAACGTATATACCATAAATTATGTGTTTTAACAAGATCTACATATTTTGTGTAGTAAGTTTTTGTCTATCTCTTTATCAGTTATTCATCCAGAATAATTTTGGAGGCTGTTCCCAGAAAATATAAGATATATACTTTATTTCTGGTGCAAACACCTTTAATATACAGTATTTTTAATCAAAATTGTTAGAGCCATTTTTGAGAAAAACAAAATTTTTCACACATTTTTCCATGTAAACGGTAGTTTGGGGTGAGAGGATTTTCTTCGAAAACTCTGTTTCCCACCATTGGAAGATACAAAACATAAATACCTAATTTGGTATTTGAAATTTTTACTTTAATCTATTTAATTTAATAATTAATAAAGTAAAAATTCATTCCAATGAATAAAAATGTCCTTTGAGCTCTTCTGCCTCCCCCCCCCCCCCCACACACACACACCGAAATATTTCTATTTTTTTTAATCAGGGGACCTCAAAACATATTACCGGTGAGATCTCGACATCAAATTTTTGGGTGGAATATAATACCTTCTCCAACTATTATGTACTTTATATGTACATACATGCTAGCGAAAGTAAAAAGCAACTGCTTTACAAACAACAAGTCTGTACAACGAAAGAATAGAAAAGAAGGTCCTTGAACTTGATAGGAGAAATAAATCCTCTGAAAACAGTGAAAGCTAAGAATAAAACATTAAAAGAGTATTATTTTACATATTTATTATTTATTTAGTTACTTTGTAATAGACATGCTTCTATAAAAATTCTACTGTGTTATGGAGTGCAAAACCTATTTGTGTAGAACATAACACAAGTATCATCCTGATATATGGTGGACTTTGTGACAGTGATGTGTTTTAACAATTGAAAGTTAGTTGAGTCGATTTTGTAACACTACATCACTCATGTGCCATAAAAGACAAAGCTGACGAATGTGAGCATTACATCTATTAATTTGTAACTGTGTCAATGAAACCAATAATTTAATAACCCTCATAATAACTTAATTGAAATAACTCAAAAAATTGTACTTATTAAAATACCTGTAGTTCCTGTTAAATATATTATTGTAATATTACTTTCGTTATAAAAGCCTACTCGTGTAATCACTTTTTATTCTTGCTATTTGGGTCCCCTTTCCCTGCTTCCTCTCCATCATCACCATAATCAACCTCATGTTCATGATCAACATTATAAGCTGATCTTCCTGCTGTTACTCCTCTCCACAGTCTTGTACCAAGAATCTCGTAATCATGTTCCTGCAAATGTTTATTATGGAGAACCATACAATATACATAAACGAAGACACTCTGTAGATAACCTTACTTGTTATTAAATTATTTTAAAACTGTTTTCCTGGCCAAAATATCTGTGTATTATAACACCTTCCTTGGCGAGATAACTACATAGGGCGTTTATGATGTCCTTAACCCCCATCTTTAAGAAATAGCGCATACATATTATTATTATTGTTATTACAGATATTTCTGCACACATCGGAAGTTTACTACTGAATGGAACCATACCACTTGCTAACAATGCCTTTTTTTTTGGTAATGATTTTGTCTACATGAAATTTCTGTTTTTATTATTATGATAGAGTGTAATCTAAAGCTCCAATAATTGCATCACGGAATGCATTGCACCCTTGCGAAGTTGCAGCAAACTTTTTTAAAAGGTTATGGATACTGAATGCAGAGAGGATGTATCTTCTGGATGTTGCACTGAATTCCAGAGTTTACTATCTGCGGTCGAATGGTCAACATTCTAGTTTTTTACCCAAAGGTCCCGGATTCAATTTTTGGCTGTGGCAGGGAATTCTTTTTTAACTACAACCATCTTATCTACAGATTCTCTAAGTATGCACACGCGTGTGTGTGTGTGTATGTGTGTATGTGTGTGTGTGAATGTGAGTGTGTGTGTGTGCATGTGAGTGTGTGTGTGTTTAATATAATGTGTGTACAACTAAAAACACCTTTAAGAACCTTATATTTCAGTGAAAAAACACCTGTTGCTTCGGGAAGAAAATGTTGAACGTGCCACTGCATATTTTGCTTTAATCTTGAAGTTCGTTATAATTTAGTTCTTCAAAATCCCCCCTGATTTAATAAAGCTTCCTTCTGCGCTCAAAAAATACCAAACCTGGTACCAAATCTGCACATAATTTGTTATAAGAAGCTGCGTCTCAAGTGTTGAGACACCTACGGAGGTGACTTAAAAAATCATGAGAAGCGTCTCATGAAAGTGAAATGGGCTACTTTTTATTCATTCCATAACCTGAGACGCGTCTCATTACGTAAGCACGTGAGACGTTGGTCGCGATCAAGGTCACCTCCATCTTGAGTCGTCGAGTTTTATTCATACGAAAGTGAGACGCGTCTCATCTTTATTCATACCACCCAATGAGGCAAACCTTTGTAATAGCTTTAACTTAGCTGTTACAAACTTTATACACATATTTGATTAATTAGTATCTAGGCTTGAAGGCCCAAACAAATGATGCAACACTGTTACCATTATTGTATCATCAGTTTCTCTTCCATAATGCAGTCAAATTTAGACAAATTCATTAAGCAGCAAGCTTTTAAATTCTCTACTGCTGTACCATTATGTTCCATGCATTCTGCAAGAGCACTTTCTCTGATTTAAAAATGGCCACTCTGAAATATTTCACTTTTGGCTCTCAGGAAGTTAATTTGGGATAAAACAAACCACAGGTTTTTCTTTAGTTTGAAATTGTAATATTGGATCAGTTACAAACCTGCAATATTCAGGTGCCTTATTGTAGTATCTTGAAAATATTGTAACTTTTCTCTTCTTTCCAATGCAATTCTAGATAATGTTTCCTATCTTCAAGCTTCATGGTATGAAGATGCAAATATTATAAACTTTTATTTTTTGTAATCCACATATATCTATAAATGAATCACCGCATGTATGTATGCGCATCACTTCTGAATGACTGTACCAAATTGAACAATTCTGTTTTGTTGTGTTGGTTATTGTCACAACAAAGTTTGTGGAAAAGAAAATGTTTAAAAATAGTATGGGAAAGGTTTTAAAGTCTCATAATATGAATCAGCATACAGTGCCAAGGGAATGCATTCAGTTAATAGCCCCCAGATGGGAGGGGTATCATTTGTTGCTAAAAGACTGCAGTACTGCTATATTTTTTCTTCCCATTCAATGTTAAGATAACACAACAGTTTATCGACACAATGACACAACGCAGCAGTGAAATGCAAATACATTTTTATATATTATCTGTCCTTTCCTTACTCCCATTGTTTAAAATAAAGTAGCAAAGAAGCTTTCCTGGCAACTAACAGCTAGAGTAAATGCTTATTTATTTGTCGCTAGATGGCCGAAGTAGTATTTTCCTCCCCATTCGATGTTAAGGTAACGTATCAGTTTATCAAGATGACACAATGCAGAAGTGAAATTCAAATACATTTTTATGTATTAACTCTTCTTTCCATACTCCTATCATTTAAAATAAAGAAGCTTTCCTAGAGACGAACACCTAAAATACAAACTTATTATTTCCCACCAGATGGCCGTTATACCTACTGTTCTATTTTTCTTCTTCAATGCTGAGGGAATGCACCCAGCTATGGAGACAATGATGCAAGATAACTGTGAAAATCAAATATATTTCTTATGTATTAATTATTGCTCCCTTGGTCACAATGTTTAAATAAAAAAATAAGTAGATTTTTGTTGTAATTCTTTAAAATTACCAAGTTATAAACAATGCACAAAACCATTAGCCATTCTTGGAATCTGAAAATGGGGGAGAAATGATGGGATTCATTTTAGATTTAACTTCCTATTGCAGATGTTGGTTATTTGACGTTATGTGGTGTAAGAGCTAACTAAAGAACATGAAGTTACCCATGTCAACATCACACTACAATTGCGGTACTCTTAATACATTTGATCAAGTAATATTTTGAATTAAATGGAGAAATTTAATACACGAAAGCTATCACTTATCAATTGCCCAACCAGATCCACTTGCTCTTTAGTTATGTTACTTTTAGCCTTAGAAATGGCTGTTTTGACATAGAAGAAAATAAAAAAAGAGGTGGAAAACATTAGGGGTAAAGGAAAGAAAGAGATTCGGAAGATGCATGAATGTTACTTTGTGACTTTTTCCTTAATATAATTCATTACCTATGCCAGCGTTTACCCGCCACACTATGAAAAAGCTGTCATTACTGTTATTATGCCAACAGCATCCTTGATTACCCACGCTGTTAACTGCATATGCCATCCTTTCCACAATAAAGGATATACTTATTCCAAGAATACCACTCATAACAACTGACTTTCTTTTTTAATTTAAGTGGGCCTCCTTGCATTTGCAATGACAATAAATCCCAAGGTCAATCGTTAGAGGTGTGTGTAATATACCTTGAATTTGTTTTTCGCATGTTGTACATTGCATGCTCGAGAGTCGGCAAACTATCTGCGCTATTTTTTCTCTCCGGAAGGAAAATTGTTCATTGCAAGGCATTACAATAAAGTGTTGACAAATTATTTAACTGTAATTTTATTTCATTGTATGGTCGTACTGTAAATGCAAGATTTTGTCTGACTTTTTTTCGTTAGGTACACCACCCATGTGAAGCCGAGGTGGGTAGCTAGTATATATATAAATAAATGAATCGCTGCATGTATGTATGCGCATCACTTCTGAATGACTGTACCAAACTGAACAATTCTTTTTTTGTTGTGTTCATTATTGTCATGACAAGGTTTGTGGATAAGAAAATGTTTAAAAATATTATGGGAAAGTTTTTAAAGTCTCATAATATGAATCAGCATACAGTGCCAAGGGAATGCATTCAGTTACTAGCCGCCAGATGGGAGGGGTACCACATTTATTTGTTGCTAAATGGTTGTAGTACCGTTATATTTTTACTTCCCATTCAATGTTAAGATAATGCAACAGTTTATCGAGACAATGACTCAATGCAGTAGCGAAATTCAAATACATTTTTATGTATTAACTGTTCTTTCCTTACTCCTGTCGTTTAACTGCTTGAGCAATAACCATTTAAATGCTGCACAGTCGGTAATGGATACCCAATAAACAATTCAAGGTACTTAAAATTTTAAATGTTGGTAAATATGCTTTGTACATAAACATTTGTATCTTTTGTATTTATTAGGATATTTTAATGAAACAAAAAACTGGTTTAAAGCTCATTAAAGTCACTATACATCTATCATAGAAACAAAGGGAGACTGTGTTAGTAAAAGTTTAAATATCACTAATTTTTTCTTTGTAGCAAAAGTCATTCTGTACGTCGAACGCACCTAATTTGTGAGTCAGGCTTATGTTATGTACATACAAATGGATATACGTATAGCTCTAGCTGTGCACAATGTTCTCGGCTCATTGTGTTTATTGCTACTACTCAATTAGATGTGTGTGTTTGTGAGGAACACCTAAGCTGCAAAGAAATCAAATCTCTCTGTCAGCTTTTCTATTTATGCCTTAGAATAAATACACAGCAGAGTTTTATGGTAGAGCCATGAAGCTATGGGGTTCACAGTTTTTTGTTTTAGCTATCAGAAAATGTTATATCTCAGTTCTAACCATGGCTTTTACTAGCATTGTAGCTAACAAATTAGCTCGTGTAGGCAGTGTACAGGCTTCAGAAATTACTTCAGATAATGTGGAGGACTTTTTGCTATATGACAGTGACTTGGATATTAACGGTGAAGTTTTCAGATTTTGAGGACATAGGTAGCAGTGAGGAAGAAAGTGACTCTCTTCCTTCAGGTGTTCATGAAAAAGCAACATTGTGGGGTAGTCAAAATGACTCCAAAACAACTATACATATCTTCACGAGCACAGCCTCTGGTGTACAACCCCAAGCTCGGCTGACTTCTGACAGCCAATCAATTGACATTTTCACAACATTTTTTGCTGCTGACTTAGTGTCTCTCATTGTTACAGAAACAAATGCATATGTGAATAAGGTGAAGGAAGACCTGACTTTTAAAGGCAATTTAGGGCCTAAGAGTAGAATTCAGCAATAACACTGAATGAGATTTGGTCTAATTACGCTCATGGGTGTCATTCATAAACCAAATTTAGACATGTATTGGTCTATGATGACATGCTAGCTACTCCATTTTTTGGGAAATGCATGTCAAATAACAGGTTTACTTGCGTTTTGCGGTTCCTTCATTTCACCGGCACAGAAAATGTAAATGATAAACTACACAAAATTAGGTTAGTTTTGGAATATATTATTTCAAATTCAAAGAAAATTATGTGCATGGTGATTAGGTCACTGTAGATGAAAGCTTGATGCTTTGGAAGGGCTGCAATACATCAAAACAAAGAGGGCCAGATTTGGCATAAAGAATTTTGATCTTTGTGAAAGATCTTTACAATAGCTGCAATTACACTGGTCAAGGAACTGGTAATGCTGGAGGGTTACCTGGCTCCATAGTAATGCACCTGATGGAACCTTTACTTGACCAGATGATTGGTACAGCTCCCCTAAATTATACATGGCCTTATACAAAAGGAAAACAAATGCAATTAGAACAGTATGTTCAAATCGTATTGGTTTGCGAAACAATGTGAATACAAAGACTCTAAGGAGAGGAGAAATGCTGGTGAGTTAGCTCCCACCCTTGACCTACATTACTTGGCAAGATAGGAGGGTGGTTACGGCATTATCCAATTGCAGCCCTAAGATTTTGATGATTGACTCTGGAAAAACAGATGCCCACACCAAAATGACAATTATCAAGCCTGATGTTATCCAGGAATACAATATGCATATGGGTGGTGTAGATCTAGTATTGCAATCATATCCTTCTTTACGAAAAACAGTTAAATGGTATAAAAAGGTATTTTTGCACCAGCTGAATATCCTGTTTAGTAATTTGGCCACCCAAGACAATGACCTACCTGGACTTCCACATATCAATAGCTGGTAGCCCAATTGAGCACTATAACATTCAGAGGCCTCTTCATACAAGGAGTAAGAAATCTACAACCCCTGCTACCCTCAGACTTGAAGGAAAACACTTTCCAAAATGGATACCACCAACAACAAAACCTTTTTTACAATTTCTACATTTACAAATTTTTTTTTTTTGCCTGCCTATTTTTACTGTTATAAATGCCTAACCATCTGGGCTATGCCAATGTGTGACACTGAATATTCCCAGAATATGGGGAGAGGCTTAAATATTACAAACTTGACACTTATTGCCCATGCTTTTTGTATAGCTTTCCAGAAATGTTGTTGCCTCTAAAACCTGCTGCCTACTTGGCTGGCCACAAACCTTCTGGAGCATAATATAGGTATATGAGGTACTGGAAAATCCATGGCATTCTTCTACTTCCCTAAACTTGTTCAAATATGGCAACAGCAAATCTTCACTTAAAATCCAAAAGGTATGGTTCATTCTATTTGGCAACATTAAAACAAATCTATTCATTATAAGTGAAAACTTTTAAAATTTCTTCAATAGTAGTGTCATTTTCAGGATTATAAAGATATTATAAAAGCAGTTTGCTTCAAGTTTGACAAAATGGCATTTATGAACCTTGAATTATTATTAAAGGCAAATAATTTTTTTGCTTGAAATTTAAAAGCAATACCGTTTGATTCTTTGGCAACAGTAACCACATTATTGCAACAATTAAAACCTGCCATGAAAGCAAAAAGTGACATTAATCAAATTACCAAATATGTATTATTGGAGTTGATACAAATTTCATACTTTCATTTCCAAGAATTTCAAGCTCTTCATGATGAACAAGCAACTTTGAGGACTACCGCATCCTGGCCTAGAAGAAGAGCATATATTAATTACCAAATGAAATATTTGTGAGTAATGTAGTCTTTTAATTTAACTGATCAAAACATTTTACAAATTAAAATACTCCTTGCTGATTATCAAAAATTCTATTTCTGAGCTCTATTCTATAGGTAATTTGCAACCAGTCAAGAAAGGAAACTGCAACTGCTTGTAACGTTGGTTGGTACCTAATGTTGAGCAGTTGGCAGTGAAGCCATTCGTCACTTGCGTTCCAGTATTTTGATGTTATATTATCATGTTGACTAAAGGTTGGGCAGCACAGTAGATGGTTTCCATCCATATCTTCTTTAAGTGTACAGAAAGGACACAGAGGAGATCTCACTCCTACCAATCTTGGCCTGTTAGGAGTCTAAAAGTTGCTACACAGCATTTTCTTGGTAATATAGTGATTCTGATCGTGTTATTACATACATTTTCCCATGGTTTTCCTTTTGTTTGTAATACATTATCTTCTTTAATTTTGTTATTATATGTTGATATAATGATTCTTTTGATAGAGTGATAACCTACTAGATCAGATGAATTTGATGTAATTTTACTACCTTTAAGCATTAAACTTTTATTTAAATTCATTAGTTGTTTTATGATTTTGCAGCATTCTGCAATATTTACGTTATGGATGTTATAGCTGCTTTAGAGTCAGATAATAATACAACTTTTTCAAATTTAGTTATATGATATAGTAAGGTTTTGTAACCTCTGAAGTATTGCCAAAATCTCTCCATCAAAATTTGTGGTATTTAAACTTAATCTTTTGTAGAAAGAGAAGAGAGGGCATATTGCACCTGCACCAGTACCCCTGTTATTTGGTAAGCTGGAACCGTCAGTACAAACATATAGGTCATTCATTGGAGGGTATCTTAAATTTATTACTTCTAGTGTCATTTGTTTCAGAACACACAAAGAGGTTTCAGACTTTGTAAATTCTTCAGCTAAGTGTAGATATCAGCTAGTTCAAATGGGTTAGTATTTGTTTATATGTTTTCTTTTAGGTAAGGAAGTAAGGAAATTTTAATCTTTGTTTGATTTCCTTGACTTTAGTAAGAAATCTGTGTTTAGTTTTTAGGTTCACCTGTGGTTTTCTTTTTTCCCAATCATAGTAAGGTAGTCTGATTAGTTTTTCATTTGTAAGATGAGGCAGATTGCCCCACTTTAGGAGGCGGTTCTGTGATGGTGCTGCGATCTTCTCGGCTTCTGGAACTTCTGGGTTCCCTCGTTGTTACTGTTTAGCACCAGACTAGCTATTATTAAATTGAGCATGGCTCTTACTGTTTAAAGCTACCTATATAATCTCAGGGTTGAGAGATTCCAGCAGTTGTCGTGTATAAAATACAGCAAGACTGACTTTGATCAATTATAGTTTACTACCATTTCAGTAAAATGCGGTTGAATACTTGCTTGCACGTTAAATCTTTCACTGGTTATTGTTAATGATATCACTAGATCTCATCCCCACAGTATCCTCAGAAGCAGCAGCAAAAAGTTTAGAAACCAATATTGAATCTTCAGTATCTCTAGTCTACCATGAATTGCAAACATGTAAAGTGGTAGATATTATACTAAATAACAAGGAAAAGAAACATATTGATAAGTCTCATTATATCTTCCAGTAACTAAGCTCATACTTATCATATATTGAACAGAAAGTAATAAAATGCCATCATATTTATTTCCAATTTTGAAAATCACATGGAAAACTTTGCCTCATGCATCAAACAATAATTCAAGACAGCCGGTTGTGTGACCTGAACCAAACATCACTGACATCGATGTACTGGTAAGTGCTTTGAAACTGATGTTATTAGGTGCTAGTCATTATCATTTTCTTTGCAGAAGGGTCAAAGGGGAACAATGACATCCGACTCATTGAGGCAGAGATTCTGGGGAAGATAGGGAGGTGCCATCTGTCCTCTTCTCTACAGGATGGGTTTCTCATGTGACAATGCAATTGGCTCCAAAAACACATTCAAGAAGCTAAAATCAAGGAGAATTTAGTCCTTAAAGTAGTAGATCCAAAAGCCAAGCCAGTCAGGACCCAGGACATTACAACCCATGATCCTCAGATGTATCCAGAGATTAAACCAAGAACTGCTGGAAAATCATTGATAAGCAGGCAGACTTCTCTGGTCAACTCTTAATTTTAATGGTGGACCAAGAGTCTGCTAAGAAGATAAAAGATCTTGGCATGTCAGCCTATACCGGGATTGACAGGGCTCTTTTTAAGAATCCGATAAGGAGAAGAAGGCAGACATTGGAGACATTGGAGATAGGGGACTCTGGAGGATCCACATCGGGTACTGCTTAAGGTAAGTAAGTTGAATGCAATTATGAAAACAGTTCAAATTAAGTTGCAGCTTCAGCTCTTGTTGAAGACAATGTTGATATTGCCCTCGTACAGGAACCTTGGCTCAATTAGTGGGATCAGTTGCACTAGACCTAGTAATAATAATCCAACATCATGCGTTTATGCTAAGAATTGGACAAATGCATTGCTTCATATTGAGCACTGTTTCAGGGATGTAACTACAATGCAAACAGGAGAGAGCAAAGTTTTAATACTCTCTTCTGTCTACCTCTGAACCACCATCGACACAGTGAGGGACCTTGTGGCCCACTGTGGAGAGAATGCACACCACACATTGTGGGGGAGTAATGACATCAATCCTAGAGGAGAAAACTTAATGGAGTACCTGTGAGTACAAACATTAATTTTCTAAATCAAGGTAATGAACCAACCATTGTAACTTCAGGAAGGGAGGAAGTCATTGATATATCCTTAGGGACTAATTTTATTGAGAACCTAATTTTGGGCTGGCATGTATCATCAGATAATGCTCTCTCTGATCATAGATACATAAGCTTTAATATCAAAGCAGAAATCACTTTACCAGTGATTTATAGAAACCCAAGGAAAATTGACTGGGATGGATATAGACAAGACCTATCAGCATTGACATTGAGTATCTTAAGCAACAATCGTTCCATATTGGATGTGCAGTTTGGTATTGGTGAATTATAACAGTAAATTCTTCAGTTCTATTATGAAAATTGCCAACCTAAGGTAGCTTACTCACCAAGACTGGTGTTAAATGGACTTAGGAAGAAAGCAAGGAAATTATTTAGACTTGCAAAAAGAACTGGTGATTGCAGCCTTTACTTAAAACTGACTGTGACTAAGCTATGGTTTCTGAACCGATTCTCAATGGCTGTCTCATCAGAACCACATTCAGCACATCTGCCGCCTGTTCCTGGAGTCTGGCTAATAGCTGATTGGCTTCCTCCTCTGCTGGCCATTGGTTGTGGGTTGCAATGGCAGTGAACCATCAGTGAAAGATTTTAAAGGTTGACATCCAATTGCACTTGGATGGTTTAATGTGAACAGATGTGTTGTTATCTGGACCTCAGGCATTGTTTCCAGAATGTTAAGTCATTCCCACAGTGTTGATGCATTCTCTGATATACTCAGCTTGCTACATCAACCAGTTGTTAGTAATCTGCAGTTTTATCTTGGACATCTCCAAATACATTTTCTCCACTTCCTACATCTTCTCCTCTCTGAATTTCATTTCTTCCATTCATAATTGAGGAGGTGACACGCAAATGCGAACATGTCCATTAAATACAGTTTTTCACAATCGACAAAAACGTATCTCAACTATACATATGAATTAAAGCAACATATTGATAGTCAAACGCCTTTATTGTGTATCCAAAAAACAATTCACATGTGTGAAATAAATCTAAACTGAAAATTTTCCTTTAAAAAGTACATTTAAATATGGACATGTTCTCGTTTGCATGATCCATTTTGACATGTTCGCCTTTGAATGAATTTTGAAAGGCAAATATCTTGTTGTTTCATAATGACTTGCACGTTATTGAGTAATACTTCTTATAGTATATCAGATTACCTATCTATAACATTTTAATATATCATATCATTAAAAAAACTATAAACTCACTCTGGTAGCTTTGGCTTTGTTTGGAAATTTTAACAAAGTTGTGATATTTTGCTTTTTTTAGAATCATTTAATTACATAAATTAAAGCATCATGACCAAAATGGAATGATATCAACAATGACATGGCTTATTATTAGAAAGGTTCTTGAACCAACACACTTAAACAAACAAATCACAACCATCTTCTAAACTGTCAAAAGAAATTTCATCTGTCTCTGTGTTGCACGATGTGGGAATAGAGTCAATGATGGATGCATACCATCTTACATCTTGGTGATTTCTCCGGTCTTCTCCAAAAATAGTTTTCAATAAACCATCAACATCTTTCTTCTTAGCATCTGGCATTGGATGACTGAGGGGTATTTCAGGTATTGGTTGGCAGAAGAGTTTCTTCGTGGTCCATCCGCGTTTCAGAAGAGATTTCCACTCTGGTAGCTCTTGCTGGGATTTGTAGAATGCAGTTACATCCGCATCAATATGAATGTTTTCCATAGCTTGACACTTTTTAATGAAAATTTGTTTCATTTCACTGATGTGATCTAAATTTCGTATGCCTTTAGATAGTGATTTCATGTCCATCACTGTCCAATCTTCACCATGATTTCTTACTTCACCCACTGACTGATGTCAGCAGGTAAGAAACTGTGTCCTCGAACTGGAAAAATGAGGTGTATTTCTTCAACAGGACCATCATGTATTCCAAGAAAATACACGAGTGTGAGAAGCACGACATTGTTCTTGTTTTGAGCTCAACCGTCACAGAAAAGTTTCAGTACAGTTTTTCTTTAAAATCGACAGATTTTAAAAAATGCAATAAGGCAGAAGCCATATCCGCTGCACCACGGCCTGCCAAATCTTCTGTCCACGTGTAAAATACAGGGTTCTCTGATTTCACAAACAGTAAAAACTTATCTGCCTGGAGTAAAATGCTTCTTTGGCAGTGGCTGGACCTGTTGCAAATCAAAACAGAAAGCCATGTCTATTCATTGTGTTCTCGTAAAAGTTCATAGAAGGCATTTGCCCTTTTTTTGTGGACCTTTTTCTGTGTGATAAGCTGTATCTTTTCATTTTTTGAAGCCACCTTCATTTGCTCATCAATTCTTGCGCAGAAACTGCAAATATCTGAAACAGGACTTCTAAATCCAATGTTATATTCATTCACAAACATTCTGCGGAATATAGATGTAGACACCTTGTTGTCATTAGCCACAGATCTGTTGTACAGCGCACTTATTTTCTTTATACTTAATTCACTGTGCAGATACAGCCGTTGTGATTTTTGTCGGTTGTAATGACTTTCAGTACAATGCAGATAGCCTGTAAATTGTATAACACTTTTCTTTTTGTCTGCAAATTTATGACTGATGCAATTTCCACCTCTATATTCCTTTACTGCTTTTCCTTCTTTTGTTTATTTTGTTTGCTATACTATTCAGCCGAGTAGATTTCATTAGAGTAATATGCATCAAAAATTTCTTGCACACTGGATATACTATGTTTCCATTTTGTGCAAAAAGAGTGTAGTTAACATTAAATTTGCGAGGTTTACTTTCGCCTTCATTGTTTTGAGGTTGCTTTCTTTGAATATTTTTCAGTGACATCATCTGTGCAAGCATCCTTTCTTGAGCTGCTTTATCTTGAACTTTATAAATTAATTGCCTCAGGTGCACTGCATCTCTGGGTGTATTTCCCGACAAGAGAACTGTTTATTTTGGTGTGTACATGCATGTAAAGAATGAAAGCCTCTTGGTGCAACACACTGTTTCCCTTTATCCTTTTCACGTTGCGATTCATTCCTCTTCCTCTTTCTGCTACCCTTGCTTGCAGTCTTCACAAATACACATTCTTCATCCATTTCATCGCTAACTAAAAGGCTGACCTAATAATTGCTGCTACTAGATATTAGAATACAATATTACATGAGAACACAGAAGTGCGACAATAATCATACCAGCTGCTCTGCGCGGGAATGCCTGGCCTCGAATGGAATGGAAATCACGTGACTTAAACCACAGCCTCCTATTGATTGTATGGACTAGTTCTTCTTTGCAGGAAATTTATACGTGGACATGTTCGCATTTGCTTTGAACCACGCATTTTCACAGGCTTATATCACAGAATATATTCGGGTTTGCTTCAATAACAAAATGTATATACATTCCGCTTATCCTCTAATTACCATTCCACAACGTAACTCAATTTTTTTAAATTTTGGACATGTTCGTGTTTGCATGTCACCTCCTCAATTTCATTTCTTCACTGCAGATTCCATTATCTTTTAACCTATCTTCTTCTTTCCAGAGTTTATTTGTGTATTCCTTTCTGAGTGTATTTTCTCCATTCTGGATTTCATTATATGGATTTGAGCAAGTAGAGTTTTCAACCTCCTCTTGGTCATGGCTGTTAATCCCACTCTGACACCAGTGTAACAAAAATCTCTTTAACACAATTCCTCTTTATTATGAAACATGTCTTTATTCCAATCTTGCATTGCTTTGATGCTACTAGACAATTGACAACTGCTTTTTCTGCAATCTAGGAGCTATCTCTCCAAACTAAATTGTGCCAGCCGACTTGTATTCCTCTTGATGACACATAGAGGTCATTATTGCATAATTCCATCAGAATCTATATTGTAATATAAAAAAATCTGATGTGTTCCATTCACATGACTTTCTCTACATCTCCGCAACAAATTATTGTTAAAAGCTTAGGCTTCTATTTACTTCATGCTAATTGAGAAAACATTAGCAGAAATAGTCTTATTACTTGCTTCCTTATAAGTAAAAGCGAAATAAGGGAGTACCATAGGTTAAGGTGATAGTCAAAAGCTGGTTGCTATGTGACTGAAGTTCCTTTGTTTGTATGGACACGAGTTGATAAATTCCTGTATGATAAAAGTATTAAGTTTTTCAAAGCTGAAACTAAAAACAGGGAATATCTTAAAAACGATCAAGTCCACGAAAAAAATGTATTTAACATAAATTGTGTGCTTTAATGTGCTCTACATTTTCTGTGTGGTAAGTTTTTGTCCATCTCTTACAGTTTAGCAGTTATGCAAAAATCCATTAAATTCATCCAGAATAAAGTAGTCTTCAGATACTATTCCCAAAAAATTGAAGATATACATTCTATTTGTCAAGTAAATATCGTAAAATATGAGATTTTAATCAAAATCGTTAGAGCCATTTTTAAGAAAATCAAAATGTTCGAAATGTTTTCCATGTAAAGGGTAGTTTGGGGGGGGGGGAGATTTTCTTGTAAATCTTTGTGTTGCATCCTTGGAAGATACCCAACTTAAATACCAAGTTTGGTTTTTAACATTCTTTTCATTTTTGAGCTATGCTGCCCCACAGACACACACACCACACAGACACATACAGACAGACGGATAGACACACACACACAAACATTTTTCAAAAAATGTTCTTTTTTATTCAGGGGGTCTTAAAACATATATTTCCGGTGAAATCTTGGTTTGGAATTTTTGGGTGGAATACAATACCTTCTCTATACACTATGTACATAGTAATAATACACAAATCTGTATTCTAATTCAATTCACATTATTCTATAAATATAAAATCAATATTCTTTAAATATTGCAACTGATATATATTTGTATATTTAATTCAGCTTTATCATTTGCAGTTATATAAATTGTTTAAAAAGTAGATCCCTATTCATAACTACTTTAATACTTTTCTGGCAATTCATTCATATAGTACATTTTGCAATTTTTAATAGATTTAAAGGATGGCAGGAAATTTATCCAAATTTCATTTTTACTTTCTTTAGCCATATGTACAATGTACATAGTGGATAAAGACGGTATTGTATTCCACCCAAAAGTTTATATAGAGATTTCACTGGAAATAAATGCTTTGAGACCCCCTGAGTCTGAAAAAAGCATTTCAGGAAAAGGTCCGTGTGTGTCTGTGGACAGTATAGTTCAAAACTGAAAAATCGGTTAAATACCAAACTTGGTACTTAAATTCAGTATCTCCGAGGATGCAACACAAAGATTTTCATGAAAATCCGCTCACTTACTCTTTACATGGAACATTTTTCGAACATTTTCATTTTTTCAAAAATGAGTCTAACAATTTTGACTAAAATACACTATATTAAAGACATTCACATCACAAATAAAATGTAAATTATGAATTTTTTGAGAATAGCCTTTGGAGAGCTCTTTATTCTGGTTGAGTTTTGCACAATTTTGCATAATGATTAAACCCTAAGAGATAGACAAAAACTTACCACACAAAAAATGTAGATCTCGCTAAATTTACGTCATAATTTATATCATACACACTTTTCTTGTAGAGCTGAGCATTTCAGATATTCATTGTTGTTGGCTTCAATTTTAAGCTAATTAACTTTTCTCAAACAGGACCATGCAAAGCGAACTGAACTTCAATTGTTTCACATGGCGGCCGGCTTTTAAAAGATTTTACTATTGATTTTATTGATTGTACTCCCTTATTGCTCTTCTACTTACAAGGAAGCAAGCAATAGCACCATTTCTGCTAATTTTTACATTGATTAGCAAATTAATCTTTTGTAAGGAAAGTTGTTTGGGTAACAGCTAGAGAAAGCTGTGTGAAAGGAAGACATCAGATCTTTAAATAAAATTTTCTATAATTGATTGATAGAGAGAGAGAGAGAGAGAGAGAGAGAGAGAGAGAGAGAGAGAGAGAGAGAGAGAAAGAGAGAGAATAATTTTGGTATGTGTGCATGAGTTTTCTTTATTTTTCTTTGTTTCCTTCATTCATAAAAGAGATTTGGAATTGTAATATGTAGAAATGAAGCTAGTAAAACAGTGAAGTAACACAAATATTAACGTAACAATCAATAATTTGTAACAAAATTTTACTTATATCCTTTAAATTGCAAGGAATTACATTTTAATTGCATCTTGTTGCTGCTGTTTATTTACATTGCTATGGTTACTGGCATTGTGCAATAAGCTATTGGATAAAGTTACATTTGTTTTACATGCAGATATTTTATAAGTTGCTTGGCAAAGAATCTTACCCTTGTGTACCAAATACTTTGTCCTGCAGATTTTGGATATCGTATCGCAGGTCTGCCATAAGAAGCAAAAGAAAGTCAAATGATCCTGGTTTCCCTTTAGACCCTCTAGGGCCTTGCTCTCCAGGTTCACCCTTTGGTCCCTGCTTTCCAATTGGGCCTGTGAGACCCTGAAATTATATAATTAGATTTGGTAGCCATTAATGGGAATTTGTATACCTCATAGTGACTCAAGTTGTCACTGTGTTTCTGCTTTTTATGAAATACCAATGTATGATTCAGGGAGAACATTAAGATATTTCTAACTTATGACATTACAGAATAGCTAAGGAAAAAAAAAATCACTTAAAATTATCATTGCCAATAGTGTTTGTCTGTTGTTAAAATGGATATTAAAATACAAAAATGTCAAAATGTATAAAACAAATCTGATGTGTTCCATTCACATGACTTTCTCTACAGCTCTGCTACAAATTATTGTTAAAATGCTTATGCTTCTATTTACTTCATGCTAATTGAGAAAAATTAGCAGAAATAGTCTTATTAATTGTTTCCCTGTAAGTAGAAGCGAAATAAGGGAGTACCATGGGTTAAAGTGACAGTCAAAAGCTGGTTGCTATGTGACTGAAGTTCCTTTGTTTGTATGGACAGGAGTTGACAAATTCCTGTATGAGAAAAGTATAAGTTTTTCAAAGCTGAAACCAAAAACAAGGAATATCTTGAAAACGATCAACTCCACAAAAAAAATGTATATGACGTAAATTGTGTGTTTTATCATGATCTACATTTTTTGTAAGTTTTTGTCTGTCTCTTAAGGTTTACCAGTTATGCAAAATTCAATAAAAATCATCCAGAATAAAGAGGTCTTTAGAGGCTATTCCCAGAAAATTTAATGTATACATTTTATTTGGCATGTAAATATTTTAAATATAAGAGATTTTAATCAAAATCATTAAAGCCATTTTTGAGAAGATAAACATTTTCAAAATTTTTGCCATGTAAAGGGTAGTTGGAGGTGGGGGGATTTTCTTGAAAATCTTCGTGTTTGCATCCTTGGAAGATACCAAATTTTTAATTTAACAGTCTTTTCGTTTTTGATGTATGCTGTCCACAGACACACACACACACACACACACACACACACACACACACACACACACACACACACACATGGACCTTTTTCCAAAAATGCTTTTTTTGGATTCAAAACATGTATATCTGGTGAAATCTTGGTATCAAATTTTTGGGTGGATTACAATACTTTCTCTATACACTATGTACATAGTAAGTATAGAGAAAGTAAAACTATCAACAGGATGATCCAGAATGCATGTATGGTGCTACTCCAACAAAGAGACAGTGTAGTAGTTTTTAGCTACCCGGCAACAATGAGGATAAGTGATGCAGTGAGCCACATCCAGAGGGAAGAGACTGACTACACCTTGCCATGCCTGTTACACCTGTCATAATAAGCAGTTGAGTCACTTCAAATTCTAAATTCCTGCATGCATTTAGTATCAAAAGAAAACTGTGCAGTACAATTATTGCAAAAGGATTGTTACTAACAAGGTTGTTTTTTTTTTTTGCAATCAGTTGGAAGAAATAGAAGGTTATTGTTAGAATATAAAATTGCTTTTTAGAGCTATTACATTTCAGTTGACAGTTGCTACCAGTTCTAGTACTGGCACATGCCTTCCCTACAAAACTTACACAAAATAATTTCTTTATAATTTTATCAGATAAAATGCTATAACTAATAGTGTGTGCTTGTAGCTGGTGAGGATAGTTTGAGATGGCTGTCAGTAATATTACATAACTAGCCACATTTCTCTGACACATATAATTTTGTGTAAATGTGTAGGAGAACTTGAATCTTTTAGGTGTACTTAGTTTAGAGAATGAGAGAGTGGCACATGGACCTGTGTGGTCACTTGCCACACATGGGCAAAGAGAAAATACTAAGTTGTCAAATAGCAAAATTAAACTTTGAGTCAAATTCCTGGCAAACATATTCAGCCAACGACCTGTTCATGTTTGAGATTTTAGATTATGAAACAAATCTATGGTTTCAAAATCTTCTTTATTTGAAAACGGAGTTGATTTTAAACCTTTCGAATGAAAGATATAAAAGAAGTTTGAGATAGAGCTGAGCGAATAGTCAAAGTTTTTACACCATACAATTAATGCAGGAATATTTTTCATAGGCTTTTGCTATTGCTATTGACTGGCTCAAGTATCTGCTAGCAGTTTGGGGTATCACCTGGCAGTGTAGAATGTAACCATTTTGGAATTTTGAAGTTTGTAACTCATTCTTCATTTTTCTTAATGAGGATCTTGTACCAAAACTCCAACCCCTTAAAACTTTAATGGGCTTTAAGAGTTTGGTATCTTCACTGATGTTATGGTTCATTGTTCAGCTACTGCTAAGTTGTATCTAATTCTCCTGAAGTGTTCTTTTTGTTTAATCTTTAAACTTCTCTTAGTTTTTCCAATAAAGATCTCATCACATTTAATCTGATGTACCCCTAGTTTGTCCAGTATGTTGCATTTAAATCTATCGTTAGGAGCAACAATAGCAACAGTCAACAATAGCAGTGGGATAGAAGGTAAACTTGTGTTGCATGTCCTGTTTCTCATTTTGTTTTTTTGAATTTTCTTGTTAACCATTTCTCTGTTGCAGCCATTACATTCTGCTACCCTGATGATTTCTGTAAAATGTTTAGTGTATTTCATTCTATTCAAAAGTAAGTTAACTGTCCTATGAGTGAGACCTGATTATGGCATGCTTGTGTTTTCTGGGATTACAACCATTGACTTTTATAAAGTTAGCGGTGTGGGTGAGCTTCCTGAAAATTCCAAATTCAATTCATCTCGATAAAATGTAGTGCTAAATTTGTTTCACTGTGTAAAGTTCCTTTTTCATTGAATTTTATCCCTGCTCCACTCGCAGGGAGTCTCGGAGACTCCACGTGAGTTATTTTTGCATGTTACAAGAAAAAGGATACTGCGCCTGACCGGTGCTTCCATTTGCCTTTCAATCATCTAATGACTATATATAGTCACATATTAAGCTCAAAAAAGCAGGTTGTTTCCTGACAAGTGTGGTTGGAATCCCCGAGACCTTTACTGTTATACGAGGGCCGTTCAGAAAGTAGCCTCCGATCGGTCACAGTGCGGGTAGTGGGGGGAGTAGCGATGCCATCTGTGCATTCACGCATTCAGCAGGTCAGTCGGCATCAAGCCGTGGTCGAGTGAAAGTCGTACCTGCGCTAGTTTAGTGTTTGTGGCCGTTTGAAATGTGTACTGCAATAGAAAACCCCACCAAATGTGAAGTGCGTGCTGTTGTAAGGTTTTTTACATCCAAAGGATATTCTGCAGCAGCTATTCATCGTGAGCTTTGTGCCGTGTACGGACCAAGAGTTATGAGTGAAGGAGTGGTCCGTGAATGGGTACGTTTATTTAAAAGTGGACGAGAAAACGTTCATGATGAAGAGAGGAGTGGTAGACCATCATTGGTCACGGACGAACTCGTTCAGACAGTTGATGCAAAAGTTCGTGAAAACCGACGTTTCACAATGTCGGAGTTGTCTACTGATTTTCCACAGATTTCTAAGACTCTCTTGTACGAGATAGTGACAGCAAGATTGGGTTACCGTAAGTTCTGTGCACGATGGGTGCCCAAAATTCTTACCGACCACCACAAAACTCAAAGAATGGCCTCTGCATTAGACTTTCTGTCACGTTATGAGGCTGAAGGTGAACCATTGTTAAACAGAATCGTGACCGGGGACGAAACCTGGATTAAGTACGTGAACCCTGAGGCAAAAGAACAATCAAAGATGTGGGCACATTCAAATTCACCTACCAAACCAATAAAAGCTCGGCAAGATTTTTCTGCCCGAAAATTGATGGCAACGGTGTTTTGGGATGCAAAAGGGGTGTTGTTGGTTGAATTCATGGAACGTGGGACGACCATTAATCAAGACGTGTACTGTGAAACACTAAAACAATTACGACGGGCTATACAGAACAAACGCCGTGGTATGCTGACTTCCGGTATCGTTTTTTTGCACGATAACGCCCGTCCTCACTCTGCTCGCAGAACAACAGCCCTTCTTGAGTCCTTCAAGTGGGACGTTGTCAACCATCCACCTTACAGCCCAGATCTGGCGCCAAGCTATTATCACCTCTTCATGCATATGAAGAAATGGCTCGGGTCCCAGCGGTTTGATGACGACGAAGAGCTCAAAGATGCGGTCACAGGCTGGCTCCAGGCACAAGCGGGTGATTTTTATGCAGAAGGAATTTCAAAGCTTGTGAACAGATACGATAAGTGCCTCAATCGTTATGGAAACTATGTAGAAAAATAGTGCAAAGATGTAGTTGTAAGATGTATATATTAAAATATTTTTATTTAACTTGGTGAATTTCTTGCAATCAACCGGAGGCTACTTTCTGAACGGCCCTCGTAACAGCAATTTCATTTGATCTTACTATTCGTGGAAATTCATACACAAATACAATTTTTAAGCACACATTTTTATATTTCTAGGTTCAAATATATTTAAGAAAATATTTAATTGCAGAAGATATGAAGATTATTATTGAATTACTAAAGCAAGAAGTTAGTGACACATATTTACAGTGATGAAGATGATGATGTAGAGATAAGAGCTGGTTCAGTGTCAGAGTTAAGTGCTTCCTAGAGAAACTGAAGATGGATACCAGTAAGAAAACACCAGAATTTATAAATGATGGTCCTCATACAAAAAGATTACGGTCGCTCCAACAACAGGTACAAGTGCCAGAATTGTAATAGGTATATTTGACTGGAAACAAAGGTGTGGTGAATGGCTATGAACAAGATTCTGTTCCACTAAACTTTCAAGTGACTAGGCAACAATTAGGATTGTTGCTTATTCTGTGATTAAATGGAAATAACGTGCTATTTATGGACGCTCTTTAACTGCTATAGTTCTCAGCATGCCATTCTAAATTGGGTATGAAAGACCGCTTAATTTTGCTCAGAGGCCTCTCTATCAGGCTTGAGGTTATTTTACATGGCATAAATCTATGACATGGGACCAACGGCTTTACTTCCCTTCCGAAGGAAGCCATGCTAAGGATTTTTTACGCCCAAAAAACTCCATCATCCTCCGCCGGGTTTGAACCCGCGACCTTGGGTATATGAAGTTAGCAAGGGAACCATTACACCACGGAGGGCGACATACACTGTGATTAGGTAACACTTTGGCAATTGTGTCTTTTATTTTATGATATTGTTTAGAAGTACACAATTTTATTACCTTACCGTTACTTTTATATTTTTTACTAAGGTTTGTGAAGATGACTGGTCATTATTTTGTTTATCTAATCGAGTAGGAGATGTTGCTTTATTAATAGCTATTGCATGAATATTAAATTTTGGAAGATGAAATTATGTTTTTTATTTAGATTATTTATTAAATAAAAATGAGATATTTTAATTTCATTTTTAGTTGTTCTAGCTGGTACAACTAAAAGTGATCAAATTCCTTTATCGCATACTGTCCTTCCATTTATTGCAATTGTTGAGACACATAATTATTATTTTAATATGTATTTTTTGGGATTCTTTTTTTGTATACATTTTCAACCTTTTATAAACAATATAGGCCTGTCTCTGTAAATTTAATTCTTTGATTTGTTGTAGCAGAAGGTTTGTATCAGAAATCCTACCCTTTTTTTTAAATTTAGTGTGTATTTTGTGATAATAATTGTTATTTGGTCTCTGATATTTTCCCAAATCACTAAATTAAATTGAAAGGTATTGGCATCTCTGAGACACCACACGAGCAGCTATATTTGTCCCAGTCACATGACCAGGCAGGATTAAGCTTTGCAGAATGGATATTCCAATAACCCAACAGAAGCCAGTGTGCAATAGTGCAATGCCTACAGTCAGCAATACAGCTGACCTGTTTTGTAATGCTACAGGTCTCACAGAAATGCTGCAATTGGAGCAGCACTGGTAACAATTGCTAGAATTACTGCTGCCATAACTACTTGCTTGCATTCGCATTCTTGGTTAAAGCTTACACTTACTGTATCTTGTTTTTGAAATTTCCTATCTGTGCTATTTGTTGTGTGGTTACTTTGTTCTTGTTACATTATTTGTTAGGCTGTGAAAATGATTTCTCAGAGAAGTCAACGAGGCTTCATCCCCCATCAGAATGGCGTATTCCAATTTGATCCCAGGGAAAACAGATGATAGTTTCTGTTAGAAATGTTTTCTAAATGGAAAACAACAGCATCTGTGAAACAAATGCTGTTAATACCTTTTCGCAGAATACAAGAGTGCACCTTAAAAGCCCTAGAAGAATACTGTTTGTAGGATTACAAGAGAAGGAAAATGCATGTAAATTGTCAACTCTGGTGGAAATAGGGATAAAGTTCTACCATCAATAATCCAAATGCTTTCCAGGAAGATGGAATATGGCATCACACGTATGCAAGAAGAGAACACCCTACAATTAACAAGCTGCTTATGTCATTAACGGAATGTGATTTATTTATCTCTTCTTATTCATCATTATGGAGAGCGGAGCACAATTTGGGGTTTGATTATGATAAATAAATCGCAGAAAACTGCTGATGGAGAGGGGGGATATCGTGACCACAAGATACCAATTTTTATGAACATATGGAAGGAAAATTTAGAAAAAGTGGTGTGGCACAACAAATCTTGGGTTATGCCCTTCAGTTTGTAAATGCTCATTGTTCAGCTCCTTCTTGTGATGGTGAACTACTTGTTCCCTTCATGAGTGACACTGTATGTCTTTCTCCTATATGGTGGCTTGCCCTCATACTCTCAAATTCACAATGTCACAGGGACAAAATTATTAATGTTTCCTCACTAGTCATTCAAATGTATTCTGACTAGAAGCATTCCTTTTCAATGTGCTCACTGAATTAACTATCCTTCACAGCCAACAAATAATGAAGCTTTGATGATGGTGCTAGCTCTCCATTTTCATAAACACATGAAATAATATAGCAACAGATAGCAGTCAAAATATACACTTTCTGTATACCTATCTCACACATTATTTTGATTACAGATCCTGAAATTTGAGGTTACGGTAAAAATGAAAAGAAGCGTAATTTCAAAGATCTATGACAATTTGTGTCCTTTATCTGAACATTGTTGGCACTCAAAAATGCTTGCAACACTGCCTTTAGTAATAAAATGCTTCATTTTCTTATTTAGCTCTCTGTAGCATTCGTTAAACAAATTGTTGTTAAATGTTCATTGTTTGCTTTCTTATATTAAACATTTTTTGTGTCTGCAGTCTCTATGTGGATTGTTTCATACTTATTGTAGCTGATATATGAACATGTTGGTGGTGCTCCATGGCGCTGGAGTTTGGCCAATAACCCATGACACCTCAACTTACAAAACTACCGCTGTAGAGATGAAAAGAATCAAACAGAAAACGATCAACTAACCAATAATTGATTAGGTATTGAAATTACAGCCTGGCGCAAATCTGCCAGGTGCCATGGCAGCAGTAAAATGATGCTCTATATATGAGAAGTGATTGCTAATGGTGCACTCTTAGCGAGTTACAAAAACCATCTTAAAAGGAAACTGATAGGATGTTGCACGATAAATGTGCCCAGAATGTATTTCATAAGTTAATGAAACATAATCCAAATGTGCTGGTCAAATATATGAGTGTATCAGGGTTCAGAGAAACGCCAGTGTTCAGAGGAAAAATGCTAATCAGTGTTACTAGAGGTAGATGATAGTTTGTAAAGGGCTATAAAGAAATTATTAAGACAATAGTGATTGTGATTTACCTTATGTTAAGGCAATTTTCATAATTTGTTGAGAGAAATGCGAGCTTGTAAAAAGTAAGATTGTGACCATAGTAGTGTTGAGCATCAGAACATCAGCTAGCCAAGCTGTTTTTTAGAAGAGGCAGAAGGCAAATACATAATGATGAGGGATCAACTCATTTAAAACTGTGTGACAAGTAAAACAGAAACCCTCTATTTTTTCACATATTGCCAGTACATTTACATTCATAGATTTTAGTACCCAGACATTGTAAGACATTTTTAATTTGTGTCTACATTTGGGCATGAGCTGCCACTGCTTAGATGTACTTTACAAAATTAAAATCTTACGGGAAATATTACAGAAAAGAGTTGTAAGCATGCTGTATCTGAAATAATCACTTTTTAAATGATTTGTTGACTTGTTTGGCCATTGTATTTTAAATACATAATTACTAAATTTTTCACTTTAATGTTGGCATTCATAACAGAAATTATTTATGATATAAACACTGTATCATAATATTTTATGTTTCCCCATACCATTTACTTTATTAATTCAACATATAGATAAAAAAAGAAAAAAGAAAAAAAAGAAAAAAAATGTTAAAATGAGATCAATAAAATGTAATAGATTTTGTTTTGATTTTGTGAGTAAAATGATATTGTTCGAGGTGCATCCAGAAAGTAAGTCCCGATGACCAATAAAGAGAACAAAAACACCACTACGAAAGAAATATTTATTGGTATAATTAAATAGACTCACTGGCTACTTTTCAACATAATCACCACCATTGTTGAGGCATTTATCGTAACGGTGCACCATTAATTGTATGCCTAAGTCATAGGATTCTGCCCCCAATGTCTGCAGCCTTGAAGTCACTTCATTCTGCACGTCAGCATCACTGTGAAAATGTTTTCCTGCCAGAAAATGCTTCATGAGGTGGAAGAGATGAAAGTCACTTGGAGCGAGGTCAGGGATGTTCAAACACCTCCCATCCAAACTTCTTCAATACATTTCGTGTGGCATTGGCTGTATGTGGTTTTGCATTGTCATGCACAAGCGTAATGTCAACATTCCACATCTCTTGTTCTGGATTGCCCAACATCTGGCAATATCGATCAGCATTTACGGCCTCCCCTTGCGGTAAAAATTTGCACAAGAGGACACCACATCGATCCCAGAAGACGTACCATGATGTTTTTGACAGAGATTGTGTGCTTGAATTTTGTCTTCACAGGTGAACCACTATGATTGTTTTTTGTCTCTGGTATGGCATGTTTCATCCCCAGTGACAATATTGTTGAGAAGCTTGTCACCTTCCACTGCATATCGCTGTAGGAATGTCAATGTTGTGGCCAGACGTTCATCTGTCAGTTGTCTAGGCACCCATCTTGCACACACTTTGTGAAAACTAAGCCACCAGGAGACAATTTTGTGCACAAGTGAGCGAGACATCTGGGGAAACTGACAAGAGAGTTCTGAAATTGTGAAGCGCCGGTTCTGCACAATTTCTTGATGCACACTTTCCAACACTTCTGGTTGGCCATTACGGTTCTTGGTCGTGAATATTGGTTCTTCCTATTGCCTGCACCATACTGTCACACATAATGTCCTGTCCATACACGTGACACAATTGATGATGGATCTCTGCTGGAGATTGCAAAAATCAGATGACTGCACGAACCTCACACTATCGGAGCAGCCATTTTCTCCTAGCACAGAGCGGTAACCACAAAACTGAAACTTTACTACAATGTTACCATATACTTCCTCTCTTCTCCTGCACACATGCATTCCTATCCAACTGGTGGTACCATCTCTGAACGAGATCGAGACTTACTTTCTGGATGCACCATGTAATAACAGAGCATTAGAATAATTGGTATACCAATGCCATTATAAGTCCTCAATTGGGCATACAGGTTTACTCATTAAATGTTAATAGTAATTGTTACAATTAATAATAGCTATAACAATATTATATTTCTTTACAAAATTACATATGAGTATTTATTTACCACAGGTCCTCTTTTACAACGACAGAAGCCTGAATCCTCTACCAATTTTGGAGTCACATAAGAGTCTAGAAGACTGTAAGTGAAATCAGTATCTTTCTCTCCAGCACTGCCTTCTGGGCCTGCCAACAATCACAGCATTTCAACTTTATTTACATATATAAGAAGATAATGAAACATTCAGTTTTATTGAGAAGTATCTCTTAAGTAATATCATGGTCACAAACATTCTTATATTGTTCCATCACTATCCTATTTCTCTATGTTCAGAAATGTGATATTTTCATTGTTTGAACTAGTTTCTGAATTAATATTATCATCCTTAACATTTAAGATAAGTTAACCACATCATGCAGTTTCATCTACTGAAAATCATAGGGCATGTTTTTAACCATGTAAAAAAACTAGAATAGCCACATAACATGTATTATGGTTTAAAAATCACTTTATTTTTGTAGGTTTTTTTGTTTTTGTTTGTTGTTATAACTTTTATTATTGCACATCTTTTATAATCCGTTATAATTTGTTCTCATAGCTTAATTTTATATAACGATTATAACGTATGGTAAAAATATTTTTTGTAATACTCACTTATAACATTTTTTGTTAAAAACTTCTAAATGTATATTGTTATTGACAAACTCATTTATGAGTCAGACTAATAAATAAATAAATTAACCCTACATTAGTTGTGCTTGAAATTTCACCCTGCATTTGAAGTTTAACAAGCAAAACATTTTCTGCTAATAATTGGAAATGGTTCCTCCAATGTCCAGCTGCATTTTCAATTTATATTGTTGCATATTTATTGCAGCATCGAATATTGATCATTACTGCTTACCTCCTTTATTTTGGCATTGTTGTGACGCAAAACTTTTATGTGCAACAGAATGAAGTTCTGTTTCAGTACATTTTCTTTCTTACATTATATTTCTCTGTTACTGAAAGATGGATAAGCATACAAGAGAAAGGGAAGTTTTGAATATGAGTCATGTCAATGAATTAGGAACATACTGAACATGAGGTGTAATCTTTTTCAGAGGAAGATAGAATTGTATGCTGGTTTCAAATCAAGCTATTGCAAGTTCAATATTGTCATATTGTAAAATAAATGTCATACACATTTATAACTTTACATTTTTGAATTGAAGATGTAATATATAATAATTCAATAAAGATTTCAATAATTTTAATTCTATGTAAAGTATATAATTGTATGTGTGTATATATATAATTATATAAATAATAATAATAATAATAATAATAATAATAATAATAATATATATATATATATATATATATGAATAAAGAATTGAATCACAATAACACATTAAAATTGGCCATCAGATTAAGAATGTGGCGAATCAAAAAGTTGTCCTTTTTTATTACAGTTGCCACAAGAGCTATTCAACTGTTTAACTTACAGTTCTCTTAACTAAGTCTGATATAGGCAGGACTTACATAGACCAACAAATAATTTGCAGATATTCCAAAAAGGGGTTTACTACAAAGGAATAGTTTTGTTTAATTCACTTCCCTCTTGTATAAAAGAATTGCAAATGAACAAAGATAAGTTTAGATCAGAATTAAAAAGATACCTTATTACTCACACCTTCTATACAGAGGAGGATTTCATTCAATCAAAAAACACTGTTGTAAATACAGGGTTACTACAAAAGAAATAGACAACTTCAACTGCCTGTAAAACAAAAACTATTAGAGATAGCAACCTAATCATTTTGGAGGTATGTTGAGAAACTCTCAAAGTTTCGTTTGTTACCATTGGTAACGCTGTAGTGTTTTGTTTGTTGTTGCAGAAGCTGAAATGGCGGAAAATCCTGTGGAAAAGGCATATTTCGTGCTGGAATTTGCTAGAACGCAATCAGCAACTGTTGTCCAACGACATTTTAGAACATGTTACCACAAAATGCCACCGACTAGACAGTCAATCTACGACTGGTATAGAAAATTTGAGACAACGGGATGTTTGTGCAAAGGGAAGAGCTCGGGAAGACCAAGAGTTTCAGAAAAAAACGTTGAACGTGTTCGTTCTGCCCACAGAAATCGACATCTAGGGCAAGCATGCAATTACAAATTCCACAGCAAACTGTATGGAAAATCTTGCGGAAGCAACTGCACATGATGCCTTATAGATTACAGATGTTGCAGTTTCTGAGTGAAGAAGATAAGGTCATACGGCGTGACTTTTGCATCGACATGTTGCGACATGATGAAGACGATGCTGGTTCTTGTGAGCGCATCATTTCCTTTTTGTGGTAACGTGTTCTAAAATGTCGTTGGACAACAGTTGCTGATTGCGATCTAGCAAATTCCAACATGCAATATGCCTTTTCCACAGGATTTTCCGCCAATTCAGCTTCTGCAACAACAAACAGAACACTACAGCGTTACCAATAGTAACAAACGAAACTTTGAGAGATTCTCAACATACCTCCAAAATAATTAAGTTGCTATCTCTAATAGTGTTTGTTTTACAGGCAGTTGAAGTTGTCTATTTCTTTTGTAGTAACCCTGTATAATAAACATGAATATTCTAAGAATGCAAGTGTATGAGCAGGCTTTTGGAAGCAGACATGTAATTGAAATTATGCAAAACTGACACCTCTGAAAATTCATTGTCAGTGTTATTATTTGTAAATAAATGTATTAATAAGTATGAATAAAGGTAATTGTTGACATGATCTACATCCTAGAGTTTGGGCTTTGAGTCTAATCTCATAACTGGATCTACAGATTGCAATGTGTGCGTGTGTGAGTGTTGCGCGCACATGCGTGATTTAACTACTCAGCAGTAAAGAGTAGGTAAATGTAACTAACATTACTGAAGCTTGTATGGTTCTTTTACTAAAACATTCCAATCCAAAGAACTTCGGGTTTTAGATTCCAACATGTGCATTACTTTAAGCTACCTCCAGTTGCATATCACAGCCCTGTACTTATGTAAACCATAGTTCATGTGAATGTTAAAATTTTGAAAGGATAGTTGATTTAAGGCTGCATACTTAAATGAGAAGTGTCACCAATAATAGGGAATCAGATCAACTATACATTACCAAAGTGCACTGTTAAGAGCTTGTATGAGCATTCAAGTATGAGCTGAGGCATACGTAGAAAACAAGATGAGGGTTTACTCTTAGTTTCAAATAGGCCAGCTTCCTTGACTTGTAGGCAGGTAAATACAAGTCATATGATATAAACACTCTGCTGCTTTTGTTATGGGTATACACTTCACTGCTGCCACAAGCAATTCACATTCTCTTGCAAGCTTGAAGTCGTGCTAATTTGATTCAATAAGATTGATGCTACTATATTGCTTTATTTACCTACATCAGCAGTTATTTGTGAGGTTTTACATGAATTCATGTTGACTACTAGTTTGAGTCTTTCTCACAGTTTTGAATTTGGCATTTATTTATTATTTTTCCCACCACTGTTTTTGTTGTACATTATTTAAATTCCAGTGCTTCAATGGGCCGATACATATTTTTAAATTTTTCAGAACTCAATGATTTTGTCTTCCTTAAAACTTGCACTCAGTTTTGTTTTTAAATAACAGACATATTGCATGGGCTTGTCAATTACATTTTCTGTTGCTCTCATTACCTGTGATCTTTGTAGGGAATATTGACTTTTCAGTTTGTGACACTCTTACCTCAGCCCATCCATTACTAACTTCTTATGTAATGTTAGTTTATGTTGATTATAGAGAAATAAATACAGGTACTTATGTTTAGAGGACAAATACATGGCCCCACCTTCTCCTAACTATGAGTTCATTAGTACTTTCTCTACACATACTATGTACATAGTGTATGTATAGAGAAGGTACTGCACTCCACCCAAAAATTCAATACAGAGATTTCACCAGAAATATATGTTTTAGGGTCCCCTGTATCCAAAAAAAGTATTTTCAGAAAAAGGTGTGTGTGTATGTGAACACGATAACTCAAAGACGAAAACTCGGTAAAATACCAAACATACTAAACAAGGTAATGAAAGAAGCTGAAAAAAAATGTCAAATGATAACTATATCCATTGAACATGTTTGGTTAAACCCTGAAGGTGTCCATGACCACTGGAAACTTGGTGGTGGATTGGCTGCTGGATGAGTTAGCATGCCAGTGTTGTTTCAGAACTGAAATATGTGGAACAGTGGTGCAGGGAGTTAAACCTCTAAGACAGCACTTGTTTCATTTTTGAGATTTCATGTAGCAATCATTTTTAGTACAGGAAGTTTTTATATCTTTTGTGAGCCATGGTTTTTGTTTATATGAGAAAGCTTATGTCACTTTGCCATATACCTAAAGGTAGAATTAAAAGACTTGTATTTGTGATTTGGGTTACTATGATAACAGACTTTATTCAAGAATGTACAAAAACATTTCTATATTACTTCTTATCAAGTATCCTTTTTTCTTCAATACTTCTGTGATCTGGGGAAAAAATCCATCATTGACGTTAAAGCTAATTATTTGTGCATCCAAGTTAATAAATGTTTGATCAATGATGTAACCATGCTTAATGTTCTCTAATATACATCTCAATGGTGCTTTTAAAATGTAAGATGTTACTAAAATATACATAAGCTCTGTTTTCTTTGAGCAGCAACTAAACATATCGTCCTCCATGGTCCTTTGGAAGGGAAGTAAAGCCTCTGAGCCTCTTTCACCCCCAATATAGAATGGAATACTACGGCAGTTAAATAAAACCCACATTAATTTTTATATAGCAACATGAAATGTAAGTTTGTTATACAGTGGGAAACTTCAGATGAAAAGAAATACTGCAAACCAATTGAAGGAAATATGCTTTTAGATTTAAATGCAAATTTCAGTTAGTTTAAGGAGAAGATAGTTTTGGAAGCACATACGGACATTTTAGGAATGTACAGAGAGAATTACCTCCTCTATTTACTCTTGTTCACTATTCTTGCAAACTCTTATTCTTGTGTCTACTTCATATTAATCCAGATAAATATTTGCATAAACTACTGTGTTGCACACTTCCTTGCAGTTGCAAGGGAATACCAGATTAAAGCACTAGTCAGGATCTGGTTCCTAGTGATGGCTTTGACATTCTCTTCTCTTTGTATGCTAAAAATAAACGAAGCTGAAAACTGTTGACTGAAAAGAAATATATTTCACATGACTGTGTATCTTCACTTTTGTGTAATAAGTTTATATGTGCTTCCTATACAAAAATCATTCAGAATGAAGATGAGGTCAGAGGCTGTTTGCAGGAGATTCAAGATTTATAGTTCATTTTTCAAGAAAATTGAGTATGTTATATATTTTCATTAAAATGTAGCAATTGTGAAACTTCATCCAAAACCCTTACAGCTATTTTTGAGAAAATAAACATTTTCAAAAAATGTTCTATCTAAAGGGTAGTTTGCTCTAAAAGATGTTCACAATACAACTGAAATTTGTTTCTTTGCATGGCAGCAGCTTGACAAATGGTAAGTGGATAATTTAAAAAATATTTGCATTGAATTCTTGGAGGATTCTGAACTTAAATACTAAGTTTTGTATTTAACAGAATTTTTGTTTTTGAGTAATGCCATTCACAAACAGAGACACACATATACATGGAGGTAGATATTTTTATAAAAATATCTCGTTTTGCATTCAGGGAAGCTCAAAGTGTGTATTTCTAGTGGGTGGAATACAGTGTCTATTCTTCTTAGGCAGCAGAGAACATAAAAGGTTGATATACAGTACTTGTTATCCATAGCAAAGCTTGTCATGGTGTACCAGCTTTCCATTTATGTGGTTTCTCTTCTCTGATTAGCATAGGAAACATCATAACAATGCCCTATGCTGCATTTAGGAGCTACAGAAAATTAAGTAACTAACTTTGTTGTGTGTGTTCCTCACATTCATCCTCCTGAGTAATTGTATTTTCTAGAATTTTCCATTTTCTGAGAAGATGAATGCTGATTTAGTCCTAAGAACCCCGGGCTAATTTCAACATAATTTTTTCATTCACCAACATGACATTAATAATAATAATAATAATAATAATAATAATATAATATAATATAATAATAATAATAATAATAATACTCTAGCACTCATTAAGCAGACACTAACAGATACAAAGGCTAAAATTAAGCTCATGGGGGAAATTTCTGAATCATTTGAGGTAAAAACAGGAGCAAGACAAGGAGATGGACTTTCTCCATTACTTTTTAACTGTGCACTTGAAAAAGTGATACGTGAGCGGCACAAACAAAAAACAGCTCTGAAAATCAATCAACCAATCATATTAGGCAGAGGAAAACTTAAGATAGATTGCCTAGCATATGCAGATGATCTAGCAATCCTCACTCGTGACATTGTAACAGCACAAAAGCAGATAGAACTATTAAAAGAAATTGCAGAGAAAATCGGTCTCCAAATATCATTTGAAAAAACAGAATACATTACATGCAATAAACAAGCACCAAAATACATGGAAACCAAATATAGTAAAATAAAACGAGATTCAGAATTTAAATTTCTTGGTGAAATAATTCAGGAAAATGGAATCGAGACTAAAGCAAATAAAAGTAGATGCCACAAAATGGAAACAGCATATTGGCTCACACAAAATATTTATAATAAAAAGTGCATATCTAAACATACAAAATTAAGGCATTATAACACTGTCATTAAACCAGAATGTCTATATGGAGCAGAAACATTAATTTTGAACCAAAATGCAGATTTAGAAAACATGGTGAAAAAAGAATGCAAAATTGTAAGGAAAATTTTAGGCCCACAAGTCGTAGGTGAACAGTACAGACTCAGAAGCAAGAATGAAATTATATACAGATATTCATAGTATTATTAGAAAACGAAGGTTAAAATTTTAAGGACATATCAAACAAATGCATTCTAACAGGCTCACAAAAGAAGTCATTGAATTTTATGAAAATAGAAGCAAATCATATGTAGATACTATGAAATGGATTGGGGAAGTAAAAAATGATTTAAAATTAGCAGGAATTACACAAGAAGATATATTAAACAGAGAGCTCTTCAGAAACAAAGTTCATAAATGACAAGGATAGACCGAAGAAAAAAACTGGAGCAATGTGGACAGACGAGAGAAAAGAAGCCCACAGCCAAAGAATGAAAGAAATATGGGTTCAAAGGAAAACAAAGAGATATTTCTAAGTACTTTGTGTAGTCCCTTATGGGCTCATTCGTGGGGGAAAAAAAAAAAAAAATAATAATAACAATAATAGTAATAATAATAATAATAATAATAATAATAATAATAATAATAATAAACACTCCAAACTCTTCTGTGTAAACTACTGATGCCACTTAAAATAATATTACATAATATTCTTTGTAGCCTGTTAATGATAGCAAAGACTAATATCTTGTATATTTATACATTCTCTGTTTATATGAGAATGAAATGCTACAAAAATATGAAATGACATACTTCATATAAAAGTTGTTACAGTTAATAACAATGCAGATATTACATTAAAATACAGCATTCTATAGCAAAATACCAAACCAATTCTAACCTAAGTAAGATGTATGAAATTAGCACCAAATATTTTATTATATTAATGATATTAGAAGACTTAGTGTTGACTGTATGTTTAATTATCTACTATTTGGATTATAAAGCTTTTCTAAAAGTTTTATTATAATTATTGTTGTTATTTTCATTGTTATTAATTATTATTATTATTATTAATATTATTTTTATTATTATAAAGCTTTTATGTAGATGGGCAGCCAAGCCCATCTACATAAACTAAAATTCTCCCAACTTGAAATTGTATACTTTATAGAGAAGGGGATTCTGCAATGAATATGACTCATCTTATGAACAGCTATGATCAATCACTGCGCTACTGGGAAGCAACAACTCCAATATGCTAAGCATTAGCAACCAAGCAGTTTTTCTAAATTAATTAAAGAAATATCATATCCCTTAAATGTCATAGCCACTTGGTTTAATTAGTACACCATATGAAAAGCTGCTAATAAGGAGTTTTAAAGCATCACTTTAAATATCAGTTTGAATATTTTAAATTGAATGCATGAGTTTCAAAACAGAAAAATTTAATGATTATTGAGGAATGAAAACCTGTAAAAAAGTTGGTGATTACTTTAATGAATTTCATTTCAATATAACACAAATTTTTGGCACCAAAATATTCACTTCAAACCAGATCAATATATTTAATTGAATTTAAACCAGTTATTAAAGGTTTTGTTCAACAGATTTCATTTGTGATAAGAGTCCAATTTTAGTGTTAAAATTAATAGGAATAATATGCTTGACATTACTATAAGAATATATCCATAACCTGAATCAGTATCTGCAGTATCAAGCATTTTTACTTTCTCTACTTAGTACACAGAGAAGGTATTGGATTTAACCCAAAATTTGATACTGAGGTTTTACTGAAATAGAGGTTTTAGGCTCCCTGAAACAAAAACAAAACAAAAAAAAAAAGCATTTTCAGAGAAAGGTGTGCGTGCATGCGTGTCTGTGTGCACAATAACTCAAGTTGGTAAATTACCAAACTTGGCACTGAAGTTTAGTACACACCCCACCCCAAACTACCCTTTACATGCGAAAATTTTCCAAAATTATGAATTTCTAAAAAATACCTCTATAGATTCTGATTAAAATGCTGTGTATTAAAGATATTTTTAGATTAAAAGTAAAATGTAGATGTTAAATTTTCTGGGTATAGCCTCTGAAGACCTCTTCATTCTGGATGACTTTTGTATAACTGGTAAACCATAAGAGGTAAGGCTCATTAAAACACACAGTTTATATCACATACACATTTTTTGCGGTGTTAACTGTTTCCTTATTATTGGTTTTATTTTTAAAATACTCATGTAGGAATTTGTCAACTCCTGGCTATACAAATAATCAAATGACAACTAGCTTTTAAAACATTTGACTAGTGCCCTAACCTTGTAGGGAGCAAGTAATAAGAGTGTTTATCCCATGAAGTAGTGGATTTGTCCTGAGGTAGTGCAGTATTGCATTTCTCTTGTAATTCTGGGTAACCACAATTTTTTCTGCATATTGTTTTAATATTGATAAATAAAGCAGCAGCATAGGATTCAACTGATTTTCTCAAAGTATCTTTCTTATTTTTAGAGTACATAAATTCCTAAACGTATTACTCATACCAACCGGGAAATCCTCGTGGTCCAGGAGGTCCAGGAGGTCCAGGGGGGCCCGTGGGTCCAGAAGGTCCAGATGCCCCTGCACTGAGTCTCACAGCAGTAGTAAGAGCTAAAATCTGCATTTAAAATTATATTCAAAATTAAATTACTTAAAAAGAATAAAGAAAAACTATGAAACTCATTTTATAAGGCTAAATATTTTTAACATTATTTTGATATTGACTGTAACCTTCACAGTATTTTGTTTATTATGCGAATAGGGAAGAAGTTAAAGACTGTTAACTGCAGTAAAGAGATAAAACAGATATAGTGCAAATGTTTACACCAGAGTACAGAGAAGACTGAGACATAATTGTAATAAGCATTTTCATCTGTACATGATTACAGTCTAATACTCAAAACGTTTCCTTATAACTTCAAGATTTAGTGATGTTCCACTTTTCTTAAGTATTTGCTAGTAACACTTCACTGAATAGAAAATTAATCAATAATCATTACTAATCAATTTACAGGGCTATGTGTACATCATAATCAAGAAGGTCAAAGTTAAAATCTTCATTGGGTAGAAATGACCATCAACTTTTTGGTAAGTTTTCTTCCAAGAAGACACCAGTTCCCAGTTCTGTGAGTCCAGCACTTACTGAGAATTAATGTGTTCAAACATCTGATAGGATGTCTGCAGTGAAAGACACTGAAGTTGTCTGAGATGGTTTCCATTTTGTCTATTATGCAAGGATTTTATGCCTGCTGTAATCTTGTATTTTGTATATCTTATTTAATTTAAATATAAATACTCCAACATAGTTTCATCAAATCTATAATACATTTGTAAAGCTAATGATTGACTGGTGTAACAAAATAAAATTGTATTAACTCCTTTTTTGGGGGGAAGGGCTTCCCGTGCTTTAACAACCTAGAGAGATCAACATCAACATTACCTCTACTCCATATAAGCAATGAGGAAGTGAAAGAGGTTAATCTGTTCTGCATTATAATGCTCAGAGAAACTGTCATGGGAGTGTGAATCCATAATTGTTCATATTGTTTTTCTTGTAATTTTAATGCATTCGTGTTCTAGAATGTTTTATACTGGGGCAGGGTTCATACATTTCTTCTCTGCTGTTTTTTATTCTGTAAACATTTTATTAATTTGAGGGTTTGAAGACAAAAAGTATCAAAAACTCTTGCCTAAAAGCTCAAAGAAGGCCCAATCTTGTGCTAAAGCCCATATAATGTTTCAACTTTTTCTGGGGTGTAGAACTTGATTCAGCATGCTTTAAGTTAAAATCTAAATTGTCTCCAATCTGGCAAGACTCGTGATTCAATGCTTTTGTTTTAATGTACAGAGGTAAGAAACTATCATTCAGTTTTCTCCACCACAGGAATTGTTGACTTTGGTGCAACTTGTATTTCTTAAACTGTAGCAAAGAAATGCTGAACATTATTTGGTGCTTCTGCCATATATTAGTACAGTATGTTATCAAGACAGTATAACAAACAGCTGAGTGATCCATCAGGTCCATATGATTATAAAGTGGAGACCTAAACACGACCAGAGACACCTTATGACACTTATAAATGTAGCAGAAACTTGTGGTAATGTAAGGAAAGTGTCTGCATCAGACTTATAGCCATTATTAAGGCAAAGTGTTGACCCAACTCATATCATTGGCCAAAAATAGGAAATGTTAAAGTATGAACACAATTTGAGGTAGCGTAACAAGTTGAAGAGGTGCTGCTGGTGTGTGTATCACTACATGGGCTGTGTGCTATCATTGTAGAAGGCCAGGGCCTACTTTAGGGCTGTACAAGACAGTTTTACCTGGACACAATCAGTATCACTTTGGCAAGCATGCAGTCTGTATATGTCATGAGTTCTACTTCAGTAGTTATTATTTGGCAGCTTCTAGAGGCAGTTAGTATTGAGTAATGTCTAACATCAGCCTACAAGCTTTCAGTACCAGCCAGAACAGTACCAGCGCAAGGAACAGACTCGTCAGGACAACATCGTTAGTTTCAATTCATGGGGCAAATCAACAAGCACATAAAGTTAACTACACTAAAATGAATCATGCTTACACTACACTGTGTGAATTTTCACCTATGGCATTCTCGATAATTACATACAGATTTAATTGCAACAGAATACAACATTTTGTTATAGTTAGTTTGCACGTAGGTACCTAAGAATATAATATATTAAACAAATTTTAGCAATTTCATTACTATTATTATTATTATTATTATTATTACTATTAATTATTTATTATTATTTACTACCACTACTACTATTATAATTATTATTATTATTATTATTATTACTACTACTACTACTATTACTACTACTACTACTACTACTACTACTACTACTACTACTACTACTATTTTGAAAGTTCACAAAACCAGTCAGAAAACTTAAAACTTCTTGTATCTTTTGCAAACCATTTTAAATCTGAACTGAAGCTTTCCTGGCGACGTATTAATTCTGATGGTTTGAGCTTGCGGAGACTGGTATTTATAGAGCTGGGATGAAGCTAACATCTGAACACGCGAACCAATCAGATGTTAGCTTCATCCCAGCTCTATAAATACCAGTCTCCGCAAGCTCAAACCATCAGTTCACCCTGAAGACGAGGAAGATGCACTTCTTCGAAACGTTGGTGTCAAGCCAAGTTTTTACCTGGCTAGAAGCCCGAGAAGATTTTGAATCATTTTAAATCTGCTTTATTTTACTGTTTGTTCTTACTTTGACATGGATATCCATTGGTTTCTAGTTTCAGATCTTACTATTCACATGATTTGCAAACAATTTTGTGTTCTTTCGCACCAAAAACTTGTCTTTTGTGTCAAGAAGCTCCTTAAATACTTGTGGCTTGTTTCTGCCAACAGTTCCTACCATTGTAATCCCATAGGTTTTCATTTCTGATAACAAAAGAAAAGGGTGAACCAATTATCCATTGTAACATTTGATGGATTGACTTGGATAATTGTTTAACAAAGAAGGCGGCCAGTGGTTCATTACTAGTCTCTTTACCAACATGAGACCAGATACCAACTTTGAGCACATATAAACTAACTTGATACCACATTTACATTTTCCTCATCATCTCATTCTGCTCAAGACATGTAATTTTCCATACAGTGAGCAAAAAAATGTATCCCACATAAACCTGATGTTTGTGAATGAATCAGTTTTCTTTCTCTGCTCTCTTCTTCATTTGTAAGCAATTTGTAATGAGATTAAATCTTTCATACAGCATTACCAATATATAAACTGGACTAGATCAGGAGCTCCACAAAAACGTTGTTGGCATCTCTTCTTGGTCCACTTTGTATAACATGGCTAGCTATGCCTCTAACTCTTGCACTGTTACGTTGTTGGTCCAAATTTTAGTTTTGTATACAGGTTAAAATATCTTCTTGCATGTTCCTATCAGTATTTTTAGCAATGCTCTTTGGACCAATATTCATTCTTGCAATATTATGGGTTGGAGTTTTTTGTTTCTTTGGAAATTCTGTCAACCATGTATGATTGTCTATTCCTTTTAATGTTTTTGTAGTTAGCAAAAGAAAATGACCATTTACAGTAAACTGCTTACTTGGTACATTTTGTATATAACTCAACTTTTCTCGGATGTTTCCTTTGATTTTCTGAGGCAGGCACTTCACATTCTTTATCATCAGAATTATCTATATTCTTTTCACTGTCAACATAAAAAATAAAGTCTTGAGCACCATCTCCCTGGAAGCCACTTTCAATATTGTCTTCAACAGCATCTTCCCCACAGTTACCTTCTGTTTCAGAAACTTCTAACTCAAAATCACTAGAATCATTAACTTCTGTGTTTATAACAATCTCGCCCAACTTGCTACTGGTTACTTCTGTTGATTCACCACAGCATTGTTGCCAACTTATTACAGCCAAATAACATTTCCCCAGCATAATAAACAAGGGTTAAGTACAACGAGACAGCATTCCTCATTTAAATTCTTTTATTTTCTTGTGCCACTTCATAAGACATGTTGGGAGTGTTTTATTGTAAGTTGAAATTATTTTAGTGATGGGCCCAAACTAATTGGCACGCTAGCACGGTTAAGGCAGAGCAACCTTTTGTGTTGGGGCTGCGGAAAGACTTTTGTTACTAACGGTAGGAGACCCTTTAATAATTAACCGAAGACCTAAAGGAACCAACCTGGACAAAAGCCTAATGTCCAATCACGCAGAGCAGTTGTTAGTAATCACATGTCAATTTGTTATAATAGAAAGGAGACCCTTTAATTGCTTCTATTTAATTTGAAGACTTAAAGGAACCGATCCGAAGATGAACTAAAGGGAAGGGCTGCTCTGGTATCAGATCCCCTCTTTTACCTTTCTTATCCAGTCTTGCTTCACTCAACTCCTGTTTCCTTCGATTCCGATGGTATTAGAGTATTCAAGGATCATTTCATTTTCTTTCCTGTCTATACCTTTCTTAATTTAGCTGATGCAACCGCCATATATGGTGCCTAATTTTAAACAGTTACAAAAAGTTAAATAAAACATTCCAGATAAAATGATGTCTCCTTGCAAAAAGAAATATTCTGGAAGTTAAACAGCCCCCCATTTGGATTTCTAAGCAGGGACCTCTTTCCTAGGTAAACAACAAAATATGAATGACAAATTATAAATTTTACAATGGAATACAGGAGGACTATCATAAGCAAAGAAACATGATCTAACTAAAATTATATATAATCATAATATTGATATATTTACAATTCAAGAAACAAATTTAACAATAGAACAACTAAAATATTATCAATTTCAAAATGACAGTATATACTTACTTCCTAAAGGACGACAAACAAGCAGGGCATTCTAGTTGGAGTTCAAAAAAATCTTACTTCATCTTTTAAAATCATTAAAGAGATGAATAAAACAGATAAAATAGAAATAATTAAACTAGATATATGGAAAAATAAAGGTAATTTGAAAATTCATTCTGTTTATAATCCCTAAACAACACACTAAGTCTTGAAAATATAATGATCCAAGTACAAACATAATTAGAGATTTCAATGCCCATTCAAGACTATGGGGAATATGATCATTCCCAAACCAAACAACTACAGAAGTTATTTATCACAAAGATGATCCACCAACCTTTATCCACTATTCTGGTGCTGGTACCAACTTTTAGTATCCTCAGATTTATACTCATCAACTTGAATTTTGAAAAAAAATGCATACCAAGAGGATTTACTAAAAACTATAAACCTTTTTGGAACTCACAACTAGTCAAAATAAAAAAAGAAAGCGACCAGGCTAGAATAACAGCAGAAAAATCCAAAGATCCGAAAGAAGTACAAAATTGGAGAAAATTAAGTGCTCAATTCAAAAGATAAATGAACAACTCCAAAAGAGAACATTTTGATACTTTTCTACAGAACATGAACCATAGAAAAGATGCACAAAAAGCAAATAGATTCATAAATGCATACAAAACAAAAAAGACAATAAAAAGTACTTTTATTTATAATAATATAACATTTACAGCTGACAGTGAAATAGCTAATAAATTGAATAAATACTATGCTAATACTTATAAATTATCTGCAGATTCCAAAAAAGAACAAAAAATATTAAAGAATATTTAAAATCAATCAATCACTAAACTTAAAAATAATCTATTTAATCAGGAAAGCAATAATAATACCTATCAATATTAAAGAAATTAACATTGTAATTAATAACTTAAAATTGAAAAAATCTCCAGGACCTGATAATATACATATAGAATTCAACAAACGTCTGGGAAAAAAAAGCAAAATTAAGGCTCCTAAATCTCTTATCACCTTTCAAGGAACACAAAAGTATGAGATGAATGGAAGAAAGCACTAATAATAATACCTATTTTGAAATCAAACAAACCAGAAGAAAATTTTTCAAGTTATCGTCCTATAGCGCTTACCAGCATATTAGAAAAAATCATGGAAAAAATTATAACCAACCGTTTAAATTGGTTTCTAGAGAAAAATAACTTAATTTCAACTAAACAAGCAGGATTTTGAAAACACCATTCAACAATTGAACAGATTTTAAAATCTTAGTCAAGACATTAAAAATGTTTTAAATAAAAAAGAAGCCACTCTAGCAGTATTTATTGACTTTCAAGAAACATATGACAGTATTTGAAGATACAAACTACTTGATAAACTTAAAATTCTAGGAATCCAAGGCAAAATGTTACATTGGATTAGTGAATTCATTATTCAATGCTTTATTGCTACCAAATATAATGATAAATTATCAAAATATCAACAGACACACCATGGCATACTCAAGACAGTATCCTTAGTACTAGATTGTTTAAAACTTATATGAGGGTTGGCTGATAAGTCCCTGACTTGTCAATGAAAACATTATTGTTTTGTTTCATTTGTCAACATAATCTCCAGAAAGGCTAATACATTTGTCATATCAGTGTTCTAATTTAATTAATCTGTAGTGCCATTTATCAAGGTCCTCAAAATAGCTGTTTACCACATCAATGACCTCCTCATTGCTGTGAAATCTTCGTCCTACAAAAAACATTTTTGAAGTTTGGGAACAGATGGTAGTCACTGGGTGCTAGATCTGGCAATTAGGGTGGATTTTCAAGCAATTCCAACCTTAATTCATACATTTTTCCCAATGCAATGACTGAACGGTGGGCCGGAGCATTGTCATGATGAAACAAGATTTTTTTTTTTTTTTGCCAAATGAAGTGTTTTTCTTTTCACCTCATCAATCAAACGTTGCACTAAGCTTGCATAGTAGTCACCAGTGATACTTTTACTGTTTTCCATAAAAATAATTGCCTGTGCATCCAGGAAAACACTCGCCACAACCTTGTTAGATGACAAAATTTACTTCACCTTTTTTGGAGTTGGTTCACCTGGTGCAATCCACTGTTTTGATTGTGATTGACTTTCTGGAGTGTAATGATGTATCCAAGTTTCATCCATCGTAATAAGCCGTCTAAAAAATTCACTGGGATTTTTACGGTAGAACTCTACATTCTTAACAGAAACAGTTTTTCTTTGCAACTTTTGATCAGGTGTCAACAAATGCAGCACCTATCCTGCACAGACCTTGTGAAAGCCCAAAAAATTACTTAAAATATTATCAGAACATTCTTTTGATATGTTTACAGCCTCTGCTATCTCAAACAATTTAATCTGCAGTCTTCCAGTACTAAACGATGAATTTTTTTCAATGATCTCTGGAGTTGTCACTTCTACAGGACGTCCAGAGTGAGGCTCATCACTAGTGCTCGTACGTCCCATTTTAAATTCTTCAACCCACCTTTTAATCATTAAATATGAAGGGGCAGAGTCTTTCAATGTACTGTCCATTTCCTCCTTGATTTCTTTAGGCATTAAGCCTTTCAAATGGAAGTATTTAATTACTGCTCGTTTTTCCAAATCCTCCATTTTCATGAAAACTCTAAAGTTACCTTGTTTAAAATACTGTCGAAAACTAAATGAGTTATTGATTGTAACTATGGATACAGGTTAGTCTAGAGTTAAAATTATATGTGGCCTAGTGGTGCCATATCTGTGTGAGGCCTGGGACTTTTCAGCCGACCCTAGTATCAATGATATTCCATATCAATTACAAAAAATACTATCATAAGTCTTAATGTTTGCTAATGATGTAATCCTATGAAATTCTAAACTGAAAAATCAAAACCAACAGTTAATAAACACAACACAACAATCCTTGACATCATTACAGAATTAGACATCTAATAATTTAATGAAAATTAATGCACAGAAAACAAATTATCAACTGTTTACACTAAGGAAGAAACCAAAAAATATTTTCCTTCATCTAAAAGAAAAAACTCTCACAGAAACACATGAAGCCAAATATTTAGGAATTGTTTTTGACATAAAATTAACATGGAAAAAACACATTGATATATATATATACAAAAAAAAAAAAAAACTACCACTATTAAAAAGACTGCCAGGCAAGAAATGGGGAAGCACTACTCAAACTTAAAACACTTATTACAAGATGTATATTAAAACAACATTTAAACATTGTGAAAAAAGATTAATAACTACAAATATAGAAAAGCTTAATATTCTACAAAACCAAATTCTTCATCTAGTAATTGGAGCTGTTAAAACTACCCCAGTACTTGCTCTTCAAATGTTAACAAATAATGCACAAACTGACATAATACAATTTGAAATATGAAAAATTAATCAGACTACCTTGTAATGACTGGGAAATAAGAAAACCCCAAATAAACCTAAAAACTCAACAAAATTTCCTTACTAAAGGCGAAGAAATCAAAATAGATTACAACTTCCTTACTTAAAAGAAAACATACAAACAAGTATTAACCCGACTGCCTCTGTGGTCGAATGGTCAATGAGCTGACTTCTCACTCAGAGGTCCCGGGTTCAATTCCTGGCTGGGGCAGGGAATTTTTCTTTAGCTATAATTATTATCTATCCCCCACAGAGTCTGGAAGTATGTATGTGAGAGTGAATGTGTGTGTTTGAGGAAAGTACAATGATTTAAACCAAATGTAAAAGAACCTACAGACAACAAGTTGTTTCAAGTGCAAAGCCCTCGATATGATCTTAGATGTTAAATGAAAAAAAAACAAAAACAAAATATTAACCCATTAGAACAAATATAAAATAAGAACTGAAGCTTTCCTGGTGAAGCTTCATCCCAGCTCTTATAAATACCAGTCTCCGCAAGCTCAAACCATCAGTTCACCCTGAAGACGAGGAAGATGCACTTCTTCGAAACGTTGGTGTCAAGCCAAGTTTTTACCTGGCTAGAAGCCCGAGAAGATTTTGAATTACCATTAGAACAATTTGATATTGAACACTATCAACACTTAGCTGAAGAATTTACAAAATCTGAGACCTCTGCCTGTGTTCTGAAACAAATGACACTAGGAATAATACATTGTTACGATACCCTACCAATGATGATGATGATTAAAGTTTAAGGGCGCACAACTACATGGTCATGAGCGCCCAACCCTACCAATGAATAGCTACATGTTTATACTGATGGTTCCAGCTTACCAAATAATGGTGGTACTGGCACAGGTGCAATATGCCCTCTCTTTTCTTTCTACAAAAGATTAAGTTTAAATACCACAAATTTTGATGGAGAGATTTTGGCAATACTTCAGAGCTTACAAAACCTACTATATCATGTAAATAAATTTGAAAAAAATTGTATTATTATCTGACTCTAAAGCAGCTATAACATCTGATGTAACACCTAATAACCTAAATATTGCAAAATGATGCAAAATCATAAAACAACTAATGAATTTAAATAAAAGTCTAATGCTTCAATGGATTGCAGCACATTGCAGAATACAGGGTAATGAAACAGCTGACTTTCTAGCCAAGAAAGGTAGTAAAATTACATCTGATCCAATAAGTTATCACTCTATCAAAAGAATCATTATATCAACATATAATAACAAAATTAAAGAAGATAATGTACCACAAACAAAAGGAAAACTATGGGAAAATTTATGTAATAACACAACCAGAATCACTACATTACCAAGAAAATCCTGTGTAACAACTTTTAGATTCCTAAAAGACCATGATTAGTATAGTGAGATCTCCTCTACGTCCTTTCTGTACGCTTAAAGAAGATATAGATGGAAACCAACTACTGTGCTGCCCAACCTTTAGTCAACATGATAATATAACATCAAAATACTGGAATGCAAGAGAACGAATGGCTTCACTGCCAACTGCTCAACATTAGACCTTTTGTGTTGGTTGATATGTGTCAGCTGAGGTGATATCGAATGTGGCTGTGGGGGCCAATTTTAATTGTTTGGGTTTTGTATCAATTCATTCCCATTAATAATAATAATAATAATAATAATAATAATAATAATAATAATAATGATAATAAAAAACTATTTCTTCTACACTTTGTGGCAAAGCATTGTTAGTTGTAATATGTATACATTTTCAATACATTAGTGCAGTTACATCAAAGAAGGAGCTGGTTGTATATATTTGCAAGATTTTTAAAGTTTTTCCCAAGGATCCTGAATAAGATCCTGCACACTTATAAACATTAGATCTTTCTTCTCCCGAGTCAAGGTTTCGGGGAATATAAAAAATTTAGCATTCACCAGTTTGAGTCCTTAGAAATAGTAAAACAATAGGATAGAAGGGAAAGTTAAACTTCTTTGAGAATCACCATTAAATTTGCTTAAAATTCACGATTAAATTTTTTTGAGTACTTCTTGTTAGATTGAATTTCCTTTTCTTGTATTGTTAAGTAGTATTAAATTGTTAATAGAATGTCTCATTGTAAATAACTATCTGATGATGGAATTGCCTTTTCAACCAGAATTAGAGGGAATTGGCTGTGTTGAATAACAACTTTACTTTGCATAGCTCAGATGCAGATCTACAGCAGTTGTTATGGGCTCGTTTTGCAGATGAACATCCAGGCAAGCCAGGGAGTTACTTCAGGATGCTGTTAAGGCAGGAGTAACTTGTGCCGACTCAAGTATTGCCAGCTTAGAAGAAAATAGCAACATCAAAGGTTATGTTCCCAGGTAGATAATATTTTGGAGTCTTGGTCAAAATTATTAGAAATTAAGTATTTGAAAATTGTTGATCAGACTAGTAATGAGATAACAGATGGTGTAGAAGAAGTGGCTCAGAGCTTCAGTTGTTATCTGGCAAAATTAAAATTACCTAACCCATGTCGAAAGATAATGATAGAATGGGTGATATGCCAGTTAATACACATGAATAAGTTTTAGAATTATAATAAACGTCAACATCAGTCCAAGGCATATGGTTTAAGTGACTCATTAATTTTGTAGTTTTTTCATTCCATGTGGAATGGCCACTGTTGATATTTTGGTAACTGCTCTCATAAGATAGAGCAGTTTCAGAAAGAAATCATTAGATTTTGTTGTCCCTTTAAATTTGAATTTGTTGTTAACTGTAAACTATTTTCAAAGTCAGTGTGATTATTAAATTTGTCTGAATTTGCAGAAGATATTAAATGTGTTACCTCAGCCTTGTGTGTAAATTTTTGAAGATATGATTATGACATTTTTTGTGAATTACAGAAGTATTAAATGGATTACCCAAGTCTCGTGTGTAAATTTTACAGAGCAAGAAATAGTTCATACTATATTATCAAATTCTAGACATTCTGAGATTCAAACTTTAGCTTTTGGGGACTCAGTAAATGCTTTTGAGCAGCTCCACAGTTGAGTAATTAAATTTCAGCATTTACCATTGGAAATTAAGGATCAAGCTTCAAAATTTAAAGCAGTAGAGAAGGTGTACCCGTGTGCTGGTATTGTAGCAAGTCAGGTCATTGTGCACAGTGTGGCACTCGCTCATTTTTGGCAAGGCAGACACCAGGTATATAGGATAACTGACGCCAGGTTAAGAATTATCCTATAGATTTTGGCCTGAGGATACATAATATACATGCTAATTTGGGTTCCACTTTACCAAATGTTTAAGCAGAACTTAGTAAATATCCTTCTTCAGCATTAACTAATTCTGATAGTGTAGTGCCTTTGTCTAATGCACAGTTGGTTAAGGAAATGTGCTGTAGGATCCTATCTTGTGATATCAATATTATTTTAGTAGTTTCCAAGCATATGGAAGTTTTAGATACAATTTTAAATTTTACGTTGTTCAGACATTGCCCTTACAAATAATATTACATATTAATTTCATAGTTGATACAGGATTGGTGTTGCATTGCTCAAGCCATACTGCTTACTAAAAGTTCATCAGAGCGTAAATGTAGCATTAGTCAATTCAGGAAGTGTTGTTTGTGTGCAGAGGGAGCCATTGGAAAACAATAGTCATATGGATGGTGCTGTCCTTGGGCAAAAACAATAAATGGAAGTTTTGATCCAGGAATTTCCTGAAGTTCTTACCGAACAGTTAGGTTATGCTATACAAAATTGAGTTATTTGATTGTGTTGGTTAAATGTGTATATTTTACATGTCTGTAGGTAACTCAATAAAAAATCTGATGTGTTCCATTCACATGACTTTCTCTATATCTCTGTAACAAATTATTGTTAAAAAGCTTATCCTTCTATTTAGATCATGCTAATCAAGAAAAAAATGGCAGCAATAGCATTATTATTTGCTTCCTTTTAAGTAGAAGCAAAATAAGAGAGTACCATAGGTTAAAGCGGTAGTCAAAAGCTGGTTGCTATGTGACTGAAGTTCCTTTGTTTGTATGGACAGGAGTTGACAAATTCCTGTATGAGAAATATAAGTTTTTGAAAGGTGAAATCAAAAACAATGAATAACTCAAAAACAATCAACTCCATGAAAAAAATGTATATAACATAAATTGTGTGTTTTAATGTGCTCTACATTTTCTGTGTAGTAAGCTTTTGTCTATCTCTTACCATTTAGCAGTTAAGCAAAAATCGGCAAAATTCATCCAGAATAAAGAGGTCTTCACAGGCTATTCCCAGAAAATTCAAGATATACATTTTGTTTGGTATACAAACATCTGTAATATACAGGATTTTAATCAAAATCATTAGAGCCAGTTTTTAGAAAATCAAAATTTTCGAAAAAAGTTCCATGCAAAGGGTAGTTTGGGGTGGGGGGATTTTCTTGAAAATTTTCGTGTCACATCCTTGAAGATACCAAACTTAAATACCAAGTTTGGTTTTTTATGGTTTTTCATTTTTGAGCTATGCCTGCCCACACACACACACACACACACACACACACACACACACACACACACACACACACACACACACGAACACACATACACTGGACATGTTTCTAAAAATGCTTTTTTTTTGGATTCAAGGGGTCTCATTACATATATTTCTGGTGAAATCTTGGTATCAAATTTTGTCTCTATACACTATGTACATAGTGTGTATAGAGAAAGTAAAAAGAAGAGAAAAAACAAAATATATAAACAAAATATTGCCAACCCAACAGACAAAACTTTCCAGTTGTGAAAACGTAACTTGGATTGATATTAGTTAATCCACACTCCTCATTTATACAACTTTACATTTTTACTTTCTCTATACGTACTATGTACATAGTGAATAGAGGATGTATTGCACTCCACCCAAAAATTCGATACGAGATTTCACTGGAAATATATGTTTTAGGATCCCCTGTATCCAAAAAAAGCAGTTTCAGAAAAAGGACAATATGTGTGTGTGCGTGCCGTATGTCTGTGAACACGATAACTCAAAAATGAAAAGTCGGTAAAATACCAAACTTGGTATTTAAGTTTAGTGTCTTCCAGGGATGTGACACAAAGATTTTGAGAAAAATCTCCCCACCCCAAACTACCCTTTACATGGAACTTTTTTCGAAAATTTTGATTTTTATCAAAAATGGCTCAAACGATTTTGATTAAAATATTGTACATTGAAGATATTTAGCTGAAAAATAAAATGTATATCTTAAATTTCCTGGGATTAACCTCTGAAGACTACTTTGTTCTGGATGAATTTTATGGAACTTTGCATAACTGCTAAACGGTAAGAGCTGGACAAAAATTACCACACAAGAAATATAGAGCATGTTAAAACACACAATTTATGTTATGTACATTTTTTTCGTGGAGTTGATCGTTTTTTAATTATTCCTTGTTTTTAATTTCAGCTTTAAAAAATGTATACTTTTCTCATACAGGAATTCATCAACTCCTGTCCATACAAACAAAGGAACTTCAGTCACATAGTAACCAGATTTTGACTATCACTTTAACGTATGGTACTCCTTTATTTTCCTTCTACTTACAAGGAAGCAAGTAATAACACTATTTCGGCTAATTTTTTCTTGATTAGCATGACATAAATAGAAGCCTAAAACTTTTTAACAATAATTTGTTGCAGAGATGTAGAGAAAGTCATGTGAATGGAACACATCAGATTTTTCTCTAAGTAATGCATGTGTTTTGGCAGATAATGGCTTAGTTAACAAATCTGCAACCACCAACTCAGTAGGAAATTATTTACAATAAATGAGTTGCTTATAAATACGATCTTTAAGAAAATGACATTTTGTGTTGATATGTTTGGTTTGATTGGAATTTTTCACGTAAACAGCTTTGGTTGTCCTGTGGCACTACTCAAATTGTGATGTATATCTCTCAGTAGTTGCTTCTTGGCATGATAGTGACATACACATGTGTTTTCTGCACCACCATCTGATGACACCACACATATCCACTGTTAGTCTTGCGATCTTCTGCCCAATTAGCATCGGCATAATCAACATTCTGCATTTTCGTGAGATGTAATGTTACTGAGTATGAGTTTCATGTCTGCCATAGACTAGAAGAACTTTACTCCTCGTTTCAACTGCAGCCAATCTTCTTCACTTGGAGCTGAGACTCACATACTTGCAGAAATATCTGGTCTTGTATTCACTGATATGTATAGCAGACATCCAATCGATCTTTGATATTTGGAGTTGTCCTTCAACAGATCTGTGCATTTGGACTTTCCATAGCTTTGATCCAATGCTGTATTTATTTGCTTTGCATCTGATAGTCCAAAAGTCCCCCTTCGGGTTCAAACCCGGCAGAGGACAATGGATTGTTTTGGGTGAAAACTCCTTAGCATGGCTTCTTTCGGAAGGGAAGTAAAGCTGTTGGTCCTGTGTCATAGATTTACGGCACATAAGAGAACCTCAAGCCTCATAGAGAGGCCTCTGAGTAAAATTTTAAGCAGTCTTTCATGCCTGGTATAGAATGGGACGCTGAGAATCACAGCAGTTAAAGAGTGTCCATAAATAAAACTCCATTTACATTTTAGTCCAAAATCAAATGCAATATTGTTGATGTAGTCCAACTGGCACAGTTCAAAGTTCCCAGATACTGTTTAATGTGACCCCGAGCTTTGACCTTGAACTGTTTTGTCATGTATTACAGTTTTTGTCTTACTAGCAACAATGATGTCATCCACACAGACTAAAATATAGTTCAGTTACTGTTCACTCTCTTGGAATAAAAGCATTGATCTGTTTTACTTTGTATGAAGCTAGCATTTACTATAACTTCATGTACAGCTTCATTCCAAATCTTAGCTGCCTGTTTCAATGCTTTTCTTCAATAAGCACACCTTTGAAATATCTTCTTTGATGAAACCTGCTGGTAAACTGCCTCGTTCAGTTCACCATGGAGAAATGCAGCTTCCAAATCTAAATGATGAATCATCAATTTTTCTTTTGCTGCAATTGATAATAAGGTTCACAAGGTTGTTTGACGTACTATTGGAGCATAGTCTTCACCTTACTTTTTTGAGAATCCTTGAGCGAGGTGAGCTTTGAACTTTGCTCTTGTTCACTTTAAATATCCATTTGCTTCCAACTGCCTTTCGATTAGTAGGAGAGTACGTACTTCCAGGTTTAATTTTTTTCCAGAGATTTAATTTCCTCATTCATTACCTTAATCCAATCATTTTTAAATTTGCTAGAAATAGCTTCCTTGTACATTTTGGGTTGTGTAATTTCATTTTTTTGTAATATGGACATCTTCTATTAGTCGCTTGGGTGGAAGACATTTAGTTGACCTTTGAGAAACACAAATCTCTGATTCATTAATTAAGTGTTCTTCATCTTGCTCCTCCTGAATTTCTATTTCTCTTGAACTTGACATTTCAATCTCTTGATTACTTTCTTTATTTTCTTCAACCATATTTGATCTATTGCTTTCAGGTTGAGGTATTTCTGTACTGAATCTGATATCTCAACTGATGACAACTTTGTTTGCAGAATGATTATAGCAATGATAAGCTTTAACACTTCATTATATCCAATAGAGGTCATTTCAATTCCTGTACAATCTAACTTCTGGCATTTTTCTTTTGGTAAAAAGAAAAAGTTTGTAAATGTGCAACTTTAGGCTGCTGATCAATCCACAGTTTGTGTGGTGTTCTTTGCTTTACTCTAGTAAGAACTGGGTTCTGAATGTGACTCACTGCTTCATCCCAGAATTTGTTTGGTAAGCCAGAATGCAATGTGCCATTTCAACCAAGAACCTGCTCTTCCTTTCTGCTACACCGTTTTTCTGGGGAGAGTAATCTGCAGTTAGATGAGTTTTGATGCCTTCTTCAGCTAAATATCTCTTTAAGTAATCACCTCTGCAATCTGAGCGAATAATTTTCACTTTTAACATTAATTTTTTATACTCTTTGTTTTTATGTACATACAAAAAAAAAAATAAATAAATAAAAAAAATAAATAAATAAATAAAAAATAAAAAAAAATAAATATCTGACTTTCTCACATCTCTGCAACAAATTATTGTTAAAAAGCTTATGCTTCTATATACTTCATGCTAATTGAGAAAACATTAGCAGAAATAGTCTTATTACTTGCTTCCTTGTAAGTAAAGGCAAAATAAGGGAGAACCATAGGTTAAAGTGATAGTCAAAAGCTGGTTGCTATGTGACTGAAGTTCCTTTGTTTGTATGGACACGAGTTGACAAATTCCTGTAAGAGAAAAGTACAAGATTTTCAAAGTTGAAACTAAATACAAGAAATATCTTAAAAACGATCAACTCCATGAAAAAAATGTATATAACATAAATTGTGTGTTTTAATGTGCTCTACATTTTCTGTGTGGTAAGTTTTTGTCCATCTCTTACAGTTTAGCAGTTATGCAAAATTACGTAAATTTCATCCAGAATAAAGTAGTCTTTAGAGGCTATTCCCACAAAATTCAAGATACACATTTTATTTGTCGTGTAAATATCTTTAATATATGACATTTTAACCAAAATCGTTAGAGCCATTTTTGAGAAAATCAAAATTTTAGAAAAAAGTTCCATGTAAAGGATAGTTGGGGGTGGGGGGATTTTCTTGAAAATCTTTGTATCGCATCCTTAGAAGATATCAAACCTAAATACCAAGTTTGGTTTTTAACAGTCTTTTCATTTTTGAGCTAAGCTGCCCACAGACACACACACACACACACACACATACACAGACAGACACACACACAGACATGTTCCTAAAAATGCTTTTTTTGGATTCAGGGGGTCTCAAAACATATATTTCTGGTGAAATCTCGGTATCAAATTTTTGTATGCAATATAATACCTTCTCTATACACTAATGTACATAGCATGTATAGAGAAAGTAAGTGTGCTTTTATAGAGCACATTAAGTATAGTACAGCCTCAAAAGCAAATGGTATGATTAGATGTCTATTCTGTTGTTTTTTTAACCTGTGCTTTTAACACTAGAGCTTTATACATTGTTTTTTTTTTTCCTAGTATATAAACATATGTATACATGTATATCCCTTAACAAGTTTTATGTTCAGTGGCTTCCTGGCCTAAACGAACCTATACAATGCTTTCTAATCTAATCTTTTCCTTCAAACTTATTCTTTACTAAAATAAGAACTAAAGCTTTCCTGGCGACGTGTTAATTCAAAATCTTCTCGGGCTTCTAGCCGGGTAAAAACTTGGCTTGACACCAACGTTTCGAAGAAGTGCATCTTCCTCGTCTTCAGGGTGAACTGATGGTTTGAGCTTGCGGAGACTGGTATTTATAAGAGCTGGGATGAAGCTAAGATCTGATTGGTTCGCGAGATATTATGGCCTGGTATTTGAGATGACTGAGACGAAGTCCGTGCCCATGTCTCAGTCATCTCAAATACCAGGCCATAATATCTCGCGAACCAATCAGATGTTAGCTTCATCCCAGCTCTTATAAATACCAGTCTCCGCAAGCTCAAACCATCAGTTCACCCTGAAGACGAGGAAGATGCACTTCTTCGAAACGTTGGTGTCAAGCCAAGTTTTTACCTGGCTAGAAGCCCGAGAAGATTTTGAATTATTCTTTACTGTTCTATGTAGTAGCACTTTAGAGTAGCTGAAACTTGTGATTTGTCTCCCAACAAATATATGTGTATACTGCTTGCCACTTGGTGTCATAGTCTGCATAGGGCCACAAGTCAAGTCCAACGACTCGCTTATAGATTGCTTTGGAAAAGGCAACCTAGCCAATTTTCCTTTTAGGCATGTATCACATGACATTCTAATGCCACAATCAACTAATTTGAAATCAATTAGCCCTTCTGCATACACTTTATCATTTCTAGATTTCTGTGTCCAAGTTTTCGATGCCAGTTATGAATGCAATATGCTCATTCGCCGCATTGACTTTATGTGATTAATACAAGTTTCCAACAGAGTCAGCAATTCAATCTGTTTTCCATTCTACAGCATTTCACAACAGTCATTGTGAGAATTAACTGAGAAGTTGTCTGGAGTTAAGTTGCCAATGGCTTCATGAACATACAGCACACCAGATGTGATAAACCCTTAAACAACAAGTTTCCACATCCAATATTGCTAATATTAACCATTTTGCAACTTCAATTTCATTTTTATCAATTTGTTTAATTTTGGTCACTACTCACATGACGAGTAGCTCCAGGATCTAGAATTCACCTATCAAAGCCAATTTCCATTGAAAATAAGACCTCTTTATCGATAGGTAGAGTCAGACTGAAAAATTTAATGCCATAGCCGGGATTTGAACCATGGATACCCCGGTCTCTAGCTGGTTGCTCTACCATTGAGCTACCATGGCAACATGCCGGCATAGCATTGAATTTCTCAACCCCAATGTTCAACTGTCTTTTGTAGTGTTGAGGACATTTTATAAAAAGAAGGAGAATAAAAAATGTATTTGTAATTAATGATTAATGCTAATATCTTATTGACATGTCCTAAACTAATGATCATGTTTGAGTGTATGTTACTTTTTCGTGGAAGGCGTTTAGCTTGTCGTGAAGTGTTGCCACTGTATCACAGCTAGCAAAGCATCTTCCTCCTGAGGCAGCCTGGGCTGAGTCTTCTGACTGACGATGATCTGGTTCACACGTGCGATTATCACCACGCAAGGAAAACCCTTCCTGGCATTTACAATGATAAGAGCCAAATGTGTTGATGCAAATGTGTTCACAATCAGCACCATTCTTGTCACATTCATTCACATCTGCAACAAGAGTCACAGTTTCAGCAAAAGAATACAGAGTTTTGTGTTTTATCTGTCATCAACTAAAGCTGTGAATGATATATTTGCTAGTAATGTAGTCAGAGACTTGTATCAAATAGGTATTACACTCACATGACTTTCTCTACCTGTTCTACAAACAAACTTCTTACAAAATATTACTCTTCTTTCTACACAATGCTAAACATTAGCAGAATGTTCTTATTACTTAGTTCCTTATAAGTAGGAGGGAACTAAAGGAATGTGCTATGTTAAAGTGATAGTCAAATGTTTTAAAAGCTGTCATTGCAAATCGCTTCTTTGCTTGGTCAGGAGTACAACAAAAGAAAAACTGACACTTTTTATCTAAGTACTTTACGATGAAAACAACAACAAAGAATATCTCGAAAACGGTTACCTCCATAACAAAAATGTAAAGGACATAAATTGTGTGTTTTGATGAGCTCTACCTTGGTGCAGTAAGTTTTTGTCTATCTCTTACAGTTAAACGGTTAAGCAAAATGTGGCAAAATTCATCCAGAATAAAGAGGTCTTCAGAGGCTATTCCTAGAAAATTTAAGATATACATTTTATTTGGGACGTAAATATCTTTAATATACAGGATTTTAATCAAAATTGATACAGCCATTTTTTAGAAAATCAAATATTTTCGAAAAATTTTTCATGTAAAGGGTAGTTTGTGGTGGGGGGATTTTCTTAAAAATTTTCTTGCATCCTTGGAAGATACCAAACCTAAGCACCAAGTTTGGTAATTAATGATTATTTTGTTTTTGAGCTATGGTGTCCCAGACACAAATGCTGACCTTTTTCTAAAAATGCTTTTTCGGACTCAGGAGGACCCAAAACATGTATTTCCAGTGAAATCTTGACATCGAATTTGTGGGTGGAATACAATACCTTCTCTATCCACTATGGACATTGTACAGGTAATAAATAAACAAGAGATACTGTGATGAAATTCAGTGATAAAATAGTGTACTCACTTTCAAATGAGACTGTCAAAATGAAAATTTGTAATAATAATAATGTCATCTAAATTAAAAAATCAGAGCTCATAATTTGAAATTGCCCCTGCATAAACATAATACTAAATTATAGGAAAAAATTTAAAATATAATGATAGTATATAGTTTCATAGTAGCTTAACTTCTCCGCTCGTAAGGAACATGGACAGTGTTAAATATATATAATAGAGAGTAAATGAATTCATGTTTTAAATTGCTGCTACAAGCCGGTGAATTCAACATATCATTGTTTTGTAGAAGCTATTCATTTCTAATGATGGTAACTGTGAACAGCTGAGTATGTGGTAAATGTTTTACAATACTAGTTCTGCATACTTATAGTCTCTCATGAGAGACAACTCTATGTTCATTTATTTTGAGAGTGGATAACATTCTAGAGCTCTTACCTGATTATAGGATTTAAAGAAAACCATAAAATATTTTAACATTTATGCATGCAATAACTGAAAACGTAACTGAAACTTATTAAACCTAATTACTTCCTTCTATTATTGTAAGGTTCTGTTTAGTGCTGGGCTAATAAGTAGTATAAAGCATCTGTCTTGATAGTTCACAAGTAAACACATGTGAAATGTAAGAAAGTGCTGCATTAAATGGAAGATAGTAATGCTAGAAAATTTTTAGACAATTTTAATGGAAAGGACAAATTTTTAGATGCATCTGGAAGCTGAAACTAACTTTATATCACAGCCAGCACATTATTATTATTGTTCTTGTTATTATTTATTATCATATCATTACCATTATTATTATTATTATTATTATTATTATTATTATTATTATTATTATTATTATATGCTAAGTCTATTTAGATCAACTATACTTTTTTTTTTTATTTCATTTATATAGCCCCCTTTAACATCTAAGGTCATATTGGGGGTTTCAAATTAGAAACAACTTGTCTGTAGGTTTACGTTGGGTTTAAACCACTTTATTTCCTCAAACATGCACACATTCACTCTCACATAATTCTGGTTAAAGAAGAATTCCCCGCCCCGGCCGGGAATCGAACCCGGGACCTTCGGGTGAGAAGTCAGCTCGCTGACCACTCGACCACGGAGGCAGTCAACTATACTTTTGTTAAAGCTATCTGCATAAAACAGACAGTTTTTTCTCTCTCTCTCTCTCTTTCTCTCACTCACTCTTTGGGCAGCATAGTTTAGAAATGAAAAGTTTGTTAAATACCAAACAGGAGGTTTTGACAATACCGTCCGCTTTCTCAGCCACAAAGAAGTGTTGGGATATGAACTGAACTTATGTTGATGAACTTATGTTCAACTTATATATTCGCATTTTTTTACCATAAGTAATATAACGAGAACTCCAACTTTTATCGATAAATTCGCGAGCAACTTGTTCCAAGTTGTAGCTCGAGTGGTATTTAATCAGACTATTTCGTGAAAAAAAAATAATAATAATATTCCTAAAATAATATTATAATAATATTCCTAAAATCCCATTTGTCTTGGCGTATATTTGGACCGAATCACTGCAACTTGATGACCATATCAATTTCAGATCTCTTTTTATCGCTACATTCTATTTTTGTTATAAAATAAACAATAGTTGCGGCTTTGAAGTTTCCATTAATATGTATATTTCAGCGATAGACCTTTCCGCAAAACATTTTGGAACTTCCGCCATTATGTATGGGAATATCACTGCACACGAATACTATTGAGACGAACATTAGTTCAGAGAGAAAAACAAATGCACATGAGTGCGATAAATTTAGAAAAACAATTCACGTGGGTGTGATAAAAGAAGATTAAAATGCAGAGTTCCGATTGGTTGGAATTTTACCCGCCAATGTAATGGATTGGCCGCTTCTTACGATCACGCGTCAAGAACGAAATAGTCATTGTAAATTTCCTTCTTTCCTATTAGTGTTTGATTGGTTAGGTAATAGATTTGGCTTGCCTTATTTATTCTAAGATTTATTTCTGTATCTATTTTTCCTTTTCAATGATTCCATCGGAGCGCCCTCGTTAGGTCTCTTGGGGATTACGATCCCACAAACCGCCGCTTCAGGCGATACCGGCTTCCCCGCATGGCTTGCGGGCATCCCCGGTAACGAAGGAGCACCTCCAACAGCTGCTACGGCTAAGCTCCTTATAATCATTCGAGAGTTGCTTGGATATCAAAATTAAAAACCCAAAATAAACATATTTGAATAAACTTCAACACCAGCGGTGCACAAGGGCCGTTGCATCATAATAGGCAACCGTCGAGGAGCAATACTTGCCTCCTCCTGTCACTCCACAACCCCAACTCTCACCCGCCATCCTGCAAACCCCACAATCCCATCAGTACGTGGTTTAAGTTCTCTCCGAGAACAGGGACACGTCTAACGCACCTCGGGCTGCCCTCAGCCTGCCATTTGCTCTGGTCTGTTCCTTTTCAATTGATCATTGTCACAAAATATTCAAAGTTCTCAATTTGCTCCATGGTTTCTCTGTTCCATTTAATATTTATTCTTCTCTGTGCCCCTATTGCAACATGTTTGCTTTTGTTTACATTTACTTCCATGCTCTCTATCTTTGCATTTATTGGTGCATTCTATAACTGTGTTCTGTAGTTCTTCACTATTGACCATTAGGACCATGTCATCTGCATAAACTAGATATGCTCTAATCTAGGGTGACACTATATTAACGATCAAACCGTAACCATAACTGCCTTAAAATTGATTGGGGGAATATTAGAAGTATGCATATTAACTACTTAGCACGATCCAATTTGCATTAACATTATGGTGTTAATGCATTTAAAAAAATTAAGACTATATATTAAAAGAAAATCAAATATTAGTTTGAAAAAAAATCTGTGTAAAGCAGCTTACTGTTCATTTATTGAAAGATCGAAAATCTCTCCCTTGGTATCGGAAATTTCCAGAACTTCATTTGTTGCATCCTGAATTTCAGCTTCAGTGAGCAGAAATCAGGGAAAACGCTGCATTTTAATATTTAAGAACGCCAATGTAACAAACAGAACACCTTCAAGGTAAATGGAGCAGCCAATATTATTAACTCTCTTCAATTTCCTAATAGTTGACAAAAGCAACGACTTGATAGCACAAATCAGACAACTAAACGGCAACTGATGCATGACCTTTGCCGCATAGCCCAATACCGAAATACAGTCATGGAATTGCATTAAAAGCGTTAGAAATACGTGCCCGAGCTATGCTGAGCATGAGCCGCATGACCATTTCGCAATCCCCGAGCTATACCCGGGCTTGTGCTTCAACGTGATAATCAATTTCGAAGTACATCTGTTGATCGAAACGACTGGTTATGAATTACTGTGTGAAATGCAAAACATGCTTCTGTTGCTATAATTCTTCTTTACGTGCGAAATCCTTATTTCTGAAAAATGTGGAAATGGATACAGTCGATGCAGTTGCATTAATAAAGTTGACAATTCATGTTTGGCCGTTTGTAAATGGCGTATTATTTCGGACTTCCGGCTGTCTGCTATTGAACAATTTGCCGAACATTCTTGACAATATACGTCACTGTCTTTGATGAAAGGATACAGAGACTGAGGTTCGGAATTTAAAATATTTTCTTCTCGTTGACATCCCGAAAAAAGACTGTAGCAGAAAACTGTAACAACTAGTGATGGGACAAAAATAACACAACAACTATTTTGAAACAGTTTCACCACTAAAATTGTTTCATAAAACAATTATTCTTTCACGCTTCCCCGCAACAGATTCTTGCAACAATAACAGCAACGCCAAAATACTTGTTTCATTTACGAATATTGCAACAGTTACCACGCAGCGGTTGTTCCATAACGTAAATATTTTGTCATTGCTTCCAAAGTTTACCGCAAGGTATGCCTTTGTACCTTATAGTGCATGACCTGATATTATCGCGAAATTCGAATTCACTAATCAAATTCATTCCCCCTCGTTATTGCGCAACAATGCTTTGCTTCCGTAATTTGATAATTTCCTCTTCAGTGCACTTTGACTGGTTGCATTTGGCGCATTGTGATTTTATCGATATACTGTATTTATCTCAATAGTAATTGGTGGTATACATCATGTCTGAAACAGTTTTGCAGCTGATCAATGGGGCCCAACAGTTTGGGGAATTTCTGTTGCAGAAAACTGTTATTTCGAAACTGTTTCGTGGTTGCTACAGAAACAAATTAAACTGTTTCGCAAAAAAGAACTACTTTTCTCACCACTACTGCATTATTGAAATGTGCAAGAAAACTATATTATAGAGACGACTTAAAAATGTTTGAGTGATGAGGTTATTCATTTTAAAGCATGAATGAATAGCTAACAGTGACGCAGGATGTTTTCTATTTTATTATCTAAAACAAATTTCAAACACGTTTTACTTTGATTTCATGCCGGAAAACGTTTCCTGAACATAACAGAAAGTTTATAATACTTTATTTATTTTCTTACAGCGCATGTAGCCATTCTGAACAATGCAGTGCAGCCAAATTATCCATTTTTAATCACATAAGGCAAGGTTGCCAATCGTCAGTAAATTACTCTAGCTCTACAGTTCGTCACTCACTATTACACTAGCTATATACATGTACTCGTTTATCCATGAAGTATGAGAATGTATATAAAACATTTAGATATTAACTCGTTAACTAAACCTAGCCTAAAACTAATCTGTACTGTTTGTCCCTAAATTATGTACACTAAACACACTCATTAACTAAACCTAGCCTAAGCCTATTCTCTGCACCTCAGGGTATTGTTGGCTAAGTCTTTCACAAGTTCCTGAAAAGGGTTTAGTAACCATTTTTGGTAACTGTATTTTTGGTCCTATTTTACATCGACGTTCTCGATTTGATGTGCCGGGACTTCCAGTATTCCCTCTCGAATTAATACAATCACATTTTTTGGTCTGTCGGGAGCTATTATCAATGAATTTGTATTATTGCAGTAAACATTGGGGCAAAATCATAACTTAATTTTGTTCTAATATCTTGGCTAAAACTGCTGTAAATGTAACAAAGTGCTGTATTATATATTACAGCATTGGTTTAAAACTTAAATAGAATGTGTGATATTATTCAACTTCGGTCGAGAAATATTGTAATAATTACCTTTGCGTTTCATTGCCCAAGTCTATAATTCTATTTTCTGAATACTCTACATGTTCTTTCAAACGCATGTCATCAATATTAAGGCTCACATTTGGGGTATTACCCTTATGTTTTCATTTACTTATTTCATTTTTGATTGCATTGAAGCATTCTACACATACTTCTGGTTCACAGTTAATTTCAAAATATTAGGAACGTATGGTTCTTGTAGTTTGCAATGCATTCTTGAATTTATTGCATTGCTTCTTACAAATTCAAATGCTTTAGGTGAAAAATTATGCAATGTTAATGCAACAGATCTCAACTTATTATCATAAATTTCACCTTGACTCTGAGTTGTGTTAGAGGGGAATGAATTTGCTTGCATCCAAGCTTCTCCAATGTCTTTGCGAGTTGGAAATCTAAAATTAATAAACAATCCAGATTTTTTCTCTTAATTATGTATAACATATTTCACTAAGTATGCCACAAAAAAAAAACCACTTAAATAAGTGCACTAACTTGTATTGAAACATTTTCTTTCCCTGTTTTTTGCTTCTGTTATTCTAGAAACTACAAACACCATACACGTATCGACTGTTATACTGGTTTACAATTTAGTCTAAATTTATTGCTTAATTGGACATTTATTACGAAAAAACCTTATTTTTGTGTGCACATTAAACCCACACAAGGTGTGTTCACCTCAAAAGTGTAGTAGCTAACTATGGCGGCTGCTTCCCCAACCACAATGCTGCATAAGAACAGGGCAGTTTTAATATATATATCTCCAACCGAACACTCAATTATTGTTACCTCGCATGACTGCTGGTATGCAAAGCAGCGTATGAGAAGATAGATTTGCCTGCTCGTACCGCGTTCCTTTGCAACACAGACTGTGTCCAGTTCTAAAAAAAAAGTACAACAATAATGATGATAATAATAATGATGATAGTAGGAGGATTATGAGGCCTTTGGCTCATGTAAATATATGCTTCTATACCCTTACATTTGTAAGACGACGGTATATTGCAGAGAGTGTACTATGACATCACGTGACGGGGCGGGGCGCGGGCGTGATTTAAATTCAGAAGTGGGAATGGATCAAAAAGAAGAAGCATGTAGGTCGGGGAGAAAATAGGAGATGCATACAATAAAATAAAAAGATTGAAAAAAAAAAAAAGTTAAAATACTCTACGCTGTTGAGTTTAGCACAATTACAGAGAGAGGGAGAGAGGGAGAGAGAGAGAGAGAGAGAGAGAGAGAGAGAGAGAGAGAGAAAATAACGTTAGACGGTTCTATACTAATCTACAAAGAATGAAGTAGAATAAAAAAATAATAAAAAAGATATTAAGCATGATTTATTGTTAAAGAAAACAGGATATGCATAAAAAAAATAAAAAGATTGAAAAAATGTTAAAATACTGTACGCTATTGAGTATAACGCAATTACAGAGAGAGAGAGAGAGAGAGAGAGAGAGAGAGAGAGAGAGAGAAATAACGTGAGACGGTTCAATAATAATCTACAAAGAATGAAGTAGAATAAAGAATAACAAAAAAGATGTTAAGCACGATTTGTTGTTAAGTAGATATGTAATGACTAAGCAGAGAGATACCTCGAGAGGTCATTATAATATAGGTAGAATGAAAAATAATCAAAAAAAAGTCTGTTAAGCAGTGAACATGACAAAGCAGAAAAAAAAAGCATCATAACAATATATGAGGAAGCGTAAGTCATTATTTCTTACAAGCAAGACGTGAGAGCCCTGCGGGTAATTTAAATGAAAGTCGTGACCGTATTATCTTGACCATGAAGGTAAAATCTTCCGGCGAGGAATGCATGGTAAGAGTCATGAAGGTAATTTAAAACGAAAAAAGTCGTGACCTTAGTATCCTAAAGCATAAAGTTAAAGACTTCCGGCTAACGGGGCAATTGGAGAATAAATAAATAAACTTACATACACAGCTGACTAGGAGAAGACTCTGCCCCCGCCATACGGTAAAAAGGTTGAACGATGCCGTTAAATTTAACCAATCACGAAACATATGCGTGCGCAGCATGTGTATGTCTCACACCAACAAACTTTTGAATGAAAAAAGATGCTATATAAGTTAGTGTTAATATTTAAAATCTTTAGTCTTCAAAAACAGTGAACTTATAATGTATTGAATAATGTGAGAAGGAATTGTGTGGGAGGGGGGGGGGGGGAGCGGATATGTGTGACGGTGGGAGGAAGATGAAACTAGGTCATCAGTCACCGACATTATAAAAAGCGTGGAGAATAGCAAAGCAGTGCAGCTTCCGACATGTCACAGCAGGAGAAACATACTACAGGCAGAATGACGGGTAAGATATAAGTTTAACTTAATACAATTGCATTCATTTTTTTTCAGTAATAAAACAGCATAATTTAATCAGAAAATTATACAAGTTGCATGAATTATTCTGTTTTCAGAGGCACGAGTCGTAGCAGAGTTAAATGACATAGCTGCTGGAACAAAAATCCTACCTACGAAAGCATTGGCTGATATGGAACAAGAAATTGCCCACAACATAAAATCGTTAAAGACGATAAAAACCAAATATGGACCAAAGGTGGTCCTATCTATGGAAGAATATCAAGTATTTCTCCCTGACCGTTTTAGCAGGATGTCCGACGAGCAGAAGGCCGCCATCAACGCCGGAGGATTTCAGATGATATACAAAGTCAGGATACATTGAGTGGAGGATTCAAAAGACATAACATCACTTTTTTACAGGTACAGCCAAAAATATATCTCTGAGGGAGTGGGGGATTAGTATTTTAATTTACAATCATACAGCATCGGTTATTTTGTTCTAACTTGTAAAAAGTCATATATTTGATTCTTTCTATATGAAGAACAATATCAATATTTTTCATATGATACTTTTTGCAAAAGAATTATAATTTTTGATTTAAAAAAATGTGATTTTCAAAAAATATATTTAAAAAATGATATAACAAAACAAATATCCTAAAACATATAATTCTTGATTCTCATCATAAGAAAACATTAATTTACTCATTAATTACACACTTGATTCCAGGAAGCGAACTGATTTTAATATTCTGCTGAAGTAACTGAATTCTTTTTTCCAGAAACAATAAATCCTGATGGTGCGATGTCTCACAAAGCAGATACTGAACTCACAAAAATTACAGGTAAAAAAACTTATTTTTTAACGGATTTTGTTGTCGTGGATAGTAATTGTATTATTAATAAAAAAAGTATTTTACTTCAGCATAAGTATAAAAAAGCAGGTGAAAAAATATAACTTTTTAACTGTAGAAATCGTTTGAGAGAAACAAATAGATTTTAGTATTATTATTGTTGTAATCACATTAATTTTTTCAGTATTACAATAAATTATCAATAGTATTGTTGATATTATTATTATTATTATTATTATTTATAATAATACTTTTTACAGAAAATCATCTGCGACAGTTAGACATACGTTTTTTAATATAAAATGTTTGTTTTTTTAAACATAAACTAACATTTTCCTTTCTTTCAGGATTGGAAATTACAGTTATTATCTATAAAAATAATAATATTTTTGCTAGCACTATTTTTAATACATACATATGTCTAATATTTTTCTCAAATAACAGTTATTATCTACAAAAATATTATTTTTAGTACCATGATTATTAGTAATATTATTATTATTATTATTATTATTATTATAGTAATAACATCACTAGCTTGAATGTTAATTATTATTATTGAAAAAAAGGTCTATAGGAAAAAGTGCTTGTTCACAGCTCACTGGAGACAAATAAAAAGTGTTAAAAGCAATTAATTTACTGATATATCATATTTCCAGGTGAATACATCCAGACCGTTCAAAGTAAAGCTGGCAAGAGACGAATCGAGTGTGAATCTACCGAAGATAACATCCTTCCCACAAAAAGGAATAGAAGAGAGTTCGACAAAAGTGTTGAGGATACTTCTGGGACTGAAAATTTGGTGAGTTGTGCTCAGATAAACCGTCAGGAATTGGCATGTAAAACAATAGATTCAGCTTTCAAAAACAGAATTTATGCAAATTGAAAATACTGTTGAAATAATAGATCCCACAATATTTCTAGACGAATGTAAACTCTTGGTTTGTGACGAAATTCGGAATAATTTGATTCAATACAAATCAGGTAATAAATTAAACGGTGCATTGATATGCAAATATATAATACAGTCTCCTGCAAATGAAAGAATTCAGACGTTTAATTTCAATAGCAATATGGATTCAATTATTCAGGCTACAAACATTGCTGAATGGTATGAGAATAAAATGAAAGATCCTATACTTGCATGTATCGATAATTTCGAATCGAAATGCAGTTCAAAATCTCTATATCAAATATGTGGTTTAATTTTAAATGCTTGTCAGTATGATGTGTTAAATGCAGGATGTTACATGGAGCTCCCCAATTTCATAAAAAACAAACATGCTGTAACTAATATAAGAAATTCAGATAGTAAATGTTTTGCATGTCTGTTAGCGTCAAAATATCCGGTGAAAAAAAACAAAAGTCGAGTGAGTTCATATACCAAATGCGACATGTTTCAAGAATTTGATTTTAGAGGGATAAGCTTTCCCGTTTCACTCGACCAAATAGAACAATTTGAAAATCAGAATGAAAGTATATCAGATACGGTATATGGCATAGATCACGAATCAATTATTCTGTTATATCAAACTTCTGAACGTAAAGAGCATCATGTGAATCTGTTACGTGTCACAAAGGGAAATAGATCACACTATTGCTTAATAAATTATCTATCCAGGCTATTGGTCAAACAGATCACTCGATGCAAGAGAAAAATCACATTTTGTGAAACGTGTTTAAAGCACTTTTCATCTAAAAATGGATTAGAAAAACATACGGTCAAGTGTTCAAAAACACAGATTGTAACAATGCCCGAAATTGGTGTAAATGATACAATCGAATTTAATGCATATAGCAAATATACTCCTGTCCCGTATGTTATTTATGCAGATATAGAATCTGTACTTACCAAAGTTCAATAAGAACTATAGCTTTCCTGGCGACGTGTTAATTCAAAATCTTCTCGGGCTTCTAGCCAGGTAATAACTTGGCTTGACACCAACGTTTCGAAGAAGTGCATCTTCCTCGTCTTCAGGGTGAACTGATCAGTTCACCCTGAAGACGAGGAAGATGCACTTCTTCGAAACGTTGGTGTCAAGCCAAGTTATTACCTGGCTAGAAGCCCGAGAAGATTTTGAATTACCAAAGTTCATTCGTGTCAACCATCCGTGGAAAGCAGTTGGACACGTCAAATACAAAAACATGAGGCTGTGTCAATTGCATTAAAACTTGTCTGTCATTATGACAATTCATTGTCAGAATTTAAAATCTTTAGAGGTCGAAATGCTATTCAGGATTTTTTAAAAGAATTGCAGCTAATCGGTGACCGAGTAATTGATATATATTCAAAGATTGCTGAGATAAAAATGACCGATGAAGATAATATAAATTTTACAAATGCCAAACGCTGCTATCTATGTGAAAAAGATTTCAGTATTGACAAGTCACGAGTGAGGGATCATTGTCACATCTCATCCCGCTATTTAGGTTCAAGCCACAACTCGTGTAATTTAAATAGGAAATTACCAAATTTCATACCAATTTTTTTTCATTGCTTATCAAGCTATGATGCGCATTTCCTTGTAAAAATATTGCTTATGACAATGAAGTCATAAATTGTATTTCACAGACATCTGAAAATTATTTATCTTTTAGTAAGAGATATACATCCAATGGAAAGAGTATAAATTTCAGATTCTTAGACAGTTATCGATTTCTAGACGATAAATTAAGTAATTTAGCTGATATGCTAAATCCTGAGGATTTTAAAATCATAAACATGGAGTATCAAAAACATGAACTCCAGCAATTAATGACACGCAAAGGCGTTTTCCCCTATACATATCTAGACATTATAGATAAATTAGAAGAACGTAAATTGCCTGATATAGCTTGATGATATAACACAAGAAGATTATTTGCATGCGCAAACTGTATGAAAAGCTTTCAGTATTAGAAGTCTGGGTGAATACAGTGATTTGTATCTTAAAACGGATACTTTGTTATTGGCCAATATATTTGAAAAATTCAGAGAGTTATGTATGAATTTATATAAATTAGATCCGTATCATTATTACACAATACCGGGTTTAGCATTCGATGCAATGCTAAGAACTACACAAGCAAAAATATCTTTAATCACTGACAAGGAAATGCTTGAATTTTTTGAATCTGGAATCAGAGGTGGACTTTGTGCTGTATCTAATCGATATGCGAAGGCGAATACTAAATATATGCAGGATTTTAATGAGTCATTACCCATTAAGTACTTATCATATATTGACTCCAATAATGTATATGGGTTTGTTCAATCTGATTATATACCTTATGGAGATCTTCGATGGTTAACCAGAGATGAAATTAACGCAATTGATTTCCTAAATATTCCGCCAGACGCAGAAATAGGATATGCTATCGAGGCAGACCTTGATTATCCCGCAGACCTGCATAATTCACATAATGACTTCCCGCTATGTCCAAAGAATGAATGACAAGTTTAAAAAACTGCTCGCTACGTTGACAAATAAGCGAACGTATGTATTGCACTACCGTAACCTTCAGCAATGTATTAATTTATGAATGAAATTGAAACATGTTCATAGAGTTGTAAGTTTCAGGCAATCGCAATGGTTAAAACCGTATATAGGTTTGAATGCAAAAAAAACGTTCTCAAGAGAAATCGAAATTCGGACAGAATCTATGGAAAACGTTTAATAATTCAGTTTATGGGAAATTTATAGAGAATGTACGTAAATATAATGACTTTCGGCTTTGTACAAATTGGAAGCAAGCACGGAAATTAATATCGCGACATACGTTCAAACGTGTTGTAATATTTGAAGAAAATCTTGTCGGAATTGAATTGACAAGAGAAGAAATTAAGATGAATAAACCTATTTACATAGGGCAGGCAATCCTTGATCTTTCCAAATTTGTAATGTATGATTTTTATTATTATGTTCTAAAAAAGAATCTTATAGACATAACTTTAAATTATACTGATACAGATGCATTTCTCTTTGAAACCAGTACCGATATTTACGAATTTATGAAAGCTAACATACAGTACTTTGACACTTGCAATTATCCTTCAGATAACAAATATGGAATACCATTGTTGAATGGCAAAAAAATGGGTGTTTATAAGGATGAATTATCTGGGAGGGTAATGACAGAATATGTGGGGTTGCGTTCCAAATTATATGCTTATCGATACGACGGTCAGGTAGTTAAGAAATCGAAAGGCGTTGCAAAGTGTGCAATGCGTTCAATAACTTTTGACGATTACTTATCATGCCTCATGGATGTGAATGCATTGCATTATACTAAACAGACAACTTTCAGGAGCTATAAACATAACGTTCACACAGTGGAAATTAACAAACTTTCTTTAACTGGTGTTGATACAAAACGTTATATTTCAGAGAAATCACATTCAACTCTTGCTTGGGGTCATTATGCAGCACCTGACACCTCTGAGCATAACTCCTGAAAAAAGTTTATGTCTTATGCTCTTTGTGCAGATTATGATTTTAAAATTATATATGCTTAAAATGATTTCATGCTGAATATGATATAAAATGCTACTACAGGTTAAAATCATGTTTCAGCTCATTTTAAGTAATAAAAAAATATTTGAGGCTGTATATAGCAGCTTATGATTTTTAAACTATGTATGCTTAAAATGAAACATGTGAGATTTCATGTTGAATATGTTATAAATTAAAAATTATTTGAGGCTATATATAACAGCTTATGCTTTTTTAAACTATGCGTGCTTAAAATGAAACATTTGAGATTTCATGCTGAATATGTTATAAATTAAAAAATATTTGAGGCTATATATAGCAGCTTATAATTTTTAAACTATATATGCTTAAAATGAAACATTTGAAATTCCATGCCTAATACGTTATAAATGCGATGTTTTCAGCTCTTTATTTTTTAAGTAATAAAAAATAATTGAGGCTATTTATATAAGATAGCTATGACATGGTTTTAGGATAAAAATATCTGAAATTATTTGTGTAAAATGTAACTTGCAGCTATTCTCAACGTTATTTCATTCATTGTTACATTTTTGTTTAAAAAAATTAACTTGCATTATTCATTATATTATAAGTTCACTGTTTTTGATTACTCAATGGCGATGGAAAGTGAGAAAAAATGATTGAATAAATAAAAAAACAAATTTTTTGTAAAATGTAACGAACTAATTTTTTCAGTGTGATCTCGCCCATTGTTGCATTTTTGTTTAAAAAATATATCTGAAAAGGTAACTTGCATTATTCATAGCAGCTTATTATTTTTTAAACTATGTATGCTTAAAATGAAACATGTGAGATTTCATGTATGCATTATTCATTATATTATAAGCTCACTGTTTTTGATTACTCAATGGCGATGGAAAGTGAGAAAAAATGAGTGAATAAAATAAAAAAAAAAACAAATGTGTATAAAATGTAACTTGCAATATTCATAAGTTCACTGTTTTTTAATTGTTCAATAATGATGGAAAGTGAGAAAAAATTATTGAATTATTCGTTATATTATAAGTTCACTGTTTTTTTTTTTTGTATACTTAATGATGATGGAAAGTGAGAAAAAATAAGTGAATAAAATAAAAGAAACAAATGTGTGTAAAATGTAACTTGTACTATTCATAAGTTCACTGTTTTTAATTGTTAAAATGGTGGTGGAAAGTGAGAAAAAATGATTGAATTATTCATTATATTATAAGTTCATTTTTGTATACTTAATGATGATCGAAAGTGAGAAAAAGTGAGTGAATAAAATAAAAGAAACAAATGTGTGTAAAATGTAACTTGCACTATTCATAAGTTCACTGTTTTTAATTCTTAAAATGGTGGTGGAAAGTGAGAAAAAATGAGTGAATAAATAAAAAAAGCATTTTTTTCTCATTGGAATCCCTTCTGTTTCGTTTATTACGCTCAACCCCTCCAAGGAAAACACATCCTGTATCCTTTGACTGAGGCTAGAGAGAATTTGTTAAAACAGTTGTGAAAAAAATAATATAAATAAAATAAACAAATAAATAAATAAAATAGAAATAAGAAAACAGTGGTGGAGGATATATTTTTAACAAAAAAATGTTCGTCTAAATCTTAACTTACTTTGATCTTTATCTTACACAATTATGTCTCTAGTAAACTCCTGGAATCTTTTTTTTTTTTCCTTCTTTTTTTTTTTTTGGAAGGATAGGAGATAAATTTTAAACAAATGATAAAAGAAAAATAATCATTTTAATGACATTTATTTTTATTTATGATTTAAAAAAAATACATTCTGAATCTGTACATTTTTTATATTATTTTTTTTTTTTTACACTATAGCGTCTAATGGTATCCATTCACTCTTCGGGAAACCTAGCCACTTCACAAGGGCTTTATCACCTCTACGACGCAGCACTTTTTCCACAAGGTAAGTATCTGGATATTGTGTTCTCAATAGCTCGTGACCATAAAATCCTCCTTGTATATCACGTCCTTCAACATCTTGCAGATGGTATGTAGGTGGAAATGTAGCTCTCACAGTGACGATGCGGAATATCTCGGTCCCCCAGTTTGGTGTGAATCCCTTTTCAAGTATGCTTTTATGTCTAGAGACTCTCACAAAGTCTCCAACACTAAATCTCCTGGCATTCCTCTTCTCCCTGCCATGACGATCTCGGCTGTAGATGGAAAGTAACAAAGAATTGTCACTGACATCACTAGGTTTCATACGAATGGTAGAGTGATACTTATTATTATAACTATTTATTATTTTAGGCAATAGATTCAACCATCTGTAGGAACCTACAGCTGAAAACTCTCTATGCATCATACTTTTAAGCGTTCTTATTAAACGTTCAACTCCTGCAGCCTTAACAGTGCTAAATGTACTGTAGTGATTAATTCCATATTTAAGCATTAACTGTCTGAATTGCTTGTTATAAAATTCCTTGCCATTGTCAGACTGGATGTTCTTAGGCACAGTATTCAGATCAGAGAGTATTTCACTCATTGCTTTTGTCACACTGACTGCAGTCTTGTTTCTCAATGGTCTCGCGTAAGCCATTTTTGAATAAAAATTAACAGCAATAAGAATGTACTTGTAGTTTTTATTTTCTTTTGCATATGGTATCATCTCGATTAGATCTATTTGTAATAAGTCATTTAATCCCTTACTAACTATTTTTCTGCGAAAAATTTTTCTTCTGGTTGGAGCGTGTAACTCTGCGGCAATGTTACGTCTGATCATGCTATGATGTTTGAAGTTTTCAACTCTGTCACTATCTCTCTAATTTCGGAATTATGGTTCAAATTGCCTGCGTCCCTAGATGCGATAAGCGATCTGAGTCTATTAATTAAAACGTTCGGGTCGGACCAGTATACGTAATCGGTTTTTTATAGGGCACGTGTTCCTTCCACTCGAGACCTGAACCTGTTTTACTCTCAATTAAACCTCGTATAATATTTTTATATTTGAAACCCCTGCTCGATCTCAGACGTCCGTTTCTGATGTAACCATGTCGATAAACTAGAGTTTTTCTCAAAATTTCCGAATAAGTATCCAGATCATCCATCCTCAGTATATGAAGCACTCTGAGGCACACGCTTAAAAAGAAGTTCATATACACCAGGACTGCCTATGTATGTATCTTCACCTATCCGGACATTGTTACCGACGAATGAAATATTTTTGTTCCCTAACTTATAGGAACCATCTTCGTAGCGTATACCATAAGTAGTGTCCAGATCACTGTCACTGGCTGTGCGTACCTTTCCCAGATATTTTGCAACTGAGTCAGCTGTTTCTTCTTCTTCTTTTTCGTCGATGCGAGAGAGAGAGGTTCCTTCCTCTCCTGGTTTTTTATTATATCCTTCAGTGGCACAGTTACGGGTTGGAGAACCTCAGACATTACACGTTTGGTCTCGAACCTGAGACCTTTTAGGGAACGTAATTTTTCCCTAATGGCCTTACTATGTCGAGCGATGGATTGTTTGAGTCGTATACCTTCAACCTCCATCATCAAAATGACTGTGTATTTAAGCTATTGATGTCGATTTATAGGAGATGTTTAATTCGATGCATAGAATATGGCCATCTTTCACTCGATTGGCTGGGGCTGTGAAACTAATTTTATCGCCTATCAGAATGGGTGCAGGATAATTTTCAATTTTCTTATCATTTATCATAACTGTAGTATCTGCTTTGGTATTAGGGATCACAGAGCAGGCAATTACCTTTCCGTTTACGGGAGACGTATAATATTCGAGTCCAGAGGTTAACATGTACCTTATGGAGTTTCCTCTTTACGGTTTTGTTTGCAACGGAATAACAAGCATCCCTCTCATTTGATCTAATATAGCGTTGATGACATTCACCTGTGATTTTAAAATATTAACACTATCGTTTGTTGATGTTATGATTTATCCAGCGAGATTTGACGACTTAACATAGCTTCCATATTTTTCTCCACTGTTGTAGCAATATCCGAGGCCATAGAAGCTAGAGCTCTGTTTAAGGCTGGCTGCGCTTCATTTTGTTTCTTTGCAACAAAATGTTTAACAATTTTTTTACTTGCTGCATCGCTATCGTCTACGGGATCTGCTATCTCCTTTATTCTTTTTTTCTCGAAAAGAAACGTTTCCGTTTAAATCATGAAGCGGTGTCCGTGCATTAACGTAATCTAATATATATTTTTTATTCGGAACGTCGTGATCGTGAACTGGAGGCAATACTACCTTCAGTCTTGTCGTTTCCAGAACATTATTTTCCGCATCACGCTTGAAGGCATATTTAATTAGATATGTCTCGAAATTATCGTATTGTGCATCAATTGATGTTTGCACATGATTCCTAAGCAATGCTTCAAAGTCACCCATGTGTTGATATGAAGTCTTTTCGGCAAACGTTTGCATTCGATTCTCAACGACGGTCGTAAGCGTATCAACATAACGTTTATTTGTTGCATCATTCTCCTCTTCAGGATCCTGAACATTACACAGACGCTTCTTCCTGAATTGATAATTTCCCATGTCATCTCGATTTATAATATAACGGTCAATTACAGCTCTGGAGGGGGCGATTCTCCTGGACCCGAACCTATCGATACTCATAGTTGAAGTGAATAATGTCATCTAGTTGTTCACTCTGATAAAGGTATCGAAACAGTTTCTGTATTGTCCTTCTTTCAGAGGGAATTCAGGTGCTATGACAACAAAGGGTCTCGGGTTCGATTCTTCATTGCTCTCCCACACTTGCTTACACAATTCCTTGAATTCTACATAATTCATATCCGTATTTACATAACCGTCGTATATATGTTTTAAATTTAGGTTATCTTGCCTGAACAGTACAATCATATTTGCATTATCTCTAATTAAATGTTTCGGTACTTTTGCATACGACTGTGCTAAGTATACTGCATCAACGTTACGGTGTCTACCCATGCTATAATACGATGCTATCTTTCCTTGCTTCTCACTAATGACGTCATCAAAGATGGATATTGAATTTTCTCTTTCTTCGCCGGGTTGCATCATCTTTTCATCATCTTCAAACGTATACACTCCTATATCAGGTATAGTTTTTAATACTTTAAGTAGATATTGGTATTTTGGCTGATGTAACGATTTTGAATAAATGTACAGATTCTCAAACCTCAGACCGTTCTCGTGTATTAGTAGGTTGAGTAGTACGTTTGTCTTCCCAGCATTCGAGCTGCCCAGAATGAGAGCTCTGACATTACTCGGGAAGAGAGATCCGTGTTTTCCTTCACGAATATCATTATCAAAGTCTAGCACTTTTGCTTCACTACTTCCATCTCGTGACTAAAGTTATAAGGTAAATATTTTTTTCTTTTTATTTCCTAGTGTGCCATGGGCTCTGGAAGCGTTCGGAAGTCTTCCAAGAAGGAATCTGGGTTTATTGATTCTTTAATTAATTCTCTTCCGTTTGAGGCTCATCTGCCGGGTTACAGATTCTGTGGACCTGGAACGAAACTACATAAACGTCTGCAAAGAGGAGACTTGCCTATAAACGAATTGGACCGTGCGTGTCGAGATCACGCATCAGGACACTGCTTCGAGACATTTGGCTGACAGGGTTCTCGTGGAAAAGGCTTGGAATAGGGTACAGTCTGCCGACGCTGCTTTTGGTGAAAAGCTTGCTGCTAGACTTGTAACTGCTCTCATGAAGGGGAAGCTCGCCGTAGGTGGTGGTTTGCGCAAGAGGCGTACAACAGCCAAGAGGAGGATCCTGCGGCCTGCTGCGAGGGGAGGTTTCTTACCATTGATACCACTGTTGGCTGCATTGGGTGCAGCAGGTAGTTTGGCAGGGGGAGCTGCTCACATTGCTACTTCAGTGAATAGGAAGCATGCTGCCGAACGACAATTGAAGGAGCTGGCCCGTCACAATCAACATATGGAAGCCTTAGCTGCCGGCAAAGGTCTTGGAGGGAAGCGCAGGAAGCGAAAGGGTAAAGGTTTATATCTACGTCCAAAAAACTTGGGGCGAGGCCTGTATATATCCCGGAAAAAGCCTTAAACGGTATCGAGATCGAAACGTATGCTAGACGGCTACATATACCTAAATTTAGAGGTGTGTACATGCTCGACAAACTACCTCGAAAACCTAGACGTGTCGAGAGGATTGTAATAAGCTTGGATAGTTCTCACAATCTTGGAAGCCATTGGGTTGCTATACGCAAGGATGAAAATGTAGCCTTTTATTTTGATAGTTTTGGCAAATTGAAACCTCCAGGAGAAATTGAGTCTTACCTTTCAGGCGTTAAAATTTTTTTTTTTGGTAGTGTTTAACGCCCGCTTTAACTACTAATGGCACCGCAGGCGGTGACACTGATGATACATGAATGACGATGGAGCACCGGTGGAATGCGATGGCGGGGGAAACCGGAGTACCCGGAGAAAACCCGCCCCAGCGCCGTTTTGTCCACCACAAATCTCACATGCGGTCGCTTGGGATCGAACCCCGGCCGTCTAGGTGAGAGTCGAGTGGTCTAACCACTCGGCCACGGCGCGGCCTTCAGGCGTTAAAATTCTGTATATTAAACGCAGGTATCAGAACTTTGATTCTGTAATTTACGGTCACTTGTACTTGCAGTTTCTGTTATAAAACAGTGTCATTGGTTAGATTGAATCGTCAAAATGAGTTACACTATCACCGTGAGCGGGTCTGATTCCAGCTTCTCCACTCATCTGAATCCGCCACTCCATCTAGATCCTAATGGATTTTACGAGATTGCTTTATTGAATTTCGAGACATTTTATTCAATGCCCAATGTTGATCATAGCAATAACCTTTTCCATTACATTCGCGATGGAAGGCTTGAAACAATTGTGATTCCACCCGGCACTTATGAAATTGACGATATAAGCAATTTCATAAAGAATAGACTCGACGTTGATGACAAGTTGTTTCTACGACCTAATAATAACACGATGAAGGCCGAGATCCTGTGTCCCTATGTCATCGATTTTACTCAAGAAAGATCGGTTGGTTCTCTTCTCGGTTTCACAGGCAAGCGCACAGTGAAGTCTAACGAACTGACAGAGTCTGACGAACTGGTGAATATCTTTAAAGTGAGCATTATACGCGTCGAGTGTAGCCTTGCAACAGGATCATCTGAATCCGCCACTCCATCTAGATCCTAATGGATTTTACGAGATTGCTTTATTGAATTTCGAGACAATTTATTCAATACCCAATGTTGATCATAGCAACAACCTTTTCCATTACATTCGCGATGGAAGGCTTGAAACAATTGTTATTCCACCCGGCACTTATGAAATTGACGATATAAGCAATTTCATAAAGAATAGACTCGACGTTGATGACAAGTTGTTTCTGCGACCTAATAATAACACGATGAAGGCCGAGATCCTGTGTCCCTATGTCATCGATTTTACTCAAGAAAGATCGGTTGGTTCTCTTCTCGGTTTCACAGGCAAACGCACAGTGAAGTCTAACGAACTGACAGAGTCTGACGAACTGGTGAATATCTTTAAAGTGAGCATTATACGCGTCGAGTGTAGCCTTGCAACAGGATCCTTCGTAAATGGTAAGAGCAGTCATTCTCTTTACGAATTTTTTCCATCGGTTCCTCCTGGCTAACACATCTCTCAGGAACCATCCAGTCCTGTATATCTACCAATCATCGACACGAATCTCATAGAGCAGCTTAGTATTCGAGTGGTGGACCAGAACGGAGAAACGCTTGACTTCAGAAACGAAACTATCACTGTGAGACTACACATACGGCGAAATGGGGATAAGTTTTAAAAGACATTACTATAATAAAAATCTTCTCTCAAAATTAAGACCTACTCTGTCTTCGACACGCAACCTGCTAACATCATCCAATCGGAAGTTTCTAGAGGGACTAGGCTTCAAGGTTCTGTAATGGACGTATTAGACGTGACAGGGGTTCCAACGTTTGATGATAAGATCAGTAAAGAGGAAGAGCATGTGTTCCTACCTTACAACACATCAGCTCTCGATTCGAACGATGAAATTAGAATACCATGCCAAGCTGAGGATCTGTATACGCTTCCTAGCAGAAGTTATCTCTACATAGAAGGGTCTCTTACTAAACCCAATGTAGAACCAACGTCGTCAAAGCTGACCAACAATGCCATGGCGTTTCTGTTTGACGAGATTCGTTTGGATATGAACGGTATTACTATAGACAGAACACGGAATCCAGGAATTTCTTTAACTATGCGAAACTATGGTTCTCTCAACACTTTGGACTCCAATCGCCTACAGAACGCCGGTTGGACCTATCCGGGAGAGGATGTCGAAATCGTCAACCCCACGAATGGTATATTCAACGCTATCGTTCCTCTCTCGATGCTTCTAGGTTTCGCAGACGATCACAAGGAGCTCATTCTTAATAGCAAGTTGAACTTGTACTCATTAGATCTAAAAATTCTAATAATTGCGCATTAGGCAATGATCTATCAGTCATTAAACTAACCAGTATCGAATGGAGGATGCCCGTACTTCGACTTTCCGATGCCGAGAAGGTGGAGAAACTTAAACTAGTCAAGTCGGATCAGCCTCTGCACATTGCCTTTCGAACCTGGGACCTTCACACTCAACCTGCTGTACCGCAGACCAAAGGCTTCACATGGAACGTTGCCACGACATCCAAACTTGAAAAGCCTCGTTTTGTCATAGTGGGTGCACAAACCGACAGACTGAATTATCTTTCTAAAGATAGCTCTCTCTTTGATCATTGCGATATCACCAATCTCAAACTTTATCTCAACAGCGAATGCTATCCCTCTAAGTTTCAGTATTCTTATTATGGAAAGGACAATTATCCACTTTTGAAGAGAAATGATTTCGTCAAGTATGCACCTCTATTTGTCATCGACTGTTCTCATCAGCCCGAGGAGATTGTGACCGGTGCCATTAATATCAGATTGGAAGTTCAAGCATCAGCAAACTTTCCCTAACATACATATTTTTTTTTGTCTAATTATTCATGATAAAATGTTCACTTACAAACCATTAACTCATATTGTTCAATCTATTATTTAGAAAAAGGAAAATGTATTTTTATATGAATAAAGATAAACAAAGTTAATCATAATATCTTTTTATTGAGTTTAGCATACATCTCCTTAACCCTTCTCCTGATACTCCTACCACCAACTTCGTATGAACTCATTGACTTATGAACATTGTACAATTGAAATAAATGTCTTTCAATATATGGAATTAGTTTCTTTAATCCTATTAGAGCAGCTATATCCAGATTTATAACATATTCGTTTAGACATGTATTCACAAGAGCTATTTCATGACATTTGTTCATTTGCAATATTACATTATATGCATAGATTATATTCTCCACAACACTCTGGGAAGCGTACCTTCTTTCATATACGTTTCTAGCACAAGCATGTTTTGAACTATTATCTGCCAGTCTTGCTTTGTTATGTATGCATACGCATCGTCTGCTGCTATGATGTATAGCGAGGGGATTTCGTAATGCAATCCTATATTCACTCGATGGTAGGGACTAATGGAGATGTCGTTGAGCATAAACACACTATTTGGATTCATCTTTCTCCATCTTTTCAGGGATTGGATCGAAAATGATTACTATAACGTCTTCCATTCTCTTCTTCTTGATGTCTACCTTTGCCTTGTTCCTCTTCTTCTCAGATTTCTTATCAGACCTAGAAACATACATACGCAAAATAGTCAGAAATAATATTATAATAATTATAATCTCTTCTTTATTGACAATATTTATACTCACTTTTCTTCTTCACCTGCCTCCACGGTCTGGACGCTTCGATCCACATCCCTATACGGAGGCACATTTTCACCTTCGAATATTCTGTAAAAATATACACAATTGTTTTAACACTTACATATAACCAATTTTGTTTATTCTAAGTGTTTCACATATGTCTCATGCACTTACCTAGTCAACTTGCGATACACATCGCAATAGTCACCGCAACGGAAGGATGTAGTCATTTCGTCATGCTGCGATGGATCCTTACAGACAATGCTATGCGTATCTCCATTACACGTTTCCTCGTGCTTATCACGACAGTGTTGCTTCATTTGCTCGTACTCTCCCATGTTCACCCAGTGCGCGTTGTCACTCTCCACTGCACTTCTGATTATTTCACTGTTCATGGTGACGACTCACAGACATCTGTACATGCACAATCATTTCACCGATGTAGATGGGAAGAGTGGAGGGGATTTGAATGTATTCATTCTTTTCATGATGACCTCATCACACACACGTGCTGCCTTTTTCTGAAGCTTTGAACATATTCTGTCTTGCTCGATGACGTCATACGATATCCTCCGGCGAGTTTTTGAAAGTTATGATACAGCAACAATTATTTTACCAATGTAGATGGAGGACGGGATACAGGTTTGAACGTGTTTATTACTGATCTCCCCACATTACACACGTGCTGCTTTTTTTTTTTTTTTTTTTTTTCAAAGTTTTATACATGTTCTATCTTGTTTTGCTCAATGACCTCATTACTCACACGTTAACCTCCAGCAAGTTTTGAAAGTCTTATGCTCGCAGACGACTATGCATGTGATACAGCGATAATTATTTTACCAATGTAGATGGAGGAGAGGATGCAGGTTTGAACGTGTTCATTACTGACCCACATTACACACGTGCTGCTTTTTTCAAAGTTTTAACATGTTCTATCTTGTTCGATGACCTCGTTACTCTTGCATCGCATGTCCATATACATACACGTACACTCATTTTGTAGATTATTATAGAACCGTCTAACGTTATTTTCTCTCTCTCTGTAATTGTGTTATACTCAACAGCGTACAGTCTTTTTATTTTATTTTATTTATGCATCTGCCATTTTCTCCCCTACCTACATGCTTCTTCTTTTTGATCCATTCCCACTTCTGAATTTAAATCACGCCCGCGCCCCGCCCCGTCACGTGATGTCATAGTACACTCTCTGCAATATACCGTCGTCTTTAATAATAATAATAATAATAATAATAATAATTACTTTCTAGATATTATTGATAATAAAAGTAGGCCTGTGGTATTTTAACAAAGTCCGTCCCGTCTCTTAAAGGGGTGCAACACTATTGCGTTCAGAACACAATATTCTTGTCCTCGTCAAATAATAATTGAAAACGGGCCTCCAAATCGTTGAGGTAAACCGACAGGTCTGCCTTATTATAGGACGAGCCATTTCTTAAGCTATTGGAATGTGTAAGAATATCGCCTTAACAAGGAGTACAATGAATTCTGCCCGACCGCATCCCCATGTTTGTAAAACAATAAAATCCGACAGAAAGAAAGTTGTGTGGGGCTTATTAGCAGAGGTTAATGTTAGAAACCTTGTGCAATTTGCTAAGCGAGATGCAATAAGGCTCGCTGTTTTCGGTCTGCTTGCGCTTGCGAATTGCCGAACCTTCAGACTGCACGGTGGAAATGCCTAGCGTATTCTGACCAGCCGCCATCTTGCAATCTACACACTACCATTTATAAAATATCTGTTAAATTAATTGATTTTCCAAGTTTTTGAAGTAAAACACAAAAGACAAGGGAGGAGATGTCTAGTTGAAGGAATACTTAATGCAATCACATTTTTTGGCCTGTCAGAAGTTATTATTGATAAATTGGTATTATTGCAGTAAGCATGATGATAATTTCTCGGTCTAAAACTGAAAGAGGGCAAAATATCAGATTTTGACCAAATTTTATATTTGTCTCTCATGCCTATAGCCATTAATTCCACTACATGAACTTATAAATAAGTGCACACGAAAATCAAGGGTGACAGCTTCGGACTGTCGAGGCGATCGGACGTGTCACATCAGTAAGGCAGTATGCCCAGCACAAGTAATATTGGTTCTGGTGTGTTATGCAAGCAGTGCAATAAAAAAGTGGTGAATGGACAGAAATGTGTCGACTGTTCTAACTTCTTTCATATTAGTTGTGCGAAATTATCTAATACTATGCAATTGCTAGACGGGAGTGCTATAAAGTGCTGTGGAAATGAAAGTTAAAATAGTCTACTCAATGCTGCGTTAAATGAAGAATTAATAAAAGAAGACGAGGAGCTGTTAAATGCTCTGAATGATGTGGATGAGACTGTACATAAAATAGATGTGCGTGTTGTGAAATACATTCTTAAACAGAAAGACATAATCATCTGTGAACTTGGTGAAAAAGTTACAATTTTAAGTCGACATGTTGAGTTGTTGGAAAACTGCATTAAGGACCCCATTCAACCCAGTAAGGAGGTCGGAATAAACAAGCCAGCCGATGCACCGGATAATTCACAGGTACTTAGTATCAAGAATACCAGGAAAAATCCAAGTAAGTTTGACAATGAACACAAAGTGACCTGATAGCTGCAAACATGGTAGTAAAACATCTGTAAATTCTAATGAAAATGGCGGAACAATGTTGACTGTTAAAAAAAAATGAAACGGCGTTTTATTTATGGACGCTCTTTAACTGCTGTGGTTCTCAGCGTCCCATTCTATACTGGGCGTGAAAGACCGCTTAAGTTTGCTCAGAGGCCTCTCTATCAGGCTTGAAGTTCTTTTACGTGCCGTAAATCTACGACATAGGACCCACGGCTTTACTTCACTTCCGAAGGAAGCCATGCTAAGGATTTTTACGCCCGAAAAAATCCATCGTTTTCCGCCGGGTTTGAACCCACGACCTTGGCTATAGGAAGTCAGCATGGTAACCACTACACCACGGAGGGCGACTATGACTGTTAAAGACAATATTAATGAGGATGCTACTAATGCTAAGTTACTTCAAGAAAAGTGGGCTAAGGTTGTGGGAAGAAAGCAAAAACGTATCACAATGGTTGGGAATAATAATGAATCTACTATAGATGGTTTAAATTTGCAAGGTGTACCAAAAATGATAGCTTTACATGTTTATCGTCTTGTTCCTAAGACACGGTAGAACAAGTTGTCAATTTTCTTAAATGACGTTTTGCAGAAGTAAAATGCGAACTGTTGCTATCTAGACATCCGGAACTTTATTCCTCTTTTAAAGTTGAAGTGATTGAGGAACATTTGCAAGCAGTTATGGATCCTACATTGTGGCCGAAAAATGCTTGTGTTAGACGTTTTTTATACCCAAGAGTAAACTTCGAGAAGAAATTGTGATTTCAAAATGTGATGTCAAAAACAGTAGCAACAAATTTAAAGTTATTACCTTGAATGAGCAATCTATTATGAACAAAATTAACAACATCGATTTATTTTTAAACATGGAAGACCCAGACATTATATGCTTGGTAATCTTGCGTACCAGGTGACCCTGTCATGGCGGGTACCGCGCAACGCCAGGCAGGCAACCTCGCTTGAGAACATAATCCCCAAAAAACTAAGAAATCACTAAGGTCCTTAGCAAATAGTTTTCAATGCTTAGAGGTAGTTACGTAGCTTTCAATGACGTCATTTGGCGCGATTTATTTCTTCCGGATGTAGTGATTTAACTTTCGTGGCGCGAAGTATTTCTTCCGCAGATTTGATTCTTTAGCCACTTTCTGTGTATTCACTATGGGGAGTACACGTATAATTGAGGACCACGAGATTTTAAACACCTTAAAATAAACAAATAGACGGAAATCAGAACTATTACTGTTTTTGGTTGGCATAATAAACGGAGCCACCGCTATTTGAAGAGAGAATATATATTTAAAATTGTCAGGGAATGGGGAAGCTGTTATTTGTTTCGTCAGTTTGGACGACTATATTTATTTTAGTTAAACACTCCCTTTTCGTACATTATGAATCATTTCTCGGTTATTATAGAGAACTTCGGCCCCTCTAGAAATTAAACAAATTGTGGTTTGACTGTAAGTTTGGTTTATACTTGATAGGTTTTCACCAATTTTTTTTTATAGGAAAAGCTCCGTAATTAAGTTAAACGCTAATTTATTACGTGCGAGTAGCGAACCCTTTTTGTGAATATTTATGAAGTATGCTGCCTAGAAGGAGTAGAATATAAATAAAGAAGTTTTGTAGTACTTTTGCAATGTAAATATATAATAATAATACACACTAAAGTGCCTAAAACCTGAGTTTCATTGTCGGCGGCAGGCGAACAGTGTTGTGGAATGCAACACCGGCATATGTCGCTAGACGCTGCGCTGATGTATGACAAGTATGTTTCACGCAGATACAGCTGTTCAGTGAATTTTATTATGCAGAACTTCGGTCACTCTAAAATCGAATGAAACTAAGTGCGATTGATTGACTTCGTATTTATGATGACAATTTCAAAGCCTGTGGATTTCAAATTTAGCGCGAGGTTAGGTTCCAATCCGTTTAGGTTAGTATGTGTATATACATAGGTAGTAACATTAGATTTTTAAACCATCTCCCCACCCCTAATCCCCCTATATCCACGCCGGTCCCGTTAGAGTGCAAAACTGGTATAAGTCGCAGCGGAGAGAGTTAGCGGCCAACTTGTAAATAATTACCCATTTCTCTTATATTTGTTATTATTACCCTTCCTATGGCTATATCTTCCCTTTGAGTTTGAGGTTATTATTTCCCGCACTTTTGTTTTGACTCATATTTATTGTAGTTAAACATTTCCTTTTCGTAAATTATAAATCATTACTCTTATATTTATTATTACCCTTCCTATTGTATATTTATTTTAGTTAAACATTTCCTTTTCTTACATAATGAATCATATTTCTTATTGTTATTATTGCCCTTGCTATAGCTATAATATGTTCCCTTCGGTTTCGAGGTTATTTACTGCACTTTTGATTTGACTCATTTATTACATTGCTGATATTTTATAACTACTTTTTTTATTGTAGTTGTATATGTTATTATATTATAGTATATTTATTTTAGTTACACATTTCCTTTTCGTACATTATGAAATATTTCTCGCAGTTTTGTTTTGACTCATTTCTTATATTGCCAATAGTTTATAGCTTCCGTGTACTACAATGAATTTGCTTTGACCACTACAGTACATTGAGGAACAGTACCAACTTCTTCCTACTGTTGCATAAACGTTGTGGTTTTTAAATGTGCATGTTGGCATTACGTATTGCGCATTGACAGTGTCCACCATGACAGGGTAACCTGGTGCGCAAGATTAGCGTATGCTTTACGGAACATTGGCTATCCAGCAACAGTTACCCGCATTTTATGGGATATGAAGTGGCAGCTACATTCTCGAGAACTAAACATATCCATGGTGGTGTCATAATTTACTGTAAATGTGAATTAACTGTAACTGAAATTAATATCATGAGTATTGCAGAAGAAATTCACTTTGAGTGTGTCGGCACAAAAATGGCTGTTAATGAATTTAATTGTGTGGTTTGTGTGAAAATAGGTCACCGGTTGGCAGTATAGCTATGTTCTATGATAAACTAGAACAAATTTTAAAATTAGCAACTAAAATAAGCAATAAAGTGATTCTTGCTGGAGATTTTAACGTAAATGCTAAGTTAAGAACTAACTGTACTGATAGACTTTTTGATATTTTCAAATCTTTTGAGATGGTATCTCACAATGATGAGCCTACTCATCAAGGGACTATTAATGACAGTACAATAGATTATATAGTATCCAATATAGACCAAAATAAATGCTTCACCCAGGTTACAGATCCTCACATCTCTGATCATTATGCTGCTATCTTTAATTTTAAAATTGATGTGGTAAATAACCATGCACCGTTAAATGATGTAATTTATTATAGAAATTTCAGTTTGAATAACCTCGAGTTTCTAAATTGGATGCTGGGCACTGTTACCTGGTGTGATATGTATGAAGCCACAAATATAAATATTGCTTTTAATAGATTTCTAGCAACACTGTACTATTATTTTGAAATTGCAATGATATGTAAAATAAATAATACTAACAATAAGAAGTTGTCTAAATTATGGGTTACTGAAAAAATCATTAATAGTACCAAAAACCTGAAAAACCTGTTTGAACTGCGAAAGCAGATGAACTGTGAAGCATTAAATGTGATATATAGAGAAGAGAAACGTAAGCATAAAATACTTGTATCTGAGTGTAAAAGAAGCTATTATAGTAATGCAATTTCCAATTCAGATAATAAACCAAAACATATTTGGAAAATTGTAATTATTGAATTTGGGAAAACTACTAGAAATATAAGTAAGGTACTTGTTGACGATAAATATACAAAGAATCCACTTATGGTTGCAATGCTTTTGCTAATCACTTTTCCACTATGATTTCAAATAAATTGAACCAGCATCTTCCAAATGTAAATGGTCAAGCTACTTTAGGTACCTTTAACAAGCAATCTATGGTTCTCTTTCCTGTAACTGAACTGGAAATAGAAAAAAAATATTAAACAGATTAAAAATACAAAAGCAGCTGGGTATGACAAAATATCTGTAAATGTTATAAAAGCTATGCTAAAGAATATCATTATTCCTTTAACATATTTATTCAATTTCGCTATACTGACAGGTGAATTTCCAGACTGCATCAAAATGAATATGATAGTACCAGTATTTAAAAATGGTACCAGTATATAAGAAATTATAGACCTATTTCATTGTTAAGTTCTTTTTCTAAAATATTTGAAAAGATATTGTATAATAGACTCCTTAAGTTTTTAATAAGTTACAATGTGTTAACTGTAAATCAGCATGGCTTCATACATGGTAAATCAACTAGTACTGCCTGTGTTAAACTTATACATGATTGTATGGATCGAAATATGCATGTAGTTGGTCTGTTCTTTGATCTGAGTAGGGCATTTGACTCGATAGATCATCTTTTTAAAAGCCAAGCTTTATCATTTGGGTATAAGGGGCATGGTGAGTGAATTAATCATGTCATTCGTTAGATCTAGAGAATCTGTAGTTAAAGGGAAGAACTATTATTCCAGGAGGTATTCCTCTAATTATGGAGTACCACAGAGTTCGGTCTTGAGTCCTTTGTTGTTTATTTTATATGTTAATAATGTAGAACATCACAGTGATGTAAACTCTTGAACTATGTATGCAGACGATACTTCAGTTGCAGTATGTGCCACTAACATCGATGAACTTAAACTTGAAAGTTATAAATTCTGTGAGTTCTTTTAAAAAATGGTGCATTGCAAATAAACTTATTTTAAACCTTGACAAAACTGCTTGTTTGTATTTTAGTAACAAAAAGATTTTAACAAATATAAATTTTAATATGGGTGGTACTATTTTAAAGTGTCTTGACAAGACAAAATTTTTAGGCATTGTTTTAGATCAAAACCTTACGTGGCATGAACAGATTGATTTTATATGCACCAAATTAAATAAAGCATGCTTTGCTATTAGATGCCTGAAAATGTGTATGGATATTAACTGCTTGCTTTCTGTATATTATGCCACTGTACAATCAATTTTATCATACAATATTTTAATATGGGGATCTGCAACTGAAGTAAATAGGATATTTTTAATTCAGAAGAGAGTGCTAAGAATAATTTTTAATATGAAGCCAAGAGATTCATTAAGACATGTTTTTAAACAATTTTATATTTTTACTTTGATTTATTAATATATACTGCTGCACTATTTTATAAAAACCACTCATACTTATTCACTCTCAACTGTGACATTCATAATCATTTTACTAGAAGTATGAATGACATCCATATAGAAAAATATAAAACTAAATACTCAAAATCACCAAAGTGCCTCATAAGTAAAATTGTCAATGCTCTCCCTATGAAATTATTAAAATAGATGACATGTGTAAATTTAAAAGATCAGAACGTTCATTTTTACATGACAAAACTTTTTATTGTTTAAGTGAATTGTTTAATTAATGTACATTTTATGACGAGTCTATCTGTACAGTGTGTGGCAACAGACAATAAATCTGTCTATCTATCAGAGATTATCCCGTAATAATTTTCACTGTGGACTGCATGTAATGCATTCCGAGCCCGAGGAACGCACTCCCTACTCTCACGGTTCTGGTATCATAAATACATAATTTGATACTATCTGCTAAATGGACGAATTATCAAAAGGTTTCCTATAAACCGGAGTAGTTTGCCAACTTTGGCTGCTTCTCAATGGTTTTTCCAGGTTTGAAATCTTAAAATCTAACAAACAATACAGAATCGTTCTGTTGATAATGTATAACATATTTCACTAAGTATTTCATGCAAAAACATCACTGTACACTGAATATATGAAGTATTCTCATAATAATATATATGCAATTACAGTTAATTGGTATGAGTAACCTCTCGCTTTTGTATCTCGTCGAAGACCATTCAGGTTGATCAGGTGGCCAGATACATACATAGACTTGGCGGGAACGGTTTATAACGTGTGACGTGAGAAATATTTCTAAGTCTGAAGCACATATGTAGAGGAAATAGATATGCATTGTAGTTGGTGAAGTACGTTTATTTTTATTCTAAACTTCTGAGATGGGTAGGCTTTTATGGGTAAATGTGCACCTAAAAATAAGATAAGATTTTGTGTTGTTAAACATCAACGAAGTAGTACATTTGGACTGTAGGTTTTAAACTAATATAATGGTGAATATGTGTGTGGTTTGGTTGTAGTTTCTCCAATAGCAGAAGCAAAAACAAGGAAAGAGAAATATGTTTCAATACATAGGTTAGGGTTCTTATTTAAGTAATTTTGTGTTGTTAAATGCTCAATTAAGCAGTAAATTTAGAGTGTAAGTTTTAAACCAGTATTGTGGTAATACGTGTGTGTGTGTGTTGTTGGTTGTAGTTTCTTGAATAGCAGAAGCATAAACAAGGAAATTCATTTTTCAGTGGTATTCTTAGTGAAATAGTACTATAGGAAGAAGCTTTCTGAAGACCATCAATTTTATTTTATTTGGGAACAACTCTTCTTCAGGTTGTGGCCAGTATTGTAAATGAAGTACTGAAAAATAGGTCTATCTCAAGGAAATGACAATTCTGAAAAGAGGTAGATGACAAAACTTAATTCACTTAAATCGAATGAAAAAGTAAGCCCAGTGTAAAAAAATTTTTTTGAACATTTTGTCTTGAACAGATAAATTTGTTCAGTTGCAAAAAACAAATTTGGAACATTATCATGTTATAAAAGAGGCAAGGCAGAACCTAGTATTAAAATACTAGAGTATAAGGGACTCTGTAATGGAACATTATTCAACATTTCCAAATTATGAAAGTCATTATTCCAGACCTCAACGTTTCTATCTTGCATAGAGCATACATAACAGAATGTAAAGAAAATAACATTTCTGAGAGAACCATGGCAAAGTATTGGCTGTACAGGAAAATTTCATAAGGAATTTAATCTTTCTTTTGAACTCCCTCTGAAAAATGCTTGTATGATTGTGATTACTTAATGAGGCCTGCAACAGCTTGATGAACATCATAAGGAAGCTGAAAAAAGTAGAGGCAAAATGAGATAAAAAGAGGAAAGTACTGACTATGCACCTAGCCTACCAAACATTTTACTTATGAAAACTGCAAATTTAACAATCCATGATGCAGCATCTAATGAAGGGTATTGTATGTTATGGGACGAAACCATTGGTGAAGCAGGAGGAATGAAATAGCATCTTGTTTGCTGAAAAGGGTTCTAACACTTATAAATGAACAAACAGAGATATTAACCATTTGGTCAAACAATTGTGCAGGACAAAATCGAAATGTGCAATTAACATTAATGAATACTTGGCTTCTTCACAGTTTCAAAATCTTCAGGAGTTTAACCACAAGTATATTTTACACACATGGAAGTCAACATTCATTACACTATAGAATGAAAAAGATCAAAGTTCTTAACTTACAAATTCTGGGTCAAATTCACCTGAACATTTCCAGTAAAGCAATCCTTCATTGTCCGTGAAATGCAAAATCAAGATTTGAAGACTTCTCTTCCCTGATGGCGAAACCTTCAGCTCCATTTCTCTGATGCGAAAGATGTAGAACTGGTAAGATGCTTCACATTTTGAAAACAATTTGGTTTAGGTTTAAACTCTCTGTTAAAAATCTCTGGAATTATTTCTTATAAGACAGACTTCTCTGATGCTACATTTCAAGAGGTTGATTTTGTCCGTCCTCTACAGTTGTCACACGAAATATCACTGATTCAGAATGGAATTAAACCATTAGCTTCATTAAATATGTAGACCTCCAGACATTAAAATGGATAACGAGGGAGTTATGCTGCATTTTACAGAGCTATTGCACATGACAAAAACAAAAGGGATTTTCTCCCAGATGAGTAATTCATTGTCATTTTATAGATTTACAATAGAGTAACTCTGTTTTTATTGCAGTCCTGAGTCATGTAAACCATTTTACATAGTATGAAGCTTGTCCCTAACAACATTATACTGTGCTACCAATATTATTAAAAAAAAAAAATCTGATATGTTACACTCACATGACTTCTCTAGCTACTCTACAAACAAATTTCTTACAAAAGATAATTCTTCTTTCAACACCATGCTAATCAAGATAAATATAGCAGAATTGTATTACTTAGTTCCTTATAAGTAGAAGGGAACTAAGGGAAGGTGCTATGCTAAAGTGAAAGTCAAATGTTTTAAAAGCTGTCGTTATTAAATTGTCATTGTAAATCGTTTCTGTGCTTGATCAGGAGTAGAACAAAAGAAAAACGGACATTCCCGTTAGAGAAAAGTGTAAGTACTTCACAACTGAAACTAATGACAAGGAATACCTTGATAACGGTAAGCTCCACGAATAAAATGTAATGACATAACTCTTGTGTATTTTAATAAGATCTACATTTTTTATATAGTAATGTTTTCGTCTATTTCTTACGGTTTACAAATTATGCCAAATTAAGCAAAATTCATCCAGAATAAACAGGTCTTTAAAAACTATTTCCAGAAAATTCAAGATATACATTTTATTTGTGATAGAAATGGTTTTAATATGTAGCATTTTAATCAAAATCGTTACGGCCATTTTTAAGAAAATCAAAATTTTAAAAAAATTTTCTATGTATAGGATAGTTTGTGGTGGGGGGATTTTCTTGAAAATCTTTGTGTCGCAACGTTGGAAGATACTATACCTAAATACCAAATTTGGTATATAACGGTCTTTTGTTTTTGAGCTATATTGTGCACAGACACATACATACGGCCCTTTCTATAAAATGCGTTTTTTAGATTCAGGGGATCCAGAACATGTATTTCTGGCAAAATCACGGTATCAAATTTTTATGTGGAATACAATACTTCCTCTATACACTCTGTATATAGTATGTGTAGAGAAAGTAAAAATGCTACTTTTGTTTTAAAGCCACTGTTAAATTCATGTTGCATAACTCAAGAAACCAACTCTACTGAGTGCCCAAATAATATAACTAAAATCACACCTTTTAAATAATGCTTGTCAATTATTGCAGCATAAAACAGCTTTTTGTTTCTCCCGAAAGTTGTGACAATGGACCCACGTCCCTTTGCTTCTCTATGAAAACATGAAGCTAGCAAGAGTGAAATAACACAAATATAAATTGTCATATTATATTTAAAGAAGTTGTTATGCAGGCGTTTCTTAGATTTAATTACTAGTTTAATAGAGAATGTTATGCATTTTTCATGTTTTTCAATGCGAGTTGCAGAAAATAATTTCAGTTGATCAATGTAATATTTTTAACTAGTGCATGACAGTTTTTATATCCACATTTCTTGAGCCCCAATGAACATTTATGGCTATTATGTTATAAACTGTGGTCCAAAGTACATGTGAAACTATTGTGAAAAATGCTGAAGAAAAGGGAATTAAAAAAGATGGAGTTTAAAGTTCGACATTTGTACTTACATGGTATACAACCAATAAAACGTGTATTTGTGAATTTAAAATTGTTGATATTAAAAGAGGAGTGCTTAGAATGATAGTATAAGTTTAAACCCACAATAAACATTCCAAAACAACACAAAACATGGGAAATGTTCACATTTGTTACATAGCTTTATGTACCACTACATACACAAAAACACTTCATTCTTCTTTGCAGAATTGCAATGCATTGGAGTAACAAATTTTTAGAGTGAGAAGAGAAAATAAAATATGAATACACATGCAGTGTAGGAGGACTAAGTCATCTAGAATGAACATGCTTACAAATAAGCAGAAGCAATATCAGGTATGAATGTAGTAGGCATACAAATATTCAGAAGTGTTAAAACATCAATTAATTTTAAAAACTGGAATTACTATGTGACAGCAATAACGTAACTCTTACCCTCACAGACAGGTGTAACACCATTCTTTCGTTTCTCTGCATTAAATTTATATCCAGGAAAACAAGTGCAAATCACTCTTTGTTGAAAGATTGTGCATTTCTGCTCACACAAACCCAGCAAACATGGATCCGTAGATTTATGCAGACACCTAGAGTTAAAATCAATATTATAATATCTATAGCTTGTATAAATTTTTAGTTAAACATTTTACTGTACTAATTGTAATAATTTTAATCAAATGGTGCTATTAAATGTAAGGTTAATAATAAACTTTGCCATAACTACAATTGATAGCATGCGTCAAATTTGAGAAATGTGATGACTCTGTAATACATACATATAAAAAGATTTGAAATTCAGCAATTAAATTACATTATATGATCATAAGCTTCAATGGCCAAATTGATCAGCCACAAGCATTTCCCGTTTGAGAAAAGTTAGGTACTAGTTAAAATTGAAACTGAAAACAAAGAATAGCTCGAAAACAGTCAACTCTACAAGAAAAATTGATTAACATAATGTTTTTTAAACAGATATACATGTTTATGTATTCATTTTTTGTCTAGCTCTTATGGTTAAACAGTTATGAAAATTCTGCAAAAGTTAATCAGAATAAAGATGCTATTTTAAGAAAATTCAAAAGATAAATTTTATTTGTGATCTAATTATCTTTAATCTGCGGTATTTTAATCATTCACACACTCACACACTTAGCACTCACACGCATTCAAAACTCACACACACTCAACACACACACTCAACACTCACACACATACACACACACAGTCACACACTCAACACTCACACACTTACACACACACACACTCAACATTCACACACACACACACACTCAACATTCACACACACACACTCACACTCAACATTCACATACACACTCAACAGTCACACTCACACACACACACACACTCAACATTGACACACATACACACACACTCAACATTGACACACACACTCAACATTGACACACACACACTCAACATTGACACACACACACTCACACTCAACACACACTCACACACTCAACACTGACACACACTCAACACACACTCAACATTCACACACACATACACACTCAACATTCACACACATACTCAACACTCACACACACTAAACATTGACACACACACACTCAACGCTCACACACACACACACACACACACACACACACAGTCACACACTCAACATTGACACACACACTCACACTCAACATTCACACACACACTCAACACACATGCAGTCACACACTCACACACAGTCACACACTTACACACACATTCACACACACACACTCAACATTCACACACATACACACACTCAACAGTCACACACACACACACACACACACTCAACATTGAAACACACACACTCACTCAACATTGACACACACACTCACACACTCAACATTGACACTCACACACTCAACATTGACACACACACGCTCAACATTGACACACACACACTCAACATTGACACAACACACTCACACACTCAACATTGACACACACACGCTCAACATTGACACACACACTCAACATTGACACAACACACTCACACACTCAACATTGACACACACACACTCAACATTGACACACACACACTCAATATTGACACACTCACACCCTCAACATTGACACACACACTCAACATTGACACACATACACACTCAACATTGACACGCACTCAACATTGACACTCACACACTCAACATTGACACACACACACACACTCAACATTGACACACATACACTCAACATTGATACACACACACCTGCGGTATTTTAATAAAAATGTCCAGAGTAGTTTTTGAAAACATCAACAGTTTTGAAAAATGTTCCAGGTAAAGGGTAGTTTGAGAGTTTTTTTTTAGAAAATTTTATTGTCGCATCCTTGGAAAACGATGAGTTTAAATACCGAGTTTGGTATTTAACCTACTTTTCGTTTTTGAGCTATGTATTCTAGAGGCACACACGGACATTTTTCTAGAAATGCTCTTTTCGGACCCAGGGGACCTTAAAGCATATATTTCCAGTGAAGTGTCGGTATGGAATTTTTGGATGGAGTAGAATACCTTCTCTATCCACTATCTACATTGAACAAGTGAAAAAAGGTTTGAATTTTCGGCAACAGAAAGCAAAAATGAATTATTGTAAAGAGTATTTATTTAATACGACGGCTTTTTCCGCCTCAGCCGTTTCCAATGCCAGTTGAGTTAGCGTCATTTTAAACTGAATGTTGTTAAAATCAAAAGACTTGTGAGAGATGCAGAAAGACCACTTTTGGAGAGAAGTGGGCCCTGAATCTATCATCATAAATTTGCAAGAATCAGGTGAGGCATGTGACAATAAGAACTATTTCTTCACTAAGTGATGACAGAGATACGGATGAGACACTGCCAGTTTCATTCAATTTAAAAAAACCAAAGAAAAAAAAACTGTATAACTCATAAACTATAATTATATAGCATTTGTAAACATATACATAATATATGAATGTTCCTTAAACAACTGCATTATTACAGAAGTAGGTTCCCCAGTACGAGTTGCAGACTCTTAGCCAATGTGATGGAGAGGAGTGGCGGGAGAGTGGCGACGCTGAGCACGCAAGCCAATCTCACTCGTCCCACTCGTAAAACATATCACGTGCAATCAGCGCTACGAGCTGGAAGCCAACCGAGAAGGTCTTGACATTTAACCCCGAGAAAATCCCCACCAAATGATGTGAGGGTACACAGTTTGGGGATGCTACAGACCACCTCGTAACAGCTCATCACGAAGTAACATCCATTCAAATTCCCTTGCCACAATCAGAGACACAACACAGCACGACGCCATTAAAACGGAACACAAATTAAAAAAATCTGATGTGTTCCATTCACATGACTTTCTCTACATCTCTGAAACAAATTATTGTTAAAAAGTCTATGCTTCTATTTACTTCATGCTAATGAGAAAAAATTAACAGAAATAGTCTTATTACTTGCGAGTGATAGTCAAAAGTTGGTTGCTATATCACTGAATTTCCTTTGTTTGTATGGACAAGAGTTGACAAATTCCTGTATGAGAAAAGTATAAGTATTTCAAAACTGAAACCAATAGCATGGAATATCTCAAAAACGATCAACTCCACGAAAAAAAATGCATATAATATAAAGTGTATGTTTTAATGTGCTCTAAGTAAGTTTTAGAAGTTATGGAAAATTCCGCAAAATTCATCCAGAATAAAGTAGTCTTCAGAGGCTATTCCCAGAAAATTCAAGATGTACATTTTATTTGTTAGGTAAATATCTTTAATGTACGATATTTTAATCAAAATCGTTAGAGCCATTTTTAAGAAAAATCAACATTTTCGGAAAAGTTTCATGTAAATTGTAGTTTGGGGTGGGGGGATTTTTCTCAAAATCTTACTGTCGCATCCCTGGAAGATACTAAACTTGAATACCAAGTTTGTATTTTACCGGCTTTTCGTTTTTGAGTTATCATGTTCACAGACACACTGACACATGGACCTTTTTCTGAAAATAAAAGCAATACCTTCTCTATACACAATGTACATAGTATGTGTAGAGAAAGTAAATATATGTGGTAGCGCATCTGCCTAACAAGCCGGTTCATTAAATTTAAATGACTACAAAGAGAAACGGATCTTGCAACAAACACACAACAATACATAGACCAAAAGAATTACTCAGCGAAACAAGCACAAGAAACGACCCCATCAGCAACCGTCGAAGATAAAGAAAACAACATTTAATACGGTTGCCCACCTGGGTAGTGTGGTGGTAGCGTGTCTACCTCACATTCAAAAGGTCGTGAGTTCAAATCTCGCTTAGGGTGAGTTACCCAGATAAGGTTTTCTTCCAGCGTTTTCCCTTATCCTGAGAAGATGAATGTCGAGTAACTTTAAACTCCATGGATCCAGGATCTTTTGAGCATCATTTCACCAATTTCATTCATAGTCCGATATGACTAACCAGGTTAAAGGACGTTAAAACCTTAAAAAAAAAAACAAAAAAAACAAAAAACTCACGGTCCCGCTAAACTGTGACTGAGCCATTCAAACATCAAAGGTCATGGCAGATGACCTTTCTTCACGCTTATAGATTACTTGCTGATAGACCGGCACCTTACTGCAGCAAAGATTTTTCATTGTATGTCACTTTGATTGACAGGATCAGCCGCATCTAGCAGCATCTGCTACCATGGAGAATCATCTGCAGGGTGTCCTCTAATAGCATCTGTTGTCATGGAGGATCATTCAGTAGCATGCACTTATGCAGAGTGACATCCAACAGCATCTGTTGCCATTGAGGATCATCCAGTCACATCTATATCTGCAGAGTGTCATCCAATAGTATGTTGTCATGGAGGATCATCCATTAATATCTACATCTGCAGAGTGTCATCCAATAGCATCTGTTGTCATGGAGGATCATCCAGTAGAATCTACATCTGCAGAGTGTCATCCAACAGCATTTGTTGTCTTGGAGGATCATCCAGTAGCATCAACACCTCCAGAGTGTCATATAACAGCATCTGTTGTCATGGAGGATCATCCAGTGCCATCAACATCTGCAGAGTGTCATCCAATAGTATGTTGTCATGGAGGATCATCCATTAATATCTACATCTGCAGAGTGTCATCCAATAGCATCTGTTGTCATGCAGGATCATCCAGTCACATCTATATCTGCAGAGTGTCATCCAATAGTATGTTGTCATGGAGGATCATCCATTAATATCTACATCTGCAGAGTGTCATCCAATAGCATCTGTTGTCATGGAGGATCATCATCCAGTAGAATCTACATCTGCAGAGTGTCATCCAACAGCATTTGTTGTCATGGAGGATCATCCAGTAGCATCAACATCTCCAGAGTGTCATATAACAGCATCTGTTGTCATGGAGGATCATCCAGTAGCATCAACATCTGCAGAGTGTCATCCAACAGCATCTGTTGTCATGGAGGATCATTAAGTAGCATCAACATCTCCAGAGTGTCATCCAATAGTATGTTGTCATGGAGGATCATCCATTAATATCTACATCTGCAGAGCGTCATCCAATAGCATCTGTTGTCATGGAGGATCATTCAGTAGCACCAACATCTGCAGAGTGTCATCCAACAGCATCTGTTGTCATGGAGGATCATTAAGTAGCATCAACATCTGCAGAGTGTCATCCAACAGCATCTGTTGTCATGGAGGATCATCCAGTAGCATCAACATCTGCAGAGTGTCATCCAATAGTATCTGTTGTCATGGAGGATCACCCAGTAGCATCCTCTTCTGCAGAGAGTCATCTAACAGCATCTGTTGTCATGGCAAATCATCCAGTAGCATCCACATCTGCAGAGTGTCATCCAACAGCATCTGTTATCATGGAGGATCATCCAATAGCATCAACATCTGCAGAGGATAATGCAATAGCACTCATTTCAACAAAGGACTTGCAATAGCATCTGTGTTAATATCTTCAGATGGCCATGCAATAGCTTCAACTTCTAGAGGTTTTACTGAAACTCGTAAGAAAAATAGTCAGATTGCCCAAGAAACTTCTTCTCACAGTACCAAGAAAACAATCTATATATTTCCAGAGGCAGTTAGACCATTTCCTAAACCGGGTTCAAAGAAAAGTGCTAAAGATGCAGGAAAAGATGTGCAAGTAGAATTCTCACTGCCACGTCCATCAAACGAGGCATTGAGGAGTATGCTGAAAATCTAAGTGTTAGAAAACCAGTGAAATGAACTCTCCTAACATCTGATGGTATCCAAGAATTTCCAGACTTCACTGATTTGCCACAACAAGAGCCCATCAGAACTGGGCACTGAGTTCTTGTGAAGATAAAGGAAGGATGCTTTTATGCTGGGAAAATACTAACATTTATAAACAGTGATCAAATCAAAGTTGTTTCTAAGAAGAGTAACGTGAAAATCCAATTATTCATTTTCCTAACATTGATGGCACCAGCATAGTTATTTTAAAAGATACTACAACGTTACGCAACCCAGATGTAATTGGGGGAACACAATGTACGTCAGAATTATGGACATGTATTTAAGCAATTTGGTTGACATGAATAATGTATTATATTCAAGTTATTGCTTGTTTATTTACATATACATTGCTTATTTTTCCATTTGTACTTCACTGGGTCAAACCTCCTCTAACTTGGGTCAACCCTCCCATAGGTGGGGAGTCATGACCCATGTGTTGACTATTAGAGAGAAAAAACTGATCTAAAGTTATTTCTGTAAGGTGGAGAACATTTTTATAAATCACGTAGATATTGTACATATTAGGCAATTGGAATTCAGCATTAGACCAAAACTAAACGATAAATAAACAAGCTCACCGCATTTATTTGAAAAAGTGGGTCAAACATCCCAGCTTCTCTTACTTTACACCTTGTCTTTTCATTTTTACACAACAGTAAACTATTATAATCATGTCCCTGTGCAATAGAGTAACAAAACACAATCTAGGAACCATTACGTGTACATCTCTCACTTTGGTCAAGCAAATGGCTACCTACAAGAAAAGCGCAACAGCAATAGTATCTAACGGGATTTTCAGTTACTATAGCACACATAACACTAGTAGATATGCGATACTTTAATAAAAATTTGTGTTCCATTCAAATGGCTTTCTCTACATCTCTGCAACAAATTATTGTTAAAAAGCTAATGCTTCTATTTACTTCATGGTAATCGAGAAAAAAATTGCAGAAATAGTCTTATTACTTGCTTCCTTGTAAGTAGAAGGGAAATAAGGGAGTAGCATAGCTTAAAGTGATAGTCAAAAGCTGGTTGCTATGTGACTGAATTCCTTTGTTTGTATGGATACGAGTTGACAAATTCCTATTTGAGAAAAGTATAAGTTTTTTAAAGTTGAAACCATAAACAAGGAATATCTTAAAAACGATCAATTCTACGAAAAAAAAAAAATGCATATAATATAAATTGTGTGTATTAAACTGCTCTACATTTGTTGTGTAAGATTTTCTCCATCTCTTACTATTTAACAGTTATGCAAAATTCCATTAATTTCATCCAGAATAAAGTAGTATTGAGAGGCTATTCCCAAAAAAGTCAAGATATACATTTTATTTGTCAGGTAAATACCTTTAATATAAGATATTTAACCAAAATCATTAGAGCCATTTTTAAGAAAATCAACATTTTCGAAAAAAGTTCCATGTAAAGGGTAGTTTGAGGTGGAGGGATATTTCTCAAAATCTCCGTGTCGCATCCTTGGAACATACTAAACTTAAATACCAGGTTTGGAATTTTACCAACTTTTCGTTTTTGAGTTATTGCATTTACAGACACACACACGCGCGCGCGTGGGGACCTTTTTGTGAAAATACAGTTTTTGGATACAGGGGACCCTAAAATGTAGATATATTTCCAGTGAAATCTTGGTATCGAATTTTTGGGTGGAGTGCAATAACCTCCTCTATACACTATGTACACAATACATGTAGAGAAAGTAAAAATCGTTAGAAAACTTTTAAAACAATTTCCATGTAAAGGATAATTTGGGAAGTAGGAATTTTCGAGGAAACCTTCATGTAGCATCTCTGAAATATCATATTTGGGTTGTGCAGTTCCCAGGTATACACGCACTTGTTTTTTAAATTATTTTTGTTTTAAGGGAAACTCAAAACATACATTTCTGGTGTAATCTTAATTTCGAATTGTTGAGTGGAATACAATTTCTTCTTTAGCTATATGCTGTGCGCATTATACATATACGGCAGAGAAAGTAAAAATGAATAAACGAGCTCGAGTAGAGTATCTACTACCAAGAAGGTTTTGCTGATATTAACTTATCAATAATAAAAAGTATGTTTATTACTGTTTATTTGTTATTGATATCTCCTTATTTACTTGTTTAATGCTTCTGTGACTGTGAGATTGTATCACAGATTAAGTTTGTTATCAATCCATTAATAATATACATTTAGCATCTTGAAGGGTAAAAAACAAAAAAATGAGCATTTAATTTTAAAGGTTTAACAAAATTCAAAACATACTTTCCAGCAACAAATACATATTCAGGACAGCACTGATGACGATAGCATAAGGTCCATTTCCCGTCCTTGTCGCGACAGTTGTACTTAGAAGTAATCACATTATCTGAAGGACACTGAAGAAGTTCCAGCCTAAAAGAAAAAGAACAAAAGAAAATGACTAATTAGGTTAACAACTTGAACACATAAACTGAAAACATTGTGTACTAATATTAATGCTCTCTGAATTTACAAACCACATGATATTCGTAGAGCCGGCAACACTGTAGAGAGGCTTATTTATATTCATAAACAGACACATGTGCTTTTGCAAAAAATTGTCGGTGAGTACATATCGAAAAATTAAATTGTGTTTGTATTAAATTAATGCCTTGCCGGCCCATATACACCCCATGTGTTGGCTGCCATTCTTATGTTCGTAGGAGCCTTGGAATGTGTAAACACATGGAGAGTGACCATAAGCTTTGAAATGTGACACATCATCATAAATGGTACACGCCAGAAGGTTCACGTCATTTACAGCTATATTAAGAACAGATACATGCCAAGTGACAGTGCGCAGTCGAAGTGTTGAGTAAATTGTTGTGCAGCAATGAAATCACCAGTTGTGAAACAAATAAAGACATTTGTTACATTGGTGTGCAGCAATGAAATCACCAGTTGTGAAATAAATAAACACATTGGATACATTGGTGCGCAGCAATGAAATCACCAGTTGTGAAACAAATAAACACATTGGATACATTGGTGCGAAGCAATGAAATCACCAGTTGTGAAACAAATAAACACTTTGGATACATTGGTGCGCAGCAATGAAATCACCAGTTGTGAAACAAATAAAGACATTTGTTACATTGGTGCGCAGCAATGAAATCACCAGTTGTGAAATAAATAAAGACATTTGTTACATTGGTGCGCAGCAATGAAATCACCAGTTGTGAAATAAATAAACACATTGGATACATTGGTGCGCAGCAATGAAATCACCAGTTGTGAAACAAATAAACACATTGATTACATTGGTGCGCAGCAACGAAATCACCAGTTGTGAAATAAACAAACACATTGGATACATTGGTGTGCAGCAATGAAATCACCAGTTGTGAAACAAATAAACACATTGGATACATTGGTGCGCAGCAATGAAATCACCAGTTGTGAAATAAATAAACACATTGGATACATTGGTGTGCAGCAATGAAATCACCAGTTGTGAAATAAATAAACACATTGGATACATTGGTGCGCAGCAATGAAATCACCAGTTGTGAAATAAATAAACACATTGGACACATTGGTGCGCAGCAATGAAATCGCCAGTTATGAAATAAACACATTTGTTACATTGGTGCGTAGCAATGAAATCACCAGTTGTGAAATAAATGAACAGATTGGATACATTGGTGCGCAGCAATGAAATCACCAATTGTGAAATAAATAAACACATTGGATACATTGGTGCGCAGCAATGAAATCACCAGTTGTAAAACAAATAAAGACATTTGGTATATTGGTGCGCAGCAATGAAATCACCAGTTGTGAAATAAATAAACACATTGGATACATTGGTGCCCAGCAATGAAATCACCAGTTGTGAAACAAATAAAGACATTTGTTACATTGGTGCGTAGCAATGAAATCACCAGTTGTGAAACAAATAACCACATTTGATATATTGGTGCCAGAAATTAGATTTTTACACAAAAATGGAGGAGATAATGAAAACGTTTTAAGCCGAATCCAAGGAAATGAAATCAGGAATGGATAAGTTAGATGAGAAAAAAAACTCCGCTGTCCGTCACGGAGAAGATGGAAGAGAAACTGATAACCGAAATGATAATCCCGGGGAAGATCAGAAATGAAATAACTACTTTAACGGAGAACGCGAAGACGATTAAATTCGACAAGCGACTATCACCGAGGAGAAAAATGGAAGATCTCTGCGAAAGGTTGAAGGAATTTGACCATTGCATTAATGCCCTGGAATACGTCGGAGAACCCATTGACACACCGGACGACCTCGGGAATCATGTTGATGCCCCGAAGGGAATAATCTCGACAATGAGCCAAGGAGCTAAACGCCATTGTGCAAATGATTATCGACAGAGCGCTGAAGAACTTGAAAGACCAAGCCACATCCACATCAATTTGTCCAAGTACGACGGAACATCCACTTTCGAAACCTTCCGCTGTTAGTTCGTCACCCACATCCGAAGGTCAAAAAAAGAGGAAGCCGCACAGATGACAGTAAGCCTTCAAGACAAGCGGCACAAGTACTGAATGTGATCCCCATGAAGGCAACGACGGAGACCTTTGTGAGGGTCTCGGGAACCGCTACACCCTATCGCAGACAGGCTACATCAGCTCACTCTGGCCATTCAAAAACTTGTGATCAAAGATGGTGAACCTATCGCCTAGTTACTTGTGCCAGGATACAGCGTACTCCATCGCCGCTAGGGTGCGTGACGTGCCGACAGGACAACGCCTGATACTCGGCACTATAAGTCTATCCACTAGGCGTTAACGTTGGCATTTAGAATGGAGGCGTCAAAATATCAGCAGTTCGAAGACGAGGAGTATGTTAAGAGTACAGGAAGCAACCCAGAGAGGACAAAGCCTTTACCCTTGGGGGTGTAGCCCTAGGCAGACGAGGGGACAACGGTTGGATACAAGGGAAGCTGTGTCGGATACACAGGAGTAGTCGTGCTTATAATCAGACCTGGCGTGACGAAGGGCTTACCGACACGATTGGCCTTGCGTACCAGTAATGGTATCGGGCGAAATGTTGCCCGAGGTGCTGCTGATGTTGACCCTGGGACGGAGCACTGTGGACTTGTGGGTATTCGTCACGAGGGTGGCTGATGCTATGATACTGGCAATGAATGCCCTCAGGAGCCACGAGACCAGTCTTGACGTTCCGTCGGAGGGTTTAGCAAATCGGAAAAGACGAGGTACTTCTTCAAGTCCGCAAGAACATCTGAGGATATGCAGGATGATTCTGAAGGAGGATGTTAGAGGTTTTGTCATGTTAATATCAACTGCGACGAAGTAATGATTTATTGGGGCCTACGATCCCCCGGGAAAGGGTGAGAGGCGGGGAAACCACAAGCCAGCACACAAGAAACGACGGAGCTAAGGGCAGAGATGCACGGAAATTCCTAACATTAACTAGATGGCAACCCTGGCACTATACAGGTGCCGTGATGCCGTAAGAGGCCTCAACCAGCGCAACCAGGGGGAAGAGAGTTTCACTCGAAGCAAGTAAGCCTGTGCCAACCTATGAGATGATGAACGAAAATTAAATTAAGGAATGAAGGGAAAGGAAGCGTGGTAGATATACAGCACCCCAGGATTTTCTAAGTGGCCCCAGAAAAACCAGGACCAGAGTGCACAGTCAACGATATTCAAACTTGCATCTCCCAGTACCAGACGAAATGTTTGAGCCACCTGGCTCGGTTGAACGAGGATATAGTTGTACCTACGAGGTGATGTTAAAGTAGCACCCAATGGTCAACGTAGCCGACATTTGTCAAGAAGATATCACTACTAGGATTATATTATACTCCCCGGGCATTTCTGCCTTGGCGGGAAGAAGTGCCCATGAAGCTATTGCATCCGATGGGAAGATCAGGACATCCAGGACTGGATGGATTTAGGAAAGTTCGTGTGTATCGCTTGCGACGTATACGACCAGCCAGCACCATCGAAGGGTCTGTGGCCCCTGATGAAAGACTTTTGAATAGGACGGCCGACCATCTAAACAACTGGAGAGTGTCCGGTGCCAACAGCAATCTGTCTTCAGTAAAGGGAACGGCGTTGCGGTCGTACTAACCGATTCTTCCATACATCGAGATAAACACAGAACCTATCCGGCAACCACCAAGGCGGGAAATCTTGCGGAGTTAGGGGACATGCTGTAGGACATGAAATCTAGGGGACTATTGAGGTTCGAGAGTCCTTGGTGGTCTTGGTGAAGAACAAGAAGAACGGAGAGTTGTGCTTTATGTGGAAAATAGGAAGCTGAACGCCGTCACCAGAGAGCATTATTTTCCCTTACCGGAATTAGGACACCCTGGACACACCTGGGGGTGCCCAGGAATTTGGACTTAATCGGGATACTGGGAAGTGGTCCTCGATCCCAGAGACAAAAAAAGAAGACCGCGTTCTTGATTGACCAAGAAAGTTGTCAATTTGGCCTCGGCAGCGGTCAACCACCTTACAGCGCCTCCAGGAATCAGCGGAGATAGGGTTGACCAAACCGCCTAACTGCTATATATATATATATATATATATATATATATATATATATATACATGATATCTTAGTTTTCTGCAGTAATTTCGGAGAATATCTCGAGAACCTGGCCATCAAAGGCTGCAGGCAGCAAAGTTGAAGCTCAACGCGAAGAAGTGCAAGCTCTTCTTCTAGGAGACAACAGAGCGAAACGTCAGACGGTAGAGCTGGCCATACACAAAATATAGTGCGCGTATTCCAGGTTAAAGTCAAAACTCTGCAGTGTTCCTATTTTAAGATTTGTACAATTTGGTGGCTACTTTATTGTGAATGCCGATACCAGCGCAACCGATGTTTGCAGCATTCTATCCTAGGTCCAGAAGCGGGTAATTGCCTACTACAGCAAGTCCCCTACAAAGCAGAACAGAACCTCTGTGTTGCCCAGCGAGATCTGCTAGCAGCAGTAAAGACAATTACTACAATGTAATTTTTTGCATTTATTACTTTCTCTATATGAACTATGTACATAGTGTATAGAGATGGTATTGTAATCCAACCAAAAATTGGATACCAAGATTTCACCGAAAATACATGTTTTGGGTCCCCCTGAATAAAAAAAAACAATTTTTACAAAAAGGTCCGTGTGTATGTGTCTGTAGGCAGATTAGCTCAAAAACGAAAACTCCGTTAAAAACCAAATTTGGTATTTAGGTTTGGTATCTTCCAAGGATAAGACATGAAGATTTTCAAGAAAATCTCCCCAACCCCAACTGCCCTTTAAGTGGAACTTTTTTTGAAAATTTTGATTTTCTAAAAAATGGCTCTAATGATTTTCATTAAAATATGTATATTAAAGATATTTACCTGACAAATAAAATATATATCTTGGATTTTCTGGGAAAGCCTCTGAAGACTACTTTATTCTGGATGAATTTTACGGAATTTTACATATATGCTAAACCATAAGAGATGGAGAAAAACTTACTACACAGAAAATGTAGAGCACATTAAAACACACAAGTTATGTTATATATATTTTTTTCGTGGAGATGATCGTTTTTAAGGTATTCGTTGTTTTTGGTTTCAGCTTTGAAAAACCTATACTTTTCTCATACAGGAGTTTCTCAACTCCTATCCATACAAACAAAGGAACTTCAGCTTTTGACTATCAGTTTAACCTATGGTTTCCCTTATTTTGCTTCTACTTACAAGGTAGCAAGTAATAAGACTATTTCTGCTAATTTTTTTACAGAGATGTAGAGAAAATCATGTGAATGGAACACATCAGATTTTTTTTTTTTTTTTTTTTGTAGTTTGTAATAAATTCCAATACATTCATCTCATTGTAGTTATTTTGTAAGTTTTTAAATCATTAACCAAGGGATCACTCAAATAACTTCAACAACCGACGTTTAGAGGTCAATTCTATTTATAGAGATGGCAATGAAATGTTCACCTGGTGCCATGGCGGTTAGGCGCTATATTCCGAAACACCTCAGATGCTGCACACTAGTAAATTCTGTGCTTGTCAGTCTCCATGTGCTAACTGGTGGATAAGTCTGGCACGATGGACCATGTACGTTAACTCAATCTTACGTAAACTGAGTACTTCCATCCAGCTAGTTCCCGCGACTGTCCCCGTTTTGCAGAGGAAATAGCGATCCAGGAGATACGGGTGAGAGAGCAGAGAAGAATCCTGCACCTCTACTAAGCGTCTGTCCTGCACTCCGGTACCTATAGCTCAGTTGCAACTAAACCGGTACCGAGGCGGGAGATCCCAACTCAGACCTGCGACATTAACGAGGTCACAGTTGCTGAAAAGACTAAAGTCCTCAACATCTACGTCGGCATCAACATTTGCTCACTCCGCCAATGTAAAGCCTGGCTCAGCACAATTGTGTTCGGTTCTCGAACCGAAATGTTCTATTGATAGGATGTCCTCCCTTATGGGAGAGATTGAACAGGTGCATTCTGCCCCGTTGCAAGACGAAGAGTGCGTAAACGGCTGGATTGTGCTTCTGAAAAGAGTGTTAGTCCAACGGCCAAAAAGAACAAATTGAACCGACCAGCAGTGCCCAAAATGCAGAAACGGCTTCCTATTTACAACCTATCGCATAACATACAAAACGTTTATTCTACAGAGCTTGAATTTTGCTCCGCCGGAAGTAGCCTTTGGTTGTCTGCTTACGGAGACCAAGTTCCGCCCTCAAGACAATGTTACAACAGGCAGTGCTCTTCTGTACGGTTGGAGATCGTTCCTGCATTTGGGGTCACCCTGGTTCGTATTAGAGATGATATTTGTACCCTTACAATCTGACATACTCTCCGTTGTTGAGAGTATTAACCTACCATTCATTAGCCCTACCATTTTCAATATCCATCCATCCATCCATCCGTCAATGAATCGCCGAAATGTATATACGCGCATTACTTCCGAACGACTGCACCCATTCTTTTTTTGTTGTGTTCTATATTGTCACAAGACCTCTTGAAAATAAAATGTTTTAAAATAGTATGGGAAAGGTTTTAAAGTCTCATGATATGAATAATAAGTGCCAAGGGAACGCATTTCGGCTAATAGCCGCCAGATGGCAGTGGTACTACGGTTATTTGTTGCTAAATGGTCGTAGTACTGCTGCTGTATTTTTCCTCCCCATTTAATGTTAAGGTAATGCTCCAGTTTATCAAGACGATGATAAAACGCAGCAAAATGCAAATACATTTTATGTATTAACTGTCCTTTACTTACTCCTATGGTTTAAAATAAAGAATCAAAGAAGCTTTCCTGGTGACGAACAACTACAGTAGCTACTTTTTATTCACCGCTAGATGGCCGTAGTGGTATTTTCCTCCCCATTCAATGTTCAGGTAACATACCAGTTTATCAAGACAATGACGCAACGCAATAGTGAAATTCCAATACGTTTTTATGTATTAACTATCCTTTCCTTACTCCTATCGTTTAAAATGAAGCTTTTATGGCGATAAATACCTAGAGTAAGCACCTATTTATTTCCCGCTAGATGGCCGTAGTAGTATTTTTCCTTCCCACTCAATGTTAAGGTAACGCATCAGTTTATTGAGACAATGACGCAATGCAGCAGTGAATTTGAAATATATTTTTATGTTATAACTGTCCTTTCCTTACTTCTATCGTTTAAAATAAGGAGACAAAGAAGCTTTCCTGGCGACGAACACCTAGAGTGAGTACGTATTAATTTGCCGCTAGATGACCGTAGTACTGCTCAATTTTTCTTCCCCATTCATTGCTAAGGGTATGCACCCGGTTTTGGAGTCAATGATGCAGGATACTCCAAGACTAGGAATTGTTCATGAATGAATTACATCTTCAGATGAGATTAAAATTCGTGTTAATACTTTTATTGGTAATGTTGTTCGATTATCAACTTCGAGTAGTCGAATATTATAAGGATCTAATTCATTTTGAGGAATTCAAATATATTTCTTATGTACTATCGTTTTCTTGGTCACATCATTTAAACAAAGAAATAAGTTTTTGTTGTAATTCTTTAAAATGAACAAGTTATGAACTATGCACATCACCGATAACCCTTTTTGGAATCTGAAAATGGCGGACAAATTACGGGACCCGGATAGTAAACAATTTTAGGTTAACTTGCTACTATAGAAGTTGGTTATTTGAGGTCATGTGGTACATGAGCTAGCTAAAGGTGATTTCTTCAGAACATGAAGACACCCACTCACCATCACACTGCAATTTCGGTGCTCTTAATACATTTGATCAAATAATATTTTGGGTTAAATGGAGAAATGTAATACACAAAACTATTATCAAATAAAACCATATTACTTGCCCAACCAGATCTACTTGCTTTTTAGTTATGTCATTGTTAGCCTTAAAAATGACTGTTTTGACATAGAAGAAAATAAAGAAAGAGGTGGAAAATATTAGAAGTAAAGGAAAGAGAGAGATTCGGAAGAAGCATGAATGTTACCCGCCACACTATGAAAGCGCTGTCATTACTGTTATTATGGCAATGACATCCTTGCTAACCCATGCTGTTAACTATATATGTCATCCTTTCCACACTACCTTATGTGTGCGCTGACTTTGTCCTTTTTCCAATACCAACTATGCATGCTACAGAGCATTGTGCCTTGCAGGTGCAAAGACATTATTAGACATTGGCAATAGGAAAATTCCTGTTGACACTTCTACTGGCTTCATTTCGTTTCCACCAAATGTTTGTCACTTCACAACGTCAAAGGAAGAGAGTCACCCTTCGTGGTGTAATGGTTACCATGCTAACTTCATATACTCAAGGTTGCGGATTCAAACCCGGCGGAGGACGATGGATTTTTTCGGGTGTAAAAATCCTTAGCATGGCTTCCTTCGGAAGGGAAGTAAAGCCGTTGGTCCTGTGTCGTAGATTTACGGCACGTAAAAGAACCTCAAGCCTGATAGAGGGGCCTCTGAGCAAAATTAAACGGTCTTTTACGCCCAATTTAGAATGGGACGCTGAGAACCAGAGTAGTTAAAGAGCGTCCATAAATAACACGCCATTTACATTTTTGTTTTTTTGTCAAAGGAAGATTTAATATCGAAAGTGTTCCCAAATATTGGTGCAAATTACAGAAACCATGCTTGGTTGAGCGAACGAGCCATTTTAGCAGCAACTAATAAGAATGTTGATGATTTTAATATAAACAAAACAGAGTAAATTTTATGGCCAAATGCATTCATTTAAGTCGATCGGTTTCATTACCAATCCAAATGAAATCGTCAAGAATCTAATTGAATTCCTAAATTCATTGTATTTTTCCTGAATTCCACCACACAATTTACAGTTCAAGGTTGACTCGGTAATAATTATGGTACGCAATCTCAATCAGCAACGGAATAAGACTAGCTGTTAAAAAAATTATGAAAATTTTGATTTAAGCTACTATCATCATTGGAAAGCTCAAAGGCGAGGATATGCTTATTCCCAGAATACCACTAATGCCAGTTGACTTTCCTTTTGAATGTAAGCGTGTTCAGTTTTCCATGCGCCTTGCATTCGCAAAAACAATAAATCCCAAGGTCAATCGTTAGAAATGCGTGGAATATACCTTGAATTGCCGTGTTTTTTGCATGGGCTGTTGAACGTTGCGTGCTCGAGAGTCGGCAAACCATCAGCGTTATTTAAATTGTAATTGTATTTCCTTGCATGGTCGTATTGTAAACGAAAGATTTTCTGTTTTTTCATTACATACAGCACCCGTGAGAAGCTGGGGCGGGCAGCTACTACAGATCTTCTTTCATCTTTTGACCTCTCGCGCACTGAATTAGACGACCTGGTTTCCCAGCTACCACCATATTGTGTTGGTAGGGGACGTGAACGCCCACCACCCTCTTTGGGGCTCCGCTTAGGCTTGTGCGAGAGGACAACTTGTCACCGATTTCTTAGATAATATGAATGTATTTCTCCGGAACACCAAGAAGTCCACGTTTCTTTCTGTCGCCTTCAATAGTTTTTCTCACCTGGACATATCAGTTTGTTCTTTACAGTTGGCAGTCTTCTTAAAATGGAATTCATCTCTGACCTACATTCTGCTGACCACTTACCTATTCTTATTTGTCTCTTAGCACAGGTCGCCTGTTCCACACGCTTACCAAGACGGCGCTTAGAACGAAAATTGAAAGCTTTATTTCCGCTTGGGCATTTTTTAGCTATAATGAGCACGTCTCTGTCGATATTTTAGAACAACACCTCCCGAGACAATTAATTCTGCTGCTAAGCTTTCCATTTCGCGTCGACTGCACATTCCCGTCAATTTCCTGTTTCTTGGTGAGCAGATGATTGCTAGAATCCCATTTGTGCTCGCAGAACTGCTCATCGGGTTTTCCAGCGTTTCCACTGGATACCCTGATACAATATAAAAAATCTGATGTGATCCATTCACATGCCTTTCTCTACATCTTTGCAACAAATTATTGTTAAAAAGCTTATGTTTCTATTTACTTCATGCTAATCAAGAAAAAATTAGCAGAAACAGTCTTATTACTTGCTTCCTTGTAAGTAGGAGCGACATAAGGGAGTAGCATAGGTTAAAGTGATACTCAAAAGCTGGTTGCTATCTGACTGAAGTTCCTCTGTTAGTATGGAAAAGGAGTTGTTAAATTCCTGTATGAGAAAAGTTAAGTTTTTCAAAGCTGAAACCAAAAATAAGGAATATCTCAAAAAGGATCAACTCCGCGAAAAAAAACGTATATAATATAAATTGTGTGTTTTAATGTGCTCTACATTTTTTGTGTGATAAGTTTTTGTCCATCTCTTACAGTTTAGCAGTTATGCAAAATTCGTAAAATTCATCCAGAATAAAGTAGTCTTTAGAGGATATTTCCAGAAAATTCAAGATGTACATTTTATTTGTCAGGTAAATATCTTTTAACATATGAAAATTTAATCAAAATCGTTAGAGCCATTTTTGAGAAAATAAAAATGTTCGAAATTTTTTCAATGTAAAGGGTAGTTTGGAGTGGGGGAATTTTTTTTTCTCAAAATCTTTGTGTCGCATCACTGGAAGATACTAAACTTAAATACCAAGTTTGGTATTTTACCGACTTTTCGTATTTTAGTTATCGTGTTCAGACACACACACACACGGACCTTTTTCTGAAAATGCTTTTTTTTTTTTTTGATACATTGGACCCTAAAACATATATTTCCAATGAAATCTTGGTATGGAATATTTGGGTGGAGTGCAATACCTTCTCTATACACTATGTACATAGTGGGTTGAGGTAGTCTCAAAACATGTATTTACGGTAAAATCTTGATATCAAGTTTTTGGGTGCAATACCATACCTTCTCTATACACTATGTTCATAGTACGTGTAGAGAAAATACAAAAAATAAGAAATATTCCTATAATTACATTCTTTTTCAAATAGAGCTAAAATGTTCAGTAAAAACTACCAAATTTAATGTGGTATATAAATACAATTATAGACTATTGAGCAGCATAATATGTAGATAAGTTAAATAAAAAGCTAGGTCTACGGGCACATTTCACACAAGCTGTTGGGGCTTGTTTTTCATGGTCACATTGAAGGTGCTAAATCATCTAAAAACAGTGAATTTCTTTGAATAACCAAATATAACATGTGTCTTTCAAAGAGCACCTGGAAAAGCGATGTACTTATGTTCTACCTCACCTAATATACAGATATATTTATCAGAACAGTCATGACCAAAAAAAGTTTCTGCAGAACTCGCAACTGTCAAAAAACCTTGCTACACCCTAGAGAACTATTGAAGCATTGCTTTTATGAATGATGCACAGAACACAAATACAAAAGATAATTCCATTTTGCAACATTCTTTGAATACTTTGATTGTTTGAATTAAAGCATTTTCTCAAATGTTAGACTCCTAAATGCATACTTTAGTGCACTGCTCTAACAAATATATCTGACACATTGACATAAATTAAGTGTACATTCTTGAATTCTTTATCACCTCGTCATTCTCAACGAGTTTTATATAAAAAGGAAATCGTAATAAGTGCATAACATAAAATTTATACAAGGAAATATGTAGAATTTATGAAATTATCAGCCTGTGCCAACTAAACTAATCATAACTTAAGCAAATTTCAGAAATATTAATTAATTCACATATATAAGTTGGGTTATTTTCAACTAGGAATGTTTCGTCACAAAGGGGAGCAACACATTTTTCTCATGAGCTTGCAAAAAATAGCATGAAAATAAAGTAAAGATCTGTATATCATTACTGCATAGCCTTAAATCATGGTTAAGTTAAAATGGAGGGAAAGACCGGGTTTTATATGCATAATAAAAATAAACAACCCACCTGGGTAGTGCGGTGGTAGCATGTCTGCCTCACATTCAACAGGTCATGAGTTCGAATCTCACTTAGGGTGAGTTACCCAGGTAAGGTTTTTTTCAGGGTTTTCCCTTATCCTGAGAAAAGGAATGTCAAGTAACTTTAAGATCCATGGACATCGTGATCATTTGAGTATCATTTCACCAATTTCATTCATCGTCCGATATGAGTAACTAGGTTAAAGGACGTTAAACTACAAAATAAATAAATAAATAAAATAAAGAGTTTGTGTTAATTGACAATTGGTACAAACATTTGTAAATAGTTGTAACAATACTTTAATTCTAACATATTCTTTATTGTTGAATGATATACTGCCCAAATATCAAAAGTTTGGTTCAATTCCTGCTTACCTCGCTTTCTGGATTTGTAACATTATTGTTATAAGACTTCTTACAGAATTGCATTTTTTTAGAAGTAGGAGCACTTTGGTAGCAGGCAAGTCATGCGCCTGTGGTCCCAAACACTGGCTAGTAATATGATCCTATCCTCCCTCATTTATCTCTTTAAGCGAGTAAACATTCCAACAACCTGCAACTACAAATATTGTAGCAAAAGTCTTTACATTTTCCTTTCTGTAAAGGGAGAGAGAGGCAAACAAAACCATAATTACCACTTGATGAAAAGATCTATCGTTTCAGCCACTTAATTGTTGCCAGTATCTTATTGTTTCAATAGATATTACAAAATTTGAAATAATCAAATCATAAGAATTATACTACTTTTGCATGCCATATTGAACATTTTGGGCAAAGTTCTGGTGTATGCAGCACAATTTTACAAATGCACTTGTAGCTATGTAATTGGTGTTGTTTAAATAACAGGAACTGTGGATAAGTTTGTGAGGGAAGTGGTGAGGAAACAGAAATAAAGGCATTTCCTCCCAAAATAGTGAAATTTAGCCCAAATTTTATCTGAGGAATCTTTGAAGCACTGAATTACTTACAATACTTTATCTAAATCACAAAGCAATTTTACTTTATTCCTCCAAAATATAACTTTTTCTAGTTAATATCTTCATATCAGAGAGCAAATGAAATCAAAGAAATAATGTTCAAATGAGTCCAGGGTGAACATTTGTCTACTTAGAATAAGGGGGATCCCAGAAAATCTTTATCCGAGAAGCTCACTCTAACCAAGATTCAAATAATGTGAGGCAGATGTTACTTAGATTTTCATTCAGTGTGTGCAATGATTTAAAATGTAAACACATCTGTTTACAAAAGATGTATTGTTCCAACAATAGACCTTACATAAAGAAATAAATAGGTAAATAAAAATGTTCTCCTCTTTAATATAAGAAACCACATAAATTGGAGCATAAATGGCAGTTGACTACTACCATTATAAATTGCCATTTTAGTCTAGAACTTCATATCAAATCTATTATTTTAGATAAAGCTAGAGAAATGTATTAAAATTAAAAATGTATTCACCACTACTGGATCCTTCTTTAAATATACAAAGTATTGCCAGGGGGAGCTATAAGACATGTATTTAGACCTAATCATTACACCTACAATATAAATAATAATGTGATTGAACTTGCCCAGATGCAGGTAAGATGATCTCCTGATCCAAAAAGTAGCCTTCCTGCTCCTCTCCGCATTTAACTTGTGGAAATGTTGCCATTATACACGTAAGAACACATCTATAAACACAGAAATTACAGCATATGTGTCAGAAACCCAATAATGTGTAACTGATATTCTGAATAAAGCTTGATAAACAACTTTTTTGTGCTTATTAAGGAAAGATTCTTAACAGTATATGCAGATTTAGATTCTAAAGAAATGGTGTGCTGTTTTGAAAGCTTAAAGAAGAATCCAAGTATGAATACTTGAATCTTATGAATACTTAAAAACTTATCAAGCTATAAAAGGCACTAAACAAGTCAAGTTGCAACATAGGGTAGGCTGCAGTAAAACTTGATAAAATTGCATTTATTTTAAAAAAATATTTCAAATATTTTTTTGGCTTCGAATATTGCTGAGAATAGACGTAAGCCTTCACAGTATTTATATGTGTATGCCAGTGAGGGTGTGTATGCAGGTCTGTGTTCATGTTTGTGCTAGTGTCGGTATATGTCTGTGCATGTCTGTGTTTATATGTGTGTGCCAGTGTGTGTATGTGTGTGTGCAGGTCTGTGTTCATATGTGTGTGCCAGTGTAGGTGTGTGTGCAGGATTGTTTTCATATATGAGTACCAGTGAGAGTGTATGTAGGTCTGTGTTCATATGTATCTGTCACTGTCAGTGTGTGTGTGCAGGTCTGTGTTCATATGTGTGTGCCAGTGTGGGTGTGCGTGCAGGTCTGTTAATATATGTGTGTGCCAGAGTTGGGTGTGTCTGTGTGCAGGTCTGTGTTCATATGTGTGTGCCAGTGTGGGTGTGCGTGCAGGTCTGTTAATATATGTGTGTGCCAGAGTTGGGTGTGTCTGTGTGCAGGTCTGTGTTCATATGTGTGTGCCAGTGTAGGTGTGTGTGCAGTTTTGTGTTTATATGTGTGTCAATGTGGGAGTGTGTGCATGTCTGTGTTTACAAGTGTTTGCCGGTTTGGGTGTGTGTGCAAATCTGTGTTTATATGTGTGCCAGTATGGGTGTGTGTGTAGGTCTGTGGTTAAACGTGTGTGCCAGTGTCAGTGTGTGTGAATGTCTGTGTTTACATATGTGTGTGCCAGTGTGGGTGTGTGTATAGGTCTGTGTTTACATATGTGTGTGCCGGTGTGGGTGTGTGTGCAAGTATGTGTTTACATGACTGTGCCAGTGTGGTTGTGTGTGTAGGTCTGTGTTTACATATATGTGTGCCAGTGTGGGCATGTGTGCATCCAGTTCTGTGTTAATATGTGTGTGCCAGTGTGGGTGTGTATGCTGGTCTATGTTTACATGCATCTGCCAGTGTGGGTTTGTGTGTGAGTGTGCATGTCTGTATTTACATGTGTGTGCCAGTGTGTGTGTGCAGGTCTGTGTTTACATATATGCTTGAAAGTGTGGGTGTGTGCAGGTCTATGTTCATATATGTGTGCAAGTGTGTATGTGTAGGTCTGTGTTTACATGTGTGTACCAGTGTGGGTGTGTGTACAAATCTGAGTTTACATGTGTGTGAAAGTGTAGGTGTGAGTTCAGGTCTGAGTTTACATGTGTGTGCCAGTGTGGGTGTGCCAGTATGGGTCTCTGTGCAGTTCTGTATTCATATATGTCTGTCAGTGTGGGTGTGTGCAGGTCTGTGTTCAAATATGTGTGCCAGTGTGTGCAGGTCTGTGTTTAGATGTGTGTGCCAGTGTGTGGGTGTGTCTGCAGGTTTGTGTTTACATGTGTGTCTGTATCAACTGTATCAAATATGTGTGCCAATGAGTGTGTGTAAGTATGTGTTTACATATGTGTGTGCCAGTGTGGATGTGTGTGCAGGTATATATTTGCATGTTGACCAATGTGGATGTGTGCTCAGATCTGTGTTTACATGTGTGCCAATGTGTGTGCAAGTATGACTTTACATGTGAGTGCCAGTGTGGGTGTGTGAACAGGTATGTGTTATTATGTGTGTGCCAGTGTGGGTGTGTGTGTAGGTCAGTGTCTACATCTGTGTGCCAGTGTGGATTAGTGAGCAGGTCTATGTATACATTGTGTGCCAACGTGGGTGTGTGTGCAAGTCTGTGTTTACAGGTGCGTGTGCCAGTGTGGTATGTGTGCAGGTCTGTGTTTACATGTGTGTATGCCAGTGTGGGTTTATGTGTGCAGGTCTGTGTTCATATAGTGTGTCAGAATGGGTGTGTGCAGTTCTGTGTTCATATATGTGTGCCAGTGTGGGTGTGTGTGCAGGTCTGTGTTTAAAAGTAGTGTTTGTGTAGGTGTGCAAGTCTGTACTTACATTTGTGTTTCAGTGTGGATATGTGTGTTTTAGCTGGTTGTGTTTACAAGTGTGTGCCAGTGTGGGTGTGTATGTGTGTGCAGGTATGTGTTTACGGATGTGTGCCAGTGTGGGTGTGTATGTATGTGTGGAGGTCTGTGTTTACAAATGTGTGCCAGTGTGGGTGTGTGTGCAGGTCCTCGTTTACATGTGTGTGCTGGTGTGGTGTGTGTGTGCAGATCTGTGTTTACATATATGTGTGCCAGTGTGTTTGTGCAGGAATGTGTTTACATGTGTGTGCCAGTGTGTGTGCAGGTCTGTGTTTACATGCAGGTCTTTGTTTACATATATGTGTGTCAGTGTGGGTGTGTGTGCAGGTCTGTGTTCATATATGTGTGCCAGTGTTTTATGCAGGTCTGTGTTTACATGTGTGTGCCAGTGTGGGGGTGTGTGCAGGTCTGTATTTACAAATATGTGTGTCAGAGTGAATGTGTGTGTAGGTCTGTGTTCATACATGTGTGTGCCAGTGGCCAGTGTGTGAGTGCAGGTCTGTGTTTACATGTGTCTGCCAGTGTGGGTGTGTGTGCAGGTCTGTGTTTACATATATGCGTGCCAGTGTGGGTGTGTGTGCAGGTCTGTGTTTACATGTGTGACCCAGTATAGGTGTGTGTGCAGGTCTGTGTTCATATATGTGTGTCAGTGTGGCTTTGTGCATTACTGTGTTCATATATGTGTGCCAATGTGTGTGCAGGTCTGTGTTTAGTTGTGTGCAGTGTGGAGTATGTGGAGGTCTGTATTTACATAAGAGTGTGCCAGTGTGTGTCAGTAGGTATGTGTTTACATATGTGTGTACAAGTGTGGGTTTGTGTGAAGGTATGTAACATGTGTGCCAGTGTGGGTATGTGCTCAGATCTGAGTTTACATGTGTGTGCCAATGTTTGTACAAGTATGTGTTTACATGTGTGTGCCTGTGTGTGCAGTTCTGTGTTAATATATGTGTGCCAGTGTGGGTGTGTGTGTGGAGGTCTGTGTTTACAAGCAGTGTTTGTGTAGGTCTGTATTTACATATGTGTTTCAGTGTGGGAATGTATGTGTGTGTGCGGGTTTGTGTTTACATGGTTGTGCCAGTGTGGCTGTGTATGTGTGTGCAGGTCTGTGTTTACTGGTGCGTGCCAGTGTAGGTGTATATGTATGCAGGTCTGTATTTACAACTGTGTGCCAGTGTGGGTGTGCGTGCAGGTCTGCGTTTACATGTGTGTGCTAGTGGAGGTATGTGCAGGTCTGTGTTTACATATATGTGTGCCAGTGTGGGTGCGCCTGCAGGTATGTGTTTACAGTTGTGTGCCACTGTGTTTGTGCAGGACTGTGTTTACATGTGTGTGCCAGTGTGTGTGTGCAGGTCGATATTTAAATATGTGTGAAAGTGTGGGTGTTTGTGCAGATCTGTGTTTACATATATGTGTGTCAGTGTGGGTGTTTGTGCAGGTTTGTTCACATATGTTTTCCAGTGTTCTGTGCAGGTCTGTGTTTAAATGTGTGTGTGTGTGTGTGTGTGTCAGTGTGGGTGTTGTGTGCACGTCTGTTTACATGTGTATGCCAGTGTGGGTGTGTGCAAGTTTGTGTTTACATGTGTGTTTGCCAGTGTGGGTTTGTGTGCAGGTCTGTGTTTACATGTGTGTGCCAGTGTGGATGTGTGTGCAGGTCTTTGTTTATGTGTGTGCCAGTGTGATATGTGTGCAGGTCTGTGTTTTCATATGTGTGTGCCAGTCTGGGTGTGTGTGTGCAGGTCTGTGTTCATATACGTGAGCCACGGTGGATGTCTTAGTGGTTCTATGTTCATATCCGTGTGTCAGGGTGATTGTATGTGCAGATCTGTGTTTACAAGTGTGTGTCTGTTTGGGGGTGTGTGCAGGTCTGCGTTTACATGTGTGCCAGTGTGGGTGTGTGCAGATCTGTGTTTGCAAGTGTGTGCAGGTCCGTGTGTCCAGGTGTGTGCCAGTGTGTGTGCATGTCTGGTTTTACAAGTTGTGCCAAAATGGTGTGTGTGTGGAGGTCTGTGTTTACAAGTGTGGGCAGTGTGGGTGTGTGCAGGTGTTTGTTCATATATGTGTGTGCCAGTGTGTGTGTGTGCAGGTCTGTGTTTACATGTGTGCCAGTGTGGGAGTGTGTGCAGGTCTATGTTTACAATGATGTTTGCAGATCTGTTTGTACATGTTAGTGCCAGTGTGGTTGTGTGTGCAGGTCTGTGTTTACATATATGTGTGCCTGTATGAGTGTGTGTAGGTCTGTGTTTACATGTGTGCGCCTGTGTGTGTGCAGGTCTGTGTTTTAAATGTTTGTGCCAGTGTGTGTAAGTCTGTGTGAACATGTGTGTGACAGTGTGAGTGCAGGTCTGTCTTTACATATACGTGTGCCAGTGTGGGAGGTTGCGCAGGTCTGTGTTTACATATGTGTGTGCCAGTGTGGGTGTGTGTGCAGGTTTGTGTTTCCAAGTGTGTACCAGTGAGTTTGTGTGCACGTCTATGTTTACATGTGTGTGCCAGTTTGGGTGTGTGTACAGGTTTGTGATTACAAGTGTGTGTGTGTGTGTGTGTGTGTGTGTGAGGAGGTCTGTGTTTACAAGGGGCTATTTTTAAAATTATAGAATAATTATTTATCACTCTTAGTTTAAATTATTACGAATATAGTTGCACTTATGTTCTGTAGCAATTATTAAGTCCTCACTGTTGTTAGGAACTTTAGTGGTAAATATAGTCTGTGTTTATGGGCATTGCGGTATAACATGGTGATTTACAAAGACTGAGTTAGCAATAATTAAACACTACTTTTATGTTTTAACTCACAAATGAAATGATATTGTTAAGAAAACGAGGATGCAATTCATAGCAAACTAACCTCACATTAGGGATAACCACTGGAACAATGTTACCTAAATGCCTATGCGGCAAAACATTGTGATTTTCCTCTGAATACGTTTCAATTTATTAAACTGAATGCTATAGAGTTGAACTGATTTTCGTAGGTCAAAGGTCTAATTGCGGCGAAATAAATTAATGTATTTGACGCTATTTTTTTTCTTTTTTTTTTTTTTTTCGTGTGTGGTTATTATCGGAAGTACTACAATATTACAATATGCCCTGTAATGCATTAATTTTAAGGCAAATTAATGTTAAAGACCACTTAATAACATCAGAATGTATACTTCTTTCTCTATTACCATTTACATACATTATTACTTCACAATCAAGGAATGTGGCTATTATAAACATCCCACACTAAACGCAGAACTCATTTTGAAACATCCATGCAATCATCAGGGATACTACTTCGCAGAAAACTTATATACAGAATAAAAGGTCTTGTTGAATATTTTATGGGAGCAAAATATTTGACAGTACACTTAATAGTAATAGTTCCCAGTAAGTTAGCCCTGGGCCTTGTAGCTTCAGGTTTGTCTGGTATTTTAGAAATATGTAATTACGATTGGGCAAAACAGGTCACACGAGTGAGGTAAGACTTTAGTTAAACTCGACTCATTAAACTAGCCTTAATAAAACAAGAACAAACCATCAGATGTGAAAGAATCAAATCAAACACTGAAATAAATTATAAGAATGGGGTAATTTTATAATTGTGACAAATCAGTGTACTATGTAAAAATAATTGCATTTGTGCTTGTATAACCCCAGCAATCCCGCATAAACACCAGCGGAGCAGAGGAAAGGATGCTGCTCCTGAAAAATGCAACCGCTCGAGGAGCCTATCTAACGCTACCTCCTTACCACCAACACTCGAAACCTCAAAAATTAAACCTCAACCTTCACCTCATTCCTCATTACGAGCCTACCAGACTCGCACGCACAATCCCGTATGCGAGGTAACGCCAGGAGGTCCAAATTGCTGTTTCGATTTGAGATTAGCTGAGATACTCGGTACTTTTATACCTGAAATTCTCAAGATCCGAGTATAACAGCTGGTCTTGCTAATGTAAATCTGAGTACAGTAGCTATTACGAAAGGGCCTAGCAAAGACTGAGCACAAACGTATCGATATATTAACCTTTCTCTAGGTTTCTTTGCTTGGATTTCTCGGAAAAATTGGGATTCCTTAATCCCAACCTTAATGCGGCAACTGCACATTAGAAAGTGTGAAAGTTTTCGTAGGTTTCCTGCAAGAAGTCGTGCTAAACAAGAGCAAAGCCATATGTTGCTATTTTTCTCGTTTTTCGGAATGATATTACTATATGTATAAGGTTCCTCATTCATTATATACGGGTATTTTATTGTAATGTTTGCCCTGTCCATCACTCATGAACACACAGTTCACACGTTTTATCTTTTCCTGCTTCCTTCAGTTCTTGGACACACTTCATTCCTATATGTGTAATACATATTACCAAAATCTGCATGAAACATTCACTTCTTGCAACATTTTAGTGTCGACTTGTTTGGATCATTCATGCGTGTAGCGGTACCAACAGATTCTGTTACCACAACAGTACAGTTCTAGTACAGTAGTACCGGTATAATGCTTTTTGCTAGTATGCAAACACCACAAAACTTGTTTGTCCTATGATTCCTTACCTAATGTTGCGGTCCACATGTACATATGCCTCTGCTATTGCAATTCCTTCTTGAAGAGAATACATCTCACTGAGATATTTACTTCATAAGCCTTAACCAAGAGACAACAACTTTCAGACTGAGAATACATAAGGTAGTCACAGCTTTACTATAATCCATGGCAAATAGGGAGGGAGGAAGAGTGGTCTAGTATATTTATTTTTATTTATTTATTTATTTATTTATTTTAAGAACAATACACATTGTTATTAGACACATCAGCATGTGAAACATTTACAGAAGTTTTTTTTCTTGGTAATGTTTGACGTCCGCTTTAACTACTTATGGCACCGCAGGCGGTGACACTTGTGATACATGAATGATTATGGAGCACCGGTGGACTGCGATGGCCGGGGAAGTCGGAGTACCCGGAGAAAGCCCACCCCAGCGCCGCTTTGTCCACCACAAATCTCACATGCGGTCGCTTGGGATCAAACTTCGGCCGTCTAGGTGATAGGCGAGTGGTCTAACTACTCGGCCACGGCGCGGCCTTTACAGAAATTGATATACATGTATATAACATATGTAATATATACATAGCACAGAAATAGTTCTGTCTAATTAAGATAAAAGTTACTTATAAATACAGGCATTAGTGCAATTAATATTTACAGTGTATTATAGTTGTCTATTAATTCACTAATATGTAAAAACAATGCTGTACTCTCTGAATGCAGTGGTTAATTTATTATAAATAATTAGTGCAGTGAGTAAAAAGATTCCGTAAAAAAGTTCAGATTTTTGCTTCTGCCTGGCTAGATTATTTCTATTACGTGTATTGTGTGAATGCACCTCGGATACAATGAGTTAAGTTAGTTTTTACATAATTTAGTGGGTCAAACAAAATGTAATTGAGGGTCCTTAGCTCCTTGAAGTATTGCCTGCAACTCGTTCCAGAATTTATATTTATGAAAAACTGAATTATACAAATATTTAAGAACAAGTCAGAGTGTTTTGATGTAATCAATGTTTCATGAGTAGCTCAGCATATGTTTCTTATATAGAGTGCTGGTGCTGGTATATGTCGTAATAGTGAAGTTGCTAGTAGTGCTGGTAAATGGCTGCAGCTATTCTTTCATCTGTGATCCATTTTGGGTTATTTTTACTTTCTCTATACGCTCTATGTACATAGTGTATAGAGAAAGTATTGCACTCCACCAAAAAATTCGATACCGAAATTTCACCGGAAATATATGCTTTAGGGTCCCCTGTATCCAAAAAAAAGTATTTTCAGAAAAGGGTCCGTGTGTGTGTGTGTCAGTGTGTCGTGAACACGATAACTCAAAAACGAAAAGTCGGTAAAATACCAAACTTGGTATTTAAGTTTAGTATCTTCCAGGGATGCGACACGAAGATTTTGAGAAAAATCCCCCCACCCCAAACTACCCTTTACATGGAACTTTTTTCGAAAATTTTGATTTTCTAAAAGATGGCTCTAACGATTTTGATTAAAATATCGATTATTAAAGATATTTACCTGACAAATAAAATGTATATTTTGAAATTTCTGGGAATAGCCTCTGAAGACTACTCTATTCTGGGTTAATTTTACGGAATTTTGCATAATTGCTAAACCGTAAGAGACGGACAAAAACTTACCACACAACAAATTTAGAGCACTTTAAACCACACAATTTATGTTATATACATTTTTTTTTTCGTGGAGTTGATTCTGTTTTCAGATATTCCTTGTTTTTGGTTTCAGCTATAAAAAACATACTTTTCTCATACAGGACTTTGTGAACTCGTGTCCATACAAACAAAGGAACTTCAGTTACATAGCAACCAGATTTTGACCATCACTTTAACCTTTGGTACTCCCTTATTTCGCTTCTACTTACAAGGAAGCAAGTAATAAGGCTATTTCTGCTAATTTTTTCTCGATTTGCAGGAAGTAAATAGAAACATAAGCTTTTTAACAATAATTTATTGCAGAGTAGTAGCGAAAGTCATGTGAATGGAACGCATCAGATTTTTTGTTATGTTTTTATTAGGATCTGCGATGATGTACAAATGTATTTGAAGTTCGAGCATTTATGTATGATTAAATCCATGGCCCGTTTTTTCCTATCAAGAATTACCTGAAGTATTCTCATTGTTTATAGGTGTTTTCTCTTTGTATCCTTGCCTGGGTTTCCGATAGTATCCTATATTTTGGACATCTCATCATCTATGCTTTGTGTTTATTTGAGTTACATAGGTAACATCTTGTCATGTTTTTACACTCTTTTATTCGATGACCTGTTTCCCCACATTTATGACACATTTTCACAAAAGGTGAGGCTGTACATTCACTTGCAATATGTCCTACCCTGTACAACTTATAACATCTTTGTGTATTTGTTCCCTTGACTCTCCATCTGTCCCATCCTTTCCCTATTGTTTTCTTTGGTAATAGTCGATTTATAACCTCTATATTAGAGGTTACAAATGCATATTTTACTCCTTGTGCATTTGCTTTATCTGACATTTTTATCAGAAGATTTTCTTCCATTTTCCCCAGTTTCCGTTCTATAGTTTCTTTTACTTCATGATCTTCTACAACTTCGTCTATATCTAGTAGCATGACAGTTTGTTTTTGCTTTCCATGTTTACTTCTGCAATTTTATCCAATTATGAAGTAAGAATTGTTTTAAAATCTTTCTATTATTTCTATTTTTCCCTTTTATTTTCAGATACACATTTCTTTCATTTGTCTTTCTTTTGTAATCAATTATTATTCCTCTTGTGTCTACTTCTTTTATATTTTTCAGAATGTCTGCGAATGATTTTTCTCCAAGTGGCTTGAGTACCATTGTATCTTCATTTAGTCCTCTCTTCTTACTATTGTCCTCCATCTCTTTTGTTTCATTGTATCTTTGATGCTTTATATACATAGATATCTTATCGTTATTTCTTTTACATAAATACTCCAAAACTTTCCTTGTTACTTGCTCATCCTCTTGATCCGTTGTTACACCGGCTATGCGTTTTCTCCCATTTTCCCTCCCTGTGTCTAATATTTTTTCTAAAGTTTTTCTTAAATTAGATATATCTTCTATCGATTTTTCCCCGTCCTCAGTCATAATGAGGTACAGATATTTCTTTGTATTTTTTGACTCCTTTTCATCACCAAGGATTTCATTTGATATAATGTTGCATATCATTTTTTCCTGGTTTTAGTTATCTTCTTCCAGCAATTTTTTTATTTGGGGATTTATATTGATAATGTTCCTTATAATCTCTTCCTGCTTATCATCTTCTTTATTAGCAACTATCACTAGGTCTCTATCCTCGACTGCGAGAGGTTTCCCTTTTGCTGGTTGACAGTTTTCGAAGGCCTCTTCCGGCCATTTCATATTTATAGTTTCATGCAATTGTTGGTGATTTAGATCTTTTTCTAGCTCATATTTTATCGTATATTTCAGCTTCTCAATTTGTTGTTGTTGTAATTGTTTGCGTACAGGCTTCAGTGGTTTCCTTCTTCTTTTGACTACTTTGAGTTGCTAGTTTTTCCATTACCTCATTTATAAGACTAGAGGCACTAAGTAATCTTTTGAAGAAGTCTTCTAAATGGCAGACTGCATTTTTATTTCTTTCTTTGCGTTTGGGATATCCTTTATCACTCTCTGAAGAGTGTCGGTCTCCTTTTCAATTTTCTCCAGTAACTTCTGATACATAGAGTACTCTTTCCGGACTTTATCAAGGAAGAGTCTATCTTGTTCTTCAGTTCTAATTTTTTTTCAGGAGTCTCTGTTCTTTTTCTTTTTACTTCTCTGATCGTATTTTCTTGTGCTTGAGGGTTGGAATCCGTTAAGTTTATATACTCTTTTTACAAACGTTTTTTCTGTTCATATACTTTCTTGCTGGTTGAAGGCAGTGACCCCCCTCTTTGTATTTCTGGCGATCTTTTAATTATTTTAGATCCCTTAAAAGGATCTGATTTTCTTAAGAAAAAGGTAAACGGTTCTTTGCTCCCCCCCCCAGAATCCATGGAGCAGACAGACGCGTCGGTGAGGGATTCGGGAACATTAGTCCTACGACCCTCCTGGAGTACGCCAGTTTTAAGATCCGTTATTTCATTTCGTGTCCTTGGTTTTCTGTCGGGGTTTCCTTCCCTTAGCCTTTGGGGATACTTCCCCCTCCTACAAGGCAGCAGGAAACAAAAGGAAGGTATAGACGTGATCTGTAGGATACTGCGGTAGTGGTCAGCGGACAGCTGCTCCGATCAGTCGCCTTCTAAGACAGGGGGAGATCCCGTGGTGCTATTCTTTTACTCCCCGGCCACCACACGGTAGTAGTAGATATGGTAGTGGTGGTAGAACTGAAGGAAGCGGTCGTATTGTTGGTGGTACTGTAGTAGAAGTGGGGGTGGTGGAGGCAGTTTGGTAGTGGTGGTGCTAGTAGTAGTGGTTGTGTTGGTTATGGTGTGATAGAGAGAGCAAGATTGGTAGTGTTGGTGGTAGTTGTAGTAGTGGTGGTGGTGGTGGTAATAGTAATAATGGTAGTAGCCGTTGTGATAGTGGTGGTACCAGTAGTGGTGGCTGTAGTAGTGATAGTAAAGTGGTGGTAGTTGGTATTAGTGGTCGTAGTATGGTGGTAGCGTTTTAGTGGAGGTAATGGTAGTTGTGATGCCAGTGGTGGTTCTATCTGTGGTAGTAATGGAGGTAGTGGTGGCAATCGTGTTTGTGTGATGGTAGTAGCAGTAGTGGTAGTAGTGTTGGTGGTAATGGTGCTAGTAGTAGTGGTGTTTATGGTGGTAATAGTGGTAGTGGTTGTAGTAGTGGTAGTAGTAATGTGGTAGTGGGGGTAGTGGAGGTGGTAGTGGTAGTAGTTGTAGTGGTGCTGGTGGTAGTGGTATTAGTGGTAGTTTTGGAGGTGGTGGTAGTGATAATAGTGATGGTAGTAGTACTAGTAGTGGTAATAGTGATGAGTGGTGGTAGAGGTTATGGTGGTAGTGGTGGTGTAGTGGGTTAGTGGAGGTGTGGTGGTGATAGTGAAAGTAGCCATAGTAGTGATAGTAGTGACGGTAGTGGTGGTAGTAGTGGTGGAGAGGTGGTAGCGGTAGTGTTTATTGTGGTAGTGGTGATAATGAAGGTGTTAGTGATAGTAGTGGTGTTAGAGGTGATAGTGGAGTTGTGGTGGTGGTAGTGATAGTAGTGGTGTTTGTGGTGGTAGTGGAGTTGAGGTGGTGATAGTGATAATAGTGGTGGAGTGGTGGTAGTGGTAGCGGTGGTAGTGATAGCGGTTATTGAGGTGTGGTGGTGATAGTGATAATAGTGGTGGAGTGGTGGTAGTGGTAGCGGTTTTTGAGGTATGGTGGTGTTAGTGATAATAGTGGTGGAGTGGTGGTAGTGGTAGCGGTTATTGAGGTGCGGTGGTGTTAGTGATAATAGTGGTGGAGTGGTGGTAGTGGTAGGGGTGGTAGTGATAGTGATAATAGTGGTGGTAGTGATAGCGGTTATTGAGGTGTGGTGGTGATAGTGATAATAGTGGTGGAGTGGTGGTAGTGGTAGCGGTAGCGGTGGTAGTGATAGCGGTTATTGAGGTGTGGTGTTAGTGATAATAGTGGTGGAGTGGTGGTAGTGGTAGCGGTAGCGGTGGTAGTGATAGCGGTTATTGAGGTGTGGTGGTTTCAGTGATAATAGTGGTGGAGTGGTGGTAGTGGTAGCGGTAGCGGTGGTAGTGATAGCGGTTATTGAGGTGTGGTGGTTTCAGTGATAATAGTGGTGGAGTGGTGGTAGTGGTAGCGGTAGCGGTGGTAGTGATAGCGGTTATTGAGGTGTGGTGTTAGTGATAATAGTGGTGGAGTGGTGGTAGTGGTAGCGGTAGCGGTGGTAGTGATAGCGGTTATTGAGGTGTGGTGGTTTCAGTGATAATAGTGGTAGAGTGGTGGTAGTGGTAGCGGTAGCGGCGGTAGTGATAGCGGTTATTGAGGTGTGGTGGTTTCAGTGATAATAGTGGTGGAGTGGTGGTAGTGGTAGCGGTGGTAGTGGAGGTGTGGTGGTGATAGTGATAATAGTGGTGGAGTGGTGGTAGTGGTAGCGGTGGTAGTGGAGGTGTGGTGGTGATAGTGATAATAGTGGTGGTAGTGGTAGAGGTTATTGAGGTGCGGTGTTAGTGATAATAGTGGTGGAGTGGTGGTAGTGGTAGCGGTGGTAGTGGAGGTGTGGTGGTGATAGTGATAATAGTGGTGGAGTGGTGGTAGTGGTAGCGGTGGTAGTGGAGGTGTGGTGGTGATAGTGATAATAGTGGTGGAGTGGTGGTAGTGGTAGCGGTGGTAGTGGAGTTGTGGTGGTGATAGTGATAATAGTGGTGGTAGTGGTAGAGGTTATTGAGGTGTGGTGGTAATAGTGATAATAGTGGTTGAGTGGTGGTAGTGGTAGCGGTGGTAGTGGAGTTGTGGTGGTGATAGTGATAATAGTGGTGGTAGTGGTAGAGGTTATTGAGGTGTGGTGTTAGTGATAATAGTGGTGGAGTGGTGGTAGTGGTAGCGGTGGTAGTGGAGGTGTGGTGGTAATAGTGATAATAGTGGTGGAGTGGTGGTAGTGGTAGCGGTGGTAGTGGAGGTGTGGTGGTGACAGTGATAATAGTGGTGGTAGTGGTAGAGGTTATTGAGGTGTGGTGTTAGTGATAATAGCGGTGGTAGTGGAGGTGTGGTGGTGATAGTGATATTAGTGGTGCAGTGGTGGTAGTGATAGCGGTGGTAGTGATAGCGGTTATTGAGGTGTGGTGGTGATAGTGATAATAGTGGTGGAGTGGTGGTAGTGGTAGCGGTTATTGAGGTGTGGTGGTGTTAGTGATAATAGTGGTGGAGTGGTGGTAGTGGTAGTGGAGTTGAGGTGGTGATAGTGATAATAGTGGTGGAGTGGTGGTAGTGGTAGTGGAGTTGAGGTGGTGTTAGTGATAATAGTGGTGTAGTGGTGGTAGTGGTAGTGGAGTTGAGGTGGTGATAGTGATAATAGTGGTGCAGTGGTGGCAGTGGTAGCGGTGGTAGTGATAGCGGAAATTGAGGTATGGTGGTGATAGTGATAATAGTGGTGGAGTGATGGTAGTGGTAGCGGTTATTGAGGTGCGGTGGTGTTAGTGATAATAGTGGTGGAGTGGTGGTAGTGATGGTAGTGGTAGTGGAGTTGAGGTGGTGATAGTGATAATAGTGGTGCAGTGGTGGCAGTGGTAGCGGTGGTAGTGATAGCGGAAATTGAGGTATGGTGGTGATAGTGATAATAGTGGTGGAGTGATGGTAGTGGTAGCGGTTATTGAGGTGCGGTGGTGTTAGTGATAATAGTGGTGGAGTGGTGGTAGTGGTAGCAGTGGTAGTGGAGTTGAGTTGGTAATAGTGATAATAGTGGTGGAGTGATGGTAGTGGTAGCGGTTATTGAGGTGCGGTGGTGTTAGTGATAATAGTGGTGGTAGTGGTAGCGGTGGTAGTGGAGTTGAGTTGGTAATAGTGATAATAGTGGTGGAGTGGTGGTAGTGGTAGCGGTTATTGAGGTGTGGTGGTGTTAGTGATAATAGTGGTGGTAGTGTCAAGCATTAGTGTCGTGGGCGTTCAGTAATGTTTGTCGTCAGTGAATTAGTTGAGAACCTTCTGCGTTAAAGCTTATTAAAATTAGCATATGTTCACTGAGGGAGTAAAACCGCGTGCAATAAATATTTTCGTACACTCTTTGTGACGTCGCAACTGTTGATAGCTTCTACCTTCATTTTCGGGTATCACATATAATGTGGTATCAAGAATTGGTATCTAATAATAAGATGGACATACTGTTTTGTAAAGAAGGAAAAAAACAAGATGTATGCTCTTTATAAGGAAGTAGTGCATTTGTGTCAGCTAGAAATGGGAAACGGGAAATTTCCTCACTTGTACACATTTTAGTTTAGGCACGAATGCAATTTGGTGCATCTTGCAGAACATAAACACACAACAGTATTTTTATGCAGAAATAAATTCGGACATCTGCAGCCCGTTTTCTTAGCAACAGCTTGGAATTGGCTGAAACAAAGTAACATTCTAAAGGCACTCTCTACTTTGTACTTTCTCTACTCGTACTATGTACATAGTGTATAGAGGAAGTATTGTATTCCACCCAAAAATTCGATACCGAGATTTCGCCGGAAATACATGTTTTAGGATCCCCTGAACCCAAAAAACGCATTTTTAGAGAAAGGTCCGTGTGTGTGTTTGTGTCTGTCTGTCGTAGCTCAAAAACGAAAAGACCGTTTAATACCAAACTTGGTATTTAAGTTTGGTATCTCCCAAGTATGCGACACGAAGATTTTCAAGAAAATCCCTCCACCCCCAACAACCCTTTACATGGAACTTTTTTAAAAAATGTTGATTTTCTTAAAAATGGCTCTAACGATTTTGATTGAAATATCGTATATTAACTATATTTACCTTACAAATAAAATGTATATTGAATTTTGTGGGAATAGCCTCTGAAGACTACTTTATTCTGGATGAATTTTACGGAATTTTGCACTACTGCTAAACCGTAAGAGATGGACAAAAACTTCCACAGAAAAAATGTAGAGCACGTTAAAACACACAAGTTTTTTAATATACATTTTTTCGTGGAGTTGATCGTTTTTTTAGACATTCCTTGTTTTTGGTTTCAGCTTTGAAAAACTTATACTTTTCTCATACAGGAATTTGTCAACTGCTGTCCATACAAATAAAGGAACTTCAGTGACATAGCAACCATCTTTTGACTATTACTTTAACCTATGGTACTCCCTTATTTCGGTTATACTTAGAAGGAAGCAAGTAATAAGACTATTTCTGCTAAGCATAAGCTTTTTAACAATAATTTGTTGCAGAGATGTAGAGAAAGTCATGTGAACGGATCACCTCAGATTTTTTAAGTTCTGCAGGCAATTTGCACTTATTTGTATAAGACAATTTTAAGTTTATGTATGAATTACGAAAGCATACTACAAACCAAAATTTTTTAGTATTATACTGATATATCTGTTTACAATACAGATTAGGGACTAGGTCACATAAACGCTTTTTCTTCTGAAAGAGTTGCTAAATCTCTTTTTACTTTCTTTACTTCGTACGTACTGCATAGTAGAGAAGGTATTGCATTCCACCCAGAAACTAGATATTGAGATTTCACCGCAAATGCACATTATAGTTCTCCCTATATGTAACTTGGTATTTCAGTTTAGTATCTTCCAAGGATGCGGCACGAAGACTGAGAAAAATCCCCCAGCCTAAACAATCCTTTGCATGTAAAAAAAGTCCAATATTTTGATTTTCTCAACAATGATTTTAACGATTAAAATACGAGATATTAAAGATATTTACAAGATAAATGAAATGTTTATCTTGAATTTTCTGGGAAGAGCCTGTAAATACTTTTTATTCTGAATCACTTTTCCATAACTGTGAAGCATTTCGTTTTGTAATCCGCTTAGCCTCCCCGCATTTGTAGGACTGGAACTGCCCTAGGACTTACAAGCCATTGCCTAGGGGTCTAAAGTCCGTCACAATAGAGAATCTGTTACGAGGGGTCGGCTCGTAGCCAACTGTAAACACTAAGAGATAAAAAACCAAAGTTTACTTCAGAACAATGTAGATCAGGTTAAAACACACAATTAAGTTAAATACTCTTTTTCGTGCACTTCCCCTTTTCCGACATATTCATTTTTACTGACCATGCAAAGACACGAATTTCGTTCCATAGCGACCTGCTTTAGTCTGCCCTACTCCCGTATTATCAGGTAATAAGTCTATTTATGCTAATGTTTATCTCGATTAGCATCAAGTAGAAGAATGTGTTTTTTTGACAATTATATGTTACACATATGTAGAGAAAGTCATGTGAATCGAACACAGCTGATTTCTTGTAATGGCTTTTACTATTATTGGTAAATCTTCCAGGGGTGGGTTGGATGATTGTGATGGTAGAAGGGAAGGGAGGGTGGAAAGTTAGCCAGGCAGGTATACTACTGTGTCAAGAAAGTTCCGGGAATTTGCCAATAAAACACAAAACATGAATTATTCATCCAATTTTATTTTATCACCTTCAAAGGTAGGCCCCTTCTGAAATCATAAATTTATGCCAACGAATAATCCAATCATCAAAACATTTTTGTAGGCACTTTTAGGAATCGATCTCAATTGTCGCCGCGAATTTTCCTTTATGTCTTCTATCAACTGAAAACGGGTGCCTCGAAGTGGTAACTTGCGTTTTGGAAAGAGAAAGAAATCAGCAGGAGCCAGATCACGTGAATACGGTGGTTGTTCGATGAAATTTGTTGAGTTTTTGGCCAGAAATTCGTTCACAATAATAGCCTTGTGAGCTGCTGCGTTATCGTGGTATAGAATCCACGAGTTGTCGTTCCTCAAATCTGGCCTTTTTCATCGTATTTGTTCACTCAAACGCCGCATAACGCTCAGATAATAGTCTTTATTTACCATCTGACCTTCTGGCAAGAACTCTGAGTGCACGACACCGCGATAATCGAAAAAAACTGTCAACAGACCTTCAGTTTTGATCGAGTTTGACGTGCCCTTTTAGGTTTCGGTTCAGTTGGAAGGCGCCATTCGGAAGCTGGTTGACTGGTTTGAGTATCAAACTCGTAAACCCACGTCTCATCACCAGTTACAATGCATTTCATGAATGTGGGGTCGGAACTGGCTCGTTCTAGCATGTCTTCAGCAATCCTTACGCGATTGAGTTTTTGTAGAAAATTCAAGTCTTTGGGAACTAACCGAGCTGCAACGCGCGTCATGCCCAAACAATCGTTTAAAATGGTACGAATCGATTCGTGGGACACAGAAAGTTCAGCGGCAATCTCTCTCAGACCTAAATGACGATTTTCAGACACCATTTTCTTCACATTAGCGATGTTCAGTTCAGTTGAAACTGTTGATGGCCGACCAGAGCGAGGCAAATCTTCCACCACATCTGGACTACTTTTGAATGCACTGTACTACTCATATGCACGTGTTTTTGATGAAGTCGATTCACCGTAAGCCCTCTGTAATATTTCAGCGATTCGGCACACGAAATACCATTTGCAATGCAATATTTGAGACAGACTCGTTGTTCAATATTTGTATTTATCGTAAAATCGCAAATTACCTTTGAGATGAACTAACAAAATGGCATACTGTAAACAATCTAGATGACAGATGACGATCAAACTCCGCATGGGTATAGAGGAAAGTTGTACCAACTTACCGACAACAATAATTTCGAATTCCCTTTTAAACAGGATTTTTAAATGGTCAATTCCCGGTACTTTCTTGACAGAATAAGTTTTCTCCAGAACATGATTAAGCTTTAAAGGGAAGGAGGGTGAGTGGAATGTTAGCCAGGCAGGCTGGTATACCTATCTCCATAAAATGACGGACCGTTCCCTTCTAACACTGGGAGGGTAGGAGGGAGGAGGGAGAGAGGGAGGAGTTTAATGAGGGTGAGTGGAAAGTTAGCCAGGCAGGCAGGTAGGTATAGTTTTCTGCAGAACATGATTAACCTCAAACGGGACCGCTCCCCTCTATCACTGGGAGGGACGGAGGGAGGGCTGGGCAGACAGGTATAGTATTCTCCAGGACATAATTAACCTCAAACGGGACCGCTCCCCTCTATCACTGGGAGGGAGGGAGGGCTGGGCAGACAGGTATAGTATTCTCCAGAACATGATTAACCTCAAACGGGACCGCTCCCCTCTATCACTGGGAGGGAGGGAGGGCCAGGCAGACAGGTATAGTATTCTCCAGAACATGATTAACCTCAAACGGGACCGCTCCCCTCTATCACTGGGAGGGACGGAGGGAGGGAGGGCTGGGCAGACAGGTATATTATTCTCCAGAACATGATTAACCTCAAACGGGACCGCTCCCCTCTATCACTGGGTGGGAGGGAGGGCTGGGCAGACAGGTATAGTATTCTCCAGGGCATAATTAACCTCAAACGGGACCGCTCCCCTCTATCACTGGGAGGGAGGGAGGGACGGCTGGGCAGACAGGTATAGTATTCTCTAGAACATGATTAACCTCAAACGGGACCGCTACCCTCTATCACTGGGAGGGAGGGCTGGGCAGACAGGTATAGTATTCTCTAGAACATGATTGACCTCAAACGGGACCGCTCCCCTCTGTCACTGGGAGGGAGGGAGGGAGGGCTGGGCAGACAGGTATAGTATTCTCTAGAACATGATTAACCTCAAACGGGACCGCTCCCCTCTGTCACTGGGAGGGAGGGAGAGCGGGAAGTTAGCCAGGCATATAATTCTCCAGAACATGATTAACCTCAAACGGGACCGCTCCCCTCTGTCACTGGGAGGGAGGGAGGGCGGGAAGTTAGCCAGGCATATTAATCTCCAGAACATGATTAACCTCAAACGGGACCGCTCCCCTCTGTCACTGGGAGGGAGGGAGGGCGGGAAGTTAGCCAGGCATATTATTCTCCAGAACATGATTAACCTCAAACGGGACCGCTACCCTCTGTCACTGGGAGGGAGGGAGGGAGGGCGGGAAGTTAGCCAGCCATATTATTCTCCAGAACATGATTAACCAAAAACGGGACCGCTCCCCTCTATCACTGGGCATTACCCATTAGGAAAGAAAAGACAAACCTTACTAGGAATGAGATGCAACGTATTTAAATCTGTTTCCTAGAGGCAGTGCTTGCAATTCGAGAAACGCGCCGCAGTTAAGGGACTAGTAAATTCGAAGCAGTGAGGGTTGGTATCGAAACGCAATGTTTGGAAAAAGAGACGTACACGGTATTATAGGTCGTGTATGTAGGCAGGTACTTATAGACTTGTACATCTTTGCAGTGAATTCAACTTTAACACAAGGCGAACATAGTTGTCACATGATCAATTATACGAGGGCTGTAAAGAAAGAAGTGGCAACATGGTCTCCACATTCACAGGAGAGCGGGTATGAATCAATAGGATATGGGAGCGATCATGTGACTAGTGTCGAGTGTGGTGTGCTTTGGTTTGGCTGCTAGTTGAGAGGTGTTGTTGCTGTGTAGCGTTGAAGTGAACAGTGTCAAGTGCACCGCTCTAAAGCGTATTTACCAAAGAGCGATCAGCGTTCGTGGATTAAAATCGAGGTTGCCCGTGGTAACAATGCATCAGCATGTTATCGAGGAATTCGTGAAGCCTGTGGCGGGAATGAATTGCATTACAGGACGGTTGCACGATGGATCAAGGCGTTTCGTGAAGGACGGACTGAGACTGCGGATTTGCACCGCACAGGTCGGCCGTCCATTCAGCAAGATCAGATTGACATCGTGAGTGGTCTCGTTGCCATGGACATGGACTGTCCGGGAGTTATCCGTAGAGGTTGGTCTCAGTCATCAAACTGTGTGGCATATCCTGACGAAATGTCTTAACCTGAGGAAAATTGCGTCCCGTTGGGTTCCACATCCGTTCACTGAGGTACAGAGATGGCACCGGTATACACTGGCTGGCATCCACCTGGACAGATACCGCAACGAAGGAGACGCATTTCTGCAGCGTATTGTCGCCATTGATGAGACGTGGGCACGAGCCTAGAGCCGGAATTGAAGCGTCAGTCGAATGAATGGCGTGACCCAGGTTCACCACGTCCACTGAAAGTTCGACAGGAACCCAGTCGGGTGAAGCTGATTGTGGCATAAGACTACGAGGGGGTTATTCTTACGCATGCTGTGCCTGAGGGACAAACCGTTAACAGCGTTATAACGCACGTTGTTATGACGCAAATAATGTCCAGCTCTTATTGCAACGGTGGCGTTGGGAGGTTTTGGAACATCCTCCGTACTCACCAGACATGAGTCCTTGTGACTTCCACTTGTTTCCGAAATTGAAGGAACCCCTCCGAGGCCGCCGATTTCTTGACGTGGCATCTCAGTCCGCGTAGTAGGGCGCTCCTTCACATCAACAGAGATCGCCTTGCCAATGGTCCCCAACGGATGCCCTACATTTGGCAAAAGGTCAGGGACTTTGCGGGTGACTACATTGAAGGAATTTAATACAATTGTGCTTGTGAGTTCAATAAATATTGTGTTCTATCAATGTTGACACTACTTTATTTACAGCCTTCGTATCATTTTATTTTATGCCTTCAAAGCTGACAAAGACTGTAATTTTTGCTTCGAATTCAAAGGTCGCGAGTTAAAATCTCACTTAGGGTGAGTTAACACGGGGGGGGGGCGTTATCCAGAGAAAACAAATGGCGAGTAACTTTAAGGTCTATTGGCCCGGGAATCATTTTCCCGATCTTACTCATCGTCCGTTATGACCTGCCGGGTAAAAGAACGTTAATGTACATAAAAGCACGGACATCAATTTCCTAATACCAGGAATAAAATGTTTAGAGCCTGCCGCGGTAGTCTGATGCCTGAGAGAGACCAAGAGATTGGGAGTTCAAAGCTCTCTTAGGCTGAGTAACCCGGACAAGGGAACCGATCTCATTCATTGTTTGTAACATCCAACCAGGTTAAACAAGTTACAAAAAAAAGTCTTTCTTTGGTTTTGCCTTTTGCTGCGTTTTCTTGGTATTCGTACTTTTTACTGAAAATAAGCAAGAAAGAGTTGCTCTGTGAACAAGCCGCAGTGTGACGACACTTTACCGCTGATATAACACGTTTAAAAAGTAAACGCCACCTTATTATTCATTGTGTATGTAGAAATCGCGATATTCTTGTAATGCATTAATTTTAAAACTGCAAGGGAAGTATGACTTTACAGTTGAAGGGAAATAAAAGTCATGTTTTATTGAACCTTAAACGCTAAATATATAAAGATACATTATTATAGATTTTTATGATGAGTAAAGTTGTTAAACATAATACACAGATAGATTTAAACGCCTCAAACAAAACACCGCACTTAACACACACGCTTAGATACAAACAATTACGAAAATACGTGTTGTGAAAAATACGCTATTTTGCCGCCATTGTGCAACTGCCAATGTTACACACGGAGCGAAACTCGCTAGATTGGCGAGTGCCTGGACTGCATGAAAATCAGCTTATTTTCTCACGCATTAACCCATAATTGTAGTTGCACTTCGCAAAGCACCACAAAGTTGCCAAAGCAAACGAAATGGCCACTCGCCTCTAACCAGACGACCTGGGTTCGATTCCAGGTGACCGCAACTGGGAATTGTGTATAAAAGCTGTGCAGGAGCGGGTTTTCTCCGGTTTCCCCCGCCGTTGCATTCCACCGGTGCTCCATCTTCATTGTATGTATCACCAGTGTGATCGCCAAATACAAAAGCGGGTGCTAAACACTATCTGAATATGAGCCGCGTGGACCTGAGAAATGTCTACCAGTATAAGACTTACAGGTTTTAAAAACCTCTTAATAAATACAAGACTACTGGGCAAGTGCAACCTAACGGATAGGTAGACGTTACATTCACACGACTTTCTCTGTCATGATGTTTATTTTTATAGATTTTACAACTTATTGTTACGAAAGCTTATTTTCCTAACTATGCGAAATAAGCCTTTACAATTAATACAGTTCCAGTTCAGTGTAGGCACAAGGCGGTTACACAAAATAGACCAGATATATGTTGCTAAATGCTACCTTTCAAATTCCTAGCTTTTTATGTAATATCGCAGGAAATCACATGTGTTCCATTTACATGGCTTTCTCTACATCGCTGTAACAAAGTATTGTTAAAAAGCATATTCTTCTATCTTGTTGCAATTGAGATAAACATTAGCAGAAATGGTCTTATTACTTGTTTCCTTGTAAGTAGAAGAAACATAACGGAATACACTAGGCTAAAATGAATGTCAAATCTCTTAAAGAATGGTTGGTCATGTGATTGAAATCCGTTTCTATGTACGTCCAGGAGTTTATAACCTTTCGTGTCAGAAAAATTAAAGTATTTTAAATCTGAAACAAATAACAAGATATATTTCAGATATGGTTCATTCCGCGAAAAAAACGTGACATAAATTGTGTGTTTTAAACGTGATGTACATTTTTTGTGTAGGAAGTTTCCGTGTAACTCTTACGGTTTAATAGTTACGCAAAATTCATTCAGAATAAAGAGGTCTTTAGAGGCTATTCCCAGAAAATTCAAGATATTTGCCATTTAAATGCCTTTAATATACGGTATTATAAACCAAATCGTTAGAGCCATGTTTGAGAAAATCAAAATTTTCGAAATGTTTTCCATGTAAAGGGTAGTTTGGGGTGGGGGGATTTTTCTCAAATGGGGTGGGGGGATTTTTCTCAAATGGGGTGGGGGGATTTTTCTCAAAATCTTCGTGTCGCATCAAGTTTGATGTTTTACTGACTTTTCGTTTTTGAGTTATCGTGTTCACAGGCGTGCACACGCACACCTTTTTATAAAAATCTGAGGTGTTCCATTCAAATGACATCTCTGCAACAAAGTATTGTTAAAAAGCTTATGCTATCTACTTCATGTTAATCGAGATACATATTAGCAGGTATGCTTTCTTGTAAACAGAAAGGAAACAAGGGAATACACTAGGCTAAAACGACATTAAAAGCTGGTTACCATGTGGATGATAAGCGTTTCTATGCAGGGCCAGGAGCTTACAACTTTTCGTGTGAGAAAAGTTTAACTATTTTGAATCTGGAACAAATAACAAGGGTTATCTCAGAAATGGTCAATTCCACGAAAAAACATATATGACATAAAGTGTGTGTTTTAACGTGATCTAAATTTTTGTGTAGTAAGTTTCTGCCTATCTCATACGGTTTACCAGTTACGCAAAATTCAGTAAAATTCATTCAGAATAAACAGGTTTTCAGATGCTATTCCCAGAATATCCAAGATATACATTTTGTTTGTCATATAGATATCTTTAATATACGGTATTTTAATCAAAATCATTGGAGCCATTTTTGAGAAAATTAAAATGTTCTAATTTTTTCCCACGTAAAGGGTAGTTTAAGGTGGAGAGATTTTTCTCAAAATCTTCGTGTCACATCCCCGAAAGATACTAAACTTGAATACCAAGTTTGCTATTTTATCAACGTTTTGTTTTTTAGTTATCGTGTTCACAGACACACAGACATAACACATACACACACACACACACACCTGCATGGGAGTTTTTTACTTTCTCTATACGTACTATGTAGATAGTGCATAGAGAAGGTATTGCACTCCACCCAAAAATTCGATACAGAGATATCACTGGAAATATATGTTTTAGGGTCCCCTGTATCAAAAAAAAAAAAAAAAAAGCATTTTCACAAAAATATCCGTGTGTGTGTCCGTGAACACCATAATTCAAAAACGAAAACTCGATAAAATACCAAAGTTGGTATTCAAGTTTAGTATCTTCCAGGGATGCGACACGAAGATTTTGAGAAAAATCCCCCTACCCCAAACTACCCTTTACATGGAACTTTTTTCGAAAATTTTGATTTTCTCAAAAATAGCTCTAATGATTTTGATTAAAATTTCGTTTATTAAGGATATTTACCTGACAAATAAAATGTATATCTTAAACTTTTCTGGGAATAGCCTCTGAAGACTACTTTATTCTGGATGAATTTTACGGAATTTTGCATAACTGCTAAATCGTAAGAGATGGACAAAAACTTGACACGCAAAAAATATAGAGCACCTTAAAACACACAATTTATGTTATATACATTTTTTTCGTGGACTTGATCCTTTTTGAGATATTCCTTATTATTGGTTACACCTTTATAAAACTTATACTTTGCTCACACAGGAATTTGCCAACTCATGTCCATACAAAGGAACTTCAGTCACATAGCAACCAGCTTTTGATTATCACTTTAACCTATGTTACTCCCTTATTTCGCTTCTACTTTCAAGGAAGCAAGTAATAAGGCTATTTCTGCTAATTTTTTCCCCATTAGCATGAAGTAAATAGAAGCATAAGATTTTTAATTATAATTTGTTGCAGATATGTAGAGAAACTCATGAGAATGGAACGTCAGATTTTTTACTTTCTCTATACGTACTATGTAGGTACATAGTGTGTAGAGGAAGTATTGTAATCCACCCAAAAATTCGATACCGAGATTTCACCGGAAATACATGTTTTAGGATCCCCTGAATCCAAAAAAAGCATTTTCAGAAAAAGGTCCGTGTGTATGTGAGTGTCTGTGGACAGCATAGCTAAAAAACGAAGATCGTTAAATACCAAACTTGGTATTTAGATTTGGTATCTTCCAAGGAAACGACACGAAGATTTTCAAGAAAATCCCCCCACCCCCAATTACCCTTTACATGGAAAAATCTTCGAAAATTTTGATTGTCTAAAAAATGGCTCTAACGATTTTTAATAAAATCCCGTACATTAAAGATATTTGCATAGCAAATAAAATGTATATCTTGAATTTTCTGGGAATAACCTCTGAAGAGCTCTTTATTCTGGATGAATTTTGCTAAATTTTGCTTAACTACTAAACGGCAAGAGATAGACAAAAACTTACTGCACAGAAAATGTTGATCTGATCAAAACACACAATTATGTCCTTTACATTTTTGTTGTGGAGGTAATCGTTTCCGAGATATTTCTTGTTTTTGGTTTCAGTTGTAACTTTTCTCAGACAGGCAGTGTCCGTTTTTCTTTTGTTCTACTACTGGCCAAGCAAGGAAGCGATTTGCAATGACAATCGAATAACGACAGGTTTTAAAATAATTGACTATCGGTATAGCTTAGTGTATTCCCTTTTCTTTTTACATGTAAGGAACTAAGTAGTAAGAACATTCTGCTAATGATTAGCAAGGTGCAGGAAGAAGAATAATGTTATGTAAGAAATTTGTAGAAGAGCTAGAGAATGTCATGTGAGTGTAACACATCAGATTTTTCTTTTAGTTGCTTTGTTTTTTTCCTGATGCCTTTTTATTTCAGAGATCTCAAAACTAATGTGGCTGTTTTGAATATAATAAAATACATATGTAGGTGACAGAAAATAATAAATATAAAAACCATGTCTTACCGAAAAGCCCATGAACCATTAAGCTTCTTCAGCAACATCTTTTCTTGCGTTATTTGAAGAAATCCGATCAATAGCACTTCGCTCGAATGAACTCGCACTTCATTTTTATTTTCCTCGCGAGATTTTTCATAGCGACTTTTATTCCGAGATTAGTTTCTTGAGGCGGCTATTCCACCAAGCTCGCTTCTTGTGGTTGTTCTGAAACTACTCGGTGCACATATCTACCAGAAAGAACTTTGAGATCAGCGGCGCCTGCCCGAGGTCAGTCGAACACTAAACCCTTTCATTCCGCACACTCATAAAGTTTTTATCGTGATCAATATGCGTGCGTCATTTACCCAACTTCTTTTACATCATATTTCTTCTTACTTTACGCATTGGAAAACACGATTAATCTCTTTTTGTCCACTTTGTAAATTTTCCAAAGAGAAGTAGCGATTTATATTTGCCATTTTGCAAGGACAAGGGCTCGCATCTTAGTATTTACTAACTTGTAAATAAATTCTTATCGTGGATGGCAGATTGTTAAAATGCGTAGGTATTGGTAAAATGTTTGTCATTTTATGCCATTTTTAACGTTGATATATTTTTTCTTTCGATTTTAAGCGATTATTTTGCAATTTTAGTGTTAATTTCTTGCATATACATACAATTTACATGGGTTTATATTAGGTATCAAAAGTTATCACTATTCAAGTCAGAAATCAGACAAATTTTGCAGGTCCTTTATTCGCATTTTCAGAAAAAGGATTCCGATATAATGGATAGAGTTGCTTGTTAGTGCAGTGTTAGGGTTCAGACCGTTTCTGCAGACAGTTCTTCTTGTGTGCTCTTCATTAGCAGAGTTTTGTAGAATCTGAGAACCCCAAATGCTACGGACCAGCTTCAAAACTAATAAATAAAATATAAGAGGCTTGAAAGATAAACAAGCAACAAATACATTTTAATTCATGTTCTAAATTATCTCAAGCAAATTTAAACACAAGACCTACTACATTATTCATATAGTAATCGTGGGATTGTGTTTGCGCAAGCTATAAAGGATAATAATTAGATAATAAATTCAGGTTTAGCCCTTTAGTCGTAATTATAAAAACGATTCTGTTTTACTTTCTCTACGCGTACTATGTGCACAGTGTTTAGAGAAGATATTGCATTCCACCCAAAAATTCGATACCGAGATTTCACCGGAAATATATGTTTTAGGGTCTCCTGTATCCAAAAAACTTATGTGTTCCATTCACATGACTTTCTCTACATCTCTGTAACAAATTAACAAATTATTGTTAAATGGCTTATGCTTCTATTTACTTCATGGTAATCAAGAAAAAATTAGCAGAAATAATCCTATTGCATGCTTCCTTGTAAGTATAACCGAAATAAGGGAGTACCATAGGTTAAAGTAATAGTTAAAAGTTGGTTGCTATGTCACTGAAGTTCCTTTGTTTGTATGGACACGAGTTGACAAATTCCTGTATCAGAAAAGTATAAGTTTTTCAAAGCTGAAACCAAAAACAAGGAATGTCTAAAAAACGATCAACTCCACGAAAAAATGTATATTACAAAAATTGTGTGTTTTAATGTACTCTACATTTTTTCTGTGGAAGTTTTGTCCATCTCTTACAGTTTAGCAGTAATGCAACATTTTGTAAAATTCATCCAGAATAAAGTAGTCTTCAGAGGCTATTCCCAGAAAATTCAATATACATTTTATTTGTAAGGTAAATGTAGTTAATATACGATATTTTAATCAAAATCGTTACAGCCATTTTTAAGAAAATCAAAATTTTCGAAAAAAGTTCCCTGTAAAGGGTAGTTGGGGTGGGGGATTTTCTTGAAAATCTTCGTGTCGCATCCTTGGAAGATATCAAACTTAAATACCAAGTTTGGTATTCAACGGTCTTTTCGTTTGTGAGCTATACTGTCCATGGACAAACACGGATCTTTTTCTGAAAATGCTTTTTTTACTTTCTCTATATGCACTATGTACATAGTGTATAGATAAGGTATTGCACTCCACCAAAAATTAGATACCGAGATTTCACCGGAAATACATGTTTTAAGGTCTCCTGTATCCAAAAAAAAGTATTTTCAGAAAAATGTCCGCGTGTGTGTGTGTGTGTGTGTGTGTGTCTGTGAACACGATAACTCAAAAACGAAAAGTCGGTAAAATACCAAACTTGGCATTTAAGTTTAGTATCTTCCAGGGATGCGACACGAAGATTTTGAGAAAAATCCCCCCACCCCAACCTACCCTTTACATGGAACGTTTTTCGAAAATTTTGATTTTCTAAAAAAATGGCGTTAACGATTTTGATTAAAATATCGTATATTAAAGATATTTGCCTGACAAATAATATGTATATTTTGAATTTTCTGGGAATAGCCTCTGAAGACTACTTTATTCTGGATGAATTTTGCATAACTGCTAAACCGTAAGAGAAGGACAAAAACTTAACCCACAAAAAATGTAGAGCACGTTAAAACACACAATTTATGTTATTTAAATTTTTTTCGTGGAGTTGATCGTTTTTGAGATATTCCTTTTTCTTGGTTTCAGCTTTGAAAAACTTATACTTTTCTCTTACAGGAATTTGTCAACTCCCGTCCATACAAACAAAGGAACATCAATCACATAGCAACCAGCTTTTGGCTTTCACTTTAACCTATGGTACTCCCTTATTTCGCTTCTTCTTACAATAAAGCAAGAAATAAGACTATTTCTGCTAATTTTTCTCGATTAGCATGAAATAAATAAAAGATAAGCTCATTAACAATAATTTACTACAGAAATATAGAGAGTCATGTGAATGGAACATATCAGATTTTTTTTTATTCAGTGGGACCCAAAACATGAACTTCCGGTGAAATCTCGGTATCGAATTTTTGGGTGCATTACAATACCTAAAAGATAACTCAAAAACGAAAAGACGGTAAAATACTACACTTGGTATTTAAGTTTAGTATCTTCCAGGGATACGACACGCAGATTTTGAGAGAAATACCCCTACCCCAATCTCGCCTTTATATGGAACTTTTTTCGAAATTTTTTATTTTCTTAAAAATGGTTCCAAGGATTTTGATTAAAATATCGTATATTAAAAATAAATAAAAAAATGAAATGCATATTTTGAATTTTCTGGGAATAGCCTCTGTAAACTACTTTATTCTGGATGAATTTTACAGAATTTTGCATAACTACTAAACCGTAAGAGATGGACAGGAACTTACCGCGCAAAAAATGTATTGTTACTGCTATTATTCAGCAATACAGTTGGGAACTGTGTGATTAAGTTCTTGTAGGGAGTGTGAGTTCCCACTGTACACTCTTTTCCTTAACAGAAAGAAATCTGGAGAGGTCAGATCAGGAGAGCTAGGAGGCCATACATTTTTTGATATTATTTAATTTCCAAAAATGTTCAACATCTCCAAGGACTCATTTGCAGTATGACAAGTGACACTATCTTATTGAAACTACCACGTTTATCCTCTTCCAATACAGCTACAAACTGCTACACAACATCCATATGGACGACACCATTGCCTGTTTTCTCTAAGCAAAAGGGCCCAACAATTCTTCTTCACGGTATAACACACCAAACGTCAACTTTTTTGTGATTGAAGTGTCACTTCATGGAAGACATTCAAATTTTCAGCTGCCCAAAATTTAGTGTTCAGGGAGTTAATGTAACCATTTAAGTGGAATCATGCCTTATCAGTAAAGAAAATCATCGAAAATGGCTACATGTGAAATTATGGAACCGTTGGCAGTAATGATACGTTTCCCTAGATCAGCTCCTGGATGGCTTTTACATGATATGGATGCAGTTTGGCTAGGTTAGGTGCTTTGAGTGTGAATAAAATTGATGATTCAATTTGTTGCACCAAATGCCTTACCGATTTTCATGACAATGTAAAATTTTCTGCTTAACATCATGAACGAAATCTTGTGTAACTTACCTTGGGTCTTATCCCGTTATAACTCTTGTACCAGATATATAACTAACTCTCTGTACACTATGGTAATAAAGAAGACATTTGTCTTCGAGTTATGCGTCTTCTTTTCAAATTATTAACAATTACATATAATGTAATATTTTTAACAATTACTTAATAGTAGTAGCGCATGCGCAAAAGCTCCATAAAACGCGCGCATTCCAATATGTGCTTCAGTACGTGAGGTTTATGTTAAAACCTGATGACCTGCGTTAATGACCATCCAATGCAGAACAAAACAATCCCTGTCACAGTCATTGTTCGCTGCCTATTACACTCCATCAGTTGCACTTGTTGGCAGTGAAAATACGCTCACATCTTGCTTTCCAGGCGGGTGTTGGGAAACGAGGAAAACCATATTGAGATTAGGCAGTCAAGGATTGCCACTGCCGTGGGAAATATATTGTTATCTTTCTACTTCAAAGCAAATACACAACAACCCTGTTTCGTGCTTACAGGAGTAGCGCCGTAATACACGTTAAGAAGCATTCAATTAGCAATGAATCTTGTGATGTTCGTTTAGTGCTCATCTCATCAGGAATTTTGAACATCTCACAGCTTGCGAGGTACACGTTATGGTCCTGCAGCATCGAATATTGCATTTTTAACATCTCGGGATTTCGGAAAAATGTGTATAATGAATAAAATTACGACGGCAGTTAAATAAGTACCCGTGTTTCCAAATAGATGCTGTTGCTAAGGCAAGTTGGTGTTACCACCGTGTACTGTCAGATTTTACACCTCACTAAACAAATTTGGTACTGATTCACACGTTGGTTTCGATATGACAGACATTTCAGTTAGACGAACGTTTTTTCCGCAAAATGGAAACAGTACAATGTGGTTCAGTGAATGTGTTTTTCTCATGGAAAGCTTACGAGGAGATGAAAGAAAAATTGGATGCAAAACGTAAAGCTATATAACAATTAGATATTGGTTCAACGACCTTAAAGTGAGCAACACGTCCAGCAAAACGGCACATCATTGAAAAAGTCCACGATATGATTCTCGCTCATCGCTTGTCTTACTTGTAAACAGAGACATCTACGCTCGAGAACGGCAACTCATATTTCGCATGAAAAGTTGTTGGCTGCGATTAGTCACGGTGAACAGGAAGCTGTGATATTTAAGCGAATAACATTTTGTGCCCAGTCGTCACCGTCGATGAGACCTGGATTAGTTATTACACTCCAGAAGCCAAGCAAAGATCAAAGCACAAGGTTGCTTTAGATAAATGTACTCCAAAGAAAGAAAAACTGAACCCATCAGTCAGAAAAATGATAGCAACGCCTTTTTTTCAATGCTAAGGGTGTCATTCTCATTTATTTCTTTTAAAAAATATATATTATTGGACAATATTAGGCTGAGTTATTTCTCCGATTTGACAAAGACACATTATCATTTGGCGAAGAATAAAGTGCTGTTTCATATATGCGTTTTGAATCTCTGCCGCTCTCTTGTTACCAAACATGAAGAAATGGTTTGCTGCAACAAAATTACATCAATTGAGACACAAGGTATTTAGCAGAGCTTGGCAATATCCTATTTTTGTTTTAGCAAATGTATAACTACATTTGAAAATAATGACGTCTTCGTTTTCAACAAGAGTGCTATTGAGCCGCCCGCGTATTGAATTCCAGCCAAAAATCGATATCGAGGTTTCACCTGAAATATATTTACAAAGAGGCTCGTGCGCGTGCGCAAGTCCGTCAACAGAACAAGTGAAAGATCGGTTAAATATCAAACTTGATATATAAGCTCAAAGTTTTTCCACAAATGCGCCTGGAAGATATTCAAGAAAATCCCGCTATCACAAACCATTATACGCAGAACATTTTTCGAAAATGTTTCGAAATGCTTCGAAAACGGCTCTAACGATGTGAATAAAAATGTCATATTCTTAAACACTTTTGTGACAAATTAAATGTATATTTTCAATGTTGTGGGAATGTCGTCTAAGGTCCTCTTCATTCTGGTTTTCTTTTTCATAACTGGTAAACAAAACCCGCTAAAACACAATTTAGGTAAAATAGATACGTATTTTTGGGGGATTAATAATTTCCGAAATATTCCTTATTTTTTTGGTTTTAGTTTATCATACTTACACTTTTATTTGTTTATATTTCTACTCGTGAATCAAAGAGAGCAGCACTTGAAAACACAGAATAGCGCTCTAACCTTGTGCATCCCTCTTTATCTACAAGAAAACGTGTATATACAGGATACAGAAAAGTAATCTTAAATGTAAGACGTCAGCAAATGGTTGCCGATCAGAACATAAATCTCGTATTCACAGAGATGCCACCAGTTTTATTGTCGATATGCAACAAATTGTAAAACAGAAGAGCAAAGTAGGCCGGGAATAATACAATATCAAGATGAGCTACTAATTAATTAGCTTCCCCATAAAAAGCTATCATTGGGGAGTGTTATGGTAAGTTTCTCATGACCAAAAGCCAGATTTGACAAAACAAATATATGTGCTATCAAGGCAATGGTAGACATTGCACAAGAAGCGGATAATGGTTTCCTGCCACCCTATTGCCCTGCCTTTACTCCATCGGGTTTCAATCTTTTTCGTCTGAACTGAGAAATTTCCAAGTGGATCTAAACACCCATTTATATCGACGCTGACCTGCAGCATTGATGACGAAGTGCAATAATACTTGTAAACAGAGACTTATCTACGCTGAAAATAAAGAGCAAATTAAAAAAGTCGGTGGCATTATTTTATGGTATTCAACCGAGAAGTTTTAAAATTACCCTAATATTTATACAAGAATGATGTATTAATTAGTCAGTCAAATAAACTTGCCCTGATGCATAGAAATGCCATTCCCAGGACGAAGTTATTGCTCCACAACTGAAGTGAGGGTCAAACCTCTTGAAGTTTCGTGAGAGGCAATACGTTGCGACCGCACGGTTGCCAAGCTTCCTTCGCTTCGTCAGAACGTTACGCGTTTGTTATAAATGTAATCTCAATGTTCATTTAAAGTTATAAAAAAAACAAGAATAGAAATGTAATATACAAATAGAGAAAGCAAATCTATACCTTTCTATGCGTCCTTTGTTATTCAAGTGGCACAGCTATCGGCGTATCATCATCCTCGATATCACTGCAGTCATCAAACTGTCTTCAGAATCGCTGTCGTCTTTTAGGTTAATGATAATGGGTTCTAAAATGCCTTGGCGTCCTATTTCTTTTTGGAAATCCTCCTCTTGTAGTTTTTCGCAATGCTTTACACAAGCAACCCAGTCTTCTCGTGGTACTTGATTAACTAATTGTTCGACGTCCGCAATTTTGAAAGAATTTTTTTTTTTTAGCGACTTCGCTTTTGACTTGAGCCCATATAAGCTCTATGGGGTTATACTTACAGTGATAAGCGGGGAGTCTTATAACCTGATGTCCCATTACATTAGCCAGTAGATCCAGTTAAAAAATTGTCTCACTACTTTTGAAAGGCTGCACCCTTTCTAAAAGCTGGGTTTTGTTTCTAAAGAGAAAACACAACGGCTTTTTCTTCTAAACACTTAACTATATCGCCTTTTCTGGAGGAAATTTTAGGAATTTTGTTTACAGTAACAGAATATTATCCATAATAATTATACTACCTTCCTCTAGATAATTTAAAAATCTGTTTAAGAACCACTCCCGATATGAATCGGATTACATCTCCTCGTGATAGTCACTTTTTTTTTTTTCGATCTAAACACCCATTTACTTTATGAAAGAAAACCTGTATGAGCGGATCCTACGTGACAAACTATAGGTCTACTTCCTACTGGAACTTTTAGACCTCCATTTCTAGATGAGTCGTGCCAAAGATACCTCTGTGTATGATTCTGGTTTACCCATGTTTTGTGTCGTGTGTCACCTGATATCATGGATGATGCGCAGAAACTTCAGTCTCGCAGCAACAATGTTCCTTCGTTCCATTAGAAACTGTCGCCCATCAAGCGTTTTCCTATATTTAAATCCTAAACGTTTCAGAAGCCTCCTAGTGGAAGTAACAGAACCTGCATAACCTATTTTCCCCTCAAGCACATCGTCATTTTCTTTGCTGTCGGAAATTCTCCTTTATCATAAGATTCAAAAACACTACGCCCTACATCCTTTTTAAAATCGTCCAGGTTTGTCACTATCTTAGGTATATGTATGTGCTTCCTGTGCGATGTAAACAATGTCGGAGATCCCTCTGCGTGCGCCGTTTTCGCGCACACACACACACACACGCACACACACGATGCAGTTGCATTTAATGCGCACGCCGCTGCCGTAAGTTCTTGACATTTGGTAAAGTTGAGATTTTTGTGGCTTTCTTCGTTTGCATAATTCAAGAAATTATATACACTGAACACAACAGCCCTGACCTTACTGCTGTATCCACTGGTACACGTACTTGGCTTACTAAGCAACATTTTCTTGAAAGAGTCAATTTTATGAACACTAGTACTGTACGAACTGAATACACCGCAATTTAATTCTCAACTGAGGCATTTACCTTCCAGTTCCAGCACGCACGCATCAACAGTGTTTACTGTTTATGCATTATCAATGTTTTAACCTTGAGCTATCGCATCAGGTCTCGCATCTTCCATCGTTTATACTTCCTCGACAATGTGATGCCAGTTGCTGAATCTTAGCAAAGTTCTCAGTTGTCTTATTGTTAGTGCATTCCAAGTAACGAGCTTTTGAATGTAAAAAGTATAGTATGTGCCTACCTATGTACTTGGTTCTAGGACACTGCATTGTGCAGAAATAAGGGTAATAACTATTAAAATGCGCTCAACATTGGTTTTCCAAATGGAATTTTCTTGAAACAAAACAATACTTTATGTTTAGAGCTGCCTCAGAGGGCTTTTTAAAAATGTTCAGGACGAGATCGTATGTTCATAGAAAACCTCGCCGAATAATTATTTCTAAATTTCTTTAGAACATTCAGAATTTCACATTATTAGGTGATAATTATGTCTATTACAATGTATAAAATTACTACAACAGCAATGGAGAGCCTAACGTTTAAGTAATCGTCTCCACTTAAATATTACGAAAGGTAGCTATAAATTAGTGATTTAAAATACCAACCACTGGGTATAAAAATATGATTCTTTTTCGTACTTGTTCAGGAAAATATCCCCTTTTATCCTAGCTACCTATTACTTTTCTGAAATATGAAATATACCTGCGCGCATGTCATATTGTAATTATAGTTTTACCAGCGGCAAGGTGTACTGTCCATATGAAGCAACACTACGTCGTTGCTATTGGTTATTGCCGTATTAGTAGGCACGCCTCAAACGTCATGAGGTTTGGCTCGCACTGTAGCCCAGTTCGTTCTGGCTGGGCCATTGATCTTTTGCAACAAAAAGTGTCCAACATTCTGGCAATACTAACCACGGTTTATTATTATCATTATTATTCGTGCTCGTTTTGGTGTTATTATTATTAGTATTATTATAATCACTATTATTACTAGTATTATTACTATTATTATTACTGTTATTACCACTATCATCATTATTATTATCATCACCATTATTATTATTATTATTATTATTATTATTATTATTATTATTATTATTATTATTTTAACTTACATGGTCGTCATTTATAAAAAATCTGATGTGTTCCATTCACATGACTTTCTCTACTTCTGTGTAACAAATTATTGTTAATAAGCTTATTCTTCTATTTACTTCATGCTAGTCGAGAAAACATTAGCAGAAATAGTCTTATTACTTGCTTCCTTGTAAGTAGAAGCGAAACCAAAAAACAAGGAATATCTCAAAAATGATCAACTCCTAGAAAAAAGATTATATAACATAAATTGTGTGCTTTAATGTGCTCTACATTTGTCGTGTGGTAAGTTTTTGTCCATTTCTTACGGTTTAGCAGTTATGCAAAATTCTCCAGAATAAAGTAGTCTTCAGAGGCTATTCCCAGAAAATTCAAGATACACATATTATTCGTCAGGTAAATATCTTTAATATACGATATTTTAATCAAAATCGTTAGTCATTTTTGAGAAAATCAAAATTTTCGAAATAAGTTCCATGTAAAGGGTAGTTGGGGGTAGAGGGGTTTTCTTGAAAATCTTCATGTCGCACCCTTGAAAGATACCAAACTTAAATACCAAGTTTGGTATTTAACAGTCTTTTCGTTTTTGAGCTATGCTGTCCACAGACACACACACACGGACCTTTTTGTATAAATTTGATGTGTTCCATTCATATGACTTTCTCTACTTCTGTATAAAAATTATTGTTAAGCTTATTCTTCTATTTACTTCATCTAATCGAGAAAAAATTAGCAGAAATAGTCTCATTACTTGCTTCCTTGCAAGTAGAAGCGAAACATGGGAGTATCATAGGTTAAAGTGAAGTCAAAAGCTGGTTACTAGGTGACTGAAGTTCCTTTGTTTGAATGGACACGAGTTGAAAAATTCCTGCATGAGAAAATTACAAGTTTTTTTTAAGCCTGAAACCAAAAACAAAAGGATGTCTCAAAAACGATCAACTCCTCGAAAAAAATGTACATAACATAAATTGTGTATTTTAATGTGCTCTACATGTTTTGTGTGTTAAGTTGTTGTCCATTTCTTACAGTTTAGCAGTTATGCAAAATTTCGTAAAATTCATCCAGAATAAAGTAGTCTTCAGAGGCTATTCCCAGAAAATTCAAGATATACATATTATTTGTCAGGTAAATATCTTTAATATACAATATTTTAATCAAAATCTTTTGAGCCATTTTTGAGAAAATCAAACTTTTCGAAAAAAGTTCCATGTAAACGGTAGTTGGTGGTGGGGGGATTTTCTTGAAAATCTTCGGGTCACATCCTTAGAAGATACCAAATTAAATACCAAGTTTGGTATTTAACGGTCTTTCCGTTTTTGAGCATTGCTGTCCACAGACACACACACACACGCGCGCGCACACACAGAAACACACACACACACACACAGAGACCTTTTTCTAAAAGTGCTTCTTTTGGAATCAGGGGGACCCAAAACATGTATTTTCGGTGAAATCTTGGTATCGAATTTTTGGGTGTATTACAATACCTTCTCTATACGCTCTGTATATATTACATGTAGAGAAAGTAAAAAGCATAAATAAAACTATCTTTAAATACATTATATTAATTTTATATCAGCTTGATTAGGCTTCTTTAAGATTTTTCTCTTAATCATTAAATGCAGTTTTTTTAATTTGAGATATTTGTGTAGCTCTCTCTCTGCCCACAAATTAATTGTTCATTTCACAGCTCCGTACACACATAAAGACAAGGAGCACCAACATTATGCTAGACTTTATTTCTACAATAAAAACCCATTTTTCCAACTTTAACACAAAACTTACAATTGCTCTCTCCCTCCTCTACTTTTTATTTCTTTACACATACTACTTACACAGTAGGTAGAGAAGGTATTGTATTCAACTCAAAATTGATGTCAAGGTTTCAAAGGAAGTTTATTTTTTGAGGTCCCCTGAATAAAAGAAAAAGCATTTTTAGCAAGAGGTACATGTGTGCATCAGTGAACAGCATAACCTACTTGGTATTAAACTCAGCATCTTTGAAGTACTGACACAAAGATTTTCAAGAAAACCCTTGTATACCAAACTAACCCTTACAAGCAGTTATTTTTTAAAATTGTGATTTTATAAACAATGGTTGTAACAATTTTGATTAAAATACTAAATGTTTGAGATATTTTCATCACAGATAAAATGTATTACTTGGATTTCCGAAGCCCTCTTTATTCGGGACGACTTCTATATAAGTGGTCTACTTTAAGACATGGAAACTTACTCGACCAAAAATGTAGATCTCGTTAAAATACAAAATTTATGGTAAATACAATCTTTTCTGGGGTTAACCATTCATGATATATTCCTTATTATTAGTTTCAATTTTGAAATGTAAGCTTTTCTCAAATGGGAAGTAATTATTTGTTTTTCTTTCTCTTTTTATTCCTGATAATATGTCTAGTGGTCAGCTTTTAAAAGATTTGACTAGCTCCAGCATTGTGAATTCCCTTGTACCTGCAAGGAAGTAAGTGTTAACCTTTATCTTGATTAGAAGAATAACTATTGTACAGAGAACACTTCACATATTTTAATACAACGTAGTTATACGCAACATTGATCATTGTGTTTCACATTTTAAGTACATTTCCTTTACACACAAGTTACATTTGTTTGGAGAAACTTCTTCAGTATCGCAGGTGTATAGGTGGACCAAGAGATACTCAAGCACATTCAAATATATTTCTTTTAAAACTTTAAACAAAAGATACATTTCTGACTTCCAGCTGCAACAGGAGTGTCAAAGTCAATAGTTGTCCAGAGTGTTGACCACATTGTGTAAATTTTTAAACACACCTTCTGAAAATTACTATTATAAAATTATAAATGCTCATTTATAACATAAAATAGTTGACCTGATATCACAGGGACATGCATTTCAATGACGTCACAGGTATAAGTAATACTTTCCACTTTATTTTCGTTGTGTTGGGCATCTCAATTGTCATTGCTTACCTCATCTCTGCTTTAGAAAAGGAAAATTACACAAGGACAAATGTTTTACAATATATTGGCTTAAATAAAATACTGTCCCACAAATACTTTACATTTTATCAGGTCATATACACTTGGAAGGCTCTTGGCTCTTAGCTCAACTTCACTATGCTACCTGCATCTTTGCCGTTCTGAAGCTACTGTACTCTTGAGTAACTTTCTCCTGCAAATGAAAGAGAAGTTGAAGTATATAATTACTTGCTGCCAGTTGCTACACTGGATTACTACAAATAAAGCTAGTCATCACACACATACAACTTGCTACATTGGTGCACCAAAATTAAATTATTCTTTCTATGCTGCTGTTAGAAACTTTCACTATAGCACAGCAGTTTAGAGGCTGTTTGTTTTAACAGATCCTAAATATGCTAAGGTATATCTAAGTATCAAAAAATCATATAGTATATAATGAGCATGAAGTATAAAATGTTTCACTTCTGCACATGCTGTAGGATATAATGCAATCTATAGGAAAATATCTACATTTTTACTAAAAGTATTCCATAGCACAGATGAGAATTATCACATCATTTCAATCATCAACAAGCAGATTTGCACTCAACAGCTAATAACAAAGAACTTGCGACATGTTATACATAGAGGGGAAAGACTGGCGTTAGTGCTCAAGTCTGGAGCCGGTCCCCATGGCCACGCTCGCTAAAGCGTATCGCTTTGGTGCTTCGTGGGAGGGGATCGTGGGTTCGAGTCCCGCCTTGGGCATGGGTGTTATATGTTTGTGCAATGTGTATATGTTTGTAAAAGAAAGAGTAAAACCAGTAAACCAGTAAAACCTACGGGGGGAAATGTAAATAGGGATACAGTACCGGAGTCCTGATCAGACTCCGTTACTGTTTTTTAAAAAAAAAAGTCTGGAGGAGACAACCTGAACCCACGCCATGAGTACTGTCAGCAAGTTTGGTTATGTAGATGCAAGCGCTCGTATTAAGTGAACGTTGTTTTTTGTTCTTTTCCGTGTGGCTGATGTAAGGTAAACAGCAAATATAATAAATACAGATACTAATAAGCTATATCTAGTGTATAGAGTGTGTTTCTAGACTGACTAATTAGTCACACATGTACATCGTAGGTTAGCTATATCTCGCTCCGGATAGCATATCTTCATCAGCATCACTTTGCCCACACGTCCCCTTATTAAATTATATCTTGCTCTTACGTGTATCTTCTTCTTCTTCTTTTTTTTTGTGGTTTAACGTCCTTTAACCTGGTTTGGTCATATCGGATGATGAATGAAATTGGTGAAATGATAATCAAATGATCTCGGGGTCCATGGAGCTTAAAGTTACTCGACATTCGTCTTCTCAGGATAAGGGAAAACACCGAGAAAAAAAAAAAAAACTTTATCCGGGTAACCCTCACCCTTAGCGAGATTCGAACTCATAACCTTTTGAATGTGAGGCAGACACGCTACCACCACACTACCCAGGCGGGCACATCTTCCTTTTATTTGATATTACTTTCTCTACACATACTATGTACATAGTATACAGAGAAAGTATTTTACTCCACCCAAAATTCGATACAGAGATTTCACCAGAAATATATCTTTTAGGGTCCCCTGTATAAAAAAAAAAAAAAAGCATTTTCCCAAAAAGGTCCGTGTGTGAGTGTGTGTCTCTAAACACGATAACTCAAAAACGAAAAGTCGGTAAAACACTTGGTATTTAAATTAAGTATCTTCCAGGGATGCAACACAGAGATTTTGAGAAAAATCCCCCCCACCCCAAACTACCCTTTACATGGAACTTTTTTCGAAAACTTGGATTTTCTTAAAAATGGCTCTAATGATTTTGATTAAAATATTGTATATTAAAGATATTTACCTGACAAATAAAATGTATATCTTCAATGTTCTGGGAATAGCTTCCTAAAATTACTTTATTCTGGATGAAATTTAGGGAATGTTGAATAACTACTAAACCGTAAGGCTTAGATAAAAACTTTCTACACAAAAATGTAAAGCATGTTAAAACACGACATTCATGTTAAATACATTTTTTTCGTGGAGTTGATCGTTTTTTAGATATTCCTTGTTTTTTTGTTTCAGCTATAAAAAACTTACTTTTCTCATTCAGGAGGCCCCTAAATGTTTAAAACAGACCAGTAACTACAATGCGGCTCTAATGACGAAATAACAAAAGAGCCCACGTATAGAAGTAATGCCAAGTGGTTGAACCACCGTATAAGTACTAATAATTAAGAGGTCAAAGCAATCGGAAGAAAAGTGTAGTGTTTTAGATTTTCACAGATGCATGCCTTAAAAGTCAATTACTAATTTCTGTAAAATAGTCGTAGTGCTCATAAAATAATGGAATACTAAATTCTTAACATATTGTAAGTTACAGTAAATATCGAAATACTAATAAATATGCCTAATAAAACTTTACTGAACTTCCGTTTGCACGTGATTCCATCAGTCTTCTTGTATTCATCCCTTTTGATATTCAAAAACACATTCTAACAGCTTCACTGTTTGTTTGTTTGTTTTTTTTGTTGCTTTTTTTTCTTGTAATGAATAGTTTTCCTTTCGCTTTCTTCTCTGTTTCCTCCATTTTGATCGGCGGGAAATTAATTTTACGGCAGCGCTTTCATAGTCTTGTGGGTAAACACTGAAATAGGTAGAGATGGACTGAAATGAAATGAAGCCCCAAGTCGAGACTGTCGATTCCATCGACTGCGAACCCTTGTGTCGACTCTCTCGCGAAGTCTTGCTTTCGCTCTGACGTCATACAACGCACAGCCCCGCTCTAAACAAATGCAGTACCTCAGTCAACGTAAACTTGGTCATGTCGCGCAAACGATATACGACCAAGGACCATTTCCAGATACCTGACCTAGCTGTACGTCCGTTAACTGAGCAGCTCATACAGCATGGTAATTGAACGAAATGGTTGAAAATTGAATAATGCTCAAAATAGACCTGTAGGCTTTGGAGCTTAAGAGTTAGGTATCTGACTTTCTTCGTCTCAGGATAAGGCAACATCCTGAGAAAGCACATACCCAGTTAAATCACCTAACTGAGATTCGAACCCGGGGTCTCTTGAGGTCTATGTACCTTTCAATGTATGTATGTATGTATGTATGTATGTATGTATGTATGTATGTATGTATGTATGTATGTATGTATGTATGTATGTATGTATGTATGTATGTATGTATGTATGTATGTATGTATGTATGTATGTATGTATGTATGTATGTATGTATGTATGTATGTATGTATGTATGTATGTATGTATGTATGTATGTATGTATGTATGTATGTATGTATGTATGTATGTATGTATGTATGTATGTATGTATGTATGTATGTATGTATGTATGTATGTATGTATGTATGTATGTATGTATGTATGTATGTATGTATGTATGTATGTATGTATGTATGTATGTATGTATGTATGTATGTATGTATGTATGTATGTATGTATGTATGTATGTATGTATGTATGTATGTATGTATGTATGTATGTATGTATGTATGTATGTATGTATGTATGTATGTATGTATGTATGTATGTATGTATGTATGTATGTATGTATGTATGTATGTATGTATGTATGTATGTATGTATGTATGTATGTATGTATGTATGTATGTATGTATGTATGTATGTATGTATGTATGTATGTATGTATGTATGTATGTATGTATGTATGTATGTATGTATGTATGTATGTATGTATGTATGTATGTATGTATGTATGTATGTATGTATGTATGTATGTATGTATGTATGTATGTATGTATGTATGTATGTATGTATGTATGTATGTATGTATGTATGTATGTATGTATGTATGTATGTATGTATGTATGTATGTATGTATGTATGTATGTATGTATGTATGTATGTATGTACAGCATAGCTCAAAAACGAAAAACCCCTTAAATACCAAACTTGGTATTTATGTTTAGTATCTTCCAAGGATGCGTCACGAAGATTTTCGGGAAACTCCACCCCAAACTACCTTTACATGGAACACTTTTTGAAAATGTTTTTTTCTCAAAAATGGCACAATGACATTGATTAAAAAATGTATACTAAATGTATTTAGATCACATAGAAGATGTATATCTTCAATTTCTGAGAATAACCTCTGAAGACTCTTTATTCTGGATGAATTTTGTATAATTAGTAAACCGTAAGATATAGACAAACATTTACAACATTAAAACACATAGTTTGTCACAAACGTTTTAGTTCGCCCTTTTAGTGATATTCCTTGTTATTGGTTTCAAATATTAAACTATATAACTCTATTCAAACGGAAAGTCATATTTCGTTTCACCTCTCTTGTTTCACTGCTGCCCATGTAAAACGAACCGAACTTGTTTAATATAGTTTTTAAAAGATTTATCGCTTTAGCCTAATGTATTCCCTTATTTCCCTTCTACTTACAAGGAATTTAGTCATAAGACAATTTCTATTATCATGAAGTAGATGCAAGAATATTTTATAAGTGGAACATCTACAGAAAGTCATGTGAATGGAGCACATCAGAATGTTTTTCTATTCAGGGAGTCTTTACAATAAAAAACAAAAAGTTATATCATAAGAAACCCAGTAAAGCCATTTGTTTAATTATTTCAAGTTTACAGCTGTAAAGTCATATCTGCAGGATTTCTCTTTGGAACAATCTACTTATCGGCAATGGTCTTACCTCGTATATGTTATAGTTGGTTTCTGTTTCTCTTTTAATTTTATTCATTAGATTACACCACTCCCATCAATATTTCTACACTATGGGGAGGATAGGGAATAATATCGGCTAGAGAAAATGTCCCAACCCCAGTCGGGAATTGAACCCGGGACACTTCGCAAAGCAGGAAAGTAACTCTTGTTAAAGGTTTATTACATTATCACCTACCTATTACTAATAATTACTCAAATGTTATATATGTATATTTATATATTCAAAAATAATATCGTGCATATATCATTAAGATATATTTGCATTCAACTGGTGCATTTGATTCAAACAGTTTTCTTGAACTCGGTGCGACCGCATTAATAGCGACGTAACAATGAAAGGGTAACAAGGAAAGGAAACTACTATAGCATCTAATTTTTCTTCCGGTATGCAGATACTTTACACCTTTTTCATAGCAGTAATGACTTAACGAACATTTCATTACTCTATTCATTAATATATTACTTAATATGTAAAACAATGTATAATATACTTTTTAAGGACTACGTTTAAATTATTTTCTTGATTTCAGAAGCAGCCCAAAAATTCGCAAATCACCTCAATTCAAAATCGGTCGGAAAATCCATCTTTTAGTAGCCCAAACTGCGACTTTTCACCCAATCTGGCAACACTGATTGAAAATGCTACAGGAAGGAAACAAATGAATGGTGCGGTGCCTACATTGAAAACTGAAATTTACGATATTTGGCACAAATTATGCCAACGCAACAAAAATGTGAGTAGATCTTGAAACTCGTTGCTAGTACAGGAAAAAAATGTTTATTTTTTACATTGGTAATCTGCAGCTTTTATCTGGCGATGTAATATACAGGTGGCCTTACGAACTAACAGGGACAAGCTCCGCTAGCTCAATCCCAGCACAAACCAAATATTATAAACCTGATGACAAATGGACCAAATCCAATGAGGAAAACTCTTTTCCTATTTGAAGCAGCACTGCCCCACTTTATGGGGCGGTTCCAGGATGATGCTACGATGAGCTCGGCTTCTGGACAAGGCTGATGCTTTGAACTTCTGGATTCCCTCGTTGTTACTGTTTAGCACCACCTAACGGTTCCAACCCCACACCCCAGACTAACTATTATTAATTTCAGCATGGCTCTCACTGTTTTGGGTGTTTAAAGATATATGATCTCAGGGTTGAGAGAGAAACAACGATTCCGGCAGTTGTGGAGAAGTCGTGAATAAACACTAAGTAAAATACAGAAAGACTGACTTTGATCAACTATAGTTTACTACTATTGAGTAAAATGAGGATGAACACTTGGTTACGTGTTAAATCTTTCACTGGTTACTGCCACGTCCCCATAATACAACGCGGAATAATCTAATGCAAATTTGAACTCCTAATTCCCCACTGCACGCGCGGTTGCTCTCGTGAGCTTAGCGCCGACTTCTTTAAACACTTCTAGTCGCGTTGCTGTCCTAAATCAGAGTGAATGAGCTTAATCCAGCAATACAACTGAACCTCCGCTAACTCCCACTACTTGATTACAAGGCTGCGTGACGTAGCAGTATCCCATTGGTCACATACGCACCAGCCATGCCTGGCCTTTCGCCAGTTTGTTGAGCGAGCGGCCTACGTGACCCGCGTGCCAACTCACACTCCTACGTCTCGCTTCACTAAAATTCAAAATAGCTGGTTTCGCCGAAATATAACCACGTGAAAGTCTTTAACGGACTCAAGCTTCTTCTAATGGTCAAACACGCTTAAACACGAATTTACAATATGGGAGCCGTTGAACATTTACAGCACATGAAATAGAATTGAATATTTTCCATAATACTTAGTTACAATGGTTATCATTTCCCTTTGCCAAATTCAATGCACAATTTACTATCTAAGAATCTGAAAATGCTATTAAAATGAGTAATATATATGATATTAAAAATATTAACTAATATTATTAGCAAATAATTAATATTGAACAATTTTCATAGATATGGAATTTCAGTCTCAACTGTCAACATGTCTACGCTAGATCCTGAAGATACCTTCTTGTTAAAGGTGTTACGGTAATGCAATGCATACTCTCTTACCGGTTTCCCAACTCTACCGCTTTCAACAGTGGTTAATGCATAAAGGTTATGAAATAAAACTCATGCTCAACTTGAAAAACGGAAGAGAAAAACTAGATGTTTAGTTTCCATTAACAATAATCATGTTCTCACTCATATTTGCATTGTTAAGGCTAACACTGCGCACCGGGTAAATATGGCACCTTGCGTGCGTGAGTCTGGGCTGCGATAGACACGGAACTTTGTCCCTTCACATTTATCGTTTGATTTCATACCAATTATTTTAAAAATTAATCCCACCAATCTGGCTACTCTACTATAATTTAATGATGCCAGAAATTCTCCAAGCTGTTTCACAGCTACAGAGATGGGATGGAAAATAACACCGCTGGACAAAAGTTCCGCATCGGAATTAACAATGCAACTAACTGAATTGCAGTATTTCAAGTTGACATTACCCTCACGATCTACAATTAGCTTATTTTTATAGGAAATAGGACACTTTACTTCCAATACCCTAACAGTGTTTCCATGATAATTGGCGACAATACCATCTGGACTACCACAATTTATGAACAGTTAAACCACAGCGAACAATTTTAGCACTGTGTGTTTCTTTATAACACTGAAAGGCCTCTGATTCCGTCTGTTTTCGATAGTTTATGATTTTTAAGCCAACTCCAACAATATGTGGATCTGTCAAGAAGGAACTACCCAGGCCACGAAACTTCTCTTCTAACTTTAATTTTATGTGCTTTGCTACTCGCCGAAATGCGACACTTGAAACCAACCTGGACATTGTGCCTGTCTGCAAGTAGTTACAGAAATTTCAAGTGCTCTATCATCGTTAATACACACGCTACTTTCGAAATATGACTGTTCCCTCTCACCTAAAGGTCTGAAAACAAATGTCGCTATCACACAATCTGAATCAGGCCTTTTAAGAAATGCCATTGTTACATTCACACGTTCTTCTGATAACAATGAATTATCCATGAGTCTAGCAAATAATTAATTACATTTTTGCATTCACGCTCCACTTCAGTTCTATTTTCAGCTTCTAACATTCGAAGTAAAGGAACTTGAATGTTTATTAAGTCATCTAACTTTAAAGCAGAAGCTGACACGGTGTATTTTAAAGTTTTAGCAGGAAATAGATCTGATTTTTTTTCCTTTCGCATATTTTTCCTTTGTAGCCCTCGTGGAACTTGGTCTTCACCAGGATTGTGGTATACTTGTCTTGGAGGAAGTGCTTTCATTGTTTATATAGTACAGAACCGCAGCTACATGTTTACAAGATTCTGCAAGGGCAAGGGCACCAACTCCTTAAGACATACCGTTCAGCATCAATCTAAGAAAAATCATATAATACTCAAATTAGGGCAATCATTTAACGGGGAAAGAAACAATAGTTATTAAAGATTAGGTGCTGCAATATACACCGAGAAATTTAATGAGCTTACCTCAAGTGATATTTTGTAAGGCGGTAGGGTAACTGAGGTTTCCAATAGGTTTTCTAGAGTGGGCACGCAGCTTTTTATATCGCATAGATTATCTAGCGTAGGACGATGCTGGAAAACCCTGAGAACACGCCCACGGGCACAAATGCATTCCGACAGTCATCAGTACACCAAGGTACCGGAAATCGACGGGTGTGGCTAGTCGAATGGATTGCTCAGCAGCAGAAAGAATTGTGTGCTGATGCTTTAAAGTAAAATAGCTTCTTCCTTCATCCCTTGTGGTATTTCAACATATGTAGTGCAGTTACTGAAGGACGCTGAGTTGCCCGGCAAATTCAGACAATAGGTTCACCCAATTAAACTATGAGATGCAAGTGCACAAGTAATGAAAGTGCAAGAGCTTGGACTCATATTATTTAATGTAAACATTCACATAGAAACACGCAAGAGTTTGCAAACTCCAAACTTTATCTTTGCCTTGCGTGCAAAGAGGAGTAATTTTGTTGTTTTGCTCTATGCAGTGCCTGCTGTGCAGTATCAGACGACCGTAATGCGAGTTTTTACAGCGCCCTCTATACATTCATGCCGATCTTCCATTTGGCTGTGATGCGCCATTTTTTAATTGCTGATTCTGTGTTTTGATGTCTAGTCTAGATTTCTTGGCTGTCACAGTTTGTAATGCGCAAAGAGATAATGCACATTGTATTAAAAGTGCAGCTTTATAATTTTCTGCAGTCTCCATATTTGCAAAATGTTCAATATTTTGGCCAGTTTATAACGTCACTGCCGCGTCAGTTGTGTGTATAATTTTATAGCTTATTTATTTATTTATTATAAAAGATTTTGTTAATTTTCTGATATTGTTGGTTATGTTATTAACTCATGTAATACAAGAAATAATTATTCAAGGCACTTCTAGATTTGCTTACATTTATGTAACTTACCAATATGTTCCTCATTTAAATGATGTTTAGTACTATGTAATATTATTTGGTCTTGGGCTTGAAAAACTAATTTACATTTTCTGCATAGCATTTTGTAGCACACAAAGCTTCACTTCCATTGTTAGAAATAACACTTCCTAGGGAGAATGTAGACTTTCAGAACCGGAGACAATATTACTAAGAGTTATTTCAGGGCTGTTTTGCCGTGGCCTGCTGGAGTAAGATGATATAGATGTTTCGTACACAACTACGGTGGACATCTTCAGTGGCGCGGTCGAAGTTTCCTCGGAGAGGGTTTCCAGTCCAGTCCAGTGTGATTGGCAGGCTGAGGGCAGCCCGAGGTGTGTTAGACGTGTCCCTGTTCTCAGAGAGAACTTAACCACGTTCTGACGGGATTGTGGGTTTTGTAGGATGGCGGGTGTGTATTGGGGTTGTGGAGTGACAGGAGGAGGCGAATATTGCTCCTCGACGGTTGCCTTGATGGTGCAACGGCCCTTGTGCACCGCTGGTGTGTTTTTATCAAAATGTTTCTTGAGGTTAAATTTTGAATCCAAGCAACTCTTGAAGGATAATAAGGAGCTTAGCCGTAGCAGCTGTTGGTGGTGCTCCTTCGTTACCGGGGATGCCCGCAAGCCATGCGGGGAAGCCGGTATCGCCTGAAGCGGCGGTTTGTGAGATCGTAATCCCCAAGAGACCTAACGAGGGCGCTCCGATGGAATGGTAACCCTTCGTTGAATTTTGTTGCCCGACGCCTAATCTCGTCCTCCAGGTATGGTAGACCAGAGGCTTCGTGCAGGAGTCTCGTTGGAAAGCCTCGAGGCACAGAATAGATAGCCCGGAGACACCTATTCTGTACGCGCTGAAGTAACAGCAGACTGGAGTCTGCCGCCATGCCCCAGATCTCACAGGCGTAGATTAATAAGGGGATAATAAGAGCCCTCAAAAGGCGCAACTTAAGGGGAACCGTCATCGAGGACCTCAGCATCGGGTACAGTGAGGCCGCAGCCCCATTGCCCCGGCACCACAGCCCCCGGACGTGCTCCCTAAAAGTGACGCCCCTGTCAGAGTCGCTGTATTTATGCTGGTTGGTAGGGGCAGGGTTGGTCTCTCCGGCGCAGGAGCCTTCTGATTGGCCCGCTTCCATCTTGCCAGTTTTATGACGTTTCCTTCTAGGATGACAGGATGCCAGTTTCTGTTGAGACTACCCCGAGAAGCCATAGAAATTTACAAACATCCTAATACAAAAAGAAGAGCCCTTAAAGCTGAATGTATTTAGTCGGTTGTTCCTCGGCTATTAGACTTAGTCATTAAGATTACCTACATGCGGCAGAGCACTCTCTCGGCGTGGGATATGAGTACACTTTTACTAAATAAAACCACTGTTTCAAAATCTGAACGTTTATTACCTGATTGCAAACATCAGTTAAATAAGGCACAAGCACCGACATGTTACTTTCTGTACCCAACTTTAACTATCTCTAGTTAGATGGGTTAAGCTAAGTCGAGTAACGCGGGAAGATTTTCACATATTGTGACGCACATTTCCCCTCTCAGAAATTTAGTAAACTGCCTTGATCTGGGGTTATATAGTTGTCTTGTTGCATTCTTTCCAATGGTCAATTTCCAACGTTTTGGTTGCGTGTCACTTGAAAGTGAGTATGTGACTCTACCAGCCAATGACAAATCCCTGACTGTATATTTTCAATTGGATCCTATGTGTTCACGAGTTCAATGAACCCCTTATAAAATTAAAATTCAAAGTAAACTTCTTCCCTTATAAGTCAGTAATAATATGAAAATAAATTATTACAATATAATTTTGTCATTCCCTTTGAAATGAGAAGAAATCTTTACTAGATAATTACGCGGCGCGACGATGAAATGCTTGGTTTTGTGATGTGTTCAAACGCCTCATAGAACCCAAGTAAGCTTGAGTTTGTGGGTGAGGGGAACGGAGATGGAAGGAGGAGGGAGCAAGGAAAGCATTCAGCAGTCGCTAAAATTTGTTTTAGCGACAACCCGAAATCTAAGCGAAGATTGACGAAGTTATACGAGTGTCTTTGATTCTGCATTCACCTTCTGGTTGGAATTCTTTCATAGAATAATGCCTCAGGCGGAGCTCTTATTTAAAGTACTTCAACACAGACAAATCGATGCTGTAAAAGCAAAACGCTACTTAGATCGGTTCTCGTCTGCTGTGCAGGAAATTAGAGACACTACACTTAACAGATGTGAAGTTTCCGAAAATCGAAATAGAAAGAGGCGAGAAAATTGAGTGGCAGAAGGAAAGGAAGTGTGCGACGCGATACTTAGATCGGTTCTCGTCTGCTGTGCAGGAAATTAGAGACACTACACTTGACAGATGTGAAGTTTCCGAAAATCGAAATAGAAAGAGGCAAGAAAATCGAGTGGCAGAAGGAAAGGAAGTGTGCGACGCGATACTTAAATCGGTTCTCGTCTGCTGTGCAGGAAATTAGACACTTAACAGATGTGAAGTTTCCGAAAATCGAAAGAGAAAGAGTCAAGAAAATCGAGTGACAGAAGGAAAGGAAGTGTGCGACGCGTTACTTAGTCACGTAAATGACAGATTTTCATTTACCGATCATTTAGTGGTTTCGAGGCTAGTTGATGTCGCTTCTTTCCAGACATTCTACAAAGATTTTCCAGAAAAAGATTTCGTCACTACTGTTGAAATCTACTCATGGTTGCTCAAGTCACAGCTTAAAACAGAACTTCAAGTACTGTATAACTGGCGTGTTATGATGAACGCTGGAGGAGCATCATCTATGCTGCAGTTCATAACAGAAAACAACCTCAACGAAGAAACTTTTCCGCAATTAACCGAGTTACTGAAGATTGTCATCACTTCGCCCGTGACTACATCAGAACCAGAAAGATGCTTTTCCACATTGAAAAGAATTAAAACCGTTACGAGGAATACGATGGCTGAAGACCGACTCTCAGCATTGGCAATGCTTGCTATTGAGAAGAAACTGGTCAACAGCATAAAAGACTTTAATCACCGAGTGATAGAAAGGTTTGCACACTTGAAAAACAGGCGTGTGGAATTTCTGTACAAATAACCTTGGTGTCTATTGCATAATTCAAACAATGTAAATGTCATTTATTGTAAATACAATTCTTCACATGAACTATATCAAAGAACTTTACCCCTTCATCACCATCTGGGAACCTCAAATTGCTGTTAACTATCGGAGACTAAGAAATTCAACATCTTTACAATACTGGGTGAGTGACGATTTGTGTAACAAATTTATAATTATTGTTTTTAGTCACTATCATTGTTTCTAATATTACTGGATTTGGTGTTACGGTGACGGCGGCTATAGCAGCAGCAGCAGCAGCAGCAGCAGTAGCAGTAGTAGGAGTAGTAGTAGTCGTCGTCGTGGTGGTAAAGTGCTGATTTTGTGAACACCTACATTTTTAATCCACGAGCCGCCACTGCAAGTAATACTCACGCTCGTTTAAAACTGAAATATACGAAAGAAATGCATGGCTTGCTGGGTGTAGTATTACAAATAGATTGTGTTGTTTTAACCGCTTAAACTTTACTAAAGGAAAAAACTGTAGCAGGACAAACCAGGAATAGCGGATTTAAGACACTTATCTCAGAAAATTAAGACATGTCGGATCACAACATGTCAATTCTTGTATTGATCTCTCAGTATTGGGCAAAAACGACATAAGGGAACAACTCAGCAGTGTTTTTCGTAGAAAAATGAGCACACAATGAGCAAGTAAGAAAACCGAGATGTGTGCTGTCAAAAATTGACTGCATCAAATTTTGCGGAGAGTTCGAGGTGATTCTGACAGCCCATGATGAAACGACAAATTCTAACAACCCTGGAGTATTTAGCGGGCTAATTAACTTTCGCGTCAGCTCTGGATAATCTTGTTAAAGAACATTTTAAAATAGTCTCCGTCTTGTAGGGACATTGAAGACAATTCAAAATGAATTGTTGGACAGCATGCTATCTGTGAGTTGCAACATCATATTGTCTCAGATTTCTAATGCAGATTTTGTATCGGTTACAGCTGATGAGACGACAGACGTTTTGTCTAAGTGTCAGCTCGTGTTATAAGGTACGTTCTGCCGAGTGGAAACCCAGTGGAACGATTTGGAGTTTCTTATATCCTTCTAGACTTGACGCAACTTCGTTAGCATCACATATTATGAATGTCCTTAAAGAAGTTGTATGGAATAATAGCAACAAATCAATTTCCCAAAGCTATGATGGGGCCAGCGTTATAGTGGACGTCATTCTGGTGTGCAGGCTATCGTAAGGAATACTTATCCTTATGCTTATTTTATACATTGCTATGCTCACCAATTAAATTTAATAATGTCCCAAGCAGCGAGTCAGAATAAAGATGTCAGGATTTTCTTCGCAAATATTGCTGAGTTACCAAGTTTCTTCGCCATGCTCCGCAAAGTATTAAAGTTCTTGACGAAATTGTTGGCAGATGTCTTCCACGTTGTTCAACAAATAGATGAAACTCCAATTCTCGCATAGTCTGCACAGTGCACGAAAACATGGATACAATTGTTGAATATCTGGAGAAAACCACAATTAACCAAGCGCAAGGACTTCGACTGAAAATGCAGTTACCTTCTTTCAGTTTCTGGATGCACTATTTATAGAGTTATGCCACATGTTGAAATATTGTACAATGTACTACGAAAGCGAACTGTACATTCTTCTTCAATTGAGATTGCTGTCGATTCATTCATCAGTGAAATAAAAATAATAAGAGACAGTGTTTACACAATATCTGAAAAAGTGAAAACGCTCCAGGATTCAACAAGAAACAAGTGTCCTGTCCCTGGTTCTCGTCAGTCTAAAACTATCGCGGCAAAGAAAGTCTGCGATATAACAGCTAATCAAGCATCAGATATATTTCAGTTTACTGGACATTTGAGAGCTACAACATTGTTGGGATATGAAAATTTCTGCAACTTTAACAAAGTGTCTCCAGACGAAACCTTGGACTATATTACTAATTCATACCCGTTTCTTGATATAACCAAATTAGAAACAGAACCTAGAACAATTTATGTTAGAGATGACTTCTGAAGTGTAAAGAGTGCAACCGATTGACTTGGGTGTATACTGGAAAATAATTTGAGTGAGTATCTTGGCGGTTACCAAACTTCTTAAATTACGATCTCATTGTCATCAGCTGAAGGGGAAAGATGTGTTTCTTCGTCTTTTCTTCGGGCATGAAAGGATAAAAATATGTCTAAAGAGTACGATGGAAGATAGACTGAATGCACTTGCAATGTTGTCCATAGAAAAGGAGATGATCAACCTGCTAGTGGATTTTAATGAGAAGGTGATAGACCGTTTTGCTATCCAGAAATAAAAAAGGATGGATTTTAAGTGCAAACCTTCCACTATCAGCACCACATCATTAGGCGGTACATATCATGTGGGATAAGGGCTATAAGGTAAGATATTTATATACCCGCGCAGCCAACAGTTAATCCAGCACCTTCAGCCGCCTCCGCAGCCACAGCACAGATTCCAGTTGTCTCCACCATCTACTCCGTCTCCAGTACAAACCGCCACAGCAGACAACGCCATTGCGTTTGCCATCCAGAATCTGCAATTTTAGGTCTGGGAAATTAGCACCAGAATGGCCTTGGTCGAGGAAACTTTATAGGCCATCACTACCACCACCACCGTCCTGGACGCATCCATACATCGACTCAACAACCTAGAGGCCAAAATCCGGGACATACAGGAAGCCACCACCGTCACCGTTCGTCTCTAGCTGCACTTCGTAGCTACACACCACTGCTGAGAGGCAGTCCTTGAAAGAAGGCCTTCAACGACTAACCACTTACATGACTGACAGACAACCACCTGACCACACCGACCCAGTGTGTACCGGAAACTAGCCGGGATTGAGACTATTCTCCAGCAACCAACACCAGCACCAACCAGCAAATCGGATACAGCAATGCAAACTGACATCACTTTGGCTCCCTTCATAACACCAACATTGACACAACTACTCCAACACCATGACCAACAACCACTCTTATCTCATCACCGCTCATCCCAACGACTAGACCCCCCCCCCCCGAGACACGATCCCAGGCAAAATCCAAGAAGGTAGAACACAAATAAATAAACCCTAGACTCCTTCTTAACTCCCCAGGTGGCAGTCAGGGCCTCGGTCATGACTGTCAGCCACAACCACCACTGAGCTACTTATCGGCCAGCAACACAACTTCCGTACTGACGAGGGTGCCCAGCGGAACCTCCCTACCACAAGTTATATCCTTTTAATCCGACACTTCCTTCCCATTCCCGCATTTCACCCAATGGCGAGATAAGCCATTCTTTCTACCCCACAACTCTCTGTCTCCCCTTTCCAAAAAAAAAAAAAAAAAAAAAGTGCATGGAACCCATGAACATTTCTATATTAATAAGACCACAACAGTTCAATTCGTTCAGTAACCCTGAAGACGGGAACGATGTATGCTTCTGAAACGTTGGTGCCTTGTCCTATCTACACTTAGATGGAAGCCCAAGGGAACTGAGAAGATGTTCTTACCTTATTATTATTATTATTATTATTATTATTATTATTATTATTATTATTATTATTATTATTATTATTATTATTATTATTATTATATACATATGTACATAGCAACATGATTCATTAATGTATTTACACATGTGGGAAGACAATTGTTGCAAGTTAAACATAACCAAATGTTAAGGGCACTAACTCAAGGTGTAGCAAAGAGCTGTCATTTCGTAAGTAGAGGATTGGAGCATCTATACAAATAATATAGTCTATGTAAAACCCTAATCATCCATGTGACAAGCTCAAATAATAAACATGTTTTATTTGATTTAAATTTACTTCAGAAATCCTGTGTTGCTTGCTAACATATGAGATGTCCTATTGTTCAGGACTTCTCATATTTGAGGAAGAAATCCAATATCCCATATTAAGGCATACAGGACAGCAAACACCTGTACCTCATGGTGGCAAGTGGCAAGTTTAAAAATGACAGATAATTGTGCCGCCAGGGTGAAGTGTGAACTAACATCCCTATTGCTAACTACTGCAACTCTTGAGGGGTGGGATTTTAGAGTTATGCGTGTCCCAAATCTGCTCCTCCTACTGAAAACAGCAAATTTCTTTTAGTATCCCAAGTCACAATGGAAAGGTCATCTTCTTTGATTAATGTGCAATGAACCAGAGAGTCAATTGAATGTAGATATAATAAAGCCAATATGACTGAATACATTGAGGAGCATTTTTTCAAAACTCAATAGATGCAAACATTTCAAAATTGAGGTTAGGCATAGAGCTGATGTTTAACCAAGTTTTATTAAGGTCTATGAGCCAAAAGTCAAATATTGCTGGGTGTATAAGCAACCTGATATATCAGTTAAAATGCAACAAAATAATAATTGAGTACAGTTGACAATAATGTAGTAGAGGGGCACATCATATTGTTGTGTGCCATTATTGTAACAATATTTGCTGGTGGGAATACAGCTTACTTTTAGATAATTGTGTATTTGATAGTCTCGTGTATTCTTGTGATTCTGAAAATGGCATTCAGTCAAAGAACGTTCTGGTGGGAGAAAATCTGGATTCAAGAAGAGCTTACAAGGATTGTAAACACAAAGCAAAAAGAGTAAAAAGGAGTCTAGTATAAACTAAATTAAGGCCTTGAGGTTTCACCTTCAAAAGCTAAAGGATGAGAGAATGCAAAGCTACTGGAGTGCTATGAAGATACTGTCCAGTTTCATAACCATGTGACATCATTATGATCAATATAAGTTTCTTTTAACATTTCTTCACCTCCGCGCAGAGTAGGGAATGCCCAGAAAGCAAAAATAATTGGGAAGTACTGTTTGTTTCTGCTCCTACTTTCAAAGGAGTAACTGGCATGTTGAAGAATAGATTATCCCATTTAAAAAGTAGGTTTGATGAAGATAGGAAGTTGCCAAAAGACAGAAGAGGAGAGCATAACAGGAAAAAGGCTAACTACTAATGATATACTTAATTGAGAGCCAATAGGAGAGGCAAGTCTACAAGCCTTCACCTCTCAGTCAATAAAATGCTCAAGAGATTTTGTGAAAAAAGAAAAACTTTAAGATTTAAATAATGTTCCTTATCAGAATACATTCATATATGTTAGGAACATTTCAATCTATGTTTCAGGACTCCTCACAGTAATACCTGCTCCACTTGCAGAAACATGCCTGGAGAAGAACTAAACACAAATTACACAACATTTACATAAAACAGTTTATAATATAATGAAGGAAGTTAATCTGTCATTAAGATTTGCTTTGATATGCAGTCTATTCTAAACTGTCAATCAATGAGATTTCTTATGCTAGACAAGTATGGTTACATAATGTGTTCATCTTCATCCATACTAAGAAGCAAAGTATCATTTTCTATACTTGGTTGTGGACAGAATCTTCAAGAGCATGCTTCAGCTTTGCTAGACTTTCTTTCTGACTTAGATAAGGAACAATCAAATGTCAGTATCTATTCTTAGATTTTTGCAGCGGCAAAAATAAAATCAGTTGTATAATGGTGGTGCATTCTTGAAAAAAAAAGCTCAAAATTCAATCATATTCACAACTTCTTTCCTATTTGTGGCCATAGGTTTGGTAGGATTGAGAAGTTTAGCAGAAAACAGAAAGTATCTTGTCTGCTAAAGAGTATAGTGAGTTCTAGAAGAGATTGTATTTTAAAAGTACTAATAGGGACTGGATTATTAAAAATCTTTAACTTAACGCACAGAAAGATTAAAATCCAAGCTACCATTCAGTCAGTGCATTATGTCATACAAGAAAGTTGTTAATGTGTCGGTAAATAATACCTCCTTTGGACATCCAGTACAAGTTGATATCCTGGTATGCGATGCAACATCTACCCTACAAAATACAGTGAGCAAAGAAAAGAAGAAATATGTGTATGCTTTGCTAAAGTATTTTGAAATAATTATTGCAGATGATGATGAGCATAGATGTAAGAGTGAAAGTTGACGGTGATGAACAGGGCCGTATTTACGGCAGGGCAAACCGGGCAACTGTATGCTTTGCTAAAGTATTTTGAAATAATTATTGCAGATGATGATGAGCATAGATGTAAGAGTGAAAGTTGACGGTGATGAACAGGGCCGTATTTACGGCAGGGCAAACCGGGCAACTGCTCAAGGTGGCACATTTTAGGGGGCGGCAAAATTACTCGAAAGCTACACAAATAAAGCATAGAAATGAAATTTGCCGCTCGCAGAGGAATATTAATTGACGCATGTTGGCTATGCTGATTAGTTTGCACGCTATGCGCACGTAGCGGAGACAAAGCGAAGCGCATTTCAATAGTGAGATTCGATCACACACGCAAAAAATTGTAAGATCATGAAGTGTGTGTTGTTATTCATTAACGTTAATTCTCTATATATTGTTAGCTGAGATAAAGAACAGTAATTATTATTATTGTAATTATATTAAGTTCTTTTAAATTTAATGAGCCGGCATTCCGGCATAATGAAGTAGTAGGTTATGTTTGAATCTTTTAAGTTTTTCAACTGTTTATCATATTTTATTTCGTTTTCTCAGTTTCAGTGTCGATTTTCACTGAATAAAGAGGCTTAGTGGGGCTCAGCATCGTTCATTGACGAAAGATAAAAAAAAAAAAAAAAAAAAAAAAAAAAAAAAAAAAAAAAAAAAGAGAAGAAGACGCATTGAGAAAAGTCCCACGCCTTGATGTGTTTATAAACTCCAAGAAACGCCCTCGCCAAGTGAAGTGTTGAAGACTATGGGGAAACAAGTTCCCCAAATAAACCTAAAGATGAAAAAACACTTTTATCAAACGAAAGTGAAGGCGGAACTTCCAACGTTGCTGACGAATCCTTTACAATTAGTACTGATCCTTTTCTTTGGGAAAAAAACTAATAAACCACAGGACTATATCAGAATGAACGGGGTAAAACAAAATAAAGAAGGTGATTTTTCTAAGTCGAAACATCAGTTTAGAGATGGTGCCACAAGACGTTATACTAGTGCATTTTTTTCAGAGAAAGCTGGCTGTATTAACAGAGATTATTTAGTATATTTTGAAAGTCAGGGAGCATTATTTTGTGCACCATGTACTCTTTTTGGAGGAACATCAGCATTGGCAGGACCTCGAGGTATCTCTAACTGGAAACATCCAGAACTAATTGCAACTCATGAAAACAGTTCAAAGCACCAATATTGTGTTCTTAGTTTAAAAAACAGAAGTTCCATTTTGACAAGGATGGATGGAAAATTATTCTCACAACTTGAAAATGAAGTTCAGTACTGGTGTAATGTTTTACAAAGGGTTGTTGCTGTTGTGAAGAAACTTTCCTCTCGAGGGCTGCCTTTCCGTGGCAATGATGAAATTCTTGGAAGTATTCATAATGGTAACTTCTTAGTGTGCATGGAAACAAACTAATTGCTGAATTTGATCCATTTCTTGCTAGCCACATGTCACTATATAAGGATTCTGGAAGTGGAAAAACTTCATATCTGTCTTTTGCTGTATATGAGCAAATAATCAAAATCATGGGGAAGCGAGTTCTCAAAGAGTGGCACAAGTTTCTGCAGCAAAATACTACTCTCTAATTGTTAACTCCATCCCTGATATTGCACATAGTACCAATTAAGTTTTGTCTTGCGTTATGTCAACAAAGAGGGGTTAGCTGAAGAGCGATTTGTTGAATTTGTGCCTAATCCAGGTCATGGTGGCCAGGATCTGTCAAATGCAGTGATAAACTGTCTTGAGAGACATGGATTGGACAGGCTTGCAAACTAGAATCAGAGCTCTCTCCCCTTATGCTTTCTATTTCCTTGTTCAGCACACACTCTGAATTTGCTGGGTTCAAGTGCAGCAAGATGTAACCAAACAACTTATTTTTTTGACAATTTGCAAGAAATATTTAATTTTTTCAGTGCTTCTTGTCATCGATGGAATCACTTAAGCACATTTTTCAGTAAAGAGAACTTGAGTGTCAAGTCCCTCTGCATAACCTGATGGTCTGCTAGAGAAGAAGCTTGAATAAAGATGGCGAGGCAATCATTAGAGCACTGTTGTCAATAATAGGGAATGAAAGTGAGAAGGCTTCGGTGAAATCTGAAGCTAAAGGCATAATGAAGTTTTATAGTCTTAAGACATCTTTTATAACTGTAGTTTGGAATTCCATTCTTGAAAAGTTCAATGTTGTAAGTAACAATTACAAACAGCAGACATGGATGTAGCCACTGTTTGTAATTTGTGTAGTTCTTTGGTTGGTTTCTTGGAAGAAATGAAAATGGGATATGAAGTTTTAAAGAATTTAGGACAGAAGAAATTTGAATGTCTTTGTAACATTACTACAATTGATCAGGCTAAGAAACGCATTAAGAAAAAGAAAAGATTCTTTGATGAATTTGATTTAGACTCTGAAGGAAATATGATTCAGATGACTTACACATGTCTTTCCTTTTGATTCTGGATAAATTGATTGAAGATCTGAACAACAGAGTTCTTCCTACAAGGAATTGAGTGAAAAATTTTTGTTTTTGACAAATCTGAAGATGCTTAGTCCACTTGAAATTCAGGAAGCATCATCCAGACTTCGGAAAGTGTACAGTTTGGACCTTGAAGATTCAGCATTTATACTTGAATACTTACACTTCAAAAGCTACATAGAAAAGAATGAAAATGTGTCGCACTCTCTTACACAGCTGTGCAAGATGTTAAAAGGTAATCATCTAGAGAGTGCTTACCCAAACTTAAACATAGAACTACAAATATACTTGAGCACTCCTGCTTCCGACTGCTCAACTGAGAGATTATTTTCTGTTCTAAGATGCATAAATAATTATTTAAGAGATCGTCTTGGTTTTCTTAATGTTCTTGCAATTGAATCTGACTTAACAGTGAAAATGGACTATGATGAACTGATAACTTGTTTGCAAATAACAGGGCAGGGAGGAAGTCTCTTGTTATTTAAACAGTATTTGTTTTGACATCTAATATGGGGTGATGCCTCTTTATTATAAGTTCTTTCTATTAAGATGTTTCTACTTAAATTTCAATAAACTCACTTATGTTGTTTGCCAATCATACTTATGTATCCAAACTAGTGAAACCATACTCTATGTTGTGAAAATTTAAATAACATATGTATTGCAAGTTGAGGGGGCAGCAAATATTTTGTTGTTGTTTTTTTTTTTGCCAAGGGATGTCAGAGGTTCTAAATTTGGGCTTGGTGATACATGTAACTATAACATGCAATGTTTATCATTACTTTATGTAACATTGATATAAGCTAAACAAAGTTATCGTTGTATTATGTCACTGTATTTCTATTATTATTATTATTTGCATTCTCAATAAAGTTAAAACTTATAAAAACAGTGCAATGTATAACAATGACTGCAACAATGCATTCATATAATAAACACTAGAACACATTACAAATATTTGTAAAAAATAACAAAAGTTACACAGAACTAAAAGAGGCAAATAATTATTTGCATTTATCAACTTTTGAAAAAAAAAAAATCTGATGTTTTACACTCATGCAACTTTCTCCAAACAAACTTCTTACAAAAGATTCTTCTTCTTTCCAAACCATGCTAATCGAGCTGCATTAGCAGGATGTAATTATTACTTAGTTCCTTTTAAGTAACAGGGAACTAAAAGAATGCTCTAGGTAATAGGCAAATATTTTACAGACTGTCATTGTAATTCGCTTCTTTGCTTGACCAGAAATACAACAAAAGAAAACGGACACTTCCTTTCTGAAAAAAGCATTAAATATTTTAAAATTGGATCAATAAATAGGAATATTTTGAAAATGGTCAACTCTACAACAAAAATGCATATGCCATAAATCATATGCTTTAACCAGATCTATAGCTTTTGCCTATCTTTTACAGTTTACTAGTTATTCAAAATTCATAAAAATTTGTTCAGAACGAAGAGGTCTTCAAAAGCTATTCCCAGAAAATTCAAAATATACATTTTATTTGTCATGTAAGTATTTATAATATATGGTATTTTAATCCAAATCAGTTTAACCATTTATGACAAAAACAGCATTTTCAAAACTTTTACCATATAGGATAGTTTGGGGTGGGGGGGGATTTTTTTTGAAAATCTTCATGTTCATCCTCGGAAAATAATAAACTTAATTACCAAGTTTAGAATTTAATAGTCTTTTGGTTTTTGAGCTATGGTGTCCACAGACAAACACACACAGACCCTTTTCAAAAAATGCCTTTTTTTGGACTCAGGATCTCAAAACATATATTTCTGGTGATATTTCGGTATCAAATTTTTGGGTGGAATACTAAATTTTCTCTATACACTATGTACATAGAATGTGTAGAGAAACTAATGTACACTATCTACACAGTTCATGCAGAGAAAATGGATAAATCACATCCTAATATATTGTTATAAAAATTATATTTTAATATATGCAATTCCAAAGCTTTATTATATTTGTAAGATCTGGGTAATCACATAAAAATTATAATTTTCAAACCTAAGTGAAAAAAGCAAAACTCATTTTATGAAAAACTGTGTATGTTGGATTTATCAAATTTTGTTCTTGAATTTTCATCACCTAAATTGTCTGGAATTATATCTATTTATTAGGGAATAATAAATCATTAAACAAATACATTAAAAAATGAAGAATTTCTGATAAAAAATTAGAAGGAAAAAGACAGGGAAAGAGAGAGAGAAAGAGAGATAGAGAGAAGCAAACGGAGAGAAGAATTGCAATGCTGAAACATTTGAAGGTGAATCATCATACTACTATTGTTTGATACTGTAACGAGTAGGATAAAATAAGAGAAATATTGTATTGGTGAATGTAAGAAAGTGAGCGACAGTGTTAACACCGATTTTAGACAAGTACACTCTTCTCTACTTGTCCTGCGTAAAACTACAAATCCTTAGTGTGGATCACAACAAATTATTCTGTGTTATTTGAACAAGCTTTTAGTGAAAAAGTCTTCTTTTTGTGCCCATGAAATATGGTCCCCCTACTTACAATTCTAATTTCATGCAGTCCCAGCTATTCCTAATAATGAATGAAGAACCCCTTGATATTCAGCAGAACCTCTCACTTACTTAGCCTCACCCTGACTTAGCTTACAGTAGAACAATTACCAATCAGAATGGTGGAGTAATTATTTAGACCAATACACTGAAATTTTAAATCTTTATAGGTACATTTATTGATCCCATAATTATTTAATGATTTGACAGTTGTATCATTTTCACACAATACAGAAATACATCCTACAACAAAATAGACCTGAAGTTGGTAAATTAAAGACTGGACTCCTAGACCACCAAGTTAACCTCTTCGGAAAAAATACATAGTCTCCGACTACGTAGAAGTAGATTAGTTGATTAAGTACAAAATGCTGTATACTGATTTTTATGTGCAATGTTAACAATTTCTTCTTTTGATAAATGATTTAGATGAACTGCAAATGGATTTGGTTAATAAAAAACAACATATGTGCAAAGGAAATAAAGTAATGCTTTCCTATAAGAAGATTATTAAAATATTTTTACATTGCTATTACACCTATCATAGCACAATAAACAGATTCATTGCCTTTGTATTTTTGCTGCATCTTCTGTTTTCTTCGATGCCAATCAGTGGAATAGTTTCTGAGATTATCCTATATGCATTCATATAAACACATTTGCTCTTTATAATATAAAATATTCAATTAAATACTGAATTATTTAAATCATACTTGAAAAAATAAAAGAACTTTTATTGTGTTTTAAGCACTTTGGGAAAACTGTAATAGTTTATGTGATCGCACTGCACATTCCCCAAAAAGTTTTATCTATGCCACCACACATAACTGATATGGTAATTTAAAGTATTGGTTAAAGGGTAAGAAAGAATTGATAAAATTAGATATCATAGTCAACTAACATATGCTATCCTAATATTTTATTCTTTACAATCTAAGGTTACTAACTTCTAGATTTGTTAGAATAAATCTGCTATGCTCACTTTATGCAGAGTCAGACAATACTACAGAATTCCTAGAAAGAGAATTTTCACTTCTTTGTAATTTTATACCCAAAAAGAAATGTAAAATTTTAGAAGTATATTCATAGTTAAATGTTGCCTCCTTTTTGTTTTATTCTTATTACTTTCTTAAAATGTTAAATTCAATGGGAATATCTAATAATTATATGTTAAACAATATACTAAAATCTAAATAAAATATTAAATTAATTAAACAGAACTTTAACAGAAGCATGAACTGATTATTTTTATGATTTTTGTGCTATGAAGTATTAAAGTCCACTTGAGGTACCCAGCAAAGTGACGTGACTATTTGGTACATTTCTGTACTTCAGGACTGTATACAATGTGTTATTGTTTTTTTCTAAAATCCTATATTTTAAAAGCAGTTGAAAATATCACAATTGTCTATTACATGCTGATATGCTATGTGCATATTACTTTCTCTACCCACTGCTGTTTATTTTTATTTACTATTTACAAACTATTTTTGTACCTAGTTAGCACCGAAAACACTTGCGAGACAGTTTCATGCCAAAATTCATTGCAGGCACAAGCTGGATACAGCAGACAAAAACAACAGCCAAATGTTAAAAACAGAATCTCTATGTGGTGGCTTTATTATCCATATGATTCCCATGAGAAATAATTAAAGGACAAGTTCTAAAAACTTATTAAAATGTTCAAAACAATAACAATGGATATTTTGGAAATGCCTGATATCATTAACAGTTATTAAAATAAATTTTACTTTAAAGGCATTTACATTTTCTTTATAGTAACATTTCATCTAACTCTTATGTTATTCAAAATTAATTTGCAAGTTATTCCTAGAAAATTCCGATATGCTTTGCATGTTATATGTGATTGTCTTAAATATAGTTATGTTTTAATTTTAATGAAAATGATTAGGGCAATTTTTGAAAAATAGAAAATAATGAACAATTTTACAGGTAAAGGATAGTTTGATATCTTTATGTCACATCTTCTGGCTTCTCAGAGCCTTTAAAAAAGATTCAAATATGGAGTAAATAAAAGCTCTAAGACTAGCTTAAAGGATATTGGTCACTTTTTTTGGAATGAATGAAAAAAAAAAATGTAGGTATATCACAAAAATCATTTCTTCATGCCTAAACACATCTATTATATTCCAATGGGCCAAAGAAGGCACAGGAAAGAAAATGCTCTGAAGAACTAAAAAGAACAGAATTTATTGCATTTCACATTAAACTTATACACTGTTTAGAGAATATTTATCCACTTTGCAAGTTTATAATTTAAGTCTGCAATGTGTATTTCAATAATACTTGTGTTATTTGACATTTTGCCTAGTAATGCCTTGAAAGAATTGAGTATCTTGTAGAAAATTACTCCTTTATGAAATATAGCATTCACTGTTCTAACAAGTCTATATTGAATCAGTTTTATGTATACTGTCAGGAAACTGAGATGTAGCACTGAATTTTAATAGGTAGGTTGCATTACAACTTTAAAGAAACATTCCCATGTTTATAGTTTAGGACCAACTTTAACAATCTCAGTTCATCCTGTCTTATGTCAATAGCTCATGGTAAAAATGTTAAAAAGAGGGTCTAAATAAGAATCAAAACTGTTATAAAACCCATACTCAATATATTTCTAAGTTATGGACTCCCACCATTAATGTCTATTGCAAGTCACAGGAAACTATGTAAGCCATTATCAATTGATGATTATCATATTGGGATTGGCTAAGCATTTGAAAGTTACGGAGGAAGAATTCTACTTAATTAATTGAATGAATATTGTGTATTACTCAGTGTTTGATTCAATAAAATTTTTGATGCACAATTTGATTAACTTTCTGTACCCATTACTAATCTACAGGTTCATTATATGTACTATTCATATGAAAACTTCATTTGTCTAATGACATAATATTAATTATACAAAATACGTGTTCAGGAATCTTTTTAAATTCTTAAATGCAGACATTGTTATATGTGAGTTACATCACCCATGTATCAAAATTAATTTTTATTAAACATGAGCAAAGAGATTTATTACTGATTTTTTCATCATGAGCTTGTAAAAAACATAATTTCTTATTTTTAAAATACAACAAAGTAGATTTCAATGATAAATGTTTCATAAGAAAATATCTGATGTGTTCCATTTGCATGACCTTTTCTAACTATTCTTCCAAAAGGATATTTTTCTTCCTACTTCACGCTAATGATTTTTCTACTTATGTAGTTCTTTCTAAATTAAAAGGGAAATATGGGAATCCTCTAGCCTGAAGTTGGTCGCTGTATGATACTATTGAAATTCCCTTCTCTTTGCATGACCAGAATGAAAAAAGCAGATAACAACAACTTCATTTGAGAAAAACGTATTGGAAATTTTAAAATATATAACAATGAATATTTTGGAAATGGTTAACTCTGCGCAAAATTATATATGATATGAAATATGTATCATATTTTAACAAGATCAAGATTTTTTGTGTAGTAAGATTTGTCCATCTCTTTCGGCTTACAGGTTATGTAGTGTCTCCAGAATGAAAAGGGCTTCACTTCCAGAAAATTCAAGATACACAGTTTATTTGACATGTAAATATTTTTAATATACAACATTTTAATAAAAATAAAAAATAAACAATTTTGAAAATTGTTCCTTGTAAAGGATAGTTTGGGGCAGGGGGATTTTTCTGAAAACCATCATACTGCATCCTTGGAAGATACTAAACTTAAATAGCAACCAAGTTTGGTGCTTAACCAAGTGTTCTGTTTTTAGATATGCTGTCCATTCACAAACATATGAACCATTTACTTAAAAGCTGATTTGCCCCATTTACAGGACTTTGTCTGCTCATCCTGAAACAAATTATTCTTACAAAACATTATGCATTGATCTACTTTATGCTAATAAAGGCAAAAATTAGAGAAATTACTTTTTTGTAATTGGTAAGTTATAGACAAACATCTTATTAAACAACATAGGTCTTGTTAAAGCAAACAATTTATGTCAAATACTATATTTTAAAAGTATTTCTGAGATATTCCTTCCTATTAACTTCATTTTCCAAATATTTATACCTTTCTTAAATGGAAGGTCATTCATTTTCTGAGACACAGAAAAATAACAATTTCAAAGCTATCAACCCATTTGATTACAATAGTTGTATCTGCAAGAAAACATGCAATAAGACAATTTCTACAAATGTTTATCTCAGTTAATGTGAAGAATGGAAGAGAAAGCAATTTGAATATAACACATCAGATTGTCTTAATGTTTTACTATCAAGAATTCCTACTGCTACATGTTACAAGTTGTCATCATTCATTTATTTATCAGTGTAAAAATTACATTGAAACTCATAGTCATGTCAGGCACATGCAAAATATACAAAAAGTAGAGTGTGTTAAATTCACATTACTTTCTCTACCTGTTCTGTAAACAGACTATTCTTACAAAAGCTTATTCAAGTTGAGATAGACATTACCAGAAATGGTCTTATTACTTAGTTCCTTACAAGTACAAGGGAAATAAGGGAATATACTAGGCTAAAGTGACAACCAAATCTTTTAAAAGCTGTGGCTATGCGATTGTCATGTTTTCTTTCCATGACCTACAGTAATTCCATGAAAGGGAAATGTGTATGGTATAAATTGTGATCTACGTTTTTATTTGTCTCTTATGGTTAACCGGTTATGCAAAAGTCACTCTGAGCAGCTTTAAGGATATATATTTTATTTGGCATTTAAAAATTATGAATATATGGCATTCTGATCAAAATTGTTAGAACTATTTTTTAGAAAATGGAACATTTCAAAAAATATTCCATGTAACAGTGTTTAGGGTGGAGAGATTTTCTGAAAATTGTGTTGCATCCTTGGAATATACTAAACTTAAATATCTAGTTTGTTTATCGTTTTTGAGTTGTCCATACACAGACTTTTTTTGGAATCCAAATATGTTATTTCTTGTGAAATCTTAGAATCAAATATCTGGAATACAGTACCTACTCTACCTAGTATGTACATTGTACATATGTGCTAGAGAATGTGTGTGTGTGTATATATATATATATATATATATATATATATACACACACACACACACACACACACACTAATCACTAACTTTAAATAATAGGTAGGAATATAACTAAAAGCATACTTACATTAACCATATTATGAATTTAAAGGCTTGTATAAACCTAAATAATATATACAATATGTTTAAACTTTAGATATAATATTTTTAATTTAAAACATAATATATTTTATTAATATAAATACTGCAAAATACATAGATTTTTTTTCAAAAGTATGTGAATTTTACTTTTAACCATTCACAAATTCATCTCTAGAATAAAAGCAGCTTTGAATACAATATTTTGTTAATTTGTTTTTAAAATTAGTTCCATACCTTATACATTTTATGTTCTTTGGTAATTTATTTATTTAATATACTTGCAGCTACTGATGATTTTGTTTTATTATTACCGGTCTATGAAAATTTATGTTTACTGTTCTATAATGGTCATATATGCTGTTATTTGTTTTATCTGTATTTTCTGTGAGTAATTTGTAAGTATATGTGTATGCAGAAGCACTTGCTTTCTTTCGTTCAATAAAAACAAAAGCTATCTTGTACGCTTTGCTGTTCAAACAAGATAAGAATGTCATTATCTAGTGCAGGCTGACTGGACATTGAGTCTGTGAGTGCAATCTGCTCTCTAGGGTTAGTTTGATGTTTATTGACTGGCACATAGAACACACCAAGTTAGTTTTAATGAACAGCATGGAGAATGAGATTTCAGATCAAAGTGCACAAAAGATGATGGCTGCAGCAATATTGTTTATTGGCAGTTTGTTGATGGGAGTGCTACCTTTGCTACCTTGGCTATTTCCTTCGCGCAGATCACCTTTAGCTGCATCAGTTTTGCTTTGCTTCTCTGTTGGTGTTATGTTTGCCACAGTCATGATTCATCTGTTACCAAAAGTAATGCTGCAGATGCAAGAATGGACACCAACAGCATTCTGTGCTGGCTTCTTCATCATTTATGTGTTAGATGAAATGTGTCATTTGAATTGTCGAAGTAAGCAGCCTATTACGATGAGAACTAAAAGCATTAACTGGTCTGCCGCATTCATGCACCACTTTAGAAGGAGCGACTCTCAGCCTCTGTATGACCAGAACAGCTTTGAGAGCAGCGATGAGTGTCCACTGCTTCATGGCAACAAACTGAGTGAAGACCATCCTTACAGGTTTTCAAGTGATAGTCAACAGTCCTTACCCAAGGAGGCTGAGGGTCTGCTATATGGCAGCATGTTAGCCACAGCAAATTCCAGTCCAGAGTTTAGACCCATAACCTCAATAGCAAGAAGCACAGAAACACTAAGAGAATGTCATTCTCAACACATCTCCATTCTCCCACGTTACTACAGTGACATGTACTCTCCACAAGTAAGGAACTCTCCAGGAAGTTCAAATGATGGAGAAAGCTGTAATTTATCGCAGATGCACCAATTAGGTCTTACACTAAGCCTTATCATTCACTCTCTAATTGAAGGTTTAGATATTGGAATGGAAGAAGTTAGTAATCGGGTTTATAAATTAAATATGGCAATCCTGTGTCATAGGCTTATTCTTACATTTTCTTTTGGTTACCAGTTGAAAATCATTAGTCAAAGCATCATCAGCATTTTTGTTCAACTTTTGATCTTTGCAGCTGCGTCATCTAGTGGAATTGGAATTGGCATGTTTGTGACAAAAGCAGAATGGGCAGATTCAGCTACTTCTATAGTTGAGGTATGTGTACCAGTAATTATTAGTTCTCCTGTAGGTCTGTAAAATTAGCCTCATTAGAGCAATCTCAGTCACTTCTATGCTTTACAATGAGAGATTAATCAAACTTTGTTCTTTTATAATTGTATGTTGGTACATAGAAGAATCAAATTGTCTGCTTACTAATTTTTAAAACTTAAACAGTTTTAAATAAGAGCTCAAGCTTTCCTTACAACATGTGTGCTATAAAGTTCAAAAACATTAGGCATACGACCATGCCCATGCCTAGTTACATTAAATACCAGTTGCTTTATGCCCAAAAATATCATGCAAACCAATCAGTTGCCTGCTTTATTCTGGCACTATAAATTTGCAGTTCTCAGAAGGAAGATGATGCAAATTTTTGAAATGATGGAGTCAATCCATGTATTTATTTGGCTAGAAGCATGAGAATATATAGAGTTAAACTTAGAAAGTTGTAATTAATTGAAAGCTATTTAATACATTTAATGTTTTACAAAACTTTAATAACGAGTAAGGTTTATGAAAATGTAAGTACATAAATATGCAGAAGTTTCCACATATATGTAGCTTAGTTATACAGTGTTTTTTCTCATACATGCTTAGACTTTCATCCAGTAGAATGTGGTTTTCTGATTTATGAAACATAAATTACAGTTACACAGAGATTAAATTGATTATTACTTTCTCTATACGTACTATGTATATAGTGTATAGAGAAGGTATTGTAATGCACCCAAAAATTTGATACCGAGATTTCACCAGAAATACATGTTTTGAGACACCCTGAAAACAAAAAAAGCATTTTTAGAAAAATGTCCATGTGTGTGTCTGTCTGTCTCTGTGTGTGTCTGTGGGCAGCATAGCTCAAAAACAAAAAGACTGTTAAATATCAAATTTGGTATTTAAGTTCAGTATCTTCCAAGGATGCGACACAAAGATTTTCAAGAAAATCTCCCCACCCCAAACTACCATTCACATGGAAAAATTTTCAAAAATTTTGATTTTCTAAAAAATGGCTCTAACGATTTTGATTAAAATATTGGAAATTAAAGTTATATACCTGACAAATAATATGTATATCTTGAATTTTTTGGGAATAGTTTCTGAAGACTACTTTATTCTGGATGAATTTTACGGAATTGTATATAACTGATAAACTGAAAGAGTTAGACAAAAACTTACCACACAAAAATTGTAGAGCACATCAAAACACACAATTTATGTTATATACATTTTTTCGTGGAGTTGATCGTTTTTTAGATATTCCTTGTGTTTGCTTTCAGCCTTGAAAAACGTATACTTTTCTCATACAGGAATTTGTCAACTCGTGTCCATACAAACGAAGGAACTTCAGTCACTAAGCAACTAGCTTAGGGTACTCCCTTTTTTCGCTTCTACTTACAAGAAAGCAAGTAATAAGACTATTTCTGCTAATTTTTTCTCAATGAGCATTAAGTAAATAGAATCATAAGCTTTTTAACAATAATTTGTTGCAGAGAAAGTCATTGAATGTAACACATCAGATTTTTAATTTTATAATCCAGTTCACATGTTCAATAAAAGAAAGTTATAAACTTATATGCTTCATTTCTGCATGTGCACCTTTTCTTGGGCACTAGTTTCACAGAGAAGTGAGGGCTGGGGCCCTCAGATATTTAGGTCTAATTTAGTGCAAACTAAATGAACACAGCGTACATGCATGTGTGTGAACTTTGGGATGCAACCTTAGTATTGCAGTCACTAAATATCAGGGTGTATAGTGCTCTTCATGTCTCAATGCTGTCACTTTACTCTGCTTCCAAAATTGCACAAAAATACAGAGTAAAGACTAGGGTGTAAGTGTGGATCAAGTTCAACAGTGGTATACCTATTTGCCATTATAGAATTTCAATTGATACAAGTTACAGACATTTTAAAATGCTAGAAATAGACTGACCAATATATGACTGTCTTAGGACTATATAAATTAAAATTGTAAAACAGTGTATCTGTACCATTGAATGCTAAATGCTGAAACTGTTTTGAAAGCTAAAATAAAAATTACTTTGGAAGCAAAATATTAAACTAATCCATGCATTAATTACTGTGTTTTATGTATCACAAAGATTTTATTTATCCTCCCTTTTTTAACTCTCCCCTTTTACATGCTAAGAATATTTTGATTCATTTTGCTTCAATTTTAGGCTGCAGCTGGAGGTGCACTTTTATATATCTTGTGTGGCTTACTGGATAAAGAAAAACTGCAGTGGAGTCATCACCCATCAAGTAAATTTATTGGACTACTGCAGTTCTTGTTGTTTTTCTCTGGATTTTGCATTGTCTATGGCTTTGATAAGCATGTTGGTAAGTATTGTGACTTCATTTAGCCTTCAGATAAATCTTAGTTATATAGGAAACTTATTATAAAGGTACAAACGTCAGTTGTTTTTAAGCTGTAATGTCATTAGAATGCATGTCAGTATTTTAAAAGACTACTTGAGAAATTCAAAATGTGATGCACAGTTCACATTGTTTAATGGAATAATTATATCTTTCGATTTTTGGTACTTTAAGAATTTTATACACTTTATTATGAGATTACATTTTTTTACCAACATAGGTACTTTTTAGACTATAATAAAGATTACTCCCAATTAGTGCTGTTGCTGGTTGCAATTAAACAAGAACTCCCTCTCTCAGTTTTCAGAACTGGTCAACAGCTAAGCAATAGGTTGTACAATAATTTAAAGCAAAGCTATTGGGGTCAATTTTCCAATTTTATTCATAATGTATATAATTATACTAATATATTAATAATATGCTTGCAGCTCCGGACCTTTGTAGTGGATATGAAGGAAGAAGAGGTTGTGCCAAACGAATAAATTTATGTTGACATAGTTCATTAGTATCACATTGATTATAAGACTACAAAACTTAATCATTTAAATTCTTTATTTTTACTCTTACTGTTCATCCATATTTATTAATTACGTTATTAGATATCTATCCTAGTTTATACAATATCATTCATCAAACATTTTTATACTAATTAAAAGTCTTTCGTGCTTTAAAAAATGGTTGTAATTGTTTCACAAAATTTGTAATTGGTTTATTATTTACATAGGCTATAGCTTATGAGCAAGAACTCCATTGTGATTGTAAATGCAATAAAATAAAGATTTAAATTGCATGCTTGTTGCTGTGCTTGCATTGCAATGCTTTCACAAAACAAAGATCTACCCTGATGACTAGACAGTCACATAGTTGGTGCAGCAGTACAACTAATTACATTAACCTTCTGATATGCAATATGTACTAAAATACTATCCAAAATTTCATAGAATAGCCTCCTGAACATAACTTCAGTAACTTCACTTGGTTCATTGTTCTTCCTTTTCTTTTGTGCATGTTCATTGATCATTTCAGTAGAAATGCTTTGCCAAATATTTTGGAACCCTTCCATTCTTAGCTCTTCTAAAGTGTTTTTGTCTGGATTTTCTTTGCATGGCAATATGCAATATTGAAATATGTTGAAGAGAACGTCGGTATGAGCAAATATTGCTGAAAACGTTTTAAGGAGGAAGAGAGTACCTAATCGTCAAAAACTAAAGGAAACCTTGTGCATTAACCAATGTATCAGGTTCCCAATCAACATTGTTTTCTGTTCTGTCATGAATTCGAGGAATAAAATCAGGTTATCTTGTTGCTCTTGTTCAGTATTGACAAGGCATGAATTGAAGTTCCAGCGTGTTGGAGCTGCTTTTGGTAAATTTTTATTCATAAAAGCATGCAAAGTTTCTGTTCTTTTAGTGGAATGAGAAAAGAAACTAGAATATCCTGATTGAATTTAAAAAAAAAAAAAAAAAAAAAAATCTGCACTTGTTAATACATTCTGCCTGTTGCAGAATCAAATTCAGGATATGACAGTAACAGCGAACAAATAATGCCTGTGGAAATGTCACTTTTATTTTAGATTGCAGATCACCTAATTGACCAGACATTATGGCCGCACTATCATATGTCTGAGCGACAAGATTCTTACAAAAATTAAATTTGTTAACTGTTATAAGTACATGGTTGTAAAGTGCCTCAGCAGATCTGTCTGCACTGATATCTGTGAAGCTCATGAACCTTTCTTTAACTTCCCCCGATTTGTCCACATAGCATAAAATGGTAGAGAGTTGGGATTTGTTCACTATGTCTGAGCACACATCTAGAAGAATAGCCAAAAAAATTTGATGTGTTCCATTCACATGACTTTCTCTATATCTCTGCAATAAATTATTTTTAAAAAGCTTATGTTTCTATTTACTTCCTGCTAATCGAGAAAAAATTAGCAGAAATGGTCTTATTTCTTGCTTCCTTGTAAGTAGAAGCGAAAAAAGGGAGTACCATAGGTTAAAGTGATAGTCAAAAGCTGGTTGCTATGTGACTGAAGTTCCTTTGTTTGTATGGGCACGAGTTCACAAAGTCCTGTATGAGAAAAATATAAGCTTTTATAGCTTAAAACAAAAACAAGGAATATATCAAAAACAATTAACTCCACGAAAAAAATGTATACAACATAAATTGTGTGTTTTAATGTGATCTACATTTTTTGTGTGGTAAGTTTTTGTCTCTTTCTTACGGTTTAGCACTTATGCAAAATTCCGTAAAATTCACTCAAAATAAAGCAGTCTTCAGAGGCTATTCCCAGAAAATTCAAAATATACATTTTATTTGTCAGATTATCTTTAATATACAATATTTTAATCAAAATCATTACAGCCATTTTTTAGAAAATCAAAATTTTCGTAAAAAGTTCCATGTAAAGGGTAGTTTGTAGTGGGGGGATTTTTCTCAAAATCTTCGTGTTGCATCCTCGGAAGATAGTAAACTTAAATACCAAGTTTGGTATTTTACCGAATTTTCGTTTTGAGTTATCGTGTTCACAGACACACACACACATGGACCCCTTTCTGAAAATACTTTTTTTGGATACAGGGGATCCTAAAACATATATTTCTGGTGAAATCTTGGTATCAAATTTTTTGGTGGAGTACATAGTGTGTATAGAGAAAGTAAAAATTAGCAGATGTAAGTTCTTTTGTACACAATTAATCAAAACACCCCTATCAGTTTCGATTAAATATTATGAATGGATGACGAAGTGCCCCGGAAAACTGTAGCATTTTTTAAATGAACATTTAAAAGTTGATCATACGTACAGAGTAAATCCAGTACTTCTGCACAATTGCCTCTAATAATGAAACTTTCTAACTCCTTGTATCCTCTAAAAGCTAATTTCTGGTTCCCTAAGTGATGAACATCAATGAGTCTATTCAATAGTTCTCAGTTCTTTGTTACCGTTTCATTATGCTTTGAAATTTGTAATGATTTCTGAGCATTTAGTTGCAAGTTGCATATTGCCAAAATTACAGAGAGCAAATTCACAAAATATGCGAGTTTTTGTTTTTCCATGCTTACTTAATGAACCTGTTAGAGAAACTATAATGTCGAATCCTTCTTGTGACCATGTGGTACTGCTTTTGTCGTTACTAAAAAGAAGATGGCCAACAATGGAGTTTGTATAATTTGGGGCAACCAATTAACCATTTGTACATGGAATAATTGCTAAAGCAGAAATGTCTGTTATACTCTCGTTTTCTGTCTTGATATTTTACAATCAGACCTGGTAGTTCGGAGTGTTGTTTTTTATTTAAAGTTTTCCAGAAAATTCGACATTCCGAATCCAGTCTTTAACACATGCTCTACTACACAGTCACAAGAACCACTAGCTTCAGTAACACTTGCATCGGTCATTTTCACAAAAACTTACAAGCAAAACACACTAGTACAGAGTAAAAACGATTGTCAATCACAAATTTAGCGGTGCATTTCTACAGCTAATGGCTGGCATCTAAGCTTCCTTCCCCCTCGCCTCTCTAGTGGATGAAGTGTGAGTTAGTGTTTTATCACTTCAACTTGCGATGGAGTATATGCGCACGCACACAGTGCTGGCCTTGCCTAGCTAGCGGAGAATGCTGAGAGCAAGGTTATCGCTTTAACTTGCAGTGAGGTAGATATACATGTGTACATTACTGCATATATATAAGGAAAATTTAACCACACAAATTTGTGGTCATTTTGTATTTAGTTGAAATGACATACAAAACATTCTGTTTATTTTGCATGTTTATTAAGAGTCCTTTTGAACACTTTCAAATTTAGTACACCGGTGGTGTATGCGATATATAGGAGAATTCGCCATTGGATTAAACATAGTTCTTTTCTGTAAGTTTTCTTGGGTTTCTAGCCAGGTATATACATGGGTTGACTCCAACTTATTAAAGATATGCATTATCATCATACTCAGGGTAAACTGATTAAATCAAAGTCCAGATCGCATATTTATAGAGAAAGCTAAGACCTTATTCATTCTCATGAAGTTACTGGTACTTAAAATTCTGAGGCATGGTCAGAAAACTGTGCATGGTGGTTATACAGTTGAGCATGCACCTGTTGAAAACATTGTACAATCTGTTGCATTAGAGCACTGTGAAGTTTCTAAAGTCGAGGACTGGGCGTTAAGGCTGATCATCATCTGATGAACTCAATCAAGACGAGATCTTCTTTCCCAATAGCTAAAACATTTTGCCACTATCCTTGTGTTGGTAAAATTGCCTATGTGGCTCTTTTCAATACAATGTTCAGCCAGTGCACATTTTTTGGGTTACATAGGTCTGATCACTAATGCATGTTGTACTGTTTGGTCAAAGAAAGTGGTACACACAAGGTAAATTATATTTTACTGCCTCATCAAATTTTGATGCCATATTTATAAAGCAATCCATCTTTCCTGAAAACTTGCCTGTGAACGGTAGGTATGTAGGCTGAGACCTGGATAATCTTTCTCTTGAATGACCTTACTGGCGTTCGCTTTTGTCCAGCTATTTTCAAAGCACCTATAATATCCTTGGCTGAATATCCAATCTGTTTAAATGTGAATTTTAAGTGTTGAAATGCAGTTTGGGGGTAATCTTGGTCTGATACAGAAACAGCTCTATTTGCCAATATGTCAGCAATGCCCGTTTGTTATGAAACTGTGTTGAGGTACAGATCCTTGCTAGAGAATAAGAGTTCCACCCTCTGTTCTGGAAACCAGAATGCTCAGGAAAGTGTGCTTAGTGTCTCAACTTTCATAGCAAATTGTATTTGTGATCAAAGGCTGTTTAAGTGTGCAAGAAAATCTGGACGAGTGTGTAGTCCATGTGGACTAATCATAAATGTGTCATCTACAAAAATCTGAAAACATGGGTAAGCTCGAATGCAACTGTATTAAGTATTTCTTCATATAGAAATTGGCAATGAATTCACGACACATTTTATTATGGTCACAAATAAAGTTCTCTATAAAAGTTAAAACTATGCCTCTCCCCCTTTTCTGGAATCACACACATTCATTCACACATACACAACTCACACACCCTCATTCACACTCACACATACTCACACTCACACACATTCACACACCTCACACATACACCCACACTCAAATACACTCTCACACATACACCCACACTTACACACACTCACACATATACATCATTCACACTCACACACAGATACATACATTCACACTCACATACATGCACTTACACACATACATACAGCCACTCACACACACACACACATTTACACTCATACAAACATACACACTCATACACAAATATACACAATCAGACTCATACACACACACACACACACACACACACACACATTGACTCATACACACATTCACACTCACATTCTCACTCTCTTAATCACACACACTCACAGTCACACCCACTCTCTCACCCACACACAGATCTCTACAACAACACAATTCATTAGATATGTGTTTTGATATGCTCTGAATCTTTAGAAAAGAAAAACAACACTACTTTTAAAAATTGTTTTGTTGGGTTCAGGGGCTTCACAACATATATTTCCAGTGAAATCTTTAAATAAAATGTTTGGTTAGAATGCAATTTTGTGCTACAGAAATTAAAAAGGGGTTCAGCAATCCAATGGTAAATATAAAAAGTACTGGGTGTTTATTTTTATCCCATATGCCAATAGAGTGAGAATGTCATAGCTTCTGGCACAAAGGAGCAATTGTCATTTGTGCAACAGAAAGCAACTTGTGTCTAGCAAGATTCATGAAAGAGTAAATCGCTGCAGAGCACACTCGTCAGATCATGATAAATTAGTCAAGTTCAACACAGCAGGTCTCCGTGATTGAGTCAACTTTTTGTGTCAGCAGATAAATATATTTTATATCACAACATAGATGTGAGACCTACTGCAGACCAAGTAGGATCTCAGTACATAAGCTTCGTCAGCGATGGCATGCATCACTTAATTTCTTGTGGATAAAAATGAATACCCAGTATGTAACCTATCCCTTCAATTTTACTCCAAATGATAATCTATGTATTTTATTCATAATGTATATAATTATACTAATATATTAATAATATGCTTGCAGCTCCGGACCTTTGTAGTGGATATGAAGGAAGAAGAGGTTGTGCCAAATGAATAAATTTATGTTGACATAGTTCATTAGTTTCACATTGATTATAAGACTACAAAACTTAATCATTTAAATTGTTTGTTTTTACTCTTACTGTTCATCCATATTTATTAATTATGCTATAGATATCTATCCTAGTTTATACAATATCATTCATCAAACATTTTTATAGTAATTAAAAGTCTTTCATGCTTTAAAAAATGGTTGTAATTGTTTCACAAAATTTGTAATTGGTTTATTATTTACATAGGCTATAGCTTATGAGCAAGAACTCCATTGTGATTGTAAACACAATAAAATAAAGATTTAAATTGCATGCTTGCTGCTGTGCTTGCATTGCAATGCTTACACAAAACAAAGATCTGCCCTGATGACTAGATAGTCACATAGTCGGTGCAGCAGTACAACTAATTAATTACATTAACCTTTTGATATGCAATATGTACTAAAGGAAAGTGATTTTAGCATTAATGTAATAATCTTGTCTTTTGTGAATATTTTTTATACATATCTTATAAATCTTTTGTGTATTAATTTCGTATTTTGAAGCTTATATTCTGACATTTAAACCCTTATATTTATAATCATTTGAATTAAATGTTGATTTTTGTATAACTTATGTATATAAATTCTGTTATATATTTTAAATAAGATCTTCAAATTAAGTAAGCCTAACTTTTTGTGTGAGAGGCATGAATTTGAAAATTATTTATATAGTAGTTTTTTTGCAGCTTAATTATTAATGAACCTGATTTAATATGCAATATTTGTTTTTGCTATAATTCTCAAGAAGCCTGTTTACAAAGAGACTTGTTTCTTTCATTGAAAAACATAATATATATAAGCAACAGAACATGTTTTTAGAAAATAAAGTTCTTCAGAATCATCAATCCATACACTTTTGTAAAGTGTGCAAGACATTGATAGACAGAAGGAAAATGTTTATTTCCAGACTTAAGCAAAGAATATGATATAACTGACCATAGCAAGCTGTTAAATAAATTAAATTCATATGACATGGGGTGGGGGGATAGCCAATAAATGGTTTATGTCATACTTGAAGCACAGTCAACAAACAGTGGAGATAAATTCTTTAAATAATCTTAATTTAATAATTGATCAAAGAAATCTACAATAAAGGAAATAATGCAATGTGTGCCTCAGGGCTCAATTGTAGGATCACAATTTTTTTTGCTTTACATTAATGACCTGCCTCAGAAAGCAGAAATTGTATTATTTGCTGATGATACCAATCTTTGACTTAAAACTAAGAATGTGTTGCTGTCTCATTGACAACATGTCGCTGTTCATACTAACTTGTCTACCTTGGAGTTGGTCAGGATTAGCACCCATGAAATACTCTATAAACAAGCATGTACATACCTATGAAGAGTCCATTGTTGCACCGGCTATGCTTGTTCCTGTAGAACACAAGTGGTTTCTTACTCAGGGGGGAAAAAGAATAACTAAGGTATGTAACACAAGGTAGACTCAAAAATAAAAGTATTTCATGTTGGATTCCACTGAATGAAGGTTTTTTTATCCTCCGTTGTTGCTTGTTGAGGTACTAACCCTACAAGCGACTCCCAACATAAAAATTCTTGAAGAAGTAGAAGTATTAATAACAAGTGCTATTTTTTTGCTATTTACTGAGTTCTTGTTTCGCACACACACCTATCACAATCGCAGTCAGAATCACAATAACAATCACAGTAACCATCATAGTATACCAATCACAATAATCTATTCCTTGTAAGCGCATGGCTTAAGTACCTCAAATCTCCAATATTGAACACCTTCCTGATTGGCCGAAAAATAGTGTTGTCACACGACTAACTTGGCAAGTTCTTTGTATTCAACCCATGTAACTCCCGAGTTACTGATTTTTTGGGAAATAACCTTTCTCTAAAATTTACCCTGTTACTTGTGTCTCTAAAATCTTGCTACACAAAGGCAATTGTGTTACTAGCATTAACAAAGAAAGTAAACTTGGTGAGCATAAAAGCAACTTCCTCGCCTTAAGGTTTTGCGTTCTTCAATCTGTTCAGTCTTGGCTACTGAAGCAGATATTTCCTATATTAAACCTATATATATATAATAAATAAATAAAAAAGAAATTAAACTAATAGAATACACAGCGAGCTAATATACTGTCGCAAATAAAAGTGAATTTCAACAGAAGTTGTCTACTAACACTATTAGAGTTAGGTTCCTGATTCAAAAGAAAGAGATTAGTATTAAATATTGCAATAAGTTTCCATTCTTGTCAAAATAAACAAGTAATAGAATTGCACATTACCTACGTTCAATACTAAAACTATTCGGTACAAAATTTATTTTAAATTTTTAGGAATAATACTGAATGATGAATTAAATGGAAATCTCATATCCTTTCTCAACAAACAAGTATAGGCTATTCTCAAAATGTTGTAAAGTGTGACTAATTCAGAAACTACGATGAATTGTTACCAGCATATATTTACAGTTAAGTATGTTATGGGATAATATTTTGGGGAACGTCGTGCAATGTGGATAAAGCCTTTAAAATTAAAAAACGTGCAGTGCGAATCTTAGGTGTAAACCAACTCACATCAAGTAGGCATTTGATCAAGCAATTTCATATCCTTCCCTTAGCTTCCATTTATAATTTAGAATCGAGCTGTTTTATAAATTGAAATAAACACAAAATGGTAGAAAATAAATATATCCACAGCCAGCAAACTAGACAACAATGTGATCTATGTTTACAGTACTGCAGAACTAACATATTTAAAAAAAAAAAAAAAAAATATATATATATATATATATAGGGCAACCTCAGTACCATTAATGATATTCAACTCTTTAAAAGAAAACTAAAGTCCTTTCTACTAGAGCATACCTTCTACTCCCTAAATTAATTTCTTGGTACATGAATTATTTAGTTTTATTTTGTGCTATAGAATGTCAGATGGAAAGTATAACCATGCATATTTTAGTTTTATTATGTAAATATTGTGTTTCATCTCTAGTCTTGTTTGTGTTGATGTAAGATGATTTAAGGGGGAAACAAAATGATAGCTCATCAGTCGTGTTTAAGATTACACTTGCATATAGTCAATATATTATGTTTGTAGCTACAGTAACTAAATGACATGTATATGTTTCAATCTCTCAATACACACAGCTTCCACCTTCCTGCCAACTTTATTATTGCATCACAAAATCATTGTTTACTGGACAGCTGCCTCCAATTCCTCACATTGTTGAACACCATGTCATGTTGGCTGCCGTTCACAATTGTTGAATGTTGTCATTAAGAGGTGCCAAGAGTATACTTGTTGCTTGTGTAAGTCAATTCATTAGTAGTATGCCACAAGTGTTGCAACATTTGGAGATCATCTGCTTACCTGTAGATGGTGCAGCACAAAACTTCTTGAGACACCAACATTCGTCATGATTGCATTTAAATGTAACTTTTGTACATTGTCAACACCTGATCTCTAAATGAAGTTCTTAACACTACCTCATCATCATATAATCTTAAAACCTTCATTTCTGCAGGTCATATGCTGCCTTTTCCTTAATTCCCAAATATCCATGTTTTACTATCATGCATAATTTTATTTTGGTTTAATTCCTAACTTTCCTTCCTAGTGTTCATTTCATTTCTTCACAAAATTCTTGTGATTTGTTTTTTTCTGGATGTCCGTCTGTTTCATAACCTAAGGTCTTTCCTAATTACTCCCTCATTTCTAATACTATTTCTCCAGTTATTTTGTATGACTAAAGCAATTTAAATATTGAAAAACTAGGAGTGAGAATGTCCTTTGTGTACTTCTTGATTTACATAAAAGAAAGTTGCTTCTGCAGCTTTTAGGATCTATAGATTTAAAATATAAGCTTTTTATAAATTTCATTAATTGTTTAGACATTTCTTTCCTGTCTACAGCATGTCAGAGTATGGTTTACTTTGCCAAAAGCCTTCACTTTAGTTCACAAATAAATGACATATCTCTATGTTGAGGTCCTTGGCTGTCTCCTTTTTATCCCAAAAGGTACATATGTGCATCTTCACTCAAGTTTTTTTTTTTTATTAAAACAGTAACGGAGTCTGATCAGGACTCCGGTACTGTATCCCTATTTACATTTCCCCCCGTAGGTTTTTACTGATTACTGGTTTTACTGTTTCTTTTACAAACATATACACATTGCACAAACATATAACACCCATGCCCAAGGCGGGACTCGAACCCACGATCCCCTGCCCACGAAGCACCAAAGCGAGACGCTTTAGCAAGCGTGGCCATGGGGACCGGCCAAGGTTGAGTACAAAAGAATGAATGAATGAATGGAGTGATATTTATGGATGCTCTTTAACTACTGTGGTTCTCAGCATCCCATTCTAAATTGGGCGTGAAAGACCGCTTAATTTTGCTCAGAGGCCTCTATCAGGCTTGAGGTTCCTTTACGTGCCGTAAATCTACGACACAGGACCGACAGCTTTACTTCCCTTCCGAAGGAAGCCATGTTAAATCCATCGTCTTCTGCCAGGTTTGAACCTGCGACCTTGGGGATATGAAGTTAGCATGGTAACCATTACACCGCAGAGGGCGACTGAGTACAAAAAAAAAAAACGGTGCCCTGAATGGATATCAGTTAAATTTCAACTTTCAAAATCTTAATAACTGCTAATTTCCAGCATAGCAGATACAACCAATTATCCCAACTAACAAATTATAGGAAAACCCTTTCCTGAATAAACTTCAGACCAATAATAACAATAATAATGTCGGTTGAGAAATTCTCTGTATTGGTACAACCCAGAAATAATTTTCGCTTAACCGGAATTGTTGAAAACCGAATGCTCATCTTGAGTTAAACTAAGCAGGGAACCCGAACTCCAACCCCAGCTGTTTTGTTCACACACCCGCAAACGAAATGACTTTCACTCGACCACCTAAAACTCCAATCTGACGTCATAAGGCAAAGCCTTTTGGTCAGTAATTTAGGTACACTGCTCCCTTTGTCATCATTTTTCTTAGTCTATATAATACAGTTATCCCTAGTTATGCATGATCTCATTTTACGCGTTTTCAGTAAAGCGATTTTAAAAAAATTTAAAAAAAAATCGCTGATTTTAACACTGTACAAATGACATAAATAGATGCATCTGTTTATAACACATTTTTTTCGTGTATATCTTGAAATAGCCTATATCATTATCACATTCACTTTATGCATTTTTTGTGTTACATGATAATTCATGAGAACCAATTACTTGCGTAATGCGAGGGACACATGTATATGTAAATTATTGTTTATTTTAGTAATAGTACTTACCAGTTTACTAGAATTTAGCTCCAATCGACGAGATTTCTTCAAAAATAGTTCCATTACAGCTTGCGTGAAATTCTCTTGAACATCCTTCCGAAGCATACAAAGTAACTGCTTTTCTATGGTCATCATTGACAAAGAGGATAATCTTTCTTGGCCCATTGTAGATCTACAGTGAGATTTTACTCGATTTAAAGTGGAAAATGACCATTCAACAGAAGCTGTAGTTGCTAGTACAGTTAGAATTAGACAAGCTAATTTGTAAACTTCAGGCATAGCCCACACCAGATCTCTTTCGTTCATAATTTTCACTACCTCACCAACTGACTTTCCTTCAAAACCTTTATCTTCAGAAGAGTACACAACAATAAATTCATTTTTCAGACTACTGAATCAAAATATGAGCCATTGATGTCCAACAATTTTGAGCATTTTAAATTTTGAGGAATCAAGGAGAGCAAACAAATGAAAACTCTCATAGCCGGAAAACTTATTTTGTATTTGATAGAGCACATTATCCAAAATTTCATAGAATATCCTCCTGAACATAACTTCAGTAACTTCATTGTAGTAGTTCATTGTTCTTCCTTTTCATTTATCACTTCAGTTGAAATGCTTCGCCAAATATTTTGGAACCCTTCTCTTCTTAGCTCTTCTAAAGTGTTTTTAGTCTGGATTACTTTTGAATGGCAATATCCATAGATTTGTCTTATTATTGAGCAAATATTGCCGGAGGAGGAAGACAGTATCCAACCGAGTCAAAAAATAAAGAACATCTTGTGCTTTAACCAATGTATCAGGTTCCCAATCAACATTGTTTTCTGGTTCTGTCATGAATTCAGGTTATCTCGTTGCTCTTGTACAGTATTAACAAGGCGTGAATTGAAGTTCCAGCGTGTTGGAGCCGCTTTTGGTAACTTTTTATTTATAAAAGCACACAAAGTTTCTGTTCTTTTAGTGGAATGATTAAAGAAATTAGAGAGCCCTGATAAGAGTTTGAAAAAAAATTGTGCACTTATCAATACACATAGCTGCCTGTTGCAGAACCAAATTCAGAATGTGACAGTAGCAGTGAACAAATGATGCTTGAGGAAATGCCTCTTTTACTTTAGACTGCAGACCACCTCATTGCCAGACATTAGGGCCGCACCATTAAATGTCTGAGCGAGAAGTTTCTTACATACACTAAATTCTTTAACTGTTGTAAGTACCTGGTTGTAGAGTGTCTTCGCAGATCTGTCTGCACTGACGACTGTAAAGCCCATGAACCTTTCTTGAGGATGCATGCTTATATATCACTGTAGAGAAAAGTCATGCTGAGAGAACAGCAACATCCACAAATTTCCTCTCTGCATATTGAAGACACTCCTGGTATTTATTTTGAGGAGAGCACCTCCAGCACAAGTGTGACTTCATCACAATGAGTCAGAGTTCTTTGACTTTTATAACATTATTAAGACAGAATAAAATGGAGAAAAGCATTTAGATATGTGTGACCAAGAGGAAGGGGAGGGAGCACTGAATAATTTAGATTACGAGTGTGAGGTTTCTGAGGTAATATTTTATATGGGGTGCATCCAAACTGTGAGGATAATGGGGATGGGGTCCATATTTTGATGGAATGTAGATGAACTGCTGAAACAAAAAATGCTTTAGAGTAATAGAATTGCAGTAATTAATAAAATGTTTAGTGATCAGTCTGAGTTAAGAAGGTTAGGGAAAGTTTCTTAGAAATTAATAATTTCAAAGATGAAATGCAAATGAGATAAATATTTGTATCACACATAGAACACATATATGCCTTTGGAGTGGGAGAAAAGAAAGGAAGAGGACAAATAAAACTAACAAGATTTTTTGTTTGTTTAAATTAAACATGTATTTTTATTTAGCACTATCTGAAAAGTTTGGGTTTTAACTACTGAGAATTATATTTTTATACTACTTTCTATTGAATTCATTCATCACGTTTCAGGTACATAACCAAGCATTTTGCAACTGAACAAAAATTTTGAGATTAGAATGCACCTAATAGAGGAATCATGCTTTCAATTTGCTATCTTTATTTTACTTACCTCTTTAAAATTTTATGTTTTTAATAAGCTTAACAAATGGAGATAATGTTATTTCCTTTATAAAATGCTCTTAAAATTCAGCAGTGAGCAAATGCACTTTTAAATGTGGTTTTCCACCTTCAGGAGTGTTTTACACTTTGGTTTTGAACATGTGGCTGTGGTGGGTAATTTTGTAGACAAAACAGTTTTATTTTAAAACCTACTTTATTGATTGTGTTTCCTTTTAACAAAAAGAAACATCTTTCTTTTCTTTATTATTTAGTCTTGAAATGCACACAACAGATTTTCACCTCATATTAAATCATATATTCGTTAAGCTTTTCCAATAGTTCATCAGCATCTGCACTTGTCTTTACTCGTAAGAGCACAGGTACAGGTGGAGGTTCATTCTCTGGAGTTGGTATACAAACCATCATCACAACATTGCTTCCTTTCCGCTGAGCAACCATGCTGCTGCTCACTAGGGTGTTGATTAAAAGATTACCTAAACTATTTTCTGCACGAACAATGAGTTGTGTTTTGTTACTCGATTCTACTGGCTTTAAGTACAAAGTGCCAATTCCACGGTCTTGAAGTGCTGATCCCTTCTTCACAAACACTTTGCACCTAAAAAGATAAAAGATATTATAACACATACTTAAATAACTTACAAAGGAACTTTACACACTGAAATTATGTCAAAAAGATTTGTAGTTACTACACAATGTAAAGCTTCACTTATCATGCATAGTTTCATACGTTGTTACTCTACATTACCAATTGCTGTCAACTGGTTGCAACTCCTGGGTCCCTCAAGCTGACCATTTTTGGAGCACAGTAAAACAATCATGAGAAATGCCAAGAAGTTTGAGGTGTGGAAGAACACTTTTAGCATGATAAATTTATGCAATGTAATATTCCCAAGTGCATGGATAACTATGTGAATTTGTTTAATTCCATGCTGCCAGGGGAAGATTGCTGAGCCATGAAACGATGGTATAAAATGCCAGGATAACATTAGCACTACTCCAATAAAATATAGATTCAGGGCTTGTAGGCCATGGCTGAGTCGATGCAGTCATGTGAAAATGCTTTTTTGGATATAGGGGACCCTAAAACATATATTTCCAGTGAAATCTCAGTATCGAGTTTTTGGGTGGAGTGCAATACCTTCTCTATACGTACATAGTAACTGTAGAAAAAGTAAAAATTCTCTGATATTCATGCAAAAGGACTTGTGACTACCTTAACCATTCCCCAAGTCTTCATAGTTATGGAAATGCTCGATAAACCATAGAATGCTTTGGCAATGAACAATTATTGGTTGGAAAGGTTGAGTAATTTTTTTCCCCCATAATCACAGTATGCAACATTTTAAATATCTGTACCCTCTCCTTGGTACTTTTATAATATAAAAAGCTGCATTCACAATATGCATAGTGGATAGAGAAGGTATTATATACCATCCAAAAATTTGATGTTGAAATTTCATCAGAAATATATGTTTTGGGGTTCCCTGAGCCCAAAAAAAGCATTTTTACACTCTCTACAATACTATGTACACAATGTATAGAGAAGGTATTTCATTCCACCCAAAAATTTAATACCGAGATTTCACCGGAAATACATGTTTTAGAGTCTCATGTATATAAAAACATTTTAGAAAAAGGTCTGTGTGTGTCAGTGTGTCTGTAAACTTGCTAACTCAAAATAAAAAGTTGTAAGATACCAAACTTGTTATTTAAGTTTAGCATCTTCCAGGGATGCAACAAAAATATTTTCAGAAAAATCCCCCCACCCCAGCCTACCCTTTACAAGAAATTTTTTTTTTCAAAATTTTGATTTTCTCAAAAATGGCTCAACGATTTTGATTAAAATACTGTATATTTGAGATATTTATATAATAAAAGGAACATTTTAAATTTTATGAGAATAGCCTCTAAAGACCTTTATTTTGAATGAATGTTGCTGAATTTCACTTAACTGTTAAACTGTAAAAGATAGACAAAAATGTAGATGATGTTAAAACACAGTATTTAACTCATATATGTTGGTTTTTTTTTTTTCCCCCATGGAATTGACCATTTCTGAGATATTCCTTGTTCTTTGTTTCAGATTCTTACACGGAAAGTTGTAAACTTCTGCCCTGCATGGAAACAGATTTCTATCTCAAGGCAACCAGCTTTTAAAAGATTTGACTATAGTTTTAGCCTAGTGTATTCCTTATTTCCCTCCTACTTACAAGGAAACAAATAATTCACACCTTATCTGCTAAGGTTTATCTTAATTTTCACAAATTAGATAGAATAAAATACTTTTTAACAATAATTTGTTACAGCAATATAGAGAAAGTCACATGAATGGAACACATCAGATTTTTAGAAAAAGGTCCATGCGTGTTTGTGTCTGTGATTGGACAGCACAGCTCAATAATGAAAAAAACATTAAATACCAAACTTAATATTCAGGTTTAGCATCTACCGAAGATGCAAGACAAAGATTTTCAAGAAAACACCTCCACCATTAACTATCCTTTACATGGAAAGATTTTCAAAAATTTTGATTTTCTGAAAAATGGCACCAAGGATTTTGATTAAAATCCTGTATAATAAAGATTCTTTACATCCCAAATAAAATGTATATGTTGAATTTTCAGGGAATAGACTCTGAAGAACTCTTTATTCTGCATGAATTTTGCTAAACTGCTAAACCATAAGAGCTAGACAAAAACTTAATACACAAAACATGTAGATCTCGTCAAAACACAAAATTTATGTCCTTTATATTTTTGTTGTGGAGGTAACCATTTCTGAGATATTCCTTGTCATTGGTTTCAATTATAAAGTACTTATACTTTTCTCAGACATGAAGTGTCTGTTTTTCTTTTGTTCTACTCCTGGCCAAATAAGGAAGCAAATTTGCAATGAAAATCACAAAATGACAGCTTTTTAAGCATTTGACTATCACTCAAGCCTTGTGCATTCTCTTAGTCCCCTTCTACCTATAAGGAAATAAGTAATAAGAACATTCTGCTAATGTTTATCTTGATTAACATTGTGTAGAAAGAAGAATAATCTTTTATAATATCTTCTTGAAGTTTGTTTGCAGAGCAGCTAGAGAAAGTCATGCGAGAGTAACACATCATATTTTTATATAATACATATACCCTTACCATATTATACAATGAAACAGAGGTGAAGCTGGTGAATATGATTCCTCATTCCCAGTTAAATCGCTTTGCAAAAGATGCATAGTCTGTAACTATCAATAAATATAACATTTTGAGTTGTTAATTATAAGATGTCAGTTGAGTAATTTATAATATTAGCTGGTCACAATTTTTTCTTTTCACACAATAATTTGGATGTTGCATATGCCACTCTTCCTCTAAATCACATCCCTTCCTCTGGCGACTCGAATAGCCATGATTGTTAATGCGATATGAAGTGGACTTGCCATCCATTCCAAGCCGAATATTGTGAGTTCGAGTCCCATCAAATGTGCCTGTGGTAAAGGATGGGGAGGGCCCAAGTAAAATAACCTGTGTGATGGCCTGCTTGGATGCTGACAGAGTTATATTTCACTGCAATTGCATGGATTTTGCACTTTATTATTTAAAAAAAAAAAATGTTATAGCCCAAAAACAAGACACCCAGCCTACTAAAGCAGGCTTTAACCTAAATAGCCATCCATGATTAAATGAGACAACTATGATAGTTTCCCCAGTAACTACACTATAATTTTATTGCAAAAAATATTAACATTTTTACAATACAAAATAGTTATAAAAACCTAACTTTATTGTGATGGTTAGTTTAATATGAAATTAGAAAAGAAGTCCACTATAAATCCTGAAACTTTTGATTAATTGCCTATGTTGCCAAATGGCAACACCATGCAATGTAGGGTTAACAAAGGAAATAAATCAAACCTTTGTAACTTGAGACAAATACCAATACAGCCCCACAACAGGCAACAAAGAAGAAAAGAAGTGGCTGTCATCCTCTAGCATAGTGGCCTGGACTATGCGTATCAGTTGATTTAATTCAATGGAAATGATACTGTGACATAAATCTGGTATCTATTATAAAAGGGAATAAATACCCTAAAGTATGCATTTACCTCTTAATACAAGTCTGTATGTTTTTTGTGTGGATTGAGAAGATCAGACAGTATAATTGTTTACATTAGCCTCCTTCATTTGGGAGTGACTTAGCGTGAAGAGGAGCCAATTCCAATAACTTAAGATGCACGTTGAAGCACAATGTATGATCATTCATATGTTTTACAGTGCTGTTGAATGAAATCCAACTTTAAAAAAAATAATTTTGTGCTAAAATATCAAGTACTAACATGGCATATTTTGAAGAAAAACCCATTTTTACCCAATCTGTCAAAGCTTAAAATAGATTAAATCTAACATGTGTACCTTCAAACCATACTTAGGAGCTGAGACTTGAAAATATTAGTTTATTCTGCTCCTCAGCAGCCTGCGACCATTTCTGAATGAAATACTATTAGACCTTAATTCCACATTCTTTTGGAAGGTGACAGAATGCAAGGACAAAAGCCTTTGTAATTTACATTTTGAAGTACGTCTAAGCTACATCAATACAAACAAATACATAATTTGGCTATAATAATATACAAATATTTATTTCAACAAGCTACTTCCCATATGGTGTTTCACTGAATTTAAGTGGAAAGTATTGCAAATTATCTTAAAGATGCAACTCAGTTTATGGTGCAAAACTGGTTTCTTTTTATATATGGCTGTTAACAACTACTTTGAACACTAATCACATACTTTATTATCTAGAATCAGTTTTGATATCTATAGCTTTAGCTCCAGCAACCACTGAAATATATTTCTGAGTACTTACACACAATAAGGAATTTAACCCTCAGGTATCTGTTGCACCCTATAAGATATAATTAAGACTACTCTATGGTAGGGGTCAGGGAATAAAATTGTTTGAATTAAGAAAAATGATTAGCATAAAACGTCATTAATGATTAATACAAAGTTTCACTTGATAGTACTGTATTGTATACATTGCAACAAAATCTCTTTTTCTTCTGTAATATTGGTTTGATTACAAATGGTCATTATTCCAACACGTGCAGAACTATTCTCAGTACAGTTTTCTCTTGTCCCTTCGATACATAGTTTGTTGACTGTTCTCTCTCCTGCAACTATGTACTCACAACAGACAGTCAAAACTGACTTGCCTGGCTTATGGTTGTCTCCTTAATAGCTGTCGATGACATGGCAAGAAACTTCTAGAAGTAGAGGTAATTCCAACATGTGTCCATTGTGTCCAAGTGTGGCATTTAATGTGTTAAATTTACACCTGCAATAACGAGTACTTACTCATGGAACAACTGGCTATAATGAGCACACTGGTAACACACATGTGGCGATAATGGGCATATAATCTGTGTCAAGTTAGTTTTGTCCTGATGTCAACAAGACAGAGCTGGCTCAACTCGCCATGTGTTAACGGTACATGTGCGCACATAAGTTCTGCAACACTAGCGATATATATAGCAGCGCTAACTTGTTGACAATAAATCAAGTTTGAAACACATTAACTTATTAAATCTATAAGTTACAGCATTAATGGTATCGTGGAGAAGCATAATGGTTACCTCTAATCGGAATCTGCAGAACTTCAACTCCTGATAGAGAAGCATTGTCATCTCCCGATGTATGTTCACAGTCGCTTGAACTGCTACTGTCGGTGATTACAAGTCTTTCAACAACTTTATCAGTGAGTTCATCCAGGTGCCACATCTTCTCTTCTTCTTTTACTGCATGCTGAACACAGTTGAACCAATCCAGCGAAGTTATATTTTGTACTGAGGTGGCAAGCAGGGAGCAAACCTCACTCAGCTTAAAGGTAGTGTTGTGCCTATGTACATAGCCTTTCATCTGACTCCAGATTAGCTCGATTGGATTAAGTTTACAATGGTATGGTGGCAACCTCAGAATGGTGTGACCTGTACTTTTTGCTGCTTTGTCCACAACGCTTATCAAATTGTGTTTTCACATTTTTTACAATGGCTACTAGTTCAAGTTTAACCATCTTAGCACTCAACTCACACACATGGTCCTAAAGCCACTTAATAATATCATCTTTCCTCCAAGACATATTGGGGACGATTTCTGCTTTAACACTGTGGTAGCTAGCATTATCTAAAACGATAACGGAGTTAGGCTCAAGTTTCGGAAGGACAGATTGAAACCACCGAAGAAAAACATCACCAGTCATTTCTTCATTAAAGTCCATGGTGCTTTTGAATAATTAGAAAAATTATTGATAATACAAACATCAGAACCAAAAAAATAAAACAATTTAATGTAACATCCCCTATTATAAGTCAATTCCCCTATATTCAAAAGTCAATAAACCACCGTCTACAAAACCAGTTTCACTTCCAATGTGAACTATGCCATCTTCCTTTGCCTGTTGGTTCTTTCAGGCATATGGAGAAACCAGAGAGAAATGCTTGTTTTTTATCTCTCACGGTTGTATTACACCAAGCTGAAGAAGTTGTATATCCCTCATTCAGCCAAGTTTCGTCAAAGAAGTAAATTTTGCAGCCCTCACTGCGAAAAGCTTTGATCTGGCGCAAATATTGGCATCTCCACATCACAATGTCGTCTCTTGTCCACCATAATGATTTCCGCCCTCGCGATTAAAATTTAAATCCAATATCAATCAGCAACCTGTGGAGAGTACTTCATGAGAAATGTGGCAATTCTGTGTCAGAATTTACTGCATGCAAACTTTTATTTAGGGTTGGTGGTTCATTTCTGAAAAAACAATCATGAACTTTAACACAAATAGTATTTTTTGCAAAAAATTTCTCCAAACGTTTTTTACATTTATGTGATTTTCCCGGTGTTCTTAGGCTTCCGGATGTTTATTGTTCCATTCTATATGCACACTAAATATAGAAACTCCAAGGAGATCACCAGTTTCCTTTTGGATATTCTTTATGGCCGATTCGGGGTTTCTTTCTTTAAGTACCGCAAAACAATGCACGACCATTCGCCTCTCGCCACTTTTTAAAGGGTTGTCTCGGTTGTGTTCAATTAAGGCTGAAGCACCGGTCTGTTCCATGATAAAAAGCTTACTGGTTTTAAACTGCAATAGCAAGTCTCCTGGACTTGTGAGGCATGCGAGATGTACAGTAAATACAGCCTTAAATAACACATTATCAGAAACGACCCTGCATTATAAACAATAACAGCTTAATCAACATTCACCTCGAGAATTACCGGTTGTTTCAGAGAGCTGTCTGGTACAGATTTGCAACTTACTGTGTATATAATACCAGTGTCCTTTAGTAATATAAGTTAGCTGCATTTTATTTAACAGTAATAAGTTAATAAAGTCAATATATAATTTCGCCTGTCTTCTGTCTATATGTTTTTTACAGAATGTGTACGCCTGTTATAAATATTTCTTTCAGAATTCACAAACCCAGAGCCATCGGCTTGGTATGTGTCGGATATGGATAAAATGTCGGGCTATTACCTTTTATAGAAATCGAAGCATTTGCATACATTTCTCTCCGAAACTAACTTGCCCAGAGCAGGATCTGAAAGCTATTACAGTACTGTAGTTTTAGGAGGCAGTTACAATATGCATCCACGTAAAAGTTAACACCCTTTACCTTCCCTGAACCAATCAACAGCCTAATACTCTTCTGCTTCAGTATCTCTATCTCTGTCTCTCTCTCTCTTTCTTCCCTCCCATGTGCTGTCATCAGGACAGAACTAATGTGACACAGATTATAGTAACACTGTTCCCTCCTCGGGGCAGGTCATCCTAGTCACCACTATTGTAGAGGGCTAGACTATCAGCCTCTTCGCTCAGAGTAGCGAAGAAGCTGTGCATGACATTATTTATCATGATGCCTCAGCTGATGGCCTGCTAGTTGTGATGGGTCTCTTGTCTATTCAATTCCTACCTGGATGTGTTGATGTTGGTCTACGAGATTCTCCATGTAGTCAACTGCTGTCTGTTATGGCACAGGAGGGCTCCCAAACATCAGACTGCATGGATAACGCAGCTCTATGCCAAAGACAAAACTGGCTGATGTCAACCTGGTGTCATGAGTTTAAGAGCAAAAGCTGTACCTTGACATCCCAGTCTTTCTGGAGATTGGCCAAAAATTTCCTCAAATGGTCTTCCATGTGTCCTCTGACTGGGTGGAGAGGTGCTGTGCATGTCTTGTGTACTGCAAGTCACTCAAGTGTTTTAGACTCTAAGTTGGTATCTTAATCACAGTGTAGCTCCAAGTACCCTTTAGCAACAAATGAAGCAGTTGCCTCCTGGTTAGGGATGAGGTATACCCACTTGATGAAATAATTCATAGCAACCAACACATACATCAACTCCCGAATGACATTTGAGGAAGGTTGTGGCCAATCACCATAGAGACTAGGATGAGGGTGTCACTTTTCTTACTGGTCAACCACTTTTCAACCCACGAGATCACCGGGTTGGCCAGTTTGGTCTTCAGCAGTGATCTGCATCTACCATGTGACTTGATGTTCAAGAGTTCTTCTGTGGCAGAACAGTCAGCACCCAACTACATGAAGCATCTATTACACTGACTTCCTGACAAACATGAGATGCCATGTCTAAACATCCAGACAGCAAGCGGTCAGAAGAAGAACATTACGACCAACAAGTCAACAGCCAAAAGTTTCCAACAAGGTATCTGGTGCAACTATATTGCCCTATCAAGAAAAAGGGATGCAGCCCCAAGACTCAACAACCAAGGCAAGGGTTGCGCTCATGTTGTCTACTGCATCCAGAGGCTACCCAAAGAAAGAGACTGATAGTACATTTGGATCATCCAGCCCTCTGTGATGACACTTGTCAGGACAACAAAACCTGGGACACAAACTGATAGTACATTTGGATCATCCAGCTAACTCTGATGACACTTGTCAGGATGAGCCCTGGACAGAAACTATTAGTACATTTGCATCATCTAGCCCATTGTGATGACAATTGTCAGGACAATCAACCCTGGGACAAAAATTGATAGTACATTTGGATCAGATAGTTCACTCTGATGTCTCTTGACAGGAAAACAAACCCTGGGAGAGAAACTGATAGAACATTCGGATCATCTAGCCCACTCTGATGACACTTGTCAGGACAACCAACCTTGGAACAGAAAATGATAGTACATTTGGATCAACTAGCCCACTGTGATGACAATTGTCAGGACTATAAACCCTGGGACAGAAACTGATAATACATTTGGATCATCTAGAACACTCTGATGTCACTTGCCAGGATCACCAACCGCGGGACAAAAACTGATACTACATTTGGATCATCTAGCCCACTCTGATGACACTTGCCAGGACAACCAACACTGCGACAGAAACTGATAATATATTTGGATCATCTAGCCCACTCTAATGTCTCTTGTAAAGACAACCGATCCTGTGAAAGTAAATAATGGTGTATTTGGATTATCTGGCCCACTCTGATGACACTTGTCAGGACAACCAACCCTGGGACAGAATCGGATAGTACATATGGATCATCTAGCCCATTCTTTTGATACATGTCAGGACAACCAACCCTGAGACAGAAACTGATAGTACATTTGGGTCAAGCCCAATTTAATGTCTCTTGTCAAGCCAAGCAGCCCTGGGACAGAAGCTGATAATACATTTGGATCATGTAGCTCACTCTGGTGACACTTGTCACGACAACCAAACCTGGGACAAAAACTGATAATACATTTGGATCATCTAGCTCACTGACAATTGTCAGGACAAGCAACCCTGGGTCAGAAACTGATAGTACATTTGGAGCATCTAGCCAACTCTGATGACACGTTAGGACACGCAACCCTGGGACAAAACTGATAGTACATTTTGATCATAAAGCCGACTCTGATGACTCTTGGCAGGACAACAAGCTATGGGACAGAAACTGATAATACATTTGGATCATCTAGCCCATTTGGATGACAATTGTCAGGACAACCAACCCTGAGACTGGTAATACATTAGGGTCATCTAGCTCACTCTGATGACACTTGACAGGACAACCAACCCTGGGGCAGAAACTGATAGCACATTTGGATATCTAGCCCACTCTGATGACACTTGACAGGACAACCAACCCTGGAGCAGAAACTGGTAGTACACATGGATCATCTAGCCCAATCTGATGATACATGTCAGGACACCCAACACTTGGACAAAAATCGATGACCCTTGTCAGGACAACCAACCCTGGGACAGAAACTTATGGTACATTTGGATCACCTAGCCCACTCTTATGTCTCTTGTCAAGACAACCAACCCTGGAACAGAAACTGGTAGTACATTTGGATCATCTAGCCCACTCTGATGATACATGTCAGGACAATCAACCCTGGGACAGAAACAAAGTACATTTGAATCATCTAGCCCACTCTGATGACACTTGTCAGAATACCAATGCTGGCACAGAAACTGATAGTACATTTGGATCATCTAGCCCACTCTGATGACACTTTTCAGGACAACCAGACCTGTGACACAAACTGATAGTACATTTAGATCATCTAGGCCATTCTGATGACATTTGTCAGGACAACCAACCCTGGGACAGAAACTGATAGTACACTTGGATCATCTAGCCCAATCTGATGATACTTGGTAGGACGACCAACCCTGAGGCAGAAACTGATAGTACACTTGGATCATCTAGCACACTCTGATGACACTTGTCAGGCAACCAGCCCTGGGACACAAACTGATAGTCCATTTGGATCATCTAACCCACTCTGATGAAATTTGTCAGGACAACTAACACTGGGACATAAACTGATAGTGCATTTGGATCATCAAGCCCACTCTGATGACACTTGTCAGGACAACCAACCATGGGACAGAAACTAATAGGACATTTGGATCATCTAGCCCACTCTGATGACATTTGTCGGGACAACCAGCCCTGGGGAAGGAGCAGTGTTACAATGACATCCATGTGTGTTGGCTCTCATGTTCATTCTTGGTGTTTGAGTTGGTGCAGTTGGAGGCCTTGAAATGTATAACACTGAAAATGTGATGTGACAGTAATCGTAAGCTTTGTAACGCTACTATACCTCTGGTACAATTGAGATTTGTCCAGAAGCTTCCACAATTTTCCTGACAATTCTGTGACATATTTTTTAGTTATAAAAGGAGGAATTGTTGCAGGCCATGATTTTTGGGTGAGTGAGTGTGCAGTGGCATGCAAACCATCAACTGTGAATGTGTCAAAATTTTGAACGAATGTACAGAACTATAACTCAAGAAGTCAAATACACATGCACAACACACAAAATAAGCACAAAGAGGATATGCCTATCTTAAGCTTCAGAAGTCAAGGTATTGTAAGGCAAATGCCATAAAAATACTTCATTCATTTCCTTCCAAAATAGATACTGCATTTAAGTGAATCAAAGGGCACCTTTTTTGACCAAATGTAGTAATCAAAATCGTGGTGCACATTAGATTTGAATGCCAGTAACTTCATTCTTTTGATTATTACATCACAATGGATTGATGGAGTTAACATGCATTCAGAAACTCCTGACATACTAGCTGGCCAATTATCATTGGTTTATTATATAGTGTTTTCAGTTATGAGGTCAAAAGCAAACAGAGAAGAACGGCTTATGATATTTCTTTAAATCATAAAGTAATCCTTCATGTTGAAAAAAAGGTGATATAGAAGCAGGAAAGGAGTTTGCTTGTTGCAAAAACAGAATTTGGCATTAATACTAAAGTTAGTAGGAAAAACTTTATCAGTCCTCGCAAAGGCAGACACCCTGAAATTGAAGAAAAAATTGTGGAATTTGTGTTAGAGTAGAAAAAGTATGGACAACCTGCAACTAGTGACACTATATGAAAGAAATCTAAAGAGCAGGCTGAAGTTTTTAGTATTTCCGAACAATATGGGGAGCGAAATAACAGTGAAGACAGAAACGAAGACTGAACTAAAGGATGTAAAAATAAGAAAAATAAGAAAAAAAAAATGGGAGTGGAGAAGATGAAATCCGCAACAGTGAAGATTAACGAGAAAATAAAAGCCATAATGGAGAAGATGGAATCCGATATAGGGAAAATGGAAAAAATGTAATTTGGTAAGCAGAAGATAAAATGGAGTCAGTGTGGAGAACATGGAGATTAACGACCAAATTTGATGAACTCCGATGGCTTTGTAGAGGGATGAAATAACCTGTCCATGTTAACCCCTAGAGCGGGTTGAAGATCGTGTTGATGCCCTGGAAGACCTAGGGGAACACTTTTAATGCTCTGGAGGGAAGAATTGACACTGGTACTAAGGAACTGAATACCAATGTGCTCAATGGAAAGTTGAAAGACTTTAAGATTGAAATGCCAGGATGTGACACAATATCCACACGCATTAATCCAACAAAGTATATGGGAAGTCTTCCATCAACAGTTCCGTACTATTGCCACTGATATCTGAGGGTCAGCAATGTTGGCAAGACCCTCAAGAACTACCACTTAACTGCAGCAGCTCCATCAGCCATTGAGCAGCTTGTAAACAGAGCCCTGGTGAAGCTACCACCTATCGTAGCTGCCTACTCTTCGTTGATAAGGTGTGTGATGCCAAGATATGACAATGTGCGATGCTTGGTGACTATTAAGACAATCCATGTGGCTTTAACGGCACTTAAAATGGAGACAGCCAAGATGACAACAGTCCCCAACCAGAGAATTAGCAGTTTTTGGGACATAGCCTCAGCCCAGGGACGTTGGCAAAGATCTTTCAGTTGCTTGTGTTGGGGGTGCGTTGACAAGACATTGACCAGGTCGCATAGAGGAAAGTTTGGGCCTGAAGCAACTGGGATAACCAAGATCAGGAGTATTCAGTGCTATGTAGAATGGGGATCTACCACAAAGATGATGACAACACCTTTTTAGTTGTATGTCCTGGGGATTGCCCAAGTCAGGTACCTGGTGAAGAACTGTATGTAACCGAGAAGATGAGCATCAGAGAGTGTGTGCTGGGGATGCGGCCACCCAGAGCACCTAGTGGAATGCTGTCTGCAATCTAGACGACTGGCAGGCAGGACATGAATAAAACCTCCATGGCAAGGGACACATCATCGCTATCTTCTCGCTTGAAGCTGTATACCTTAGACAAAGGGAAAGAAGACAGCCTCATCACAGATGGCTGGATAAGGGGGAAGCTATGACAGTATAGCCATGACCATAATCCAACTTGTCGACATGGAAACCGAATTGGTCCTATGAGATAATACAGGATTGGGTGAAATCTTGCCAATGGAGGAGGAGGTCTTGAGCACCATAAGTCTGTGGGGTAATCATCGCAAGGGTGGCTGAAGAGGTGATATTAGGATTGAATGCCTTCAGGTGCCATAATGCGAGTTGACATCAACGAAAATGAGGTGATCTGATGTTATGATGGGCATCCTGGAGCCCCCAGGGTGACCCTAAGGGGGGTGTCATTACCACTGGGGTAGTCCGATTGTTGTAGGACCTCGTTAACTGTCCTATTCGTCAACACACGCCAGGTGCGATCAAGAACCTGTTGCAACTGACAAGCTAATAGCAAAGGTTTCTGGTTGGAAGTTCAAGCATGGTCCAAGGGGAGTAGGCTCAAGTCCCAACAGCCATGTGGTTGAGAGGTTGAAGGAGACAATTGACTGCACCCTAAGGGAAAAGGCAGGAAGTGTTTGGATCATCTAGCTTGCTACGATGATGTTGGTTGGAACGACCAGCCCTGAGGGAGGAGTGTGACAGTGCCATATGCGACCACTCTCAAGTTCGTATACAAGTTGGCACAGCTGGAGACCTTGGAATGCGGAAAAACACAAGAAATGTGGCAAGACAGGAACAGAATATTTGGTACATGGCTCTGATAAAGGAGTACGATGTAGGCTCCTTCTGAATTTAAAGACACACTTTTTGTTGCGAGAAATCAGCGTTTCTGAGCAATACTGTAAATCTAAGGATTACACCAACTGGTATAAAAGTTTTATCAGAACAAAACATGAGCAGTAAGTTATATGAACAATCATCTTTCTAATAAACACTTAGTTTTCTAAATTACATATTACTTTTCTTTTTTCTCACACCTGCATAAAAACAAATAGAGCACTTGTTCCCAATTTACCATTAAATTCTGGTAAAAACAGGGGTGCTTAACTGCACACCTGTAGTTGCATGGTGCTACAAAACATGTATCACAAAGCAATTTTTTAATTTTATAATTAAAAAGGAAATACTAACAGATAACCAAGCACACATTTTTACACCATATAAATAACATATTACTATATAAATAACTTAGCATGAATTATTATAAAAAAAAAAAGTAAATAGAAGTTTAAAAATAATAGACCAAAAGGAAATTTGTGTTAATAATGCAATAAATTTATTGCAAAACTAGTCCAAAGCAAGGATTCCAAAAGATAAGTGAAGATTTGTTGTAACTATTATTTTTATATTAATATTTGTGTTATCACTTCACTGTTACTAGCTTCTTTTTACATTTATAAATAGAAGTTGATTACCAAAATTAGAAATTTGGAAGAGTATCAATTCTGATACATCACTGTATTAGCAGCTCTGAACCTAATGATGGATGATGCAGAAAAGCCTCTATGTTGTTGACATAGAAACATTTGGTAGTGTGATTACAAAGCTGTAATTAAGGATTGGCCTGTTCTTGCAGTTTCCATTTGTGAATCTATTACACTTTCTCTTAGTTGTACTTTTACTTAAGTGTTTTATGTTTCTTTTAGGTATTTGTTTAACTCGCTCTTCAGAAGTCTTTTTAGCATTTTTTATTTGGGCTGTTGGTTTTTGTAACTCATGTGCTCTTTTTAGTGACTCCTTATAACAGCTGTATGCTTCTTATTTCCACCTTTCTTATATCTACTTCAGCAGTGTTACAAATGAAACTATGCAGAGCAACAAGTAATGTTTACTTCACATCTTCTGCAATAATGTTGCCATTTAAAGAAAATCCATGTTTGATGTTGGCATTGCCAAAGATTTTAATTACCTTCTTGAGGCATTTGTAGTCAGTCACTCAGAGCAAGAATTCAGAAACCTTGTCCAAAGTGCATCTGGCCTATCATCAGCTGGACTAAAGGCTTCCATCAATCCCTGCACATCAACCAAAGAGCATTCCTTTTAAATTCTCTCCTTGCTTCACCAGCTTCCAATTCTTTTTATACAGCTCTTTTGTGCCTCTATATAACGCATAGTTAACAAGGCTAGAGGCACCTCTCATTAATTTGTATTTAACAGGCTTCTTTCTTGTATTTTCTGAACAGCCTTCACTAAACATTTAAATTTAAAATGTAAAAAGAAGCTAGTAACAGTGAAGAATAACACAAATATTAATATAAAAATAATAGTTGCAACAAATCTTCACTTATCTTTTGGAATCCTTGCCTGGACTAGTTTCGCAACGATTTCATTGCATTATCAACATATCCTTTTGGTCTCTTTGTTCTTATCTGTAGCACCTTCACATTTTCTTATTGCTGCTCCTCTTTTAAACCTCAAGATTTGCATCAATATTTACATTTATGTTTTTCTATTGTTTCCACTCTTTGCAATCACTTCCAGTTCAACAAACTTCTACCAAGTTTCTGCAGTAGGCATGTCAATCTTCATATAGAAAAGCAGCCATCAACTTGTCTGTTTGAAAGTTGTCAAAAATGGCACTAGCTCTAGAAAAAGGGCACGAAAAAATGCTAGTCTTGCACCAATTAGTGGGTCACTAACTGCCTCTTTAACCATATTGAATATTTTGGTTTTAGGAGCAATTTCTAATGTGAATTTCTTAAGATATTGTAAGCATTTTAATAGCTCGCTCAATCACAGTTTTATTTTCAAGCCATTGAATACAGTAGAACTTTTGCAGAAAAATAGTTGATGCTTAATGCAGTATAGCTGGCTTTTCTGGCTGGCATCACTTTAATAAGTAATGATTTCATAGGAAATATTCTAATACCAACTTGATGCCATTCTTCAATGTCCATATACTGCATGGAATCCATAACTTCCAATAACCAGACTGCATGAAATCCATAACTTCCAATAACCATAATCATTGATTTGTCACCATTTCTTGGAATTTTCTTCAAATCCTTCAATAGCTTAAAATTAACTGATGACTTTCCAACCTGTAACACCTCTCTTGTGGTTATGCCAGAAAAACCCAAGGTAGGTAATATACTACCTAATCATCTTGTTTCTTGACTTATCCCAGAAACAGATATGGCTATCTATCTGCTCTTTCTGTGAAACTTTATTCAGAGATTCAACAAATCCAATGACTATGTAATCAACTTCTGAAAGTTTCATGATGAACTCCCTTTTTATATAAGGTGCAAAATCATGTATTAAGACACCTTATCCTCTGCTTTGCAATATTGCTGTTAAGAGCATATTTCAGACATCACAGTCATCATGCAAGCATTACTTCTCCCTTAGTTACACCCTCACGCTTGAAGTAACCCAGACTAAGAGTTTGTGATGAACTCTTGGCTTCTAGCATGGTCTGTGCACAGTTGATACATCATTACTTGTGCATATCTCTAGTGACAGATGCACACATTAAGCTTATAAGCATATCAAGGGTGAAACCTCAAAATTGAACTGTTGAGTTGAATGTAATGCTTTATTTATCTTAGGTACCTAAGATAGAAGCACGCGATCTAGAAATTTCAACCAACCTGTACTGTGATACACATTTAAAAATACATATTTCCATCTTATTTTAGATGACAACTCTGTATTATTATTCAGAATGACTGACTGATGTCTGTTTACTTCACAGTATTATTTTTATCATTCCATAACATAGAAACTAGAAGTACCACAGCTGTAACTCACGCTCTTCCACCACATAACTTCCGCATTATACCTTCACATAAGTAGTTTTTTTTCCAGATATAATATTTTTAAAGTACTTGTTTTAAAAGAAAATGGATTGATATAAATACTTTTAATAAGTTTCCAAAATCAGCGCAATATAATGGTATTTGCAAATTCACAATATAAAATTTTAATGAACAGTCCACAAGAAAGGTTTCAATCAGAAAAGACAATATTAGCATAACCAAAAAATGAATAAAAACGATTGTGGACAAACACACACAGTGATGTTAAAGAAGATTATTTCTGAGCAATTTAAACAAAATTGATGCCCAATGAGGTCAAGGGTGGAGAAATGCTGATTTCAGATTAAAACATTTCTCATTCGCTAAGTGTTGGGTTCCTCTGCTGCTCCAAACAGCATCTCAAATATACCATATTTATCCAAATACAAGACAATGGTTTTTTCCAAAATATTAATTTTGAAAACGGCAAGTTGTCTTGTATTTGCAATGTATGTTTTCCAAATAGCCTGCAGAAAAAGTATGTTTCAAACTTTGTGGGTACATCAGTGGCAATCCCTGGAAGAAATGGTAAACATTACTTCCAAAGTCATGACATATGCAGCAGATTCCTCGCATTTCCTTTTGTGCCAAAAAGCTAATGTTAATGGGCCTATAAGCATTCTCAATAGAAAAAAAGATTTCTCTCCGAGACTAAAATAAAAATAGCAGGCTTTCTTTCACATCAGAGGTTGCACATAATGTTATATTGGAAGCCAATGGCCAAGCAGAAAGAAGAGAGAGTTAGCTGTGTGTTAGCCATGCATTTCCTATCACACTTCTCATATGATGAATTACTTTTCTCTATTTCTCTCTGGTTACCACCTCATCTATTCCTTTTAATATTGGGTCTGTACTTCACTAAACGGGAAAGTTTTATTATTTATCATGGCCGAAAGATATTTGCAAATCACAGTGACACTCATGGTAGTTCTAGGATGACAATATATAAAAGGTACTAATGATTATAAATATTATGGATTCACTCTTAACCAAACTTTTCATAGAATGAAATCAAACAATAGATCAATCATGCATGAGAACACAGTGTAAATTTCCACTGAATCTGTAGGCATTGCAACAACGATGACAAAGAGCAACCTGGCAAGCCCCTGCCAATAGACAAGCGACGATCAAACGGAAATTTCTATCTGACCATAGCATAGGTGTATTCCCAGCATTAGATAGGCAAGATAACTGTAACCAATTCATATGCTCAAAATATGCCCTACTGTGCCAATATGGCTCCATACCCACGACAAATGGAAATTTAGCATGGGTTAGATAGAAGAATGGGCTTTTTGTAAGAATAATTTGCTGCAGAATAGGTTGAGAAAATCATGTGAATGGAATACTTTTTTTTTTTTTGTTATCGTATTCCATTAGTCCAACTTTTGCAGCTATATAACAATATACCATCAAAGTCATTAGAGTCATGTTTGCGAAATTCAAAAGCTTTGTAAATATTTTCTTGTAAAGGGTAGTCTGGAATGGGGTTGGGTGATTTTTATTGAAAACTTTGTTTTTGAGTGATGCTGTTCTCTCTCTCTCTCCCTCTCTCTCTCACAAATAACTGCACACACATATATAAAGATGTTCAATTTTTTTTTTTTTGGAGGGGGGTGGGGGTTCAAGATGCCTGAAAAAATGTATTTCCAGGAATTCTTGGATAAAGTTTATTGGTGGAATACAATACTTCCTCTACTAAGTGTATGTACTTAGTAGAGAATGTACTAAGCTTTCATAATAAAGAGTATGTAGAAGTCATATGCAAAGGATATTGGGTAGAGAAAGTCATTTAAATGTAACATTATTTTTACTTTCTATAACACAAAATAAAATGAACATATGTAGTGAAGGTATTACATTCCACCAAAAATGTGACACTGGGATATTACTAGAAATATATGTTTTGACATCCTCAGAATTTAAAAAATAATTTCTAGAAAAAGCTTCATGCAAGTGTGTGCCATGAACAGCATCTTTCAAGGATGCGCCATGAAGATTTTCAAGACACTCTCCATTCCATACTTTACACATGGAAACTTTTCTGATTTTTTTTTTCCTTAATGTAAAAACTCTATTCTGCTTTTTACTTTCTTGTCCAGGTACAAGTATTTAGAGAAGGCAGAAAATCCTCCACCCAAAATACCTTTTACATGGAAATTTTCTGATTTTTTACTGCAAAATCGCATTTGTTTTTTACTTTCTTGTCTAAGTACATAGTATGTAGAGAAGATATTGCAAGCCATCCAAAAATTCTATATTGAAATTTCACCAAAAATACAGGTTTTGAGCCCCTTTTAAAACAATAAAGGTGGGTGGGTGTGTGTGTGTGTGTGTGTGTGTGTGTGTGAGAGAGAGAGAGAGAGAGAGAGAGAGAGAGAGAGAGAGAGAGAGAGAGAGAGAGAGAGAGAGAGAAACAGGAAAAGTTGTTTAAATTACAAACTCAAAGTTCAACATCTTCTACGGATGATACACCAAGGTTTCAAAAGAATCGCCTTATCACAAGCACCTTATGTTACAAAGTTTTTGTTAATTTCTAGAATATTTTTTAGTAAAATGACACAGTTATAAGATACCTGCATGAAAAATAGGATCTTGTATCTTCGGCGAATGAAGAATTCTTCATAAAAGGTAATGTTTTATTATAAGTGAAACAACATAAATGCAATCCTTATCATAGGTTTTAATTTTTGAAATATTTGTAACTAGTCTTCCACTCTCTGTTTCTTTTTCAAGGAGTTTCAGCTCTAAGGGGAAGGCCATAACACAGTACTTGCATGGCATTCAATTCAAATTGTGATGACCTACCCTGACCATCTATTCTTTAATTAGAATAAAGTCATAGCATATCTTAAATTCCTTTAAAAATGTTAGCAAGTCTGAAAACTGACGATTTCATGCTAAAGTATGGATAAAGTGGTTTACCACTTCCGATGTTAAACCCAAGCCTTAATACGCAGAAAAGTGTAAGTGTTGAGAATTGAAGAAGTGGAGTGCAATAAAATGGTTGTAATGGGAAACAGCCATAATTACATAAATGGAATACCTGAGTTGGAAATAATTGCAACAAAAAGTTGTTTGTCAGCATCTATGCTTAAGGATTATGTTGGGAGTTGAATAAAATCACTTCATTGACTGGACGGAATTTCATCCCACAAATGAAGAAAACCAAATTAAATATCATTGAGCTTGAATATCGCATATCTGCATTTAAAGTATTTTACAAATAGGATATAAGCATCACAGCAAGCACAATTCAGCTTTAATTCTGTTTTTCGTAGTTTCCTCTCAGTGATTCAATGTATCTTTCTACTTTTTGCTTTAATGCACAAAGCCATCAACAAGAATTATGTTAAGAGTATCTCTGCAGTAAAGTGGTCAAAATGCTGAATTAAAAATGCAAAATATGCTGGATTCGATTCTAGGCTGATGTAGCAATTCTTATTTCATTAACATTATTCCCCATCTTCAAGAGCCTGGAAACATGAATGTGTGTTAAGTTAATCAAGAAATACAGTTTTAATTTACATCTCAACAATTTAAGCACTTATAGAAGGTCAAAGTGGTAATATGACGATATTACCTAACATGGTATGTAAATAAAAAACAAATAAATTAAATTGATTTAGAAGGGGGGGGGGGGAACCAGATATTTATGTGATACTGGATTTTCAGAGATGGTATGTATAGTATAAAAATAAAATCACTGTGAAATTAGGTACCTGTATTCGTCTTCAGTAAACTACAGTATACTTCTGATTATCCATTCACCCCCCCCCCCAACATTCAAACTTTTAGTTTCTCCACTATCTCTTTTAAAAATTTCTTTTAACTTATTTCGTTGACACTTACACTTTCTGATTAACATTAGAAAAATTGAAATGGAAATGGCATTGTCACTTGACATTGCTGTTCCCTAAAGAAAAATGTTGAAAAAAGCTTTTATACTATTTACATATGTATGTTGTACCTTAAGAGCATTAACTTATGGGTTTCTCGATTATTTGTGTTTGTTCTCCCCCCTCCCCCAGATAAGAGTATACTGTATATTTCAAGTAAACATTTTCTAACAGTATTTATGGTACATCTGTGTTAGATAAGATAGGTATATTATTATGATGTACACCAGAGAAGAGTATAATCTGTGCTTCCTGAAATAATTCATAAACAAATCTAAAATTAGAGTCAATTATTAACCAATCTTGTTTTTGTTGTTATACTTTTACAAAATTCCTTTTTAGTCTGGAATTACAGATTTAAAAACTAAGTTCATTGAGATTTCAGGTATTTTTTTAATTTAGGACAAATTATAATATTGAATTTAATATTTTAGTACTGACTTCTAATACAATGAAAATATACAAAATAGATGAAAAATGAAATTAGCATCATGTTGCCTTTATTTTCATGGAAACAACTTTTTGCAAAATGCATTAAGTATAGTTTGTGGTATTTCGATGAACATATTTGTCATGTATCAGAGTAGCTAACCACTTACTCAGCAATTCTGATTTATGTATTGGAAACCTAACATAAATTATCAGAGGCCGAGGAAACCCACGAGAATAAATCAGAATGAATTTATTCTTACAAATGGAAAGTGATCTTGGAATCGTTTTTTTTTGGCGGTTGGTACAGTTATGCATCATAGGAATGCACCATGTTCCTCTTAATTTTTGCAGAGAATGCTGCATCATAAATACATTGGCTCACTGATGGGTGTTAACTCGTCATATGCTTAGGAATGTAACTGTAATGTCCGGTTTAGGAACTCTTCAAGCATTGTTTCTGCAGGGAACTGCCCCTTTAACTTTACAGCTCAGTAACCATCACCACATCAGCTCTAAGTAAGACATGTTTCTTCCCACATAGTGTTAGTTGAGAGACAATTGTAACTATGTGAGTAATATATACCTAGCCAAGCACAGTCAGCAGCCAATCAGAGGGGTGGCCTGACAATAATAATAAAACGTAAACAAAATTATATACTGTAGGGTTCTTGATTTGGTCATTTTGAATATATTATTTTTCATTTAGCAAAAGGTAATGTTTTGGTGACAAGATGTTGAAATGCTAACAAAGCAATGCTGGTATAAGCATGATCTGAACTGCTGTGCTTCACCTGACGGGCCTAGTATTTATTTAAAAGTGTTAACTTCAAGAATCACAATGTACAAGCGAGTGTTGAATGCAATTTGGGTAACCCCTTGGGTTTTCTTCTCTTTTCATCCCTAACATATATGCATCTACTTCATAGTAAAAGCCCTGTGTCTCCTTGCACCCTTGCATATTTATTTATGGCTTCTTATTTCACCCCAAATGTACACCCTAAGGCAACCTCTTCTCTTTCGCAGCCATGAGCACCAGCTATATCTCTGAAACTACTATCCCCTAGAGATGAGCAGAGTAGGGGTGACTCCTATCCCATACTGAGTATCCTAATAGATTTTGCAGATGCAAGGAATCCCCTAGATCATAATGGTTCAGCTGATTCTGGGATTGTCCTCTCCTCTCCATCCAAAATCCCCCACATCCCCACCTCCACCCTAGCACCATGATAGTCACAAATAACAGGCTAAAGGAGTTGTGTATGAAGATAGCTTAACCACTTCTTTTCAGGATCTTTGACGAGAAAGTTTAGAATAAGTGCTCGGATCCTAACAAAAATGCTAGCACAGTTAATTAAGTTGGGCAAGCCATGGTAGGTACCAATCAGATCAGCTACTGCACTAGGTACAGAAATAGTAACCTTTACAGCATTGTATGTTACAGTAAGCTGAACATAAATTAATGCTGAACTTATTACTTATCTGAGAAATTTCTTCCTTAAGATATGTAAAGTGTTTAAATTTCAGTTGCAATTTTCCATGCACATAATTAAAGTTGTGAGAGTAAAAATGTTACCATAGTGGAATTATTTTATAGCATTGATTGTTTAGAACAATTTTACAGATAAAGCCAGATATGGTTAAAAATAAGAACGAAAAAATATTGTTAAGATACTTATCGACGTTATGGTGGACAAGGTATATAGCCATGGGGGGGTTAGCAAAATAACAAGCTGTAGAGTTCTTTGAAATATTTCTAACTTTCTTTAACATACCTAAAGTTTTGTTTGAGATGGCCATCTTAAATATCCTTTTTTTTTTTTTTTTCCGCAAATGGAGTCAGATTTCATCCTCCAAGCTCAAATTACAGTAACACCACGCTATGAGAGCACCCATTTCTAAAAATATTTTATTATTCATAAACGTAAAATTTGTTATCAGAAGAGACAAAATTAATTGTATTCACGTTTTTATCACATGATTTTACTTTATCTACATGTACTACCTACTAAGTGTATAGAGAAGGTATTGTAATGCTCCCAAAAATTTGATACTAAGATTTCACCAGAAATGCAAGTTTTGGGCCCCCCTGAATTCAAGAAAAGCATTTGCGCGCGCTTGGCATTTAAATTTAGTATCTTCCAAGGATGCGACACTAAGATTTTCAAGAAAAACCCTCCACCCCCAACTACCCTTTACATGGAACTCTTTTTGAAAATTTTGATTTTCTCAAAAATGGCTCCAAGGATTATGATTAAAATATTGTATATTAAATATATTTACCTGACAAATAAAATGTATACCTTGAATTTTCTGGGAATAGCCTCCAGAGATTACTTAATTCTGGATGAATTTTAAGGGATTTTGCATAACTGCTAAACAGTAAAAGATGGACAAAAACTTACCAGCCAAAAACTGTAGAGCACATTAAAAGAAACAATTTATGATATATACATTTTTTTCGTGGAGTTGATCTTTTTGAGATATTCCTTGTTTTTGGTAACAGCTTTAATAAACTTATTTATCGACGCCCTATAACTACTGTGGTTCTCAGCATACCATTCTAAATTGGATGTGAAAGACCGCTTAATTTTGCTCAGAGACCTCTCTATCAGGCTTGAGGTTCTTTTACGTGCCTGATAATTTCTTAAAGACAATCTTCATCAAATAATTAGGTTAATAATACCTTTTAGAATATTTTGCTCCTTCTTCTACAACAGGTGAGAACTCCAACTTTGGTGGCTCTTCACTGTCCTCATCAGATGCCTTACTCTCTTCAGCTGATTCTGGGATTGGCTTCTTTACATTGCTAAAAGTAAAAGGTTTATCGCTGGAAAACAGAGAGACAAAGTGAGTGAGTGAAAAGCTTTGCATGAATGAAAGCATTGCATTCAAAACCAAAGTACTCAACTAACAAGCAAAAATTAAACACTGCTTTTGAATCGATTAGATACCATATACACCACCTGCACTAAATAAAGTAAATGAACAGGTTTCAAAGAATATGTTTATCTCCATTTTCAATATCTGTTTGACTGCTGCAGGTGAATTATACACTTTTTTATGCTGGTTCCAGGAACTCAATGAACATAATCTTTCGGTGGAACTTCAAAATTGAAATAAGTCTCTATTATAAATTGATGCCTATGTGGTCAGTTGCTATTTCTTTGTTTAATTGTTTTAGGAGTGGGACTCAAATCAAGTTTTTATTCTAGAATCAGCTGATTTTTAAAATTGTTCACAGTTTAATTGCCTGATGCTATTTAGCTCTAACTTCCAGATACCTCTATTTTTACTATGTAGTTGTTGCATTTTCATTACACCGTGGTTACCGGTGAATAAGACATGTGTTATACTGTACATCATTAACAAGGTTTAAAGATTCTGTAAGTGATCATTTCATCACAAAGGCCACAGTAAGTAAACATAGTACAGTACTCAATAGTTAGAGGTGTTATGGCTTTAAACTATATGTGTTTTGTAACAATAGAACTATATAATTAAATAGGCTCATGTAGGCTGGTGTGGTACTGCAGCTCAAGGTTAAGTTTAGTTTTCCATCACATTAATACATGCGCTCTCCCCTGTGGGTTAGTGAATACCATATAAGAGTCCTTATAGCCGAGTAATGAGCATAAAAATTAAATGGAGAAACATGATGGAAAATCTATTTAATTACTAATAAGATCTCTCACTAGGGAGATGCAAACACTTCAGAGACTAACAATAAAAAAATTAAGGAAAAAATTGCTACATAAGATGATGCTTAAGAGACATAATACAAGATCTAAAAAGCTTTTTACATATGGCGAAAAAATAGCTGGAAAAAAGAAAGAAAGAAAAAAAAAAAAGACAAATTTTTTGCTAAGGTTCTAAAAATTCAAAAGATTCAGAATAATGTGAAAATTTAAATAAAACCACAGCTGAGATTTATGAAGAATTGGTTAATAATGCATTTTAAGAACCCAAAAATATTTATTCCCATGTAGCCTCTGCTCCATTGCTGACAAATAAGCAGGCTAATCATTTTTGAATTGGAAGACAAGACATAATGAAAAGATTATACAACTTCATTAAATTAGGAATCAGCCAAATGCAACTGGTTGGCTCTCTTCTGTCTCTCAGCCACTCTGGCGGTGCTTCTACATATTTAGTCATCAGATTTTCGTCTATTGGGATGTCAAAGTTCATTATTCTTGGAGAAAATTTCCAAGGAAATATTTTCTCCCAAATGTTTAAATCGGTGGGTTTTGGTGCCTGCCTATCAGGCGATGCTGTGTCAACAATTTCATGTCCCTGTATCCAAAAATGTCCTGTTCTCCTTTCTTGGATTTGATGTCACTAAGATATTCCTTAAGCCTCGTTTCTATGTTTCCCTAAGTTTGACCTACATCGATTTGTTCACAATCTTTGTAATCTATTCTATAAATCTTGGATTTTTAGTGAGCAGGCATTCTTTCTTTTTCGTTCATTTTTATGGGGGATTTATGGTGAATTTATTTTCGGGGATGAGTGCTATATTGTGCTGTCTTTGAAAACTTTCTGAAATGTTTTATGTGCCCATGGATGGAATGTGACCATTTGGAACACTGGATTTTGTTTTTGTGGTTTGAAGGTTTGCTTGCATTTTCTGATTAAACTATCCACCATTTCCTTTTGTACCATTATTTGCTGCTGTATATAAGATTTCATGGCATGTACTGTATTCAGTAAGGGGAATGTTCTATAGTTGTCAGTAGGTATAGGTGTTTTTTCTATTCTATTACAAAGTTTAGCTATTGTTCTTCCCCAGATAAGGGAGTTCATTATCCACTTCTATTTCCATGTTGCTATCTTGCACATGTTTCCTATCAACAATTGTGAATACATCGTTGACATATCTGACCCAAGTTTTGAATAACCAAGGGAAGGCTTTTACTATCCTTGTCTCAAGAGCTGTGTGCTAAACCTGAAGTAAGTTTGCTCAATGTTTTGTCAAATTAATGAGCTCTTTGATTTCTGTTGGATTCCTGTTGATGGCCGTTAATCAACATTTACTTTCTCATCACGTACTATGTACATAGTGTATAGAGAAGGTATTGTATTGTACCCAAAAATTTGATACCGAGATTTCACCAGAAATATGTTTTGAGATCCCCTGAATCCAAAACTCATATTATTGTGGGTACATGTCAATGTGTGTGTGTCTACCAAACTTGGTATTTAAATCCAATATCTTCCAAAGATGCCACATGAATATTTTCATGGAAAATTTTTCGAAAATGTTAAATTTATCAAAAATGGCTCTAATAATTTTAATTGAAATAGTAACATAGAAGATATTTACATGACAAATAAAATTTATATCTTGAATTTTCTGGGAATAACCTCTGAAGACATCTTTATTCTGGATGAATTTTGTAGAATTTTGCATAGTTGGTTAACTGTAAGCGATAGACAAAAACCTACTTAAAAAAATGTAGAGCTTGTATAAAACACAATTTATGTAATATACATTTTTTGTTGTTGTGGAGTTGACCATTTTTGAGATACTTCTTGTTATTGGTTTCAGTTTTAATATACTTATACTTTTCTCATACAGGAATTTGTCAACACCTGGCCATACAAACAAAGGAACTTCAGTCACACAGCAATCGACTTTTAAAAGATTTGACTATTGCTTTAACCTATTTCCCTCTACTCACAAGGAAGCAAGCAAATACACCATTTATACTGATTTACTCTTGATTAGCATGAAGTAAATAAAAGAATAAGTTTTCTAACAATACTTTGTTGCAGAGATGTAGAGACAGTCATGTGAATGGAACACATCAGATTTGTTTAAAACTTCTAACACTCATCTTTAGATACGCTTGGAAACAGAGAAATTACATCAAAAGACACTGGTGCATCCCCATCTTGAAGTTGAATGTCCTTTATCTTTGCAATTATCTCTGATGAATTCCTGATTGTGGGTATTCTTGAATTAGACCTTCGGCCAGATTGTAAGACAGTTGGAGGTTTTAATTTCTTTACGTCCTTGTCACTAAGCCTTCCTAGACTTACCTCAAACCACAAAAACAAAAAGCTCACATTCCACATAAAAAACTTCACTAGGTTTTCAAACACTGCTACATAGCACTCATCCCCGAAAATAAATTTAACATAAAATTCCTCTTAAAAGCAAACCAAAAAGAAAAAATGCCAGTTCATAAAACATCTGGGATTTATAGAATAAATTGCAAAGAATGTGATCAAATTTATGTATGTCAAAATAAGCGAAACATAGAAATGAGGCTTTAGAAACATAAAATCCAGGGAGGAAGAAAAATCAGCAGTTGCAGCATATTTTTAGATAGAAGGAGATAAACTTGTTAGCACAGCATCGCTTGTTAGGCAGTCACAAAAAACCAGCCAATTTAAATATTTGGGAGAAAATATTTCTTTGCAAATTTCATCCAAAATTAATGAACTTAACATCCCAAAGGACGAAAATCATAGAACTAAATTCGTAGAATCACCACTAGAGGGACTGAGAGACAAATGTAACCATCAGAGGAGAGGCAATCAGTAATGTTGCCAACAAGGGTCTGTTCGCCACATAACATCAGGCAACCAACTTTTGCATCTGAAGCATGCAATGTTCTGTGTAACTGAGTATATATACTTGGTATTGCGAAAAGGAGGGAAGGCATATAGGGTAGTGTGGAAAGGATGAAATAATATGAAATTAACGGTGTGGCATGTAAATGCTGAAATAAGTAATGGATTACATTAAGGAGAAAGTAGGGAGGCGAAAAATGGCATGCAAATAATAACAACTTTTATTTACTACCAATGCTGCTATGTTTTCATTAAAAAGAAACAAAGCAATTGATAAGTTTATGTTTGATAGTAGTTTTGCATATTAAATTTCTCCATTTAACCCAAAATATTACTTGATCAAATGTATTAAAAGCACTGCAATTTTAGTGTGATGCTGATCGGGAATCTTAATTTTCTGGTGAAATCACCTTTAGCTACCTCATGTACCACATAACCTCAAATAACCAACATCTGCAATAGGTAGGTTAACCTGAAATGGTATAATATCTGGTTCCCATAATTTCTCTGCATTTTCAGATTATTGGTTAATATGCATAGTTTATAACTTGTTAATTTTAAAGAATTCTGACAACAAAAATGTACTTTATATGTGAAACAAGTACATTTCTATTTCTTTATTTAACAGATGTGACAAAGGAAAGGATAGTTAATACATGAAAATGTTTTCAATTTTCACTGTTATTTTGCATCACTGACTCCATAACCGGGTGCATTCACTTAGCATTGCAAGAAGAAAATTAGAGCACTACTAACGCCATCTAGTGGCAAATAAATAGGTATGTTTTTGTTTCTTTATTTTAAACAATAGGAGCAAGGAAAGGACTCTTAATACATAAAAATATATTTGAATTTCACTGTTGTGTTGCATCATTGTCTCGATAAACTGGTGCATTACCATATCATTGAATGGGGAAGAAAAACAGAGCACTACTACTGCTATTTAGCTACATATAATTGTGCTACTACTGCCATCTTGTGGCTGTTAACTGGTCGAGTTCCCTTGGCACTGTCTGCTCATTTCTACAGCACTTTTTGTTTCTCTAAAGTTTGCATGGACTTGCAGCTTTGCGCAGTAAACAGACCCTTAGTTTGCAACAATGCAACAATTACAACGAAGTTATTCCTTGAAAATAGTTCTCAGGTACTTAACCTATTTTTGTGAAATTGTATTATTGCAACCATTTCTCAGCAAGCTCATGTTCAGAAAACAATTCAAACCCCTGAAATTACAGCTTTACAGTGTCTACAAAAATCCACAGGTTAGATAAATTCATAAAATTGTTACTGAAAACCTCTTAACTGATCCAAAAGAAAATAAAATCAAGGTGAGAATAGCTGATATGACATTATTGGAAGAGACTCACAAGAAGACAAAAAAATCATGATCACCAGTAACTTACTCAATAAAAGACGTTAAAAGTGGAATTCCACAAAACAAACACCTACTTGTAATACTGTACCTACTTGTAGGTACTATGGAAGAAGACATTAGTTCCATGCAGCAAGCAAAAAAAGAAATGTGGAGCAGAAATGACTACGCAGCAACATACACATACTATCATGGATACTACGCTATGGAAGCAAGTTGTACTCTTACCATGCCCAATTATTGCACTTTGGTTGGGGGTTGAATGCAGTAATGCAATTTTTCCCCTCCACGGTAAAAGTGCCTTGTGCAGCTGTGCAGTTGAGGCAGCCCTTATGTATGAGTGTCACAAACATCTTCTGCAGGACCGTGCTGAACTTGAAAATACCCTGACCTTATTAGGGTAATTCCTCATCGAGTCTATCAGACACGAATGCCAACAGCTTTTGATGCCTGCTTTACACAACTGAATGCACTGAGCAGTCAGTTCTGTCACTTCACATAAAAATAATTCTAAATTGAAAATATATAATCCTCTTACTCAAGGCACTGATATCCATAAAATTAAAGAAAATACAGGACAACAAATTAAATAAATTTTTCTAAAACTTTTAAATTCAATTTAACATTTGCATATATAAATTAAATAACAATTAAAAATCTAAAATGTTGGGGTACCTAGGGCAGGCCTGGTGCCCCAAGAGCAAGTCACCACAGCACCTGCACCCTTGATGGATCTTTAAGCTTCCATCACTGCTAACATGGATGATCTCTCCACTTGGGCAAGATCTAGAGAGTTGACCAGCACCCAGCTGCTCCATGTGGGCACACAACAGTTCTAACTCATGCTATCATGTAGAACAGAGAGCATCACATACATATGCTCCCTGCAGTTGGAAATTGAATGCAGAAAGGCATTTTTAAAGGGAGAATACATAGAGTATTCCAATAAATCTTTTGAACAGTCAATTGTTTCTTCCATGCTAGGAACTATGACAGGTACAAATAAGCTGCAATTTCGTGGTCTCCCTCCAGTTGCTGTTGTGGCAACATCATATAAAATTCCCTGACTCGAGGTTTTCCTGGTAAACCACAAGGTGACTTACAATGTCCAAAGTACTTTGAATCCTAGGGTTCATAGTTTAAACAATATTAGGGCACTCACTGACAATTAATTACTTCTTCCACACTAGCCACCGTACGTAAGAGCAGAGTCAGACTCAAAATACCACAGCCAGGATTAGAATAATGGATCTCCAGTTGCTCTAACAGCTGAGCTACCACAGCAACAAGCCAATACAACATTAAATTCCCTGGCTGACTGAGATTTTCCTGATAAACCACAAGCTGATCTCGCATACCCCAATGAGAACTTACAATGTTGCAACCATTTAAATGCTGGACTAGAAAGATTAACCTACTATAGGTGAATTGTTTCTTTGACACTAACCATCTGCAGGATAGGCGTTGGAAAGGTAGAGTAAGACTGACAAATTCAATACCATAGCTGGGATTTGAACCACTGATCTCCTGGTCTTAGTACAATTGCTCTGATCACAGAACTATCATAGCAAGGTGACATTGTCATCTCAAATTTGTTAATGGTCTCTCCAAATATAGTTTGCAAGTTTCTAACAAGAGCACTATCACTGGTAGACAAACCAAATGCATATTTCAAAGATTGATACTTTTGCCTAATGAATAAAATGTGTATTTTCTCATTACTTTGTGTAGAAGGATTTGCTAAAGGAAAATATTAAGTCCAGGTTTGAAAAAGTGCTTATCTCCTTTCAATTTTGAAACCCTTAGGCTCCAAAATGGTCTGGGGGAGAGTATGGTGTTGATTTGTTTTTAAATATACATTTAAGGGTTCCCTCAATTCAAAAAAATTAGTTTTAGACAAAGGTGTGAGAGTGAGTGAGAGAGAGTGTGAGTGTGAGTGTGTGTGTGTGGGGGGGGGATATAAGGACCCTGAATAGCAGAGAGACTTGAATATGCTCCAGAGGAGCAACAGGATCCACTAAAGGAAAATCATGTTTGGATCACATTTTTAGTTTACAACAGTCTATCAACCAATTTTGAAATGCAATGGCTAATTGATATGCCAATAATTTCACGTATTCAGTGTCAGACCTCTGTTGAAGTAGGAAAGGCCTGAAACAGTGCTATAGCACATTCCCTACTTTACTTAAAGTATTACTGGAACAGTGGAATCAATCCTGTGAAGACGTGGGAACACCAATTCAAGGTGGCATTACCAAGCCCACATTTTTAGCTTCTAGAAACTTAAATAGCTTAAAATTGTTTAAAATTATAACTTGAATGTGTATCTGAAAGTGCAACTATGACTAGTATGATACTGAAAAACACAAATTAATTTCAAGCACTACATGAGCAACATTTTTCAATATATTTTGTTATATAACACTGAAAAACACTGAATTATATTAAACAGTAGATATCCAAACATTTTCAGCATTCATTTTGCAATCCTAGTACATTATTGAACAATGAAGTACTTAGAAGAGAGTTTACACCTGAGAATTCTTCAGTCTTCTGTTAAAATGTGCTTGGAAGCAGAAAAGCTGTGATCTACTTCACATGAGGTAAGACGTGTCAACTTCATTTACTATTTCAAAGATTATCAGATTATTTCTCCTTAAAGAATGTGACCTTGCAACCTGCACTAAAACAACAAACTTTTTTGCTACCTGGAATATTATTTAACATTTTATAACATCATAATTATTTCATATTTTCTTATTCAAATGGCCTCCTTCCACAAAGAAAATATTAACATACAAATAAACATCTATTTGTTGAAATATAAAACATTTTAAAAGTGAGTGTGATATTTATATCAAGAAATAATTGTGCCAAATGATTACACAATCATTTCTTCATATAAACATCTATTTGCTTAAATAACCAAATTCGGTTCTTTTAGGCTCTATAACAAAATTCAGTCTTATTAGATTCTAATGCAAAATTAGGTCAATTTAGGCTCTATAAAATTGAAGTACAATTACATGTGTAGAGCTAGATGTGAGGCTTGTTTATTACTATCAAGTGGTGACAGACCAAAGTTGCGAGCATGTAAAATACATGACGAGCAAATTTTTGGGCAATTCCAAAATAGGAGCACTCAGTAAATATGAGTAGTAGGAGGAAGTGGATGAAATTGGGGAATTATTAGAGCTATAACAATTTAAATATTTGGGATAAATTATTGATGAATGAGGGTGTAGGTTAGTATAAGCACATAAAGCTATAATAATGATGTATGGAGTACCATGGAATCTAGAAACCTTATCAAGAAGAGGATTTTGAAATCAGTGGAAAAATGAAATGGAGTTTAATTTTGGAGGTTCTCAGTGTCCCATTCTATATGAAAGGCTACTTAATTTTGCTCAGAGGCCTCTCTATCAGGCTTGAAGTTCTTTTATGTGGTGTAAATCTACGACACAGACCAAGGCTTTGCTTCCCTTCTGAAAAATCAGTGAAAAGTATAATTACCTATGGAGCTGAGGGATGGACTTTGATACAGCATCAAAAATCTAAGATTCTGGCTGTGGGTTCCAGATTAGAAAAAAGAAGAAATGAAGAGGTGAGACAGACAATGGATATGCAGCAAATACCGATGGAAATGGCTGAAAACAAGATCTTAAGTGGTATAACCATGTAAGATGAACAGATGAGGGTTGAACAAATACCTGTTTACAATGTTACCCAACAGTAGAAGGAAGCAGTGGAGAGGAGACTAGATTGATGAGTGATCAGTGTCTGGAAGATTGATCCTGAAGAATGACAATTATGAATACTGCTGAAAAGTGGAGAAACCCTCAAAAGTAAGTAAAATGTAATTAATTCCAAATTAAGAATGAAATAACACATGACTGTTTCTAGCTCTTTTTCATTGATTTATATAATAGTCTATACTCTATGGAAAACATTTATAATATGCAAATTTAAACTATTCATATCCACAAATAAAAGCATATAATGCAAAGTACATTGCTGCTAGCATGCCAGGGATTGCACACATATCTTAAAAGAAAAGAACAGAAAAACAGAGTCATCAAAATATCTTGTTGGCTAAAGTATTTTGCTGGTTTTCTTCAATGAATTTTCAGAACTTGAGCTGAAGCTTTTCTTGACATCAGAAATATCAAGACAAAACTTAACTATCAATTTGGATTGTAGAATTGATTTGTTATGGTTGGAAGGCAAGGCATTTAAACCTTAGAAAAGTATTACCTATACAACTGGTTGAATGAGACTTGGCTGTCTGCAATAGGAGAAAATGAATCTTGTTACATTGTCAGTTTTATTGCACACTGTTACTATTGTTAAGATGTCAATGGCAGCTATTTCTTGGATAGACTTTTATCACACAGAAATTTAAAGGTTGGTTTGTCATGAACAAGAAATCACACCGGAAGTATGAGAATTTAATAGTCACACTTACCTTCCAAATGTAAATCCAGCACATTTATTTTCTATGGAAGATGGACCTGTGCCAAAACTAAATGTTAATGGCTTTCCTGACGAGAATAGGTTAGACTGCAATGCTCTGTCAGCACACTTTTCAGTTTGGCTCTTATCCTGTTCCTTTTCAGTTGACTCTCTATAAAATAAAATAATTATCTTATTACATTCCAATACAATTAAGAGTATATTTGTGCTAAGTATACTGCATCAACAAGGAGTCTTAGATAAAATGGGTAGTGTAAGCAAAAAATCTGAGCAAACTAAGTCGAGGAGTGGAGTGGTATATCTCACTTTTATAATGAATAAAACTGTAGCTGAGCAGGTCATTAGCTAAAATAGCAGCTTGCTTACTGTCAGCATTTAAAATCGGTAGCATATGAAGGGCATGGTTGTCCATCTTCAAAACACTATATACAATTTTCTTCCTGTTGCTAGATAAGATGATTTTTCCAGCGCAGTGTGCGAGTGATGTCTCAGTAGTAATGGTTGCTTTGCTATCAGCTATTGCTAAATATTTTTTTTTTTTTATTATTTATGCTAAGCTTTATACAAGTGAATATGACTGGTGTTCAGCCCTGGCTCTTTACCGGTCATACTCATATTTTACAATAGTTTATTAATTCTAGTTTATTACACCATTTTGTCTATTTACTGTCCATACCCATTTATTTTTCACTTTGTATAAGAATTGTCCAATCTTCTTACTATTTTTTGAAACATTCCAACTACTGCTACATTTCTATCTATTTTAAACCATTTCTTATTCATATACTCTTTTCTCCAAATTTCAGTCCCTTTACATTTAAATAAAATGTGTTCCATATCTTCATTTCCGCCACATATAGGACATTGGTTTTGTGGAATACCTTTCCTTAAACCATTTAATCTCTATACTCCTGCTTTCAGCCATGCAATACCTTCTTGCTCTTCTATTTGTCACATCTATGTACTTTTCCCTTCCCCATGAGACTTTCATTGGTATATAGAAAACTAAAGATCTCTTTTTCAGTTATCTCACTAAATATTTTTTGTATTTCTATATCCTCAAATCTTTCCTTGCCAACTTCCAGAAGTTATTCACATTATTTTCTCTTCTTCTCCACATTTCCCCTAACCCACTTGCTAAATATTAAGAATGGAACCACAGGAAAACCTTGAGCTTCAGTCCGTTTAAATCTTATTTGTTAAATACATTTCCTATGCTCCATCAAAAGCACTAATGCCATACACCAACAACAAGAAAATACATGCGTTAACTGAAATAACAAATCTGTAGTCTGGCACTCACATAATTTCTCTACCCACCCTTGTATGAACTATTCCTACCTATTCCATGAGGGAGCGGGAGACAGACACAGAGAGAGAGAGAGAGAGAGAGAGAGAGAGAGAGAGAGAGAGAGAGAGAGAGAGAGAAAGCGAATGAGGTCTTCCCATTTGAGAAAAGTATAAATGTTTGAAAATTCACACCAATAACACAGAATATCTCAGAATTGGTTAATCACAAGGTTGGAGAAAATAAGACTTTTCAAAAAAAAATCTGATGTGCTCCATTCACATGACTTTCTCTACATCTTTGTAACAAATTATTGTTAATTTTATTCTCCTATCTACATGCTAATCAAGATAAACTTTAGCAGAAATTCTCTTATTACTTAGTTCCTTATTATTAGAAGAGAAATAAGGGAATACACTAGGTTCAACCGGCAGCCAAATGTTTTAAAATGTGGTTGCTATGAGATTCAAATCAGTTTCTTTGTGTGGCCAGGAGTTCACAAATTTCCATATGAAAAAAGTTTTAAGTATTTCAAAATTAAAACCAATAACAAGGAACATATAAAAAATGGTCAACTCCACAAGAAAAACGTATATAACATAAATTGTGTGTTTTAACAAGCTCTAAATTTTTTGAGAGCCAAGTTTTTGTCTATCTCTTATGGTTTACCAGTTATTCAAAATTTCGCAAAATTCATCCAGAATAAAGATGTTTTCAGAGGTTATTCCCAGAAAATTCAAGATATACATTTTATTTATCATGTAAATATCATTAATATAAGAGATTTTAATAAAAAACGTTGAGTCATTTTTGAGGAATTCAAACATTTTGAAAACTTTTCCAAGTAAAGGGTAGTTATGGATGGGAGGATTTTCTTGAAAATCTTCTGGGTTGGATCCTTAGAAGAGAGTGAACTTAAATACCATGTTTGATATTTAATGGACTTTTCGTTTTTGAGCTATGCTGTCCACACATACAGACCTTTTTTTTTAAAAGTGCTGTTTTTGGATGCAGGGAATCACAAAACATAATCTCTGGTGAAATCTCGGTATCTCAAATTTTGGGTGCAATACAATACCTTCTCTATACATATGTGCATATACGTGTAAAGAAAGTAAAAATATTCCACGTAAACAGTTGCTTACGGCAGGAGAGTTTCTTGACAATTTTTGTGTTGCATTGTTGGATGATACTGAATTTAAATACCAAGTTTGGTATTTAACCGACTTTACATTTTTGTTATGTTTTTTGCAGATAGACCTTTTTGCTAGGGTTTTTTTTTTCTTCTTTTCTTTTTCTTTCTGGGGGCCTTAAAATATATATTCTCAGTGAAATCTTGAAATGGAAGTTTTGGCTGTAAGTTACCCTGGGTGTTACTTTCACATGACTTGATAGAGGTTGAACAAAGCATTTTTACTATAGCTTATTTCTCCCTCTACTTCTCATTTTAATCAAGATAAAGCTCTGCAATAAAAGCTTTACTACACGTGTTTTTCTCCTCCTATATGTTCACGTTTGCTGCACGAGTGCATTTTTGTAGGTTTCAGCTAGATCAGTTTATTTGTTATTCTATGCTGTCATCTTCTAACAGCATGTGTATTATGTTCAAAGTTAGATAGCCTGTATCTACAATGTACAGGATTTTACTGCAAAATGCCTATCATTTAGGTTAGTCATAAAATAAAATAATTAAAACTTTTATTGAATTTCATGTGAGAAAGAGATTATTATAATTTCTTGAACTGTAGTAATTTAGAATTCAAACACAGAAAAAAGGATGAGGGTATAAATTTACATCTATTTAATATAAGTTTTCATTTATAACTGAAAGTAGAACAAAGTTTATACAATACAGATTAGCTGAAGATATTCTTTAGTTTATTCTTTTGCAATCCTCTGAATTTTTATAATTATCAAAAATGTAATATTTTATAGACATACAACTAATTTATATAAACTTTAGCATTCTGGTTGATTTACAATCAACTCATGACTGATGCAGTTGACTATAACTTTAACTTTCTTCTTCTTCTTCGAATCTCAAGTTGTAAGTCTCTTAAAAAGTACAGGGTTACTACAAAAGAAATAGACAACTTCAACTGCCTGTAAAACAAAAACTACTAGAGATAGCAACCTAATTATTTTGGAGGTATGTTGAGAAACTCTCAAAGTTTCGTTTGTTACTATTGGTAACGCTGTAGTGTTTTGTTTGTTGTTGCAAAAGCTGGAATGGCGGAAAATCCTGTGGAAAAGACATATTGCATGTTGGAATTTGCTAGAACGCAATCAGCAACTGTTGTCCAACGACATTTTAGAACACGTTACCACAAAAATGAAATGATGCACTCACAAAAACCAGCATCGTCTTCATCATGCCGCAACATGTCGATGCAAAAGTCACGCCGTATGACCTTATCTTCTTCACTCAGAAACTGCAACATCTATAATCTGTAAGGCATCATGTGCAGTTGCTTCCGCAAGATTTTCCATACAGTTTGCTGTGGAATTTGTAATTGCATGCTGGCCCTAGATGTCAATTTCTGTGGGCTTCTTATGTAAGCAGAACGAACACGTTCACGTTTTCTTCCGAAACTCTTGGTCTTCCCGAGCTCTTCCCTTCTATACCAGTCGTAGATTGACTGTCTAGTCGGAGGGGTTTTGTGGTAACGTGTTCTAAAATGTCGTTGGACAACAGTTGCTGATTGCGTTCTAGCAAATTCCAACAAGCAATATGCCTTTTCCACAGGATTTTCCGCCATTTCAGCTTCTGCAACAACAAACAAAAACACTACAGCGTTACCAATAGTAACAAACGAAACTTTGAGAGTTTCTTAACATACCTCCAAAATAATTAGGTTGCTATCTCTAATAGTTTTTATTTTACAGGCAGTTGAAGTTGTCTATTTCTTTTGTAGTAACGCTGTATATTTATTGTTTGTTATGAATCTTGTATACCATAGTAAATGTTGATTTTCTAATAATATGTTTGTTTTGCTGCTACACCAACATGTAAATTTTCGTTATAAGCAGATGTATAACAAACTTTCTACAAAATACAGATATAAACAATTTGTTTTAAAATTTAGATATCATAAATGTAAAATGAATATAAATATCTTATTTTATAGTGATCATATGTTAATATTTTTGCTCAATAACCCCATCACTAATATTTTATGATACTTTTTGAGTGTTTAATATTTCAAAATTAAGAGGTTTGTAAGACATATTATGTATGAGGGTGGTCTGAAAAGTTCTTGGCCTGATTCTTAAAAATGAAAGTTCATGTTTTCAAAGTAGTTTTATTTCTCAACATAATATCCTCTAATATCAATAAATTTTGTCCAGCAGTGTTCCAATGTCATTATCGTCTCTCTGTTGTGTTCCTCTGGAAGTGTTGCAAAGTACCCATTTACAACTGCAATTACTTCATTAGATAACAAGCACCTACCAGGATGAAATTTCTTCAGTTTCAGAAACAGATGGAAGTCCGAGGGAGCCAAATCTGGGAAACAGGGTGGAAGTTCCAGCACTTCATAGTTAAGATCTCTCAATTTTCCCATTGCCAAAACACTTTTGTGAGCAGGTGTATTGTCCTGATGGAAAACAATTTTTTTTCTTTTTTAACTTGGGCCTGTTTTCATGAATGCTTGCATTCAGTTTGGTTAGAAGTTGAGAGTAGTATTCTCCAGTAATGGTTTTATCTTTTTCAAGATATTCAATCAAAATTCCTTTGGCATCCCAAAACATTGACGCCATGATCTTTCCTGCCGATGGCACCATACTCGCCTTCTTGGGAGCTGAAGAACCAGTTTCTGTCCACTGCCTCGGTGTAGTAGTGAATCTATGTTTCATCCACTGTGACATATCGGCATAAAAAGTCACTTATGTTCTTCTAAAAATGCGCCAAGCACTTTTCAGAAAGTGTCATGCAAATGCATTTGTTATCCACAGTGAGGATATGTGGCACCCATCTTAAGCAAAGCTTTTTCATATTTAATTCCTGATGCAAGATGTAACGAATATGTTCATGTACCTTTGTTTGCTGATCTTCCAAAATCATGTCATGCACTTTTTCAATGATTTCCGGCGTTTCTGGACGTCCTTTGCGCGTGTCGTCTTGGACACTTTCACAGCCATGTTTAAAATCGGCCACCCATTCCTTCACTGTGAAAACTGAAGGTGAAGAGTCACCATACACATTTACAATCTGAAAATGAATTTCTGTTGGTGTTAAACCTTCTTTTATGAAGAATTTTATCACAGCTAGATACTCAAATTTCCCCATTTTCAAAGCAATGCGCACTTCCACTGCTTCAAACAACTGCCTGCAGTCAACTATTGCTTGGAAAGACTTGTAATTTTACATGTCTATTAATATGTGTACCAACATAAAGAAAAAAAATTATGCAAGTAGTGCTGCATCTCTGGGTAAGGCCAAGAACTTTTGACCACCTTCGTACAATGCATAATATTTTGATGTACAATAAATTGAGAGTTTTAACATAATTTAACATGGAATAAATTAATATAAATAATTCCTTATGCAGTGAAATATCTACCAAAAATGCCCTTTACGAACTACGCACATTTTTGATAAACATATTTCATAATGCAAGAAATAATAAACAAAATTCCTTAAACAAAAGTGATGCAGGAGCAAATTTTTCCCCAAGATATTATATTTCATTTAGATATGAAGGTATAATTATTTTAATACCTTTATATTAAATGTACTCCAGTACAAACAGAATATTTTCTCTTACAAGTAAGTGAAATCTCAAGTGTACGTATATTAACTTGATTTTATGTAATACATGTATCCATTATAATATTACATTTTCATGCATTATATAATATTTTAAGATGAGATACTTGTGGACACATATTATTGTTATTTTCATATAACCATTACTTCTCATATCTCCCAGTGTGTATTTACATTGTACTTTACATTACACGCTATAAAATAGTACATATTTGCATAAAATTGCAAATTATTTGTATTTTCATGTTATATGATCTTTAAGTACCTATATGTATTTTTTTTTTTTTTTTTTTTTTTTTTTTTTTAAGCAAATTGTTTATTAAGTTTTCTCCTTCACCTGCAGAAATTTTAATAAATGGCTTTAAATTATAACTTTAGACAAGTCAAAATTTTAACACAACAAAATGAGTTTAAAGTTATACTTTAGTGTCTTTATGTCACTCCATTGCCACCAACTTAAGTATTAATATCTGACAGCTGTTCTAAGTATTGATGCTAAGAAGAAACAAACGAATTCTGCAACAGCGCTGCACATCACCGGTACTAAATAGGTTAAAAGAATTTAACAATTAATAATTTGTCTATAAATATGGACGACTGTCTAAAAGCAGTGTATGACACACTCGTTAATTGTTATATTTTATATTGTTTGTAGGGTTCCAAAATTCAGCCTACGGCCTTATTTTGCAAGCTTCCTACTCACAAAATAGAACACCATTTTCAACACTTATATCATAAATATTTATAGTACCTTCCAAATACGTTACCATATATATCCATTAGTTCATAGGTATGATTGTGAAATTGCTTATTTATAAACTATAAGATATGGACCAATGCAAAAAAGTTCTATTTTCTAAATTGTTCCTTCTAATCAATATTTTATCTTATAACTCCAGATATTATTTTCTTTTTCTTCTTTTTACTTTACTTTTCCATTTCTCAGACTTTATGAATCTATATACATATATATATAAAAATGAATTGCTGAAATGTACGTATGCGTATCACTTCCGAATGACTGCATCAAATCGAACAATTCTTTTTTTTGTTGTATTCATTATTGTCGCGACAAGGTTTGTGGAAAAGAAAATTAATAAAAATAGTAGGGAAAGTATTTAAAATCTCATAAAATGAATAAAAACCGTGCCAAGCAAATGCATTTCGGCTAATAGCCACCAGATTGCAGTGGAATCACGGTATTTGTTGCTAAATGGTCATAGTACTGCTATATTTTTCCCTTCCCATTCAATGTTAAGGTAATGCACCAATTTATCCACACAATGACGCAACGCAGCAGTAAAATTCAAATACATTTTTATAAATTAACTGTTCTTTCCTTACTACTTTGTTTAAAATAAAGCAGCAAAAAAGCTTTCCTGGCGATTAACAGCTGGAGTAAGTACTTATTTATTTGCCACTAGATGGCCATAGTGGTATTTTCCCTCCTCATCCAATGTTAAGGTAACGCAACAATTTATTCAGATGACACAATGCAGCAGTGAAATTCAAATATATTTTTATGTATTAACTGTCCTTTCCGTACTCTTATCGTTTAAAATAAAGAAGCTTTCCATACGTACTTATTATTTGCCACCAGATAGATGCAGTACCTACTGATCTACTTTACTTCTTCAATGCTAAGGGAATGCACCCGTTCATGGAGACAATGATGCAAAATAACTGTGAAAACCAGATATATTTCTTATGTATTAACTATCGTTCCCTTGGTCACATCATTTAACTAAAGAAATAAGTACATTTTTGTTGTAATTCTTTAAAATGAACAAGTTATAAACAATGCACATAACCATTAATCCTTCTTGGAATCTGAAAATGGCAGAGAAATAATGGGATCCATTTTAGGTTTAACTTCCTATTGCAAATGTTGGTTATTTGGCGTTATGTGGTACATGAGCTAGCTAAACAACGTGAAGATACCCGCGTCACCATCACACTACAATTGTGGTGCTCTTAATACATTTGATCAAGTAACATTTTGGGATAAATGGAGAAATTTAATACATAAAGCTATCACCAAATAAAAGCTTATCAATTGCCTGACCAGATCTACTTGCTCTTTGATGAACACCTAAAATATCTACTTCTTTATTTGCCACCAGATGGCCATAGTACTTATTGCTTTATTTTTCTTCCCCATTCAGTGCTAAGGGAATGTTATGGAGATGACGACGTAAGATAAATGTGAAAATCAAATATATTTCTTTCCTGGCATCGAACACCTAAAATATGTACTTATTTATTTACCACCAGATGGCCGTAGTATTTACTGCTTTATTTTTCTTCTTGAATACTAAGGGAATGCACCTGGTTATGGAGACAATGACGCAAGAAAACTGTGACAATCAAATATATTTCTTATGTATTAACTATAGTTCCCTAGGTCATATCGCTTAAATAAAGAAATAAGTATATTTTGGTTGTAATTCTTTAAAATGAACAGGCTCTAAACTATGCATATAACCATTAACCCTTCTTGGAATCTGAAAATGGCAGAGAAATGACGGGAACCGTTTTAGGTTTAACGTTCTATTGCCGATGTTGGTTATTTGATGTTATGTGGTAATGAGCTAGCTAAAGAACATGAAGATACCTGCGCCACCATCACACTGCAATTGTGGTGCTCTAAATACATTTGATCAAGTAATATTTTGGGTTAAATAGAGAAATTACACAAAGCTATCATCAAATAAAAACTTATCAATTGCCCAACCAGATCTACTTGCTCTTTAGTTATGTCATTGTTAGCCTTAAAAATGGCTGTTTTGACATAGGAGAAAATAAAGAAAGAGGTGGAAAGCATTAGGAGTGAAAGAAAGAAAGAGATTCAGAAGAAGCATTGAATGTTATTGTGACTGTCTCCTTAATTTAATTCATTACCTATGTCAGCGTTTCACTATGAAAGGGCTGCCATTACTGTAATGGCAATGACATCCTTGCTTACCCATGCTGTTAACTGCATGTCATCCTTTCCACAATACCTTATGGGTGCGCTGAGTTTGTCCTTTTTGCAATACCAACTATATACGCTACATTGCACAGATCATAGCACTTCATTGCGCTTTTCAGATTCAAAGGCATTATTAGCCATTTGCAATGGTAAATTTCTATTGACACTTCTACTGGCCTCATTTCCTTTCCATCGCATTTTTGTCACTTCACAACATTAAACGGAGAATATGGAAAGTGTCCCCAAATATTTGTGCAAATTACAAAAACTATGCTTCATTGAGCGAACAAGCTATTTTAGCAGCAACTAATAAGAATGTAGATTATTTGAATATAAAAATTCAGGTTAAAATTGATGGAAAAGTGCATTCATTTAAGTTGATTAATTCCATTACCAATCTAAATGAAGTTGTCAATTATCTTACTGAATTCATTGGGTTTGCCAGGAATACCACCACACAATTTACAGCTCAAGGTTGACTTGGTGATAATTATGCTACACAATCTCAATCAGCCAAAATTATGCAGCGGAACAAAACTCAGAGTTAAAAAAATTATGAAAAATTTGATTTAAGCTACTATAATACAGAAAAGCTCAAGGCGAGGATATACTTATTCTAAGAAAACCACTAATGTCAACCGACTTTCCTTTTGAATTTAAGCGTATTGTTTCTAGCACACCTTGCTTTTGCAATGACAATAAATCCCAAGGTCAATTGTTATAAGTGTGTGCAATATACCTTGAATTGTCGTATTTTTTACATTGCATCCTCGAGAGTCGGCATATCATCGGCGATATTTATTTTCTCTCCGGAGGGAAAATTGTACATTACAAGGCATTACAATAAAGTATTGTCAAATTATGTAATTTTACTTCATTGCATGTTTGTACTGTAAACGGAAGATTTTGACTGAGCTTTTTTCATTAGGTACACCACCCGTGTGAAGCCGGAGCAGGCAGCTAGTATATTAATAAAAGTAAGTTTACATTTTACTTCCTTTTTTAATTTTTTATGTTTAGCAATAGGGTTTGGCAACTCTCGAAATAGAGGACAAACCAATGGAGAAAGAGGAAAAAAAAACAAAAAAAAAAACAAACCAGTAATTAGGTTCAAGATCTCCGACTGGTTAATAAGTGAAGAAATTAAGTAAAATGTTCGAATGGCAAAGACTCTACTGCTGTTTAGTAAACAACTAAAGGACTGTAACTTTTAAGTTTCTGGAATGGAGAGTCTAGAGAATTATTTAAGTGTACAATTACTTCACTACAAACATGCAGACAAAAGTATGTACAATTGAATCAAGCTTAACTGCTAAAATAGGGTTGAAAAAAAAAATCACCAGAGCAGATTATATACCATATTAAGGAAAATCAGATGTGTTCCATTCACATGACTTTCTCTACAACTTTGCAACAAATTATTGTTAAAAAGCTTATGGTTCAATTTACTTCATGCTAATCGAGAAAAAATTAGCACAAATAGTCTTATTACTTGCTTCCTTGTAAGTAGAAGCAAAATAAAGGAGTACCATAGGTTAAGGTGATACTCAAAATCTGGTTATTAGGTGACTGAAGTTCCTTTGTTTTTATGGACATAAATTCCTGTACGAGAAAAGTACAAGGTTTTCAAAGCTAAAACCAAAAACAAGGAATATCTAAAAAATGATCAACTCCATGAAAAAAAATTATATACCATAAATTGTGTATTTTAATGTGTGTTACATTTTTTGTGTGGTAAGTTTTTGTCCATCTCTTACGGTTTAGCGGTTATTCAAAATTTCGTAAAATTCATCCTGAATAAAGAAGTCTTCAGAGGCTATTTCCAGAAAATTCAAGATAAACATTTTATTTGTTAGGAGAATATCTTTGATATATAATATTTTAATCAAAATCGTTAAGAGCCATTTTCTAGAAAATCAAAATTTTTGAAAAAAAATTCCATGTAAATAGTAGTTTGGGGTGGGGGAATTTTCTTGAAAATCTTGGTGCCACATCCTTAGAAGATACCAGGTTTGGTATTTAACAGTCTTTTCGTTTTTGAGCTATGCTGCCCACTGACACACACACACACACACACACGGACATTTTTCTAAAAATGCTTTTTTTGGATTCAGGGGGTCTTAAAACCTATATTTCTGGTGAAATCTTGGTATCGAATTTATGGATGCAATACAATACCTTCTCTATACACTATGTATATAGTACATATAGAGAAAGTAATAAATCAAGTTAGCTTTGATTGAAGTACAAAGTAAACCAAAAAGGTAATAGGCCAAAGCACCAATTTTTGATAAATTTAAATGGAACCCCAGGAGGGGGTGGAAATAAAACTACAAATTAAACCAGAAGAAAAGAGGTTTAATAATAATAATAATTCAGCAATTAGCCTAGTCTATTGTCCATTAACTAGAGCTCTAGAAACTGTAAAACTGAACTGTAAATTACTTACTTCACTTTTCAAACATACAGTCACTAAGAAACTGAATCCTGTATTTAAATCAGCAGTATAGAGACTAAATTCAAATAACTTCCACTAAAACTCCCCAAAATAATCCAACAATTTTATACTAGAAAAGGCACTAGTCAAGTATGAATTTAACTGTAACACTGGGCTGTAAAATTTAGATTCAAACAGAAAACAACAAATTTGGACTAAAATTTAAAATATAGAAAAACGGGTAGTAATAAGTCTGTATTCAGGGTTGGTGAACTATAAATTTCTATAATTCCAGAGCAAAAATTTCAAGTCTTGTTATAAGTTACTTCTCCCTATGAGCACACAGCCAGGAAGCAAGCATCTACAGCAAATAAAACAGCCAACTGCTATGGAATAATTACACAAAACCTATATACAAGTATCTACACTATACAAAAAAAATCAAATTAACTTAAAACTTAAACAAACACCTGTTGCAGAAGAAATGTTATTATATTAAAAAAGAAAAGAAAAAAAAAAAAAAAGGAAACTATAAATTTGGCTTCAAATACACAAATAACACTGTATTATCGTAGAAAGTGAAAGATGGTATCCCAAGATTTCTATGCTCGGACAAACTTTAGTAAATTTAAAAATTTTTAAAATTTAGTAAATGTGAGAGGTATATTCATAAATTTTTAATTGCATATGGCCAGTCCTGGAGAAAATCTAGCGATTTTGGTCCCTTCTAACCGTGGAGGAAGCCAGCACCGACCAAACAAGGATAGTTACATTTTGAAAAGCTTTACATATATGTGATAATCCAAATTAAAAGAAGAGCAAAAAGGGAACCAAGGCAATGTGTAGACTTACACTCATGCTCCTTTGATTACCACAGCATTCCTCAAACAAGGTATTCCTCTCTCTTTCGCACTCATGCCAAACCTTCCTCTCTCTACCTCATCCAAACCACAGCATTCCTCAAACAAGGTATTCCTCTCTCTTTTTCGCACTCGTGCCTAATCTTCCTCTCTCTACCTCATCCAAACCCCAGCATTCCTCAAACAAGGTATTCCTCTCTCTCTTTCGCACTCGTGCCTAATCTTCCTCTCTCTACCTCATCGAAACCCCCAACACTCCACCCATCATTCATCAAACTAAGTGTCCCTCTTTCTCTATCGCACTCATGCCAAACCTTCCTCTCTCTACCTCATTGAAACCCCCATCTCTCCACCCATCATTCCTCAAAGTATCTCTCTCTCTCTCTCTATCGCACTCATGCCAAACCTTCCTCTCTCTACCTCATTTACACCCCCATCTCTCCACCCCAGCATTCCTCAAACAAAGTATCCCTCTCTCTCTTTTGCACTTGTGCCTAACCTTCTCCAGCATAATCTCTCCACCCCAGTATTCCCCTCCAACAAAGGAGGAGAAAGTAAAGCGATCAGAGCGGAGGGAGGATAAACAGACCACCAGGAACCACACTGAAACAAGCTGCGTAATTTGGAAAACAAACGTTTCAGAATATATCGTTATTTAATATCTTATTTAAGCATGTTTTGGTTTTGATATTTTTCACAGGATGGATTTTAAAAAAATGTTGTAAAGATGTCTAACATAACAAAATATATCTGTAATTACATACACAAACCAGCAGGAAGTGCTCCATGAGCATCAACAGTTAATAGAGCATTCTTCTTTTTTCAAATGATAGTACCAAATTCAACATCAAATTTCATGTTGAGAGGTTTTGCTTGCTGACAACTTCAATGCTGCTACAAATTTTCTAACCTTTTTGCTTAAGTGTTTAATGTATAAATTTTCTTCAATTGTACTAATGGTTTTACCTGTACCTGAGTATATAACAGCAAGATGGAATGCTAAAATTGTTTCTTTTTCCATGTATTTAGGAATTATAATCTTCCATTTTGTCATGTTTTTTACCATTTAGTTTATATAATCTTCAATTTCATAAGGCTATGTTTCCTATTGTGTTTTGATTTAAGGTACAGTATTCATTAACTATAATTTAGGATCATCCTTTTGTAAATCAGCAAGGTTTTTTAAATTTTTAGCAAATATGCTATTTGCTTTAAGGTTTAAATTTAATATTTTAATTTCATGATGTGGATTATGAATGGTTCAGGAATATTATGATAATGTATTACTGAATATATTATCTTTGCCAGAAATGTGTTTAACTTCTATGTCATAAGAGGTAATTTCATGAATATAACATCAGTTTTGAACTGGTTAATTTATATTTTTGTATGAACAGCAAATTGATGTGGTCTGTATGTAGTATTACATTATAAACATATTTTTTAAATTTAAGGAGTGCAATGTGAATTGAACAAATCTCTTGTTCTGTGATATATGCATTAGTTTCTGTTTTTGCCAATGACCTTGATGTAGAAATTACATGTGCATCTCCATCTTCCCACAAATCTGAGTTAAGATTGAACCATAGCCTACTGATGAAGCATCTGTGAGTATATGGTATGGAAGGTCTGGATTAAGTCTTTCTAGTAAAATTGATTCTTTAAACAACTGTTTAGATTTTTCAAAAGCTAGTTGAAGTTCTTCCCATAACCACTTTGTGGTTCTCTGTGGAGAAATTACATTCATATAATTATAAAATAATTTTGGTTGGTAATTTAATATACTTAAATAATGGTATAATTGTTTCAAGTTGCATACTCAGAATTACTTCAAAAGTGAAACTCTTTGCGGGTTAGATTTTATTCCATCGGCTGAGATGATGTATTCCAAGAATTTAGCTTCTTTTATAAAGAATTTTGACTTCTCCCGATTTATAGTCATGCCGCACTCATAAAATTTCCCCAGAATATAATTAATATGTTGCAAATGTGATTAAGGGTCAACTAACATATGTGAGAAAATCATCTACATAATTAGTAACAAAATCTTTAATACATTTGCCAAATACTGCATGTAATCCCCCATAGTAAAGCCCCACTGCTTGTAATAAGTCCAAATCTGCAGCGTTTCAATTGGTATACTTAACAATTGAGGCTAAAAGCAGTATATTTCCTTACTTCATGAGCTAAAGGTATTTGCCAGAATGGTTTAAATCAAATAGAACAATATTTTCCATCACAAATTCATGGAAGGTGCTCTAAAATGATGAAGTATGTACAAGTTTACTAAAAGTGCATCAGTTGTCATTCATAACTTATCCCTGATCCATGAACCCAACAGAAAGCATTTATGAAAGGCGATTAAGATATTTCCAATATATCATCTTTTACCATATTTTATATTACTTCATCCGCTTGTTTCTAAATGACATTTGTGTGTGTAGAATCATATATTTTGAATGTGTGTATTTATTGCATAGCCCAAGTTTATTAGAAAACACCTTTTGTATTTATTTAGAATGTTAAAGAGTTCTTGTTTCTGATCGCTATTATTAAGGCATTTCTATATCACTTATTACCCAAGTAGTTTAAGTGCATGGTAATAGCAACATCTAAGTTCACAACCAACACAACATATATTATCACGGCTACTATTTAAATTTGTTATATGACCCATATCTTCATTATTTTCACTATGTACAGTTCACCAGAAATACATGTTTTGGGACCCCCTGAATACAAAAAAGGCATTTTTAGAAAAATGCCCATTTGTGTCTGTGGGCAGCACAGGTGAAAAATGAAGTTCAATAAATACTAAGCTTGATATTTATGTTCAGAATCTTCCAAGAATGCAACAGAAAGATTTTCAAGAAAATGCCTTCACCCTGAACTTCACTTTATATGGAAAAAATTTCAAAAATTTTGGTTTTCAAAAAAATGGCTCTAAGAATTTTAATTAAAATCTTTTATATTTTAGATATTTACATGACAACATGTATATCTTGACTTTTCTGGGAATAGCCTCTGGATGAATTTTTCTGAATATTGCATAACTGCTAAACTGAAATAGACAAGAACTTATATAGATATCCTTAAAACACACAATTTATGTCATATACATTATTTTTGTAGAGTTGATCATTTTCCAGATATTCCTTGCTAATGGTTTCAGTTTTTAAATACTTAACTTTTCTCATACGAGAATTTGTCAACTTCTGGCCATGTAAAGAAACAGATTTCAATCCAATAACAACTACATTTGACTATCGGGTTGACCTAGTGTATTTCCTTATTTCCCTTCTACTTATAAGGAATTAAGTGATAAAATATTTCTGCTAATGTTTATCTCGATTAACATGAGGTAGACAGAAGACTACGAATGGCAAATATATGGAAACCTAAAAGTTTTTGTGCTATTAATTGGATTGCAACTGGGATATACGAAATATTGTGGTTTTTGGGTATGAGGGGAACTCTCAGGACAGAGTGGAGAGACATGGTTTAGTACCAGGTGAGAAAACTGTCAAGTTATTACCACCGCTCCATATAAAGTGCTGTTTGCATACTCAAGCACACTGTAGCTCACATCGCCATATTGATGAATTAGCATCCAATATAGACAGAACTTTAAAATACAGAGCCTCCACAAATTTGCAATTCTATTCTCTGGCACTCAATGAGAGTAGGGATAAACATTTCAATATTACTGAACAATTGCCTGTTCTTGTCCCTCTTAAAGGCACCAATAAGGCCAATGATTTAATGGGGTGTGACATTGAAACCTTCAACAGTCAAAGCTTGTGCTTTTGCAGGAAAACGAGAAGGGTTAGATAAATTACTGCAAGTAGAAGAAGCTAAAGTAGGAAATATTTAGAAAACCTTTGTGCAAAATCCCTAAATTTAGATAGTGCTATGAAAGTTGTCATAGGAATGAATTTCATTCATTCACATGGTGTGTGACAAAGAATTCAAAATTTTGATTCAGAATTAGAAGATAATGTTTATTATACTACAACAAGATGGCTGAGCCATGGCAAAATGTTAAAGCTTGTTTGATCTCAAAAGCAAAATACAACATTTATGAGGGAGAAAGCCAAACCTAACATTGAATTTAAAGATGCAGATTCTTCCTCTCTGGTAGATATAACATCACTACTAAACAAACTACTATGTTTGACAACGTGAAGGTCTTTGAAACAAAATTGCGACTTTGGGAGCCACAAATAAAAACCAATTTTGTGCATTTCCCAGCCCTACAAAACTGTAATAATCAAAATTGTCATATCAGAATTAAGAAACAAATTTTGTGTTGGATTTTAAGACTTCAAGCAGAATGCTATCAGTTTCAATCTGTTTTCTTCTCATTTCTCCATTAACATAGATGAGGTTCCCAAGGATCTGCAAATGGAGTGTGTTGATTTTCAATGTGTATCAGACAGAAAGAACCCCTTACTACAATTTTATTGTGATTAATTTCCCAGAGAAAAATATCCATGACATGCACTTCGTTTCATAGCATATACCTTCATATGCTCTCCAGGATGAAACATGCGAATCGCCGACAGTCATCCTGCAAAGTTTACTTTGAGCTGTTGCATCAATCAAACCAGATATTGGAAGTCTTGTTCAGGTGTTGCATTATGGTAAAATATTAATTCAATTATTTTAATAAAAATAACATCAATATATATTTATTTTATTAATTAATAATTATAATAAAATATATTTACATTACTTTTGGACTTAATTGGTTTATCTTATAATTTAGATCCGATTTAATATGGTAAAAAATGTAATTATATGACCTGCAAACCAATTCACCTTAATGACAGCGACCCCTTTTCAAAAAAGGCTGGACATGCCTGTTATACAGCAAGAAAATTAAGAGCCTTGAGGTTGATAAATCTCAGGAAATGATGGACATCTGCTGTGAGAATATCAAAGAAGAAAGTCTGGAAAGAATTTTCGAGAAATACATAAAGAAAAATGTCATATTACTGATTTGATCCAAATGAAAAAGATAACCAAGTAGTACATGATTTACACTTTTATTTAGGTATTGATTTCCCTGACTTTGCCTATAGCTCCACATTGCTTATAGTTAATAGCTACCATGCTAACTTCATACACCCAAGGTCGCGGGTTCAAACCCGGCAGAGGACGATGGAGTTTTTCAGGTGTAAAAATCCTTAGCATGGCTTCCTTTGGAAGGGAAGTAAAGCCTTCTTTCATGCCCAATATAGAATGGGACGCTGAGAACCACAACAGTTAAAGAGCGTCCATAAATAATACGCCATTTCCATTTTTTGCTTATATTCATTTCATATATTTTTATAATTATTTTTTGTTATCAGCCTCCACGATCTCCACAGTCATCTAATGTTCTCCTTTTTATAGTGTTTTTTATATATTTAACTTTTTTCCAGTTTCCATTCCAACCTCCTTCTTTAAAAACCAGCAGATTTTTACGCACAGCTCACACTAAGTCTATACACAAAACAAACAATAGATCATTTCTCAGTCCCATATAACACTGTGATAAGTTACTGTTAGTAATTAAATAATAAATCACTCCTGTATGACACACAAAGTTGTACAGCAATATGCAAAACGACTGCCTTAATGTTTTTATACACATGTTACATAACATACAAATATTTTTTCTTACAAATACTGGGCTGTAAGAAATGTATTATAAATAAAATTTCAACATATCATAATAAAAACAAATAAGTATTTGTTCTGGAGAGGAAAATTCCAATTTTATATAAAAAAAAAAAACAGAGCAAAAAAGTATTTTTCATACTCTAAACCCAATAGAATTGTTCTTGTTTTGTCTTCTGTGACATAATTTAATGTCATCTTTTCCTCTTCTATCAAGTTTCTTCATTTTCCTCATTGGCTTACATATCTTTGTTTCATAATTTTTTTTTCTACCATTTTCTTTTCTCTCTTTTTTGTCTCTTGGTGATTTTCTTTGAATCTTCAGTGGGCAGCTCTAACATTGGTCAACATTGCTTGTGTAATTATCACTTTAATATTTTCATGGAATCTACTTGCATTGTTTACTGTTCTTTGAGCAACTATGCTATACTCATGTAGATTTTCAACAAGTAAATGTTTATTTTTTGAAAAACCACTCACCAGTGTTGCCTTTCCATGAGAAAAGACAACTCAGTTTAACAACATACCACAAGTCCTTTTATCCTTGATTAGACAATATGAAACAAAGAAAAACAGCTTTTTCAAAATAAGTTCTTAAAATTAGTTCAAAAGTGGAATGTACAAAGACCATTATAGTGGGCTTTGGCTTTTTCAGCAACAATGTCAAGAGATTCTATTAGCAGTGTAAATTCATTCAAATAGCATCTTAACTCTTAGTTTTCCTTGTTCTTGTTGATTGAATACTATATTAGGTTCTAATGGTGATAAGCAGAACAGTTTTATACTTGATTGGCCATTTTTCTAATAACTTTTCAGTCACTTTGATTAGTATACTATGACACTAATCTGAACTTCAGAATATCAAAATTATTTGCTTTGACTTCCTTAGAAGTTTTTTGGCTTGGAAACCAATATTAAGTCACATAAGTTGGCCTTATCCTTGAGGTCCAAGGAGAAGAAAAATGGTGTGTTATTTACGGATGCTCTTTAACTGCATTGGTTCTCAAGCATCCCATTCTATACTGGGTGTGAAAGACCGCTTAATTTTGCTCAGAGGCCTCTCTATCAGGCTTGTTAAATCTATGACATGGGACCAACGGCTGTACTTCCCTTCCAAAGGAAGCCATGCTAAAGATTTTTACACCCAAAAAATCCATGAGAAGAGTGCAGATATTTTGTCATGCTTAGTAAATTTCGCCAACAAATTATGTACCACAATTTTCTAATATGAGAACAAAAAGGGAGCAAGCAGATCAGAAGTTTGGAACTTTCTCAAAAATGATGTTTTTAAAAAATCTGATGTGTACCATTCACATGACTTTCTCTATATCCCTGCAACAAATTATTCTTAAAAAGCTTATACTTCTATTTACTTTATGCTAATCAGAAAATATGAGCAGAAATAGTCTTATTAATTGCTTCCTTGTAAGTAGAAGCGAAAAGGGACTACCATAGGTTAAAATGACAGTCAAAAGCTGGTTGATATGTCAATGAAGTTCCTTTGTTTATATGGATAGGAGTTGACAAGTTCCTGTATGAGAAAAGTATAAGTTTTTCATAGCAGAAACCAAAAATAAGGAATGTCTCAAAAACGACAAACTCACGAAAAAAATGTATATAACATAAATTGTGTGTTTTAACGTACTCTACAATTTTTGTGTAGTAAGTTTTTATCCATCTCTTACGGTTTAGCAGTTATTCATAATTCAGTAAAATTCATCCAGAATAAATTACTCTTCAGAGGCTATTCCCAGAAAATTCAAGATATACATTTTATTTGTCAGGTAAATATCTTTAATATATGAAATTTTAATCAAAATCGTTAGAACCATTTTTGAGAAAATCAAAACTTTTGAAAAAAGTTCCATGTAAAGGGTAGTTTGGGGTGGGGGGATTTTTCTCAAAATCTTCATGTCGTATCTCTGGAACATACTAACCTTATATACCAAGTTTGGTATTTTACAGACTTTTCGTTTTTGAGTTATCGTGTTCACAGACGCACGGACACAGACTTTTTTGTGAAAATGCTTTTTCTGGATATTGGGGACCCTAAAACATATATTTCTGGTGAAATCTCGGTATCGAATTTTGGGGTGGAGTGCAATACCTTCTCTACACACTATATGCATAGTGCGTATAGAGAAAGTAAAATTAGCAGTTTGCATTTAATGAAAATCTCTTTTGCTTGTGCTGCTAACTTCTCAATGGCTTGCTATTCAAGTACTGAATAAAAACAGTCTTAATCTAACAAGCTTTCGCTAGCTGTTTTTCCAGCAACAACTTAAAATTATCCTCAATTAGCATTGTACACCCATCACAAAAAAAAAAAAATTGGTAATATCTGGAACGCCAAACATCTAAGTTTTACATGGCACAGCGCCTTGTATACAATTGTGTAGCGGTACTAACAAATTGTCACAAGTTCCAAATCTTAATATACTAACCCATGTGATCAATAATCATAATCAAATACATAACTTAAGCTTCTTCAGCAACAAACTATCAATATTAACAACACAAAACATAATACAGCATTACTAAACTGTGTGTTCAGTATAGCAAAATGTAGGTTACTCCTATGTGGAGGGTCACAGGTTCGTTTCTTGCATGTAGCAAACAGTTTTTTCCCTTCTCTTAATGATGTTGAATCAACACACAGCTGCAATTTATTTTAACATATATGACATTCAGTACAATTAACAATGGGGTTCTTTAAGGATTTATTATACCGAACAACAATATGCATTAGGCACAAACAGTTCTCTCAAATAAAGAAACTGTATGGTATTAAAAAATAATAAAAGAATTGTTAAGAAAACCAATATCTTGAAACATTTTTAGGAATCCAATTTTGGGCCAATTTGATTTTTTTGGGAGTAGGATCTTAACTTTGTTTTGTTTTTTATATATAATACTCAACACACCTTTCACAAATTGATCCAACAGGAAAATGCCAATTGCAACTGGAATAACGCGATATTCTCAGATGAGGTAAAAGTTTCTTCCACACATTTCTAAAGGTGATTGTCTATCGTCCAAAGGCGTCCCAATATGATGCAAATACTCCATCATGATGGTATATCTGTATTGTGTTGGTGCTGGATATCAAGGTGTGCTGTGGCAGTTGGATGATACACTGAATGGTATGCAGTACATGGTAATCCTCGATAATATTTTGATTCCCATGAAGATCAGATGTCCTGATGGAATTGTTGAATTTTTACAGGGTAATCATACCGTCCACGCATCTTAAAAGGTTTCAAATTGGTTTTCAGAAAGCAGGATATCAGAGTGGTAGAATGTGAGAATGTTAGGTAAAAAGGGAGCTGAGATCCAATTTACCAGTAGATGGGCAAAGGACAAATTCAAGAAGCCTGGAATTTTGAAGTTTCTTGTCTACATTTCTGCAGGCATTTAATTTTGTCTATGGCCCCAAAGATTGAGGGCAGTTATATAGGCTGAGAGTTCATACACCCGATATTAATTATGTTTATTTTTTTGTGTTTTAGTTTCAGAAGATAATAGTTTATTTACACTTTTTTTTTTAGTTCATTTATTTTAGTTATTTAACACGATTGTTAATAGAATTGTTTTTGTGTGTGCAGATAGGTCTGTAACTTCAAATGCCAAAGTTATATCAATGCAATATTATGTTCTACATATCCAGTCACAAAATTAACATAAAAAAATGACAAGCAGTACAAGATTTGAGCACAGCTTTTATGAATATACATGGAGTTATTTGATGGACACACGGAATCTAGGGATGACTCATTTTTTGTGTCCACGGTTGTACATGCAGGTGTCATGCATCTGCTTAGGGTTAGCAGTTTGTGTCATGTGACTGTGCCTTTCCTAACTTTGCTTCTCATGTGTTTTGCAACAGCAAGCAATACGAGGCCAACTTCTCTGTAAGGAGCAATCCCATATTAATCTGAGTTACAAACATGCCAGTCATACATCCACACTTGTAAACGCTTTTACTCAATTGCATGTTGAATGTAAAGAGATAAGAAATATTTTCAATACATATACTTGTCACTATGAAATGATGGGGAATCCTATTACGTTTTGAAAATTATATTCATTTTGTTATTTTTGTTTAGAATATTAACTTCTTATAGATACAATGGCAAGAATATCTATCACCAATAAGATTTTACAAAAATTCTCTGCTCGTGTAGTCAAGTTTCATTTGAAGTCAATTAGTGAACCCCAGCATATTCCCCAACACCAGGATTATCAATAAAAACAAAATCCTTCCTGTGTTTCTGTTCAGTCTCTCAAGCAATGATGCAAAATGATGTTATATTCATACACTCTCTCTGCAGCCTGATATACCTTTCTTTGATGGATATTCATTTAGTGCAGCAAAACAACTTTTAAAGTTTCCTAACATGAATCTAAGTCACTTATTGAGGTAACTTGAAAAATATCAATATTAATCTACAAGACATCAAGCTTTCACTCGTTTTACGCATCAGGTTTACGCATAGTCAAGAGGTGGCTCAAAAACTGAACCAAGGTCAAGTTGAAGCTTGTTTTATGCATTAAAAGTTTACTAGATAAAGCCTATGCTACACACCATGCATAACACTCAATAACCTACCTAAAGACTTGAATTGTGAAACAATTATTTCATACAAAACAAATATAAGTATACTTACAATAGTAAATCCAATATTTTTTCAGGATTACTTAATTTTGAATACTAATGGTGGTAACATCTCAAATAGGCTACCAAATTTTAGACCTTAAACAAATAAACACAAAAATAATATCCATTTAAAATAAATGTTAATACACTAAAAAAATATGAAAATAAAATGGCAACTTTCTGTGGCATATAGTATAATGCTAGATTTATTTGCAGTCTAACAATAACATTAGTTCAAGGTTGAAAGTCTTATGGTAAATGGTATGAAAACTTTATCTGTACCAAAACTTTAAACGAAGTATAAATGTGAACGTGAAATACTAAAATGCTTTGCAGTAGAATTATGAATAATCTTAATTAGTTTTTATTGCATCCCACTTAATTTCACCAAAAGAAATTATCAAGAAAAGATGTGTTGCATTCTTTTTATTGGAATAACTTTCTATGAATGCAAAGAATCAAATTTAAAAAAAGCCTCGACTTTTCTAAACATTTGCATATTTTATTGACTTTGGATACTTTTTTTAAAGTGTTGCCTAACTTTCCCAGACCTTTTTATAATTCCTGGAAGTGTGAATCATGTAGTAGATGTAACTATATACAGAAATGCTAGCAAGTGTCAAAAAGTTTTTAATGTTAAAAGCAAGAATTATTTGTAAATTTTCTTAACGTGAATGGCTTGCTTCATAAATCATGTTGACTGTTGGCACATGTGTCAGTGATATCAAAGCCACATGTTACATCTGTGTGGGCTGTTCCATGTCAAGTGATCCAACGTAATTTAACTTGCCATTTTCTTTTTATTTGATACTCTGCATATGTTTAATACTCTATGAGAGGACCTCAAAACTAAAATTTTATTTTTTACTCTTTTCTAATTTTTGCATTATCAGAGTACAACAATTCAAAAAAAATGTTAAAATTTTGTCACTTGCAAGAATACAAAATTGTTGTTTTCTCAGGTTATAATTGAGATATTGAAACAAAATAAAAACCTTTTTTGCTCAGAATTCAACAGGGTTTCATTTGAAATGTAACATGAATAGATTTTGAAAAAGTTTACATTTTAAATTATAGGCCCCAAAATTCAAAATTTGGTTTCCAAAAATCATGTGACTAAAATTTTCAAAAAATATTTTTTCTTCTTTGATGTTTTAAGATCATTCTTATAAAATTGAAACTGGGATCTCAATGGATTGTTCTGTTTTATGGATTTTTGGTTTCTGGTACTCATTAGAAATTCTTATACATTTTTCTACTAACTTTAATACCAATTTTTACTTTCTCTAGTCCACATGTACAAAAAAATAAAATAAAATAAAATTTGTAATATACATATACAATGTACATGGTGGACAGGCAAGGTATTGTATTGCACCCAAAAATTTCATATCAAGATTTCACTATAAATAGACGTTTTAGAGTCCCCTGTATCAAAAAAAAAATTTTTTTTAGAAAAAGGTGCATCCGTGAACGTGATAACTATAAAAACTTAAAGTCAGTAAAATACCAAATTTAGTACACAAGTTTCGTATCTTCCAAGGGTGTGACACTAAGATTTTGAGGAAAATTCCCCCAACCCAAGCTCCTTTTACATGGGAGAATTTTTGAACATTTTGACTTTCTCAAAAATGGCTAACAATTTTGATTAAAATACTATATATAAAAGATATTTACATGACAAGTATAATGTATATCTTGAATTTTCTGCTAATAGCCTCTGAAGACCTCTCTATTCTGAATGAATTTTGCTAGATTTTGCATAACTATTAAAACTGCAAGAGATAGACAAAAATTTACAACACAAAATGTGAAATCTTGTTGAAACACACAATTTATGTCATATACATTTTTCTCATAGAGTTGACCATTTTTGAGATGTTCCTTTTTATTGGTTTCAGCTTTAAAATACTTAAACTTTTCACACATGGGAATTTGTCAATCCCTGGCAATGCAAAGAAACTATTTCATCCACATGGCAACCAGCTTTAAAAAGATTTGACTATCTTTTTAGTCCAGTGTATTCCATTCTTTCCCTTCTACTTACAAAAAATAATTTCTGCTAATGTTTATCTTGATTAGAATGAATAGATAGAGCATAAGCTTTATAACAATAATTTGTTACAGAGACGTGGAGAAAGTCATGTGAATGGAACCCATCAGATTTCTCTTTGTGTGTTTCTCTTTCAATATGTATAGAACTGTTTATTATTGATATATTAAAATATCTCAGAATTTTAAAAAAAAAATGTATGATGAATTATGTTACACCAAATAAGTCAATATTAACTTGCAATCACAAACACAAAACTAGAAAAAATAAATCATTATAGTTAAAATTTTAAGACTTACGGATATTTAGTCCATAGTTGGTTTTTAGAGTTTATCTCAAGAAGATCATTGATTAGCTAATCTAGTTTCTGGCATTTTGGCTGCAGTGTACATCTCAGTTTGGATTAAGGTCTAAGTTCTCCCTGTTGCAGTTAAAATTTGGCTTCTTTTCATCTTCAATATATCTTCTTTACTGGGTCACACAAATGGGTGTGCTAGTCCTAGGGTTTCAAAATAGTGACTGTTACTTCTTCATTATCAAAGTCTCCGGAAAGTATACAAACCAACTACCAACTTTGATCACGTTCACATTTCACAAAACCAGTCATTTCATCAATTGAGCCTCCAGTACTATGTACATACTTTTATTACTCAGCGAGTACATCTTTGTAACAATTTCACTTTGACATGGTGATGGAACAAAGCAGTGAAGTATGTGTGCTCTCTGAATAATTTTTGTTTCTGAAAAGCAGGACTTCTACTTGATAAGGTCTCTTGATTGTCCCTCCCAAGCCATCGCAAACCTCTTTGCCACTCCAAAATCTTGCCTGAGAAGGCAAAGTTGGAGAAGTTTTGTTGTTCTTATATTGTGCAGCAGAAAATCCATATAATGTAGGCAATATTTTGTTATTTAGGAATTAAATCAGTTTTCTTTGAAATAAGTATATGGCTACTCAGAAGTAAATACAAAACTTTTGTACCTCATTTCATCTTGATCCCTATAATAAACTGCACAGGGATGTATTGTTGCAGAATATTCATTCTGCAGTACAAAGGAGTAGTTTTCAAAGATATCTAAACTGATTATGGCTTCATTTACTTTTATGTTTTCTTTAAGGTGGTTGTAATACGTATTTTGCTGTCGTTCTATATTGGAGTGTGTTTTCAATGTTAAAAGCTGCTCACAAAAACTATCAACAAAATCTTCAGAACTTTTCATAACTGTCTCAAAATTTCATCTGTCAACTGATACCCATTGTCTATATTTACCACTTACTATCATTTCTTCTTCCAATGGGTTCATTAATTGTTGCTTTAATTGAACATTCCCTGGATAACTGTTGCATTCATTTAAATGACACTGGAGTTGGAGGCATGCACATTATTTTTGATAGAAATAGTTTACAGATACTCATTGATTCAACTATATTCAACGAAATCATTAATTTAACATTTTGATGAGCAGTACACACACTGAACATGTACCATTTGCACTTGCCAAGACACAGTTTTTAGGGTTTAATTCAGCAATATAAAGAATCCAATTTTGTCTGTAGGTACTTATTTTTAAACAATTCATCTGTTTCTTTTAGGTTACTCAGAATTAGTCTTTTTTGGACATGATCACGAATGTTGTTTTATTTTCATGGATACAAAATCTTTTACATCTGCCATGACTCCGCTTAGCTCAACAGTCACCACTATTGTAAAAAGAAATTACTTTTTCTGTAACTGAATCATCTAACATTTTTTCCTGGTTTTGGATCAGGGATGGACAAAATTCCATTTTCTTTCACTAGGAATTTTGTTTTCCTAGCCATTCTGTTGCTAATGTTGAATTATTATTCACTTTCCATGTTTTTACATGACCAACATTTTGGAAGAAGAATCAGAATTTGAAATTTTGTACTCCTACTTTGTGTTTGCCTGAACTTTTGCTTCAATTGCAGAAGTACTTCTGAATCTGGATCATTATCTTCACTTTCAGAACTTACAACTTCATTTACCAATTTTGCAACTAAATTCTTTGACACTTTTTCTAATTTTCTTTTACAGTATATCCACTTTTTGGCAATAGGTGATGCATCAATATGCTTAAGGGATTTATTTAAATATTCAATAGACAAAATACAATAAATAAACTATCTGCTGAAGTTCCTTCCTCACAATCTTCAACCTTTTCCAATAGTTGTGTTTACTTTTCTTTTGCTATTTTCTACAGCTATCACATATCTTAATGCCTGGTTTAATACAAGTGTTACTTCAGACCTCCAGTTCTGAACTGGCCTTAAATTTTTAACACTTTTATGGACTTCTTTCCCAAAGGGATTACAACAGTATATATTAAGACATTTTACCTACACTTTATTCTTTATCAGAAAATGGTTTATGTTGGAATTTAGTAATAACAAATTGTACAGTCTTTATGCATATAAAAAAAAAAAAGAATCTACTGATACCAGCCTTCTCATATATGAATCACTATTTCACATGTAAATCAGCTTCACATTCGTTTACTTGAAACTATCGTTCTCTTACACAAGACTACTATTTAGCATGAAGTGAATTATTGAGCAACAGGCCGACTACAGGTTCAAACATGCAAATGAACAAAGCAGTTCTACCATATTAGAGAATTGAAAAACAATGAAATAAACTTCACTGCCAACATTAAAAATATAAGAAACAGAATTATTTCTATTTGTTTAAACATATTTAGCTATAATGTATGAAAAATAAAAGAACACTTTATATTATTTTTTATACATTACTGTTAAATATATCTTTTTATAGTTATTTAACCTATAAGAATAAAGAAAAGACTATTGAGATCCCAACTTCAAAATTTATAGGAATGATATTAAGTCATTAAAGAAGAAAATACATTTAACTTTTTATCATATGGTCTTTTTGATATGAAATGTTTGGATCAATGATGTAAAATGTAAGCTTCGACAAATGTTATTTATATATACATATTACAAGGGTGTTTCAAATATAAACAGTAATTGTTGCATATCAAGGAGGAAGCAGTTCAGAGCAGGGCAGTGGAGTGGAGGGATCGAAGGTTGGTGTGTTGGGGAGGGGGAACTAGCTTTGTTAGCTGCTTTGCTAGGTTCTGGCTTCAGTACAGTCATGAGTGAGCAAGAAGTCCCTTTGTTTGTTGTGCAACGCATTATTATCAAGTTTTAACCAAGGAAGGGGTTAAAACTTCAGAGATTTTAACTCGTTTAAGGGCACAGTTTGGGGACACTACACTGTCGCTGAATTGAGTGTGTACTTGAACCAGACAATTTAAGGGTGGCCGAGAATTTGTAGAAAACGAAGGTCATGCTCGATGCCCAAGGTCAAGTCTCACAAATGACAACATTCGTGCAGTTCGAGAGCATATTGAAGGTGATTGCCGCTCCACTGTCAAAGAAATCTCATCAGAAGTTGGTGTCAGCATTGGGAGTGCTCATACCACTATAAGGAATCATCTTGGCTTTAGAAAAATTAATGCTTGATGGGTTCCAAAGTTATTAACTGGGCAGCAAAAACAGGCCAGATTGAAGATCTGTGAGAGGCTTCTGAATCAATTCTGGCAAGAAGGAGAGGATTTCTTGAGACGGATCGTTGTATGTGATGAGACATGGGTTAATCATTACACTCCAGAAATCAAAATGGCAAGTAAGGAGTGGCGACGGAAGGAAGAAGCCTGCCCAGTGAAGGCCAAACAATGCCACTCGGCGGGAAAAGTCCTCGCGATTGTGTTTTTTGACTACAGAGGAGTTTTGCTGGTTGATTTTCTTCATGATCAATGCACAGTAACTGCAGCTTACTACTGCCAATTGTTAAGGTCTGTAAAAGCTGCCTACATCATATGCCCATCAGAGATGTCATCCTTCTCCAAGACAATGCTAAGCCTCACACTGCCAATTTGACAATGGACACAATGGTGGACATGCACTGGGAAACCCTTGAACACCCTCCCTATAGTCCAGACTTGTCCCCCCCCCAGACTATTTTTTGTTTGAACCCATGAAAGAATCGCTTGGAGGGAAACATTTCGAAAACAACGAAGATGTCAAGGAGCAATTGGTTCACGACACACCCTCAAACTTTTTTTGAAGAAGCAATGTTCAAGTTTCCAAAAAGTTGGCAAAAATGTGTAGAGTGTGAAGGAGGCTATGTTGAGAAATGCTGATGAAGTCACTTGGGTATATATTTATCAATAAATATTTTTAACAAAATTACCGTTTATATTTTAATCACCCTTGTACATATCAAATGAAAGCCTATAAAAAATTAGCAAAATGCTTTTTATTTTAGAGAAATATCTCCATCCTGGCTGGAGGAAATGAATATTTGTGCTGATGTGTAGGACCAAAATTGCACATTTTTCATAACTTCAAACCACTGTAAACTGAAAATGGGATGAGTGAAAATTGTGAAATTTAAGATTAACTCTCAGTTCATGTCAGTCTGTTGATATGCCAAATTTCATCAAAATCTAAAAACCTAAGGTAAAATTTTAATTAAAAATTGAATCACTTGACATGGATTGACCTGTACACCTATTTCTGGAAATTTTCTGAGGTGATCGACAGGTATAAAAACGGGGAATATAGCTTCCAGAAAGTTTAGTTTCAACTGGAAATGCATAGTGAGCTGCAGCTGAGTAGTAGTAGTTGCAGCCCCAACAAACAGCAGAATTGCAGCCTAAGAATCGGAGAAAGACATTTACTTTGAACATTTTTTTTATTTGTAATCAGTGGAAGAAAGAGTCTTTTTTTGAGTTATAAATGAGCATTTTTGTTACACACTTGTGTCAGGTCACAATGGAAGAGATGATGCAAAGACTAACAGCTGAAATTAAGACTTAAGACTCAGACATGAAAATGCAACTTGGAATGGACAAAATTAAAATGGGAAACCGAATAGAAAAACTTGAAAAGATGAACAGAAGAATAAAAAATAAAAAATATGAGCATGAAGATGAAATTCTGAATGGAGAGTATGAGAATTGGTATAAAGACAATGAATTATTCAATGGAGAAAACAGTTGAATACAGCATGGCCAACATGGAACAGAAAACTTAACTGGGAAAAGAGAACCTGAAGGACATATTGTACAAAATCGACGAACGGCAAGAAATGTGGGAGACCTTGGGGGAAAAGGTGGAAAAACTTGGTGGAGCAATGACTTAATGCCCTAAAAGGAATATTTAATGGAAGCCCCAAAGAACTGAACATGATGATGGAAAAGATGCTAGTCAGAAGGCCGAAGATTGAGACAACAGGACACGAAAAATCTGCATGCATCAAGCTACCCAGTGACACAACTTCACATAAATATCATAAAGGAAGGAGCCACAACACCAAGGTGGAGCAGATGCTGACTTGAGGCAGGGACTAGATTGAACTGGGAGGACATCACACCCTGTGTACTATTCCTACTGGACCCCAAGGACAGAGTATGGGAGTCACCTGATAGGCTGAGTAAGGTTGGGGATGTCCTGCAGGGAGGGCATTTGGAAACCATCAAGCTCTGACAACAGTATTATTGAGAGGGCCGTATGCAGCAGTATAACATGGGAGCTAGGCTATTCCCTGTGTCAGCAGGGGCAACAAGTTTCTGCTTTGTCACTATTAAGTATAGACAATAATCAGTAGACAAGTCTGATGCTTGGAAGTTCTGGCAGCAGTGGACTACTTGGCGAATCTCACTACAGGCTTCACAACATGCATGAGATGGTGAGTGACCAGATGAAGACTCATGAGAGGCAGGCAAACAGCTAAAGATTCCAGCAGAGTGATTTGGTGTTGCTATACTCAGACCAAATGGAGCTCTCCCAAGCTTCAACAACCATGAGCTTCACCTTGTGGTGAAGAGGATAAATAATGTCTACTGCAACCAAGGGAGGAGGGAGTCTTACAGCCATAATCCCTGTACATGTGTTAGCGACTTGCTTTGAAATTCATAACCGATTGATGCCAGGCATTTTTACACTGGATGAGTGGACACATGTGCTGTCAGTCACTTCTTAAGACATCAAAGCTGTGACTGTACACCTATGAGAGTGGACACATGTGCCATCAGTCAGTTAGGACATCAAAGCTGTGACTGTACACACCTGTGAGAGTGGACACATGTGCTGTCAGTCAGTTCTTAAGACATCAAAGCTGTGACTGTACACCTGTGAGAGTGGACATATGTGCTGTCAGTCAGTTCTTAAGACATCAAAGCTGTGACTGTACACCTGTGAGAGTGGACACATGTGCCATCAGTCAGTTCTTAAGACATCAAAGCTGTGACTGTACACCAGTGAGAGTGGACACATGTGCCATCAGTCAGTTCTTAAGACATCAAATCTGTGACTGTACACCTGTGAGAATGGACACATGTGCCGTCAGTCAGTTCTTAAGACATCAAAGCTGTGACTGTACACCTGTGAGAGTGGACACATGTGCTGTCAGTCAGTTCTTAAGACATCAAAGCTGTGACTGTACACACCTATGAGAGTGGACACATGTGCCGTCAGTCAGTTCTTAAGACATCAAAGCTGTGACTGTACACCTGTGAGAGTGGACACATGTGCCGTCAGTCAGTTCTTAAGACATCAAAGCTGTGACTGTACACCTGTGGGAGTGGTCACATGTGCTGTCAGTCAGTTCTTAAGACATCAAAGCTGTGACTGTACACCAGTGTGAGTGGACACATGTGCCATCAGTCAGTTCTGTAATATTGAAGCCACACATTGTTATACCTGCTTGAATTTGACACCTATGGTTGTTTGCATGTGTGACTGGCAGTTTCTTGCCTCATTATTGACAGGTATACAAGGAGAAAACGAGCCCCACAGAGAGTTCCGTATCAGCTGGTTATGTATAACCATACAGAAACTGAATCAGCGTCGACAACAAATTTGTAGCATGCAGTAGTAGCCATTGCTGCAGCTAGAACTGTTGCTGAAGCATTGAAGACAGGCAGCTATTAGTGAACAAATTTTGAATTATAATCAGAAGATGGTATAACGAGTTGTTTGTTGGAGGAATAAAAAGCATTATTCCCAGCTGGGGCAGGGAATTTTTATTTAACCAGAATTATTCCCTATCCCCCATAGAGCCTGGAAGTATGAATGTGAGAGTGAATGTGCGTGTGTTTAGTAATATGTTTAACCTAATGTTCTGAACCTACAGTTTCACAAGTCCAAGTCCCCGATATGACCATTGATGTTAAAGGGGGCTATACAAATGATACAATAAAAATAAATAAATAAATAAAAAATAAAGAGCATTTTTTTTAACACTATTATTCCTAACAATTTCACAGGCCCTCTCATGTGGAGAAGAATCAGTTACCAAATTAGACAATAGTGAATCTGAAAGTTTATAATGAAACCATGTAGACACACATCAAAGTATACAGTAGTGATTCTTAAAACTTATAATAAAACCATATAAAGACACTAGTTTTAAAAATGGGGAAAAGATACGTCAACTTTCAAGCTTTTAACCATACCCTATGGTTATTTCACTAAAAATGGTGATATCTGATAAATGCTTTGACATTTTTAGGTTATTATTTCTGTCTGGCAAAATTTATTATTTCATATATAAGAAAATCACTTTTGTGGACATATCATTTCTGTAGACAACCAAAATGTTTACATTTTTGTTTTCTTTCTTCTCAACCATAATGAGATGATCTGCTCTGCACACAATTTAGTTATCAACATAGCAAATGATGTACACCAATATTTTTATAGGCTTTCTTGAAATTTAAAATGATATACATTAACTTCAAAATCTAAGCTTTCGAAGAAACCATAAAATGCAGCACAAAAACAGGCAAGTGAGGTAAGTATTTAGAATGATTTAAAACTGGGGTGGATACTTCGCTGAAACTAAACTAAACATACATATGCTTTCACCGACTTAGAATCAAAATGTCCCCAAAAAATGCTTTTACTTCTTGTAGTAATTATTTTGATATTGTAGAAATTACAATATCTGGGTTAAGATTTTCTTGCCTCATTGCAAATGCGAGACACACTTGCTTTACTTACACCACACACTTGAGTAGTAAGCTGTTGAGCATTTTTGAAAACGAGTCATTTGTCTTCCTCATTGCAGCATTTTTTAAAAATTATGTATATCCTAAAAATAATACTTTGAGCCTGGCTATGCAATACCTGCCTCTTAGTTTCATCACTAAAAGCCATTGCACTTGCTTTATTCCTGACTAAACACTAACTAAAAACTGACAAACTCTGGAGGGACTAGGGATAATAAACACAAGCCCTGATTTCCAGACATAAACATGAACATGTGATAGCTGACACAGCTTTCTACAGCTAACAAGAGTGTGTTCACTCTCTGTCTCTCCACTTTATCAGCTTGCTAAGTGTCATAAATGTAATAATTCTTTTAGTATTTATCGTCATGTCAATAGTTTACATTCCATTAATTATGCAAGTATGTACATATATAGTATAACATAATAATGGTCATTACAGTGTTTAAGTGATTCTGATATTATACATGGGTATGTTTATTCATGTGTCTTATGGAAACTATTTGAGGTAAATTTCTGAGTTTTTATGTTTCACCTACAAACATTACTCCCTATCTTAATCGTGAATTATTTTTTGCAAAATTTGAATATTTTCTTAGTCCAAGTAGTATTTATGAGAGATGGAATCACTTAGCGCGTTACTCCCCAGTTAAGCAGGAATGCAATATGTCAACACAGCAGCACTTCGGTTGGCTGCCGGCCTGGTGACACTCGAGGATTAAACCTCATCCCATTTGAAAGTCATTGTAGTCTGCATTACTTTAAAAGTTCCTACGCTTGCCGATATACAAAATATTCATAACAAATGACTGCTCTTTGACTAGGAATGACATTAAAATTTTTACAATAAAACTCCATGTAAGCATCTGGGTTTACAGCAGCCATTTTTAAAATTTTAACATTTGTTAATACCTTTACATAAAGCTACAACACTTTTGAATGCAACAGAATTTATCTAGATCACTTAGTGTTCAAATTTAACATTAGTTGGTGAAACTGATCCTTAGGATCATATAGACAGGGATGCTGCAAACTAATTCCATTAATAAACTGTCTTTAGTATTCAAAAATACAATTTTTGTTGTACGAGCACCAACTATATACTTTTATCCACACCAGTAATGCTGGAATGCTATGTATGTAACAATACCATTATCAAAAGTTTTTCTGTGCATTCGTCACATGCTAAAAGTGTCAAGTTACTTGAAAATCCTGTACACAAATCAGACTTTAAAATATTTAACGTAGTAGAAACATATTAACTTAACATTAAAAACACTGAGTTGCTATTGGGTGATGAGCCAGAACTTTTGCTGATTTGATTGTCAAAGCACTTAATATCCAGTTACTGTATTTATCCGAATACAATGCGAACCTCAAATGCAAGACGACCCTCATTTTTCAGAACTTAATTTTGGAATTTAGCACATCAGTTGTATAAAATGAAGACATGATAACTTAATTATTAAATGAAATTTAAAGTTTTGCCATATATTTTGAACAAACTAAGAGACACAAGCTGATTAATTCCCCTCCTTTTTTTAATTTAATTTGAATTTGTGCAGAAATTCACATGGTGGGTAGCAGTGTGGGAAAAAGGAGAAAAGAAATGATGAACCAATACATGTGTGATCAAAGAAGGTGATAGTGGTAATGGCAGAGCAACTGAAATAATGAAAATTGATAGGATTTTCTATTTAGACAACATATTTAATATGAGACACTGTAAAATGTGAATCTTATTTGAATTTATACAGAAATTAATATTGTTAGCGGAAGAAACAGAAAAGGGAGAATGGAAATGTGCCGATGGTGATGGCACCAACTTAGTGTAACGATAATTATGGATGTGATTTTCTATTAAGACAACGTATGTACTTAATATATCATGAAATATTTTACCGAATTCAAATATGTGTGTAAATTCAAGTTTAGAACGGGAGAGAGATGGAGATGTACACAATGTGTGCGATGATAGAAGCACGATGGCAGCATAGCTTAATCGACTGTTATGGATGCAATTTTATATTAAGACAACAAACATGGGAAAAATTTGTGCATAAATTCACAGTTTGAGTGAGTGAGAGGAGTACAGAACATGTGCATAGTTGTAATGACAAATGTAGGCTCCCAATGCTACATTATGTGCAACCAAGCATCAAAGGAAAACCTCTCATTTTATTTTAGTCTTGGAATGAAATTTTTGTTCTAGTAAGACTGCTCATATTCACAGCTAATTTTTGGCATGAAATGAAATCTGCCATATTCAACCAAGACGTTGGCAGTAATCTGTATAATTTTCTCCAGGTTTCAACACTGCCATACCCGCACAGTTTGACACTTACTTTTTCCCGCATGCATTCGGAAAACATGTCACGAATGCAAGACGACCCTCAATTCTGAACATTAGTATTTTGGAAGAAAACATAGTCTTGCAATCAATCAGATAAATCTTAGCATATGTTGCTGAAATGGATCTTAAGCTTATTAACCTCAAATGTTTGTTTTTCTGTATAATACAATTTATTTAACATATAACTTGAGAGACTCAGTGTATAGTGAAGAGAAAAAGACAACTGCAGCATTATGTGATAGTTAAAATAAGGGAGAAGAAAAGAAAACAGTTAAAATTGTATTTTGATCAACCAAACTTGCTTTATAGTAAACACCTACCTTACTTTAGAACCCAGTATCTTACCTTGCTGATATTCCTGGGCTTCCTTTGTTTGAGCCTGTATCTCGAACGTTGGAATTGCTGTTTTGTGTGGGAGACATTTTCTGATTCAAAGAATATTTCAAAGTTTCATTTTTTCTTGCTTCAGTATTCTGACGTTTTGCTTCTTCAGCTTCAATTTCTTGTAGATATGTTTCATAATCTCTAAATATAGGAGTTAAAATGCAGAACGGGTTACTGTCAACATGACTTTTTATCCATTTGGTTACACTTTCATTCAAGCCTTTTATTTTTGAACAGTAATCCTGAGACTTGTAATCAGCTCCTGAGGTTGATGCATCTGTAAGCTTCTCAATAGTCATACTCACTTTTGACGTTTTAGCAATTGAGGAATTTTCATTTTTGCTACTTGTTGATGTAACTGATTTAGGACTGGCTGCAAACCCGCCAAAATTTGCAAATGGACTATTTGTTGCTGCTCTCTGTGAAGAAACAATAACAAATTATTAATATTAACTTAGTGGTGGTCTCCAGCTTCTCCTTTCCTCTCTCTTTACTTTTCTTAGATCAGCATCAGAGTATATCCTTCTGGTTTTTTCCCCCTTCTTTTTAATGGGTGAAATTATGCCCAAATGAGCCTAAAATCTGAAGAGATGAGTATTTGACATTCATCCTAGAATAAAAATAATTCCAAATAGTCCAGCTTCCAAGTAGGTTTTCCATATTTAAACAACTCACTTCTGTCATGGTTAAAATTATCTATTTATCTGCATCTTAGTTCATTATTCTTCACTGAAACATGCAATAGGCGAGCAAAATGGCGATACCAAGCCCAAACATGGAGCTCATATGAGCAAGACACTAGGGCAACTGATTTATGTCAATGGAAAAATTTTAATTCTCAAGGCTGTTAAAGCTGGCAGCTTGTGTTATGCTATGCTTAGAAATGTTGTTACAGCGCAACATTGCGTGACTTTATGTACAAAATTAAATAGAAAAATAAAGTAAATCTCAAACATAGTTATTTATATCTTAAGTGTTTTCTGTCATGTCAACAAGATCTATCCCTTATTGGCAAGATTTTTCTGTAGCATGGGTTTTTGTTTTCTATTTCTATTATTACTACATTAGCAAACTCCTGAAAAGGCTCAATTTAATCACCTTGTAACTTCAATGAACCAGAAAAAAATTAGAAGTTTTTCATAGAACATTCGGAAACATGGAAGAAATATTAAGTATTGAATCAACTGCGATGCACCTTTTAACCATTAGGTTGGCACCTAAAGGTTTGAATGTTGGACGCTACATTCTCTGACTGATGAGAACAGCACCACCAGGTACTGATACTGTTTTGAATCTATATTTGATAGAGGAAACTTCATTAAAAACATGCATACCATTGTGGAAAGTATGCTATAAGGGTTTTATTATGAAGGAAAAATTAAGCACTTTTCCTAAAGAGCAACCAACCACTGCCATAAGTTGTCAACAATTGAAGATCTAGAAAGAAAGACTTGTCACAGCATAGACATGTCACATGATAGTTACAGTACCCAAGGTCGTAACATTACACTTCTTGAAAAGTAAAATCTGAAGTATCATTACATGAATTCTATTCACTTGACTGGCTCCATGTCATTTCATTTTCCTCAAGAAAGCTGCTACAAAATTGCAGTACATTACATCCCAAAACCAGCACAGGTTGAGATAAAAATTATGTCATTGAGTATCTTGATTAACTGAAAGTTTTTTGAAACTTAAAACTATTTTTTCAAGCTGCCAAAAGTTATTGGCATGACTCTTTGAACTTGCTGCCCAGCCATTCAAGTTTCTGCAAGGGAATACCATTGAAAAATGTTAAACTCTTGTTAACAAATAACTAATTAGAACTTCTGTATACACTCCATTATTTCTTTTTGACAAAGTACTTTGCACAGTATAGATGCTCTTGGCAATCATTTGCGATAAGAATGAAAATAATGAAGCAAGTGCATAAAACAAAAAGAAAAACGAAAGGAAAAAGCAATTTTCATGATATCAGGGCATCTTAGAAAAGTGGTGGTCCATAGGCAGAAAAAATGTATCATACTGTTGTTTGTATCTAGCGAAGATGAAAGAAAGTGAATGTTCATTTGCTGACAAGGGAAGTGTCAGACCCCTCATGCCAAGCAATTTAGTGGACTACATTCAAAACATTAGCATTAATTGCAACCTTGCAAAAGAAAGTAAATCTTCCTGCTTACAAGAACAATATCGACTACACGAACTGACTGCTTACTGTTTAGGGATGGGATGATCTATCCACTAATTCAAATTCTATATGCTAAATTGAGGCAGGGGCATTCATCTAAATCACATCAACAATTTCCTGAAGGATTCCAAATTTTATTTTGGCACCTTGCACACAAAACTGGTAACTGACCTTTAACCTTACTGTTTGTCACAGGAATTTCTTCATAGGTTTTGCACGAGTTTGATTAACCTGTAAAAATTATTATGGAATCTTCTGTCAAATTAACCAATGGTGTGCAACACAGAGTCAACTGTTTCTGGTAGTTCTTTATCTTTTATATATACTGCCTAATACTAAAAAATAATTAGCATTTCTGTTTTAAAAAAACACTAAAATGTGCATTTTGGAAATTCCTTTTACTACAATAAATGTGTAAATATGTATACTGGCCAAAAAGATTAAGGGATAATGTGACTGTGGCATTATCAATTGATAAATTTGTGAAGACAACATTAAGTTGAAATAATGGCTTGTGTTTTCAGTTTCAATCATCAATCAGCTATTATAAAAACATTGATCATAGTACCTCACCAGCTATAAGCACTGCTTACTATAGACAAATATTTATGGCAGAGGAGGTATAGCTCTATAGGATGTACAAACCTAAAGGTTGTTGCTCGGTATGCAATAAAGAGATGAAATCCTCACAGCTACAATTGTTGCTTATACTGGAGCAGTTGTAAACAAAATGGCTGAGGAACAAGATTCCAGTGAATGAATTTTCTTAGTTGCAGATTACCACAATCCTCCATGACCATACAATAGAAAGTGCCTCCTAGATGAGTGCTAGCAGATATGAAGCTGTAACAGCTGGGGCAGGAAAGCAAGCACTTTGGGTTGTCACCAGTATCACAGAGAGGGTCTGATTTGGTATTCATGAAAACTTTCCCTTTGGCTCTGTCATTACTTCTCTTCCTCCATTGCAAACACATTATTGTTGGATGCCAGTAAATATTCAATTTGTGGCAATATATCCAACAGAAATGGGTGAAGATTACAGTCAGCTTGCAGCAAAAACTAAAGAAAATCTGAATATTTGCCTAACAAAAGCTCAAGTAGCAAAGATAAACATGAAAAGTTGTCTAAAAGTGAAGAAGGCTGATCTACAACTCACAGGCAATAAGCTCAAAGTCTTGAACTGAGAAAACAGGCCTTTAGACCTTATTCAAGGGAAATCAAATCCATCTATTAGTTTTGGTAACTGGTAAAGAATATTAAACACTGCTTTTGATTATTCTCTAATTTATTAACATTACTAGTAAAGCTCTTTTTCTCATGAAATAATTTGAAGTTAAACTGTCTGCTCTATTTGAGGGCTTTATTATATTTTAACAAAATAATTAAAATACATTGCACAGCAATTAATAGGGAATATGATATATGCTAATCTACAAAAAAGTAAATTATAAACATGTAATATAAATAGTCAGTAATAATCCATTTGTATTTTAATGTAAATATTGTTTCAGGAAGGGAAGAAATTAGATTTATTTTTGTTCAGAAAATCCTGAAGTCTCAGAAAATGCACAGTTGCTAGATACTGATGAGGTTTTCTCATGTACTTACTTCTGTTGCTAAATCTATGCATAATCTATTGGATCCAACAAATAAAGAGATTGGAAGATTATGAGAACGAAGATACAAAGGTATCTTTTAACAAGCTACAAAGATTTGTGCTCTTGAGACAAGTAGCAATGTTAAAAGCGCAAGAGGAAGAAAGTAAAAGTGGTATGCTTAGAGTAGGAAAAGCTATTGCACGAGAAAGAATGAGAAAAAGCAAAAGTACAAGATGAAACACTGTATTTATAGTTATAAATTGATATTTTTTTCATACATGCATGTGTTGTAAAGTTGGTATTATGAATATGCTAAAATGCTTCTACCTTCACTTTTTTTTTTTTTTTTATAGCTTAACTTCCTTTGACTTGGTTGGTCACATCAGACCATGAATGAAATTGGTGAAATGATGCTCAAATGATCTCGGGTCCATGGAATTGATATTCATCTTCACAGGGTAAGGGAAAACCCCAAAAAACCTTATCTAGGTAACTCACCCTAAGTGAGATTTGAACTCGCAATCTATTAAATATGAGGCAGACATGCTACCATCATACTACACAGGCGAGCTTCTACCTTCATTGTTCACTAGCTTTCTCTTAAAATCCATTAAGGACAACACTTGTAAAATAAATGTGACAATACTTGCAAAATAAGAAAAATTATTCTTTAAGTAATGTTTAATACTTTGTAAAGTTAGTTACTCAATAATTATAATGCAGTAATGAATTGTTTATGTTGAGAAGTATGTATCATTGCTGCAAAACTATCACTACTATACTGATACACTCATCTCCTGAACAACTGAAATCTCACCAAGATATTTGGCACATTGTACAGGTTCTACAACACTTTAGTTGGCCAAGTAATCTGCTCACCTACTTCTGCTGATATGTGCAAATCCCAGACATCTGTGTTAGTCAAGTTTTCATTTGCCATTCACAAGACCTGGGTGTTTACATTGGAAACCCCTTCAGTGATACTGACATCCTATGCATGACTGTTAAATAATCCATTTTATCAAGTGTAACTTCGGATAGCTCCAAAATAATAGAAACCCAAATGATTGGATTTATGGCCATTCTGTCATAGGCATGACAGGAGTAGTTAACCAATCAAACCAATGATCACAGGATCAAATCCAATCAAAATGTAAGTTGTGCATTCAAGAGATACTGCATCCTTGTGGAAAAGGATGGGGAGGGCCCAACTAAAGCAATAGATGTGATGGACGCTAACTGTTTTTGATTGAATGCAGATACATACATTTTAAAATTATTTTTCTTTTTTTACTTTTGGAAAAAGAATAAAAAAATCGGTATTACACAGCATTATAAGATCAGATAATCATGTAGTTATGTGTCCAAATGGCATGTATGTGAGAGTTGATCATACTGGTATGGCTGGAAGTTCCCAACCCTAAGTACTTAAATAAGTACATATAAAAGTTTTTTTTTATTATTTATTTTAACGCATCACCTCCATTATTAGGATCCTTGAAGTGTTCATAAATTCATCATCATGCACCTGAGGTTTGTTTATCACTGCATGGAACATTCTACTGCATCCAATTGTTACCACTCTACTTTAACAACTTGTCTCCAGTTTATGCCAAGCGAGCCACCTCACATTTTCTTTATAAAGTTCCTTATAATTGTAGTCTTCACATTTTATAGGTTCTTCTTTTCTCAGGTTTACATTCACTTGCAACTGGGATGAGCCACAGCTGTGTAAGTTCAGTTTTATAAATACCATGACTTGCTAGATGAAGCGGTTGAATCATGCTAACATTGAACCATTGAGTTTTATTAATACTGAAGTGAGCCATGGCGCAGTCATGCGTCACTTTTATTAAATGGCTTGCTTGTGGTTCTATGTTCCTACAAAGAGGAAAAATTTGAAGTGCTCTGAAAAATTCTAACTGTTTATTTCTCAATCAAATTGAAATATAAAGCGCTTATTTACAGAAGTGCCCAAATTATTGGAGTAAACATAATTTAGAGCTTTTACTTTTCAAAATGAGTAGATAATACAGATAAGGCATTATGCATTTTTTGCTTTCTGAGTTTAGTATTTAGTGTGCATAACCTAAGATTGGCAACTTGATTCAACTGGTCATGCCTTCAATCAGTGTTTTATACTGACATTTATTTCATCAACATGACACCAGATTTGAAGCAGCTTTCCTATCAAGGCTATCTTTGTTGTTAACATTAATTTTTTTTATTTTTTCTGAACCACTGATCAAAAATTTTCAATAGGATTCATGTCAGAGCTATTTCTAGGCCAATCAAGCAGCTTAACATTATTTTCCCTCAAAACTGTGTTGACCTATTTTGCTGTGTGGCATGGAGCCCTATCTTGATTTTCAGTCATGTCACAATGTATCACCGTCCACATGTAAGCCAAGAAATCACATCCAGACCATTACTCATGTAGCATGTTTTGCTGTTTGTTTACACAGCCTGCTTTCTCCTTTTCTTCTCCAACTGGAAATACAGATTCATTACTGAAGCATACCTGAAATAAAATTAAAGGATATAAGGCAACTGTAGGGATGTTACACTGTTCTAAAATTCTCTCTCATATCCTGCATCTAACCACAGCTTCCGAAAAAAAATATTATGATAGTATAATATTTTATAGCCATGTATACTGCTTAATTTGCCTTTTTTCCCTCATCAGATATCCAGTTTTGATGTTCCTTAGCCCACTAAACTCTGTTTACTTTCTTACGACGTTCCCTTGCCTTCAATCATCATTAAGCAGATATTTTTTGCTGATACAAGCAATCCATGTTCCTCTAATCTCTTGCCTATTTCTTTGCTGGTAGCCGTACAATTTGTTTCCAACAAACATTTCAGTTTTTGTACACCTTTTGATGATAATTTCTTCTTTTGGCCACATTTGTGATTTAATCTTCCCCAAATCTTCACCTTGATTTATTCTACTTATGGCTGCTGGGATATTTTCAACTTTGATGCTATTTCTTGTTGTGCAACATTTTTCTGCAAATAAAACTCTTATCATGCCATTTTCTTCCCATAACCTTAAAACGCAATAGTTCCTAGTATTTCCATTCCCTGTATTCATTAATAACATTAAAATCAAATGCAATGCTTGCTAGCATCTACATAAAAATCAATACCAACAATATGTAACAACACTTATTGTTGTGAAGCCAAATGTACCTATTACAAAAGGTAAAATGTGGCAAAATTACAAAAAACTATAATGGAAAAAACTGAGTAATATGTCACACACTCTAACAGTTGCCAACTATGAATTTAAAAATACACTTATTACTAATCATAATGTGCCAACTATAAACCTCACTTAAAGGAATATCAGATGAAGTTTTAGATGGGATTATTTTACAATAAGAGTAAGATAAGCTTTAATAATTCAGCCATGTCTATACATAAATGGGTAATGTTGCAGACTAAGGGTTTGTTTACTGAGCAATGCCACAAATCCATACCAACTTTAGAAAATGAAAAAGTGTTGTAGAAATGAGCAGAGTGCCAAGGGAATGCAGCCGGTTAACAGCCGCAAGATGACGGTAGTAGCATGGTTGTATGTTGCTAAATGGAAGTATTAGTGCAGTGTTTTTCTTCCCCATTCAATGATACGGAAACGCACCAGTTTATCGAGACAATCATGCAACACAACAGTGAAATTTAAATACATTTTTATGTGTCAACTGTCCTTTCCTTGCTCCTATTGTTTAAAATAAAGAAACAAAAATGTACTTATTTATTTACCACTAGAGGTTATAGTACTGCTCTAATTTTCTTCTCCAATCAATGCTAAGTGAATGACCCCGGTTATGGAGTCAATGACGCAAAATAACAGTAAAAATATATTTTTATGTATTAACTATTGTATTATTAAATAAATAAAAAGTATTTCTTTCCCGTATAAAGTACATTTTTGTTGTCGGAATTCTTTAAAATTAACAAGTTATAAACAATGCACATCAACCTATAATCCTTCTTGAAATCTGAAAATGGTGGAGAAATGAGGGGACCCGAATAGTATACCGTTTTAGGTTCACCTACCTAATGTAGTTGCTGGTTATTTGAGGTTATGTGCTACATGAGCTATCTAAAGATTATTTCATAAAAAAATGAAGATACCCCTGTCACCCTGTGGTGCTCTTAATATATTTAATCAAGTAATATTTTGGGTTAAGCACAGATATTTAATACACAAAGCTACTACCAAATAAAAAAATATCAATTGCTTTGCTTCTTTTTAACGAAAACATGGCACCATTGATAGTAAATCAAAATAATTTATTATCATCATTATTTGTATGTTTAATCGTTCCCTGGCTTCCCTATGGGTGCACTGACTTCATGCTATTTTTCGCCTTGATTTCTCTTTAATGTAATTCATTGCTTGTTTCACTGTTTACTCGCAACACTATGAAAGCAATGCCATTACTATTCTTATGCCAACAGCATCCTTGCTTTCTCACATTGTTAATTTGTCTTTTCTACACTACCCTGGGTGCGCTGCCTTCTCTCCTTTTTGCAATGTGAACTATATATATATGCTCCATTACACAGAACATTGTGTTTCAGATGCAACAGACCCTCAGTCAGCAACATTACCAATTAATGAACCCAATAAATTTCAAGTCAACATACTGAACATTCTCTCTTAATTTTTACGCCAGTGTATCTCCTGGCATTTTATTCTTATAAACTATTTTCACATAAGAAAGAAAGGGGAGAAAAAAAATCCAAAAGCTTATAGCACTTACCTGCAATAATCTGATTGTTAATATACATTCAAGCTCTGAAAGCACCCATCTTCAAAAATAGCAAATTTTACCATACATTCATTTACTTTTTATGGATTTCTCCTACACTATCATTACTCATGTTTGCAGAGGTATATAACTAGCTTTTAATTACATTTATATGATGTAGAATATTGCTTACAGCACTTTCAGGTGTCCCCAGTGATCTTCTTTTTGCTGATTTAATTATTCTATTCTGTAGAACATCTGGTGCTGCTTTACAAAATGTGCCTGCTTTTTCTGGGGGCTCCTCTTCATTCCAGTTATCATGGTTTAATTCTGATGCAGCAGTTCGTTTAGCCATCACTTAAATATAACAACTGAAATAAACGATTAAAATTATAAGCAAATTGCTTGTTAATGTCAAGACATACTTATTTAATAAGGTAAAGCTTATACAAAAAGCATTAAGAATACAATTTTAAATTTTAGATCAACTCATTAGTTATCAACTGATGTAACTGAAGTTTCTTTTCAAATTAAATAACTTTTAATATGCAAAATACAAATATGTAATATATGATATTTTTTGGGGGAGGTGCGGACATTTTATTGCATAAAATAACAGTTTTTTACTGACTTCCAATCCAAGCAGATAAAAGGAAAGGCTTAAATTATTTTAAAACTGAGTTATTGGAGATGCAAAATTAACTATATCTTAACTATGCTTATACCCCCGCAACTGAATCCTTGACTTGGCAGTTCAGGTGGTTTCGCAAAAGGTTGGCTATGCTGCCTTTGCAGTAATTAGTAAACAACAGCTGATTACAAATGTCTCTAACATGTGTAACGATGAATATAAATTGTACATAGTAAATGAATGCCGACGAAAATGAAACTAATTCGTTATTATTGAGGTTATAACTGAAAATAACAGATACTGTAATGCATGTAGCATACGTTAGGTATTTACAACAATATAGAACAGATTAATATAAAATAGCTCATTACAATGAGAGAAAGATATAACAAAATGATTTTCACCAGTTTAGAATTTTAATGGCTCAATTCCATCCAAGTGTCCGTTGTCATCATTCTGGAAAGAATCATTGTCATTATCAACATCGTCGCCAAGACATATCATTAGTGGGTCACATTCACTGATGATTACATCTAATTCCTGTGCTTTTCGTATTATTTTGTGAACATGATTCACTTTCTTCTTCCATGAAGCCGCACCCACTCTTGCCACACCTTCCCCCAAAAGTTTATCCACTTCTATAATTGTGAAAGTCTTGTTATATTCTCTCACGTACAAACAAACACCAAAACACTATCAACAAATATAATTAACAAAGAATTAGTACATATCTTGTACAGAACAACTCAATGCACATGTTAGTAGTTGACAAACTGAGCACATGGTTGGAAATAGGCAGATATTGCAACGGTGCAGTATCTAGATGTGTTTCCCTTGTCTGACCGACCGATCAGAATGCTTCTTTGTGATTGGTTCAGAAAGTCAAATGGGTAAAGCTTTTCATCTGTTTTCTGTGGATGTACCAACTTAACTCCTAACTGTCAAGTGCAAAGATTCAGCGGCACGGGTATTACTATGATATCAAGGAGTAATAAGAATATCACTTTCACAAACTACCACTACCCTTATTTTCAACTCCATTTTCAACCTCTAACAATATAAATCAATGCTATTTGGTCTATAAATAAAGTTTTGCACGCATATTATGAGAACTAGCAAAAATTATAAACTCTCCACTGAAGAAACAAATAATACTCAATGGAATTTATAAAATAATACAGATTGAGTCGACCAAACACTCTATGGCTGCACATATCTAAAACTTTTCCCGACGCATTTCACCTTCGCTTGAAGGCACAACTCTGGTGCTTCTGTGGATCTTTCTTCTCTGGTGATGGAGGTTTTATGAGGCTTAGTAACGAGTTAACTACTGTCAGTAGATTCTATGTCAAGAATCTTGTGAAGAAACCAACTGATAAAATTCCCCCCAAAAAGAAGTCCGGCATTTATAAAATTAACTATTCTGACTGCAATAAAGTATACATCGGCAAGACCAAAAGAACATTGGAACTAGATTAAAGGAACATTTGGGCAACATCAAAAACAAAGAAATCAACAAATCTGCAGTGACAGCACACTTCTAGAATGACCATCACAACATAGAGAAAACGACACATCTATTAAAATTGGTCAGTCTTACTTCAGAATTAAATATTTGGGAAAAGATTTATATAAAAAACAACACAGTGATTTTTTATGAACTTAAGACATCACACCATGAACTTAACTAAGCCTCATAAAACCTCCATCAGATGTCTCCACCCCAGAGAAGAAAGATCCACAGAAGCACCAAAGTTGTGTCTTCAAGCAAATGTAAAACACGTTGGGAAAAGTTTTAGATATGTAAAGCCATAGTATGTTTGGTCGACTCAATCTGTATTATTTTATAAATTATTACAGTGCTTCACAGTGTTAATTCCAATTGGTTTTTTAACTCAATGAAATGTTTTGTTTATCCTGATTTCTCAGAAAGGTATGTAACATTCCAGCCTCTGGAACTATTTCCAGAAATATACACTCTCTTAGTTTCTGCATGGCAGTTAACTCCTCAATGCTGTAACTGATTCTTTGGGGCTAAGAAATTGGTGATTTCAAGGTTGGTTCTAGACACTAAGGAAGAGGAGGATTTGCAACATATGTTAAAATGTGGGTTTACCTCAGTTTCTTGCACAAACATTAGAACTGTAAGCTGATGCACTGTAACGATGCAGCAAAATGCTCCTTGATCCTGTCTTAGGATGCTCTTCTTGCATTTTCTGAATCAATTTCAGGATGAAAACTTCTATGTACTACTATTTTGCAGCAAAAGTGGTTTTACTCCTGAACCCTGGAACGGATGTTTTATTTGCAAAATGCTTAATGGATTCCAGTAATTATTACATCTGGCATAAATATGCAGCAAAAGATGTTGCTCCAAAAATCATTGCCACCAATCTTTCCTATATACAGCAAAGTAATGCCACTATCAACTACATTGAATGCTAAGAGCACCAAAAATAATAGTAAATCAATGTTGTCAACCTATGAAAACACTGTTAAAATGAAAATCTGCCATTTGAGTGGGTTTGGGCTTCAGTTAGACTATAGTTCATTGGGGTTTAGCTTTGGAGATTAGGGCCCACAATGTTATGGCTAATTTTGTGACTTAGGGCCCTGAACCCCTCGCTTACACTTTGTGGCTTAGGACCCTCTACCCTTGACTAAGCTTTGCAGCTTCTTCCACTATGTTCAGACTGTGAATGTTGGCACCATGCACAGAGAAAAGGACATGATGCCTCAGATAGAACTGCATCATTTTTGTATTAGATCCATTGTGATTGTGAAACAGAGTGATCAGAGGTGAAAAGTTGTGGTTATAAAAGCATTAAAACATAAAATATATTGTTAATTTAATTATTTTTTCACATAGGACAGGAGTTGGATAGATAGTCAAGACTACCACAGCCAGAATTTGTACCACAGATCTTTCAGTCTCCAGCCAGTTGCTCTAACCACTGGGCTGCCATGCCAGCATGTCATTAACTCCTGTCCTACACACAGTTTGTGTGAAAAAATAAAAATCAAATTAACACTAATTGACCTAATAGTTGACTGGGACTTAAAAGTATTATTGACTTTGTAAGTTGCCATGGGGGTATGTTGTTTACCAGGAAACATGCAAGTCAGTTGAACAATGTTATGCCATGCCGGCATGTTGCTATGGTAGCAACAGGCTGGAGACTGGGAAATCCTTGGTTCAAATCCCAGCTATGGCTCTGACTCTACCTATCCATAAAATATATTACTGAGTAAGTGTTATTAGTATGTATTCCCCATATTTTAACAATAAAAAACTACATTTGTATGATGGATATAGTGATTTCAAGTGGTTACTGGATAGAAAGTTTATCCTCAACTTTTTGCACAGCATTTGCCAATTGATCACCTGTGAAGAAAAAAGAACAGCCAGCCATTTTCTTTCCACATATCTTGACCTTTTGACTCTCAAAGTATGTATGAGGGGCATTCAATAAGTCCTTCCAAGAAGATAGAAAAAGGTTTTTGTTAATTCCCCCCCCCCCTTTAGCTTGATATACTTTTCCCAGTGTTTCTCCAACTATTTTAAGCCTCCAAAAATAGACATCTTGGCAGAAGCCAAGCCACTTTTTCAAGTTTGGAAATAAGAAAAAGTCACTTTTATTTTATTTCATTACCTTTGTGTTATTGGTTAAAAAGAATGTTCTGCATATAAACGATGAACGATGGTCAAATGTTTATGGATGTCAATAATCTTGTTTCTTTAATGAATGAACAAATGAGTTAGTAATAGTTTATGTATGTTTGAAAGACTTTACTTAGAGACGTAGAAGAACGAAAGAGAAGGAATGTACATCAGTGTGATATCTTTGAATACTTATATCTTATACAAACATTCATTTAAGAAGATACTTGTTAGATTAATTGAATTTTTATTTCAAAGATTAATGGTGAAATAAAACATTTTGTGAAATTATAAAACAAATTGTGTTTATTCAGTAGCAAGCCCTTCCTTATACTAATCTCCTTGAGAAAAGAGTCCATGCAAAAATTGAAATATATATTATATACAGCTAGTTGGCCAGGCAGATACAAAAGATAAATTTATTAATCAAAACTGAAGCTACTGAAAAAGACGTATAATATTGGATATTGGACAAAAACAATTTTACATTTAATCAGGTAAACAAACTTTCTGACAGTAAAATCCCTACCAAGATGGCTCAGCAACGTGAAAGCTCGATTTGAGGACTACCCAAGGACAGTTGTAGAAGGAGAACATCAGAACTGCTTCCCACTTGGAGCATCACCAGAAAAGGAACTTCCCCAGGGAAAAGAGTTGAAGTCTCTGTAATCCTTATTCCATCCCCAGGGAAAAGAGATGAATGCTCTGTAATCCTTATTGCATCCCCAGGAACTTCCCCAGGGAAAAGAGATTAAGTCTCTGTAATCCTTATTCCATTCCCAGGAACTTCCCCACAGAAAAGAGATGAAATCTCTGTAATCCTTATTCCATTCCCAGGAACTTCCCCAGGGAAAAGAGATGAAGCCTCTGTAATCCTTATTCCATTCCCAGGAACTTCCCCAGGGAAAAGAGATGGATACTCTGTAATCCTTATTCCATCCCCAGGAAATTCCCCAGGGAAAAGAGATGAAGTCTCTGTAATCCTTATTCCATCCCCAGGGAAAAGAGATGAATACTCTGTAATCCTTATTGCATCCCCAAGAACTTTCCCAGGGAAAAGAGATGGATACTCTGTAATCCTTATTCCATCCCCAGGAACTTTCCCAGGGAAAAGAGATCAAGCCTCTGTAATCCTTATTCCATTCCCAGAAACTTCCCCAGGGAAAAGAGATGAAGTCTCTGTAATCTTTATTCCATCCCAGGAACTTCCCCAGGGAAAAGAGATGAATACTCTGTAATCCTTATTCCATCCCCAGGAACTTTCCCAGGGAAAAGAGATGAAGCCTCTGTAATCCTTATTCCATCCCCAGGAACCTTCCCAGGGAAAAGAGATGAAGCCTCTGTAATCCTTATTCCATCCCCAGGAACTTTCCCAGGGAAAAGAGATGAAGCCTCTAATCCTTATTCCATCCCCATGAAGGTGCGAAGCTGCCGCCGTAGCATTCCTCACTTCACCAAGAGTCCCAGGATCTGCACGAGAACACCTGGACAAACTAAGAATATGCGGAGGAAAACGTGTGAACCACCTAACTCTAGAGCAAAAGCTATCAAGAGAACTTTACCAAGTAAGTGTGTTCAAGTGCAAAGTGCCCAATTTATGTCATTAAGAAGTGGCAGAAACATTTGATCCGATAGGATGGATTCCCCTAGTAATAGCAATCCCCTGAGCCATGATGAGGGAACTCACAACATTGAATACCCGAACCCTGAGCCTCTAAGAGAAGATTTAATAAGTAGCGTCACAAAGATGTTCGAAACAATGCAGCTTAAATTTGAAAGCCAAATAGGTGATATTAAAAATGAGGTTAAAGAAGTGCAGGTTCAAATTAATAATGTAGAGAACCAGTTAGCAGATAAGATAAAAATTGAGGTTTAGGAAGTACAGGATCACATTAATAATGTGGAGAACCAGTTAGGACCCCAGATAAATAACATTAAAACAGAAATTAGGAAAGAAATTGAAAATAAAACTTCAGAAATCCAAACTCAAAAAGCCTCAGAACTTAATCTAGTTAGGAATGTAATAATTGACTTAACAGTAGAGCAAAATAAATATGTTCGGAAAGCAATTCTAAAATAGAAGATTTAGGGGAAGATTGTAAAAGATGCTTAACTGAGATGGCTGAAAAACTCACCTCTCAAGGATTATAAATAGAAAAACTAAGGGAATGCCAAACCTCTTTAGAAGCTTCCCAAAACACACAGGCTTTTACAAATAAGGGAACTAATCAATACCGAAATATATTGCTTGACAAGTAACATTTTGGAAGCTTTAGAAAAAGAAGTTAACAATGTAAGAAAAGAAAATGAAGATATTGTAAATAATGTAGTGAGCGAGGTACAAGCACAAATCCTAAAATTAAACACCATGGACACAAAACAAAATGCAATTATAAATGAAATACAAGAATTGCATAATAATTTTGTAAAAGAAAAAGAGAATATAGGAAATTTGAATAAGGCAGTGCTTGAAATGTTAGATTTGGTTAATAGTATTCGGTCACAGTGTAAAAGGTCAAAGATTATTATAAGTGGAGTGCTAAGTAGGTTTGATGTAACTAAAGGTAAAATGATAAGAATTAATCAGGAACTTGACTGGATGTGTGCTACAAAAAACTGTTTAATGGTAGAGAGAAACTTGTGGTTAAACCCTTATGACTTTGGGAAGGATGGGATACACTTGAACAGGAGGGGATCTCACAAATTTGGTAAATTACTCTGCAACACAATCAGCTCTGTAATTAAGGGAAACTAGTGAGAGATGAGATGGATGCTAGGGAAAATAATTTAGGTTATCCAGGTAGAATAGATGTAAGCAAAGATGTGATCACAGCAGGTAGCAGCATAAAGACAGAAGGAATAAATAAGGGTACTAGCTCTCTAGAAATATTTTTTCAAAATGTACAAAGCCTGAGTAATAAGGTTCTAGCAATTGAGGCATCAGGTAATATATTTTTTTAAAAATGTACAAGTAATTTGCTTTTGTGAACTTTGGTTAAATGAGCAAGAACTAAATACTATTAAAATTAAACATTTTAAGCTAATTGCCACCTTTTGTCGTAAACAGTTTCAGCATGGTGGGACTTGTATTTTTGTCAGAGAATCCATAAAGTCAAAACAAATTCATAGATTTAGTTACCTAAACAAAGAATTAGATTTTGAGGTCAGCATAACTGAACTAACTGCATACCAGTGTGTTTTAGTGAGTTTATATCGATCAACTGTAGGAGATGTTAATTATTTTGTCCAAAGCTTAGAAAAAATAATAGGTGACATTGGACCAAGTAAAAAAATAGTTATACTGGGGACCTTAATTTTGATTTTGGTAAAAAAGTAGATAGCCGACTAGCAGATTTATTGACACTATACAGTATTCATCCATTAGTGACTAAGCCAACGAGCGTAACATTAAATTCAGCAACAATCTTAGACCAGATCTTGGTACCAAAATCCTTCTCAAACTCAGTAATAAAGGTCATTGACACAGGGTTCTCAGATCATTATGCAATATTAGCTACATTAAATGATTATAGGTCCAATAATAGTAAGACCAAACAACCTTTATCAAAACAATATTGTACAAATGTAAATGAACATACCTTAGCTGATCTAAAAGTTAGACTTGAAGCAGAAGACTGGAGCATACTTTATGAGACAGACGATATCAATGTAATGTATGTAACTTTCATAGCTAGATTGAGATACCATATGGACATTGTAATGCCAATGCAATTAAGAATGATAGTAAGGCATAAAAATAATTGGGTATCTTGAAATTTGGGACGAGGCTAAGATTTTTAAATTCTCTGAGGAAAAGGAGTTATAATTCGACTTTAGAAGAATTCTTTAAGAAATATAAAAAAATCTTAAAACAGGCAAAAAGCAGAGTAATAGTAAATTCATCAATAATGCTGAAAATAAACAAAAAGCTATGTGGAGTCTAACTAAAAAGTACCTACAACAAAATAACATATTAGATTACCAAATGATACAGTACCCGAAGATCTCAAATTATAGCCAGTGTATTTCAGAATTACTATAGTGAGATGGTCAACCACTTAACCAGGAACCAAAGCTCTAATTTAGGCAAAACATTCGAAAACACTATTGGAGCAACTATCTTTCTAACACCAGTGAGTGAAACAGATATAAAGACCATACTGAAATCACTAAAAACCAAAACAGCAGTTGGATATGCCCATATACCAATAACGGTGTTTAAATCTTGTAGTAGTGTCCTAAGCAAACCATTATGTTATTTAATTAATAAATCTTTTGAAGCGGGTCAATTTCCTGATAGCCTAAAAATTGCCAAATTAAAGCCAATTTTTAAAATGGGAGCTAGGGAAAGAGTAGAAAACTATAGGCCAATATCAGTATTACCGGCACTATCAAAAGTTTTGGAAAAAGCTATGCTAGTGAAAATGGTATCATTTTTTGAAAAACATAATATAATCAATCCTGCTCAACATGGCTTTGTTAGAAGAAAATCCACATCATCTGCAATATTTGAATTTACCGACCATATACTAGAGGCTGTTGACAATGATACTGACTCTACAGGGCTACTAATAGATCTAACCAAGGCATTTGATATGATACAACATGAAATTCTATTGCAAAAGTTGTATCCATATGGGATAGGAGGTATAGCATGGGAATTGTTCCAATCATACTTAAACAATCAACAACAAATGATCGAAATCACAAAAGTCAAAGTACAAAATTTCTTACATAATTATTATTCAAATACAGAAGAAATTAAATACGGAGTTCTGCAGGGATCCATCCTGGGACCTGTGCTATTTCTGATTTTCAATAATGACTTCCCAAATTTCTTAAAAGCAACTCACGTCACCATGTTTGCTGATGATACAAATGTTATAATAAATGGAAATGAAAATGCAACCCACATAACTGCTCAAATAGAAACCTGGTTTGAGGAAAAGAAGCTACTTATAAATGCAAACAAGTCATCGCCAATATTGTTTCGTCATAAAAGAAATAAAAATTCTGGAAAACTTCATATAAAATTACATAATACTCCTGTCCCCTATGTGACAGAAGCAAAATTCCTGGTTGGACCAGCATTTAGACTGGGATGTTCATATACAAAATTTACTTGTAAAACTGAATAAATTCCTTTTCTCACTAAAAATAATAAAAAAGAAGAGCTAACTAGTACCAGTATAAGAACCCTATACTTTGCTTATGCAGAAAGTGTACTGAGGTATGGCATAATATTCTAGGGAGAGAGTAGAGATAGCCACTTGGTTTTCAAAACTAAAAAAAGAATCATAAGATCTATAATGTCTGCAAAGAAGTATGATTCTTGCAGAAACTTCTTCAAGGAACTAAAAATCTTAACTGTTTACTATGTCACACTAAACAAAATCTCGGAAATTTCATTACAAATGACCAAATACATAAAACTAACATAAGAACAATAGCGCACAGAACTACACTTTATTCTAAGGGGGTTAGATATTCAGCAGCCACCCTATATAATAACTTACCAGCTAGCCTGCAAAATATAAACTCCATGTGGCACTTTAAGCTAACTTTAAAGCAACTTTTATTAAGGGATAGCTTCTATAATGTGACTGAATTTATAGATACATTGTAGCTGTAAACCAAAAAATTGTATATAACTATGTATGTACTTATTATTACCACTGTTGTTATTGTTACTTGTTATCAATTATGACCTGTTATACTTCCCATGTCATTATATTGACTAATGGATGAATAAAGCTACTACTACTACTTGACTTCAATCACAAACAATTGTAAATAATAATGAATGCAGTAATAGCATGAATGTAAATATGTCATGTGAAAACTTAAAGAGCTTAAACCCTAAAGATAATACTAATTTAGGCTACAGTCCTACCAACAGTACAGACAACCTATTGCCCTACATTGACGAGTATAACGACACTGTACCATTGTATAACTACAGAAGTTACCATAACAATATTTTAAATGAAATCGACCCACCTAAATACAACAAAGAAATGGGAGATGTTGCTAAGACTTTTCTCAAAGAATTGGACACTTACTTTCATATTAAGAAAATACCTAGCGAGTTAAGAATGTACATAGTAAAGAAAATGTTAAAAGGAAAAAGCCTGAAGTGATTAAAATCCACGGGTGCAGGTAACCAAAGTTATGCAGCTTTTAGGGACTTGTTTCTTACAAGGGACTGGAGTCCATCCAAGCAGAATTTAATTAGAATTGAGTTGGCAATTGGAGAATACCACCCTGCTACTAATAACAGCCTGACTGACTATTTCATGGGGTTAGTTAACAGAGCTAGACTGATAGATCCGCCACTGTCAGAGCCCGAGAAATTATGACAGCTGTAATCCGACACTTTCCAGATGTCACACAGAGTTTGATTGTTGCAAGACTGATTGACTTCAATGACATAATACAGTTATTGGCAGAATTCGAATCCCCAATCCATACCGGAAGAATATAGGCAAAATAACCACCAGGGAAGAGAACAAATAAGTGAAGGTCCCCAAGTAACTAGATCTGGAAACCAGGAAAGGTGAAGAGAGGTTCAGGAAAGCTGAAACAATTATCAACCGCAACATAAGGACAACGGCAACAATGGAGCATACCAAAATTCTAGAAGGCTAGAAATGCCAAACTTTCGCGGGGGAGGGGCACAAAGTCATAGCCATTCTCCCAAATCTAAAAGAGAAGAGTACTATGAAACCGAAGACCAAGATTTGAAGAAAACTCATCATTCCAACAAAGTCCTTGAGTTAACGAGCAACAAATACAACCACCAGGACAAAGGCTGAACCATCTTCACACAAAGGGAAAGAATCACTACCAACCATGGTACTATCGAGCACCCTAACCGAGCTGGTGACTAGGCCTTCTGGTCCCTAATCATTGCACGTGTGTTATCAGTAGGGATAGGATAGTTATGTACTTAAATATGTTTTATTTAATTAAATATCTTTATGTACTTACATATTGTGTTTTTATAATTAAATATATATTTGGGAATATAAGTATCCATTTTGTTCTGCTGTTTGAATTATTAAAAAACCAACTCAACAAATTAATACCACATATAATTTGACCTTCATCACTGTTACTAAATTCCTCCAAACATTAATCAACCATGCAGGCCTATAAGTCTTGAGGAATAAACGGATACGTAAACAAACACGTGGAGCAAGCAGAAATGAATATGGACACACACACAAGGTAGGATCCAACCAATCTTTAATAGAAAACGAACAGAAATTAAGCTCTTCACTAAATTACGGGAGAAAAGAACAAAATGAAACTAAAGTTGAAAACTAATTAGTTTGAAAAAATCAAACATCTAAAAATAGACACAGAAGACACTTTAGTTTCATTTGATTTGCAGCACTATACCCTAGCATCCCAACACAAAAACTGCAAGACCTATTAAAAAAAATGGCTAAATACAACAGAAATAGAACCTGCAGAAGTAAAAGATTACATACAACTAACAAGTTTGTGCATTGAACAAAACTACTTCATCTTCAATAGTAAATATTACAGGCAAAAATCAAGACTCTCTATGGGCAACCCTCTATATCCATTTTTGGCAAATTTATTTATGAGTAAATTCGAAACACACATGAAGAAAGCATTCCCATGGATTTTCAAGGTGTAGTACCGCTATGTTGACAACATATTTGCAATAGTGCCAAGCAGACATTTAGATGATGCCAAAAAATTATTAAACATACAGGAAAAAACAATAAAATTCACAATGGAAACAGAAACCAATGGAGAACTCCCATTCTTAGACCTAAGAATCCTCAGAAAAGGCACAAAAGTAAACTTTGGAATCTACAGAAAACCAACTCAATCAGAAAATTACATTAAAAATGAAAGCTACAACACATTACCACACAAACATGCAATAATAAAAACAGCCTCACACATAGATTAGTAAATGTACCTATGAGCACAACCGAATTCAACGAAGACTTAAAAACCATAATTCAAACAGCAGAACAAAATGGATACAGCAAGAACCTTGTATACAAGAAACTAAACAAAGCAAAGCAGAAAAAAACCATAAAAGAAATAACTACCCTAACAGCAGGAAAAAACATCAACACATTCAAAAAATTCACTTACCACCCCCGAACATTTAGAAAATTCAAAAAAATCTTCAAAGAATAAAACATCACTCTGGCTCCAATAAACAGATTTTCTGTCATAAAGTTACTAAATTCAAAAATAAAAGATAAAATTCCACCAGAAAATAGGTCAGAAATATATCAAATTAAATGCACAAATTGTGAAAAGTTCTACATAGGACAAACCAAAAGAAGTTTAAAAATCAGATCCAAAGAGCACTTTAGAGACTTAAAATTGAAACAAGATGAATCGGCAGTAGCATTTCACTTTTGAAAAAAAAACCACAATCTACATCCAAATCCAAAATTGCTAAAAACCATGTCAGGCCACAATGAACTCACAACCTGGGAAAACATCCTCATATGGAAAAACAAAGATCACCTGATAAACTTTGAAATCCCGCCAGTAGACAGCTTAATTAAGAAGTTCATCATTTTGCCACCAGAGAAGAGAGCACAAGCAAATGAAGCCAGCAACGGCAATTGGACCCATGAGGTTGAAAATGAAAGTATAGGCTTTCGAAACTAGTCCCTCATAATAACAATGTAAGTGATGTAGTGTTAAAAAACCAACTCAACAAATTAATACACATATAATTTGACCGTCACTGTTACTAAATTCCTCCAAACATCAATCAACCAATGTCACATGTCCAGCCCAGATCATGTAATGTGCCATGTTCACAAAGACACCCATCCTTTGTATATAAACAACTGTCTTAGATGGGCGTGTGACTCAGCATTCTGTCATGATGTCTGCCTTCATATAAGTTGTTTAGGCATTTAAAGTATAAAGGCTCAAGCAGACTAAGTAGTTTAATGGAAAAGATGAGTAGCTGTAGCCAGGTAATAAGTAAAGTGCTTACTTCTAGACTGAATACAAATGTGCTCCACACGACTTGAGCTCTACTTCTGAATATCATCACCAAAACACTAAAAGTATTAGCAATAAATTACTCAATATTGAGGTTATGTTATTTTGCAAAGTAATAATTTTACAATATTTTATGTTTCACAGAACACTGGGTCACCACACCACAGCTTAAAGCAATATGTTTACGTAATTATACACTCAGTTCATATTATCGTAGGTCCTCAAAGAAAAATGGTGGCTCTTGTATACTTGTTACATTTAAAGAACTGACCAAATATCATTCTAATTGTATAGACTCAATTTGAGGCATGCATGATGGAAATGTAGAGTTTAATTTAATAGATCCTCTGATGCAAACTCAGACATGTTTATAACCAAATTGGGAGGAATTCTAAAAGGAATATCTATCTTTAAACTATACTAATTGTAGGGGATTGGAACATACACTTTACTAAAGGCAAATTGGACAAAAAGTTTGTGGAATTTATGGTGTTACATAAACTGTTACCTCTTATACAAGAACCTACCCGAGTAACCTTAAATATTCAAACCATTATAGATCAATTAGTAATGGTGAGACATTCATTTCTGGTAGTTAAAAATATTAGGGTTTTTGACTCTGTTTTTCTGACCATTGTGTACAAGAATTTACTGTAGTTAATAATTAATATAAGAGACCCAAAGAGTCGGTTACAACAATGGTTCCCTAAAAATAAGCTGGTAATAAATAAAGATAAAACTCAAACAATATCTTTCAGAAATCTCATGAACACAAAAATTTTTCAGCCTTGCATACAAACCCATCACATATGAGGAGCGTTTTTTCAAAACTCTACAAATGCAAGATTTCAAATTTTCAGGAACTGAGTTTTTTATTTTACCGCAAAGTCTTATTCATTTCAAGAACCCATTTTTTTGCTAAACTATGGGAAAATGTTATACGGATAGTATTACATAAAGAAAGCTCAGCAAAATATGATTTTCATAATAATATTTTATTAATCTAATTTACAAGTTTATTCCAAAACTCCACCCATTTTCAGAACTAGTTTTACAAAACTCTACATATGATCTGCTGTTCATGTAAACTTATGCCATTCTTAGGAAACAGTTATATAAACCAATGTTTTAACAATATAAAGCATATCATTGTTACTTGTGTATTCAATGCAATTTATTAAATTATAAATCAAGGACAAAATGTTTTTCTCCAATTACTATTTCTTCAAAATAACCCATAATCACACTTTACTTTAAGTGTTAAACATTTAATTTAAGGTATATTGAAACAGATTACAGTATATCTTCATCATAACAAATAACAGAGTCCTGAGGATCAATAGTTCTAGTTGAAAGATTCATTTTACACAAATTTCTCTGCGAAATTCAGTACTAGCTGTTATTGGCACAGTAAAGTAATTAAACAGTTTCATCACATTGTTGGCTTTTTCGAAGCTTACCATATTCCTCCTTGCCTGTATGTTCGTAGTTTGCATGATATTTTTGAAATTCTTTCTTTCTTTTGGTTTAATAAGATCCTGTGCATATACCTCAGGAAGTACCATTTGCAACTCCTATTAATATACCCACTTAATAACTTGAGTGAAGGGAAGTCTTGTAGTCAATAGATGTCCCATTCCTTTCCCAATCGTTTTACTTTTCCGTGCCATCTTAGAATAACCTAGTATTCATCAGGAGGAGAATGGTCTCCTTCTTTCTGAAGACTTTCTCGATTTTGCCAAAAACCCTGTCCACTGGCATGTGACTAAGGCTACGGATGAGATAAAATGTGTTATGCTCTTAATAAGTTTACTTTCCATAAGAAATCCCATTACTGCAGTCATCAAAATAGCATTCTTATTTTGACCTGTGCATGAGTCGGAAAACAGATGAATGTATTTAGGCTTCTTTTCCGATGCATTCATCTGCATTTCAAGCTCTTTTAAGAAGTGAACCTATGCACTTGTTACTTCATTGGCCCCACGAGACAATTCTGTTTCCAGCCAACACTAAAAATGGATATCTCTTGTGTGTCGAACTTCCTTATGTAACATTATTGCTAAATTATAGAACTAAACCTGCCGAGAATAAAATATTTCAGTAACGGCAAGCTCTGGTAAAGGTATGTCGAAACAAATATGTATGATGTTAAGTTCTTGCTGTTTCATGATCTCATTAAATTGGCTCTCATTTTATGTAATCTGTACATTGTTCGATGTTCATTTTTTTGATTCCAAATTAACCGCATCCTTTATCTTTTCTACATATTCTTTGCATGTTGAACACACGTCAGTCTTTGGACTCCCGAAGCCCAGATTAAATTTGATATAAAATACAGTCTTAAATTTGGACAGGGAACATGCATGTAACCCATCTGAATTTCTTTGCCTGCAAAATCTCTCCCACATTATATTGATATTTAGGTCTGGTGGTAGGCAGCTTCTACTTACTTTCCCTCGTGAGGAATGACTTTCTCGACATTTATATTGTTTGATGTGACAGCTTCTGTAATTAGTCTTCGGTCACCACCCCTCCTTTCTGCTGGATCTTCTCCTATTATATAAAAATTTCTGGCTAACCTAGCGAGTCAATCAACAGAGTCACCTGAAACGATGGAAATAAAGTATAAACAATATCATTGTTTACTTTTAGGTTAACAGTTAACAGCATAGGAAAATGGAGAAACAGCATATTCCTGAGTAATGCTCCTAAAGCTGGCAGCACACACTGGGACCAATGTGCCATCATATTTTCTTAGCTGATATTTTATCGAAATGGTCTTTGGTGTTTTACTGTCATCCAAATCAATAACTCTGCGCTGAGGACTTTGAGTAGAAGCTTATCTTGATCGGTCTTGGATTTATCTTAAAGCAAAGAATGGAAACCTGTTTAAAATTATTTGTATTTTAGTACTACAGACTGGGGGCAAAGCTCTTTATAAACATTAACAACAATTATATTTCAGAATGTAAATATATGATTTGCTTACTTGTCATATCGTCAAAGCAGATTTCAGAGATACAGCATTTTGTTTCTGATTTGGGGAACTCGTGATGACTGCAGGCAATGTCTGGTTTAAATGTGTCATAACTGGGACTTCTCTTTCTTCCACAAGGAATTATATTGACAGAATCAGTGTAATCTGGATTCTCAATTGACATTATATGTTGTACTTTCACTCACGTATCACAACAATTCACAAGGCAAACTGTTGCAATTTATTATGCACACTTCTGAATGCACCAAATTGCGTTGTGTCAGTATGAGCAATCTTGGGACATTAAAACTTATTGTTTAAAAATAAAAGTGCCAAGAAACATTATCAAGACTCCAAGTTTTCTTCCCTTTATAACCCTGTAAATTAAATAAGGTAAATATAAAATGCATCATCGGTATAGCAAAATTGTACAAATGCATGCACTTGTCTGGTTTTGCAGAATTTCAAGTATTTTACAGATCTATAGCAACTGCATTTGCAGAACTTTGATAAAAGGAACGAGATTTGGAAAGCTGGCTATCAAATTGTGTAATAAACACGTTTAACTCATTTTAGACCAAAAGTTAAGATGTCGACTTTTGAAAAAAATGCTCCTCATATGTAAATAATATTAAATTCTTAGGAATGTAGATAGACTAAACCTCCAATGGTGTACCCATATTGAGGAGGTGATCTCAAGGCTCAGTCAAACATGCTTTGCCCTCAGGGTACGCCACATGATGTTAAGAAGCCTGTTCTTTGCTTACTTCCATAGCCTTATTGCGTACAAAATTATATTCTGGCGTAAAATGTTGGATGCCATATTTAAGATTCAAAAAAGGGTAATTAGAATAATTACAGGCAAACAGAACAACACACTCTGTAAACTACTTTTTAAATCTCTAAACATTCTACCTGTACCTTCCATCTACATACATTCTTCAAATCTTGAAGTACACAAAAAAGAATCTTACAATATGCCAACTGAACAAAGATAAACATAATCGTGACACCAGATATAATCAACAATGATGCAGTATAAATCATAACACAATGCTATTTGAACATAGTACACTGTTTAATTGCATTAACTTGTACAATAGACTACCTCAATCACTGAGGGCAATTGCGTGTTTAAAAAACTTCAAATCTGGTGTTGTAGATCCTTCTTGCAAAAAAACTGTTTCTATAGTGTTGAGACTTGTTTGACAGAATCTCCTCTCATCTAAAACAGGCATAACTTGATTTATCTGTGATCCTGGCTCAAGTTACTCACATTTCACACCTACTGATCTGTACCGATCTTTTATTGTAAATATCTCACCCTTGTAGCTATCTGATCTTAATTGTACACTTATTGTAAATAGACTATACTTGCTGCTTACAGAATTTGTACTGTACTTACTATTGTAAATATTTTTTACTTCTAACTATAAACTGATGTATCCAAATATCATGTACATGATCAAACTGGACAAAATAAATTGAATTGTATTGAATAGCTTTTAAAACAGCACTTTTATGAAACCGGCCTCTCGTCACAATTAAAAAAGTTTATTTCCAACATGGAGGGCTTGAATTATAACTAAAACGTATTCCTATCCAAGCAAATTTGATAAATATGAATTTATGTATAAACTGTTTCCATTCTTGCAAAAAACTTGAGGACCTTACCATTACCAAAATATCTAAAACAGGCTTACAACCGGAATTTCTTCACATGAAAACTTAAAGAAATGCATTGCTTCAACCAATATAAGGTTAGTATATAGGTTAAGATCATAGATTTGTTAAAACTAATTTAATCGTCCTGAAGCCGGTTACGGTATTACAAGTATTTTTTACCCCATATATTCAAAATAAGATCAACCCCAGAACCTGTGATTGTTGTGTTAAAACATTGTCTTAACTGAACTCTTCTAAATTTCGTATACTGTTTTCAAACTTCCTTTTCACAATTACATTGAAATGAATCATAACCACCAAAACATTCAATGTGTATTATACATGCAGTGAAATATAGTTCTGACATTACTTGAATTTCTCTCGGTTAAAAAACCATAATGCTACCGCCGGTAACATTCATATTTAGGTATTTTTCTCTTAGTACGCTGGTTTCTCAAGCAGGTAATAAAATTCAGAAGAAATGCAAACTATACCTTTCACTACAGCAACTACGAACTGAGGTGAAAAAACGATTGGTTTTATTTTTCTTGCTATTTGAAGAGATACCACCACTGCCACCTTCAGATAGCGCCCGAGCTGGTTATTAACTATCGCCGCTAAAAGAATTTAAGCAGTGTTTAAGTAATTTTTTATAAAGTTATACTATGGAATTGCCGAAATCACTTTTAGTAGATATTAAAGATATTCAAAATCGACTTAAACTTGCCATCCAAAAGCACCAAGTAAGTAATACTTTCTCAATACTCGTGAATGCTGTGAACAGTTCTCCAGATATGTAAATCGAGCACAAGCGCACTTGCCAAACAATCGAAAACAAGTTGCACTTTTATTTATAGTTAAGATAATGATGTAAAGAAACTTTTGAGTGTTTCAGTAATTGCTGTTCAGTTTGAAACTTGATGGAAAGTCATTTTTGGTTCAAAAATACACCAAAATGACGTTTAAAGCGCGATAGAACATAACTATTATAATATATAAGAGTACCTGTGAATTTGAGCAGTTAGAACAAAACGAAAAACAATATTTGTGCTGTTTTTTACCCAATTATTATATGCACACCTTTATATTGTAGCTAATGTAAGAATTAAAAGTGTCCAATTAAAATGTCTGAAATCACAGTCATTAAAGTCAGCATATTAGCGTGAAATTTGAGCTAAATGCAGCTGATCGTCAGGACTTTTATGTTTCGCTCTGGTATTGATTTAAGAATTAACTTTTTAATGGAAACAATTCCAAGTTTACAGCGTTCTTAAGTCATTGTTAGGTATATGAAAATCACCGAAATTGTACAGAGATAGAGACTTCGCAACACAAGTTGAAGTTTACATATATATTTTTTTTCCCTCAGTATTTTATGAATTGAATTAGCCGTATATTCTTCTTTATTACGCCAATTGCGACGAGTTTATAGATCTGTTTATTCAAGGTTATCTTTGTCCGAGATAGGATCATTTCGCAGCACAGGTGCTATGACCATGTCTCTTTTATTAAATATATTTATTTATCAATTAGGTAATTATTTATCCAATAATGTCAAGAGGCAATAGTGATCAGTTGGTGTGTCTTACTGTTTATTATTGAGGTATTAATATAATTTGTTTTGGATTTTTCCCCCTCCGTTTTTCAATAGATTATGTTAGTGTGTTATTTTAAAGTAATGGATCAAAGGAAGGATGGTTTGCTCGGGAAAGAAATAATAGTTTAATTTATTTATTTTTGCATATTAATTCTTTTAAAGGAAAGGGTAATTTGCACATGAAAGGAACACATTATTTTTTTAGTCTGCACCTGAAGAGAATATACCTACCTACCTACACCTACCTACCTACTTACCTACCTTTGTATATTTATTTAATACATTTCAATTTATTGATTCATTTAAAATAGGTAATGGATAAAATAAGAACTGAAGCTTTCCTGGCGATGTATTGATTCAAAATCTTCTCGGGCTTCTAGCCAGGTAAAAACCTGAATTAGGTAATGGATAGTTTGCATGGAAGAGACACACTTCAATTTATTTATATAGAGGAATATATCTACTTTTGTTTTATTTTATAAAGGAGTACACTTCTTCTTGTTCCCAACTTGTAATGCCTGCATGTTGTTAGGAGAGGTAGTAAATGGCTGACTGATGCTAACAGATCACTATTGCTGCTAAGAATTCCAAATTCAGACTTCAAGCATATTTCACATTTATTTTCATCACTCGTGTGGCTTATTGTTTGTGAGTACCTCTGGCACCACCTGTGTTAGGTTTCTAAAATATGTGGAAAATAGATAGGCATGTCAGTTGGACAGAGAGAGAGCGAAAATTTTCTTTGTATTTCCACTCTTTTTCACAGCTTTCTTGTATTTTATATTTCCTCAAATAATTATTCCATATTTAATGAAGGCTGGATATAAACACAGAAGATTTGTATGCCTTGGATTATTATATCAAGATGAAGTTTTACCTCATATTTTAGATATTCCTCTCTAAATAGTTCTTCAAACACAATGTTTTGGTTTACATTTAAAAATGGATATTTAATGAGGTGGCAATGCTAGCGATTGAATAGTCACTAGTAGTTAAATAGTACCACTTCAGCTCCATTTGATAAGACAGTGGGAAACTTTTAAGTTTTCTCCACTAGATATGTAAATAGTTTGTAGGTTGGCCAGCCAGCTGAGATGCCTTTGAATTTCGTATGAGGAATTTTGTGTTATTTCATCCTGTGAAACACATACATGTCATTTAGTTATAATAATTACACACATAAAAAAAAAAAAAGCACTTAACAATATACAAATGACCTATCGACTATGTGTATTTACAATCTTCAAGATGACTGATGAGCTATCATTTCGTTTCCCCCTTAAATCATTTTACATCAACACAAACAAGACTAGAGATGAAACACAATATTTACATAATAAAACTAAAATATGCATGTTTATATTTTCCATCTGACATTCTATATCACAAAATAAAACTAAATAATTCATGTACCAAGAAATTTATTTATAGAGTAGAAGGTATGCTCTAATAGAAAGGAATTTAGTTTTCTTTTAAAGGGTGGAATATCAGTAATGATTCTGAGGCTTCTAGGCAGTTTACCCTTTTTTTTTTTTTTTAAATATGGTAGTTCTGCAGTACTGTACACGCAGATCACATTGTTGTCTAGTTTCGTGGCTGTGGATATATTTATTTTTTGTCATTTTGTGTTCATTTCAATTTTTAAAACAACTTAATTCTAAATTCTAAATGGAAGCTAAGGGAAGGATATGAAATTGCTTGATCAAATGCCCTACTTTATGTGAGTTGGTTTACACCTCCTAAGATTCGCACTACACGTTTTTGAATTTTAAAGGCTTTATTCACATCGGACGACATTCCCCAAAATATTCCATAACATGCTTAGTTGTAAATATATGCTTAGTAACAGTTCATCATAGTTTCTGTATTAGTCACACTTTACAACATCCTATACTTAATTTGTTTGTTAGAGAAAGGATATGAGATTTCCATGTAATTCATTATTGAATATTATTCTTAAAAATTTAAAATCAGTTTTGTACCGAGTAGTTTAAGTATTGAATGTAATGTATGATTCTATTACTTGTTTATTTTAACATGAATGGAAACTCATTGCAATATTTAATACTAATCTGATTCTTTTGAACCAGGAACTTAACTCTAATAATGTTAGTAGACAGCTTCTGTTGAAATTCACTTTCATTCTTAGTTTTAGGTCAAAGATTAGTATCATCAGCAAATAATACAATTTCTGCTGTCTTTATATTCTGAGGCAGGTCATTAATGCAAAGCAAAAAAAAAAAAAAAAGTGGTCCTACAATTGAGCCCTGAGGCACACCTTGCATTATTTCCTTCATTGTAGATTTCTTTTTATCACTTATTAAATTAAACTTATCCAAAGAATTTATCTCCACATTTCTGTGTGAGCCATTTGGTACCAGCCTTACCCAGATTATATGCCCTATCTAAAATACATAAACCTGGCAACAAAATGAGACCCAATGCACCCACATATAAACTCTCCAAATGGCTCACACAGAAATTTATCTCCTTCCCAAAATTCAATAGCAAAAACATATCAAACACATTGGACCTGATTAACACTTGAAGGTTTCAGTATTTCACCTAAAGATAAGATAGTATCCTTTGATGTCACCTCCTTATTTCCCAGCATACCCATAGACAAACTCCAAAAACCTCTTAAAACTTGGATGCAAAGCATAAATATACCGACAGAGGAAATAGATCTTGTTCAGCTAACCAATTTATGTGTAGGACAGAACTACTTTACATTTAATAATAAATGTTACCAACAGACTACAGGACTAGCAATTCCCATTCCTCATCACCATTCCTAGCCAACCTATACATGAGTAATTTTGAGATGCACATCATTTAGGCATTCCCACATATATACAAAAAATGTAGATGACATCACCACCATAGTTCCGGAAAAACTCATAAATGATGCACTAAAACTCAACTTGCAAAACAAAACTATTCAGTTCACCATGGAGACCGAACAGAAAGGATGCCTATAATTCTTGGACATTTCCATGGAGAATAGTGAATACCAAAAGATACTGCAAATAGCTACCAACAACAGCTTCCAAAAAAGTGCAATAGACAAGAGAATACACAAATACAAAAAACTGAACCACGTAACACACACAACCACCCTACAGAACCTCCATGACCAACCTCAGCTCAGAAATTCACCTATCATCCTTGGGCACACAACAAATGAAGAACGAACAGAAGTTTAGAAACCAGATTAAAGGAATACATGAGAAACCTAAAATACAAACAAACAGAAAAATCAGCAGACTGTTAAGGTACTTTTTACAAATCTCATTTGTTTATATTTGAACCAAGGTACTTTTTACAAATCTCATTTGTTTATATTTGAACCAAGGTACTTTTTACAAATCTCATTTGTTTATATTTGAACCATGTCAAGTTTTCCATTTCATCATAAGAAAAGATTCCACATTAAAGTCCTTGCTAGTTAATTTTAGCCAATGAATGCAGTGCTAAATAATTTTTATTCAATTTTTTTATTTATTAAGACATTAAAAAATGTATTACTGTACATAGAAACATTTTAGAGGGAAGATTATGTAAATTTCTGCACAAAAGTTAACACATTGTAAAATAAAAACATTAGTAAGTGAATGAAATGTATGTACAGAAAGTAGAAAACATTCAAACAAATATCATGATAATTAGGAAACCATAATATTATATGTTTTGTAATGCATTAAAGGTGCAAGGAAAGGATAGCTGCAAATATAACACTGCCAGTTGTCTAGAAGCCATGATGTAATACATTCATTTTAAAGATGCAAGGAAAGGATAGTTTTGTACATGAAAGGAAATAAAGTGAGATGTTTTATTGAACCTTGAAGCCAAAAATAGAGCTGAGACATTTGTGACACATTATGGGAATGAAATAGATGTAATGAGAGAAAAATGCACTTGATAGCAGTGTTTGAGAATAGTGCACCATACCTATGACATTCAGCAGTTATAACAATGCAATTGGAAGTTTACTGATCAGTTAACATCCTTTTTGGAGTAGATGTAGAACTTACTGTATATTCTAATTGCACCCATGACACTCACCTAGGTTGTTGTAAAGTCATCAAAGTTGCCTGCAAACAAGATCATAAGTGAATGAATATACCCTCCAGATATTTTTTTAACAAGCGAGAAAATGGGAAAGCCAGTACTAAAGAATTTGTGCCATTTATTTCCTCAAAAGGAATGAAAGTGGTGAAAGTATGCTGCTATCAGCATTGTGGTTTTAAGAAGGCACTTAGATATCTGAAAGCAAAACATGTTCAGCCTCATTTGTAGCTTGATGCTCATATTATGTTTTTCCTAGATAAAATCGCCATCTGTGTCATGTCCCAGAATCTCACCAATGGTATAATTGCTGTACGTAAAAATTAATTGAGGTACCTAGGTACTGAATGAAATGTATGTTTGAGCCATTGAGGCTATAACTTATTCCTCGTGCCTATTGACATGAGTACTGGAGGCCTAAAAAAAAGTATATAATAGCACCTAACACAAGTAAGAAAATGAATCCTTTCTAATGTTGGAACAAATGAGGAGACAAACAATACACCAAATACCATTAAAATGAGCCCATGCATTATATTCACTTCACCTTCTGTAGCTATTCTGCAACAAACTGTTCTTTCATACTAACCGAGTTGAAGAACAGACGTGATCCCTCATGGTTTCCTCCATCGCCAAGGTAAATACTGAACTGTATATTCAATACATGACTCATACTTCCACCTTAAAACAGTAAGACTGAAAATAGATGGTAATAGCAGCTATGCCAGCGAGACTGAATGGGACCCTTTTCAAGGAACAAAGTAGTATAGCTGTGGATGAACTCTGTCATCTCACCATTTACTAGACTAGAGCTGTATGTGCCCTCTGACTACGGATGTGAAAGCAGCTATTGCCATCTGCTTGGCAGGAAGCAAAAGTGCTGTAGCATAGGAATAGTCCTGAAAGCACTGTCCACTGTACCACATACTGTCAACAAGGAATCTTACTGACCATCACAGTATGCCAAAAAGTTAAACTGACGTAAAATAATGTTGTCCTCCATGGTGTAATGGTTACCATGCTAACTTCATATACCCAAGGTTGCAGGTTCAAACCTGGTGGAGGACAATGGATTTTTTTGGATGTAAAAATCCTTAGCATGGCTTCCTTCGGAAGGGAAGTAAAGCCGTTGGTCCCATATAGATTTACGGCACGTAAAAGAACCTCAGACCTGATAGAGGCCTCTGAGCAAAATTAAGCGGTCTTTCATGCCCAATTTAGAATGGGATGCTGAGAACCACAGCAGTTAAAGAGCGTCCATAAATAACACGCCATTTACATTTTTTTTATTTTGACGTAAAATAAAATAGATTAAAAATTTTTATGAGCTGATTACTACATGATGAGAGTGAAATTCCATTCTCTTTGCATGGCCAGGAGTAAAAAGAAAAATAATGATTTCCCATTTAGGTACTGGAAAATTTCAACCAGCGAGATGTTTTAATGAGATCTACTTCTTTTTAATGTATTTTATTTTATGTTATTCCACATTGCTGCAGGTCTGTTCGGTTAAGATGCCTTGTTGAAGGTTTATGGTGGACAGAAGCCTTTTAGGACTCATCTCTGTACCCTACCACTTTTGTTTTGCACAAAGCAGATGGCATTAGGGTGCCACAGTCTAGCTGCTAATGCCAACCTTTGAGGTCACATCCCTTGATATTGGCATACCATTTTGCTCTGCTACAAGAGCAGTCCAGTTACTGTGAATAGTCGCTATTACCATCACTTTATATTAGTTGTGCACCTCTGGGTTGTATTAAATACTTACCTTGACTGCAGATGTTGTCTAACTCATGCAAGTAACCAGAACAGAGGAGTCTTCCAGTATACATTTTATGTGTTATGAAAATACGACTTCCTTGATCAAAATTGTGACAACCATTTTTAGAAAATGAATGTTAGTTTAAAGTGGGATATTTTCTTGATAATGCTGGCACCACATCCTTGAAATATCTATCTGCCAGGGCACTGCAGCCCAATTTGGAGCTTTTGCCTCTGCTAATTGATGAGAGTTCTAGTTTGCTGATGGTGGATCAGTTCATTAACCATAGATGGCACATAAAATAAAACCATGTCTTGTGGATGTGAAACTAATAGAATTTTGCCCAAGGATCTCTTTGTACTTTCATATTTAATATGTACATAGTCAATAAAGAAGGTATTGCATTCCAACCAAAAATTTGATGTCAAGATTTCACCAGAAATATATGCTTTGATATCCCCTGAGTCCAAAAAAGCATTTTTAGAAAAAAGTATGTGTGTTTGTCTGGTATAGATCAAAAACCAAAAGACTGTTAAATACCAAACTTTATCTTTAGTACCTCCTAAGAAATGAAGCAAAGATTTTCAGAAAATTCCCTCACACAAACTATGCATTACAAGGAAACAATTTTTAAAATTTTGTTTTTCTCAAAAATTGCTGTAATGAATTTGATTAAAATACAGTATATTAAAGACATTCACATCACAAATAAAATGTATATCTTGAATTTTCTGGGAATGGCCTCTGAAGACCACTTTACTCTGGATTAGTTTTGCAGAATTTTGCATAATGGTTAAACTGTAAGAGATAATCAAGCACTTACTACACAAAAAATGTAGATCTCATTAAAACACATAATTTATGTCATATACTTTTTTATATATGACTTTGTGAGACATTCCTTATTATTAGTTTCAATTTTAAACTACTTAAACTTTTCTCAAATTGGAAGTGATATTTCATTTCATTTTATCTCTGTTGTTTTACTGCAGCAGGCCATGTAAACTTCAACTGTTTCACATAGGACCATCTTTTAAAAGATTTGACTTGATTTAGCCTAATATATCCCCATATGTCCCTTCTACTTACAAGGAAGTAATTTGTGCTAAAGTTTACCTTGACTAGCATGTCATAGATAGCATGTTTGTGTAACAGCTAGAGAAAGTCATATGAATGGAACATTATTTTCAAGATATGTATGTGATTCTTTTATGTGCAAATAAACATTACATGGGACCAATGGCTTTACTTCCCTTCTGAAGGAAACTATGTTGATTTTGAATTTGCAGAAAGTATCAGAGGAGGGCAACTTCCTTAAAAGGTGCTGAACTTAAATATCAAGTTTGGCTTTTAACAGACTTTTTGAGTTATGATGTTCTCTCTCTCTCTCTCTCTCTCTCTCTCTCTCTCTCTCTCTCTCTCTCTCTCGTACCCACACACAATCGTTTCTAAAGTGCTTTTTCCTGAATTCAGGATGCCTCAAAGCATATTCAGGATCTGAAAATAAGGTATTTTACATTTTGAGAGGCGGTAATATGGACCAAACAAACACTGCTGTTCAAGACTTTTATAAAATAGTTGATTTTCACCTGCATCTTATATCTCTTCTTTGTACTTTTAGTACTTCAAAATAACATTTTACGTAGTATATAAGAATATATTATGAAACAAATACAGAGACATAACACGATAAAAAGCTTAAAGAAATTTGTTGAATAAGCTTTATCACTGTCCTCTGACAAGGGTGCAATTTCTTCCATTTTGTCCTCCATTATCCTAGATGAAGCAGATTCTGGTCACTGAAAGGACAGTTCTCATTGCTATGGTGACAAATGAGCCAGTAAAGCTTGTGTGTAAACTATACATCTATCACTTTGAGCCTTGTTTTTTTTTATTTTGATCACTTTTGTACTGTTATATGTTGAATTGTGGTTGTCTGAATGAGATGTTCATTTTAACATAGTTTCTGAGTTGTAACCATGCCATTCAGTCCACATCCTACTGTCTTTTGTCATCACATTGCATTAATCTTTAGGCGAGGCATAGTAAATAGAAGCATGCAACTTTCCTTTTTGAGTAAGAAATGAATGTTTTCCACCAAGAAGTAATAGCTCCCTCTGGGCAAGTCATTTGTATTGCTTGGGAAATATTAGTCAACATTTCTGTTCATTTCCAGCTCTTTACTCTGCATGGCTTTTGCAGAATTTTGCATAATGGTTAAACCGTACTGCACAAAAAATGTAGATCTCATTAAAACACATAATTTATACTGCTTAAGTGTTACTGAACCCTCATTGTATGATAATCTGGTATGTATTTCCTATGCAGTCAATAAACTGTTATTGGCTTCAATAACTAATAACTGTATGTATACATACAGGGTGTCCCAGTATTCTGCTGCACAAATTGGCAGGATTGAAGAAGAGTCCAAGATAAACATTTTGAGATAGGGATCCTATGAATTCTAAATTCTTTGCTATAGCATAAAATGCATTAGGGTTTAGCACCCACTGATCAAACTGCAGTGAATCATGACGTGAACAGAGAGCATAGAGATAGTGGCACCATGATAAGTGTGTGAACATAGGGTCAGGATGCTGAGGGAGTTGAAGGTTCAAGCCTCCATGCATACCTTTATTTTTATGCAGTCTTCTTCGTGTTTTATCATGAGGTATTCCTATTTTGCTGCATTACGTAATATCATTTATTTGTACTGACAAATAAAATAAATGTAATGCATAATTGGCATGTAGGTGCAATGGAAAACTTTCAATAACAATTGCATTTAACACTTCTTCATACCCCTTGAAGGAGTTTCCAAAATGCAGTGTATCATACATTGATGTGTTATGTACGTACACATTACAATGCTAGCAGACACATTGTGTCAAATTAACAAGTGCCTTCATAAAACTAATTAACAACTATGTACTACTCAGGAAAGTGAATTCAACTATTTCATTTCTACATGAAAGGCAAATAGAAAGAGACTTTAAGAAATAATACAATCTCCAAAGCACAAAATGCAGGAGGTCACAGAGCAACTGTTGAATGTGACAACCTGCAGAGTTTGCCCCTACAGCACAAGCAGCTAAAGTTTGTATCAGTAATTGTTTATCTGATTCAACAAGTAGCTGGTAAGCAAAGCACATGGGTTCAGAACTTATTATTACCATAGGATGTTAGTCTGAGTGATCTGTGTGTTGCACCTCGAAACAATGTCTCTGCTTACACATAATGTGTATTGTTTAACAATTCATGGTTCACACAGTAATCACGTATAGGAATTAGACAAGATTTTGAGAAGCAAATTTCCCCAGGACCACTGTAGCTCAAGAGGTTAAAATGGCATAATATCTATATACAGATAAATTTGAAGTATCGCTGTTCAAATGTAAACAACTATTTTTTTTTTTTCACCCCATAAACATAGTTCAGCTACTACATTTCAAAGCATGCATTACATAAAAATTTTCAACAAAACCTAATGGTTTTATTGTATTAAACTACGCTGGTTCTTTGACAATTACTCCACTTAATATTGAACCCTACACAGATATCATTCACAGTCTTTTGACATAATGTAAACTAAAGTGTATTATTACTTCGCAAATTATGCACCTCTTTGAGAAACACAAGAAAATTAAAAAACTGAAACTTCAGAAATCTTACTATCATGGTATTCAATGACCCGCGCTAAACAGACTCACCCACTGTATTTTAGAGTGGAGTGTTCTCGCTGACTACATATGATCTGAAATCAGCCAAACTGTTATCAGTGGCATGCATACCCTCAAAGAATAGGCCAATTTGCCAAAGTTGCAAGGCCAATAATTTTAAAAATTGTATGGATTGTGCCCCTCCATTTGCATTATTTCTCCAGTCGTACTTCAGCCAGAGGCTTATTGTGCTATCTGTATCGTTTACAGCTCACCTGTTACAGCTGCATCCCTTAAAAAGTTGTCCTCCATGGTGTAATGGTTACCACTTAACTTCATATACCCAAGGTCTCGGGTTCAAACCTGGCAGAAGACGATGGATTTTTCCAGGCGTAAAAAGCCTTAGCATGGCTTCCTTAGGAAGGGAAGTAAAGCTGTTGGTCCTGTGTCATAGATTTACGGCTCGTAAAAGAACCTCAAGCCTGATAGATAGGCCTCTGAGCAAAATTAAGCGGTCTTTCACGCCCAGTATAGAATGGGACTCTTATTACTACTAAGAGCTGCAAGTGCAGTCTGGCTGCTACCTGAATATATAAGAATCTGTTTACTAATGTATCTTCTCCTTATGTTTTCATGAATTCATTTAATAATACATTAGATTTCTGTTTCAAACACAGCATATTTACCCAAGAGAAAGAAACCTTTACTCCTTGGTCTTATGCCTTATACTCCAGAACCAGTTCCTAATCCATTCTTTGAGCCGTCTGTAAACCATGATAAAGTCTTCTCAGCTTTTCCAGAGTTTTATTCTCCCAATGTTCAGAATCAATAATGATCTTGAAGTGTTTAATTGGAGTTATATAATCTAAATGCATTTCTAAAGATGAATCTTCTATATACTTCCTAATTTTCAGCATAACTGATTCTGTTACAGAAACCCTCAGTTGCAAGTCTATTCTTGCCTCCTTCATAACAATTAAGTGTAAAGGAGTTAGGTTTAAGAGTGTCTCCTTTGCTGTAGTTGAGGTTGTCTTCATGGCTACTGTACTAGCTATGCAAGCCGCTCTTTGGACTTAACTTAGTTTTTGGAGCCTCTTTGAAGGACTTTAGGTCACCAAATCAGCACTCCATAGATTATAGATGGTATGATTATCCTGGTATATATCCAAAGCATCATAGCAGGCCTTAATCCTCATCTTTTGCCATGTGTGCGTCTAGCTTCTTCGAAAGTTGTTTTTGCACGCTTTATTGTTTTCTTAAAATGTTGATTTCAGTCCATCCTGGTATCTAAATAGATTCCCAGGTATCTGACCCCATCCTAAATCATTTATATTTTTCTTCTTGGTAAATGGTAATATGACTGTTTTCTGAGTGCCAATGCCTAGACCAGGCGTTCCCAACAGACCGCATGCTCAGGTGGCAGCAGAAGTCCTCAAGCCCTGACCGTCCTGTTGCAGGCATGAAATGGAGGTGCTGCAGTGGCACAACTACGATTGTGTATATTAACTTATACTTTAACTGTCAATTACATAATAATGATAGCAGTATTTTATACACTTTAATACTGATAACTAATATATTACAAAATAAAATCTAATTGGCAGGAAATTGAATTAACAAAATACAAACACTCGTATAAAACTAATAAACTAAATACATAATGTAATATGACATGGACCTTTCTTCTTGTTGGTACTATGCAATTCATTGAAGTAAACAATACAAATAAACCTAATATTCTTCAAATAAATGTCTCTATGAAAACGACTCTTTCTTAGGCAATCGCCGTGATGTTTGCAGTTGTTCAATATGCGAAATCTCTGTATCAAATTTTTGGGTGGAGTGCAATATCTTCTCTATACACTTATGTACATAGTGCATATAGAGAAAGTAAAAAAATCTGATGTGTTCCATTCACATGACTTTCTCTATATCTCTGAAACACTTTATTGTTAAAAAAGTATGTTTCTGTTTATTTCATGCTAAACAAGAAAACTTGGCAGGAATAGAAGCGAAATAAGGGAGTAGCATAGGTTAAAGTGATAGTCAAAAGCTGGTTGCTATGTGACTGAGGCTCCTTTGTTTGTATGGACAGGAGTTGACAAATTCCTGTGTAAGTTTTTCGAATCTGAAACCATAAACAAGGAATATCTCAAAAACGATCCACTCCACGAAAAAAATGTGTACAACATAAATTATGTGTTTTAATCTGCTCTACATTTTTTGTGTAGTAAGCTTTTATCTATCTCTTACGGTTTAGGAGCTATGCAAAATTCCGTAAACTTCATCCAGAATAAAGTAAGCTTTCCGAGGCTATTCCCAGAAAATTGAAGATATACATTTTGTCAGGTAAATATCTTTAAAGTTTGGTATTTTACCTATTATTCGTTTTTGAGTTATCGTGTCGACAGACATACGGATACACTGACACATGGACACACACACACACACAGAACTTTTTCTGAAAATACTTTTTTTTTTGGATACAGGTGACCCTAAAACATATATTTACGGTGAAATCTCGGTATTGAATTATTTGATGGAGTGCAACACTATGTGCATAGCACGTGTAGAGAAAGCAAAAATCTGATGTGAACCATTCACATGACTTTCTCTATATCCCTGCAACAAATTATTCTTAAAAAGCTTATACTTCTATTTACTTTATGCTAATCAGAAAAATCTGATGCTTACCATTCACATGACTTTCTCTATATCCCTGCAACAAATTATTCTTAAAAAGCTTATACTTCTGTTTACTTTATGCTAATCAGAAAAAATTAGTAGAAATAGTCTTATTACTTGCTTCCTTGTAAGTAGAAGCGAAATAAGGGACTACCATACGTTAAAGTGATAGTCAAAAGCTGGTTGCTATGCCAATGAAGTTCCTTTGTTTATATGGATCAGAGTTGACAAGTTCCTGTATGAGAAAAGTATATGTTTTTCATAGCAGCAACCAAAAACAAGGAATGTCTCAAAAACGACGAACTCCACGAAAAAATTATATAACATAAATTGTGTGTTTTAACGTGCTCTACACTTTTTGTGTAGTAAGTTTTTGCCCATCTCTTACGTTTAGCAGTTATTCAAAATTTAGTAAAATTAAGCCAGAATAAACTACTCTTCAGAGGCTATTCCAGAAAATTCAATATATACATTTTATTTGTCAGGTAAATATGTTTGGTATACAAAATTTTAATCAAAATCGTTAGAGCCATTTTTGAGAAAATCAAAATTTTCGAAAAAAGTTCCATGTAAAGGGTAGTTGGGGGTGGGGGGATTTTTTTCAAAATCTTCGTGTCGCATCCCTGGAATTACTAAACTTAAATACCAAGCTTGGTATTTTACCAACTTTTCGTTTTTGAGTTATCGTGTTCACAGACACACACACACGCGCGTGCGGACCTTTTCGTGAAAATGCTTTTTTTTTTTTTGGATATTGGGGACCCTAAAACATATATTTCCGGTGAAATCTCGGTATCGAATTTTCTGGTGGAGTGCTATACTTTCTCTATACACTATGTACATAGTGCGTATGGAGAAAATAAAAACTTACACTTCTATTAACTTCATGCTAATCAGTAAAACATTAGCAGAAATAGCCATATTACTTGCTTCATTGTAAGTAGAGGTGAAATAAGTTAGTACCATAGGTTAAAGTGATAATCAAAAGCTGGTTGCTATGTCGCTGAAGTTCCTTTGTTTGTATGGACAGCAGTTTACAAATTCCTGTATGAGAAATGTTTTGAGTTTTTCATAGCAGAAACAAAAATAAGTAATGTCACAAAAAAGACGAACTCCACGAAAAAAATGTGCATAACATAAATTGTGTGTTTTAATGTGCTCTACATTTTTTGTGTAGTACGATTTTGTCCATCTCTTACGGTTTAGCAGTTATTAAAAATCTAGTAAAATTCATCCAGAATAAACTACTCTTCAGAGGCTTTCCCAGAAAATTCAACATATACATTTTATTTGTCAGGTAAATATCTTTAATATACGAAATTTTAATCAAAATCGTTAGAGGCATTTTTGAGAAAATCAAAATTTTCGAAAAAAGTACCATGTAAAGGGTAGTTAGGGGTGGGGGGATTTTTCTCAAAACCTTCGTGTCGAATCCCTGGAAGATACTAAACTTAAATACCAAGTTTGGTATTTTACCTATTATTCGTTTTTGAGTTATCGTGTTCACAGACACGGACACACACACACACACACACACACACACACACACACACACACACACACACACACGGACCTTTTTTCGAAAATGCTTTTTTTAGATAAAGGGGACCCTAAAACATATATTTCTGGTGAAATTTCGGTATCGAATTTTTTGGTGGAGTGCAATACATTCTCTATACACTATGTACATAGTGCCTATAGAGAAAGTAAAAATCTGATGTGTTACACTCACATGACTTTCTGTAGCTCTTCTACAAACTTCTTACATAAGATTATTCTTCTTTCTGCACCTTGCTAATCGAGGTATTCAGCACAATGTTCTTATTACTTAGTTCCGTATAAGTAGGAAGAAAATAAGGGAATACACTAGGCTAAACAATAGTCAAATGTTTTAAAAGCTGTCGTTAGGCGATTGTCATTACAAATCGCTTCCTTTCTTGGCCAGGAGTAGAACAAAAGAAAAACGGACACTTCCCTCTGAGAAAAGTATAAGTACTTCACAACTTAAACTAATAACAATGAGTACCTCGAAAACAGTAAGCTCCACGACAAAAATGTATATGACATAAGTTGTGTACTTTAAAAAAACATACATGTTTTGTATAATACGCTTTTGTTTATCTCTTACGGTTTACTAGTTATGGCAAATTGAGCAAAATTCATCCAGAATAAACAGGTCTTCAGAAGCTATTCTCAGAAAATTCAAGATATACGTTTGATTTGTCAGGTAAATATCTTTAATATTCGACATTTTAATCAAAATCGTTAGAGCCATTTTTAAGAAAATCAAAATGTTCGAAAAAAGTTCCATGTAAAGGGTAGTTGGGAGTGGGGCGACTTTTCTCAAAATCTACGTGTCGCATCCCTGGAAGATACCAAACTTAAATACCAAGTTTGGTATTTTAGCTACTATTCGTTTTTGAGTTATCGTGTTCACAGACACACACACGCGCGCGCGCGCGGAGCTTTTCCTGAAAATGCTTTTTATGAATACAGGAGGTCCAAAAACATGTATTTCCGTAGAAATCTCGGTATCGAATTTTTGGGTGGAATACAATATTTCTCTATCCCTATGTACATTGTACATGCGGGGCTAGAGAAAGTAAAAAATCTGATGTGTACCATTCACATGACTTTCTCTATATCCCTGCAACAAATAATTCTTAAAAAGCTTATACTTCTATTTACTTTATGCTAATCAGAAAAAATTAGCAGAAATAGTCTTATTACTCGCTTCCTTATAAGTTGAAGCGGAATAAGGGACAACTGTAGGTTAAAGTGATAGTCAAAAACTGGTTGCAATGTCAATGAAGTTCCTTTGTTTATATGGATAGGAGTTGACAAGTTCCTGTATGAGAAAAGTATACGTTTTTCATAGCGGAAACCAAAAATAAGGATTGTCACAACGACGAACTCCACGAAAATTTTGTATATAACATAAATTGTGTGTTTTAAAGTTCTCTACATTTTTTGTGTAGTAAGTTTTTGTCCATCTCTTACGGTTTAGCAGTCATTCAAAATTTAGTAAAATTCATCCACAATAAACTACTCTTCAGAGGCTATTCCCAGAAAATTCAAGATATACATTTCATTTGTCACGTAAATATGTTTAATATCCGAAATTTTAATCAAAATCGTTAGAGCCATTTTTGAGAAAATCAAAATTTTTCGAAAAAATTTCCATGTAAAGGGAAGTTGGGGGTGGGGGGAATTTTCTCAAAATCTTCGTGTGGCATCCCTGGAAGATATTAAACTTAAATACCAAGTTTGGTATTTTACCGACTTTTCGTTTTTGAGTATTCGTGTTCACAGACACACGGACACACACACACACACACACACACACACACGAACCTTTTTGTGAAAATGCTTTTTTTTTTATATTGGGGACCTTAAAACATATATTTCCGTTGAAATCTCGGTATCGAATTTTTGGTGGAGTGCAATACTTTCTCTACACACTATGTACATAGTGCGTATGGAGAAAGTAAAAATCTGATGTGTTCCATTCACATGACTTTCTCTATATCTCTGTAAATTATTATTGTTAATAAGCTTATCTTTTATTTATTTCACGCTAATCGAGAAAAATTAGCAGAAATAGTCTTATTTCTTGCTTTATTGTAAGTAGAAGCGAAATAAGGGAGTACCATAGGTTAAAGTGAAAGCCAAAAGCTGGTTGCTATGTGACTGATGTTCCTTTGTTTGTATGGACAGAAGTTGAGAAGTTCCTGTATGAGAAAAGTATAAGTTTTTCAAAGCTGAAACCTAGAAAAAGGAATATCTCAAAAACAATCAACTCCACGAAAAAAAGTATATAACATAGAATGTGTGTTTTAACGTGCTGTACATTTTTGTGGGTTAAGTTTTTGTCTATCTCTTACGGTTTAGTAGTTATGAAAAATTCATCCAGAATAAAGTAGCCTTCAGAGTCTAATCCCAGAAAATTCAAAATATACATTTTATTTATCAGGTAAATAACTTTAATATACGATATTTTAATCAAAGTCGTTACAGCCATTTTTTAAAATCAAAATTTTCGAAAAAAGTTCTATGTAAACGGTAGTTGGGGGTGGGGGGATTTTTCTCAAAATCTTCGTGTCGCATCCCTGGAAGATACTAAACTTAAATACCAAATTTGGTATTTTACCGACTTTTCGTTTTTGAGTTATCGTGTTCACAGACACACGGACACACACACGCACACGTACGTTTTCTGAAAATACTTTTTTTGGATACAGGGGACCCTAAAACATATATTTCCGGTGAAATCTCGGTATCGAATTTTTGGTGGAGTGCAATACGTTCTCTTATACACTATGTACATAGTGAGTATAGAGAAAGTAAAAATGAGCAGAAATAGTCTTATTAATTGCTTCCTTGTAAGTAGAAGCCAAATAAGGGACTACCATAGGTTAAAATGATAGTCAAAAGCTGGTTGATATGTCAATGAAGTTCCTTTGTTTATATGGATAGGAGTTGACAAGTTCCTGTATGAGAAAGGTATAAGTTTTTCATAGCAGAAACCAAAAATAAGGAATGTCTCAAAAACAACAAACTTACGAAAAAAATGTATATAACATAAATTTTGTGTTTTAACGAGCTCTACATTTTTTATGTAGTAAGATTTTGTCCATCTCTTACGGTTTAGCAGTCAGTTCAGTAAAATTCATCCAGAATAAACTACTCTTCAGAGGCTATTTATACCCAGAAAATTCAAGATATACATTTTATTTGTCAGGTAAATATCTTTAACATTTTATTCAAAATCGTTAGAGCCATTTTTGAGAAAATCAAAATTTTCGAAAAAAGTTCTATGTAAAGAGTAGTTGGGGGTGGGAGGAGTTTTCACAAAATCTTCGTGTCGCATCCCTGGAAAATACTAAACTTAAATACCAAGTTTGGTATTTTACGGACTTTTCGTTTTTGAGTTATCGTGTTCACAGACACACGGACACACACACACACACACACACACACACGCACGGACCTTTTTGTGAAAATGCTTTTTACTTTCTCCATACGCACTATGTACATAGTGTATGGAGAAAGTATTCCACTCCACCCAAAAATTCGATACCGAGATTTCACCGGAAATATATGTTTTAGTGTCACCCATATCCAAAAAAAGCATTTTCACAAAAAGGTCCGTGTGTGTGTGTGTGTCCGTGTGTCTGTGAACACGATAACTCAAAAACGAAAAGTCGGTAAAATACCAAACTTGGTATATAAGTTTAGTATCTTCCAGGCATGCGACACGATTTTGATTAAAATTTCGGATATTAAACATATTTACCTGACAAATGAAATTAATATCTTGAATTTTCTGGGAATAGCCTCTGAAGAGTAGTTTATTCTGGATGATTTTTACTAAATTTTTAATAACTGCTAAACCGTAAGAGATGGACAAAAACTTACTCCACAAAAAATGTAGAGCACATTAAAACACACAATTTATGTTATATACATTTTTTTTGTGGAGTTCGTCGTTTTTGTGACATTCTTCATTTTTGGTTTCTGCTATGAAAAACGTATACTTTTCTCATACAGGAACTTGTCAACTCCTATCCATATAAACAAAGGAACTTCATTGACATAGCAACCAGCTTTTGACTATCACTTTAACCTACGGTTGTCCCTTATTTCGCTTCTACTTACAAGGAAGCGATTAATAAGACTATGTCTGCTAATTTTTTCTGATTAGTATAAAGTAAATATAAGTAAAAGCTTTTTAAGAATTATTTGTGCAGGGATATGGAGAAAGTCATGTGAATGTTGCACATCAGATTTTTTACTTTCTCTTGCCCCGTATGTATAATGTACATAGGGATAGAGAAATATTGCATTCCACCCAAAAATTCGATATCGAGATTTCACCGGAAATACTAGTTTTAGGACCCCCTGAATCCAAAAAAAAAGCATTTCCAGAAAAAGGTCCGTGTGTGTGTGTGTGTGTGTGTGTCCGCGTGTCTTTGAACACGATAACTCAAAATCGAAAAGTAGCTAAAATACCAAACTTGGTATTTAAGTTCAGTATCTTCTAGGGATGCGACACGAAGATTTTCAGAAAAATCCCCCCACCCCAAACTACCCTCTACATGGAACTTTTTTCCGAAATTTTTGATTTTCTTAAAAATGGCTCTAACGATTTTGATTAAAATATCGTATATAAAAGATATTTACCTGACAAATAAATTGTATATCTTGAATTTTCTGGGAATAGCTTCTAAATACCTGTTTATTCTGGACGAATTTTGCTTAATTTGGCATAACTAATACACCGTAAGAGATAGACAAAAACTTACTATACAAAACATGTAGGCCTTGTTAAAATACACAATTTACGTCATATACATTTTTTTTGTGGAGCTTACCGTTTTTGAGGTATTCATTGTTATTAGTTTCAGTTTTGAAGTACTTATACTTTTCTCAGACGGGAGTGTCCGTTTTTCATTTGTTTTACTCCTGGCCAAGAAAAGAAGCGATTTGTAATGACATTTGCATAACGACAGCTTTTAAAATATTTTACTATCGATTTAACCTATTGTATTCCCTTATTGTCTTCCTACTTATAAGGAACTAAGTAATAAGAACATTGTGCTGAATGCCTCGATTAACAAGGTGCAGAAAGAAGAATAATCTTATGTAAGAAGTTTGTAGTACGCTAGAGAAAGTAATGTGAGTGTAACACATCAGATTTTTTGGATATTGGGGACCCTTATACATATATTTCCGGTGAAATCTCGGTATCGAATTTTTGGGCGGAGTGCAATACCTTCTCTATACACTATGTACATAGTGCGTATAGAGAAAGTAAAAAATCTGATGTTCCATTCACATGACTTTCTCTATATTTCTGAAACAAATTATTGTTAAAAAATCTGATGTGTTCCATTCACATGACTTTGTCTATATCTCTGTAACAAATTATTGTTAATAAGCTTATCCTATATTTATTTCATGCTAATCGAGAAAAATTAGCAGAAATAGTCTTATTTCTTGCTTTATTATAAGTAGAAGCGAAATAAGGGAGTACCATAGGTTAAAGTGAAGGCCAAAAGCTGGTTGCTATGGGACTGATGTTCCTTAGTTTGTATGGACAGGAGTTAACAAATTCCTGTATGAGAAAAGTATAAGTTTTTCAAAGATGTAACCAAGAAAAAGGAATATCTCAAAAACGATCAACTCCACGAAAAAAATGTATATAACATAAATTGTGTGTTTTAACGTGCTCTACATTTTTTGTGGATTAAGTTTTTGTCCATCTCTTACGGTTTAGTAGTTATGTAAAATTCATCCAGAATAAAGTAGTCTTCAGTGGCTATTCCCAGAAAATTCAAAATATACATTTTATTTGTCAGGTAAATATCTTTAATATATGATATTTTAATCAAAATCGTTAAGAGTCATTTTTCAGAAAACCAAAATGTTCGAAAAATGTTCCTTGTAAAGGGTATTTTGGGATGGGGGGATTTTACTCAAAATCTTCGTGTCGCATCCCTGGAAGATACTAAACTTAAAGACCAAGTTTGGTATTTTACCGACTTTTCGTTTTTGAGTTATCGTGTTCACAGACACACGGACACACACATACACACACACATGGACCTTTTTCTGAACATACTTTTTTTTGGATACAGGAGACCCTAAAACATATATTTCCTGTGAAATATCGATATCGAATTTTTTGGTGGATTGCAATACCTTCTCTATACACTATGTACAGTACGTATAGAGAAATTAACTAGTGTATCTATGGGGGCTTGAATCCTTAATTCCCTCGGCAAACTTAATAGCCATAGCGCTACATAATGCCACCATATCCAAACTATGCGAATTGATTTTGCTGACGGCACGCACCTTGCTGTTTTTTTGTTTTTTGTTTTTTTTTTGTTGTTTTTTTTATTTTTTTATTTTATAGATAGACTTTGTGCATTGATGATGCATGGAATGAATATGGAGCACCGATGGAATTCGATAGCGAGGGAAACCTGCCCCTGCGCCGCTTTGTCCACCACAAATCTCACGAGTGGTCGGGATTCAACCCTTGCCATCTAGGTGAGAGACAGGTGGTCTAACCACTTGCCTACGGCGCGGTTTCATCAGTGGTGTGCTAACGCTTAATACATTTTAGGCTGTAGCAAAGGATTTAGAATATATAAACCATCGGTTCTGTATCACAAAATGTTTATTTTGGATAGCTATACAACCCTGCCAATTTGTGCGGTCGAATTCTGGGATACGCTGTGTACCTGCCTGTGTGTTTGTGTCTGTCAGTGTGCGTGCGTGCGTGTGTCTGTCTTGTGTGTGTATGTGTCTGTCAATATGTGTGTGTTAGTGTGTGCGTGCGTGTGTGTGTGTGTGTTTGGCAGTGCATGCGTGACTGTCAAAGTGTGTGTGTCTGTCACGAGAAATAGAAAAGGGTCAGAATAATAAATACATAAGATGTGCATTCCAACATTCTTTGTTAATTCCAATAACCAATAAGGTATATATATACATTAAACACTTATTACATATATTACAGTATATTTTTGTACTCATAGATTCCTTGAAAGGGTTAAATCCCCTTATTAACTATATTACTTAACTAAATCTTTATAAGAAAAGTTTTCAGTGTGTGTGTGTGTGTGTGTGTGTGTGTCTGTCAGTATCTGTGTTTCTCGTGTGTGCGTGTCTGCCAGTCAGTATGTGTGTATCTGTCAGAGTGTGTGTATGTCAGTGTATATGTGTCTGTCAGTATATTTGTCATTATGCATGTGAGTCTATCAGTGTGTGTGTGTGTATGTGTCTGTTAGTATGTATGTGTGTCTGTCAGTGTATGTGTCTGACGTGTGTGAGTTACTGTGTGTCCGTCAGTAGGTGCGTCATGTGTGTCTGTAACTGTATGTGTGTGCCTGTCAGTATATGTGTCTGTCTGTGTGTATGTCTGGCAGTGTGTGTGTCTGTTAGTATATATGTGTGTCTGCTAGTGTATGCGTGTGTATGTGACTGTCAGTGTGTGTCACTCAGTTTGTATGTGTGATTGTTAGTATGTATGTGTGTCAGTGTGTGTCTGTCAGTATGTATTCGTCTGTCACTATGTGTGTTGCTGTCAGTGTATGTGTGTCTGTCAGTGCGAATATGTGTGTGTCTGTCAGTGTGTGTATGTGTGTGTCTGACAGTATATATGTGTCTGTCAGTATGTATGTGTGTGTCGGTCAGCGTATTTGTGCGTCTGTCAGTATGTGTGTGTCTGTCAGTGTATATGCGTCTGCCAGTGTGTGTGTGTGTGTGTTTCTCAGTGTGTGTGTGTTTCTCAGTGTGTATGTGTCCCTAAGTGTGTGTGTTTCAATTTGTGTGCGTCTGTCAGTGTGTGCGTGCGTTTTTCAGTGTCTGTCAGTGCGTGTGTGTGTGTGTGTGTCTGTCAGCATGTATGTGTCTCAGTGTGTGTAAGTGTGTGTGTCTGTCAGTGTATGTGTCTGTGTCTGTCTGTCAATGTGTGTGTGTCGATGAGTGCATGTGTGTGTCAGTCATTGTATGTGTGCTTCTGTCAGTGTGTGTGCGTTGTTCAGTGTATGCGTCTGTCAGTGTGTGTGTGTGTGTGGGTCTGTTAGGGAATGTGTATGTGTGTGTGTCTGTGTGTGAATCTGTTAGGGAGTGTGTATGTGTGTGTCTGTCAGTGTGTGCGTCTGTCAGTATGTGTGTGTGTCTGCCGGTGTATGTTCGTCTGTCAGTGTATGTGTTTGTCTGTTTGCCAATGTGTGTGTGTGTCAGTCAGTATGTATTCGTCTGTCACTATGTATGTGCCTGTCAATGAGTGTATGTATGTCGGTCAGTGTATATGTGTGTCAGTCAGTGTATGTGTGCGTCTGTCAGTGTATGTCTTTCTGTCAGTATGTGTGCTTCTGTTAGTATGTGTGTTTCTGTCAGTGTATATGTGTCTGTTAGTGTGTGTGTCTGTCAGTATGTGTGCGTTATTCAATGTATGCGTCTGTCAGTGTGTTGTGTCTGTCCGCATTTGTGTGTCTGTTAGTGTGTGTGTGTGTCGTTTAGGGAGTGTGTATGTGTATCTGTTGTGTGTGTCTGTCAGTGTGTTTGTATCTGTCATGTGTGTGCGTCTGTCAGGGAGTGTGTATCTGTCAGTGTGTGTGCGTGCCTGTCTGTCAGTGTGTGCGTGCGTATGTGTTTGTCAGTATGTGTGTGTGACTGTCAAAGTGTGTGTGTGTCTGTCAGAGTGTGTGCGTTTGAGTTTGTCAGTGTGTGTGAGTCTGTGTATGTTTGTTGTGTGTGTCTGACAGTGTTTGTGTGTTAGTATGTGTTTGTATGTCAGTGTGTGTCCGTCAGTATGTATGTGTCTGTCAGTGTGCGTGTCTGTCATTATGTATGTCTATCAGTGTGTGTGTGTCTCTGTCAGTATGTATGTGTGTCTGTCAGTGTTTGTGTATCTGTCGTGTATGAGTTACTGTGTGTCTGTCAGTAGGTGCGTCGTGTGTGTGTCTGTTAGTAATTGTGTATGTCAGTGTGTGTGTGTGTGTGTCTGTCAGTGTATGTGTGTCCGTCAATTTGTGTGTGTGTCTGTCAGTATGTATGTGTCTGCTAGTGTGTGCGTGTGTATGTCAGTGTGTGTCACTCAGTATGTATGTGTGTGTATCAGTGTGTGTGTGTCTATCAGTGCTAATAAGTGTGTGTTAGTAGGTGTCTGTCAGTGTGAGTATGTGTATGTGTGTGTGTGTGTCAGTCGATGTATGTGTGCTTCTGTCAGTATGTGTGTGTCTGTCAGAATGTGTTTGTCGGTTAGTATTTTGTTTCTGTCAGTGGATATGTGTCTGCCAGTGTGTGTGTGTGTGTGTGTGTGTGTGTGTGTCTGTCAGTATGTGTGTGTGTTTCTCAGTATGTATGTGTGTGTCTGTTAGTGTGTATGTGTGTCAATTTGTGTGCCTCATTGTGTGTGCGTGTGTCTGTCAATGTGTGCGTGTGTCTGTCACCATGTATTCGTCTGTCAGTGTATGTGTGTATTTGTGTTTCTGTCGCTGTGTGTGTGTCTCAGTGTGTGTGCCTGTCAGTATGAATGTGTGTGTCTGTGTCTGTCAATGTGTGTGTGTCGGTCAGTGTTTGAGTGCGTCTGTCAGTGTCTGTGTCTGTTAATATGTGTGTTTCTGTCAGTGTACATATGTCTGTTAGTGTGTGTGCCTGTCAGAATGTGTGCGTTGTTCAGTGTGTGTGTGTGTCAGTGTGTGTGTGTGTGTGTGAGAGAGGGTCTGTTAGGGAGTGCGTATGTGTGTGTATCTGTCTGTTAGTGTCTGTGTGTATGTGTGTGTGTGTGTGGATCTGTTAGGGAGTGTGTATGCGTCTGTCTGTTTGTGTGTCTGTCAGTGTATGTGTGTCTGTTTGGCAGTGTGTGTGTGTGTGTGTCTGTCAGTATGTATTCGTCTGTCACTATGTGTGTGTGTGTGTGTCAGTGTGTGTATGTGTGTGTTTGTCAGTATGTATGTGCTTGGCAGTGTGTGTGTATGTGTGTCGGTCAGTGTGTTTGTGTGACTGTGAGTGTAAGTGTGGTCAGTCAGTAGTACTTTTTTTTTTCTGAGATATTTCTTGTTATTGGTTTCACTTTTAGCCTAGTTGAACTTTCTTCAAATCGTAAGCCATCTTTCGTTTTATCTATCATTTGTTTCACTTCTGGCTATTTAAAGAGAACCGAATTTCAAATCTGTCACATAGCGACCGGCTTTTAATATGTCTCCATTGCTTAAGCCTAGTGTAGTATTTACCTTCTACTTAGAAAGAGGTAATACAACCTTTTTTGTTAATGTTTATCTTGACTACCATGATGTAGATAAAAGAATAAATACTCGCAATAGTTTGCAGAGAAAGTTCTGTGAATGTTACACACCAGTTTTTTTTGTTTTTTGTTTTTTTTTTTTTCTGGTATGAGTATAAAAGATTTCATTTTGTTGTTTACACATTGCCATACACCTACTTTCAACAAATAATATTTTATTGTTTATTTTTCCAGGTTACGGTATCAAAATTGAGAGGTGACCCTCTGGTAAGTGAGCAGCTGTGTTTAGTGCTACTTGTGCTTTTGCTTAATGTTGTGCAATTACTTTGTATAAACTCTGACAAATAAGTTGAAGAAAGTCGGCTTCAATTTTATTATCCTTCAACGTAAGTCACCTGGGCTGAGACCTGTCACCCAGGGTGAGGTTATTGCATTTCGGGTAATGTTAATGACATTTTCCCCCTCAATATAAATTGGTGTGTGTTTTAGAATGTTGGCTACACTGAAACATCTGCTTGGTTTTCAAGAGCATCCCATTAAATATAGCGCTGGTATCTTTTGTCTTGTTACAGTGTTGCATGGAAACAAATATTTTTTCAATTTTTACTTTCTCTACACGTACTATATACATCGTGTATAGAGAAGGTATTGCATTGCACCCAAAAATTCGATACCGAGATTTCACCGGAAATACATGTTTTAAGTCCCGCTGAATCCAAAAAAAAGGCGTTTTTAGAAACATGTATGTGTGTGTGTCTGTGGGCAGCATAGCTCAAAAACGGAAAGACTGTTAAAAACCAAACTTGGTGTTTAGGTATGGTATCTTCCAAGGCTGCAACGCGAAGGTTTTCAAGAAAATTCCCCCAGCCCCAACTACCCTTTACATGGAACTTTTTTTCGTAAATTTTTATTTTCTCAAAAATGGCTCTAACGATTTTGATTAAAGTGTCATATATTAAAGATATTTACACGACAAATAAAATGTATATCTTGAATTTTTTTTGGGAATAGCCTCTGAAGACTACTTTATTCTGGATGCATTTTACGGAATTTTGCATAACTGCTAAACCGTAAGAGATGGACAAAAACTTACCACACAAAAATGTAGAGCACATTAAAACACACAATTTGTGTGGAGTTGACCGTTTTTAAGATATTCCTTGTTTTTAGCTTCAGCTTTGAAAAACGTTATTCCTTCTCATACAGGAATTTGTGAACTAGTATCCTTACAAATAAAGGAACTTCAGTCACATAGCAACCAGCTTTTGATTGTCACTTTAACCTATGGTACTCCCTTATTTTGATTCTAATTATAAGGAAGCAGGGTATTTCTGCTAATTTTTTCTCAATTAACATGAAGTAAATAGAAGCTTAAGCTTTTTAACAATAATTTGTTGCAGAGATGTAGAGAAATTCATGTGCATGGAACTCATCAGATTTTTTTTAATGGTTTTATCGTTTTAACTGAGATTGTAGCACAGAATGGTTTTTAATAGGTATTTTATTCCTTTTTCCTTTCTCTGCATGTACTATGTATAAAGTGCATAAAGAAGGTATTGCACTCCACCCAAAATTTCGATACCGAGATTTCTTCGGAAATCTATGTTTTATGGTCTCCTGTATCCAAAAAAGCATTTTCAGAAAGGTTCGTGTGTGTCCGTGAACACGTTAACTCAAAAATGAAAAGTCGGTAAAACACCAAACTTGGTATTTAAGTTTAGTATCTTCCAGGGATGCGACACGAAGATTTTGAGAAAAATCCCCCCAGCCCAAACTATCCTTTACATTGAACTTTTTTCGAAAATTTTGGTTTTTTCAAAAATGGATCTAACGATTTTGATTAAAATATCGCATGTTAAAGGTATTTACCTGACAAATAAAATGTATATCTTGAATTTTCTGGGAATAGCCTTTGAAGACCACTTTAGTCTGGATGGATTTTACGGAATTTTACATAACTGCAAAACCGTAAGAGGTGGACAAAAACTTACCACACAAAAAATGTAGAGCACGTTAAAACACACAATTTTATATTATATATGTTTTTTTTTTTTCGTGGATTTCATCATTTTCGAGATATGCCTTATTTTTGGTTTAGGTTTAAAAAACTCGCGCTTTTCTCACACAGGGATTTTCAACTCCTGTCCATACAAACAAATGAACTTCAGTCACCTAGCAACCAGTTTTTGACTATCACTTTAACCTATGGTACTCCCTTATTTCGCTTCTACTCACGAGGAAGCAGGTAATAAGACTACCTATTTCTGCTATTTTTTTTTCCTCGATTAGCATGAAGTAAATAGAAACATAATCTTTTTAATAATAATTTGTGGCAGACACGTAGAGAAAGTCATGTGAATGCAACACATAAGATTTTTTCATTCTTATTGGTATCTTCTAGAAATTCAAAAAGCTGTTTAAGAATTTGGTCAACACGTGAGAAGACAGATAATCCGCTTTGTTAACATTACCTGCTGTTGATGTTGATCAATCTTAATACATTACTCATCACGTGCTATGTACACTAGCTAGAAAAGGTATTGAATTCCTCCTTACAATCCGAGGTCCACCGAATAAAAAATGTGACTCTTTTTGTTTGCAAATAGTGTGTGTGTGTCGGCGGTTCACAATGGTAACCAGAACGATAATGAAAAGTTGAAATGCATGTAATTCAATGGAATGACGGGAATGAGAAACAAGGCACAGCATTTGACAATCTTAGGATTTGTTCTAGATAGCTCTTACATAAAACAGCTACTGGAGCTCACTTAAGCCACGCTTCTTTCCAATTGTGACGTTGGCTGAATTTGAGTCACGTGAAATATCATTGATTAGTTAAAAAGGTGAAGTCTCAGTGCGTAAAATTGACCACAAAAAGAAGAAGAAATCGTTCTTGTTACCAGGACATTGTGAACTAAAATCTTCTGTTTAGTTCAACCTGTCATAACTAAAACCGAAAAGCCTATTATTTACCAAAGTTTGTGCTGCATAATTCAGCATAATTTAAGTATATGACACAAAGATTTTCAAGAAAATCTCTCCCTGTGCCCTTTAAATGGAGAATTATGATCTTCTCAAAATGTACTATAATAATTTTGATGATATTTTCGTCATATAAAATGTATATATTTTGTTTTCTGGGAACAGCCTCTGAAGACCTCTTCATTTTGCATTACTTCCATAACTGGTAAATCGTAAGAGATAGACTAAAACTCAATACACACAAAAAAAAAAAAAAAAAATGTAGATTTTTTTTTTTATAGCTAATAACTTGTGTATATTAAATTTCTCGTTTTCATATTTATACAAATAATGTAAAACTCCAATAGGTTGCTTTTTGTTTAGTTGTATACTTTTTAATTCAATTGAAGATTCAGTTTTAATATTACTACTTGACAAATTTTACGTGGGAATCAGAATAAAAAAATTAGATTGTTAACTGACCAAAAACAGATTACGAAAATGTTGATGTCGCTGCACTAGCCTGGGAGTCGGTCGATCTCCTGTTGCACGGCGCACATCCAAACAGCACTCCTCCCTCAGGAAAAGGCCACAGCTCACTTGGTATCAGCTACATGTAATAATGAAGCACAGCATATGCGGAGGGTAAGAACAAATAGAAAAAGAAACATGATTAAAAGAGCGACAAGAAATTGTTCAAGTACTCATAAAAGTTGGCATATAAAAATAAACGTTGCAAACAACCAAAAATACAAAAATGAGTAAATCAGTGCGCAGAGAAAATAAGTATAAAGCATAGAAAGAGGGAGAGGCAAAAACCCCTTATAAGTAGTGAGCCCTTTTAACGCACGATCATATTCTTAAAGGTTAAACTAAAGATGCACCGTATGCACCTTTTTATTGTAATGGTGTACCATATCTGCGGAGGATCTGGGTCTCGGCTGGAACGGGCGGCTGATCATCTGACTGCCTTACAATTGGAGAGTCTGTCTTCAGCCAAGGGAACGACGATTACGGCCGCTCTGACCGACTAGTCTCGACATCGACGCCAGAGTCGCTCGACCTATTCGGGCAGTACCATAAGGTGTTCTTTGGCGAACCAAGCGAAGTGTCGGACATGCTAAATGACATGAGATCCAGAAGAATTGTGAGTCCGACAGCAGTTGATACTCCCCTGTAGTCGTAGTAGAGATGAAGAACGGTAGATAATCTCTGCGTGAACTACCGGAAGCTGAATGCGTCATGGAATGACTATTTCCCCCTACCCAGCATTGACGACACCCTGGAGACACATGTGGCTGTCCAGTGATTCGCGACTTTAGCCTTCAAATTGGGATACTGCCAAAAGGCTCTAGATCCCGACAACGAGAAGACCGCATTCTCGAAAGAATAAAGCGCCTCGTTGTATCAGTGATGAGAGCTTTAATGTATAACACCTGCCTTGCTATATATGCATAACATCTTTGCTGTTAGTAACAACTTCTAAGACCATCCTGACTCTCTGACTAAGATACTGCGGAGGCTGTAGGCACTAAACTGAAGTAGAATGCGAAGATACGTCAACTCTTCTTTAAGGAGTGAACTATTTTGAGGCCACACGGTCTCACCATCTAGGATGGTCACCAACTCAGAGAACACTTGAGTAGTGTGCGATTGGGCTCGCCCGAAAGATGAGAAAAGTTACCTAGCCCTTTGCAGGTACTATTGCAGTTACTCAGTGGCTTCTTGAGCATTACGACATCCCTCACTCGTTTACTCACAGTTCCCTTTTTAAACGTGAACCTGCTCCTGTCTGTGCGCTCTGTGGGGAGGCACAGACAATTCGTCATGTGTTGCTGGAGTGTGGTCACCTGGCACACATTCGGTCATCTATGGGCATGCCGGCCTCTCTTGTTGAGGTCCTGGCAGATGACCCAAGAGCAGTGGACAGGGTTTTTAAATTTTTAGCAAAAGTTTCTTTTACCTTGAAGTTTTGTTAAACTCTTTTGGTTTTAATGTGTTGGTTTTAGATGGAGTTTTATATCCAGCTCTGGTTAGAGGGCTGGGCAGTTCTGTTACTTGTGTTTCAACTCTGTTAGCTCTTTTACTTGTGTTTACCTTTTTTTTTTTTTTTGCAATGGTATTTTCTTACTGCCTATTGCCAAGTTTTAATCATAAGGGCGCTAATGACCTCGGCAGTTGAGCGCCCTTAAACACCATTATTATCATCATCATCATCCCTCACTCGTGTGGAAGAATAGCCATTTTATTCATGTATGTTTAGAACAAACAGCGTGTTTCAGGTGGTTACTTCTGCACTCTTCCTTTTTTAGGATTTTCAGACCATGGTAGCAAGTTTATTGTGGGCACCAATACCAGCGACTTCTGTATTGGAGGCATTCTAACCTAGGTTCAGGGAGGCCAGAGGTAGGCAATATCCTAAAACGCTCCACGTTATGAAAAAGTACCACTGCGTGACCCGGTGAGAACTCCTGACAGTAGTGTTGGTGGAGGAACACTTCTACAGTCACCTAGTTTAGCGGAGAGCTAGCTACTGTGTTTCAACAACCTGAAGGGTCAGAGTCCACAGGCTCCAAGATTACCACTTTACATCAGAAGAAACTTCAAAGTGGGGGCCATGTCAAGACCACCTTGTCCAGAGAAATGCCATCGCTGCACCAAGGTAGAGGAGAATGAGTATACTGCAGCAGGTCCGTGTGATTTTATCGGGTGCCCTAAGCTCACTAGGGTATCGCTGGCCTGAGGTGTGCAGGTGAATAGCTGGTCTCTCCTAAGAGAAGTGAAAGAGGAACTAGGCTAAGTCAAAAAAGGTATCACACCAAAGAGTGGTGTGTATGATTTCTTCTTAGCTCAAGGAAACTCATTGAAGGCCTAGGAAGGGGTATTGCTCACAGTTGGGGCCACCTAATGGAAAGATCCAGAGAGAGAGAGAGAGAGAGAGCAAATTCTTTCTCGGAATAAAGTGATTTCACCCCTGGAGGAAGTACATGCGAGGACTTTGGGAGGACATTTAGGACCCTACGGAACTATCTACAAACTCTGACGACGGTACTACTGGTTGAGGCCTTGGGCAGAAGCTGAGGATGATGCCGCCAATGTCATGCGCGTGGCAAGTCGCGGCCCACTGACCAGGAGCCGGGGGTCGCATGCAGCGCACTAAAGTTGAAGCACCCTTAGAGCGTATAGCCATCGACATAACTGGACCATTCCCTGTGTTCAACAGGTGCAACAGGTATCTTGTTGGGTATGGATTACTTCAAAAAGTGACCGGAAGTGTACGCCATTCCTAAAAGTGGAGACAGGACCCTCGCAAACGGCCTCTTCGAATTGCTTTGGCACTATTGGGTATCGTTGGAACTACACAGAGATCAGGGCACCAACTTTGAGTTTAATTTACGGCATGGTTGAGTGGTGTATCAACGCTCTAGAAAAATATTTGAAGAAGGTTGTGGACAATCACCAGAGTGATTGGGCTGTCAGGATGGCATTTTTCTTACTGGGATGCCGATGTACAACCAACGTCACCTCTGGGTTGACACCAGCCAGTTTGGTCTTTGTCAGGGCGTTGTCTCGACTGTGTGACAATGTTTTGGAGTCCCCCTGCGGCAGAACGCCAGCAGTCGACTACGAGGAGATTCTGTTGAGAGCACATCCAGACAACGGCAGGCCAACAATCGAAGTTTCCATCAGGGTGATCTGGTGCGGTTATATCACATCCAAAAGGCAGTACCCCAGGCTTCGTAACCATGATAAAGGGTCATACCTCATACTGAAGAGGATTAAATATGTATATCATATCCAGAGGCAACCCCCAGGAAAGAAGATGTTGAACACTTGGGTCATCTAGCCCGCTACGGTGATGCTGGCCAGCCTTGAAGTTGGAGCAGTGTGACGACGTGCCTTGTCATCGTGTATTTGTCAATAGTTTCCTATTCATGCTTGACCCACTGTCGCACCTGATTGAGTGAGTGAACTCTATGGTCTACGGGAGTTCTACTTCAAGGTCTTGCAATGTCACACCTGTGTGTAACTGTTATGTTATTAACGTGTGCAATAAGGACCTTTATCGGGATGTATTTGGGCAGAGCTGGGAGGATCTCACAGTCTAGTTTGGGTACTTCCAAACGTGCAGTTAAATTACAGAGAAAAGTCGTCTGCTATCTTCGAGGCGACGAAAGATAAAATTGGTACAGCACTGAAACAAAGGCATCTATTATGAAGAGAACTTGAAGTGATAAGGGGATTTTGTTACAAAATTTGCGCGTACGTGTGCATTTTACATTACTAATACAGGGAATTATTGAATTGAAGGTATGTAAAACTCAGAAAACATTGTGCAATAAAAATCCTGAGGCAAATAGATCAGAAATGTTTTACTCCCTTATTCTATATTTCCTCTTTTGCGCAGATAGAATTAAACTTGACCGAAGTGATTATAATTTTCTATTGAAATCCCATTTCAAATCTAAGATCATGTGAATTGCACTATAATGTACTCTTAGGAGGCAGGTATGTCTCGTTCAGGGTGTCCCACGAAATTGGAAATACACCGTTTCGAGTCATGAAGTCATTCTTTTCTTCTCCAAAGAACTTCTGTATTTCAGAATGCTAGTTGGGTTTTTATCACGATGATCCATGTTTGTGCTGAAGAAACGGTTATGTTTCAGCAAACCAGAGATTTATAACTTCCAACGTATTTCCACAATGAGATAGAGCTTTCTTCTCTCAAGTTATGTAATTTCTTAACTCTGAAATACGTAACGTATGTATGAAGACAGGAATATAGTTTTGGGCTGCAGTTATTATTATAACTTGGATGTTAATAACCTGTGGACATAACTGCAAATACTCTCGATTATCTGGGTAAAGTGGGGTAGAAGAAGCATGAATAAACGAGGAACCTATAATTTAATGCTTTTATGGTACAGCATAAAGTGTAGATAGGAAATTACTTTAAAAACGTTTTCCAACATGAATTCTTTGTTCAAAAGTGTATTCAAACTTCTGTGCATAGGTGTTGTAAGTTTGTTTATTTCTTAAAATCTCCGTGGTGTTGGTCTACTTGAGAGGAGTTGATATTTTTTGCACAGCACTTTCAACTTTTGTTGCAGCAATTACGCGAATCCCGTGACGTTATTTGAGGCATCTAACTCGAGAGCTTCGTGTAGCTTTCTCGGTACACGTCGGGCCTGAAACATGCCACTTTCTGCTCGTTTTTAGCTCAACCATTGTAAAAGAGCAGCATCGTATGTAGATCTGTTCATATGTTTTCGTGCAGATGGTCCAGAATTAGAATCACAGTTCCTGATAAAATCCTGCATTTTCTGCTTCTTGGTTTTAATGCCCCAAAAAGTCTGCAATCCGATCCCATAATCAGCACTTGCTTTTGAAACAGTTTATCCCTTCTCAAAAGTTTTAATTGATTTTAATTTTTGTTTCTTTTCTCCGCCATCTCTTTTACAAACTTGCTTCATTGCCACTTACACGCTGATTAACATCAGAAAATCTGAAGTTGTTTTTAATTTACCCAGAACCGATAGGTGGAAACGATAGTCAGTTGTCACGCGGTGATCGTTTAAACAATAGAAATGACACTTATTGTCACGCGGCGGGCCTTTTATTGCTCTTTCCTAAAGAGAAATTATCTACAATAATTTCTTTTCGCTGGTGGAGGGGAGATGCACGTTTAACCCGCAAACCGGATATTCCGCACAGGAATAATCGAGAGTATACTGTACCTTAAAATATTAATTTCAGTTTTTGTTTTGTTTTTTCAAATTAATCTAAAGATATACATTGTATAAAATGTGGAGTAAAGTGAGTTATAGTAGTACCTAATGATAACAATTCTCCTGGGTTGAATGTTAGGTGAAGTGGAAATTTCCAGCTGCCTGACATTCAACATTGCAGTACCAGATTCACAGGTCACGAGTTTAATTGATAGACATTTCTTTAACTATAAAAATGTTTTGCTTTAACTGAAGCAAGCTCAGTGTTGCATAATTGTAACCTTCTGATACAGCTTATAAATGCTTCCCATATCCTCAAAAATACCTTCAATCCTATTAAGATTCATTTCTACTTTTGAGGTGCAAACAATTGCACATATAATCCAATATGACTGAGATGGGCGTAGTTTAAAACTAGGTATCAATGTATATTAATATAATGCACTCAAATTATACCATAATTTCCTCTTTCATGAGAAATTATTCCAATTCTTGGGAGAATTAAAATGTTGACTTGAGGATGTCCAAATGTGTGTTACTACATGTATTATGATTATATATTCATTGTGGTATGTTTTGCTGTACTATTGTGATTAGGAAGTTGTGTTTATATTTGAGTGAGTAACGGAGGTCAAACAACTTTACATCTGTCAAAATATGTTGTATTTCCTATCAATTGCTATATAAAAGTCTGTTCTAGCTTTGCTTCTAAATTGGTGGATCTCGTGGAGGATTCCAGTTATAATATGGCGTACTAGCGTATAAAATTTGTATGTACTATTTTTACTTTTTCCATACGCACTATGTACATAGTGTATAGAGAAAGTATTGCACCCACCAAAAATTCGATACCGAGATTTCACCGGAAATATATGTTTTAGGGTCCCCAATATCCAAAAAAAGCATTTTCACAAAAAGGTCCTTGTGTGTGTGTGTGTGTGTGTGTGTGTGTGTGTGTGTGTGTGTGTGTCCGTGTGTCTGTGAACACGGTAACTCAGAAACGAAAAGTCGGTAAAATACCAAACTTGGTATTTAAGTTTAGTATCTTCCAGGGATGCGACACGAAGATTTTGAGAAAAATCCCCCCACCCCCAACTACCCTTTACATGGAACTTTTTTCGAAAATTTTGATTTTCTCAAAAATGGCTCTAACGATTTTGATTAAAATTTCGGATATTAAACATATTTACCTGACAAATGAAATGTATATCTTGAATTTTCTGGGAATAGCCTCTGAAGAGTAGTTTATTCTGGATGAATTTTACTAAATTTTGAATAACTGCTGAACCTGTAAGAGATGGACAAAAACTTACTACACAAAAAATGTAGAGCACAGTAAAACACAGAATTTATGTTATATAAATTTTTTCGAGGAGTTCGTCGTTTTTGTGACATTCCTTATTTTTGGTTTCTGCTATGAAAAACGTATACTTTTCTCATACTGGAACTTGTCAACTCCTATCCATATAAACAAAGGAACTTCATTGACACAGCAACCAGCTTTTGACTATCACTTTAACCTACGGTTGTCCCTTATTTCGCACCTACTTACAACCTGCCTTGCACTCCCCGATAAGCATGAAGTAGATAGAAGAATAATTATTTGTAAGAATATTTGTTCAAGCATAGCTAGAGAAAGTTGCATAAAAATCTGATGTGTACCATTCACATGACTTTCTCCATATCGCTGCAACAAATTATTCTTAAAAAGCTTATACTTTTATTTACTTTCTGCTAATCAGAAAAATCTGATGTGTACCATTCACATGACTTTCTCCATATCCCCGCAACAAATAATTCTTAAAAAGCTTATACTTCTATTTACTTTATGCTAATCAGAAAAAAAATTAGCAGAAATAGTCTTATTACTCGCATCCTTGTAAGTAGAAGCGAAATAAGGGACAACCGTAGGTTAAAGTGATAGTCAAAAGCTGGTTGCTATGTCAATGAAGTTCCTTTGTTTATATGGATATGAGTTGACAAGTTCCAGTAAGAGAAAAGTATACGTTTTTCATTGCAGAAACCAAAAATAAGGAATGTCACAAAAACGACGAACTCCACGAAAAAAATGTATATAACATAAATTGTGTGTTTTAATGTGCTCTATATTTTTTGTGTAGTAAGTTTTTTTCCATCTCTTACGGTTTAGCAGTTATTAAAAATTTAGTAAAATTCATCCAGAATAAACTACTCTTCTGAGGCTATTCCCAGAAAATTCAAGATATACATTTCGTTTGTCAGGTAAATATGTTTAATATCCGAAATTTTAATCAAAATCGTTAGAGCCATTTTTGAGAAAATAAAAATTTTCGAAAAAAGTTCCATGTAAAGGGTAGTTGGGGGTGGGGGGATTTTTCTGAAAATCTTCCTGTCGCATCCCTGGAAGATACTAAATTTAAATACCAAGTTTGGTATTTTACTGACTTTTCGTTTTTGAGTTATCGTGTTCACACACACACGGACCTTTTTGTGAAAATGCTATTTTTGGATATTTGGGACCCTAAAACATATATTTCCGGTGAAATCTCGGTATCGAATTTTTGGTGGAGTGCAATACTTTCTCTATACACTATGTACATAGTGCGTATGGAGAAAGTAAAAATTAATTCAATAAATGAAGATGAAGCGAGACGGGCCTTCTTTTGTAATCTACGACTGTAGATTGATGGACAGATAGTGGATTTGCAAGAATGTGAAATAAGGGAACACTGCGGCTAGAGAGAGGGTTCAAACCCCGACAGTGCGATCAAAGACCAGCTGAATACACAGACAATAGAAACGTCATTGATGATGTCAAAGGGAATATTTGGTAAACTAAGAGGTACATGAGAGAAATAAGACGAGGCAGAATCAGTGGAGTGAGAAGCCAGGACATGCTCACGGAGTAGCATGTTATAGAGAACAAGACGGAACGTCAATACAGGTAAGAGAGATGTAGAAACAGAACTAGGGAAGGCGGAAAATTTTGGGAAACTATGAGGGTTCGAAAAATCATTTTTTTACGAGAAAGATAAAACAATTACTGTAGAAAATCATTATCTGGGCATAGTAGACACCTGGCTCAAAGAAGGGAATATAGAGATAAAGGATTTTACTAATGTCGGAATAAATGGAGAAACTGCAACGGAGGGGAGAGCATCTGGAGAGGGTTTGTGTGTGTGTGTGTGTGTGTGTGTGTGTGTGTGTGTGTGTGTGTGTAAAGAAACCCCTAAGAATAGTAATAAGAGGCACTTAGTCAAGGGTAAATGGTTTGTGGGTCACAATGGAAGATAAATAAGTGGAGGAAAATACCATATATTTAGGTGTAGAGTATAATCCTCCGGTCTCCTTGCAATACCATAGGCTTGACTTGATCAACTTTGAGAGGTTAAAAGAGAAATACGGGATTACGGAAATAATAAATGGAGAAGGGTATATAGAAACTAAATTATTTATAAATAAAATAAAACCAAAAAGGGATATTCTTAGGAATTGTACAGATAAGTATATAGATAAGGAAAATGAAAAGTCATTAATTTTTGTGAAGTCAATGTATTAGACATTTTAAAAGACAAATACGGTGAGGATGGAGTAGAGGATTATACTTCTGCTTAAACGACTGGAGAAAGTTGTTATTGACACAAACTGATCAGTCATTATGGGTCAAAATGAATAATTTTGTTTCAAATAGACACTTGCCACTGATGGTGGAATTAAAATTACGATCTAAGAAAGCCGCGGAAAGTGCATGGGATGGGGAATGCTAGGCACTACACTGAGTGTAAATGGAAGGAGGAACACAGTGGCAAATTTAAGTAAACATTAGATTCCAGGTATGGTCAAATTTGTCAACTGTGATGCTAATGGATCAAGAAATAGAGAATTTGACACATTAGTGCAAAGAATAGGAGAGGGATGAGAAGGCTGAGTAAAGGAGATGGATGATGCAATGAGGAATGTAAAGTAGCAAAAGGGTGGTGAAGCAAACACTAATTACTTGGAGAGAGCTAGGGGGTGAGGAGGCACACCAGGACAACAAGGAATTTCTATATTCTATTGTCAGACAAGAAACGTGAGCAGGTGTAGAAATCTGCATGCAATATTAATCAAGCAGAAAGGCTGAAACACTTTGCATGCTATTTGAGGCGGGTAAAGAGGTAGCTAAACAAGTGAAGTTAATGAAAAAGAATAAAGCAATATGAGTATAGCCATCTATGGACATGTAAATGTGGCAACATCGCAGCCCCTTTGATCATTTGAGCTTGTGTTCTCTTGCCAATATTTTCAATTGTTGTGGTGCCTCTAACAAGGCAAATACTTAATAATGCATAAACATAGCAGATATATGTGCAATGCTAGGGTGCATAAGAAAAACTAATATAACATTAAAAACTGAAGGTTGCGAGAGCCGTTTAATAAGTCCTTAGAAAAATATAACATTTTTTTTAAGATAGATGTTTACTTTCTCTACACGTACTATGTACATAGTGTATAGAGGAAGTATTGTATTCCACCCAAAAATTCGATACCGAGATTTCACCGGAAATACATGTTTTAGGACCCCCTGAATACAAAAAAAAGCGTGTTTACATAAAGGTCCGTGTGTGTGTGTGTGTGTCTGTCTGTCTGTCTGTGTGTGACAGCATAGCTCAAAAACAAAAAGACCGGTGAATACCAAACTTGGTATATAAGTTTCGTATCTTCCAAGGATGCGACACAAATATTTTCAAAAAATCCCCCCACCCCCAGCTACCCTTTACATGGAACCTTTTTCGAAATTATGATTCTCTTAAAAAATGGCTCTAACGATTTTGATTAAAATATCGTATATTAAATATATTTACATGACAAATAAAATGTTTATCTTGAACTTTCTGGGAATAGCCTTTGAAGACTACTTTATTCTGGATGAATTTTACGGAATTTTGCATAACTGCTAAACCGTAAGAGATGGACAAAAACTTACCACACAAAAAATGTAGAGCACGTTAAAACACATACTTTATGTTATATATATATTCGTGGAGTTGTTCGTTTTTTAGATATTCCTTGTTTTTGGTTTCATCTTTGAAAAACTTAACTTTTCTTATACAGGGATTTGTCAACTCGTGCCCATAGAAACAAAAGAACTTCTGTCACATAGCAACCATCTTTTGACTATCACTTTAAGCTATTGTACTCCCTTATTGCGCTTCTAATTGCAAGGAAGCAAGTAATAAGACAATTTCTGCTAATTTTTTCTCGATGAGCATGAAGTAAATGGAAGCGTAAGCTTTTTAACAATAATTTGTTACAGAGATGTAGAGAAAGGCATGTGAATGGAACACATCAGATATTTTTAAATTTATTTTTCAACTTGATCTTTATTAAGCTCGATACACTTTTCCCAGCGTTTCTGCAACTGTTTAAAGCTTTGTAAAAAGTAGGATTTCGGAATGTTCTCAAAATAGGCAGTCTTTGGAAGATGACCTCTTCGTTAGATGTGAATCGTTTTCCGCCAAGCCACTTTTACAAGTTTGTAATAAAAAATAGTCACTAGGTACCAAATTTGGTGAGTACGGTGGATGTTGTAGTAATTCGAACCTTAATTTTCGCCATCGAAAATATGCATTGTTTTGATGGAAGAGAATGCTTCTATTTGCCAGATGACATTTTTTTTTCTTCTTGATTTCTCCGTTCAACAACGAAGTATAATACTCTCCATTAATTATCTTTCTTTCTGCAAGAATCAGTGTAGCTGATTCCGAGTGCATCCCAAAAGGTCACGGTCATTATCCTGTCTGCAGATTTCACCACCTTTGCCTTCTTCGGAGCCGGTTCTCCCTTAAAATCCCACTGTTTCGACTGTACTTTTGTCTCTGGAGTGTAGTAGTGTATTCATGTTTCATCCACAGTTATGTATCGACGCAGAAATTCGTCAGGATTGCGATGGAAAAGCGCAAAACCAGTTTCCAAATCGATCTCGCGATTGCGTTTATTCCCCATTGAGAGTAAATGTGGCACCCATCTTTCCGAGACCTTTGTCAGACCTAATTTGTGGTGCAAAATTGAGACACTGTACCTTGTGATATGCCCGTTGTCTTTACTATTTCGCGAACTTTGATTCGTGGATCACTCAAACCCATATCGTGGATTTTATCAATCATTTCGAGGAAGTCACTTCTACTGGACGTCCGGAACGATGTTCATCATTTGTGGATGTACGGCCACGTCATTTATCCAATTGTAAATTGTTGCAAATGAAGGAGCAGATGTGCCATGAACTTCATCCAACTCGACTTTTATCTCTTTCGGTGTCGAGCTTTTTAAAAAGAAGTGTTCCCCCCCCTTCATCTTTCTAAATAAGCACGAGATTTTTTTATTCAATGACCTATGGTGACGAAACCACATTATGGATATAGCTGAAATAAAGAAATATTAGGACTATGAAGTCATAGATGGTTTGCAAGAAAATGGATTTCATAGAAGCATGTGTATATATATATATATATAAACTGGCATCTAGTAAGAGACAACGGTTACTAAATACACATTTTTCGATGCCACGAGTGTAGTGTAATTTCTGGGATTTTCACGCCCCTGGTATAAGTTGTTTTCGGTTACGTAATGAATCCGGTCTACCGAGTAAATGGATTCGCGCTGTTCCAAGGGCAGATTGATCACCATTTAGCACACCTGTGTGAAAGTTACGCGAGTCTTGTTCAGAAATAGGCACACGAGGATGAAAATGTCTTCATATCATTGCTGTGCAAGTTAAACAAACTAAAGGAAAAAGTTCACAACAGAAAAGAGGAAAATTGAAAAGAAAGAGGAAGGAGTTGCTAATTTTGCAGAGAGCGTATCCCATAACTGGGCAGTATGTTAAGTATAGTGTATAACCATAAAATAACTTATAGGGTTCCTGGTATAAAAGTGCGCATAAATAGTGCTGAGGTGTAAAAATGTGTTACTTGCAGAACGGATTCAACTTTCATTCCTAATAAGACATTCCTGGTGGTTATGTTTCAGCTCACATCAACAACAAAATCCCTTCAGGTTTGAAATTGTTGGTAAATGAGGTTCTCTACGTAATCAGTTTGCACTACTACTAGGAGTATAGTCTGATGAAAACAAATAGGTCTCTCTGTGTCCATTTGAATTACACTGTATCTGAAAATAGAATATTGTCGCAACATTAAAGCACGCTTTCTAGGGGCGCACAGGACGGGCATGCTACTCGCTTCAGCAAGGATACAAAGGGAATTCAAAATGTATACACGAAGAAATACTGAACACCAAGTTTGCTTTAAAACCATTAATTACCTTACATTTTGTTTCTTTTGACTTGTCGCCCTCCGTGGTGTAATGGTTACCATGCTAACTTCATATGCCCAAAGTTGCGGTTTCAAACCCGGCGGAGGACGATGGATTTTTTCGGGTGTAAAAATCCTTAGTATGGCTTCCTTCGGAAGAGAAGTAAAGTCGTTGGTCCCGTGTCGTAGATTTACGGCACGTAAAAGAACCTCAAACCTGATAGACAGGCCTCTGAGCAAAATTAAGCGGTCTTTCACGCCCAATTTAGAATGGGACGCTGAGAACCACAGCAGTTAAAGGGCGTCCATAAATAACACGCCATTTACATTTACTTTTGACTTTTTGGAGCGATGTTCCTCAAAATCTTCGTGTCGCATCCTTGGAACACATTAAACCTAAATACCAAGTTTGGTATTTTGCCGACTTTTCGTTTTTCAGTTATTGTTCGCAGACACATGGACACATACACCCACGTACTTTTTTCTAAAAATACTTTGTTTGGAGTCAGGGGATCCTAAAACATGAATTTCCGGTGAAATGTCGGTCTTTTTAGGTGGAATACCTTACCTTCTCTATCCACTATGTACGTTATACATACGTGCTACAGAAAGCAAAAAAAGTCTGATGAATCCATTCACATGACTTTCTCTACATCTCTAACAAATGATTGTTGAAAAGCTTATTATATGTGCTCCATACTAATGCAAATAAACATTAGCAGAAATGGCTTCCTTGTAAGTAGAAAGGAAATAAGGGAATACACTACTTAAAAGTGTTAGTCAAATCTTTTAAAAGCCTTGTGACTCAAATGCATTTCTTTGCACAACCAGCAGTTGACAAATTCCCGCATGTGAAAAGTGTTAGTATTTTAAAACTGAATTCAATAACAAGAAATATCTCGAAAATGCACAATTCTGTGAAGAAAAAAAAAATGAAGGTATATGACATAAATTGTGTGATTTAACGATATGTACCTTTTTATTTGCTAAGTTTTGTTTATCTTTTACGCTTTACCAGTTATTCAAAATTCATCCAGAATGAAGAGCTCTTCAGAGTCTAGTCCCAGAAAATTCAAATTATACATTTTATTTGTTATATAAATATCTTTAATATTCGGCATTTTTTTCTCAAAATCGTTAGAGCCATTTTTGAGAGAGTCAAAAGTTTCCAATTTTTTTCCATGTAAAGGGTAGTAATGGATGGGGACTTTTCTTCAAAATCTTATTGTTGCTTCCTGGAAAATACTAAACATAAATACCAAGTATGTATTAGTTTTTTAGCCGTCCACGGACGCACATACACGAACCTTTTTCTAATAAACATTGACAGAAATGGTCTAATTACTTCTTGTAAGAAGAAGGGTAAAAGGGCATACGCTAGGCTAAAGCGATAATAAAATCACTGGTTGCCGTGTGGTTGAAATATGTTTCTTCGATTGCCAGGAGTTGGCAAATTCGCGTATGTGAAATTTTTAAGCATTTTAAAACTGAAATCAATAACAAGGAGTATCTAAAAAATAGTCAACTACACGAACAAAATGTGTATTACATAAATTGTGTGTTTTAATGAGAACCACATTTTTTCTGTAGTAAGTTTTTGTCTATCTTACTGTTTACCAGCTATCAGAGGCGGTTGGGGACAGGTGCTTCACCACTTTTACTGCTTCATGAAGTTTACCTTTCCAAATAATTTGACGTTCTAAATTATTTAAAATATATATAGTTCTAAAATTACTTTAAAATGATCCTGAAGACGCTGATGGGGTTGCATCTGTTGTAGAGGTATGTTCATAGAGAAATTACATCCTCCTTCCCTTTTTCGTGGCGAATCTATCTATGACTCTCTCTTTGAAATGTGGAAGCTTGTGGATCATTTCCTTTTCAATGGAAATGTTCCACATCATTTCCTTTTCAGACAGCCTATCTTCATCCATTCATTCTAAGAAGCGTTTTGATCCGCCAAAGAGTGGAGAAACATCTCTCTGCTTCACACGTCATGGGACCGAAGCTACCAATTTCAGCAATTTCATAACATCTCCAAAGGGTTCTTCTTTTTAGGGGGTAGTGTTTAACGCCCGCTTTTACTGCTCTGGCACCGCAGGCGATGACACTAATGATACATGAAGATGGAGCCCCGGTGGAATGTAATGGCGGGGGAAACCGGAGAACCTGGAGAAAATCCGCCCCTGCACCGCTTCGTCTACCACAAATCTCACATGCGGTCACTTGGGATCGAACCCGTCCGTCTAAGTGAGAGGCAAGTGGTTTGACAACCACGGCGCGGCCCCAAAGGATTCTTGAAGGCTATTTCCAGTTAAAAACTTCAGAAATGCTACTGAATTTTTCATTTCCTGAAACTCATTTCAAGAATAAACGACCAGTAGTTCTGTTTTTAACTTAGGTTTATTTAAAATGGATAAGATGCATAACAGCAGAAGGCATTTTTTCAGGAAATTTATTCTTCAATGAAGGGAAGAAGTGCTGGTCAAGTAAATTAGAGGTCAATTAGTGGCTGGAGAATTCAAACTTTTGTTTGCTCTGCTAAATTATTATGCCACATACTTCTTTTGCTGCTACATTCCTTGTTGTGTACACATCCTCGTATCTTCTTTTTGCTACATTTGGTTCTTCCTCGAGTATGATACCAACTTTGTCTCTAATTTTCAAACTTTCATATTCGAATGCTGCTATTGCTTGCTTTATTGATACAGAATCAGTGGTACCCTTTTGTAATTGGCTGTACAAGATATCCACGTGGGGCATTACTTTATAAAATATCTCTAACCAAAAGAGAAATTTCGGCTGTTGCAGTTTCAACCTTAGACCATAGGCTTGATTGACAGTTGTCGTTTGGTTGCTGGTGTCTTCAATTTGTTGGAGACATTCCAGAATGCTCTCTTTATTTTCATGAATTGTAAGAACTGTTCTGAATTTAAAGTTGCATCTTGTGGCTGGTCCCTGAGGGACACTTCGCTTCACTATTGCATCTACAACAGCCACTCTTTGAGGTGAATGAGAGAAGAGTGTTAGCACTTCTGCAATAGTATTGAAAAACAGTTTAACATGATTATTTTGACAGGTAGCCTGTGCAAGAATCAAGTTCAATTGGTGAGCAACAATGCACATAATACGTGAAATGATACTCTTCTCTTACGATTGTTTGCACCCTGTATGTTAGCGGCGCATGACGCTAGCACATGATATTGCTTCTTCTGTTCTTGTACAGCATCGGCGAGGACATTTTAATGCAAGCTGCTAAGAAGGAAGTGTCATTACCAGGTGGATTTTAAAATCTTTCAACAGGTTCTCCAATAGATAACAGATAACGAAATTCGATAATCAACTGAACTAGAAAATACAAAAGAAGTTACATCTGCTATCACAGACACGAAATCTGCCTTGGCTATTTCAGCATTAATTTCCCTACAACACACATGTAACATGCACTCTAGTAATTCATTTTGTATATCCTTGGATGTGCATTACTCATGTGCTCTTTTACAACTGCATCTAAAGCTGAAGTAAAATTGATTAGCCCTTTGAATATTCCAGGATTGTTAGATTCTGTTTCATCATGTCTACGTAAGGCAAGTTCAAACTCACCGCAGAACTTAATACAATCAATTATTTTGGAAAGAACAGCGATTTTTCCTTACGTTGTCATTGTTCTATTTTCTGTCTGAAAGCTGAGCTAAGTTGTCTGAAATTTGAGCAACTATCCGTTTTTCAAGGACTGATAAATCTAAATAAGTATTCTTATGTGCAATAGCTTCCTCGTGCTTTTTAATTTAGATGACTTAGATCTGACACGCCATAGGTGTCCAGTTTGTATCTTTGTCCTTAGCAAACAGTAAGCACTATGTACATAGTGAATAGAGAATGTATTGCACTCCACCAAAAAATTCGATACCGAGATTTCACCGGACATATATGTTTTAGGGTCCCCTGTATCCAAAAAAAAGTATTTTCAGATAAAGGTCCGTGAGTGTGTGTGTGTGTGTGTGTGTCCGTGTGTCAGTGAACTAGATAACTCAAAAACGAAAAGACGGTAAAATACCAAACTTGGTATTTAAGTTTAGTATCTTCCAGGGATACGACACGAAGATTTTGAGAAAAATCCCCCCACCCCAAACTACCCTTTACATCGAACTTTTTTCGAAAATTTTGATTTTCTCAAAAATGGCTCTAACGATTTTGATTAAAATATCGTATACTAAAGTTATTTACCTGACAAATAAACTGTATATTTTGAACTTTCTGGGAATAGCCTCTGAAGACTACTTTATTCTGGATGAATTTTTCATAACTACTAAACCGTAAGAGATGGACAAAAACTTAAACCGTAAAAAATTTAGAGCACGTTAAAACACACAATTTATGTTATACACATTTTTTTCGTGGAGTTGATCGTTTTTGAGATATTCCTTTTTCTTGGTTTCAGCTTTGAAAGACATACTTTTCTCATACAGTAATGTGTCAACTCCTGTCCATACAAACAAAGGAGCATCAGTCACATAGTAACAAAATTTTGGCTTTCACTTTAACCTATGGTACTCCCTTATTTCGCTTCTACTTACAATAAAGCAAGAAATAAGACTAATTCTACTAATTTTTACTTTCTCCATATGCACTATGTACATAGTTTATAGAGAAACTATTGCACTCCACCAAAAATTCGATACCGAGATTTCACCGGAAATATATGTTTTAGGGTCCCCAATATCCAAAAAAAGCATTTTCACAAAAAGGTCCGCGTGTGTGTGTATGTGTGTGTCCGTGTGTCTGTGAACACGATAACTCAAAAACGGAAAGTCGGTAAAATACCAAACTTGGTATTTAAGTTTAGTATCTTCCAGGGATGCGAAATAAGATTTTGAGAAAAATCCCCCCACCCCCAACTACCCTTTACATGGAACTTTTTTCGAAAATTTTGATTTTCTCAAAAATGGCTCTAACGATTTTGATTAAAATTTCGTATACTAAAGATATTTACCTGACAAATGAAATGTATATCTTGAATTTTCTGGGAATAGCCCCTGAAGAATAGTTTATTCTGGATGAATTTTACTAAATTTTCAATAACTGCTAAACCGTAATAAATGGACAAAAACTTACTACACAAAAAATGCAGAGCACATTAAAACACACAGTTTATGTTATATACATTTTTTCGTGGAGTTCGTCGTTTTTGTGACATTCCTTATTTTTGGTTTCTGCTATGAAAAGCGTATACTTTTCTCATACTGGAACTTGTCAACTCCTATCCATATAAACAAAGGAACTTCATTGACATAGCATCCAGCTTTTGACTATCACTTTAACCTACGGTTGTCCCTTATTTCGCTTCTACTTACAAGGATGCGAGTAATAAGACTATTTCTGCTAATTTTTTCTGATTAGCATAAAGTAAATAGAAGTATAAGCTTTTTAAGAATTATTTGTTGCAGGAATATGGAGAAAGTCTTGTGAATAGTACACATCAGATTTTTTACTTTCTCTATACTCACTATGTACATAGTGAATAGAGAATGTATTGCACTCCACCAAAAAATTCGATACCGAGATTTCACCGGAAATATATGTTTTAGGGTCCCCTGCATCCAAAAAAAGTATTTTCCAAAAAAGGTCCGTGTGTGTGTGTATCCGTGTGTCTGTGAACACGATAACTCAAAAACGAAAAGTCGGTAAAATACCAAACTTGGTATTTAAGTTTAGTATCTTCCAGGGATGCGACACAAGATTTTGAGAAAAATCCTCCCAACCCAAACTACCCTTTACATCGAACTTTTTTCGAAAATTTTGATTTTCTAAAAAATGGCTAACAATTTTGATTAAAATATCGTATAATAGAGTTATTTGCCTGACAAATAAAATGTATATTCTGAAAATTCTGGGAATAGCCTCTGAAGACTACTTTATTCTGGATGAATTTTTCATAACTACTAAGCCGTAAGAGATGGACAAAAACTTAACCGATAAAAAATGTAGAACACGTTAAAACACTCAATTTATGTTATATAAATTTTTTCGAGGAGTTGATCGTATTTGAGTTATTCCTTTTTATTGGTTTCAGCTTTGAAAAACTTATACTTTTCTCATACATGAATTTGTCAACTCCTGTCAATACAAACAAAGGAACATCAGTCACATAGCAACCAGCTTTTGGCTTTCACTTTAACCTATGGTACTCCCTTATTAGGTTCTACTTACTATAAAACAAGAAATAAGATTATTTCTGCTAATTTTTCTCGATTAGCATGAAATAAATAAAAGATAAGCTTATTAACAACAATAATTTACAGAGATATAGAGAAAGTTATGTGAGTGTAACAAATCAGATTATTCTCGATTAGCATGAAATAAATAAAGGATAAGCTTACTAACAATAATAATTTACAGAGATATAGAGAAAGTCATGTGAATAGAACACATCAGATTTTTACTTTCTCTATACGCACTATGTACATAGTGTATACAGAATGTATTGCACTCCACCAAAAAATTCGATACCGAGATTTCACCGGAAATATATGTTTTAGGGTCACCTGTATCCAAAAAAGGTATTTTCAAAAAAAGGTCCGCGTGTGTGTGTGTGTGTGTGTGTGTGTGTGTCCGTGTGTCAGTGTGTCTGTGAACACGATAACTCAGAAACGAAAAGTCGGTAAAATACCAAACTTGGTATTTAAGTTTAGTATCTTCCAGGGATGCGACACGAAGATGTTGAGAAAAATCCCGCCACCCCAAACTAACCTTTACATAGAACTTTTTTCGAAAATTTTGATTTTCTAAAAAATGGCTCTAACGATTTTGATCAAAATATCGTATATTAAAGCTATTTACCTGACAAATAAAATGTATATTTACAATTTTCTGCGAATAGCCTCTGAAGACTACTTTATTCTGGATGAATTTTTCATAACTACTAAACTGTAAGAGATAGACAAAAACTTAACACACGAAAAATGTAGAGCACGTTAAAACACACAATTTATGTTATATACATTTTTTTCGTGGAGTTGATCGTTTTTTAGATATTCCTTTTTCTTGGTTTCAGCTTTGAAAAACATACTTTTCTCATACAAGAATTTGTCAACTTCTGTCCATACAAACAAAGGAACATCAGTCACAAGGCAACCAGCTTTTGGCTTTCACTTTAACCTATGGTACTCCCTTATTTCGCTTCTACTTACAATAAAGCAAGAAATAAGACTATTTCTGCTAATTTTTCTCGATTAGCCTGAAATAAATAAAAGATAAGCTTACTAACAATAATCATTTACAGAGATATAGAGGAAGTCATGTGAATGGTACACATCATATTTTTACTTTCTCCATACGCACTATATACATAATGTATAGAGAAAGTATTGCACCCACCAAAAATTCGATACCGAGATTTCACCGGAAATATGTGTTTTAGGGTCCCCAATATCCAAAAATAGCATTTTCACAAAAAGGTCCGTGTGTGTGTGTGTGTGTGTGTGTGTGTGTGTGTGTGTGTCCGCGTGTCTGTGAACACGATAACTCAAAAACGAAAAGTCGGTAAAATACCAAACTTGGTATTTAAGTATAGTATATTCCAGGGATGCGACAAGAAGATTTTGAGGAAAATCCGCCCACCCGTAACTACCCTTTACATGGAACTTTTTTCGAAAGTTTTGATTTTCTCAAAAATGGCTGTAACGATTTTGATTAAAATTTCGGATATTAAACATATTTACCTGACAAATGAAATGTATATCTTGTATTTTCTGGGAATAGCCTCTGAAGAATAGTTTATTCTGGATGAATTTTACTAAATTTTGAATGACTGCTAAACCGTAAGAGATGGACAAAAAATTACTGCACAAAAAATGTAGAGCACTTTAAAACACACAATTTCTGTTTTATACATTTTTTTCGAGGAGTTCGTCTTTTTTGTGACATTCCTTATTTTTGGTTTCTGCTATGAAAAACGTATACTTTTCTCATACAGGAACTTGTCAACTCCTATCCATATAAACAAAGGAACTTCATTGACATAGCAACCGGCTTTTGACTATCACTTTAACCTACAGTAGTCCCTTATTTCGCTTCTACTTACAAGAAAGCGAGTAATAAGACTATTTCTGCTAATTTTTTCTGATTAGCATAAAGTAAATAGAAGTATAAGCTTTTTAAGAATTATTTGTTGCAGGGATATGGAGAAAGTCATGTGAATGGTACACATCAGATTTTTTACTTTCTCTTGCCCCGTATGTACAATGTAGAGAAGTATTGCATTCCACCCAAAAATTCGATGTCGAGATTTCACCGGAAATATATGTTTTAGGACCCCCTGAATCCAAAAAAAGCATTTCCAGAAAAATGTCCGTGTGTGTGTGCCCGTGTGTCTGTGAACACGATAACCCAAAAACGAAATGTAGCTAAAATACCAAACTTGTTATTTAAGTTCAGTATCTTCTAGGAATGCGATACGAAGATTTTGAGAAAAATCCTCCCAACCCAAACTAACCTATATATGGAACTTTTTTCGAAAATTTTGATTTTCTTAAAAATGGCTCTAACGATTTTGATTAAAATATCGTATATTAAAGATATTTCCCCGACAAATATAATGTACATCTTGAATTTTCTGGGAATAGCTTCTAAAGACCTGTTTATTCTGGATGAATTTTGCTTAATTTGGCATAACTAATAAACCGTAAGAGATTGACAAAAACTTACTGTACAAAAAATGTATGCCTTGTTAAGATACACAATTTACGTCATATACATTTTTTCGTGGAGCTTACCGTTTTCGAGGTATTTATTGTTACTAGTTTCAGTTGTGAAGTACTTATATTTTTCTCAGACGGGAGTGTCCGTTTTTCTTTTGTTCTACTCCTGGCCAAGAAAAGAAGCCATTTGTAATGACAATCGCATAACGACAGCTTTTAAAACATTTGTCTATCGATTTTGCCTAGTGTGTTCCCTTATTTTCTTCCTACTTATAAGGAACTAAGTAATAAGAACATTGTGCTGAATACCTCGATTAACAAGGTGCAGAAAGAAGAATAATCTTATGTAAGAAGTTTGTAGGATGCTAAAGAAAGTCATGTGAGTGTAACACATCAGATTTTTTACTTTCTCTATACGTACTATGTACATAGTGTATAGAGAAGGTATTGCACTCCACCAAAAAATTCGATACCGAGATTGCACCGGAAATATATGTTTTAGGGTCACCTGTATCCAAAAAAAGTATTTTCAGTAAAAGGTGCGTGTGCGTGTGTGTGTGTGTGTGTGTGTGTGTGCGTGCGCCTGCGTGCGTGCGTGTGTGTACACAATAACTCGAAAACGAAAAGTCGGTAAAATACCAAACTTGGTATTTAAGTTTAGTATCTTCCAGGGATATGACACGAAGATTTTGAAAAAAATCCCCCCATTCCAAACTACCCTTTACGTGGAACTTTTTTCGAAAATTTTGATTTTCGAAAAAATGGCTGTATCGAATTGGATTAAAATATCATATATTAAAGATATTTACCTGACAAATAAAATTTATATTTTGAAATTTCTGAGAATAGCCTCTGAAGACTACTTTATTCTGGATGAATTTTTCATAACTACTAAACCGTAAGAGATGGACAAAAACTTAACACACAAAAAATGTAGAGCACGTTAAAACACATAATTTATGTTACATACATTTTTTTCGTGGAGTTGATCGTTTTTGAGATATTCCTTTTTCTTGGTTTCAGCTTTGAAAAACTTATACTTTTCTCATGCAGGAATTTATCTTTAGCTTATGATACTCGCTTATTTGGCTTCTACTTACAATAAAGCAAGGAATAATACTATTTGTGCTAATTTTTCTCGATTAACATGAAATAAATAGAAGATAAGCTAATTAACAATAATTTGTTACAGAGATGTAGAGAAAGTCTTGTGAATGGAACACATCAGATTTTTTGCTCGAGTTTTGTCTGCTATTTCATGCTGTTTAACGTGGGATGGTATTCGGTTGATTCATGTGGTAAAACGTTCTTACTTTTCTTTAAGATTCATTATCTTATGAACTTAATGGTCTAAGTTATGATGGACGGTTTAAAGAGTGCCAAAGTCAAAGATCTGAAACAGGAATTGAAGAAGAGAGGTACTAAAACTAGTGGAAGAAAACATGAATTGTTGGAGAAGTATAGCTTTAAACTAATATATAATTGTCAATACTCTATGGAAATGTCAAATAATGTGTTACAAAATAATCATATAAAATCTCGTTTCGTTTCATTTATAAGTTTGGTTTTATTTTTCTAGGTTAAAAGCATACAAAAAACTGCAAATTCAATTAGTTGCACCTGTTCCTAAAACAAAAGTTTTGCAGTTCCAAGCGATAGCATGTTTCAGGATTTAACGACCAGCTATAAACACAAAATTGAAATTTCAAATGTGCATCTAATGCATTATTTAATCTTCCGAAAATCAGAAATAGATGGTGCATCTGTAACCAATTATAAATCTTGTGTGATGCAGTATTTAGAATTTTCAGTGAAAAGTTTATCACATTCATAAAGTGTGTATTTGAATTAAATGGTGTGTTTATAAGTAGTAGGGTAAAGTCAGAGTACACTAAACACAAACATTATGATTTCAAATTAATATTGAATACATCAGGAGATATTAACTTTGCTGAAAGTGAGGGTATTGCTGGAGCAGGTCCTAAAGCTAGCTGTAAATATGTTACAGCAGTATGCTATGCTCTAGAGCACTTTTGTCGCCCTCCGTGGTGAAATGGTTACCATGCTAACTCCATATACCCAAGGTCGCGAGTTCAAACCCGGCGGAGGACGATGGATTGTTTCGGGTATAAAAATCCGTAGCATGGCTTCCTTTGGAAGGAAAGTAAAGTCGTTGGTCCCGTGTCGCAGATTTACGGCACGTAAAAGAACCTGACGCCTGATAGAGAGGCCTCTGACCAAAATTAATTTATTTCGCGCCCAATTTAGAATGGGACGCTGAGAACTACAGTAGCGTCCATAAATAACACTCCATTTACATTTTTAGAGCACATTCCAAAAAAGTGTGAGGTTAAGCGTATGGAAACCTGTGCCCAGACTCTTACAAACTTTCCATCATCTTCCTTGTAAAAGACAAAAGCCAATCAGTCCAATTAAAGCAGATGATTTGCCACTTGGACAAGTTTTACAAGCATCATGTCGTGAGGTTTGGCCTTCATCTGGCATTAACAGTCTTGCTTATCAACATTATGTAGAGTCATTAGTGAAAAGCTCCAGACACAAATTGGCCATAAAAAAGTGAGTGGCTTTAATGTGTTCCATGATCATTATTATGAGTTTGATCCTTGTGCTTAAGAAGCTGAAAGGCTTGTAACTGCTACCGAAGGAATAGCACCATGTTTTAACCTTCTCCTTTCACCTAAAATTCAAAATATTTGGATTTAAAGTAAGGTAACAATATTATTAACGTTCATTCCATATTTTGTATCATTTTAACTGAAACATACATAGAGCTTAGATAATTCTTTGTGAGGAAAGCACTACGCATCAATTGATAATAGTAATAATACAGTTCAGGGGGCAAATAGATAAAATCTCTACTTTCTAGAGTTTAAAGATATGAACTTCATTTTTTGTACACTGTTTTTTACAGTCTAGGATAACTAGTTTATAAGTTATTGCTTTTACTGTTTAAAAACAATGCTTTTGTCCATTACCTTTAACATTTGTTTCATGACATATGTAAACAAAACAAATAAACTATAAAGTAATGAACATTAACTATTGAGTGATCACTATCAATATAATTTTTTATTTTAGGAAATATGTAAGCTATTAAAACCTTTGATCATTCTCGGTAGAACACCTGTAAAACTACTAAATCAGAGTGAAATTTCGAGATGGCTTTTTAAGTGCAGAAAATCATTTAAAAATGTTGTAAGGCCTTGAAATTCTGAACACATAAAGTGAGTTTCATGCCCGATTTCCCCCCCCCCCCAACAAATTAAAAACGTTAACAATATAGTGGGGAAACAAATGGCTACCACTAAATATGGATTGAGGGGCATTATTTACAGAATGGCCAAAGCTTATAATGTACTTCCCATACCAATTAAACAAATTAATAAATTCACATTTTTTAAGAGGGAGGTAAAAAGGCATTTACTGCTGGAATATCAAAATACATAACTTAAATACTATCATGTTTTGTGCAAAAGCCAAACTATTAGTATATATTGCCTAAGGAATGATATGTTCATGTGCAATTTGTTTGTTATACTTTTTATTTTTAGATATTGAAAATATTATGTATAGGTACCTATTTAAAGTTCCAATTTGTACTATCCAGAATTACAGTTCTATCAGTATTATAGTTCTCAAATAAATTAAAGCACATTGTTTATTAATACATATGATATACTGTAATTAGTTGTGAAATGTTGTATCTTGTTGCGTATTATGATAGATTGTATTCAACTTATTCTTGTTTTTAAATTATTTTTGTTGACAACTTGTCTTAGATATAAATTGTAATCATTCTAACACTGCCACACTTGTAAACAATGACCGGCCCTTACTAGAGCTCAAGGGCTCCTTGGGATCTTGTTCAAATAAAATAAATAAATTATTCTTAGCATTAAAAATTGCAAATCTTTAAAACCAATTATCTGATTTAAATGAAAATAAAAAATATATGCACTAAAATATGTATAGCAGAACAATTATAAATGCATAAAATCAGATTTAATCAGCTTATATATTTGTATAACTTAGCTAGTAAAGTAGTGACAAAATCCTTCGGTTTAAAGTGTAGCGAGCATACTTTAATGTTTTTGCTCAACTTCTTTCGGTTAGGTTGTTCCTTCTTACGGCTGTAACCAAGCTTTTCTCAAAGCTTTATCCCCAGGAAATGGATGAAAAGCAAAGGGCCGCCCTTTATTTTCGCACAATGGAACACAACAATAGTCTGGCATTATTAATAATATTCTATTTTTGCCTAAATTCACTTCTTATATAGGCCAGTTTGCTCGTGCGTGCTTGCGTGCGAGCGAGTCTGGTAGGCTCGTGGTGAGTCTAGGTGTTGTTACTGTGTACCTACCCTGGTAAGTGTTTAACCACATGAATGAGGTGAAAGTTGAGGTTTAAATTTTGAGGTTTCGAATGTTGATGGTAAGGAGATAGTTCTGGATAGGCTCCTCGAGCGGTTCCTCTCCTCCGCTGGTGCTTATTTCTTTTTTAATTATGTTGGTGAATTTTGATAGACCTCTCCCAATGGGAGGAGGGGGAGTGCTGTGTTCAGCTATTACGCTGTTGGCTGGTTTAAAGCCGTTTTTACCGGGAGTGCCCACAAGCCATTGGGGAACCCGGGACCGCCTCTTTCGGCGTTCAGTGGGTAAGTACTCCCCAAATGATCTGACAAGTGCGTTCTCATGGTCGCCCAATCTGACGTAGCACTTTTGAGCCCGGCGCCTAATGACATCTTCCACATATGGGAGGGCCGAAGCTTCATGTAGTAGCCTCAAAGGGAAACGCCATACAGAATATATGGACCGGAGTCGTCTATTCTGTACCCGCTGTAACCAGAGAAGCCAGGAGTCTGCAGCCATACCCCACACTTCGCAGGCATAGAGCATCAGGGGGATTACAAGCGCCTTGAAAATACGTAACTTTAAGTGAACCGGCATCTGGGAGGCCAGTACAGGGTAAAGGGAGGCTACCGCCCCCTTCGCTCTGTTCGACGTTCCCCGCACGTGTTCACGAAAAGTTAGGCCCTTATCAAGAGTGACACCCAGGTATTTGATGGAATTGCCCCACTCTATCCTCTGGCCCTGATAGGAAAAGTTGGGTATCTGGTTTATTGCGGTGCGTTTTCTGGAGAACAGAACAGCATGACTTTTGCCCGGGTTAACGGACATCCGCCACTATCTGCACCAGTCCTGGACGAGACGGAGGAGTCTCTGTATGGGATTGAAGGCTCTGCGTATGTACCTGTCAGTGCGGTAGAGCAGGACGTCATCAGCAAACTGGGCCATGTTGACGCCCTGCACTGTAGGGAAGTCTGCCATAAAAAGGCTAAACAAGGTGGGTATTAATACCGAGACTTCGGGGACTCCGCCTCGTAGGGGTTTTGGTGTAGATGTTTGCCCCGCAACTGCTACTATGAAGGTGCGTTGGTGTATGAAGCTGTGTATGATGTTGATTAGCTGTGTATGTAGGCCAATCTGGATGAGTTTAAAGAGGAGACCCTCATGCCAGGTGGTTGAGAAGGCCTTATCGACGTCCAATTACACCGCCGGCGTGAAGGCCCCGTCCTGGAACCCCAGGGCGGCAGCCTCCACCACCCGCAGCAGCTGTTGGGTTGTCGAGTGCCCAGGACGGAATCCAAACTGATGGAGAGGGATGGCTTGAATGTCGACTACCTGCGGCGTCATACGGTGTAGTACTAACCTCTCGAAGACCTTCGAGAGGGAGGTAGGAGGCTAATGGAGCGGTAGCTGGAAGGAAGTACAGGATCCTTACCAGGCTTCAAAATGCACACCACCCGTGCCACCTTCCACTCGCGCGGAAGTGAGGCACATGTTGAATACCTTGGTGAGGATCAGCACTGCTCTGAATGGAAGGTTGCTTAGCATGGCGGGTGTCAGCCTTTTTTGGTGTTGAGACGCCGGACTGCGCCTTGGACTTCACTAGGGCGGATGACTGGAGGGGGTTCTCCGCTTCATGAGGCTGTTCCCGCAAGTAACGGTCAACTTCCTCATGAACGCGGACAGTGAAGAGTACGTCCTGGGGGTCCTTTCTCGGCCTGCAGGTGTCCTCTATGTAGCTCGCAAGCACATTTGCTTTGGTTTGTGGTTCATAAACAAGGCCAAGATTGCCTTGAAGCGGGGAGTGGTACTGATTCCGTTGGCGTCGGAGGCTTTTTGCGATACGCCAGACGTCGCCACCCTGCAGGTCTTGCACGGCCATTGTGGCCTCCCACGCTTGCACTCGCTGCTCGCGTAGTCGGACACGAACCTCTTGACGGAGGCGCCGTAAAAGACCTCGATTGTGTGACGTCCGGTTCCGCTGGTATAGTATGCGGGCTGCCCAGGAACGGCGGATAAGGAGTTCCAGTTCTAGGGGAAGGACGTCTGGATGTGGTGTTGGGGGTGCGAATGGTGAGGTTGTGAACCATCCTTACTACTGATGTGAAGGTTTGGACTGCTGTCTCTAGGCTGGGCATATCAGTGATTTTTGGGTTGGCGGGATAGATGCACTGAGGCAATCCTTTACGCATTTCCAGTCGATTTCTCTGGTGTGGCCTGAGAAGTCGTGGCTGGCAACCCTGGTGTTGATTTCTGCCAACACGGGATTGTGATCGGAATGAAGGGCGGCGAGTGAAGTGAGCATGAGATGCAAGAGGTAATGTTTAACGATCGCAAAATCGATGACTGATGGTTGTCCTCGACCTTGCGGTTGGTGTGTCGGTGGCCAGGGGCACAGAACTCTTAGCTGGGAATCCCTATCAATCATGCGAATCATTGCATTGCCTCTAGGATCCGCACGGGGGCCCGAATGCCAACGCTGGTGTTTTGCATTAAAGTCCCCGACGAGGATCATGCTAGGATGGAGGTTAAAGAGGGATTGGTAGTCAGCAGGTAAGAACGGCCTACCGGATCTTGACGTTTAGGCTCCAGTGGAGCGGGTCTCGACGATACGATGACCTTCAGCCTCACAGAGCAGCCTCCATAGCAGGCGATGTGCTTCCCTCCGCAGTTGGCACAGTTGGGCTCGTCCTCCAAGGAGCCTGGGCAGGCCTCTTTGTCACCACACCTAAGGCAGCGCAGTATCCGGTGACAATAGTTACTTGAGTGGTTGAAACCCAAGCAACGGTGGCACTGTGCGGGACCACCAGGGCGTCAGGATGCTTCTATAGAGACCCGGAGATAACAGATCGAGGATACCCGATCTATCTTGGTCTCCGGTTCATTTACCCGCTTCACTATCACTAGGAAGATGGGGATTTTTGTGGGAGGTAGCCCAGCTGGGGCGGGTTTGTGAAGCTGCTTGGGCGTTATACCCTGGCGGATGAGGTCCTCCTCGATCTCCTTGATGGACGTGTCCACCGGTAGGCCTCTTATAACTCGCTTAAGGTTTCTGGTTTTATCAGGACCAAATGGGGAATGTCCTTCCTGAGCTTGCTCAGGAGGCGTGCGTAGTCCTCCGGCGTTCTTGCCTGGAAGACATAGGGGCTTTTCCTCCTCGTCACTGTGCACTCCTGGCAGAGAGTTGGCATGACCATCCTAAGAAAGCCTACCACACCTTGGAAGGAGTCCACGATGATGGGTGGAATATGGCGCTTCTTCTGTCCGCCGGCGGCGGAGCTGCTGGGTTCTGCACTGGTCTGGTGTGCAGGAGTTGCGGGTTTCCCCTTTTTGCCCACGACAATGAAGTCATCGCTGACCTCGGGAGATGCAGCGTGACTTGCTTCGTCCTGTCCTAACATGGATGAGTGGAAGGAAAAGACCGAAGTCTTATGCGAGTACGCCGAAACACTTGTGACTACACTGTTAGAATCTGAGTAGTCCTGGTCGGACAATTTGCCTGAACGGATAGGAGATAGCTCTCGAGATGCGCCCTTGTCAGAGGATTCGGTCGAAACCGAATGGATTGGAGTCCCCTTTCCGCTTTTGCGTTGTCGGGACTTCCTCGGTTTTCGGCTGCTGCCGGGCCCGGAGGCCTTGGCTGGTGACACCAGTGCTGGTGCTAGGAGTTGGTTCCTGCTCCATGGCAGGACCGCTGGGTGCCTCGCTGCTGGGAGCGGGCTTCATGATGGGTAGTGGATGTTGGTAGGGAAGGTACACGTACGCTGCACAAGAGTGTGGAGCGCACACACAACTAACCTAGTTCACCTCTCACCTACAGGCAGCAGGTGCTCTTTAGCGTGCCGAAACAGAGGGCCGGACACCGAAGTGCGCCGTACCTAACCTTAGGAAAGGTGGCTGTGGCCTTGCTCGGCTGCCTGTACTTCCGCTGGCCCGGAAGTACGTTGGTTGATGCTGATTGGCCGGTTACGCCTGAAGCTGCCCAATAGGGTCGCTTCCTGAAGTGGCGGCCGACCAATCAGCATCTAGATGTTCTTGAAGTCGGTTGCTGGTTGGAAGTGTAGAATGAAGACCTGAATCTTCCTAGCTGAATGATGGTTTGTGGTCTGCTGCTGGCTGAATGGTGCTAAGAAGCACCGACCGACAGGCTACCGGCTTCTTGGTGCTAAGAAGCACCGAGATTTGCTGCGACTCTGGAGACACCTCTTCTCTCGTTCGCTCCTCACTGCAGAATGAGTTTGCTCGTCGTAACTTCAAACTTCTTATACGAAACAAACGAACGACGACATGCGCTTACCGGCTAATTCAGTGGAGACATCTAGTGGTACTAGTTCCATACATCCCCATTACAATGAAAACACACGTGCTATTTGCTATTTTTCATTTCGGATTAATTCGTGCGTTTCCGCCAGAGCCGACTGGTCATCACTCCAGCTCAAATCCCGTACTGTTATAGTTTGTTTCCCCTTACCCCGCTCTGCCGAAGAAACACCCTTAAACTGATTCTCGGAGGCTCAGAAGAGAGATTGAACCTGGCCAGCGCATTGTTATCGCAAATACTTGTAAGTTTTTTTATACGATAAAATAGTTTGAAAATGCAAATAAAATGAATAATACGAGAAAGAATAATTATGTAAATTATAAATTTATATTTTTTAAAATGATTTTTTTCCTGCGGTTCCTTGAACCACCGAACACACAGGTCGCGCCGCCCCTGCCAGTAATGCACAATTCATCCAGAATAAAGAGGTCTTCAGAGGCTATTCCCAGAAAATTCAGGATATACATTTTATTTGTTATGTAAATATCTTTAATATACAATATTTTAATCAAAATAGTTAGAGCCATTTTAAAGAAGTTGGAATTTGTTTCAATATAAACCGTAATTATGGTGGGGGGGATTTTCTTCAATATATTCGTGTCGCATTCATGGAAGATACAAAACTTAAAACACCAAGTTCTGTATTTTAGTTAATTTTCGTATATGTGATATCGTGTTCACGGACACACACACACATTGACCTTTTTTCTAAATATGCTTTTTGTATACAGGGGACCCTAAAACGTATATTTCTTATGAAATCTCGGTATCGAATTCTTTGGTGGAATGCAATACCTTATCTATACATTATATACATAGCACTCGTACGCAAAGTATGTAATGAAAATAGAGAAAGTAAAACAGGGGGAAATTGTATATAGCATTTGGAGAAAGTGTACGACCGCGTTGACCTAAAGTTATTATCGTATAAACTTTTGATTAACTGAGATAGTAGGCATATGGTTAATATTTTATGTACATTTTGTGTGAGAATAGGAGCAAAAATCATAACAAAATAATTAAATCAAAAGGAGTTGCGTGGCTAGTTGTCAGCCTCACATTCAACAGGTCCCGAGTTCGAATCTCGCTTAGAGGGATTTACCCGGATAAGGTATTTTTTCAGGGTTTTCCCTTATCCTGAGAATGTCGAGTAACTTTGAGCGCTATGGATCACGAGATCATTTGAGCATCATTTCACAAATTTCATTCAACGTCCGTTATGAACAACCGTAAAGGATGTTAAACTAAAAAAAAATAAAGTTTCCGGCAAGGATTTAAGGCTTTTAAGCTAAGTCTTGCGCAGCTCTCTCTCTCTCTCTCTCTCTCTCTCTCTCTCTCTCTCTCTCTCCTTCATTGACCAGAATAATAGGGATAGGGTAAAAACTCGATAATTGTTTCCATTGTTCATGTAACACGAGTATTTGTTGTCCCCACTCCCCTCCGTGGTGTAGCTGTTACCATGGTAGCATCTTGTACCCGAGGTAGAGAGTTCAAACTCAGCGGAGGGCGTAAAATCCTTACCATGGCTTCCTTTAGAAGGGAAGTAACACCGCTGGCCCGTGTCGTACATTTACGGTACAGAACCTCAGGCTTGATAAAGAGGCCTCAGCAAACTTTCACGTCCAACACAGAATGTACTACATTAGTTAAAGAGCGTCCATTACAGTAAAAAATCTGATGCGTTCCTTTCACCTGACTTTCTCTACAACTTTGTATCTTATTGTTCTATCTATTTCATGCTAATCGAGATAAGCATTAGCAGAAACGATCTTATTACTTAGTTCCTTGTAAGTAGAAGAAAAATAAATGTACACACTAGGCTAATCCGACAGTCAAATGTTTTAAAATGTGTTTTATGGGATTGAAATCCATTTTTTTTTTCAAACCTTTTCACACATTACATGAAAATGACTTGAGTTCTGTGAGTTGTTTTTAGTACGTCCTAATTTTTGGCGGTGAGACGAGGCAAGTTGCAAACTAATTGGACAAGTGAATCACCATAATTGTGTTTATTGATCCGGCATGAGGCAATACAGAAAGTTCTCAAATGTTCCAGCTGTCATTGTCTAGGGAGGAATTTCAAGTATCGGATTAATAGCACCTTATTACTTTCTCTACACGTACTATGTACACAGGTATAGAGGTCCATCCAAAAATTTGATACCGAGATTTCGCCGGAAATACATGTTTTAGGGTCCCCTGAATCCCAAAAAAGAATTTTTAGAGAAAGGTCCGTATGTGTGTGTGTGTCTGTGGACAACATAGCTAAAAATGAAAAGACCATTAAATACCAAATTTGATATTTAGGTATAGTATCTTCCAAAGATGCTACACGAAGATTTTCAAGAAAATCTCCCCATCACAAACTACCCTTATATGGAAAAATTTTCGAAAATTTTGATTTTCTTAAAAATGGCTCTAACGATTTTAATTGAAATCAGTATATTAAAGCTATTTGTACTCCGAATAAAATGTATATCCTAAATTTTCTGGGAATAGCTTCTGAAGACCTCTTTATTCTGGATAAATGTTGCCGAATTTTGCATAACTGTTAAACCGTAAGAGATGGACAAAAGCTTACCACACAGAAAATGCAGAGCACATTAAAACATATAATTTTTGTTATATACATTTTTTTTTTCATCGTGGAGTTCATCGTTTTTAAGATATTCCTTGTCATTAGTTTCCGCTTTGAAAAACTTATACTTCCTCATACAGGAAGTTGTCAACTCCTGTCCATACAAAGGAACTACAGTCACATAGCAACCAGTTTTTGACTATCACTTAACTTACGGTACTCCCCTATTTCGCCTCTACTTACGAGGAAGTAAGTAATAAGACCATTTCTGCTACTTTTTTCTTGGTTAGCTTGAAGTAAATAGAAGCATGAGCTTTTTAACAATAATTTGTTGCAGAGATGTAGAGAAAACGCTTATTTAGAAATGCTGCAGAACTTTGCAGTACCCAAGATGGAAAACAACCACATTCTGAATTTCATTTGGCAACAAGTTGGAGCTCCCCATTTGGGACTGAGCGTTCAATTTTTTTTTTTTTTTTTTTGAAATAACATTCAGACAGTGAATTGGACACTGTGGGACTTGTGATTGGCCACTACGTTCTTGTGATTTGACACCACGCGATTTCAGTTTGTGGGGAATTTTGAAGGATATGATGTTCTCCGTGTAGCCAAGAAATTCTACTTTCATATACCCAAGGTCGCGGGTTCAAACCCGGCGGAGGACGTTGGCTTTTCTTTTTTCTTTTTTTTTTTTTCGGGCGTAAAAATTCTTAGCATGGCTTCCTTCGGAAGGGAAGTAAAGCCGTGGGTCCCGTGTTGTAGATTTACGTTACATAAGAGAACCTCAAACCTGATAGAGAGGCCTCTGAGCCAAATTAAGCGCCCAGTATTGAATGGGACGCTGAGACCCACAGCAGTTAAAGAGCGTCCATAAATAAAACGTGATTTCGTGTCATCGCCAAGAAATTTAGATGAATTGAGAATGTCCATTCAAAATACATTTCATACATCCATGAAGATAAACATTTTTGTCCCGTATTTGTAAATCAGTTGTAACGCGTTGCCTGAAATGTAAGCGGACACTTTGAGCAAAAATGAATGTGTTTGTGTGTTGTCAACAATTTAAATTTTAAAATGATGTCTCTTTGTTATATGTTCAAATAAAAATTATGTGTATTCTTGTTATGTCTTAATGTGTGGGGAAAGCGATTTTATCGCTATCCTGTATAAAGTTTGAAAGATCTATCTTTAAACATATGGAATTTAGAATTTTGACTTTACTGCTTCCTTAAAGCCATGTTTGAGAACATAAAAAAAATCGAAAAATTTACCACCTAAACGATAGTTTAGGGTGGAGAAGATGGCAGCAGCGATTCTTCCTCTTTCTCTTTCAGCAAAGATTGCGCCGTTCCGAACAGCGTCCTACGCCGATTGCTTTAAATTTTTATATATAAGCTAAACAGTCCATGAAAGTAATTAATATTGTGTTTCGTGACCTCTTTAGCAGATTCCTCGCTTTATTCTAATGAGAATATGCTTTCCAAAGTTGATACTATTGCCTTAAACGTAAGTAACAGTATCTGCTTTTAGAATGTAAGTGGAATTTATTTACTAAACTGGTGACTCCCTGCATTCCTGCCAAGGCTCATGAGCAGGTGAACAGACATTACTCCATAACATACACACTGAAACACCCAACATATCGGTCAGCCACTAAGATGTATTCCTCTGGCGAATCAGGGAGGTTCAAAATATACTGCAGGACATGAGATATAGCGGAATCATTGAAGAGTTCCACAGCCCTTGACTCTCCCCCTTCAGTTTTGGGGAAAAAGAACTGCAAGATACGCTGCAGTTTGACCAAAGGAAGCTGAATGCCGTCACCAGGAAGGAATGTTCCCCCTTACTCCGGATTGATAACACCCAGGACACACTTTGATGCCCAGTGGTTCTTGACTTTGGATTTGAAATTGAGACGCTGATTCCAGAGACAAAAAGAAGAGTGCATTCTCGACAAACTAAGGTCTTTAGTAATTTACGGTTAAGCCATTTGGTCTCTGCAATGCATCAGCCATCTTCCATCACCTCACGGAATTAGTGATCAGAGGGTTGACTTAAAGTGGTACCGGCTCTATCTGAATGGCACTATCATCGAAGACCAACTCGAAAACCTGACCAAAATACTACAACGGCTGCTGGCATCTAACTGAAGTTGAACGCGAAGGAGTGCCAACTCTTCTGCAAGGAGGTGATCTACTGGGGCCTCGCTTGGCTGTTGAGTTTCAAGAGCCTGGAGGACTAGACAGCCTGTTGGGTCACGAGGCTGCAAGAGAACAACTTCACATCAAAACATCGGAAAGGAAGGAGCCACTCCACTACAGATGTCATGCCTAGACGACCCTCTACATAGGAGTGTGGCCACTGCACCAAGGTTGAGGAGAAAAAGCATGCCGCTGGTATCTGTGTCATTTCGGCAGTGACTGCAGTTGGATGCGATAGCACAAGCCTGAGGAAGGGGCAGCTGACAGTACCAACTTGTAATCACTACTGATGTAAGTGTAGGCAGGGACTATACAGGGCTGGGAGGACATCACCCATATGTAGTGTATATAGGTCTCATTGGGCCCAGTGAAGACCAAGGAAATAGCACTGTTCGGAGATGGGAGTCGCTTGATGGGAAGACCGAGATAGAGCATCTGATCTTCCCTCGGAGTATGATTGTGGAAATCTTGGAATAAGTACATGCAGAGACTTCAGGAGTACATTTTGAACCCAACCGAACCATCGACAAGTTCCAACAACGGTACTATTGGCTAAGACTGTGGGCAGACACAGTCATGAGCTGCTAATGTTATGTGTGAGCGACAAGTCGTGGCCCATAGATCAGGAGCCGTGGTTATGCGAACGCATACCGTTTGAAGTAGCTGGGCCATTCTAGGTGTCAGCTTGGGCAACAGGTATCTGCTGGTCGTCGTGGATTACGAGGTGTATGCCATCCCTAACCAGCAGACCAAGATTATCGCGAACTGCCTCGTAGAATAACCCTTTTGTCCATCTGAGGTTCCATTGAAGCTGCACAGGACACCAACTTTGAGTCCAACTTGATGAGGAAAATCCTGTAGGGTCTTTGAGTGTACAAGACGCGCACAACACCTCTCCTTTACAGTCAGACGTATGGTTGAGTGGTACATCAAGACTAGAGCATGGGTGCACAAACAGCGCTCTTTAAGTGTGAACGCTCGGTAGGAGCGGGCGTGCCACAATGACAGCTCGTAGAACGCTGTGTGATAGAGAAGAATGACGTAGGGTAGTTTTAAAGCAGATGTCTTGTGGACTGCGTGCAGTCAGTTGCTAACGCTCACTGCTTTCGTATCCTCCTATAATGGAGGAATCTAAAAGGCGGAAAAGTGACAATCAGGCAAATACTTTCAATGTTGTGTGGGAAAGCGTTTACTTTTGCATAGCAGCTGGAATAAATTCTCAGTGCCTTACAGAGTGCTTGTTATGGAGTGGTGTTCAGTGATTACGTTGAAGTATTAGTTGAAATTCAAAATGAATTTGATTCTAGATTTCAAAACCTTGATTCATTTGAGAAGGAATTTCAAATTCTCGCAATTTCTTTCTCAACATCAGTTGAAACGGTGTCTCATGATTTGCAGCTTGGACTTATAGATCTTTAGTGTGATATAAGAGCTAAAGATCGTTTCAACAATACCACTAGTCTGAATGATTTTTACAAGACTCTACCTCAACAAAAAGATCCACGACTACTCAGGCTAGCTGCGAAAATGATGTCAATGTTAGGTGGGATATACGCCTGTGAGCAACTGTTTTCTATCATGAACTTCAATAAAAACAGGTATCGAGCATCTGTGACTAATGTTTCATAAAGGTCAGTACTTTTTCTTTCAGCTGCCAATCACATAAAATCACGTTTTGATGTATTGGTAAAGAGAACATAACATATAACTAGTCTGTACGCGGATTTAATCTGCTATAGAAGACAATAATTTGTTTAAAATAAATATTTTCCTAACCATAAATTAGTAAAATAATATTTTGAGAAATCATTTATGAAACCTTGCACTTCTTTTCGTGTACGTACTGAACGATATCTCTCCTTTTTGTCCACTCGTAAACAAGAGCGCTGCTCTAGAGGAACATTTGAGAAAGGTTGTGGACAATCACCAGAGAGACTGAGATGTGAGGGTGCCACTTTTCTTGCTGGCCCACCTCTCTTGAATCCACGGGTTGATACCAGCCAGTTCGACTCTTACTTTACCATGATGTTTGGGAGCTCTGCTTGTACTCGATTGCACTGTGTGATTCCTTAGCGGCGTGGCGTTAGGCACGACCTTGAAGCACGAGGGCTTGAGCATCCTCAGAATAATTTTCATACTCACCTCGCTGCCTAGCGTGACGTTTTGGCTCGACTGGTCCGAGTAGCAGTAAAAATGCCAAGCGCATGGTACGAGAAAATGTTATTAACCATGACTCTTGATTGAGCTGATGCGGGAACATTCTTATATTTACCACTTCAATGAGGAACACCTAAATGACAACATGACGGAGAACGTTTGAGCAGAAGTATCTCAGAAGTAATGGTGAACTCAGCCAAGAAATCCCACTTATTTAATGAAAATTTCAGGTTTTTGTTTGTCCAGCGAGTAAACGTTTTTAAATAAAAATAATGCACGGCATTTGTGGTTATACAACTTAAGTTTGGCATTATGGCATTCACATAATTACTGTTCTTATACAACCTGTTTTTTTTTTTTTGTCTTTATTTTATTATTATTCTTTTAATAACTGAAGGGAGTACACATTATAGATGATCATCACATAAACTCTCACACTTGTCTATTACATGTAAGGATTTTAATACCTCATACGATGCTATTTTAATTAAGTATGTTTTTGCCTTCGAATTTCGGAATAAAGTGAACATATGCTTGAATATTCTGATATTTTCAGGGCGAAATTGCATGAAGCCTTCTTAAATATGATTTTTATTTGTCATAACAGATGCAGTCGCAAACACATGGTGTTTGACTTTGATAGTCTCGAGCCTGCTTGATGATTATGCAAAGAGCGATTTAATATTATAATTTTAGTGGTTTCACATTAAAAATCTACACTCTTCAAGATTTTAAACTTTGATTCTCGCCTCTCATTGGAATGTTTCAAAGCAGTCTTTAGTAAACGTAGAATGGATATACATTGTAATCTCTTAATTGTGAGGAGATTTAACGATTTTTGTTGCAGTCTTTGCGTGTTGTAATAAAGGGAAAAACTAGTAAATTTAACTACGTGATCAGCCATGCAGAGCTTGTAAAGTGTAGTATTACAGTACGCAACCCGCGGTAGGTAACAAGTAACAATAAAATGTGAAATATAACGTAACGTAATGAAATAAAGTGTGAGAAGTATCTTATGTGAATATGGCTTGACCGAGACGGAATCTCACGATGTCATAAGCTTCTGTTGCAATACTGAGGAAGCTAGATACCGAAAACCTGAGGTCTCGTCTTTGCCTGTATAACAAACATCTCATCTAGAAGAACTAAAATCAGCTACAAGAAATGATGATCGTAGGCTTTTAGGGCCGTGCCATATTTTTCAAGAAAATATCTTAAAATTGTTATAGAAAAGAACTATGTCTGGAGAGGTGCTGACTTGCATTCAAGTTTCCTCCTCACGATGATTAAGTTAATTTTTTCCCCTAGTATGACCCAATAGAAAAACAAATTGGACCTGCTCTAATTTGCTGGTGAAGATGGTCATTTTTAATATATTAGTAATTTTCAATTTATAGATGCGGCCATACAGTTCCCATTTCTAATCAATAAATATCATTCGTACAGAAAACCCTGCCGCATGTCTATGGTTATCGTTCATTAGGGAGGGGGGGGGGACTAAAACCAGAAAACAATAAAAACACGCAACTTAGGTTTTATACAATGTACTTACTATGGCAATTATCTTTCTAATAATATTGTGTTGTTCATCAGATTTAATTCATTCTTTAGTTCTATATGTGTATTTAAAACAGCTTTGACAGTGCAGTGTTTAATTAATAACTAATATCTGACGAAAAAAATAATAAAATTTACAACATATTAAAGGTAAATCTTTCAAGTAAATCGTAATTATATACTATGTGCAACAAATGAGGAATTTATCACCCATAATTTACGATACTTTAAATCCCACCTCAAAGTTACTGCAACTTTCTTAGGTTTACTTAAATAATTTGTGTAATTTCCTTTTCACTTCTACTTCGTGTACTTAGCCCGTAATTAAGCTGATTCACATTCCGTTGGAAAATGTCGCTCGTCATTAATGACATCTGTGTTAATGCGGTGCTGAAACCTTCCAATGCAGTAAACCATCGTATGCAGTGGATTAACACTTTTCTTTTTAATATATCGTTTAGCAACAAAGAAGAGCATTGTATTGGTCTACAAGAGTTTCCATTGTTGGCATTTTGCAATCAATCAATGAAGGCGTTAGGTATTTCTTGCGCTGTTTAGGGAAACGTCATTCTTCAGTCAAGAGTATAGATATATTGTGTCTTGGTTTGCTTTATTCGGCAGAGCTTTGCGAGAAACTATAGTTTTGTCTATATTGTACGCAAGCATTGCCGCACCGAGCAACTATCGCTACGCGTCCTATAGTCTGTGTCAAGTTAGTTCAGTCCTGATGTCAACAACAAGACGGAGCTGGCTCAATTTGCCGCGTGTTAACGGTACATGTGTGCACATAAGTGTTGCAACACTAGCGATATATATCAGCAACTGTGGAGAGTACTTTGAGAAATGTAGCAATTCTGTGTCAGAATGTACTGCGTGCAAAGTTGTATTTAGAGTCGATGGTTCATTTCTGAAAAAACAATCATAAACTTTACTGCGAATAGCACTTTTCGCAAAATCATCGTATTTCTCCGAAAGTTTTATATTTACGCGATTTTCCCGGTGTTCTTGGGCTTCCGGATGCTTGCTGTTCCATTCTAACACTATGCACACTAAATGTAGAAACGCCAAGGAGATCACCGCGAAACAATGCGCGACCATTCGCCTCTCGACACTTTTTAAAGGCTTGCTTCGGTTGTATTTTATTACGGCTAATCATCCATGATCAAAAGCTTATTGCTTTAAAACTGCACATAGCAAGTCCCCTGGGCTTGTGAGGCATGCGGAATGTACAGGAAATACAGTCTTAAGTAACACATTATGAGAGGCGACCCTGCGCTATAAACAATAACAGCTTAATCAGCATTCACCTCGAGAATTACCGGTTGTTTAAGAGAGCTGTGTGGTACAGGCTTGTAACTTATTGTGTATATAATACCAATGTTCTTTAGTAATATAAGTTAGCTGCATTTTATTTAACAGTAATAAGTTAATAAAGTCAATATATAATTTCGCCGGTCTTCTGTCTAATCCATATGTTTTTTATAGAATGTGCACGTCTGTTGTAAATATTCCTTTCAGAATTCACGAACCCAGAGCTATCTGCTTGGTATGTGTCGGATATGGATAAAATGTCGGACTATTACCTTTTATAAGAATCGAAGCGTTTGCATACTTTTCTCTCCGAAACTAACTCGCGCAGAGCAGTGATCTGAAATCTATTACAGTACTGTACTATTAGGAGGCTGTTACAATATGTATCCACGTAAAAGTTAACACCCATTACCTTCCCTGAACCAATCAACAGCCTAACGCTCTTTTGCTTCAGTATCTCTGTCTCTCTCTCTCTCTCTCTCTCTCTCTCTCTCTCTCTCTCTCTCTCTCTCTCTCTCTCATGTATTGACATCAGGACTGAATTAACTTGAGCCAGATAATAGGAAATCAAGTAGTAGTCAGACGTGACGTTCGTTTCCATCGCCGCAGCAAGCTCCTATCGTCACGCCTCCTAGGAAATCAAGTAGCAGTCAGACGTGACGTTCGTTTCTATCGCCGTAGCAAGCTCCTATCGTCACGCCTCCTAGGAAATCAAGTAGTAGTCAGACGTGACGTCCGTTTCTATCGCCGCAGCAAGCTCCTATCGTCACGCCTCCTAGGAAATCAAGTAGTAGTCAGACGTGACGTTCGTTTCTATCGCCGTAGCAAGCTCCTATCGTCACGCCTCCTAGGAAATCAAGTAGTAGTCAGACGTGACGTCCGTTTCTATCGCCGTAGCAAGCTCCTATCGTCACGACTCCTAGGAAATCAAGTAGTAGTCAGACGTGACGTCCGTTTCTATCGCCGTAGCAAGCTCCTATCGTCACGACTCCTAGGAAATCAAGTAGTAGTCAGACGTGACGTCCGTTTCTATCGCCGTAGCAAGCTCCTATCGTCACGACTCCTAGGAAATCAAGTAGTAGTTGCCATCGCCGCGCTCGACCGGCTTCACGATATGCAGGAAATAGCCCACAGCAAGCGACCGGATAAAGTCCTGTTGTGATTTTCAGGCCAACAGCCGAGGCTTTTAGTAGGTGGCCCGTGTGTTAGCGGTTTGCTTTAGTAAGTTATAACTGATTGTCGCTCATGCTCCTGGAATTAGCACGAAAGGGTACAGATACTACATTAAAGCTTTATGCGACAATGTTCGCTTTTGGAAACTTGTATTGATGTCATCGTAAACATCAGAGAATGAGCTCCAGCGAGTTTAGTTTCAACTGGAACTACACAGCGTGCAGAAGTTGCATCGAAACCACAATTACGATACATTGAAGCGACGAGAGAATTGTATTGCAGATTTGCAAAGACAGCAACGGAATAAATACTTGATTTGTAACCAGCTTTCAAAAATAAAGAACTTATTACAATATTAGGAGTCAGAATTGATGGGAGTGGAACTGGGAAAAACAGAAGAAGCTGTGTTGCCAAAAGGGAAAGGAGCACTGGCTGCGGCTAGATGTTTTAAATATAGGCTACCAGATATAAATCTCAAACAGCTAGAAAAAATATACAAAATGGTAGTTGAAAAAAAATGCTACCTGGAATTGAAATATGTGGGCTACATAGTAGATGCGAATGTATGCATCGGTGCAGGATCTTTTTTAGGGAAGATTTACACCTGCCAAATATAACAGCATAGGAATTTGCAAATTCAAATGGCAAAAGTAGGAAGGAAATGTGTGATTTTGGAAGGAGCTGTGAAAATAGTAAATCTGGAGGCAGAAATTTGTTAAGGCAATGCTGAAAATTTCAAGAAAAAGTTTAAGGAGAAATGGGTTGAGACAGAATATGCAAACAGACCTAGAGCAAGCTGTTAGGGGAAATTTAGATACGATAAAATAATATAAATTCGTTTGGCAAGGAGCTAGAAGAAGATTTGAAGATACAGAAAAACAAAAATTGGTTAGGAAATTTGAGGGGAAAACATCATTACAATCATTATTACAGATGTCCCAGAATTCAACCGCACAAGCTGCTAGGATTATAGGGGGGTCTAAAATAGATAGTTTGACATAGGGAACCTCTGGGCAATGGGTTCTAGACTCTTTGCTGCAGCATAAAATGTATTAAGGGTTCGCACGCCACTGATCAAACCGCAGCGGGTGACGAGAACACTCCGATTTCGGAGAGTATAGATGTAGTGGCATTATTTGGCGCTGTGGTTAGCGTTCTGGAAATTAGGTTAAAATGTTGAGGGAGTAGAAGATTCAAGCCTCCGTAGGACCCTTATTTTTATGTTGTCATTTTATAATAAAGCTTTAAATGTTGCATCGTTACGCGATATGGTTTTATCGTATTGACAAGTAAAATAAATGCAATGCACGATTAGCATGTAGGTGCAACGGAGAACGTTTCAATAAAAATGTGTACCATTCACATGACTTTCTCCATATCCCTGCAACAAATTATTCTTAAAAAGCTTATACTTTTATTTACTTTCTGCTAATCAGAAAAAAATAGCAGAAATAGTCTAATTACTCGCTTCCTTGTAAGTAGAAGCGAAATAAGGGACAACTGTAGGTTAAACTGATAGTCAAAAGCTGATTGCTATGTCAATGAAGTTCCTTTGTCTATATGGATAGGAGTTGACAAGTTCCTGTATGAGAAAAGTATACGTTTTTCATAGCAGAAACCAAAAATAAGGAATGTCACAAAAACGACGAACTCCACGAAAAAAATGTATATAACATAAATTGTGTGTTTTAACGTGCTCTACATTTTTTGTGCAGTAAGTTTTTGTCCATCTCTTTACGGTTTAGCAGTTATTAAAAATTTAGTAAAATTCATTCAGAATAAACTACTCTTCAGAGGCTATTCCCAGAAAATTCAAGATATACATTTTATTTGTCAGATAAATATGTTTGATATCCGAAATTTTAATCAAAATCGTTAGAGCCATTTTTGAGAAAATAAAAATTTTCGAAAAAAGTTCCATGTAAAGGGTAGTTGGGGGTGGGGGGATTTTTCTCATAATCTTCGTGTCGCATCCCTGGAAGATACTAAACTTAAATACCAAATTTGGTATTTTACCGACTTTTCGTTTTTGAGTTGTCGTGTTCACAGACACACGGACACACACACACACATACGGACCTTTTTGTGAAAATGCTTTTTTTGGATATTGGGGACCCTAAAACATATATTTCCGGTGAAATCTCGGTATCGAATGTTTTGGTGGAGTGCAATACTTTCTCTATACACTATGTACATAGTGCGTATGGAGAAAGTAAAAATAGCATTTAACACCTGAACGGGCGCACCTCTCCGTACCCCGCGAAGGAGTTTTTAAAATACAGTGTATCTTACATTGATGCACAATTATTTATAATTATTAATTTTTTTTTCAAGATAACAGTGCAGTTCATCGGGCTAGAACAATATATGTATCACTTGGTGAACACCCCCCCCAAACTGTTACATCCCGATCAGCGTGCAAAATAACCTGGCTTGAACCCCACGCACAATCTGAGGGATATGTTGCAACAGCAGGTAAAACACGGACACCAGCAATTTGCAGAATTACAGCGTACCTGCACAACCTTATGGACACACTTCCTAACCGAATCCATGATCACTTTCCTCTCCTCACTTTGGTCGATCCCAAGCGATCGCATGTGAGGTTTGTGCTGGACAAAGTGGCGCTGGGGCGGGTTTACTCAACACCCTCTAGATCAACGGTTCCCAACCGGTGTGCCCCGGCACCCTAGGGTGCCGTGTGATTGGCTAAGGGGTGCCGCGAGATATTGAGATAAACAAAACAAAAATACCTTCTACTGAAGCCTTAAGTCTTGTAAGGTCTTGAAATAAAATAAGTCAAATCAATTACTCTCATGCACGGCAGATGGTGATAGTAGTCGATTCATTTCAATAATTCAGCTATACTAGTATCCCACAGATGGCATTACAGCTATACCCTGCCGAACATTCCCGAGACTACTCGCTTCCTCACGAACATTCCCGAGACTTCGACAGATTAATATATAAAAGTGTACGCCGCTTGGCGCTTTCAGTTGTCTTCCTCGCGTTGATTCACTGTGTTTAGCTATGGGTAAGTTAATTGATAAACGTAAACGCCAGGACAGTGAAAGTGAACAGTCGGCTCCTACTGCTTGCTTTAAGAAGCCAAATCTTACAGTTTCTCTCGGACCGTCGAATTCACCACATAAAGAAGACAAACGAAAGAAAAGAACATACCAGGACAGTTACTTAGCGTATGGATTTAAATGGAATAACAACGAGGAAAACTCTAACCCTGTGTGTTTAGTTTGTGGCGAAACACTTAGCAACGAGGCCATGGTACCTAGCAAACTGAAGCGGCATCTTACAACAAAGCATCCTAGTGTGTCACAGAAAAGTGTAATGTATTTTTCACATATATTAGAAGGGGAGAAGAAAACAGCTGTGCGAATGGTAAAGAGAATGACCATAGGTGATACTGCTCTTGAAGCCTCATTTAAAGTAGCAGAACTGATAGCTAAAAAAAAAAAGAAACCTCATACTCTTGGAGAGGAAATCACTGGCCCTGCATGTCAAGTTATAGTTTCAACAATACTTGGCGAAGGAGCAGCTAATCAAATTTTGAAAGTTCCTCTGTCCAACAACACAATCAGCCGCAGCATATCTGAAATGTTAAGCAATATCAACGAACAAGTCACGGAGAAAATAAAAACTTAGAGAACACTTGCTTTGCAAGTATATGAGAGTCTCGATATTGCTGACAAACCGCAACTCCTTGGTTTTATCAGATATATTGATGAAAAGATATTAGTGAACAGTTTCTATTCTGTAGACCGCTGGAGACTACAACCACAGGCCATGATATTTTCGTTTCTATTAATTCCTATCTCAATGACCATGATCTTCCATGGAAAGACTGTTGTGGTATATGTACAGATGGTGCACCATCTATGTCTGGGAAAATTAAAGGTTTTACTGCCAGAGCTCTCAATGAAAATCCATCCATTATTATAACTCACTGTTTTCTGCATAGAGAGGCATTAGTCGTGAAAGCGTGTAATGAAGATTTTACTGAAGTGTTTAACCAAGTTGTGAAAATGGTGAACTATATGAAGTCTCGACCTTTAAAGTGCAGAATTTTTGAACAGTTATGTCGCGCAACGGATGCAGCTCATACCTCTTTGTTACTTCACACAGAAGTAAGGTGGTTGTCGCGGGGTCGTGTATTGAACCGGTTTCTCGAACTTAAAGAACAGCTAAAAACTGTTTTTAAGGATGAAGATCAAGACACATTTCATGAGCTCTTACTAAGTGATTTGAACTGTCGTATCTGGCAGATATTTTTCATAAGCTGAATGAACTGAATGTTTCGATGCAGGGTCGACATGAAACAATAATCTTCTCAACCAATAAAATGAAAGGTTTTAAAAGAAAACTTAGTTCTTGGAAGTCTACAGTTCAAAAAGGAGATTTGTCGAACTTTCCATCTCTTCTTAATGTGGCAGGAGATAAAGATCTGGGTAAACTGAAAGACCGCATTTGTGATCACTTATCAAGATTGCAAGATGCAATAGATGCGTACTTTTCAACTATTTCCACTACGAATCTCGACTGGGTTGTCTCACCATTTGATCTCGTAGATAGTGCAGAGGAAATAGATTTCACTGCTTACGAACGAGATGAATTTATTGATCTTTGCGCTGATTCCAGACTCAATGGTAAGTTCACCAAGAGTGATGCGTCGGTGTCTAGTTTTTGGCTTCAACGGAGAGAGGAGTACCCTAACCTAATGAAGAAAGCAATTAACGCACTTTTGCCCTTTTCAACGTCCTATCTATGCGAGCAAGCCTTCTCTGCTATGGTGACAATAAAATGCAAAGCAAGAAATAGACTGAATAACCTTGAGGATGATTTGCGTGTTTCACTGTCAACTGTAAGACCCAACATCACATATCTGTGCTCTAAGCATCAATCACAAGTTTCACATTAATCATTAATCAAACAAAATGTATTTATGTATTTTTACTCAGTGATTGCAGTAAAGTTTACTGTATTATGTTATGGTGTGCGTTATTATTATATAATATTTCAATAAATTAACATATTAAGCTTAATTTTCTTTTAATTCAAGGAAGGGTGCCCCTGGTGTTTAATGTTATTCCCAAGGGTGCCGTGAAAATCGAAAGGTTGGGAAACACTGCTCTAGATACTGGAAGGCCTAACAACTGCCTTTACCGTTTCCTGTGACGTCATTACCTGGAGGCGAACTATCATTTTGCTAAGTTCGTTTGAAGAATTGTTAAGAGTATTGTTTTAGCATTCTTGCTAATTGTATGTGATTATTGCAGTGCGTTATTTAGTGTAATAATGGTGTATAAGTGTTGTATGCCGAACTGCAAGGGAAATTATGATTGGGACCATAACATTCATGTGTTCAAGATTCCGAAACTATAGTTTATGCGACAGAAATGATTACATGCCATTCCAAGGGAAAGCTATAAAGTTATGATTTTATTTGGTGGTAAGAGTAATTACAACATATTTAACATATTAATTATTAGAAATGTAAGAATTTTACAAATAGTAATAAGTGAATACGAATCCATATTATAGCATGTAAAGCTAACCTGTTGCCTTTAGAAAACCATTGCAGATTAATACTGCTATCACATGTCTGCAATTATAAATAACAATAAAATGTGACTGTTGTTAATAATAATATAATAATAATACTGTTCAGAACAATACAATTACCGGAAGGTAGTTAACCTAACCTCTTCAGTATTTAGTTCAGGAAGTCATTGGTAGTGTAATGCTAAAAAACCTTAGATGCAGTTGCAATTGATATTCAGTATCACTATAGTTTTCTGGATTAAAAGCAAACTATAACAATACCGAGCAGTAATTATACCTAACCTGTTCAGATTTATCAATTGAGTCCATTGGGGAGGTAATGCTACCATAACCTTAGCGCCACCTACATAACCTTAAACATTTAGCAAGCCGTAAGGAAAGTAGTTATACCTTAATCTTACTGCAGTGGAGGCAATGATAAAGGAAGTAATTAAAAGTAATTAAACATTAGGGAAGTAATTAAAAAAAACATGTTAATTTTATCCAATCACTGAGGATATTAAGCTACCATAACCTTAGAAAAACCTGTAGGTGATGATAAAAAACTTAATCTGTTAGTTTTAGCAACCATTAGGGAATTAATTTTGCAAAAGAAAAAGACAATATGTTGAATTTAGCAAATCACTGAGGTTATTAAGGTACCTCACAATCTTAGAAAAACCTGTAGGCGATGATAAAGCTTAACCTGTAAAATTTAATAAGCCATAAGGGAATTTATTATATTTTATGAGAACTGAGTAAATAATCAAATTTGTCAGTTTTTGTTTTTGGCATAGGTAAGTTCTATATTCTTTCCTAATTTATAAAATATAATTTAATGTGTTTTGCTGCATATTAGTTGTTAAAAAGAATATTATATCTACCCAGCTATCTTTCAAATCCAGCAGAGGCATGTCCCTGTCACTGAAAATCGAATCTCTTTTGTATGCTCTAATATTTCACTGCTGTAAATTTTTTTCTGTGCCTAGCCAAAAATATACCTACTGTTGTTAAGTGCAGCATTCTTTTTCCTTTGTTTCTCTAACATGGGTTTATATTGAAGAAAGTTTCCTTGTTAATTAGATTAGAATTTTTGAGCATAAAAGAATACATACATTCGTACTAAAAATCCCCCAAATCCTCTTTCCAAACATTTTTTACTGTCCGTCCCCCCACAGGAGGTATTTTTATGTCGGTGTAGTGTTTTTTTAACCATTTATATAGCCGCCTTTAACATCTAAAGTCATATCGGGGCTTTCCACTTGAAACAACTCGTTATCTGTAGGCTCTTTTACGTTGGTTTTAAATACTTTTGTTTTACTCAAACACGCACACATTCACACTCACATACAAACTTCCAGACTCTGTGGGGGATAGGGAACAATTCTGGCTAGAGAAAAATTCCCCGCCCCAGCCGGGAATGAAACCCGGGACACCCGGGTGAGAAGTCAGCTCGCTGATCACTCGACCACGGAGGTAGTCTTTTTTGTTTTTCTAAGGAATATGAATGACGGATTTGGTATAAATACATAGTTGTAAGTATGCAGGAACATGCAGACATGCATTAAGCTTTATGGGCATAGATTAATGATAAAACAATCGCAAACAAAAAAAGATATCAAAGTAAATCAAATCATTTTTAAATACGTTTTTTACGGCATGCATAATGCTTTTATAGGCCATTTTGTATAGGCTTTCGCTTATTACATTTTATTGTAATTTTAAGTAAGAGATAAATGCACCATGGGATCTGTTTAACTGCTTTCCTTGTTACTTTCCTTTTCCTTTTTTATTTATTCAATTTAACTAGACAAAATCGCCGGTGTTGTTCATGGTTTGACGATTTATACCTACAGCATAGTTTTAAGTTGCACTTGCCCAAAAATAGTATACTATTATTGAACAAGTATTCCATCTTTAAATCTATGATTACAAACCTTTAGGAAATTTGCAGGTCTATTTTGGTCTCTAATGTTCAATAAAATACGCTATTTATATTAAAATAGCATACTGTGTTGCAGAATGTGTAGAGAAATCCCTGTGAATGTAACATCGAACGAATATCTAATTCTAAGCTAGACAGTAACTAAGGGCCAATTCTGTTGAACGAGTGTAAATTGATACCTCGATTAACGTGAATAATTTCTTGCTTTAGTGTATTGGAAAACGTGTAGAGAAAGGCGAACGGAATGTCGAATTGTAAGCCAGACAGTAACTTAGGTTTAACTCTGTTGGAATTTTGTAAATGGATATCTCAAATAGTATGAAGAATAATCCTTATCATCATGGTCGTTAGCAAATGTGTAGAGAAAGATTTGTGAATGTAACATCAAACAAATATGGAGTTTTACTCTAGAATAAATACGGTTTAAATCTGTTCGGTTTGTGTGAATGGATATCTGGATTAAACCCGTGTTATCATAGTATGCTGGAGAATGTGAGGAGAAAGTCATGTGAGTGAAATATAGAACGGAATATGAATTATAAGCTAGACAGCATTTTTCGCCTTGTGTCAAAAATTTTCTGTGCCAAGTTTGGTCGAAATCGAACATTGTAGAATTCTATTACAAATACATACTTATACATGCTTATACATAAATACATACATACATACATACATACATACATACATACATACATACACTGACTACTATATATTAAGATGAATTAAATATTATTTGTTCATGCGCACATAAACCAGTATTTATCATTAACGGAGTGCATGTCGTCAATGCTAAGCAAGCGATCGCCTCTTGTACGTGACGTCACAGTGCTGTTGTGAGGCTTTACTTGTCTAGAAGGCATTGGTTTTCTCCGGTTTCCCCTGGCATCACCTTCCACCGGGGCTCCATCTTCATTCCAAGTATCTCCAGTGTCATCGCCTGCGGTGCTACATGGAGTAAAAGCGGGCGTTAAACAGCATGCGGTTTCCAAGTTCAGAGGTACAGTTATACGATATCAAATGCTTGTTATATGCTTGTAACAAGGTTTTGGTCCACTGGACTTACAAAATTGAACATAAGGTACATTAAACAGTTTGATTCAAAAGTCACTATACATTTTGTGTTTAAACAGGTGCTAATACATAATATGTAATAGTGCAGACACATATGTCATAGTTGAACATGATTTACATGCGACCACCTTGCACATCCAGATAAAACGACCATCGCCTCGAAACCCTTTCTCAAGCATAGCTGGTGTAATGTCAGCAGCCGCGGCTCTAATCAACTGTGTTTCCCAAATGTTGAATGTTATACCTTAGAGTTGATAAATCTCCAGACAAAAAAAGTCGCCAGGTCTGGTGAACAGGGAGGCACTTCGTTGGAGCGGCACGACCAATCCATCTGCCGGGAAAAGCTTGATTTAAGTAGTCCCGAACCATAAAGGCAAAATGAGGTGCTGCTCCATCCTGTTGAAAACAAAAAATTCCTTAATCCCATCAGATACCAATTGGGGTACCAAAAATTCGTCCAACATATCTGTTTGCAGTAACAGATTTTTCTGCAAACATGATGGACCCGTAAACTCTTGACCAAGTTAACCCTAACCACAGATGTTTTTGACTGTGTCTCGATTTCACTCCTGCGTCACATTTAGCTGTTCCTCTGCCCGTACCCTGTATTCACATAGCCACAGATGCGGAATGTTGCTTCACACTCCTAGCCAGTCGCCCGGACTAGGATTTACGGAACTCCAAGGTGAGTGGGTCGGCGAGCCCATTCTGTGTAGCCCTGTCACCCTTGTTGGGCGGGTGGGGAGAACTGGGAGACGAAAATGATAAAAGAAAAAAAAAAATGTCCATGATAAAGAAGAAATCCTTTAAATACCGTATTGAGGTAAGAAAAGTAGTATCGTGTCTTGTGGTCCTCGCTACTTAATTGTTAATCAACGAAGTTCTCAAACGCGAGGCTGAACTGTTTGCGCCCTGCCTTATTAACCGTATGGGTTAAACTAGGCAACTCGCGAACGTCGGAGGATTACGTTTATTTTTATTTTTTTCGTCTTAGGGTAAAGTTTTGCTTTGGACGACCCAGTGTGTGTGTGTGTTCGGCTTGGCGTGGCTTCGCCGTGTCTTTGGGGACTTGTCTAAATTCCCTTAAACTCGCTATCGGGTTTTAAGACAGGTTTGTGGGTAAGGTGGAGGCATTTAATAGAAATATGCCAACACGTTAAAAATGTAAGTGAAAAGGGGTGTTAAGTTTTTTTTTGTTTTTTTAACGTTAATGGATTTTTCTCGCTGTTCTAATGTATGTGTTATACTCTACAAAATGTATAACTGTTAAAAGTTCAGAGTTTATAACCTTTCTGTGAGAAAAGAACATATTCTTTGTCGTCCCCAACGTTTAGAGCAAACTGTAATGGCATGTTATATCATGCTGGAGTCCACTTGTATAAGTTGGTGTGATACTCGTTGTATAGCGAACTGCAATTATCAAATTGTGCCATAGTTCACGATCTTATATGGTTACAGAAATGTATCAGTGTATAGAACCCAACATTCAGCACGTGATCTTATATTGATTATTCTCAACAAATCATAAAGATATGGAACATCATATTTTATCTTCGGTATATTAGCAACATCTTGAAGAATTTTAATTCGAACCTAGTTAGAAAAACCTGGATCTTTAATTAGAGATGATCAAATCTATGTTATTGTAATTGCTCACACTAATGTTGCTTCAAGTAATTGACCCGCTTGTTTGTCTGAAGGCAGCATTCCTCTTTAAAAGTATATTTGTCGATAACCCAATATTACCAATTCACGTTACTTCGTAAATGGCAAAGAGAACATTAGCATTCCGTTAAAATGTCAGCTAGCAAGCTAAATGGCTCCGGTATTGCGGGAAATGTCACCTAGCAAGCGAAGTGTAGCGAGTAAGTGGTGCGTCTTCTAGTAGCAGTTAGCGTGATTCTATCTATTGCCGGGGTGGGGAGTATGACTCCGGTATTGCGGGAAATGTCAGCTAGCAAGCGAAGTGTAGCGAGTAAGTGGTGCGTCTTCTAGTAGCAGTTAGCGTGATTCTATCTATTGCCGGGGTGGGGAGTATGGCTCCAGTATTGCGGGAAATGTCAGCTAGCAAGCGAAGTGTAGCGAGTAAGTGGTGCGTCTTCTAGTAGCAGTTAGCGTGATTCTATCTATTGCCGGGGTGGGGAGTATGGCTCCGGTATTGCGGGAAATGTCAGCTAGCAAGCGAAGTGTAGCGAGTAAGTGGTGCGTCTTCTAGTAGCAGTTAGCGTGATTCTATCTATTGCCGGGGAGGGGAGTATGGCTCCGGTATTGCGGGAAATGTCAGCTAGCAAGCGAAGTGTAGCGAGTAAGTGGTGCGTCTTCTAGTAGCAGTTAGCGTGATTCTATCTATTGCCGGGGTGGGGAGTATGGCTCCGGTATTGCGGGAAATGTCAGCTAGCAAGCGAAGTGTAGCGAGTAAGTGGCGTGTCTTCTAGTAGCAGTTAGCGTGATTCTATCTTTTGCCGGGGCGGGGAGTATGGCTCCGGTATTGCGGGAAATGTCACCTAGCAAGCGAAGTGTAGCGAGTAAGTGGTGCTCTTCTAGTAGTAGTTAGCGTGATTCTATCTATTGCCGGGGCGGGGAGTATGGCTCCGGTATTGCGGGAAATGTCAGCTAGCAAGCGAAGTGTAGCGAGTAAGTGGTGTGTCTTCTAGTAGCAGTTAGCGTGATTCTATCTATTGCCGGGGTGGGGAGTATGGCTCCGGTATTGCGGGAAATGTCAGCTAGCAAGCGAAGTGTAGCGAGTAAGTGGTGCGTCTTCTAGTAGCAGTTAGCGTGATTCTATCTATTGCCGGGGCGGGGAGTATGGCTCCGGTATTGCGATAAATGTCAGCTAGCAAGCGAAGTGTAGCGAGTAAGTGGTGCGTCTTCTAGTAGCAGTTAGCGTGATTCTGACTATCTATTGCCGGGGTGGGGAGTATGGCTCCGGTATTGCGGGAAATGTCACCTAGCAAGCGAAGTGTAGCGAGAAAGTGGCGCGTCCTCTAGTAGCAGTTAGCGTGATTCTATCTATTGCCGGGGCGGGGAGTATGGCTCCGGTATTGCGGGAAATGTTACCTAGCAAGCGAAGTGTAACGAGAAAGTGGCGCGTCTTCTAGTAGCAGTTAGCGTGATTCTGACTATTATTGCCGGGGCGTGGAGTATGGCTCCGATAGCATGCTTTTTTTTGTAGCTATATTGCAGGAAATTACTTTATATTTAGTGAGTTATATTTTCTTTTACGCGAGAATGAATTATTGTTTGAATTGAGCATTAGGGATAGTTAGGCTTCGTTCGAGGCTGATATGCCGTCTTTGTTAGAAGATTTTAAAGGACAAGTCATATGTGAAACTTCTCATGACACGTAATTTGTCAGACGAGTCGCCATCCTGTGTGAGTAAACTTATTTGGAATCTGTGGAGCTTTTTAGCTACCTTTAACATAACAAAGCACCAGTTTGACATTTGACTGCACCGGTTAAGTATTATAGAGGCTATAAACGAATAACACAGCACTAATGTTACTGATAATAGGTTTACAGACAATTTGAAATAGGAAATCTGTGGACTACAAATACAAATTACAGAGTGTTACCTTAAAATTTCTATATCGTATGCACGCCACTGATCACGCCCACTGCAACTGTATAGTATGCTTCGAAAACAAGTGGAAGAATTTGGAGCCTGCGTGTTTAGCGTAATGCCTGTGGTGCGAGAATGCAAAAGGTTTGTGTTTCTTTCTTTCATCTCTAAGATGAATACGATTAAAGGAAACATTGGCCGTCCTCCGTGGTATAATGGTCACCATGCTAACTTAATATATCCAAGGTCGCGGGCTCAAAGCCGGATGAGGACGATAGATTTTTTTCGCACGTAAAACCCCTTAGCATATCTTCCTTCGGAAGGGAAGTGGGTCCCGTGTCGTAGATTTACGGCACGTAAAAGAACCTCGAGCCTAATAAGAGGTTTCTAAGAAAAATTAAGCCGTCTTTCACGCCCAGTATAGAATAGGACGCTGAGAACCGCAGCAGTTAAACAGCGTCCATAAACAAAACTCCATTTACATTTTCAGAAAACGCTGTGTTGTGTGTAATTTTTCATTTAACCAATACGTAAGCTTTTTATTTCAAATGCTTTTATCTATCCTTTACATATTCATGGTCTACATAGTAGGTACAATCTGGAAACTTAATACGTACTTAAGTTAACTAATTCAAGCTAAACTAACAACCTAAAAATGTAAATTTATAAGTACTTGAAAGAGCTGAAAGTTACTAAGTTGTTACAAAAAATGTTGCATTGGTATTAACATTACTATCACAATAGGTAGGGACAGACAGAACAAAAGTAAGCAAACAAATTAGGAGTGGGCACATGTGTCAAGAAATTGCTCAAAAATGGGGATCTCTAACTTCGATGAAGAAATGATTCCTGAACCCTGTTCTGTTGCGTTGCGAATCTCATCACTGACTGAAGTAATCGGGCAACTAATGTCTCTTCAGAATCAATAAATTATGAATACACCATAGTCTGAGGATGACCCCAGAAATAAAAGTATATGGGATTGAGATCCGGCGAACGATTTGGCCGGAGCATTGTTGGACTGCCTCTTCCGATCCAGCGATTTGAGAAGACTCGATTTAGATACTCTTGTACGTTTATCGCGTAATGCGCAGTAGCTGTTGGAAATGCAGATGTGCCCGAAAACATCAAGCGGAACTTCTTCCAACAGGGCTAGCAGCATATACTTCAGAATAAGTGTCATCACACAGACGAGGAGGAAGAAAGTACGATGTGGTCAGAAACAGTGCGAGCACGTGTCACCATAAACTGTTGTTTGCGCCTCTTCTGAACAGTGGCATGTTTTTATATGTCCATAGTGACTACTCTTGTAATCAAGAATCAGTCCATTCCTGGTAAACTTGTCCTAGTCGATGAACAAACCAATGGAAACAATTATGGTGGCTGCCTTAAGGTCCATTCACAAAACTACAATCAACCTGCGTTAAGGCTTACTCTTTTTTCAGATGGAAGGGGTGCAGATGCTCCTCGTACAAGAAAGACACTTTGTGCGGTTGGTACCCACTGCACTTCAATAGCACATATTCTCCTCTTTCAGTCTACGCAGTACGTTTTCTTCTAAATCCAGAGTGCGACGCGTACGTCTTGCATCGCAATGTGCTTATTTCGGCACCACATACCACGTTCTTGTAAACGCCGATCTACAGATTCGAAAGCAGTCCGATGGAGCTTCCGTCTTTTGGGTTACCCTTCACTGTAAACCCATGCATTTTAGAAAGATATCCTGCTTCGCCATACATAAAGAGCATTTCAGTTCTTAAAAAAAACGTACAATTTTGCTCCATATTCCCTAAGTACCTATTTAACTGTTTTAAAGTAGTGTTGTTTACGGAAGGGAAATAGGAAATGAGATGTAGGAGACTTGATTACCGAACCCTTAAGAAAAAAACAATTAACGTATGGTGTTGTTAGTGCCTGACAGGTTCATCAAATTCATCTATTAGCGGCGTTAGGCATCCATTATGCTACCACTCAGCGCCTCTTTTAGGGGGTCATAGTACTTAGTGCTATTGCTTATCGCCAACAGACAACTTCAGGGTAATTTCCAATGTCCTGCGCATTGTAAATGGTGGTGGTAGTTTGCGATTTTAAAGCATAAGCATATTGTTGCTCGCATTATGGAAGAAAGAAAAAAATCTGATGTGTTCCATTCACATAACTTTCTCTATATCTCTGCAACAACTTCTTGTTAAAAAGCTTATGCTTCTATTTACTTCATGTTAATAGATAAAAAATTAGCAGAAATAGTTTTATTACTTGCTACCTTGTAAGTAGAAGCGAAATAAGGGAATACCGTAGGTTAAAGTGATAGTCAAAAGCTGGCTGCTATGTGACTGAAGTTCCTTTATTTATACGGACAGAAGTTGACAAATTCCTGAATGAGAAAAGTATAAGTTTTTCAAAGCTGAAACGAAAACCAAGAATATCTTAAAAACGATCAACTCCACGAAAAAAATGTATGTAAATTAAATTGTGTTTTAACGTGTTCTATAGTTTTTGTGTAGTGAGATTTTGTCTATCTCTTACGGTTTAGCAGTTAAGCAAAATTCGACCAAATTCATCCAGAATAAAGAGGTCTTCAGAGGCTATTCCCGGAAATTTTGAGATAAACATTTTTATTTCGGATATAAATAGCTTTAATATACAGGATTTTAATCAAAATCGATAGATCCATTTTTAAGAAAATCAAAATTTTCGAATGTTTTTTTTTTTTGGTTGGGGGTATTTTCTTGAAAATCTTCGTGTCGCATCCTTGAAAGATACCAAACCTAAATACCGAGTTTGTTTTTAACGGTATTTTCGTTTCTGGGCTATGCTGCCCACAGATACACACACACACATACGCACGGACATTTTTCTAAAATTTGTTTTTTTATTCAGGGGCTCTCAAAACATGTATTTCCGGTGAAATCTCGGTATCGAATTTTTTGGTGCATTACAATACCTTCTCTATACATAGTACGTGTAGAGAAAGTAAAAAAAATTAATTTGATTTCATAGATTTACTCAGGTTCATAGTCAATCCGCCTAACCGTGCCACCAGAGTACAACTATTAGAACTCTCTACGCTTCTTGGGCCGTACTCCATAACCTGTTATCCGTTTCAGTGGTTTCAGCCCCTATTGGGTCTGCAATTTAAGCTATTTTGGTAACGTTAAAATTTAAAAATGTTTTCTGAGAGATAAAAGACAGGCTTTACTAAATGCATATTAAGCTGTAGTTTCGTTTGAAATGCACACTATATACGCAGTTCTTTCTGATTATAATTTATTCATCCCAATATCTAATTACTTTGAATACGCATAACTTTGGTAACTTGACCTCTTAGACCATTGGTTTCTTATCTCAAATAGGTCAACCAGGAACCATTGATTGCCAGTAAAATTTGTGCGGTTTATTCATTTACACCTGTATACATGTTGTGGAATAGTTGTAGTAATATTACTCGGACACAATTTTATTTCATGCCATTGCCATAGCTGAGCATCGAATATCTTGAATTTTTAATGTCTTCCGGCAGACGGGGAAGACTGTTGACCCTGGGCATCGGGTACAGGTAGAGGAGACTGTTTATCCTGCGTTTAAAATGTTAAGAGGTGGTGGCAACGGTTACAATTGTTTATTGAGGCCTCGCCAACATTTGACGTTTATGACGTTAAATCAGCCGTCGAATTTCTAAAACTTTTGGTTCGCGTGGAAAACATGGCCAAAAGAATGACGTCCCAACTTCCCAAATTCTTGACGTTGTTATATTTTAGATATTGTAGATCGTGTCAAGGCTGATACGCATCCCATAACTATTCCACCGGACTACTTTAGATTCTTTAGTGTCGCGTCGCGCTTTGTACCAATTATTTGAAACCTCAATGTGTAAATAAGCCATTCCTGGAATACATGGGCAGGGTTAAATTTTATGCGGCCGAGCAATTGGTTACTTCCGCACTTGCGTGAGCGGTCTGTGGCTGATTTGTCACGAGCAATAGATGTTGCAAAACCACTCTTCTTACCTGTTAATAGTGGCGGTGCATAAGGCAGGAAGCTCGTATTGGGGACAATGTGGATCGTTTTTACATATGGTTTCTCAATGTCGGGGCCGATAGGGTTCTTGAAATGAGACCGTGATTGTCAGAGGCAGTTGCTCCCTAGTTCACGCCGGGATACGGCCGGTATGATGTAATGGGCTTACCCGCTGACAGCCAACAGTGGCTCAGGTCGCTGCTCCTCTTTTGGATTCAGGACCGTTGTTGACTCGTTAGTCCGCAGCGATTACATCTATATCGTCCTATATAAGGATTCTAGAAAACCCGATACGTGTGAGGTACAGTGTGTTTCCGTGAATGGGGGGAAATTCCAGGTTAACACTTAAGTTGAGCTGACCGTTGGTTTTCCGCGATTTGCTTGGAAATTCGAGTTGTATTTGTTGCCTGCATTGCTGCATGAAGGAGATTTTTACCTTTATCTCGATCTTTTTTTTATTTTGAGTTTAAATTTTTTCTTTTGAAGGCAATAGGTTAATATTGTTGGCTCATTTCACGGCTAGAGAGAGTCTTAGACTCGATTTTAGTGAGGGGGAATCTCTTTAGCGTTTGCTCAGAAGGAACGTGGAAAATTCCAACGTGAGTTGCGCCTGGAAGCAGTTGCCGTTCGGGTTGGGGTTGCAATCCAACAGGCCAGCTCCGAAGGTTAATTGGCCCATGCACGTTGTTTTGAGCAAGTATGTGGTGCATTGTTTCCCAATCTTTTGGGATTACGCATTTGGTGACGTGTAACATTGAACTTTCTGACATTATCCCAGTTAAATTGCCGCCTTATAGGCTTATCCGGACCAACATATCAATTCTGAAATATATAAAATTGAGGACATACTAACCAAAAGTGTAATTCGGTCGTCCGTTTCTACGTATAGTAACCCCATATTTGTTATACCCAAAGGGCGGTGGAGGATTTTCGCCGTTTAAATAAACAAATTAAGATCGAGGCACAACCTATGTCATTGTTGAACTCTGCAGTGCACTATTTTTCTGGGGCAAAACTTTTTTCGTCCTTCGATCTAAACCGTGCTTATTACTAGGTACCCTTAGTGTAAGCATGTAACGGTTTTCTCTACTTAATGGCGTTTATAGGAATTGCAGAGGTTCCCTTCGCTACAGGAGCCCAAGTCGTATCCCCTTTGTTGGACAATGTATTTGGACGACTTTACGGTTTACTCGCCTGCACATGTCTGAGGTAGAGCGAGCAGGGTTTACCTTGCGAAAGGATAAATGCACGTTGGCTACTTCGCACATCTCCCTTTTGGATCAGCCACAATTACTATTGATCCGGACAGGAGCAAGGCGCCTGATAATCTTAAGGTCTCAGCTAGATACGTGTGAATGGTAAATTTAGTTGATATCGCGTTGTAGCAATTGAAGCGACTTCGTCGTAAGGAAGTCGCTTTTCTATAGGTTGAGGAGCAGTAGCGCACTTTTGAACGTTTGAAAATTACTATTAAGAGCCCGCCAATACTTGCTTACCCGGATTTTTCTAAATGTTTTGTTGTGCAGTCAGGTGCTAGTGAAGGGGGTCGTGGCAGCGCTGCTTTTGCACGTTTTTCCAGAAGGCCGACGTGCGATTGCTTATAGTTCACGTACACTCACGAACATGGAGCGTTAGCACTCGGAGAGCTAGGCTGTTATCTTAGGTCTCGAGAAGTTCAAGGAGTGCGTATAAAAGTCAGGCTTTGACATGGTCCCTGGCCACTCAGAGGTTTACCGGCCGATTGTCCTGTTGGAATGTTAGAATTTAAGTTTACACCAGCCCATATACCCATTTAGAAAAGTTGCTTAGCAGATGTTCCTACGGGCCGCGCCGTGGCCGAATGGTTAGACCACTCTCCTCTCACCAAGCGACTGTATGTGAGGTTTGTGGTGGATAAAGCGGCGCAGGGACGGGTTTTCTCCGGTTTCTCCGCCATCACATTCCATGTAGCATTAGTGTCATCGCCTGCGGTGTCCTGGTGGTAAAAACGGGCGTTAAACACTAGAGAGAGAGAGAGAGAGAGAGAGAGAGAGAGAGAGAGAGCGAGAGAGAGATATGCTCCTGCTAGAGTGTTTTCAGAATTACCCTTCCTCAAGGTTCGGTCGCTACTCAGGTCGAGATAAATGTTTGTTCCTTTCCCGAACTTTTCGAGAGGTTATCGGACCATCATCGCTTGCTTATGACGGCACTCGTAATATGGAGTAGATCGAGGCCGGACAAAAGCGTACCAACCCAAGGACGAAGTTTTGTTGACGCGGTCGACACTTGACGGTAAGAATAAAGTGCTGCTCCCCGAGCCATGGTTTTTAACTAATTTCTTTAATCATCCATGGAAATAGCCATAGCTAAGGTGAAGATCCGTGGACAGTTGGCATGAACAAAGATATTACCGCCCGCGTTAAGGCATTAAGGCATTAAGGCATTAAGGCATTCCAGGTTTACACTATGGTGTACTTGTGGAAAGGTTTGGCGTCAGAAGTGGCCCCTAGGCCGATAGAGATTTTGCGGGTCCTTTCCTAGATCCATCCTGGGAAGCACATTCTTTGTTATTTTAGGTGCTTTCACAAAATATGTATGGATTCAGCGGCGGCTGCTGTGTAGGAGCACAAGAGCACGTGAACCTCCAATATTTCTTAGTGGATCTCCTTTTTCTCTTTCAGGAAACATTTAATAAAATGCTCTATCCCGTGCCACTTGTTTAGATATACCGCGCTCTGCTCTTCAGATTGAACACAACCGAGAACCTGAGTATGTGACAACAACGCTTGTAGCACAGGCCTCTTGTTTTAGCGTATTACTAACGTTTAGCAGCTCTGCGCTTGCGCGGGCAACAAAACAGCTCGGAATTTTACAGCCAGAAATGAGCACATGCGACCGTGTACATTAACACCTCCAGGGTTCTGTTTATCAGCAGATGCTGCTATCTTTGAGATTTAGTTGAAACTATCCGGAAGTGCAACTGCAGTCTTTGTGAGAGGCGTTATTTTTCTTAGTAATTTGCATTTTATGCGAGAGTTAAGCTTATGAGAGAGTTAAGCAGTTCAAAACAGAAAACAACCTCAACGAAGGAACTTTTCCGCAACTAACCGAGCTACTGTAGATTATCATTACGACCATGACTACATCAGAACCAGAAATATGCTTTTCCACAATAAAAGAATTAAAACCTTTACTAGGAGTACGATGGGTGAAGACCGACTTTCAGCACTGGCAATGCTTGCTATAGAGAAGAAACTGGTCAACAGCATAAAATGCTTTAATCACCGAGTGATAGAAAAGTTTGCACATTTGAAAAACCGGCGCTTGGAATTTCTATACAAATAAATTTGGTGTTAATTGCGTAATTTAAACAATGTAAATATTATTCACTGTAAATACCATTCTTCACATGAACTGCACCAAAGGAGTTCACCCCTTCATCACCTCATATTGCTGTTAACTCTCGGAGACTAAGAAATTCAACATCTTTACAATACTGGGTGGGTGACGATTTGTGTAACGAATTTATAATTCTTGTTATTAGGCACTATCATTGTTTCTAATATTACTAAATTTTATGTTGCGGTGATGGCGGTAGCACTAGTGGCAGGGGCTTCGGTGCTGATTTTGTGAACACCTAAATTTTTAATCCACGAGCCGCCACTGTGTGGATTTCAGCCCTCCCTAGCGCTACGTCGCGTGTTTCAAGTTCCTCTCGGAAATATTCGCGTCAGTTGGTGCACCTACCCGTTGCTTAGTTACTGATAATGGGCTCAATTTACTTCGGAGGCTTTTGGAAATTTTGTCTCATGTGGTGAATTAAAGCTTTTGCTACTATTCATCTGTTTTCTTCGTACGCTAAACGATTAAATAAAATTTTAAAATCAGCGCTGATTCCTTTTCACCACCAAGAACACGTTACGTGAGATTTTCCCCGCCTTCATTTGGTTTTTAATTCCGCTCGCCATGAGTCCCATGACAGGACTCCTTTCCACCTTATCTTTGCATTTGCCATCAAAACGTCGTTGGACATTATGTGGCGTTTAAGTGATGTATTACCGGTAAAGTTTGATGGCGGTATTGGCACTAGGCCTTTAATTATTTGAAGCGAGTCTAACTCCGGGTACAAAGGAAGCATGATGAAAACAAGAAGCCTTCCTCGTTTGAGCTAGGACAAAGGGTGATGTGTATATTTGATTCTGCTAGCTCAAAAGCTAATGCCTATGCAGCTACCGCAAGATATATTGTGCAGTTTAAAATTATTGGGTTATACAAAAGCATTTCCTCCCTGTTAGAGCATGTGCACACAGACCAGCACGTTGTCCATTAAATTATTCCCAAGATTGTATTTGCTTTCAGATAGTGCTGTGTTTTAGTCGGTTTGTTTATATTTGTGTGTTATTTATTTTGGTTTGTTAGCGTTGTTTAGCTGTGAAGTTACTCTTGATTTTTGAGGTATTAGTATGCTTGTATTTTCCGGGTTCAGGGTTTTTGACGTTAACTGTGCGTGTTTTCATGGGACCTTCCAGTTTAATTATTTTCTTCGTGGTACGGAGCGAATTTGTGTGGTAGGTGTCTTCCTTCCTCGGACCAATTCGCCTTTCCGCGAAAGTGGTTGTACTCTTGAGGATGGGGTTTTATCTGGTTCTCTGGTCTGGTTGTGTTTTATGTGTTGTGTGTGTTCTGTCTCTCTCTCTCTCTCTCTCTCTCTACACTCACATATTAAATAGGTGCTTTCCAAATTAAAAAAAAAAGTACAGTTTACGTCAATATTGGCTGGATAGCTATCCAGGTTGAATAAAAAGAAATACAACAATTAATACTTTCTAATTATTATTTGCCGATTTTTATTGCATTATTATCTTTTAATTTAAGGACCATTTTCTATATATCTGATATACATTGTTGATTAGTACATAAATATTGTAACCGTTTAAGGAGCTGATTTGTTAACTTGAGTTCTGAATTATTTCCTAGGATTTTGCTTTCTATTTACTAATATTGGCGTGTTGTTTCTGGTCTCTGTTTCTACTGCTTTATACAGTCTGCTCATGGTTGCCCCAAGGATCGCCTGGAATGAATGCTTGCCTGCAACTTATTCGTCTGCGGGAGGACCGTCGGCGACACTAATTCTAAGCCTCTCAGCAACCAGTTTGTTTCTTCTTTCGCAACAAGGACCTGTCTGCTATTTGGTTATTCTCAAGGAATCCACTGTACTTACTAACTTCAGCATTTTTACTTCCGTGAGTTTTTGGCGGATGGTGTGAATCTCTTCTGGTAGTAACTAATCTGGCCACCTGGTTAATGTCAACGCGTTCAAAATTTAAATGAAAAGGGGTGTTATGTTTTTGTTGTTAATGGGTTTTCTCACTGCTCTAATGTGGTGTGTGTGTGTGTGTGTGTGTCTGTGTCTGTCTGTTATACCTTACAACACTTATAATTGTTAAAGATTCAGAGTTTATAACCTTTCTTTGAGATATTGATATTCTTTATTGCCACCAACGTTCACTTAAAAGTAAGTGTCATGGCGTGTCATATTACGCCGGGGTTCAATTTCCACTTTTGCGAGTTGGTGTGACGCTCGCTGTATAATGAACGTAACTATCAAATTCGTGCTCTTACACGATCTATATTAACTTATATAGCTACAGCAATGTATTAATCTATAGCAGCCTAACAGTCGGTACATGATCTTATTCTGTGTAATACATTCAAGTACTCGACCCTCTTGTTTTTCTGAAGGCAGGCATTCATCCTTTATTTAACGATAACTCTAGATTACCGATCTACGTTCCTTGGTCAATGACAGTGAGAAAATTAGTATTTACTTAAAAATGTACCTCGTTAAGTCAAATCTTGCAAGTGAGTGGTGTACTTTCGTAATTCAAAAGGATCTTGAAAAAATGCTGGTCCTGTAAAATCAGGCTCGGAACGACACGCTCCTAATCGAGCACATTGAGCATACCAGGCTGAGAAAATGAGACGCGTATAAGCATACAGCGTTCGGCCACCACATTCACCTATCGCCGCCATAGACACTTGAGGAAAATGGGAAGTGTACCGGGAAAGGGGTTAAATTAAAAGTAACAACCAGTCGCCTCACCAGAACAGAAGCTTTAACTGATGATAGTCACCAGAGAAGCTTTTAGTCTCTTATTCTTGCCACCAAACACAATCTCAATAAGTCACCTCACGTGCTGTTTAAAAGTAAACCAAACCTCACAACGGAATCTTGAGTTGGACGTCCTTTCCTTTATGGCGTTGCTTTTCAAAGAGACAATCTTCAAAAGTTAAACATGTCGTAGAATCACTACTGGATAATCACTCACTCACATTTTATTTTAATTCTTATTTCCTTCTAAAAACCATTATCTTTCAAACTTACCATAAAGCAATGACTTCTAGATGGCGTGCATGATCATTTTAAATCGCAAAGTACTTTGCTTTCAATAACAATTAACTTGCATTAAGCAAAGTATAAAAATATAATTTAATTTTGACATGAAAACTACATTAAGCCAATCACTTCTAGATGAAAATTCAGTATTGTTCTAATCCTTCGACAAAGTACTGTGGTTTCAAAAACTGTTAACTTGCATTAAGTAAGGTATAAGCATTTAATTTAAGCTTGTCATGAAAACCACATTAAAGCAATCACTTCTAGATAATAGTTCAGGATTATTTTAATTCCCAAGCAAACTACTTTCTTTTTAAAAACTATTAACTTTCACTGAACAAAGTAAATCAATGCTATTTAAATCTCTTTTAAAAGAAATAAAAACAACCACTTCTAGTGGACAGTTGGAAATTATTTTAATTCTCAAAGTACTTTCAACTTGCACTAAGCAAACTATAAGTTTCACATGGAAACCACATTAAAGCGAACATTGCTTCACGAAGATTGGGAATTATTTTAATTCTCCAACAAAGTACTTTGCTTTAAAAAGAATATTAACTTGCAGTAAGCAAGATATAAGAATGTAATTTAACTTTCTCATAAAAAACGCATTACTGCAATCGTTTCTAAACAATAATTCAGGATTATTAAAATTCTCAGGCAAAGTACTTTCTTTTTAGAAATTATTAACTCTCATTAAACAAAATATAGCAATGCAATTTAAATATATCTTAAAAGGAATCAAAACAGTCCCTTCTAGACGATAGTTAAGAATTCTTTCACTCAAAGTACTTTGCTTTCAAAAATCATTAAGTTACACTAACAAGTATAAGAAATTAATTTAAATTTAACATGAAAAAGCACTTTAAGGAGACGTTGAATTGGACAATACAAACAACGGTAAGAAAAGCTCCTATCACCCAAATTACGAAAGGATTTACGCACACCAGCTCTTAAAATCAAGCCTTACTTTATACTGTTCTTTCCTCAATCGAACTATCGTTTAGAATCAAGACACAATCCACCTAAACGCAGCTTATTTCAACATTGCACCAGTTCATGAGCAAGTAAAAGGAAGTTGGTTTAAATTCTTATAACAGAACACTAGATCTGTAAATTTCCAAAGCTAAACCCCATAAAAGATTACATTTCTACACCGAAATGTTATAGCCGTCAATTATAGAAAGTATAAATATAAAATGAGGTTTATTAAAATAAATATTTGAACAAAGAAAAAACACCACATAGTCCGAGCACGTAAGATAACTGTGTAATGAAAGCAAACGCCATGAAAATAATTTCAAAACTGCCCAATTCTAATTTAATGGGGCTGTATTCCCAAAAGAAAGGTCGGAAATTTCAAATGTGTGTGATTATAATTAGCTATTAATTTACTTTAACTCCAAGGAGAGAACACCTCGCTTTCACAAACTGGGAAACTGTATTCCTAGCAACATTTAGATTATCTTAAGGTAATATACATCATGCACAAGAAAGAAAAAAAATCCATCATCCAAGGAACCGAATCCACATAGCTCCTCAGAGCATTTGGCGACGCACAGTTTTAGGTCGTGTTCTCACTCTCGCTAAACAGACGGCTCTTCTAACTCTCCCTCGAGTAAAGCCTGCCTGTCCGGGCGCTCTCGGAATCCAGACAAGATTATTAAGTCAAATATAATTACTGCGCTCATAATAGGGGAAAAGGAAAATCGTCCTAAAACTGTTTCTAGCCATGAAGTTCCACGTGAAGAAGACCTTAAACTCCTCTCGCGGTATGGCCAACACCCGCTCATTGGACGGTTTGACCATTGATGCAATTCAAGAAAATCTTGCTGATCAAGGTATCAAATCTGTGCATAGTGTTCAACGAAAAGTATGGAGGAGTAAGGCTCGTAATCTGTTTGTGACCTTTGATCGAGTAGATCTCCCACAAAGGATTAAGGTAGAAAAAGAATTCATCGAGTTCGGGCCATATATACCAAACCCGCTCAGATGTTATAAATGTTTGGCCACACCGTTGAATTCTGCAACTTCGACTCTATCTGCGTCAACGATGGTGAAATTTCGGATGACGGAGCATGTACATCAACTTCAATGTGTATTAGTTGTAAGTTGAACATCCCCGTTTTGCAGAGGAAAAGGCGATCCAGGAAATTCGAGTAAAAGAGAAGGTGTCCTGGAAGCCCGGAAACTCCTGCGAGTCCGCCAAATCTCTGTCACGAAGTCTGGTACCTATAGCTCAGTTGACATTTCAATGGTTACCAAGCCGGGAAGCCGGAACTTAGACCTGCGATATAAACGGGACCACTATTGCAGAAAAGGTTCTCTCAGATTACTTCCTAAGGCTTTGACTTCAACATCAAAGTCAGTATAAACTCCTGTTACATCTGGAAGCGCTACAGCTATATTGCCACCAAAGCACTCGATATCGACCAATTAGCCTAGTAAGAAGATAGTATATAATGCACCTATTTAGGTTCAAGACCAGCTATGTGACAGCCGACCTCTTCCTGCTCCCAGAACAACGAAGGGAAACAGAATTACACATTAAAATGTTCATGCAGATCCTCTTCTGAGGAATCTTCTGGGCAGGGCTCAGGTTGGCAACTTTCATTTTCACCGATTTGTATCTCCAATCTGTTGAAGTTCTCGTACAGACATTGTCAATTGGAAAGGGATGATTCCACCTTGGAAGAAATGGATCAGGAGGATACTGCCCTCACTGCCAGAAGGACAGTGACAAAGTGGCAGAACCATCCTCTGGTGAAAGGCATTAGCACGACACCAAAAAAGAATAAATTGAACCGACGACCACAACCTTCAAAACAGAAATGACCCAAAATGATGAACTTATCCATGGAGGATAAGGACCATGGCTACCCTACACTACTATATGCGGAATAAGAACATATGGGCCAGAGCTTGGACCGTTACTCAACCAAAATGACCCTTTAGTTGTATGTATGCAAGAGACTAAGCTCCATCCACAAGACAGTTTAAAATCAAGCTATACACCACTGTAAGGGGTAATCAATCACCGGAAGAGGGTATTTCTGTACCCGGAGGTACTATGACAAGCGAAATCTGTGTTCTTGCAGTATGACATCAAATCGATTGCTGTAAGGATTACACTGTCATCCAAGATCCACCATTTGTAATATATGTGTGCATGCATTTAATGAACTCTCGTTCACTGATTTAGAAGATCTCGTTTCTCAACTACCAAGACCTTTTATATTGGCAGGAGACATCAATGTCTCCCATCTATTTTGTGCTCACCTTGGACTTCTATGAGAGGTGAGATAGTTGACGATTTCTGGCCTTTTTTGTAATTCCATGGTGGTAAGATAGAGGAAGTTTTTTATTTGTTTCTCAGAATAATAAACAGATTTTCTTCAATTGTTCTCCATTTTATGTCTTCTACATATTGATTTCACAATGGCAACTGTAACCCGAGGTTTGTTTATATATTTATTTTGTTTCCTTGCCTGTTTAAAATGTTGAGCAAGTCTATGTTTTTCTGTAAAAGAATGTAATTTTTTCTAGAAAAATTGAAGAATGTGGTCATGGTTTTCAGGATTAATAATATTCTTCCAGGATTTATTTTTATGCCATTTAACAGGCCTTTTATTCATATGTAAATGAAACTGTTTGCTGAAACAAACTATTGTTAATAAATCCAGAGAGTGCAAAATTGTCATAATGATCCGTTAAAACACATTAATGTACTTCAGGTGTAATTTTAGGTTAGGGATTTCATTTTCTCTTAATTATATGATAAAGGTAGGATCAGTTGTTCATGGCTTAGTGATAAAGCTGAAATACTTTTAATCCAGCTCATGTCTAAATGTATAATTTACATCCATGTTTAAAGCTTTCCTTGTATTGTTAAAATTGACTTTTTTCTGTTTTTCATTTTCCAGAACATGCACATTAAGAAGCAGCTTGGTGATGTTCAAAAGCATATAATTGTTTTGGGCGATAGTCAGGTAAGTAACTCAAGATGGGTATTTTAACGCATTTCAAGAAAAAGTATCTTGAGGTTTGGATAGCTAAACTTAAATAATATTAGTTGATATCAAAGTAACAAAGAGTTATGAAAATCCAATATAAAAAGTGAAGAAACTGCTATCATCTTTTAACACTTCAGCACTCCAAATACAAGCTAATAAAGACTCTGCATTATTGTTTTATTTCTTTACGTACTGACCGAAATACCCAGCTCATGGTTTGTCGGTATAGCGTTACAAAATTTAATGTTAGATTCCATTTGCCCAATATTCTTGCATTTCTTTGGACAATTAAATTAAATGATTACTAGGGCTTAGAACTTTACGAAATATCTTTTTTTTTTTTTTTTTATTTTTTTTTTTTATTTTCTGAGTCATCACAGAAAATGCAGAATACAATATAAATTAATTTGTCTTAAACATGAACTAAATATCGGCTAAGTTTATCTTTCTTCTTTTTTTATGTGTATTGGTCTTGTTCTTGGAAATGATGTACTTTTGTTGCATTTTCATCAGTTTTTTCTTTTCTTTTAAACGCTCTTCTTTTTACAATATACACATTATGGTCATTCTGCAGGCTGCTTACTGACTTCTGCTGTGTAGTTTTCTTATGCTCTCTTAAGGTATGCTCGTCGAAAAGAAGCAACTCGCTCACATCTAGACGCACTGCGGAGTTGATGTGCCAGTATTATCATCTGTCAGGATGATCCTGTGTCAGCTTGGTCGTAGTAGCGCTAATTTGTGAACAAGCTGAGAAAGAAAAGCATTGGTAGACTAGAAGATTCTGGATGCATGAAATATATTCATCCAGCAATTAAAGAAGATGGTGTTTTCCGAAATTCAGATCTAGAAAACATTTGGAAAAGAATTTCTTAACGTTCCTAAGAAAAAAGAAATCGGAGGAGAAAATGGAACTCGGCATGGAGACTATGCAAATAGAAATGACACAAATTCTGCAATGGAGAAGATGAAGAGTGAGATATCAATTACCAACTGGTTGGCATGAAGAAGGTCATGGAACTCGCTTAGTGGAATGATAAAAGAATGGTGAGGGGTGAGTTGGGTTGGTAAATGAGGGGTGAATTGAGTAAAATTAAACAAAGGTCCTTGAATTTTATGCAAAAATTATTTTTTTGGGAGGAACGGCCTTTGTTTAATTTTACTCAATTCACCCCTTACTTACCAATCCAATTGACCCCTCACTTACCAATCCAATTCACCCCTCACTTACCAATCCAATTGACCCCTCACTTACCAATCCAATTCACCCCTCACTTACCAATCCAATTGACCCCTCACTTACCAATCCAATTCACCCCTCACTTACCAATCAAATTGACCCCTAACTTACCAATCCAATTCACCCCTCACTTACCAATCCAATTCACCCCTAACTTACCTATCCAATTCACCCCTCACTTACCAATCCAGTTCACCCCTCACTTACCAATCCAATGCACCCCTCACTTACCAATCCAATGCACCCCTCACTTACCAATCCAATTCACCCCTCACTTACCAATATGTGATTAGAGCCTGAAAGACAACAGAAAATGACTTAGAGCCAAGGAACTGAACACATTAGTACTCAATGGCAAGCTTAAGGTGCCGAAGGTTGAGATGCCAGGAACAATGTATTTTTACTTAACTAATATTGTTACCTTGCTGTTCGGTACAGCTTAACAGTTTTAGAGAAAAAATTATGGTGTGTTACAGTCACTTGCCTTTCTCTACCGGCTCTACAAATAAACTTCTTACAAAAGATTATTGTTCTCTCTACACCATGCTAAACGAGATAAACATTAGCAGAATGTTCTTATTACTTAGTTCCTTATTAGTAGAAGGGAACTAAAAGAATGCTCTATGCTAAAAGGATAATCAACTGTTTTAAGCTATCGTTATACGATTTTCATTGCAAATCGCTTCTTTGCTTGGCCAGGAGTAGAACAAAAGAAAAACGAACACCTCCTCTCTGAGAAAAGTATAAATATTTCACAATTGAAAACAATCACAAAGAATATCTTGGAAACGGTTACCTCCACAACAAAAACGTAAAGGACATAAATTATGTGTTTTGACGAAATCTACATTTTTGTACAGTAACTTACGGTTTAGTAGAAGCAAAATTTGGCAAAATTCATCCAGAGTAGAGGTCTTCAGAGGCTATTCCCAGAAAATTCAAGATATAAATCTTATTTGGGATGTAAATATATTTAATATACAGGATTTTAATCAAAATTGTGGGAGCCATTTTTTGAGAAAATCAAAATTTTCAAAATGTTTTCCATGTAAAGTGTAGTTTGTGGTGGGGGATTTTCTTGAATTTGTTTGTGTCGCATCCTTGGAAGATAGAAAACCTAAATACAAAGTTTAGTATTTAACAGTCTTCTCGTTTTTGAGCTATGCTGACCACACACACACACACATGGACCTTTTTCTAAAAATGCTTTTTCAGATTCAGGGGATCCCAAAACATATATTTCCGGTGAAATCTCGACATTGAATTTTGGGTGGAATACAATAGCTTCTCTATCCACTGTGTACATGTACATGCGGGCTAGAGAAAGTAAAAAAGGCTACTGTTTACACAACTATGCTGTTGCAATACATGGTTTACAGCTGTTATATAAATTGAATTTACATCAGTCAAAATAGAAGTTACTGTCAAGTAAAAAGGGCATTAATAAATAGACTATGTATTTAGTTGTTTTGCAAAAGGATATTGTAGTACTATGTGAGCTTAATTTATACTGAAACAAAGTCACATATTAATAATGCAAGTGGATTATAGTGCCTTAAAAGAGTATTAGTGCTCACATTGTTGATCAAATACTATTTTACAGTCACTCAGTAATAAACAACATTAATTGGAATTTTAATTAATAGAAATTTTGTCTGCTAAATGGCTATTAGACTTGAGCAACGCCTTTCTAAATCATGGAATAAATCTCTTTCATGGAGCTTTCATATTATGTAAAATGGAAGCTTTAGTTCTGCCACACTGTTGGAAAATACCAAATGGAAAGGTTTATGATTATTATTACTATTCTCATATTGTTGTGGTGCACCATGTTAATTGCCCCTCCTTTTCTATTATAGTTGTTTATATTTTTCAAGACAAGGGAAGGGCTGCCCAGTACACAAGGCTGTTATCTGCTCCTCTAAATGTCTTCCTTGCCAAATTGCAGTGGCGGCTCATGGATTAAAAATGTAGGTGTTCACAAAATCAGCACTTTACTACCACGACTACTACTACTATTACTACTACTGCTACTACTATAGCCGCCGTCACCGTAACAGCAAATCCAGTAATATTATAAACAATGATAGTGCCTAAAAACAAAAATTATAAATGTGTTACACAAATCGTCACTCACCCAGTATTGTAAAGATGTTGAATTTCTTAGTCTCCGATATGAGGTTCCCAGATGGTGATGAAGGGGTAAAGTCCTTTGATATAGTTCATGTGAAGAATGGTATTTACAATAAATGATATTTACATTGTTTGAATTATGCAATGGACACCAAAGTTATTTGTACAGAAATTCCACACGCCTGTTTTTCAAGTGTGCAAACTTTTCTATCACTCGGTGATTAAAGTGTTTTATGCTGTTGACCAGTTTCTTCTCAATAGCAAGCATTGCCAATGCTGAGAGTCGGTCTTCAGCCATCGTATTCCTCGTAAAGGTTTTAATTCTTTTCAATGTGGAAAAGCATTTTTCTGGTTCTGATGTAGTCACGGGCGAAGTGATGACAATCTTCAGTAACTCGATTAATTGCGGAAAAGTTTCTTCGTTGAGGTTGTTTTCTGTTATGAACTGCAGCATAGATGATGCTCCTTCAGCGTTCATCATAACACGCCAGTTATCCAGTACTTGAAGTTCTGTTTTAAGCTGTGACTTGAGCAACCATGAGTAGATTTCAACAGTAGTGACGAAATCTTTTTCTGGAAAATCTTTGTAGAATGTCTGGAAAGAAGCGACATCAACTAGCCTCGAAGCCACTAAATGATCGGTAAATGAAAATCTGTCATTTACGTGACTAAGTAACGCGTCGCACACTTCCTTTCCTTCTGTCACTCGATTTTCTTGACTCTTTCTCTTTCGATTTTCGGAAACTTCACATCTGTTAAGTGTCTAATTTCCTGCACAGCAAACGAGAACCGATCTAAGTATCGCGTCGCACACTTCCTTTCCTTCTGCCACTCGATTTTCTTGCCTCTTTCTATTTCGATTTTCGGAAACTTCACATCTGTCAAGTGTAGTGTCTCTAATTTCCTGCACAGCAGACGAGAACCGATCTAAGTATCGCGTCGCACACTTCCTTTCCTTCTGCCACTCGATTTTCTTGCCTCTTTCTGTTTCGATTTTCGGAAACTTCACATCTGTTAAGTGTAGTGTTTCTAATTTCCTGCACAGCAGACGAGAACCGATCTAAGTAGCGTTTTGCTTTTACAGCATCGATTTGTCTGTGTTGAAGTACTTTAAATAAGAGCTCCGCTTGAGGCATTATTCTATGAAAGAATTCCAACCAGAAGGTGAATGCAGAATCCTCTAAAGCTGCTAAGAGGCCGCTTGACTCACGTCTTGTTTTGTCATCAATATTATCAAGCAGACTTATTTCCTCTAGACACTGGATGAGACGTTCTTTATTTTCATACACAACATTCACTGAACGTATGTTGCAAATCCAGCGTGTAGCTGCTAGCCTCGGAACTCTGTTTTGCACAATTCTGTCAAGTATTTTGGTTCTTATACAAGATCTTGAAAAAATGCAGGAAATCCTGATAGTGTTGAAAAGAAAATCCTGGACGAGTTGTTTATGGCAGCAGCCTTCTGCAGAACCAAATTGCATTGATGGGCGTAACAGTGGATATAATATGCATGAGCTCGTATTCTCGCCTGAACTCCACTTGCACTGCCACTCATAACAGCTGCACCATCGTAACATTGACTATTAATTTATGTTTCTGTTCTCCTATAAGCTCTAGCAATGCAGTGTTTATTACCCCAGATATAGCATCAGCATCTTGGGCAACAGGATTGAAAAAACCCCAAAAACGCTTAACAGCCGACCTTTGCATCTCGTATCTGTACATAATAGCGAGTTGTTGCTGAGTAGGCACATCCGTTGTTTCATCGACCATGACTGCTAAGTAATGAGCTACCTTTATTTCTTCTGATATAATTCCCCTGCAGACCGCAAGCATGCAGTCGAGGATGTCATTCTGCACCGTCTTTGAAGTACCTTTGAACACGGTTGCATTTTCTAAGTGTTCTTGCATTGCTATGTCAATAGAGCTTACAAAAATAACAAGCCCATGAAACACCCCGGGATTTTCAGAATTCTCCCGCTCATCATGACTGCGTAGAGCTAGTTCAAATGCTCCACAAAATGTTACGCAATCAGTTAGCCTAGAGAGAATGTACCTATTTTTGTCAACTTGCTCGTTGTGTCTCTTTACCGACTGCCTGTAAGCGCTGTCTAGTTGAGTGCTGACATTCACACGACCAAGCATGGCGAATCGAATACATGCGTTCTTATGTGCACGTGACTTCTCATGCTTTTTTATCTTTTCACTGAGATGCACCAGGTCGGCACATCCTACTCTTGTCCAGTTACTCGTCGCATTGGAGCTAAACATAAGACAAGGAAAGCAAAACAGCGAGTTTCTGATACTGCAACCGCAAAGGCATGTTCCTCATATGTAAGTTTTTCATGGCTTCTTAATATCGAGTCCACCGAATTCGTGGCTACCTTTGAAAAGTCACAAGAATTGAGAACCACGAGGTCACTTGCTCAACACAGAGAACATTGTTGTTAAAATAATAAGCTATGTTTAAAACATGTTAGAAAATCCACACTAGTCTCACCTGTTAATTCATTAAGTATTGTCACAGTAAGTTAATCACATTATACCAGAAATAACTTAGTAAAACTGCAGCACACGCTAGTCTTAAGCAAGCTCTTGCATAAACTGCAAATTATTAAGAAAACTAGCGTTGCATTTCCGGATAGTTTCAGCTAAATCTCAAAGATAGCAGCACCTCCCGATAATAAACAGAATCCTGGTGGGTGATGTTAATGAGAACTAAAGTGCACGATTGCAATCTGGCTGTAAAATTCCAAGGTGTTTTGTTGGCCGCGCAAGCGCAGAGCTGCTAAACGTTAGTAATACGCTAGCACACGAGGCCTGTGCTGCAAGCGTTGTTGCCACATACTCGGGTTCTCGGCTGTGTTCAATCTGAAGAGCAGAGCGCGGTATATTTAAACAAGTGGCACCGGATAGCGCATTTTATTAAATGTTTCCTTATAGAGAAAAAGGAGATCCACTAAGAAATATTGAGGTTCACGTGCTCTTGTGCTCCTATACAGCAGCCGCCGCTGCCAAATTGATCAATACAAACGATGCATGACCAAATTCTTCTAGATACTGTCTTCAAATTTAAAATGATCATTAAAATCATTCAGAACCATTTGTAAGTCCAAAATATGAGTGCATTACTTGACTTTTTCTATTCTGATTAACCGAAGAGCACTGTGATTGTGATGGGTAGGGTGGAACTTTGTGATTGTTTGTTCTTTTGTTGCAGAAGCAGCTTGTTCAGCAGCTTCGTAAAGATCTGGAAGCAAATTCAACAAATACTAAAATTGTGAGAATTCAAATTGGAAATTCATGCGGTGATTTGGCTTGTTTGAAGGCATTTTCTATAAATAATAATTCCACTAATAGCCCTAAAAGTGATTCTGTCTTAAAGAAAAGGGATTCACCTCAAGCTTTCACAGAGAGCAAAATAATGTAAGTAACAGAATTTTCAAAACTTTGATAACTATGCATAAATTCTGATGCTAGAAATGGTGAATTCCTATAATTTTATGACTTTAAATTGATTTGGTTGATGGAAAGAATATTTAATATTCATCAAATGTAAGCCATCACACTTAGCAAGCCGAATGAAATCAATCTACATGAAAACTATTATAAATTATCAATAAGAGTTTATAAATTTTTATGACTTCGTGATGTAGTTGAATATCAGTTGTGATTGCATTGAATAATGTATTCTCAGAGATTTCTCTGGTTGCCCACTTCCTGTATACCATACCACAGGAATAGTAATCTGATACACCAGCTGAATAAATATAACAATTTATTTATCTGCCCAATAAGCCTGTAATTTGTGTGGAACTTATTAGTGCCGCTATTATGGTGGAATTTTGTAAAGTCTTTATTAAAGTCTTGTTGAGACAAACTTCACTGTGATTAAAATATTCCTCAGTGTAAAAATAAGAAGTTCAGATGACCCTTTAAAATACGCATTTCATTATGAGATTGGAGTTGCAGAATGTATAATTGTTTTAAATTGGTTGGTTTTAAATTTGAAAACAATTAATATTCTTGTAAACCATCTCCAACTTATTTTTATCACTTACTATTATTTTTCTTGTTTGTTTCTTCATAATGCTTTTATGATATTACCCAACAGATCTGCAGTACTAATTTAGTTTATCAATGTGGTTCATCTTTCCCTGCAGTAAAATGTTGCTTTTCCACACAACATTGTGCATAGTTTGTTAGAATTTTCAAAAGTTATCTTAAAATCCTAAAGATGAATTGGAAATCTGTCTTGACTTTCTGCTTTATGTTTTAAAACTCTTCCTAAACTAAAAACAATGGTTTGTATTTATATTATCTATTAAATTCAGATTGAGCTGGTGTTTTATTGAGAAGCATAGGAAATGAAGTTGAACTGTTGCTAGAATGTACGCAATTATATCACTCCCCCTATATTCCTGTTGAGTCTGTTGGTGTGCAGACATCCCTCACCAGACCATCATGCCCACTCTTTGTGTTGACAATTGATTGATTAGAGCCAGCTGTTTTGTCCTGTTTATTAACAAAGTGTATATTTTGTTTTAATAGCACAAGTCGTTCCTCATCATTATCGCCAACTTCCACGACAGGTTCAGAGTCCTCAGAACCTCAGAGAAAGGATATTGACATACCTGCTGGGTTAGCACCAAATGAAAATATACAAGATTCCAACTCAACTTTGAAGCTACAGTTTATGAATGCTATTGGTATGTACACAAGCAAAGTATGCATTCTTCTAATTAAACAAGTGTAGGTTGATATCTCCAACAATGTGCTCACAAATAAGTTATTTTTATTTTAATGCTTAACAAAAAATAAATTAACTTTGTTTCTGAAATTGATGATCTGCAAAATCTTCTTGTCTCATTTTTTATAGTTTGCTTTGAATGGCATGCGTAAAAACAACCAACTTAGCTCCTATGCTCTTAACTAGTCAATACAGATGGAGTGTGGAATAGCAAGAGTTTATATAGGCCAGTCATTGAGCCTCCCAAGGTGCTACGAGTACTCTATGCTGTACAGAGACTGGCAATGTATGACAACAAACTCTTGCATCGCATAGTCAAATGGTTCCCCATCTTGTGAATAGATACTAGTTTTCTTTTACATTTTTACTTTCTCTATACGTACTATGTATATAGTGTATAGAGAAGGTATTGCATTCCATCCAAAAATTTGATACCAAGATTTCACCGGAAATATGTTTTCAGTCTCCATGATTTCCAAAAAAGCATTTTTACAAAAAGGTCCGTGTGTGTGTGTGTGTCTCTGTGAACAGCATAGCTCATAAACGAAAAGTCTGTTAAAAACAAAATTTGGTATTTAGGTTTGGTATCTTCCAAGGATGCGACACAAAGATTTTCAGGAAAATCTCCCCATCCCCAACTACCCTTTATGTGGAACTTTTTTCGAAAGTTTTGGTTTTCTAAAAAATGGCTCAAATGATTTTCATTAAAATATTGTATATACAGATATTTACCTGCCAAATCAAATGTATATCTTGAATTTTCTGGGAATAGCCTCTGAAGACTACTTACTTTATTCTGGATTAATTTTACGGAATTTTGCATAACTGCTAAACCGTAAGAGATGGATAAAAACTTACCACACACAAAATGTAGAGCACATTAAAACACACAAGTTATGTTATATAAATGTTTTTCGTAGAGGTGATGCTTTTTAAGGTATTCGTTGTTTTTGGTCTCAGCCTTGAAAAACATACTTTTCTCATACAGGAATTTGTCAACTCTTGTCTATAGAAACAAAGGAACTTCAGTCACTAGCAACCAGCTTTTGACTATCACTTTAACCTATGGTATGCTCTTATTTCGCTTCTACTTACAAGGAAACAAGTAAATAAGACTAATTCTGCCAATTTTTTCTCGTTTACCATGAAGTAAATAGAAGCATAAGCTTTTTAGCAATAGTTTATTGCAGAGATGTAGAGAAAGTCATGCGAATGGAACACATCAGATTTTTGTTTAATAGTTTTCATTAAATGCTATGGAAAATTTAAATAAGAAACATATTTTTAAGAACAAAATAAGTACATGGATTACATTTTAGATTTGAAAAACCGAAACATTTTGAGTCACTTATAGATATTCTAAGCTGCATTTAAGGGGATTCTCCCTCCCCTGCTGCCGAGTTACAAAGGAGTTTCACTACAATCACTCTGATGAAGTACAGCATGCTGCAAAACACAAAACTGGAATCTAATAACAGCCTGACTGAAATGGAACTTTTCACTCTCTTTTGTACTCCCAACCACGAAGTGCAGTCCAATTCGTTCAATTACTAAAACTATTAATTTAATTGATCGTTGGGTCAGTGGTACTTAGTATTTATTTTAGAACATGGTTCAGAAGGAATTGATTCCATCTTCCACCTTGGTCTGATGAGTGACATTGAAGACAAAATTACTGTCACATGGAGGAGGTTTCATCTGTTTCTTTGTAATAAAACTGCTTACCTTAAAAAGTTTTAAGGGAGGGATTTCAAAGTTCATTACTTGGTCTTATCTGTTAATAATGTGAACGTTTTTCTAAGCTTCAAGTTGATCAGCATAATGAATTTCTCAAAAATGGGACCTTTGCATTACTAGCAAAAACAAATCAGCTATTGGGAACCATTTCTGAACCACCATACACAACTTTAATCCAAAAGTTACATTATTAGGAGACATCAATATGCTTGATGAGCTAAAAGTTAGGCAAGAAATGTACAAAATTTGTTAAATGAAAAGATTTGGCATTCAGAAAAATGACAGATAGGAGTGTCATCTTAAATGTTTGTTAAAGAGAGAGTATATTTTATGAAAGCCGTTAAAGATGACATGCAGGAAGCAGTAAGTGTAATTAGAACATCATTGAACCCTGGTCTAATACACAAGAGAATATGGCATGGAAAGCAGAATTAATTTACTATGGTTTTATAAATGAAAAAGCATATATTAGAACTTTAAAGTAGGTATATCAATGCAATCTCTGGATTTTTGGTGATTCTGGTGGTTTTTTGCCAACTGATGTGATCCGGCTCTTTTGGCAACGCAAGAAGTACACCTTCTTTTACATATAGGGATTAAACTTCTCAGATGGACCATAGAAGGTCTGAGGGGAGCTCTGAACCTATTCTTGCAGAAACATTTCTTGAATGATTATGATACAGGAAAGTAAATTAACACAGTATTCAGTATACCTACCAAATTGACATGCTTATGTGAAACAATGCAGGGATCAAGTAGCACTCTAAACCTGCTCCTCTCAAACTTATATTAAAAGAAGAAAGTCACTAGCAATACAGACAAGGATTGCAGTCATAGTGGCAATATACTTGAACATAAACCACACCACATGTTGATACATAGGTAAAATGTGAAGAAGGGATGGCAGTGTCAATAGATAGGTCAGTATAATAGACCTAATACTCACAAAAGGCATCAGAACAATTGCAATTACCCTCTACTTAAAAAGGAGGCAGCACTCATCTGCAAATGTATATAGAAATGTTCCCAGCTAATATCATTAGAGAAATGTGATATCTAACACTTGGTAACAAATCAGACATGGATCAGTAAAATAAAAAATGGTAGGAACCTGATAGAAGATAAAATACAAATGTGAAGCATTGAAGAATGAAGAGCCACCCCACAACACTAATAGGAGAGCGAGATCTTCAATAAAGAATGTTACAAAGAAAGGTGACTTTAGGAGAACTGCATACAGTTAATGAGAGAAAACCCTCAAAGATTACTGACCTGAGAAAAAGCTCAAGAAAAATATGAGGTAAAGAAAGACCTAGTTCTAATGGAAACATGGATAGTGCTGATGAAACTAGAGATACCACAGACATGGAGATCTCTAAACAACTAATTGTCAATGCCAGGTCCACATGGGATTACAAATCAACATCTAGGACTTCCTTCCAATATGAACCTCTCTCCTGAACAAGTGTATGGAAGCATACCAGATAAAAGGAGAAACCATTAGAAGAGATAGAAAAACTGAAAGTCTCAAGAATATCACACAGCGCAAAATCCAAGCTGGTATATGAACTGACAAGAGAGGCCGTACTAATAGAGGATTTGTGAAAAACACTACTGCTGAATGTAAGCAAGCCTACAGTATGTGTCTATGGGACTGGTTTTGCTATGCAACCTGTGTGATGTAACACACAAGATGCAAACTACAATTATCTGTGTTTTATACTCAGAAAAATATAAACAGTGCCATATACCTAAGTGCAAAAAACAAAAAATCTATCACTGTTTACACAAATTTTAAAATCCACACAGTAAGTAGAAAAGTGCAGGAACCTTTGTCTGGGTGTAGGGGCTCCCTTTATAGCTTGGAGATTAAAACACCAATAACAATGGGAACTCCTTTGCTCCCACTGCCCATTGTGAAGTTCACAGAATTATCCATTTTATTGACAGCAAAACATAAAAGTTTTACTAAAATCCATTGCAAGTTGTGCAGTATATATGGGAAAGATGCTATGCCAAGACCAATTGTTTCTCATTGACGCAATGAAGGGACAACAACATGATGTGATTAATATTGTTGATAAGGTTGGAAGGGTCATGGATACCAATCAGCACCTTCGCTTTCTCCTAATGTTGAAATAAGCTATGCAATACTTCCCAGGATTAGCAAGTGTATCTAACAAAAGTGTGCGCAAGATGGGTTCCTCGCTTGCTTTCAGAATAACATCAAGAGCAATGAATTGATACTACATTGCAATTTTTGCAGTTGTTTGAGAATGAGGAAGATGATTTATTCGACCAAATGGTGATGGGATGACACAATGATGCTCGAATCAAAAAATGGTGTGGAAAGGAAAGAATCTGCCAATGCCAAAAAAGGCAAAAGTTATTAAATTGGCTGGCAAGATCATGGCAACCATCTTCTGGGATTCAAAGAGATCGATTACCTGTCCCATGGGACCATGATTATAATTGCTGACTATTGTGAGTTTCAGTGGGATGTTTCTGGTTATCTATCTTACTTCCCTGAGCTAGCACTGAGTTATTGACATCTTTTTCCTTTGGGGAAAGGTGCCTCGCTATTGAGGATGAGTTAAAATAAGAAGGGGGAAAGATGCTTGGTGGAAGAGTGATTTTACGCTAGAGTAAAAAGCTGTTAGCACGGTACCAAAAAATTATGTAGAAAAATAGTTAATGTAGCTTTAAAATACAGGGTTACTACAAAAGAAATAGACAACTTCAACTGCCTGTAAAACAAAAATTATTAGAGATAGCAACCTAATTATTTTGGAAGTATGTTGAGAAACTCTCAAAGTTTCGTTTGTTACTATTGGTAACGCTGTAGTGTTTTGTTTGTTGTTGCAGAAGCTGAAATGGCGGAAAATCCTGTGGAAAAGGCATATTGCGTGTTGGAATTTGCTAGAACGCAATCAGCAACTGTTGTCCAACGACATTTTAGAACACGTTACCACAAAACACCACCGACTAGACAGTCAATCTACGACTGGTATAGAAAATTTGAGACAACGGGATGTTTGTGCAAAGGGAAGAGCTTGGGAAGACCCAGAGTTTCGGAAGAAAACGTTGAACGTGTTCTTTCTGCCTACATAAGAAGCCCACAGAAATCGACATCTAGGGCAAGCATGCAATTACAAATTACACAGCAAACTGTATGGAAAATCTTGCGGAAGCGACTGCACATGATGCCTTACAGATTACAGATGTTGCAGTTTCTGAGTGAAGAAGATAAGGTCATACGGCGTTACTTTTGCATCGACATGTTGCAACATGATGGAGACGATGCTGGTTTTTGTGAGCGCATCATTTCATTTTTGTGGTAACGTGTTCTAAAATGTCGTTGGACAACAGTTGCCGATTGCGTTCTAGCAAATTCCAACATGCAATATGCCTTTTCCACAGGATTTCCCACCATTTCAGCTTCTGCAACAACAAACAAAACACTACAGCGTTACCAATAGTAATAAACAAAACTTTGAGAGTTTCTCAGCATACCTCCAAAATAATTAGGTTGCTATCTCTAATAGTTTTTGTTTTACAGGCAGTTGAAATACTCTATTTCTTTTGTAGTAACCCTGTATATGCTTTCTTTAAGAGTTTAGAAATTTTGTTAGTTTCTTAAAAAATGGCATAACTTCTTTTTGGATAACCCTCGTAGTAAGGACAACTAAATTCTTATGTACTGTCTGTGCACCCTTCTCCTTTATTATTAACTGAAAAGACAATGTAATGCACTTGGAAAAGCTCCCATTTACTACCTCAACAGTTTTATCACAGAGAAACTAACTTCCACAACTAATACCAATAATTTGGATCTAATGTCATTAGTTGGATCAAGGCAAAGATGGAAGCAATTGGTTATGAAATTAAATTAAAGAGGAATCAGGAATTTCTAGATTAAGTGTGTATAACTGCCTACACTAACTAGAAAGTCACTATGACTATATATGGGGATTTGATAAGCTTTGCTCTGCTACATTATCCCTGTTGATACTCATCTTAATTTTATTGGTATCACGGCTTGGATTTCCAAAATATAGATTATATTCTGTTCTGAAAATGTAAAATATGACACAGTTTGCACAGCTAAATAAGTACATCTGTCCATGTATGTCATGTAGCTTCTTTTCTAAAAGATACAGTGAGAGATATTTGCAATTTGGATTATCCTTTCTTGTATGGTGAGTTCTATTCTTGGGTAATAGTTCTGTACTCGTAAAATATTGTTATGAGCCACCTAATTTATAATTGAAAAAACAAATCCTTTGTTAAGCTCAAATGGATCATTACATTATCATTCAACTATGAAAGTGGAGATGCATCTTGCTATTAAAACAAACACTGCTGATGATTTAAATATATTGATCAAACAAGTAGTATTACATGTGTATACATTTAGAGAATGATCTGTGTTGTTGGGCAGGTTACCTTGGTGTTGACGAGGCAGCTACAACATCACATCTAACTAATGGCTCTCACCCAAACAACAGGTCACGACCTTGGCCCTTACCCCTCTCTAAGTGTGGCTTTGAATCCAAACACTGCTCTACCAAAAACCATTCTAACAATCCCTAGATATGTAATATTGTATTCCCTTTTATTGTGTTACATTAACATGACTAATAGTTTCCCAATATGTAACATTCTCACACACATATGCACACACCCACGCACACATGCACCCACACACATGCACATACCCACGCACGCATGCACCCACACACATGCACACACCCATGCACGCATGCACCCACACACATGCACACACGCACGCCGCATGCACCCACACATACACACACCCACGCACGCATGCACCCACACATATTCACACACCCACGCACGCACTCACCCACACACATATGCACACACCCACGCAAGCATGCACCCTCACATATGCACACACCCACGCACGCATGCACCCACACACATGCACATACCCACGCACGCATGCACCCACACACATGCACACACCCATGCACGCATGCACCCACACATATTCACACACCCACGCATGCATGCACCCACACACATGCACATACCCACGCACGCATGCACCCACACACTGCACACACCCACGCACGCATGCACCCACACATATACACACCCACGCATGCATGCACCCACACATATTCACACACCCATGCACGCATGCACCCACACACATATGCACACACCCACGCACGCATGCACCCACACATATGCACACACCCACGCACATGCATCCACACAAATGCACATACCCACACATGCACACACCCACACATGCATGCACCCACACATATGCACACACCCACGCACGCATGCACCCACACACATGCACATACCCACGCATGCATGCACCCACACATATGCACACACCCACACATGCATGCACTCACACACATGCACACACCCACGCACGCACCCACACATATGCACACACCCACGCATGCATGCACCCACACACATATGCACACACCCACGCATGCACCCACACATATGCACACACCCACACACGAAGGCACCCACATACATGCACATACCCATGCATGCATGCCCACACATATGCACACACCCACACCCATGCATACACCCACACATACACACACCCACGCATGAATGCACCCACACACATACACACACCCATGCATGCATGCACCCACACATATGCGCACACCCACGCACGCATGCACTCACACACATGCACATACCCACGCATGCATGCACCCACACATATGCACACACCCACACACGCATGCACTCACACACATGCACACACCCACGCACACATACACACACCCACGCACCCACACATATGCACACACCCACGCATGCATGCACCCACACACATATGCACACACCCACGCACGCATGCACCCACACATATGCACACACCAATGCACATGCACCCACACACATGCACATACCCACTCATGCATGCACCCACACATATGCACACACCCACACACGCATGCACTCACACACATGCACACACCCACGCACCCACACATATGCACACACCCACGCATGCGTGCACCCACACACATATGCACACACCCACGCATGCACCCACACATATGCACACACCCACACACGCATGCACCCACATACATGCACATACCCATGCATGCATGCCCACACATATGCACACACCCACACACATACACACACCCATGCATGCACCCACACATACACACACCCACGCATGAATGCACCCACACATGCATGCACACACACATGCACCCACACACATACACACACCCATGCACCCACACATACACACACCCATGCATGCACCCACACACATACACACATGCACACATGCACCCTCACACATACACACATCCACACATGCACACACGCACGCACCCACACATGCACGCACCCACACATATGCACACACCCATGCACACATGCACCCACGCACTCATGCACCCACACACATACACACATCCACACATGCACACACGCACGCACCCACACATGCACGCACCCACACATATGCACACACCCACGCATGCATGCACCCACACACATATGCACACACCCACGCATGCACCCACACATATGCACACACCCACACACGCATGCACCCACATACATGCACACACCCACGCACCCACACATATGCACACACCCACGCATGCATGCACCCACACACATATGCACACACCCACGCACACATGCACCCACACATATGCACACACCAATGCACATGCACCCACACACATGCACATACCCACTCATGCATGCACCCACACATATGCACACACCCACACACGCATGCACTCACACACATGCACACACCCACGCACCCACACATATGCACACACCCACGCATGCATGCACCCACACACATATGCACACACCCACGCATGCACCCACACATATGCACACACCCACACACGCATGCACCCACATACATGCACATACCCATGCATGCATGCCCACACATATGCACACACCCACACACATACACACACCCATGCATGCACCCACACATACACACACCCACGCATGAATGCACCCACACATGCATGCACACACACATACACACACCCATGCACCCACACATACACACACCCATGCATGCACCCACACACATACACACATGCACACATGCACCCTCACACATCCACACATGCACACTCACACATACACACATCCACACATGCACACACGCACGCACCCACACATGCACGCACCCACACATATGCACACACCCATGCACACATGCACCCACGCACTCATGCACCCACACACATACACACATCCACACATGCACACACGCACGCACCCACACATGCACGCACCCACACACATATGCACACACCCACGCATGCACCCACACATATGCACACACCCACACACGCATGCACCCACATACATGCACATACCCATGCATGCATGCCCACACATATGCACACACCCACACACATACACACACCCATTCATGCACCCACACATACACACACCCATGCATGAATGCACCCACACACATACACACACCCATGCATGCACCTACACATATGCACACACATGCACCCACACACATACACACACCCATGCATGCACCCACACACATACACACATGCACACATGCACCCCCACACATACACACATCCACACATGCACACACGCACGCACCCACACATGCACGCACCCACACATATGCACACACCCATGCACACATGCACCCACGCACTCATGCACCCACACACATACACACACCCTCGCATGCATGCACCCACACACATACACATACCCACGCATCCACCCACACATATGCACACACCCATGCATGCATACACACATACATACACCCACGCACACACCCACACATACACACACCCACACATGCATGCACCCACACACTTACACACACCCACACTTATTCACACACCCATGCATACATGCACCCCCACATATACACATACCCATGCATGCACCCACACATATGCACACACCCATGCATGCATACACACACCCATGCACACACCCACACATACACACACCCACGCATGCATGCACCCACACATATGCACACACCCATGCACACATGCACCCCCACATATACACACACCCATGAACACATACACATACACACACACACAAAATAAAACAAATAACATTCGCTTAACCCTAGGCTACCTCATTATTATTGGTACCAATATTCATTGATGTGCATTATGCAACGGAATAGGCCTTATCTGTGTTTTACTTTTGTTCACTTATTTTTTTTTACCTTGTAATAATTATTTCTTCATACACACAAATACACACACACATGCATTAGGGATCCCTATGCATACATACAAACAACCAAAATTAGAACCACCCACATACAATCTACATTAACTATAGATTACCAAATACTTCAACCACTACTCAAATTATGCAATTAGTATATCTAAATATACATTAGGCTCATGCACGACTACAAACTGCAGTTTCAACTTGAAGCAACAACATCAAATGCAGGATATCTCTTGTCTCTGAGGAAAATTGAAGAGTGTAGCATTCGTTGTGTTCTAAAGACAAACAAATTGTGCATTTTATTACTTTCTTAATGATTTTCTTATTTTCATTGTGCAGTATATGTTATTCTAATTATAATAATTTGTTTATTCTGTACTATTAAATGATATTTTCACCAAAGTTATTAAAAACATGCACAAAGGTTCTCCTTGTATGTCAATACTATAGGAGAGAACTTCAAAATACAGTCTTTCTCTGAGAAACTTTTATAATCTTATGCAAAAAAAAATGTATATATGTATGCATTGATATGCAGCTACTGCTGTTCAAAACCTTATTGAATAATACAAGCATTGTTTTCTTCTTGAAACAGGTAGTGCTGTTTTTTTGTACATAGTTATATCTTTAATTTAGAATTTTTATGTGCACAACTATGCTGCTTTTTTTTACACTACAGATTTTAATGCAGTTCTTCTATATTATTATTAGCTTGCTCTGTACAAAAAAATTGCATTTCACTTAACCTTGTGGCATCCCTTCCAGTTTTCCTGGACCTTTAGAACCCATTAATAAATTCAGTGTGAAATTTTAATTGCTGTGCTTAAGTAATAGGATTTGTAATTCTAACTTATGGAAAGGTAGTACTGTACAATCTCAACTGTCTCTCTTCATCTGATTAATAAACATGTAAACATTATTCAAAAACGTTATAATTTTTCATACCCAGTAGAAAAAGGGTCAATTAAACGAGTTTCTTGTTGCTGACCTTTTTTTTTTTTCGGCAATCACCTGTCAAACTTCTTTTTAAGTTACATTTCGCAACTGAATATTTATGGTTTTAAACATAATATTCACTTAAAAATGTGATAAGTACTGATTCAGTTTCATGAGACATAGTGTTGTGATGAACACAACATGCCACGATTTCATTATTTGCTTCATTTATCCATAAGAGTACTTATAAAATAAATTATTCAAAAGTCGAAATCAATCAAGTTTGTAATGACTATCTTACCTGTAGCAGAGTTTAGAAACTGTTTAAAATCAAGTTTTTTGGAAGCAGAAAAATGTTTGTTTTCCTCACCAGCCATTTTGTTGGTTATCAGGTTCATGCATGAAGCGATCTATAGTTCTTAAACTGAACAGAAGAAATTTTTCTCTGTTGTAAACAAACGAAAGCAGCTGTGAAAGTAGATGGCAGGATAAGCTTTAATCATCATCTAACTCAATTTTTTTTGAAATGTGGTTTTTCAGGTTCATGAACCACACCACAGTAGTGTTTTACTTACCTGTCTCCAACTTTTAACCTCCAAGTTTATAAGTAAAATTGTTGTGATGCTGATTTTGAAGCCTTATAGTTAAAATGGGTACATCATTTTTATTAGCAAAATTTTTCTTACAATCATTTCTGTAAACAAAATTATTGTGTAGATTTCACAATAAAGGTTTTGATGCTTTACTTAGCCTATTAATTGTTAATATGATAGGTAGTATTAAGTTAATGGCTATAAAATGTTTTATGTTTGTTTCAGGCTTGGTGACTCGTGAATTGCTATCAGAATTACAAAACCGACGAGTAGAAAGAAAACGACGCAGTACTGCAAACCATACACAGTTCGTTTATGGTAGTTCATGGGATGTTTCGGTAAACAAAAAAACATGATAAGCATTTCTTTGTGTGTTAAGTCCATAATTTAAACACTGTTAACTTCATAATAGTACATTTGTATTGCAGAAACGAAAAAAGAGCAATTATCTTATGAGTGGAAGTTCTCCTGTGGCTACGCGTAATTTGACTCGATCATTAAGATCCATTTCTTCAGAATTACAGCAAGTGAAAAATCAGCCACACACAACTTCTTTGCCAGCACCAAGCAGAATTTGTCAGACAACTGAGTTAGAAGTGCAATCACGATTGGTATTGCCTGAAAGCAACAGGCAACCACAGACAACAGTGCCAGCCTTGTCCTGCCCATCAGGAACTCTCTCGCTGAGAATTCCAGGACTGCCTGCCTCACTCACCATAGAGAGAATTGCTGCTGCTCAACAAATTTGTGTTCTGTGTAGGAACATTGGTGAGTCATTTTCTTATTTGCAATTTATATTCTACATACTTTACAATCCAATAAAAATGGTGAAGAACCCATACTCATCATCATAACTAGGTACTGTTCAAATTTTGTTATATATTACCTGCTAAATTCATATACAAAGGATACCAATTACTGGGTATATACAAACACACACATGCACACACTCTCTCCCTCCCTCCCTCTCCCCTCTCTCTTCTGAACATTTTCAGATATGCTAGATGTCTCATTGAAACCAAGATTAAGCAAAATTACAATAACTCTCAAAGTTGTTTCTTCTATAGCTTAAAAATGCAAATAAATATCATAGCAATCAGGATACATAGAGGAATGTGTCACATAAGTTTTTAGGAGTACAATCTCACCTGTGGTGCCATAGCAGTAAAAGCAGGTGCTAAATGCTACAAAAAAGGAGGCACTGTGGCTGCGCCATGGCCAAGTGGTAACCCACTCACCTCTCACCTAGTCAACCTTTGGTGCCATAGCAGTAAAAGCAGGCGCTAAATGCTACAAAAAAGGAGGCTCTGTGGCTGCGCCATGGCCAAGTGGTAACCCACTCACCTCTCACCTAGTCGACCTGGGTGCCATAGCAGTAAAAGCAGGCGCTAAATGCTACAAAAAAGGAGGCACTGTGGCTGCGCCATGGCCAAGTGGTAACACCACTCACCTCTCACCTAGTCGACCTGGGTGCCATAGCAGTAAAAGCAGGTGCTAAATGCTACAAAAAAGGAGGCTCTGTGGCTGCGCCATGGCCAAGTGGTAACACCACTCACCTCTCACCTAGTCGACCTGGGTGCCATAGCAGTAAAAGCAGGCGCTAAATGCTACAAAAAAGGAGGCACTGTGGCTGCGCCATGGCCAAGTGGTAACACCACTCGCCTCTCACCTAGTCGACCTGGGTGCCATAGCAGTAAAAGCAGGCGCTAAATGCTACAAAAAAGGAGACACTGTGGCTGCGCCATGGCCAAGTGGTAACACCACTCGCCTCTCACCTAGTCAACCTGGGTGCCATAGCAGTAAAAGCAGGCGCTAAATGCTACAAAAAAGGAGGCTCTGTGGCTGCGCCATGGCCAAGTGGTAACACCACTCACCTCTCACCTAGTCGACCTGGGTGCCATAGCAGTAAAAGCAGGTGCTAAATGCTACAAAAAAGGAGGCACTGTGGCTGCGCCATGGCCAAGTGGTAACACCACTCACCTCTCACCTAGTCGACCTGGGTGCCATAGCAGTAAAAGCAGGCGCTAAATGCTACAAAAAAGGAGGCACTGTGGCTGCGCCATGGCCAAGTGGTAACACCACTCACCTCTCACCTAGTCGACCTGGGTGCCATAGCAGTAAAAGCAGGCGCTAAATGCTACAAAAAAGGAGGCACTGTGGCTGCGCCATGGCCAAGTGGTAACACCACTCGCCTCTCACCTAGTCGACCTGGGTGCCATAGCAGTAAAAGCAGGCGCTAAATGCTACAAAAAAGGAGGCACTGTGGCTGAGCCATGGCCAAGTGGTAACACCACTCACCTCTCACCTAGTCGACCTGGGTGCCATAGCAGTAAAAGCAGGCGCTAAATGCTACAAAAAAGGAGGCACTGTGGCTGCGCCATGGCCAAGTGGTAACACCACTCGCCTCTCACCTAGTCGACCTGGGTGCCATAGCAGTAAAAGCAGGCGCTAAATGCTACAAAAAAGGAGGCACTGTGGCTGCGCCATGGCCAAGTGGTAACCCACTCACCTCTCACCTAGTCGACCTGGGTGCCATAGCAGTAAAAGCAGGTGCTAAATGCTACAAAAAAGGAGGCTCTGTGGCTGCACCATGGCCAAGTGGTAACACCACTCGCCTCTCACCTAGTCGACCTGGGTTCCATAGCAGTAAAAGCAGGTGCTAAATGCTACAAAAAAGGAGGCTCTGTGGCTGCACCATGGCCAAGTGGTAACACCACTCGCCTCTCACCTAGTCGACCTGGGTTCCATAGCAGTAAAAGCAGGTGCTAAATGCTACAAAAAAGGAGGCTCTGTGGCTGCGCCATGGCCAAGTGGTAACCCACTCACCTCTCACCTAGTCGACCTGGGTTCCATAGCAGTAAAAGCAGGTGCTAAATGCTACAAAAAAGGAGGCACTGTGGCTGCGCCATGGCCAAGTGGTAACCCACTCACCTCTCACCTAGTCGACCTGGGTGCCATAGCAGTAAAAGCAGGTGCTAAATGCTACAAAAAAGGAGGCACTGTGGCTGCGCTATGGCCAAGTGGTAACACCACTCGCCTCTCACCTAGTCGACCTGGGTTCCATAGCAGTAAAAGCAGGTGCTAAATGCTACAAAAAAGGAGGCACTGTGGCTGCGCTATGGCCAAGTGGTAACCCACTCGCCTCTCACCTAGTCGACCTGGGTTCCATAGCAGTAAAAGCAGGTGCTAAATGCTACAAAAAAGGAGGCACTGTGGCTGCGCTATGGCCAAGTGGTAACCCACTCGCCTCTCACCTAGTCGACCTGGGTGCCATAGCAGTAAAAGCAGGTGCTAAATGCTACAAAAAAGGAGGCACTGTGGCTGCACCATGGCCAAGTGGTAACCCACTCGCCTCTCACCTAGTCGACCTGGGTGCCATAGCAGTAAAAGCAGGTGCTAAATGCTACAAAAAAGGAGGCACTGTGGCTGCACCATGGCCAAGTGGTAACCCACTCACCTCTCACCTAGTCGACCTGGGTGCCATAGCAGTAAAAGCAGGTGCTAAATGCTACAAAAAAGGAGGCTCTGTGGCTGCACCATGGCCAAGTGGTAACCCACTCGCCTCTCACCTAGTCGACCTGGGTTCCATAGCAGTTAAAGCAGGTGCTAAATGCTACAAAAAAGGAGGCACTGTGGCTGCGCCATGGCCAAGTGGTAACCCACTCACCTCTCACCTAGTCGACCTGGGTGCCATAGCAGTAAAAGCAGGTGCTAAATGCTACAAAAAAGGAGGCACTGTGGCTGCGCCATGGCCAAGTGGTAACACCACTCGCCTCTCACCTAGTCGACCTGGGTGCCATAGCAGTAAAAGCAGGTGCTAAATGCTACAAAAAAGGAGGCACTGTGGCTGCGCCATGGCCAAGTGGTAACCCACTCACCTCTCACCTAGTCGACCTGGGTGCCATAGCAGTAAAAGCAGGTGCTAAATGCTACAAAAAAGGAGGCACTGTGGCTGCACCATGGCCAAGTGGTAACACCACTCGCCTCTCACCTAGTCAACCTGGGTTCGATCCCAAGCGACTGCTTGTGAGATTTGTGGTAGACAAAGAGGCACCGTGGCTGCGCCATGGCCAAGTGGTAACACCACTCGCCTCTCACCTAGTCAACCTGGGTTCGATCCCAAGCGACCGCTTGTGAGATTTGTGGTAGACAAAGAGGCACCGGGGCAGGTTTTTTTCTTTGGATTTTCCAGGTTCCCCCGCCATCTCATTCTACCAGTGCTCCATCTTCATTCCCTGTATCATCAGTGTCATCGCCTGCAGTGCCACAAGTAGTAAAAGCGGGCATTAAACACCATAAAAAAAAAAGGAAGCACTGTTTGAATCCAGTTGGTTATATTGTTTTCATGTTCGATGTTCTACTGTTAAATTGTTGCTGAATAACATCTATTTTTATATACATTTGTTTCATAAGTGTTAAGTGAAGATTATTAAATTACTTTGACATTAGCTGTGTCTCGGCTCAAATAGTTGGTTCCACCAAGTCGGAATGACGTTTGCGAAGGAATACATGTTGCCAAGCGTGAGGGGGTTTGTCGCAGAGTGGGGCCATTGAAACAATTTGATCAAGATTCTCTAGCTGAGTTGTGGCATGTGACTCCTCTCAAAATATCAGAATTGTGCCTCCTCCCTGGTATTTGGGCAATATATTTGTTGTTTCTTGGTGGGAAACCTTTTTGGCCTGAACAATATAGCAGAATTAGGGTGATGTTATGTGAATGGGAATCATTTTTTTTTCCTTTTAGATGGTTTTTACAGTAAACTAAGTGCCTGCCATGGGAGGTGAACCTAATGAGAAATCTGAGACAAAATCTTGCGTCTACAGTATGACCATGTAATGAAATAGAATTGCAATTAAATAGTTTGACCACAGCTTATCTTAATACCTTGTAATGTTCAATCTTTTTTGTTTTTCCTTCCAGAGAGAAAACAAATCGTGATAATGGTTTGCCGACTCTCAAACATGCAAAGTACAACTGCCCATGTGAAAAACACACGGCAATTCAAGGTTTATTCCACTCACTTCTAACGATTGACCTTGGGATTTATTAATTGTCATTGCAAATGCTAGCCGCACTGGAAACTGAACTCTCTTAAATTCAAAAGGAAAGTCATTTTACATTAGTGGTATTCTCGGAATAAGCACATCCTCACTTTTGAACTTTCCTATGATTATAGCAGCTTCAATCAAACTTTTCATAATTTGTTTAACCTGAGTCTTGTTCCGTTGCACAATTTTGGCTGATTCAGATTGCATAGCATAATTATCACCGAGCCAACCATGAGCTGTAAATTGTGAGCGGTAATCCTGGCAAATCCAATGAATTTAGGAATACAGTTGGATAATTGATGATTTCATTTGGATTGGTAATGGACTCGATCGACTTAAATGAATGCATTTGTCCATCAATTTTACTCTGAGTTTTTATATTCAAATTATCTACATCCTTTTTGGTTGCTGCTAAACTGGCTCATTCGCTCAACCAAGCATGATTTTTGTAATTTGCACCTATATTTGGGAACACTATCAATATTAATTTTTCCTTTGAAATTCTGAAGTGACAAAAATTTAGTGGAAACGAAATGAGCCCAATAGAAGTGTCAACAGAAATTTTCTATTGCCAATGTCTAATAATCCTTTAAAAACACTTCATTGGATAGGTCATTTTGTAACACCACTCGTATATTCCTTTGTTAATTTTAGATTCTTCACGTACCTCCATAAATGATGTCTTCCAGCAAGTATTTATTTCATCAGCTGCTGCTAATCTGGGAATGACTGGCAGCATTTGCTGAAAATCTCCAGCCAGTAGAATCATCATGCCTTCAAAGAGCTTCTGATTGCTGTGCCAATCTCTTAATGCTCATTTGTGCACCATCGTACATTATTATTTTACAATTTTGTAGCACTTTTGGTTATATTAAATGTCAGCTCATCTATTGTTTGTAAATTCAATGTCAGCTTGAGCGCAGAATGAGTGGTTTGTCCACGTTCTAGCAATGTAGCAACGATCCCAGATGATGCTACTGCAGGTACTATTTGAATTTGTGCCCAAATAGTATCTAAAATTAATGCAAATATGAATTTACAATTTCACTCCATGAATTGATGCTTTCAGAGGAGCAAGAGTTTATTTTACTTTCCTTATTTACGCAAATAAATAGGCACCAACTGCATGCCTAGAGAACAACATACATAAGAGAATTACACCACTGTAATGCTCTCTATCTTTATTGATCATTAAATGAGATTGAGGAACAAAAATAATATTAACTTGAAGTAAAATAACATTTAATGCAGTAAAATGTAAAACAAATATTGTATTGCTGCTTTCACAAATGCACATCCGTTTATTGTAGTTTAGCTATTTATGCCAGTATTTGCGAATAAAACGCTACAAATCATTATTTTAACATCTTGATATTTACAATCAGCCCTAGCAGATAGGAATCAGTTGTTGGGGGAACCAGCGCTACTAGGGAGAGGAACATGCAAAGCAACTCAAGTCGTCACACTATTTCATTCTATCTGCTGTGGTAGAACAGACACTTGGATCATCATTCTTGGGAAAAAGAAGTACAAAAGTACTCTAGCCATAAAAGCATCAAAACAGAGCACAAAAAACAGAATTACTTAATAGGAAAATGGGTTGTTATATCACAAATCTATAGATATTGAACAAATGCCTACTTGAACATTACAGGACATAATAGAATCATCACAAAGAAACACTCGGCTAGAAAACATCTCATCTCAAACATAACAAGATCTTATTTGAGAGACCAAAGAAATTCGCGCAAACATAAGGAAAGGCTCAAACCCAAACTCCATAGAGCACAATAAACTGATAACACCCTGGTAGCTCAAACACTGTACCTCAACAATTCATATACTTAAGGGCTCTGCAGTATACCTTAAGATGGAATGTTACTCAACAATACACAAAAATGGTGCTATTAATTGTCAGCACACAGTCACACAAAAATTGAGTTAGTGCAATCGGAAAGTTGGGAATAGGGAACACACAGTCAGCAAAACATTGTAAGATGGAAGATTTCCAAAAGTAACTCTGAGAAAAGCAAAGAAGCTGACATAAAAAATTTAAAAAAAGATGGTATTACAATCCTAAGAGATCAGAAACTGGGAAAACTGTGTTTGTCAGCAGATATAAATATGACAAAACTATCATGGTGAAGTTTGAAGAAGCTAGCATGAAACTTAATTGTGAGAACAGAACTGAAATGTACATAATGAGGTAGAAAAGACATTACAAGGGGCAAAAATGGGAATGTGACACAAACAAAATACATGTATGATGCAAAGGAATGTGGCAAGGAAGCAAATTATATGCAGAAGTTATTTCTGACAAATCATGATGGCTAGGAGGAAGAAAAAAATATTTACTCAGCCATAGGAATCTGTACCATAAGAAGTGGACGTTACACTGTGCTTTAGAAAGAGGAATGCAACTGATGCACACAACGAAAGACGTGTGTGAATAAATGAGAATGCGTATAGGAACTGTTCATCTACTATACTCAAGGATTATAATTTTACATAAGAAAACAGAGAGAAAAAAATCTTGGATTACCCAGGAATCATAACCAAATTGGTGAATAACTGCATGTAATATTTACATATAGGTCCTAAACAATTCCTATATTAGGTAACTCAAAATATGTCTGCAAAAGTCACAGATAAAACTGTGTATTTCATTCCAATGGTCAAGAAAGGGAAGAAAACAGCAGTGTAGAAGATATAGAAAACACACTCTGGAGCCATAAGGAACCAACATACAATACTTATATTCCCATCTACATAAATTGAACTTCCCCCAACTTCAAATTGTACACTTTGTAGAGAAGAGGATTCTACAATGAATATGACTTTATCTTATGAACAGCTACAGATCTCTCATTGCGCTACTGGGAAGCAAGGACTCCATTAACAAACAACCATATTTATATTGTAGAAAGTGTAAGATAGTCTGTATAGCTATTTACAGTGGGGTAGTACATGTAGTATTCTACACAAATGCATATAATGATGCAAAATGATTTTATAAGCCGTGTTGATGATTTGCAAATGCCAATTGCTGTAAAATATAAGAATAAGGGATTATGCCCCAACAAAATCAAAGAAATTAAACCCAAAAACCTGTGCCAAGCAATAAAACTGGTATAGATGCCTCAAGCTTAGTTCATAGATTAAAGTATCAGCACTGAAGTAATACAATATACAACAACTGTAAAACATAAAGCGCTGTAAAGAAAATCACATGGTTAAATTACAGATTCACCAGTGATAAAAATCAAATGAAAACAATTCAAATTCCTGAATTTAATGAGTACAAAAACCTTGATAAATTGTGTGTTACATCTGGTAGCATTCTATTCAAGGCTTAAAACAATTTTTGGAATACCAAAAATTCTAGGTTACTTTAGAAATTAACAGTAGGATATGCATATTAAGTACAAATGAATAAAATTCAACATTATCAAGCAACAAAATTCTGAATAGAGGAACAATAGCTAGATAGAGATGAGACACTGGTTAACGATTTGAGCTATGTTCTCAAAGTTACACTTACCTCAGGCAATCTATAACATTTAAAATTACTGCTCCAAAGTGTACACTTTGTAGCTAGCTGAACATGTGTAGTTGATACTGTTGATTAATTATTTCACTCATTCTGTGAATAAGCTTAGGTACACATTTATGTAAGCACACACTAGATAACACAGAAAAACATTACTTAATGGAATTGGTTAGTGAGAAAAGCATATACTGCTGAAAGAAACAGTTACCATACCATAAGGTTTAAAACGTTAGACCGATCTTGAGGTGCAGTAAAAAACCATAGTGTGTTCTGACTGAAATAAATTACTGAAAAGAAGCATAACGACAGAATTATTGTTTCTATTTATGACAATGAAATAGGTCTAGAGATGTGCGTAATCTATGGAACATGCACGTTTATCACTTAACAAATATCAAGTGGACACTGATGAAATGGTTTAAAAATTAACAAAAAATGTTTATTTACATATGGAGGTTATGATTTGTAAGCTGAGTCTTCGCAAGGAAGTGAAAATAACCAGGGACTTCTGGTTTATTGGCAACTAAACTGAATACTATTGGCTTTATAAAATTAAATAGGCAGCAACAACAACAAATTAACAACTTAGTGGGCCCCAGCTTACAAAAAAACAATCTTATAGCTACAAAGTTAAGTGTTACATGTCTCGCAAGAAGTTTTCAGAAAGAGTGGGAGGGTGGATGACGTTACTGTTTTTAAGAAAGAGAGGAAAAATAAAACAGTAGCAAGGCTGAAAGCTTTCAAAAGTACCATTAAAAACTACACAATTCACCACAAAAAGCACAAAACAGAAAAGAAATAACTAGAGCAACTCGCTACTGAGAGAAGCAGAATAGATACTTGTTCCCAAATGGAAATACAGTGCCTCACCACAAGTGCATAGTTAACCACTGAGATGTTTGGTATTGAACTTATGTCCAGCATCAAAACTCAATGTTCTCCCTCAAGTGTAATGTTAACCACTGAGAGGTTTGGTATTGAACCTTATACCTAACATCAAAACTCAATGTTCTCCCTCAAGTATAATGTTAACCACCGAGAGGTTTGGTATTGAACCTTATATCCAGCATCAAAACTCAATGTTCTCCCTCAAGTGTAATGTTAACCACCGAGAGGTTTGGTATTGAACCTTATATCCAGCATCAAAACTCAATGCTCTCCCTGAAGTGTAATGTTAACCACTGAGAGGTTTGGTATTGAACCTTATATCCAGCATCAAAACTCAATGTTCTCCCTCAAGTGTAATGTTAACCACTGAGAGGTTTGGTATTGAACCTTATACCTAACATCAAAACTCAATGTTCTCCCTCAAGTGTAATGTTAACCACTGAGAGGTTTGGTATTGAACCTTATACCTAACATCAAAACTCAATGCTCTCCCTCAAGTGTAATGTTAACCACTGAGAGGTTTGGTATTGAACCTTATACCTAACATCAAAACTCAATGTTCTCCCTCAAGTGTAATGTTAACCACTGAGAGGTTTGGTATTGAACCTTATTACCTAACATCAAAACTCAATGTTCTCCCTCAAGTGTAATGTTAACCACTGAGAGGTTTGGTATTGAACTTACATCCAACATCAAAACTCAATGATCTCCCTCAAGTGTAATGTTAACCACTGAGAGGTTTGGTATTGAACCTTATATCTAACATCAAAACTCAATGTTCTCCCTCAAGTATAATGTTAACCACTGAGAGGTTTGGTATTGAACCTTATATCCAGCAATCAAAACTCAATGCTCTCCCTCAAGTGTAATGTTAACCACTGAGAGGTTTGGTATTGAACCTTATATCTAACATCAAAACTCAATGTTCTCCCTCAAGTGTAATGTTAACCACTGAGAGGTTTGGTATTGAACTTACGTCCAACATCAAAACTCAATGTTCTCCCTCAAGTGTAATGTTAACCACTGAGAGGTTTGGTATTGAACTTACGTCCAACATCAAAACTCAATGTTCTCCCTCAAGTGTAATGTTAACCACTGAGAGGTTTGGTATTGAACCTTATATCCAGCATCAAAACTCAATGTTCTCCCTCAAGTGTGATGTTAGCCACTGAGAGGTTTGGTATTGAACCTTATGTCCAGCAATCAAAACTCAATGTTCTCCCTCAAGTGTAATGTTAACCACTGAGAGGTTTGGTATTGAACCTTATATCTAACATCAAAACTCAATGTTCTCCCTCAAGTGTAATGTTAACCACTGAGAGGTTTGGTATTGAACCTTATATCTAACATCAAAACTCAATGTTCTTCTTCAACTGTAATGTTAACCACTGAGAGGTTTGTTATTGAACCTTATATAACATCAAAACTCAATGTTTTCTACTTCAACTGTAATGTTAACCACTGAGAGGTTTGGTATTTAACCTTATATCCAGCAATCAAAATGCAATGTTCTCTCTCAAGTGTAATGTTAACCACTGAGAGGTTTGGATTTGAACCTTATATCTAACATCAAAACTCAATGTTCTCCCTCAAGTGTAATGTTAACCACTGAGAGGTTGGGTATTGAACCTTATATCTAACATCAAAACTCAATGTTCTCCCTCAAGTGTAATGTTAACCACTGAGAGGTTTGGTATTGAACCTTATATCCAGCAATCAAAACTCAATGTTCTCCCTCAAGTGTAATGTTAACCACTGAGAGGTTTGGTATTGAACCTTATATCTAGCAATTAAAACTCAATGTTCTCCCTCAAGTGTAATGTTAACCACCGAAGGTTTGGTATTGAACCTTATATCTAACATCAAAACTCAATGTTCTCCCTCAAGTGTAATGTTAACCACCGAAGGTTTGATATTGAACCTTATATCTAACATCAAAACTCAATGTTCTCCCTCAAGTGTAATGTTAACCACCGAAGGTTTGGTATTGAACCTTATATCAAGCAATTGACCAATGCTTTCCTCCAAGTGTAATGTTAACCACTGAGAGGTTTGGTTTTGAACCTTATATCCAGCAATCGACCAATGTTCTTCTCCAAGTGTAATGTTAACTACCAAGAGGTTCGGTAATGAACCGTATATCCAGCAATCGACCAATGCTCTCCTCCAGTGTTACATTACAGAAAAAGGGGACACAATGCATCAAACACATTTATTCAGCTAGGGGTTGTCACCCTGAATACATCATTGACACTAAGCATAGCACTAAAGGTTTTTTGATACAGGATTGGGGATGGGCATAGGCAGAGGTATTGGGGGTTATACTTAACCTAAAAGTAGGAGATAAGACCAGGTGTGGGGAAAGGTAAATACACTGCTTGAAATTAGACGCTATGAGAGTGGTAACTTTAGGTGATAATTAAGGTGAATTTGTATTATGTTAGAAAGAGATGATGATGAGCCTTTTAAATGTTGATGATAATTTAGATTGTGGTAATCTTTCCCTCTCAGCTGGGGAGTGTGACATTGGTTTCGAGACATCTTGGAAGCTCTTGAAGTATTTGACTATAAAATAGACTATAAAATAAATTAAGTTCACTACGGAAATCTAAATGTCATGGATTTTGGTAGCAGTTATGGCCGAAAGTTGTCGCAAATTAAAAGTTGAAAGTTTTTACATGATTTGCAGCATTACATAAACATTATGCTGATAAACCCGGAACTGAGCTAAACAGAAAGTTCACATTACCGCAAAAACTGCTGAATCACGGGAAATGCCATATTTGCAAAGCATCAAGTACTGCTCTCAGACCAGAACTCTTAATTTTCTGTTTCTCACACTAATGCAAATGTATTGCATTGCCCTAAAAAAAAACATTTAATATCAGTAAAAATAATAATTTATGAAATTTACTGTCACAATACATTTTATGGCATTTAACCTATTTGTATTCTGGCCATACCTAAATTAGTACCTTGTATATTTATTTTATTGTTTATTTGCAAGCATGTAAAACTTTCCTCTAAGCAACAATTTTTTAGATCTCTTTTAAATCTATTTAAGTATGTGTGTGTGTGCGTGCAATATCTTATTCTAGTTTGATGGTTGTCTTTCTGATCATTTTTTACCAGTTTTTTCTTTATTACAGGGTTTAGTATAAATATTATTGGCAATGTCATTAATCTTTGCCATTTTACAATACCACCATCCATCATGTATATGTCATACTAATATATCGAATTACATAAACCATCACACCATCAGAGGGTTTCCTTCTCCACTGACCATCTCCAATTCCTGTTCTTCTTCTTACTAAGACACTACATGTGGTTAATGATATTTTCATTTTTGATTAAGTTGTTATTATAATGTATTCTCCATGTATTATCATTTTGTTTCATTGCTCCAAATATAGTAAATAATATCCTTCTTACAATTACCATTAGTGTTTGTTTACTTGTTTCATTAAGGACCCAGGTTTCACATGCATATTTTACAATAGGTCTGATGATGGATTTATATAATCTTATTTTTGCTGACTTGGATACTAACTTGCACCTAAATAGAAATAAATTTGTTAGCACCAATTCCTATTCACCTTCCCAAGTGTTGAGTATTTGTGTCCTATGTTTTAGAAGTTGTGCATTTATTTAGGTATTTTTTTTTTATTTAATTTATTTAATTTTTAATGTGGCTTAAAGTCATTTAACTTGGTTATTATTATTGGATAATGAATGCAATTGGTGAAATTATATTGAAGTGACCTTGGAATCATTGGAGCTTAAAATTATTCAACATTCATTTTCTCAGGATAAGGGAGAGCACTGAGAAAAACCCTTATCTGGGTAACTCACCGTAAGCAGGGTTCGAACTCGAGGCCTCTTATTTTCTAAAAGCATTATAACCTCAAATATGTTAGGTGATATAATGTTAAAACATTGATATTTTTGAAAGTTTCTCTTCAAGATTCAATTTGCTTTAGCCTCAAAATTATTTTAACTGCCCTTTTCTGTAGAATAAAGATTCTAGTTTGATATTTGGCTCCACTACAGTCCAGTGGCGGCTCGTGCCTAAAACAAGTAGCGTGCTGCACGGGGGGAAAAAAAATGCATGCAACTCACCTAGTTTCGAAAAATGAAGTCCATACGCCGATGTTTCTTCATGCAGAATTTGTCCATCACTCTGACGTTGAAATCCCTGATATTTGTAACGAATTTCTTCTCTATGGATAGCATGGCCAGAGAGGTAAGGCGATCCTGACACATGGTGTTCCTCAGAAAGGTTTTTATCCTCTTCAAAGAGGAGAAACATCGTTCTGGTTCTGCAGTTGACATGGGAATAGTCACAACAATTCTTAAAACCTTTGTCACTTCACTAAAAGTTTTTTGCAGATTATTTTTTAGTGTCAACTGCAAGAGTGGAAGAGCACCTTCTACTTTCCTGAATTCCGGATGCTCATATAAAATGCTAAGTTCGGTTCGGAGCTTGTTTTTGTCGAGATCTTTGTATCGATCACAGACAATGCCGAGTTCTGTTTCAGGAAAAACTTGAGAAAATAATTCAAAGTTTTTTGCATCCAATAGTTTTGCAGCATCAAGATGTTCTGTGTACCTCCGATATTATTCGGTCACATACTTCCTTGGCATCTACTCCTAAGTTAGTTTCCCTACGACGTCTTTTTGTAACGTGGACGTTAGATGTCTGAATCTGGTGTGCTATATCATCCGTTCTACTTCGCACGGCATCAATTGCTTTGGCAAAAGATTGGACTGCATTTTTTGCCTTCACTGCATCCATCTGTCTTGCTTGTAGCTGATTATACAAAATGTCTACATGTGGCATTATTTTCTGAAAAAAAGCAAGCCAGAAATTAAATTCTCCATCCTCCAAATTATGCCGCAGGCCACGAGCTTCTTGCACTGTCCTATCTGATAAAGATTGTTCTAATTCGTCAAAACAATCGATCAGAGATTCTCTGTGTTCATATACGGTGTTAACAGTCCTAGACTTGAAATTCCATCTTGTTGCAGATCCTCGAGGAACTCTTCGAGCAACAGTTGCTTCCAATGCTGCTAAACGCTGTGGAGATCTTGAAAAAAATGCTGGAAAAGCTGAGAGACTGCAGAAGAATATTCTGGCGGACTGATTTTGAGAAGCTGCTTTCTCCATAACCAGATTTAATTGATGGGCGTAACAATGTACATACTGTGCGAGAGGATAGTGTTCTTTCACCTTGATCTGCACGCCTCCTGTGTTGCCGCTCATTACAGACGCACCGTCATAAGTCTGGGCGATGATTTTATGGCGATCATCCTTAAAAAGGGTGTCCACTTCTTTCAAAATACAACCGGCAATAGAATTAGCGGTCTGATCAGATGGATTAAAAAATCCCCAAAACCGTTCATAAATAAAGCCGTTCCTTTCATATCTAAAAATTAATGCCAACTGAATTTTTTCAGTGATATCAGTGGTTTCGTCTGCCATGATAGCAACATAGGCTGCCTCCTTCATTTCTCTTTCAATTTCTTCGTGGCACACTTCCAACATGCAATCAAGTAGTTCATTCTGGATGGTCTTAGATAATCCTTTGAACACCTTATTGCTTTCGGTATGCTCTTTCATCGCACTGTCTATACTGCCCAATAGATTTATAAGGCCTAAAAACACGCCGGGATTATCTGACGTTTCCGTCTCATCATGTCCACGCAAAGCAAGCTCAAAGGCCCCACAAAATTTGATGCAGTCTATTATCCTGGATAATATGTATCTATTTTTCTCAACCTGTTCATTATGTTTTTGTGTAGCATCTTGATATGCCCTGCTTAGCTGCGTTGCAATATTTACACCTCCAAGCATTGAGAAGTCAAGCGAGTTTTTCATATGCTTCTTGCTATTTGAATGTTTTTTTATATATTCATTAACATGACCTAGATCTTTAACACCAGTCGTAGACCACGAATCTGTACTTCCAAACAAGAGGCAAGGAAAGCAAAAGAGCGCGTTTCTGATTTCACAACCACAGATCCAGTCACTGTTGTCATATATATTTGTGTTAAACTTTCTTGTGTAAATAGAATTTTTACTTCCTTTTGCTTTCTGTTCAATTTTTAGATCAGGAGTAGGTCGCCCTAAATTTTTTATCCTGATCTTTTCATCTAACGATCGCCTTGAAAAGGGAGTTTTTAACAGCTCATCAACTATATTCATTATGTATGACTAAAGTTTTCTTACCTATGAAAGTAACACAAACCTACACTGAATGATACTGAAATATAATAAAGTGCGATCACAGTTGGAAATAAACTGAAAACTGACACTGAATAACATTTACACAACAGAACACTTTGTATCAATGTGATACACGTGGGCCTGTTAGATTTCACATTTGCGGAAGTAACACATTGCGCCAATATGAACTTATGGTTACCAATGTTAACAAACAATATAACAAACAATGTTCTGTACGTTCCAATGTGAATAAGGTATGGAGATAATATTCCTTTTATGGCTCAGTTTGTATCACAAAGATATAATTAGTTATTATAACTAAAATAAAACGTTGTAATACGCTTTAATTAATTTCACTAAATTCTGATGTTTAGTGTGGCACTTAGGTGAGTGTGGCAGGGCTGTTTCGTCTGCTGCCAAAACGATTATAAGGAAAAGAACTAACACTCGTAGCGATTTCATTGATTCCGTGCTTTAGCCAAACGCAGCACGTAGCAGTGCGAAAACGATGGGACAGCGACCGTCAGGGGGGGTAAGAGGGGAAGGTTCTACGCAAGCGCAATATTCACCTACCGTGCTTGATCGCTTTGAGCACGTGGATGCATTCCATTAGTTAAACTTGCGTGTTTACCTTGCTTCGAGAGTTCGTCATTGGCAGTGCTGCCTTTCTTATTACTACCATAATGTGTTATGTTTGTTACATGGTCCTTCAGCATGTCTGTTATGTAATTTAGAAGAAAAAAAAGTAGCGTGCTGCAGCTCTTCAGCACGTAAGGACGAGCCGCCCCTGCTACAGTCCCATATTGGTATACTAAATATTAGCCCATTCAAGGATATGCAAAAATGGAGGTGAGGTGATAAAAAAAAAAAAGATTTGTTTTTAGTCCTTTGGGGCATGAATCGCCAGTATGCTCAACTTTTGCATCTATGCCATGGCCATTCAGATACATGATAGCTGCAGTTTTATCTGTTCTTGTAATGCTGCTTAATGCTATGAGTGAAACTTTTTTAACATAATAAATTGGTAAAATGTATGTGTCTGCATCCAAGCATGCTCTCACAACTTCTCTTGAAGCAGAACATACTGGGATGTTAGGTTTGATACATTAGCCACTCCTAGCGTGTCTCACACTGCATGCCTATACATCCAGATGTCAAAGTTTGTATTATTTAATGAAGTTATCCGATATTATGCGTTTGTGGTATAAAATGAATGTTTGAAATACTCTTAAAATTGAATTAAAATGTGTTATTTAACATTCATGTACAAGACACTATATTATGTCCTTATTGCTGAAGGTGTTAAGTGGGGTTATATTAGTTCATAATGAAGTCTTTAAAGTGCTTATATTAACTAATTTAGCCAATCTTTTTGGACATATAAGCTGAGGCTGATTTTATGTTTTTCCAGATTAAATTTTTCTCAAGTATTCACAAAAAATTTACACATTTATTTCATTTATAATTTTGTCCTCCATAGTTAGTCTTATTTTTATGGTATTCCTATTTTGTTCAGATATAAGCTCAAATAATTTGTTTCTTCTGCATTTAGCTGAGAGTATTATAAGAGTTACTCTATAGGCAATAATAATTTAATAATATCAACATAGATGTGTGTATTGTCACAGCAATACTTATAAATAAATTGTTGATATGTTATGTAGGTTCTTTAAGTACCTGTATCTCTTGCAACGCTGGATATCACTTGGGATGTGGAGGAGATGCTAGTAGATGTCCACAATGTACTGTTAAGCAAGAAGGAGAGTCTTCAGACAATAGCTCAGCAAGTTGTCCTGCACCTGCACCAACAAGCAGAGTTATTTTACAGTCTTTTGTTTCACAACATAAGCCAGACATCAAAGGTAAAATTCATGAATTGCATATCTATCATTGTTGATCGCTTGCATGGAGTTTCATACCTTAGCTACTCATCTACCCCAGCTGTGAAGCTTTTTCTTGCTTCCCTCATGGCTGCAAAACTTATTGGAAAGCATTCAGAATTAAAACTCTTAATATAATGCTCAGCTTTGAATTTTTGGGTGAGGGGGTGGGGCAATGGGCAGAACCAAAAACGTGAATAAGGATTTGCAGGTTTATTAAAAAATCAGATTTCAAATTTACAAGGTCCTGTGGTTACAGGACTGTAGACAAAATTGGTTGGTATCTAATGTTGAGCAGTTGGCAGTGAAGCCAGTGGTCTCTTGCATTCCAGTATTTTGATAGGCAATGTGGCTGCTAGTGTTTGAGTAAAGGCAGGACTATCTTTATTAGTAAATGCCTTCATTTATTTGTGCATTGTTACTAGCATTAGAAGTATACATTATGAAAAGAAAACTTTTCAGAGAACAGAATGTGTTTGTTCTACAGAAGTAGTTCCCATATGATCAAAATATGCTGTAAAAAACTTTTCATAAGAAAGTTGTGCTTAGCTTAAGTACACACAGGAGAGCTAAATGAAAATGAAAGATTCAAAGAGACAAATTGTGTACTGGCCTCTCACAATCATTAATTCTGCAGATTGTTGCATAAATATTCATTCAGTCTCCTAAATCGACAAGAAGAGCTTCTAAGGAATAATCATTTTCTAACAAAAGTGTAAAAGGAATGAGAAGCACTTCAGATGTGAAGCCTGCAAGCTGTAGAAGAGGATAATCCTGATCAAAGGTGTGAATTTTGTTAATGTGTGATATGAAGTGAAATTGATCCAACTTTTGCAAAATTGCTGCAGGGATGAAGCATGTTTTAAATTAAATGGAAGACAAGCTCAAAATCCACAGTTTTTAATTAAGTGGAAATTCAGTGTGGGTAAGTTTATACTTGAGTAATTGGCGCATTCTTATATTTTCAGAAGAACCCTAACCATGCAGGGTATGTTTGAATGTTACGAAGAGTTTTGGTAGAATTAGACAATGACCTGAACTTGAAGCTGTTTTGGCAGAAGCTGAAGAACCACTGCCTCAGATCACAAGACCCCACTGTTAAACGTGGGGCAGACTATTAGCATTTAAGGGATTTGATGATTAAACAATAATTTGATAATGACATGGACTTGTGTGACAAGCAATGTAAATCATTGTGTGAAATACCATCTTCAGACCACTTTCAACAATTTCTTTAGTACAACTGTTTACACCATATTCAGCGAGTTTTATAAATCTTGTATTGAATCAGTGCTTCATTATAAAAAAGGAAAGGTAAAGTTTGGGAGGTATATTATCTTTTGTATTATTTTGCAGTTCTTGTAAAGTTCAGGAATAAGATTTATACATTTTGTTACTTTTTTGTGCTGACCCATAGCTCACTTCTGCTTGCTGCGCTAATCTATCATATTGAATGTTCTGACTGCATGATCAATCTTTTGCTCTTTAGAATGTGACATTCAGTTTTTTTCCAATCTAACACTGATCCCCTACTTTCTTGACAATTTTATGAACTGAAATGCTCTATGACACAAAGACAGGGAAATACAAGTTCTATATAAAGCTGCAGCAAATGAAAACTCTGTGTTTTGTAATATTTTGGACCATGACTGCTGAAAACCACCAAAGAATGTTGTTTACTGCCTTGGTTTATCATGTACGTGACATGAGTCAGAAGATGATGTCATAAGTGACGCAATAGCAGCAATTTGAACCTCAGTAAGTGAGTGGTGCGTGCTGATAAGAACACTGTATATTGTGACGAAACTTCACTTTGCAAATAAATTTTCTGGAAGGAGTGTTTTGCTGTTTATTAATTATATCATCAGCTTCTATGGTTTGTTTAAATTGTGTTGTTGCAAATACTGTGGCTAGGTACTGGATTTTTCTTTATAGTATTGCCATCTGCTGGATGAGAAACAAATTTAGTAACAACCAACTGGTAGTACATCAGAATTCATGATGTGATATCTGTTCTTCAAAATAATATTTTTTCCCATGCTGTTAAATATATGGACCCATTTAAATGTTTTGATAATATATCTTCTGGATTAATTCATGATTAAATGACCAAAAATGATCTGCCACTACTGATTGTATTTAATGTGTCTAAAATATTCTTTAACTCTAATTTCCAAATAATGTTAGGTTTTGCCAATGTAAACATGGTCACAATCTAAATAATTTAATTCATAATACCAATTTATTATTTTACACTGTAATTTTGTATTTTGAGAAAATAAAATGATACCATGTTCTTTAAAACGTTTTTGAATAACTGCATTTTTTAAAATTGTAATTGTCTTAAGAGTAGAACCCTGTGTAACAGATTTCTGATAAATGTAAAAAAAACTAGTAGCAGTGATTAGAAATATTAGCTATCCTCAGACGTGGGTCTCATGAACATTTCGTTGGCCAGAGCTATACTTGGGCCTAGGCTCCAATGTGTTAACCTTATTCTGTGTTGTGCTGTTGAAGTTAACCCTAATTCAACTTTCATCACATATACAGATGTATTAGTCAACTCATGTAAACATTGGCATTTACAGAAAATCAATTGATACTCATAATTACATAAAAAATAATCCCTTTTTACTTTCTCTAGTATTTAAGTTTACGATCTTCCAAGGTTGTAACATGATTTTGAGGAAAATCCCCCCAACTCAATCCTTTACATGGAAAAATTTATGAACATTTTGATTTTTTTAAAAATGGCTCTAACAATTTTCATTAAAATATGGTATTTTAAGATATTTACACAACAAATATTATGTTTATCTTGAATTTTCTGGGAATAACCTCTGAGGGGTTCTTTATTCTGAATGAATTTTGCTGAATGTTGCATAGCTAGTAACTATAAGAGATAGACAAAAACTTACTACACAAAACCTGAAGATCTCAAAACACACAATTTTTATCATATACATTTTTTCGTGCAGTTCACTATTTTTGAGATATTCCTTGTTATTGGTTTTAGTTTTATAATACTTAAATGTTTCACATTCAAGAGTTTGTCAACTCCTGGCATGCAAAGAATAGGATTTCATCTACAATGCAACCAGCTTTTAAAAGATTTGACAGTCGATTTAGGCCTCATGATTTCCTTTATTTGCCTTTTGCTTTCAAGAAAGGAAGTAATAAGACAATTCCTGCTAATGTTTATCTTGATTAGCATGAAGTAGATAGAAGAATAAGCTTTTTAACAATAATTTGTTACAGAGATGTAGAGAAAGTCATATGAATGTTATACTTGAGATTTTTTTAAAATAAAGTTGCTGCTTTTAATGGTTGAATTTATAAGTTGATAAATATACCCAGGAATAAAGAACATTAGAGAAAATTAATAGAGAACATTAATTACACTGCTTTAATTAATGGTTTTAATACTGATTTTCATAATTAAAAAAATTGATAAATTTAAATATCAGAAATCTTAATATAAAAATAATAGTTGCAATAATCTTCACTTATCTTTTGGAATCCTTGGACTAGTTTCGCAATAAATCCATTGGATTATCAACATTAATTTCCTTTTGATCTGGTTTTTGATGTTTATTTACACTGTTATGGTTACTGCTACTAGGTGGATGGTGTACTAATGCATTGCTAACTACTGGAATCAAAACAAATTTGGTGAGAGAGTCAATTGGAGGTATATCAAAAATTCATTGCATGATTTTTATACTTTAATATAAATATTTTCTCCCAAACCATTAAATCTATGGGTCCATTTAAGTGTTTTAATAATTTAACATTTGGATTTATTTCATGATTAAATTTCCAAAAATGTTCTGCTACAGCTGATTTATCAATTTGTTTGTATTTAATATTCCTAAAGTGTTCTTTTACTCTGGTTTCCAAATGACGTTTAGCCTTACCAATATAAACAAGGTCACAATTTAAACAATTTAATTGATAAATGCCAGATTTTTTATTTTTTGAAATTTCATCCTTTTTAGAAAAGCCTAACAAATTTTTTATACTGTATTTATTTTGAGGAACCAATATTATGCCATGCTCTTTGAAAATATTTGTGAATTTTTTATTTGCCCAAGGGTGATAAGTAAATTTTTAAAAAATGTAATTTTCTTTTATTTTCTTAAGCATAGAAATATCTTTAATAGCTTTTTGATATTTAAACTTCTCAATTTTTTTATTTATAAAATCAGTATTAAAACCATTAATTAAAGCAGTGTTGATAATGTGTTTATATTCTTTATAGAATTCGTCTTTATTAAGGGGTAAATTAATTAACCTATAAATTAAACTATTAAAAACAGCAAATTTATGTGAAAAAGGGTTAAAGCCATTATTTTTTATATAATTATCAAGTTTCTAATGTGAATTTTATAGCCTTGTCTTGTAAATTTAAAAGTTTTAAAGCATCATTTACATGTTTATCAGGAACAATAGCAAATATGTCATCTACATATCTATACCAAGTTTTAAAAATTATAGGGAATGCTTTAGTGACCTGTATTTCAAAATAGCTCATGAAAAGATCAGCAAGAAAAGGTGAAAGTGGACTACCCATTGCTAAACCAGAAGTTTGTTGATAGAGTTTCCTAGTATTTCTAATGCTTTTAATGCAATTCCACGAGGTCTTGGGCTATGTGGCAAAGAACATACATCAGCTATCGTGTAGTTGTCTGATTTGTGCTGCCATCTGTCCTTGCTTTAGTGAACTATTAGGAACTTTAGGAGATTTAGTAATATCGGCTGCTCTCGGGTAGTTGCGCCATTTTCTTTGAAGGTGTTGATCTGTTTGTTATGTTTGTGCTTTTAATGTTAAAATATTGCATTTTCCTTGATTTATGTGAACTGAAGCTGTGGAAAATTCTGATTCTGAGGGAGAGTTTTTCGAACTTTGAATAAATGGAGTGTAATCAGCTTTACTCTGATTTTTTTCAACCTCATATTTGATACTTGTTGTAAATTTAAAACAAAATATTAATACGGAAGTTATGACTATTTTCTTACTTGTTGAGAAATCCTTGAATGCCATACTTTTAGATTGTCCCAACACTTTTTGGCAGATTTAATTGATGTACTGTAAATAATAACTCAAAGTAGGCGTAAAAACCCTGGGTTTCTTGGCACTTCAACTGCTGAAATGCCCGGGCTTCAATGTGTTAAGAAGACACCAAGCTCTGAATGTGCATGTATCTCCTTATTGTGTCCTTTGCATATAGCTTCATTTTACACAACATCAAGATTCCACCAATCACCATCTATTTTATTATTAATTGGTCAAATGATGTAGAATCAGTTAGAAAACTACACCATGTACAGGTCTGTCTCACATGCAAGTTAGTCTCTCAGTTAGGGCTGCTTTTGTTTTTCCTGAGAAGATGATTGCTGGGTACCTTAACCTTCATGCTTGCCTAGCTTTTAAATATGGCAATAGGGGTGAAAAATGCCAGGCTGCTACTACTGCTTGAAATACTACCTATTAGAAAACAAACATAACTAATGTCATTTTAAAGCTAGAATGATTTATAAATGTAAAAAGAAGCTAGTAACAGTGAGGTATTAATATAATAATTAATAATTGTAACAAATCTTCACATATCTTTTGGAATCCAAGGACTAGTTTCGCAATAAATTGGTCTACAATTATTAATTATTATATTAATAGTTCACTGTTACTGAAATATCACACAGTTCTATCAAAGTAACAGGAAAAACATTCAGCAGTATAAAACTATATTCAGTTGCAAACAACATAAGTACTATTAACTACTTTTAAAACTATGTTATGTTTAATTATAATATGCAAAATATAACTCATGGTTGTCGATGATGTCAGTGTATTTTGCATCAGGAAAATTAAGTGCTTCAGTTAAGATATGGTTTTCCTGCACTAGTTTCAGCATTATGACATGGATCTTGCTGCTCTCACTTTACACATGTACACTTATAGCCATCAGAAAATTAAAAATAAATATCATAAAATAAATGTTTCAAGTAGCGAAAAAAAAAAAAAAAAAGGAGTACACAAAAATTATAAAAAGACAGTTAATTATCAATTACTTGGTTGCAAATCACTAATTTTCTCTATTTAGAGCATGTATGCAAATTAACGTACTTTGGATGTAATCCTTTCTCAAATGTTGTGCACATGGTGCTCAATTTTTTCCTTGTCATAACGTATAATGCACAGTACACTGGCATTCCTGCTATTTTGGCACATAATATATGATGAAGCAGAATTATTAATTTTATCTTGAGCCATTCTTCAGAAAGCACTGAGAGCTTACTTATTTAATTATTAAATGAAAATGTAGTTATTTTCTGGGTGATAGGTTCACAATTTAACAAGTTGTGTTTGCTGTTACTGTCACATGTCAGTATTGGACAAGGTTCAACAATCTGGAAATATTGATCTTCAAATAACAAAAGACACTTGTGAATGTTCTGTTTCCAGAGGTAAACAGGGCTACCCCATTAGGTGTTTTAAAACCAGATTTACAGTCTCTCAAACACTGTCTTGATAAGATTGATGCTGGCAGTCTTGCCATAGCTTAGTAAAATGTAAATGTCATTTTATTTATGGACACTCTTTAACTGCTGTGGTTCTCAGTGTCCCATTCTATACTGGGTGTGAGAGACCGCTTAATTTTGCTCAGAGGTCTCTCTATCAAGCTTGAGGTTCTTTTATATGCCATAAATCTACAACACGGGACCGCAACAGCTTTACTTACCTTCTGAAGGAAGCCATTCTAAGGATTTATACACCCGAAAAAATTCCTCATCCTCTGCCAGGTTGTATGAAGTTGGCATGGTAACCATTACACCATGGAGGGCAACTCATAGCTTAGTAGAGTAAATTATATCGTGGATGGCAGTTTTAGGGTTGAAACCATTTAGAGGTCTTGGCAGCAAGAAGGTTAAAAGCTATGAATCCCTGACTTACTTGAGTATTAACTTATTCATTGCTTGCATTTCGTATCATCCTTTTCCTCATGCACATGCCAACCACTCGTTCCAGGTTCTCCATTCTGTTAGGTGCCGTTGGCTCCGCAACAGACTTCTGACCCTAGGTACCTGCTTGTAAGGCCTAGGGGGTAGGGCATGTCAGTCCTATAAGCTGACTATAAAAAAAAATTCTTTGTGCTAAGCAGCCTTACAAAGAACATAACTATCATTTTGCCATATTCAAAAGCCAGTGATATTTCCTTTGTATCTAGTACATCACCACCATCATCATCATTTGAAATATAAAAAGAGAGATAAATGAATGAAACAGAGAAATTAGAAATTGGGGGGGACGAAAAACAAAAAAACTTTAATTTCAGTACAATCAATAATTACTCTGCCTTTGGATATTTGCTTTTGAACACCTGAACACCAAATTAGCTATCATAGAAGCCAACAACATTAAGGTTGTTGTAAAAATGCATGATAGTGTTTACGGTTAACACTCTCAAAGCAGAATATGATAATTCAGTCTTCATTTTCATTAAGAATATGAGGAGATGATTTTCTTTACTTGTTTCATTAGGTAATAGTATTAACATAAGATGTCACTCCTGTAAGGACTTGTAATTCTGTTTCAACTCTTAATGAAGAATAACCTTGAAAACTGAGTATTTGTGTCACAGCATTTAATATGAGACTGCACTTTAGAACTTAATGGAACACAAGCTTGAGGTGCATTATGTGAGCAGGAAAAAATTAAATTAACAGGAATTGTTTTAAAAATTAAATAACTCAGAAGTTTGAGACAAGCGAAGTAGTTCAAGTATAACAGTTTAATGAGTTGGAATAGTGACACTCACCTCGCTTAAATGAAATTTTTTCAAAACGTATGTTTCAAGGGCGTTTACCCTCTTCTTCAGTTGAGGTCCAACTAATGGCTGGAATTTGTGCTCTGTGGTCTGTAATGGTGGAGACATCTGGTGTTCTCAGCAAAAGTTCGTAATCTTGTGGCTGTATTTCAAAATTCATGAGCTGGTCTTTGTGTTGTGTAATGAGAATACTCTCCCAAATTGTGAGTGCTGCGGGGTTGTTTGCAGGTTTTAGCAACTTTGTCATGTTATGTTTCGTGAATTGTTTTGTTTGCATCTGTCGGTGTGGCAATGTCACTTTTATTGATATCAATTGCACTTGAGCATTTTACAATGCCTAGATTTTCACTCTTTCTTCTTTTTGGAAATGTCTTGGAACCCTGAGAAGCTTGCTTAGTTGTACACATCTGGGAACATATGATGGACTGGGGAGGTTCTGATCAAGCGAATGATGCACATTTTTGTTCCCATGATGACCCTCAACATTGGGACAGTATCTGTGCCTTCAAACAAGTTAAAATTTCTGAAGGTTTAACCCCTTCCTAATAATACCAAGCACATGATTCAGCACTGTTCGGTAAACAAGGTCATGTTTCTGATGCAGTTTTTCTCTGCTCTGAGTTGGGGTGTACTTCAGTTGTTTGTTATTTTGTCTTGTACTTTGTCACAAAGTGTATTATGACTCAGTATGTTTTCTACTGCACAGTGTGTATTTTTTATGATTTGTATGCATTAACTCAGCTCACCAGAGAAAGTACAATTTGCAAAAAGATTGAGAGAAAAAGGTTGTTTTTTTTGTTTTTTTTGAGTCAGCAGTTGATGCCCATATATATGTGAATACAATTTTGTCCCCTTTTATTTAGAAAAGTAACAGACACAGCATGATTTTGTCTTTTTTCAACAAGACTGTGCAACAGTTCTTATGGCATATCTTTCAATTAGAACAGGAGTTTCAGGAATAATTAGTAGAGATTTGTGTTCCCCTCAGTCCCCTGACCTACCCCTTGTGGTTATCTCTGAAATAAATTAAAATATAAAGTGTACAAGAAAATTCTGCATACTCTGGAAGAATTAAAACAAAATTGCCAGCATTTCTCAAGATGAACTCCAGCACATGATGGATAGTTTCCTAAAGAGGTGCCAAAATATATGGACAACAACGGTAAATCCCAGAATCTAAAATCCAAAGCAGTAATATATACCAAAGCAGATAAAAGCAACACAATAGTTATATTAGATAAATCCGACTACATCACCAGTGTTGAAAATTTATTGCAGGATAATATTTTCACAGAAATCAAAACAGACCCTTTGAAGTAATGCATGAAAGACTACAACCTTACCAAAACAGCACAAAAAAACAGACTGAAACCAAACCACCCAATGTTACCGAGACTTTATGCTCCTCAAAAAAAACCACAAAACAGGCAACATCATGCGACTAATAGTCAACAATATAGATTCTCCTACATACTGTCTCTCAAAATGGTTAGTGCAGAAGTTCATATCATTACCAAAATATCCCGGCTTAAGCACAAAAAACTCGCAGGATCTAATTAACAAAATTTCCACCCTGGAAATAAAACCTGAAGACACCTTGGTATCCTTTGACATCACAGCAATGTACCCAAACATACGCATTCCTCAGATGTTAAAACACCTAGAAAGTTGGCTAACCCACAATAAAATGAAAAAAGAGGAATTAGATGACTACCTAAACTTAACTAAACTTTGCCTAGATCAGAATTAATTCACCTTCAACAACAGAACATACCAACAAACTACAGGCCTTGCAATGGGTAACCACTTCTGGCAAACCTTCACATTAGCTACCTGGAAACTTCCCACACATCTTCAAGACTTGGCATAGATATGTTGATGACAACTTTGCCATAGCCCCCAAATGTTTCATCCAGGATTCCCTCAAATTACTCAACATACAACAGAAAACAATGCAGTTCACAATAGAAATAGAAAAACATAACTGCCTTCTATTTCTAGATATGAAAATAATCAGAGAAGGCAACAAGACTGTCCTTTGGTATCTGTCACAAACCTACACACTCCGACTACTATATAAAGAATTATGGCCACAATCCTATAGCGCACAAACATACAGTATTCAGTAGCCTCACCCATAGACTTGTCTTCATACCATTAAAAGACGAAGAATATAACACAAAATACAAACACATAATATCTACTGCTAGAAACCATGGCTTCAACCAAAAATTAATAGATAAACAAATAAAAAATTTAAACATCATAAACTAATCACAGAAACCACAAAATTGAGCCCAGCAACAGATAAACCTTGCTTCAAAAAGTTTACTTTATCACCCAAAACTACATCACAAGTTTAAAAAAAATATTCAAAAAACATAAAATCACACTTGCCTCCCAGAATAAGTTCAGCCTACAAAAAATGCTCTGCAACAACCAAAAAGACCAAATCCCAGAACATAAAAAATCAGGAATCTACAGAATAAATTGCACAGATTGCAACAAATTTTACATTGGTAAAATAAAAAGACACCTTGAAACAAGACTTACAGAACACATGAGAGCAGTAAAATACAACAAACAAAGTGACAAATCAGCTGTTGCACACCACTTTTGGTCTACTATGATGAAATAGTACCTAGCATACACCTTGTAAAACCAATGCCATGTATTCAACTTTGAATTGCTGCCACAAAATATATTGTAGAAGTTCGTCACTCAGCCACCAGAGACCGTCACACCTCAACATAGAACACCCTGTGGAAATTCATTGGGAAACCTCAACAATGAAGTCCACATGGCATTGAAATGGGTCTGGAAAAATTATACATAAGTGATACTTAAGTACTACAATCCCAACTCAGAAATATTTAATTTAAACTAACTTTGAGCTGTATTGTAGGCCATTGGCCTCTTGTATAGGCCAATTTGTTGATGCAAAAGGAGAATTTCAAGGTTGCATATTTACAGTAGCTGATACTGAACATGTCTCACCTGCCTGCCTCTTTCTTTACAACTAAAAAAATTATGGTTTGTTGGTTGGTTGGTATCTAATGTTGAGCAGTTGGCAGTGAAGCCATTCGCTCTCTTGCATTCCAGTATTTTGATGTTATATTATCATGTTGACTAAAGGTTGGACAGCGCAGTAGATGGTTTCCATACATATCTTCTTTAAGTTTACAGAAAGGACACAGAGGAGATCTCACTATACCAGTCTTGAGACAGTCATGGCCTGTTAGGTAGTCTAAAAGTTGCTATAGAGCATTTTTTTGGTAATGTAGTGATTCTGGTCGTGTTATTACATAAATTTTACCATGGTTTTCTTTTTGTTTGTAATACATTATCTTCTTTAATTTTGTCATTATATGTTGATATAATGATTCTTTTGATAGAGTGATAACGTATTGGATCAGATGAATTTGATGTAATTTTGCTACCTTTCTTGGCTAGAAAGTCAGTTGTATTCTGCAATGTGCTGCTATCCATTGAAGTATTAATCTTTTATTTAAATTCATTAGTTGTTTTATGATTTTGTGGCATTCTGCAAGGTGTTACATCAGATGTTATAGCTGCTTTAGAGTCAGATAATGGTACAACTTTTTCAAATTTACTTATATGATATACTAGGTTTAGTAACCTCTGAAGTATTGCCGAAATCTCTCCATCAAAATTTGTGGTATTTAAACTTAATCTTTTGCAGAAAGAGAAGAGAGGGCATATTGCACCTGCACCATTAATTGCTTCTATAATTTGAAGACTTAAAGGAACTGAGCTAAACAAAATTATGTGATGAACTAAAGAGAAGGGCTGCTCACCAATAAGCATTGGCCAGCTTGGCGAGTTATTGGCCTGGACTGAAATTTCTTCCTTTCCGCATATCAGATCTCCTCTTTTTACCTTTTCTATCCAGTCTTGCTTGACTTAACTCTTGTTTTCTTTGACCTCGATGGTATTAGAGTATTCAAGGTCTAGGAGATCATTTCATTTTCTTTCCTGTCCATACCTTTCATTACTTAGGTGATGTAATCACCATTTATGGTGTCTAATTTTAAACGGTTACAAAAAGTTGGATAAAAACTAAAACAATATGGCCTTCTGTATTAAACGGGCCTCATGAATTTTGCTATTCTTTTATCTATTTTTATTTTTTGTAACCATTGGTAGCTGCTATGGATAGCATGTACGTAGGATTGTTCACAAGACAGTAAGTAAAGCTGGGATTGAAACTATTTTTTTTTATGTATGGGTTGAGTTTTACATATGCCAAATGATGTCTCTTCTTCTACTTCCATCGTAAAACAAGTGAATTATTCTTTCAGCTTCAATAGTTGTAGTTAATCACACACATAATGGCACCAAATGCTAAAGATATGTATTTCAAACTGATCTCTTAAATAAGAGGAGATGATTTTTATCTATACTTACTCCTCAAGATCTATTATGTAGTCTACTATTTCTACCATTGCAATGCCTATTCAATTTATCTGCTTTTTAATACTTTTGATAATGTAGTGGTTGTCTTCTTTTGCAAGAGACAAAGTATTAAAAATCTGATGTGTTCCATTTACATGACTTTCTCTATACCTCCTTAATAAATGATTGTTGAAAACCTTATTCTTCTATGTACTTCATGCTAATTGACATAATCATTAGTAGAAATTGTCTTGTTAGTTGCTTAAGTAAAAGGGAAACAATGTGATTGAAAACAATTTCTTTGCATGAAGAGGAGTTGACAAATTTCAGTATGTAAAAACTATTAAGTATTTTAAAACCGAAACCAACAACAAAGAATATCTAGGAAATGGTCAACTCACAAAAAAACTGTATATGGCATAAATGGTGCATTTTGATGAGATCTATATTTTTGTATAGTAAGTTTTTGTCTATCTGTTACAGTTGACCAGTTATGAAAATTCAGAAAAACTCATGCAGAATGAAGAGATCTTAAGAAGCTACTCTCAGAAATTCAAAATATGCATTTTGTTTGTCATGTAAATGCCTTTAATACACAGTATTTTAATTTTTTGAAAAAATCAAAATTTTCGAAATTTTGTGTTGCATCTTTGTGAGATTCTAAACTCAAATACTAAGTTCAATAATTTACCATCGTTTCGTTTTTGAGTTATCTTGTTCACAGGCACACAAACACGTGCACGTACATGGGGACCTTTTTCTAAAACTGCCTTTTTAGTATGGGGCACCATAAAGCATGTATTTCCAGTGAAATCTCAATATCAGATTTTTGGGTAGAATGCAATACTTTCTCTAGACACTATGTACATAGTACATGCAGAGAAAATAAAAATGTAAATAATGGCTTACTGAGATAGTGGAAGTTTACATTACCAAAATCTCCCATACTTTCAATTTCAGAATCTGACAGCACCTATATTTCAGGGTACAGTTGAAAAATGTGGTTTTATTGGGTAGACCAAGTGAAAGCCTCCACTCCTCAATTTTGAGCATTTGCCCTCTCCTTTGTTATGCTTATTTTGCCTGCTCTCGAGATGAGAGAACTTGTGGCACCCAAGGACATTCTACTTGTGTGTGCTCCCAATGTGATTATATTGGTAATTTGACTTGAGAATCAACTTAACTAATTGCACTGTGATAGCCTTGTTCACTTTTACCAGAAACAGACTTCAAGACTCTGCAGAGAGTGGTTCACAAACTCTAGCCTTGGGATCTAACTCAAGACCTGGCTTGAGAAGCATAGAGTTCTCAACCATAAATTGTAACATTAGATCTTAAGGAATCTATCTTTTGTACTCACTTTGAGGGAAGAGGCATGTTCCTCTTCACACTATACTTGATTTAAATCTTTTTAGTTGGAACTTAATTTGAGATGCAAATCACTACACAGATTGACATGGTTCTTCTGTGAAGATTGTACCCACTTAATGTTCTCAAAGTGTCTCCCATATTCTTAGTTAATATAAGTTTAAAATAACAATATTGATGGCAATTAAACCTACTCATGAATAAATAAGTATAGGAATTACAATTATAGTGTTACAAATCCAACTGAGAAATATACTTTTACCACATTTAACAGAGTTGCAGTTGTATAGTATTGCCCGTCACTACATATGTGTAAACTTCAAAAACATATACAATTTACTTGCAGACATCTAAACACAATTTATTGTTTGAATTTTAAGGGAAAGAAATGGGGTTTAGTCTAACATTTCTTGTTCTTTGCAGAAAAAGAAGCAGAGAAGCACCATTTAATGCAGGTGAATGCTGAATTAAATTCAGAAAAGGAAATTCTTGAGCAGAAAGCAGAACAACTGAATGCTGCCCTTGTGGTAACATGATATAGTATGCCCTTTATATGTGACATGCATGTGTTCTAGATTATTTTGAATCTGAAGTTGAAAATAAGTATCAGAGGCGTAATCTGCGGCTTAGCTAGGCTATTTGCAAAACCCAGTAAATTTGTGAACAAGGAATTTCTAATAAATTTATAAATAACAAAAAATGAATTCCTAATCTCTTTGTATTCTAGTCTATTGTGGCTTAAAATGGGCACCTTGTTATAAAACTGGATTCCCTGTCTTCTCATGTGGCAGAAGCTTGTAGTATAACGAGTACACGCAAGGGAAGTCACTGCAACATAACCTCTCTTGCCATGCAAAGCAGCACATCCCAATGTGTTGAATATAGCCAGTGTAGTGATTTTTATTACTGAAGATAGGCATTCTTAATTTGCTTAACGGATACAAAATCAGAAGTTATTAATTTCAAAAATAGATGGAAATAGCTGTTTTAAATTGTTTTCTTTTAAAGATGTGGTTTTGAGGAATCACAATTGTAGGTATGTGCATAAAGCAAAATGTTTCTGATTACTGCTGTTATCTCTTGGGTGGGATAGATACTAACAGGGGTTAGTAGCACCATATAGCTTGATTGTAAGTAAATATAACAACTTTTATTTCTTGCATCATGTGTCCTTACCATTTAAGATGAAAATCGAAGCCCATTCCCCACAAACTCAAAGATGTACTCTAAATTGATCAATTATCATGTGCCTCTACTTAGTACCGTGTAGAGAAGGTATTGCATTCCACCCAAAAATTTGGTACCAAGATTTCACTGGAAATGCATGTTTTAGGGTTCCCTGAATCTAAAAAAAAAAATCTGGTGTGTTACATTCACATGACTTTCTCTATATTTCCATAAAAAATTATTCTCTATTCTTAAAAACCTTATTCTTTTATGTGCTTCATGCTATTGAGATAAACAATGGCAGAAATGGTCTTATTACTTAGTTTCTTATAAGTAATAAGGGAGTACATCAGGCTAAAGTGATAGTCAAATCTTTTAAAAGCTGATTGCTATGTGAGAGAAATTTGTTGTCTTTGTATGGCCAGGAGTCGACAAATTCTCATATGAGAAAAGTTTAACTATTTTAGAAATGAAACAAGTAACAAGGATTATCTTGGAAATTATTAAAAATGTATAAGACATAATTTGTGTGATTTAACAAACTACATTTTTTGTGCAGTAACATTTTGTCTATCTCATATGCTTTATCATTTATAAAATAGTCATTCAGAATGAAAAGCTGTTCCCAGATTTACATTTTACTTGTAATATAAGCTTGTTTAATGTGTTGTATTTCAAACAACATTGTTAGGGCCATTTTAGAGAATTTCAAAATTTTCCAAATTGTTTCCATGCCAAGGGTAGATTTGGAGATGGGGGGGAGGATTTTCTTAAAATTTTCGTGTTGCATGCTTGCAAGTTTGGTATTAATTGGCTATTCATTTTTGAGTCATTGTGTTCACAAACACACACACACACACAAAAACATGCACACAGACCTTTTTCTAAAAATTCATCAGAAAGATCATAAAACAATATTTCTAGTGAAATCGCAGTATCAAATTTTTTTGGCGGAATGCAATACCTTCTCTACCTATGTATCATGTACTAAGTGGAGAAAGTAAAACTGCATTTTTAGAAAAAGGTGTGAGTCTGTGAATAATGTAACTCAAAAGTCTCTTAAGTATCAAACTTGATAACTATGTTAAATATCTTCCACAGCGGTGACTCGATGATATTCAAGAAAATCCCTCCTATCCAAACTACCCTTTACATTAATTCAAAATCTTCTCGGGCTTCTAACCAGGTAAAAACTTGGCTTGATACCAACGTTTCGAAGAAGTGCATCTTCCTCGTCTTCTGGGTGACTGATGGATTGAGCTTGTGGAGACTGGTATTTATAAGAGCTGGAATGAAGCTAACATCTGATTGGTTCGTGTGATATTATGGCCTGGTATTTAAGATGACTAAGACATGGGCACGGACTTCGTAGAAAACTATATATAGCAGTTATATGGCTAATGTTTTGTGTTTGAGCACGCACCTGCTAGAAAATAAGCCTTGGAAGACTGCAGGTAGAGGATTAGGTGTTAAGGCTCTTTAACATCGGTGTCCATGCTGAACATAGCTGTAGGCCAGAATCGCGATTTAGATTATTTGTTTCAGATGAGATGACTAAAGCTTCTTTTACTCTCCTTTCCCAGTAGTTCGAACACTTTGCCACTATCTTGGTGTTGGTAAAGTTAGCTCTGTGGCTTTGTTCTATACAGTGTTCAGCCAGTCCAGATTTTTCGGGTTGCATAAGCCTTATTGATCTTTGGTGTTCAGAAACGCGTGTGGCAATAGTGCATCCTGTTTGGCCAATGTACACTGCGCTGCATTTGCAAGGAATGTGGTAAACACCAGGTACTCTTAAAGCTAAATTATCTTTAACTGGCCTGACCAAATTTTTGATTTTAGGTGGTGGCTTATGGATGGTTTTGATATTATACTTGTAGAGTGGTCTACTAATCTTTCCCGAAAACAATACAACTACTGTCAGAACACTTTCCACCTGGTATCACTGCACTGTTTAGTCACACACTTACTTCCATTTATTTTCTGTATGACAATACCTACCTCGAGCAGACAGACGGTGTTGCCATGGGCTCTCCTCTGTCACCAGCTATTGCCAACTTCTATATGGAGTTTCTGGAGCATGAAATATTTAACACAGCCCCATTAAAGCCTACACATTTTTTCAGGTATGTAATATGGCCGCATGGACTGCACACTCTTCCAGATTTTCTTGCACACTTAAATAGCCTCAGATCACAAATACAGTTCACAATGGAAGTTGAGAAAAACGCTTCCCTCCCCTTTCTGGACATTCTGGTTACCAGAAAAGTGGACGGAACTCTTGGTCATGCCATCTACCGAAAACCTACACACACGGATCTTTATCTCAACACAAACAGCTTCCACCATAAGTCACAATGAATGGGCATTCTCAACACATTGGCACATAGAACAGTTTCTGTATCAGATCCAGATAATCTGCAAACGGAATTTCAACACCTAAAATTCACACTCCAACAAAATGGATATTCAGCCAAGGACATCACATCTGCGCTGAAAAGAGCCGGACGAAAAAGAAACCCCAGCAAGAACACTCAACAAAAAGACAAGCCAGCCACCATAGCCTATATACCGTTTACCAGCAATTTTTCGGGAAAGATTAGTAGACCACTCTACAAATATAATATCAAAACCATCCATAAGCCACCACCTAAAATCAAAAATTTGGTCAGGCCAGTTAAAGATAATTTAGCTTTAAGAGTACCTGGTGTTTACCACATTCCTTGCAAATGCAGCACAGTGTACATTGGCCAAACAGGACGCACTATTGCCACACGCGTTTCTGAACACCAAAGATCAATAAGGCTTATGCAACCCGAAAAATCTGGACTGGCTGAACACTGTATAGAACAAAGCCACAGAGCTAACTTTACCAACACCAAGATAGTGGCAAAGTGTTCGAACTACTGGGAAAGGAGAGTAAAAGAAGCTTTAGTCATCTCATCTGAAACAAATAAACTAAATCGCGATTCTGGCCTACAACTAAGTTCAGCATGGACACCGATGTTAAAGAGCCTTAACACCTAATCCTCTACCTGCAGTCTTCCAAGGCTTATTTTCTAACAGGTGCGTGCTCAAACACAAAACATTAGCCGTATAACTGCTATATATAGTTTTCTACGAAGTCCGTGCCCATGTCTCAGTCATCTTAAATACCAGGCCATAATATCACACGAACCAATCAGATGTTAGCTTCATTCCAGCTCTTATAAATACCAGTCTCCGCAAGCTTAATCCATCAGTTCACCCTGAAGACGAGGAAGATGCACTTCTTCGAAACGTTGGTATCAAGCCAAGTTTTTACCTGGTTAGAAGCCCGAGAAGATTTTGAATTAATACGTCACCAGGAAAGCTTCAGTTCTTATTTTATCCTTTACATGTACAAGTTTTTCAAAATTTTGATTTTCTCAAAAATGACGTTTTTTGAAAAACTAACCGTACATTAAAGATATTTACATGGTAAATAAAATATATATCTTGAACCTTCTGGGAATGGCCTCTGAAGACCTCTTTATTCAGGATGACTTTGGCATAACTGGTAAACCATAAGAGATAAACAAAAACGTACTACACAAAAAATGTAGATCCTGTTAAAACGTCCACTCATGTCGTATATAAATGTTGTGTAATTAACTATTTCTGAGATATTCCTTGTTATTTGTTTCAATTTTTAAATACTTATACTTTTTGTCACTTCTTTTTGTTTCCTGATTATGCAGAGACAGTCAAATTTTAATTTTAAAAGATTTTACTATCAATTTAGCATAATGTATTTCCTTATTTTGCTACTACTTATAAGGAACTGATTGTCTGTCTTGATTAGCATAAAGAATAAGCGTCTGCAATAACAGCTTGTCAGAAAGTTATGTGAATGGAACATATCAAACTTTTGTGTGTCTAGTGATGATGAAGACATGTCTGATTTTGTAGGAGTGTGTGGAATAGGACCTTAAGTTTTCAAGGGCGGTGTTTTGCTTACTCTTGTATGTATGTACATAGTACCTAGAGAAGCTATTCTATTCAACCCAAAAATTAGATACTGAAATTTCACCAGAAATACACGTTTTGGGGTCCCCTATGTACAAAAAAAGTATTTTTGGAAAAAAGTGTGTGCGTGTGATCACAATACCTCAAAAACAAAAACTTGATATTTAAGTTTAGTATCTTCCAAGGATGCAACACACAGATTTGAGGAGAATTCCACCACTCTAAACTATCCTTTGTATGGACAAAATTTTGAAAATTTTTATTTTCTCAAACATGCTCCAAGAATTTTGATTAAAATATTGTGTATTAAAGATACTTATGTGGCAAATAACCTACATCTTGAATTTTCTGGAAATAGCCTCTGAAGATCTCTTTATTCTGGATGACTTTTGCATCACTGGTAAACCTTAAGAGGTAGCCAAAAACTTCAAACAAAAATCTAGATTTCATTAATACTCTGTTTAAATCATAGGTTTTTTTTTTTTGTTTTAGTTTGTTTTTTGTTGTGTTTTTTGTTTTAGTTTGTTTGTTTGTTTTTGTTTTTTTGTGGAGTTGAAGATGTCTGACATATTCTTTGTTATTGCTTTCAGTTTTAAAATACTGAAAATTGCCTCATACAGATTTGTCAACTCCTGGTCATGCAAAAAAACGAGTTTGAATTGCATAGCAAAAGCTTTTAAAACATTGGATTATTTCTGTAGTTTAGTGTTTTCCCATATTTCTCTTCAAACCCAGCGGAGGTCAATGGATTTTTTCGGCTAAAATACTTAGCATGGCTTACTTCTGTCATAGATTTACGGCATGTAAAAGAACCTCAGATGATAAAGAGGCATCTGAGCAAAATGCAGTGTTTCACGCCCAATATAGAATGGGATGCTGAGAACCACAGCAGTTAAAGAGCGTCCATAAATAAAATGCCATTTCATTTCCCTTCTACTTCTGCTATCTTCTGTTTCTCTTGATTAGCACAAAGTGGAGGGAAGAATCAGCTTTAGTAAAAATAATCTGTTCCAGAATAGCAGAGAAAGTCATGTGAATGGAACATATTACATGTTTTGCACTTAACATCTAATATATAGTAATGAAATGAATCTAAATTGTGCAGTTATGTTTTTCATTCATAATAATTAAAATTAATTTCTTGAAAAATAAGAAATATTAATGTTGTTATTGTTATTTATTTAATTTTTTTGTTTTTTTAATAGTAACTGTATGCATTAAATTTCATTGAAAATATTTCCTTTATAATGTGTAACTCTTTAAAATGAGAACAAACTTCAGTAGTGTGTCTGAATTACATTCAAGAGGTCACAAGTTGAAATCTCACTTAGGGTGAGTTGCCCAGATAAGGGTTTTCCTTTATCCTGAGAAGACGAATGTTAAATAACTTTAAGCTACATGGGCCCCACGATCATGTCACATATTTCATTCATCAGATATAAAGAAAATGACTTAAAAGATGTTAAGCTTTAAAAAAAAATGAACATAGTTTGAATTTGCCAAGAAAGAAAAAAAGAAGAGTTAGACCAGAGCTTGGTAGCAGTATACGCCTCTGACAAACATTTTGAAATATTTAAAAATTGGTAGCCATCATCCTGAGAGTGCTATCAGTTATTCTCATATCCCCAAAATAGTGCACCTTTCAATTCTAAAATATGACTTTCTATAATAAATTGTATAACAGTTTCTTTTGTTTGGTCACAAAATCATAGAAGTATGCAGTTTATGTTCTGTGTCACTCCCTCTCTACCTTCTTATCATCAAATTATACAGTATGCATTTGATTTTTCATCCCATCAATTCGAAAGAAACAGAGAATTACCATCAGCACAAGTGTACAGATCTTTCATGCTTTTATATTATAAACCTGAATATACTGAGACAATCTAAGTATAAGGGATATTTGACAATTAGAATAACAGAAAAACAGTATAGAGAAAATTTGTAACTAAAATCTTAATGAAATTGAATCTTAAACACCTTAAAGCTCTCCACTTCATGTAAGATCTTTTTTAAGACTGATTTTAGGAAATGTTCTCCCTATCTGTCAATCGCTGCTCCCCTATTGCCACTTATTCCACTGAGAATTGTGCTGCCATCTATTGTGTTTAACAGCCACAGATGATGTCAAAATTCATGAGATTTCCTTTGTGCTTATGAATAAGTATGTTCTCATAACAGATATGTTCAGTTCCAAAAATTGTTTTCAATATTTGATCAGTTTTATTCCTGCTTCTATATTATGATTTTTGTCCTTGTTTGTCTAATGTAAATTTTGCTGCAATCTTGGCAATGTATTTGGTATATGCTGGATAATTTTGTTTTCGGTATGCTATTTTTTAAAGGGTGTTTAGTAGATTTCTGATGCATTTATTTAGTTGAATTAAGCTAATGTCATAATCTCTAAATACGTTTCTAAATTTCCAAAAGTATCTTGGATGGAAATAAATTTCAGTGTTTGTGTGTTGGTTTTCCTATCCTTTCCAAAATACATAGTAGTTTCATTTAGCAGTTTATGAATTATGTTTATGAACTATCTTATCAATGGAATTCAAAGTGAAATCATTCATTTGTTATATCTCATGAATGTGTGTGTACTCAGATTCTGTTAGTGAAATGTTGACTAGTCTGCCACAAACTGAAAAATGGCATATTAATATGCTTTTGGTTGAATTGAATGCATTCAAAGTGTTGGTTTACTATAGATTCCGAATTCCAATCTTGATTGATTTGTCATGATTTTTAAGTCTAGAAATGGCAGACAATTTATGTGCTTCAATTCCAGCTGTTAACTTTATTGATATCTCTTGTTAATTCAAGTGTTACTGTTTCTTTAACTAGTTCCTCTGGTACAGCAAAAATGTCATCCACATGTCTTAAGATAATATGGGAATACTTCCAGCTTATCAGAATGGGTGACAAAGGCTTCTCCACAGCCAAGCCCACAATTTGTTGCTAATATTTATGGTTGAACATGAAGCTATTCTGTCCCACACATAGATTTATTGATTTCTTATATTCAGCAATTATTACTTTCTCTACACATATTATGTACATAGTGCATAGAGAAGGCATTGTACTACACCCAAAAATTTGATACAGAGATTTCACCAAAAATACATGTTTTGAGACCTCCTGAATGAAAAAAAAAGCCTTTATAGAAAAATCTTGGTCTGTGTTTATGTCTGTGGTCAGCATAGCTCAAAAACGAAAAGTCCATTATGTACCAAACTTGGTATTTAACTTTGGTATATTCCAAGGATGCGACACAAAGATTTTCAAGAAAATCTCCCACCCCCAACTACCCTTTACATGGAACATATTTCGAAAATTTTGATTTTCTCAAAAATGGCTCTAACGATTTGTCTTGTACCTCCTTCCGATTTGTCTTTTGGAATGTCAGTGGCATGAGGGATCAGAGGGATGAGCTTCAGCACTTTGCTGCCCCAATATGCTCTTGACCTCATGCCAGTTTTGGAAACACATTTGCTTCCTGACATTTCTTTCCATGTACCTAGCTACGTTTGCCACCACAGTGACCAGATTCCCCGCCCTGGATGCAGTACAGTGGTCTTTGTAAGGCAAAACGTGGTCCACTAACCCATCCCTTGCAAGCTCTTGAGGCTACGGCAGTGTTGAACTCGAAGGAATGGCCATAGTAATAGTCTCTGTTTACCATCCTCCCGGTAGGCCGTTCTTACCTGCTGATTACCAATCCCTCTTCACCCTCCATCTAAGCGTGATCCTCGCCGGTGACTTTAATACCAAACATCAGCGTTGGCATTCAGACCCCTGCGCAGATCTTAGAGGCAATGCAATGATTCGCATGATTGATAGGGATCCCCAGCTAAGCGTCCTGGACCTTTGGCAACCCACACACCATCCGCATGGTTGAGGACAACCATCTGTCATCGACTTTGCGAATGAAAATATAATTGTTTTTGGGCAAAAACTCTTTTTCCCACTACCCCTTTCATTTCATGCCCAGCTCACTTGCAGCACTTCATTCTGATCACAATTCCATGTTAGCAGAAGTCAATACCAGGGTTACCATCCATGACTTCTCAGGTCACTCCAGAGAAATCGACTGGGAATGAGTAAAGGATTGCCTCAGCGCATCAATCCCACCCAACCTCAGAATCACCTACATACCCAAACCTTTACAGCCACAGAGGTAAGGACAGTTCACAACCTCACCATCCAAACCCCCCTAGAGGTCCTCCCTTTAGAACGGGAACTCCTCATCTGACATTCCTGGGCAGCCCGCAGACTTCCAGCAAAACTGGATGCCACACAGTGTCTCTGTCAAGAGGTCTGTGTCTGACTACGCGAGCACCGAGTATTAGCGTGGGAGGTCACAATGGCTGTACAAGAACGCCAATGGAATCAGTACCATTCCTGGCTTCAAGACAGCCTTGGCCTTTATACAGACCACAAGTCAAAGCAAATGTGCTTGCGAACTACATGGAGGATACCTGCATGACGAAATCTTCACCTCCCGCATTCATGAGGAAGTTGACCGCTACTTGCAGCTTCAGCCTGATGAAGCAAAGGATCCCCTCCCAATCATCTGCCCTGGTGAAGTCCAAAACACACTCTGGCATCTCAACACCAAAAAGGCTTGCAGCCAGGATGGGCTGATACATATTAAGCAACCTTCTCTTCAGAGCAGTGCTGTTCCCACCAAGGTGTTCAACATGTGCTTCACACTGGGCCACTTCCCACATGAGTGGAGAGTGGCACAGGTAGTGTGCATTTTGAAGCCTAGCAAGGACCCTATGCTTCCTTCTGGCTACTGTTCCATCAGCCTCTTCCTACCCTATCAAAGGTCTTCGAGAGGTTAGTACTCCACTGCTTGTCACCATAGCTGGCTGCTGACATTCAAGCCATCCCACTCCATTAGCTTGACCACCCGCCAGCTACTGCGGGTATTAGAGGCCTCTGCCCTGGGGTTCCAGGACCAGGCCTTCACGCCAGCTGTGTCTTCTCAACCACCTGGCATGAGGGATTCCTATATAAAGCTAACCAGATTGGCCTACACTAACTCATACCCAGCTTCCTAGTTGCTGGGAAAACATCAACACAAAAACCCCTATGAGGTGGAGTCCCCAAAAGCTCTGTCTTATCACCTACCTTGTTTAGTCTCTTCATAGCAGATTTCCCTACAGTGCAGGGCGTCAACATGTCCCATTTCGCTGATGATGTCCTATTCCACAGCACAGAGCCTTCAACCAAATGGTCGCCCTCCGTGGTGTAATGGTTACCATGCTAACTTCATATACCCAAGGTCGCGGGTTCAAACCCGGCTGAGGACGATGGATTTTTTCGGGCATGAAAATCCTTAGCATGGCTTCCTTCGGAAGGGAAGTAAAGCCGTGGGTCCCGTGTCATAGATTTACGGCACGTAAAAGAACCTCAAGCCTGATAAGAGAGGCCTCTGAGTAAAATTAAGCGATCTTTCACGCCCATATAGAATGGGACGCTGAGAACCAAAGCAGTTAGAGAGCGTCCATAAATAACACGCCATTTCATTTCATTTTTCAACCTAATGCAGAGACACCTCCGACTTGTCCAGGACTGGTGCAGACAGTGACAGATGCCCATTAACCCGGGCAAAAGTCTTGCTGTTCTGTTTATCAGAAAATACCTCCCAGCAGCCCAGATACCCAACTTCTTTTACCAGGGCCAGAGAAGAGAGTGGGGAAATTACATCAAATACCTAGGTGTCACTCTTGAGAAGGGCCTAACTTTTCGTGAACATGTGCGGAGAGCTTCAGACCGAATGAAGGGGGTTGTGGCCGCTCTTTACCCTGTTCTGGCCTCCCAAATGCCAGTGCACTTAAAGTTATATCTTTTGAAAGCGCTCATAGTCCCCCCTGATGCTCTACGCCTGCAAAGTATGGGGTGTGGCAGCTGACACCTGGCTTCTCTGGTTATAGCGGATACAGAATAGAGGACTCCGGTCAACATTTCCCAGTGAAGCTACTACATGAAGCTTCGGCCCTTCCATACTTGGAGGATGTAATTAGATGCTGGGAAATTCTAGCCAGATTGGGCAAATATGAGAATGCACTTGTCAGGTCACTGGGGGAGTACTTACCAGCTGAACGCCAGTACAGGCAGTACAGGTTCCCTACATGGCTTGCTGGCACCCCCAGTAACAATGGCTTCAAACCAACCAACAGCAAATTAGCTGAACAAAGGTAGCTGGGAGTGGTTAATCAAAATTCAACTCAAATAAACAAATTCAACACAATAAACACCAGCAGAGCAGAGGAAAAGGATGCTGCTCCTGAAAAAATGCAACCGTTGAGGAGCCTAACTATAGTGCTACCTCCTTACCTCATAATAATCACCAAACCTAAACCATCCTTCATTCCTGTGGTTAAGCCCTTACCAGGGTAGGTACACAGCAACTTCCTAGGCTCACCACAAGTCTACTAGATCTCAGACTGTCGGAGAGTGACTTGGGGTCCCTTGAGGTAAAAAAATATATATGTATTTTTTCTAAAAAGATATATATATATATATATATATATATTTTTTTTCTAAAAAAGATAGATGCACACATAGGTGTGCTTATGTGTACATGCATATATGTGTGGAATATTGTATGCAAAAGCTGAAAGTCTTTGTATTTATTCCAAGGATTTGGCACCAGATTTTCATGAAATTTCCCTATTACCCTATTTGTAGAAACAAATTTCCTACCTTTTCTTTTTAGAAATTGCTCTTATGACATGTTCACATGAGAAATAAAATTGAAGATTCTGTGAATAACATGAAGTTTCATCCTGACCAGTTTTGTACAGTATAGTGGCAGTAAATTGGCAAACATTTGAAGGTTCAAAGATCCTCAGCCTATTGCTTTATTCTCATAGGAATTTGAGTTCTTTGGCGTTGGTTAATGTCATCAGAACTCCATTTCCTAAGATAGGATTTTAAACTTGTCCATAGTTGAGGCTTCAGAACTTGATATCTTCTTTGCCTCAGTGCCTTGCAATTAATTGTGTATGTTTGGCTGTTTCTGCCACCTTATTGCAGAGTCTGCAACCAATATGCCCTTGGAGGATACCTGCAGTCTGCAAATGCCTTTTGAAGAATCCATGCCCCATAAATAAACCTACTACTTTCTTCATTCTTGCTCTCTCAAGGTAGGAAACATATAATGAAGGTTCTGTTAGCTCCTTTAACAATATGTTTACATAGTGTTTGACCCTCACATTTGATCCATCTTTTCCAATGTTCTTCTCATTTTACTACTACAGTCCTTGTATAGAATTTGAGAAGTTCAGGGCTATAGTAAAAACTTTCATCTTCATTCTTGGCTAATTGATTTGCTTTTCCATTTCCCTCAACCCTGGAAGAGCTGGCACCCATTGAACTGCAGGATTTTAAGTCACTTCCATATCAACTAAATTATTATGAATCATTGCTTTAACCCTGCAGTACTTGCGTGAATTTCTGTTATTGGTTGAGTTATTTCAACAATGATAAAACAAAATAGGATCTATATTGCATAATAACATAGGATTCAATTACTTACTCAACTCCTCACTTGAATTCACTAAATTTATAATAATATACTTATACAAAATATCTTATGAAAACAAACAAAAGTGGTTATACATTGCAGGAAAAATTAATAACAAGTAAAGTTTGTGAACTAAACACTGAAATAGCTATATATGATCCTCACTAATACAACAATTCAACCAGCATTTTCAAAATTACTTTTTGACACTAGTATTATTTCAATTTATTCTGTCCAAACAATTTACTTCCTTCGAATGTGCAGGGTAGGTCCATTTATCGCACCTAACACACCACTTCCTAGTTGATATACCACATTCGTAACATCTTCGGCTTCTCTTGTGGCCTATTTACATTATCTTGCATTCCAAGCAATAAAAGACCACGCCTCTTGATCTCCTTACGATCCTGTGGTGGGGCTTTATCAGTTCCCATGCAAGATTGGTTAGAAAGTAGTACATTTCATTTTTATTGAATTTATAAATGCAAAACACATTTATTGCAGCTAGGTTTATTAGCTTGTAGAACACCACCATTGGCCAGTATCGTATTTTGAGCCACATCATTTTTTTGACACAGTTGGTCAATTAAGTCAATGCCAACTTTGGTTGTGTTATAAAAAGTTATGATGTCGAGAGTTTTTTACATCCCCTGTATCGGTGTCAGTAACATCGTTATAGTGCATTGACAGCTTTATTCTTCTTGGGGCAGTACGAGACAAGGGTCTTGTCCTTTTGAAGGCCAAAAATGGATAATTTTTCTTTTCTTTGCTTATTTGGAAGAAATTCCAACGGTACTTCCCGCTTATTTTGACAAAGTGTTCCCACATAAGTAAGACCCTTATCTTTGAGACTTTCAGTAAGAGAATAGGTGAAAAACCAATTATTGGCGGTTATATTTCTGTTAGAGCCTGCAATTGGCTGCACCATTCTTATTACTACATCTTGTGCGGTGTTGCTTTGTTTATAGGGTCCATTGGGCTGCAAATCAACATAGGTTTCCAAATTTACTGTATATGCTTTCTTAAAATCAACTAAAGCAAATATTTTCAGCGTACTTAGCGGGTTTGCTAGGTAAGAACTGACAAAAATAACAGTTACCCCTAAATGCTAACAGTTGCTCATCTACAGTAAGATACTCACTTCGTGAGAAGTATTTTTGGAAATTATGTACTACTATTTGAAACATTTCTCTTATGGGAGCTAACTTATCAGTCTCCTTTCTCAAGTTATTGTCTCTTACATTATCAAACCGTATGCATCATAAGAAAAGCAGAATCTTAGTTCTCATTGATAACATGATTCTAGGCCATTGGAATTGTCCCACATTTGATGAGTGTGTGTTTTTCCTAGATGATGTTATCGTACCCGTAAGGTACAGCAAATGCAACAACAATGCAATGCTTGATCCATATTATGGGCATCTCTGTCCCTGACCATCTCTATGTAAATATTTGTGCAATTGGTTTTTATTATTCTAATGATATTATCATCAAAGAGAAGGCATTAAATAAATGAGAAGTCTCTACAATTTTTCAAAATATTAAAAACAAAAGAAAATTTGAAAATATAATTTAAAATCCCAAAATAATGAATAATTAGGCATACAAACATTTACTATACAGAAAGTTCAGGTTAATTAAATGAAAGTATAGATATTTCTTTACTAAAACAGTACCACTATTAATGAAAATAGCATAAAGCAATAGGATACTTGCGTTGTTGCAGAGCTGAATAGTTGATTCACATTGTGTTAGTCATCTGGTTACACCTCCATAAATCCATTTTGATAAGTACACCGATTATTTTCATATATACGAGGGCCGTTGTTATTGGATGAATTTTCATCACTAAAGCTAGAATATATATCTTCCTCTCTTACGCATGTTAGAAACTCTTTCATTAAGGTCTGAAAATTCAAAAGCACTTGCTTTCTACTAATATATTGTAAACTGCAGCTCTTATTTTCTCTTTGCTTTGTAACCTTTGGCAAGACAACGCCATGTTTCAACCACCATACACAAACACTGGCTAGAGAAATTAAATTTGGAGTTAATTTAGCGCTTTGGAGTGAAGGGTTCTGAAATACTCGGAAACCTTTTTCTATGGCTATGACGTAGAAAGCACACAGACTTTACCGCTGGTAAGAATTAAAACATATGAAAACGGCATCACGATTAGATTGTGATTGGCACTAAATATTTCCGTTAAATTTCTTCCTTAGGCTCCAACGATTCTCATCTTTGCATTTTCTAGAACTTGAATTTTATCTTGCACATTATTTTCTACTTGCATGGCTGCCTACCATTGATCTCTTGAATTTTAATTCAGTGCTTCATTGAAAAATTGTGGACCTTGTATATCAATTGTCAGCATGTGAGTCAGTCTACAAAATATCTCCTGAAGTTATCCAAGCTGGTTTTCTTGCATCTCTATGTGGACATTGTTGCTCTAGGAACTTGTGTCTTTCATTTTCTTTTGTCTTCAGTGTATTATTTTCTCCTCCCATTTTCTTCAAAAATGTTTCTGTTACATCAGAACTCTTATAATTTGGCTTGGGTTTTCTCCAAATTCTTGCTTCTCATTTGGTATGTTCATATGTTAAGTAACTCTTGGTGCAAAAGTACTTGTTATGGTTTGAAAATAACATAATGGGTATTTAATATTTTTCCCAGTGATTTAACATAAACTTGATATCCATTGCAATAGCCAACCATACACCAAAATTTCTTTTTAAATTGCTTAGCAATGTAAACATAACTCTTAGTGCGAAAGATATGCAAATTATCCTGTTTTGCAAAAGTGCTATCATTTCAAAGTTCATTTGGTGATATTCCTTCAAATGAAGCAGTATGATTCAATAGGTAAACGCAATTATGCAAGCCTGAACCTTCATGCAATGTGGAATATCAGTTACTGAGGTCGTCCACAATTATTCTATTCTTCTTTCTGCTGCCACATTCTACTGAGGTGTATAGAGTGCAGAATTCACTGTTCTGCTAAGCCTTTGTCAAATTGTGTTCCATCACATCAGATATCCTTCACTGAGTGATGAGTCATCTGTGAAACAAACAATATATTTTATCACCTTGAATCCCATTCACTATCATAGGACCATTGTTGTCAATATTAATGACTTCATCAAAGGTGCTGAATATTTTCTGTCTTGATTTGAAAGTCTTGCCAAACACATAAGTTTGCACCTTAATGTCAACGCACATTTTGATTATGACAACAGCTGCAGTGTCTCTGTAGCAGATGTGATGTTACCTAGAATTGGGATCCAACATGCTTGTTATTTGTCCATTTTTCCTTAGTTTTAACTTTCCATTCTTCTTAAGTTTTAAAGATGTATGTTCTATCATCACATTTGTCCCATGTCTTGTAGTACTTCTTAGATGCTGTCCAATGTCCTGATTGTGACTTCCATTGACCAACATTGCACATTTACTCAGCCACTACCCAGTGCTTGAATTTCTCCTTGTTTATAATCTGTATTTTGACTCTTCTGAAAACTTCCTAAGTACTGTTTGTTTGCTATCATATCCAGAATTACATATCCAAGCATTAGGTTTTGCTTATCCATATCTTACTGAAACTGTTGTATTATTTGCTATTCCAGTCATGTAGCATAAGGACAGAAATGGCTTGTGTCTTGTTTATATTTCTTTAATTCTTTTCAGGTGTTTAAATTTATTACAATAAAATAGTTTTATTTTCTTTCATGCCATGTACCTTCTGCATTTCTTTATCTAATCAGTTTAATTCTTTGACAATTGTTTTAAAGAATGAGCTGCAAATAAATGTATATCAACCACAGCATTTATTGCTTGTAAACACTTCTCAATTATTTGTAGGTTTTACTGTTGTCTAAGGATTCTCATGCATTACTGAATTCTTGATATTGTGACTAATACACATAAGCAGATTATGCCTCTTCATTGCTTCCTAGATTGTTGCAAGTGTAGACAACATACGTAGCCACAAGTAGTGTTGAAAGACTCACCCGAGTGGTCACTTTTATAACCCCCTAGATTGTTACAGGGTCTGTCACCTTAGCATATGAATGAACAACTATAATAATGACCCAAGAAGAAAAAATGCTGGTGTGTGCCTCACCTTCAGCTCTGCAAATTTCCTTGCTGCATATGTGGGTGCAGTATAATGAGAAAGAGGTTGTTTTAACAAAGTGCAATTGGATTAGAGAGACAGCTGAGTGTATAAGCAACAAGAAATAAAATTGTTTGGCAGTAATTGAAACACATTTGTGTTACACTGGTGTCATGAACATCATGATGGAGATGAAAGCATTATACCTGAAATTCAGACTATTAAATCCAAAATGGAGAAGATGGACACAAAAATGGAATCTGAAATGGAGAAGATGATATGGAATCCAGAATGGAGAAGTAGACAGAAAAGACGATGGAAATGACCAAAATCAATGAGCAAGTGGCTGACATGAAAAATAACATTGAAGAGCTTAGTGGAAAGATGGAAAACCATGGTCAATGCCTTAACACCCTGGAATAATGGGGAATGGCTTAGTATCCTATAGGGAATAGTCAATGACAGCAACACCATGGAACTTGAAGGTCAAGATGCCAGGGTACGACACACCCTCTGTGCACATTCCCCCCAGAGGCCTACTACGGTAGGTACAGGACCCGAGCTAACCCTGTCTACCTCGTGTGGGCAACCTACGAGTGGTGAGGTCCATCAAATCACCCACACATGTAGGCTGTGCATGGAGATCTGTGTCAGTGGAAATGGATATCCTGGTTGGATGAGAGTTGTGCATCTGAGTCTGAGCCTCTGACCTTCAGTAACTTGGGAGGGTGTGCAACCTAATGCACCACTTTGGTTTCTGCTTTGCCTAAACAAGAGGCTAGGGTCTAACCAACCCCTAGTCAATCAGCCAGGACAAGGTATTATACCAAACTCCAGGGTGAGTTGGATGACGCATCTGCTATATCTCCTGTGTGTCCCTAGTGGGTGACCCCTTGTTGGGCTCCATGGTGGGTGGAGAGCACTAGGGAATGAATTTCTATATGTCTTTATTGCACCCAAAAACAAAAACCTTACTTATTTTAATTTGGGAAAAGAAGTAGTTGAGTCTTGTCATCCTCACTACTTAGTTGTTAATAGAACAGAGGAAGGGAGAAACTTTTCTACACTGTGCCTTTTTGCAATTCAAATAGGTCTTGATGCAATAACTGGCCCAGTTAAGTCGTGCATTAGACACCGTAATGGTATGCTGCTGGTCGAGGCAACATCCGCATCCCAGGCTGCCAAAATATGAAGGCCAAAATGTTAGCAAGCTACCCCATGAAGATCGAGCACATATGACACTCAACTCCTCGCATGGTGTGATAACCACCCGTGTTCTTGACGGTCTAAGTGCTGAGTAGATCCAAGAGAATATGGCGGATCAAGGCGTAACATCTGTCTATTGGTTTCAGCATAAAGTAAATGGAGAATTCATGCCTACCCGTACCATGTTCCTTACTTTTAATCGTAAACCTCCCTCAAAAGATTAAGGCAGGGTATGAAGCCATCGATGTTAGGCCTTATATACCAAACCCGTTCCGGTGCTATAAGTGTCAACGTTTTGCGTTATTTTTGCAAGGGCGAATCTTCTTGCGCCAACTGTGATGGTGTATGTACTTCACCTCCATCGTGCGTGAATTGCAACGGCGACCATTCATCAAGATCCCGATAATGCCCCCGTTTTGCAGAGGAGAAGATCATCCAGGAGATATGGGCGAAAGAGAAGGTGTCCTCGGAAGCCCAGAAGCTCCTGAGACTCCGCCAACCCTCTGACCCGAAGTTCGGCACCTTTAGCTCTGTTTTAGCTAAATCGGTACCATGTTGGGAAATCCCAACGCAAACCAGCTATATAAACGTGGTAACCATTGCGGAAAAGGTCCTTGTAGCCAGAGCAGTACCAAAGCCTTCGTTCTTCCTCTACAAAGTCGGCATCAACATCTGCCGAATCGCCAGCATACAGAACAGTCCAGCACCCTTTCTAAACTTTCGACCTCGGGAAATAAGACTGGTAGATTTGCTACGTATTCTGTATCACGAAACAAATAAAGACAAGAATTTCTGAAAGATAGTGTCAAGCCCGCCCCGAAAACATCTAAAGGAAGGAAAAGTCCACGTCACTCCACTCTTCTGAGGAATCTTCTGGGTGAAGTACAGATTGGGGATGACCATCTTCTTCGATTTTTTTTTATCTTCCCTAGTGGAGGAGATGGATTAGGAGGATTCTGCCCTCATTACCAGACGCACAGTGCGTAAGCGACAGGATCATGCATTCCCGTTTGGCTGTTTTTAACTATGATGAGCACGACTCTGTGAACTATTTAGTGGAGCACTTCACAGAGATAATTCTTTCCTCTGTTGAGCAAACCCATCCACGTTCCACTGGCCCAAAGCGTCGATTTGCGGTATCTTGGAGGCCCGACGATTGCCGGAATGCTATTCGTGCTCGCAGGCGTGCAGTTTTCCAGCGTGGCCTTCACTGGATAACCGTATACACTATAAGAGAATGCGAGCCAAACCTCGACAAATGACTAAGGATAACAAAAGGACCTCCTTGGAGCAAGTTTGTAGCTTCATTTAATAGACATACCCCTTCCTCTATCGTATGGGATAAGTTCAGGCGTGTGGCCGGCAAATCGACCTATTTGCCAATCACTGGTCTCAAAGTAGCTGCCGGTGTTGTTAATACATTTGACGCGGTTAACACTTAGGCCATGCTTTCGGTGAAGGGTCTAGATCAGATAATTATTCCCCGGAGTTTCTTAGAGTTAAGAATCAGATGAAATCTCAAGGGTAGTCCTCTCATTCCAAAACCTTGAGGATTACAACTGCCTTTTCACCATGACGGAGTTAGACCCTGCACTTACATCTCCGTGGAACTCAGCGCCTGGTCCAGATGGCATCCACGTTCAAGTGTTGTAACATCTCTCTCCTGATGGTAAGTCTTTCCTAGTCGAGGTCTATAATCGAGTCTGAGTTAATGTCACTTTTCCATACAAATGGCGGCAGACCACCGCCATACTATTCTGAAACCTTCCAGCTAACGCCATATTTCTTTCACCAGTTGCATTTGTAAGGTGATGGAACGCATGAGCAATGGACGGTTGGTGTGGGGGTTGTGATCCAACAACCTATTGACTAATTCCCAGTGTGGTTTTCGAAGACGTCGGTCAGCGGCTGACCATCTTGTATCGCTATCGACGCAGATCATGAACGGCTTTCTTAACAACTGTCAAACGTTTGGGCTGTTTTTTGACCTCGAGAAAGCTTATGATACGTGTTGGCGGGCAGGAATATACGTTCCCTCCACAACTGGAATATACATGGACGCCTACCGTTGTTCATTCAGGGATTTATGATGGACCGCGTTTTCCGAATGAGGGTCGGCTCGGCTTTTTCTAACAATTTATTCAAGACAACGGTGTGCCACAGGGATCGGTTCTGAGCGTGACTTTGTTTGCTATAGAGATTAATTCTATATCGCAATGTGTTCCCCCAGATGTTTCGTCCTGTTTATTCGTGGACTACTTTGCCAACTTCTGTACAGCGTGACGGTGTTTGCTATAGAGATTAATTCCATATCGCAATGTGTTCCCCCAGATGTCTCGTCCTGTTTATTCGTGGACTACTTTGCCAACTTCTGTACTTCTCAGCGTACGCCTTTTTTGGAACGCCGCCTCTAGCAGTGTTTATACAGTCAGTATGCGTGGAGCATGAAAAACGGCTTTCGTTTTTCCACCGAGAAGTCACGTGCGTATACTTCTTGCTCCGTAGTAGGTGATATCTGCCGTTTCTTCGACTTGGGCCAGATTTACTTCCTTTCGCAGATGAGGTGAGATTCCTTGGGTTGATCTTCGATCGGAAACTTTGTTGGCCACCACATATAAAACAGCTGAAAGCGCGATGTAACCGTTCGCTAAATATTTTACTGATACTAAGTGGGAAATCTTGGAGTGTGGATCGGATAGTTTTGCTTCGTCTTTATCGTGCACTGATTCGATCGAAGTGGGACTATGGCTGCATTGTTTATTTTTCAGCGCGACCATCTATGCCCAAAGGATTAGACATACTTCCATAATACAGGGATCCGTGTGGCGGTGGGAGCTTTTCCAACCAGCCCCGTTGTTAGCCTGTTCGCCGAATCGGGAGAATCTCCTCTGTGATGTTGGCGTGATGTCCTGCTAGATGATTATGGCTGTGGGCTTAAGTGTATGCTTGGCGGGATGAACAGTATCGCCACCACTTCCGAGTCCAAGGCCAGCAGGATTTTGTTTCCTTGGGCTTCTTTGGCAGCACCATATTGATATGCCTAGGCTGTTTTCCAAGATGGAGAGGATATACCCTCCTTGGTTGCTTGCTACCTCTCACATAGACTGCTTATGAGAAGTCTACAATGCCTGTGTCTAGTATCCATACTTGATTTTTAGAATTTTTGTCACGTTACAATGACCGCATTTTAATGTACACGGATGGGACCTCATCCTGGTAGACTTCCTTGTTTACCATCTGACCAAGAAATACAATTGCCTTGGTAGTAAACAACACCTTGATCTTTAACCAACTCATGCATGCTTCTTCGCTCATGCACTGCCCTTCATGTTGATGATTGTGTAGCCCTAAACTCATGTCCCATGATGATCTTAAGGAAGTTTTCACTGACATGATGCATGTGTTGATGTGGAAGTCTTCTAGACTTGATCATCACCGGCTGACATTTTGTCCTGTTGAAAATGTTTAAATCACTTGTGCAACTTGTACAGTCCTCCCTGTATGCTTGTCTAAGCTGTTGCAGTGTCTCTCTGAAAGTTTTGCCAATTGCATTTCCTGTCCTGGTTTTTCTTTATGAACACACCTCGTGCATAATAGTATGTGCCCAAAGTTGGGCTAATGAATGCAAAAGAAAAGAGCATTTAGAAATGGACCTTACCTGGTATTTGCCAGTTTGGTGTATACCATAGACTATACCATGACACTGAAACAAGATCAAGATATCTTTCAAACTGATTTTAAATACTGGGATAATAATAAAAAACTGTTCAGTTATTCTCAGTTATTCATTAAGGGTACAATTACAAAATTCTTGTACGAGAGAGGAGTCATAGTCTTTAGTTTTAGTTTTTGACAATGTCTAATAGATTTTGTAATCTCCATGGACAATAAATTGAATTGAATTGAATTGAATTTACCCAGAAACGAATTTAAAGACTGTATCTTAAATATATAATTCATACAGGAAGTTAAAATAATACATTAAAAACCATTTCTGGTGTACTACTTACCCAATGATTAATATTCTGTTATTTAAATAGTATTTTTTTTTTTTATTTTAGACTCAAGCTGTTACCAAGAAGGGTCTTCTTCAGTCTGAAGAGAAAATAAGAAAAGCCATACAATGTCTTCAGAAATTCATAAACGTAATGCAATCTGCTCATCTGCCTCCTCCACCTCCATCATGAGATGGCTTATTGACTGTTTACTAAAGCGTAACTCATTTTTAAATTAGCTTTAATTACAGTACATTTTGCATTATAAGCAGACTGTACCTTCCAGTGATAGAAGTTTAATTTTGTTCAATTTGTAAGATAAGCAGTAACCTAATGTGCATACAGAAGCAGTAAATTTAAAATTTACTAACAGCGTTTATATTGAAGCTGAATTTCAGAAGTGAAAAAAATTACCCGGTATAATGGACAGCCATAAAGTGTGATGCAGAAGAATGTTTGTACCAAGCGCATTCCTTGGCTACACTTGTAACATTTGTAATTTTTCATTTTTACACACTTATAATACTATAAGTCTGATTACTTGGAAACTTTAAAATTCTCATATTACAATTAAAACTGCCAACAATTTGACCTTGAATTTTTAGTTATAAGAAATTGTATGTGAAATGTATATGTACAAGACATTTGCATTTTACTAACATTAAAAAATATATGTGTTACATTGGAAGTATAAATCTTTTTTTTGTTTTTTTTGTTTAAGTATTTGCAAAAAATTATGTATTTCATCCAGTCACACATAATACATAATGATTGGCTTGAGTAATAATTACTAGTTTTTTTCACTGGTCATTAGTGGCACTTTCATTACAAAGGAAGAAAATAAAACACAACATTTGAGTTGTGCATTTCCATAGCATTGTAAGCATCAAAATCAAAGTTTTACTGGAGAAAGAAAAAATATATGTGTATGCAAAAAACTCTATGCTTAACCTAAGAACATTACATGCAATCCTTGTGGTCCATAAAGTGTGTGTATTTTATTTTTACAACAATTATATTTTTGGTATTAGTTACAAATGTTTTAACATTAGTGCCATTCCAAAATATTGTAGATGCTACCATATATCCCAGCCAAAACATGTCAGTTATGTATGTTAATTACTTTCAATAATACACACAATTACTATATTACAATAAAAGTTTGGGAAAGTTCATTCTCCATCATCAGCTACTGTTTCATCCAGGGGAGTTACCATTAACACTGCATGTACATATGTGTGTGTATATATATATATACAAGGATCGATTAAGAAGTCATGGCAACTATTTTATATTTCGCAAACAGGCACTGACATAGAACATTTAGCACAAGTTGCATCCAGAAAGTAAGTCCCAATGACCGATAAAGAGAACAAAAACATAACTAAGCAAGAAATATTTCAAAATCTTCTCGGGCTTCTAACCAGGTAAAAACTTGGCTTGACACGTTTCGAGGAAGATGCACTTCTTCGAAACGTTGGTATCAAGCCAAGTTTTTACCTGGTTAGAACCCCAAAAAGATTTTGAATTAATACATCACCAGGAAAGCTTCAGTTCTTATTTTAAGAAATATTTATTGATATAATGACATAGACTCACTGGCTACTTTTCAACATAGTCACCACCATTGTTGAGGCATTTATCCTAATGGTGCTCCATTAATTGTATCCCAAGTCATAGGATTCTGCCTCAAATGACTGCAGCCACAAAGTCACTTCATTCTGCACCTCAGCATTACTGTGAAAACGTTTTCCTGCCAGAAAACGCTTCATGAAATGGAAGAGATGAATGTTATTAGGAGCAAGGTCGGTGCTGTAGGGTGGATGTTCGAAGACCTCCCATCCAAACTTATTCAACAAATTTTGTATGGTGTTGGCTGTATGTTGCATTGTCATGCACAAGCGTAATATCTCTTGTCAACATTCCATGTCTCTTGTTTTGGATTGCCCGCCTGAGTTTATGCAACATCTGGCAATATCGATCAGCATTTACAGTCTCCCCTCACGGTAAAAATTCGCACAAGGTCTGCACAGGTGAACCACTATGCCGCCAATGCATTGATTGTTGTTTTGTCTGTGGTGTGGCATGCGACACCCATGTTTCATCCCCAGTGACAATATTGTCGAGAAACTTGTCACTTTCCGCTGCATATCACTGTAGGAATGTCAATGCTGCGGCCAGATGTTTGGTTTTGTGTTCATCTGTCAGTTGTCTAGGCACCCATCTTGCACACACTTTGTGAAAACCAAGCCAGCAGAAGACAATTTCGTGCACAAGCAGGCAAGACATCTGGGGAAACTGATAAGAGAGTTCTGAAATTGTGAAGCGTTGGTCCTGCATAATTCCTTGCCACACACTTTCCAACACTTATGGCATCACCAGGGACAGTTAGCCATTACGGTCTTCGTCATGAATATTGGTTATTCCTTCCTTGAATTGCCTGCACCATACTGCCACACATAATGTCCTGTCCATACTCATGACACAATTGACGATGGATCTCTGCTGGAGATTACTTTTGAGCATGCAAAAATCGGATGACTGCATGAACCTCGCATGTGGCGGGAGACAATATCGGAGCAGCCATTTTCTCCTTACACAGAGTGGTAACCACTGCCATCACAAAACTGAAACTTCACTACAATGTTACCATATACTTCCTCCTCCTGTGCACGCGCATTCCTATCCAACTGGTGATGCTATATCTGGACACGATTGGGACTTACTTTCTGGATGCACCTCGTATATATGTCCAAAAGTATGTTACATGAACCTCTGAATGTTGGCACCAGATAGGGGTATGTGCACTGGCTTGGGCAAGGGCAGCTGCTTTACATCAATTGTTTGCTGATGGCAGTGTGTAATGGAGGTAACCAAAGCTGAACAATGTTTGCACGTAAAGATAGCTGTTCTCCATGGCTGCAATGCACGTGAATGGTAGGCAGAGCTGCAGCAAGCACTGGGTAATTGGGCTTTATCCTATCATAAGGTGGGTAGGGGCCCTCAAAGCAGGAAGAGAGTCAACTGCCAACCTGCCTCTGTGTCAGCCCACAAGACTGTATCTGTGGCTGTTATCGACCAGTGCCTCGAAGACGACAGGCATCACTTAACTGAGGTAGAGAAGTGGACACGATATGAGACGTGTTGCATCAATCTGGACAGAAGGAAACGGTATGCTGAACTACATCATTGCAATTGACGAAACATGGGTAAGAGCATATGAACCCAAATTGAAGGGACAATCCAATGAATGGCATCATCCTGGATCACATAAGGTACCACAAAATCCATCACCCACAAGGCTGATGATCATATTGGCTTATGACACTCAAGGTGTGTTAGCGTGTCATTCAGTTCCTCAGGACTGAACTGTAAATGCACAGTATTAATTGAGATTTCTGCGCTATCATCTTCGTCGTGCAATATGAGAGAGATGTCTGGAACTGTTGGACACTGTAATCCAACACGACAACACTAAACCTCACACAGCAGAGATGGTAACACACTGTTTACGGTGTTTGAGAATGGGAAGTATTGCCGTATCCTCCATTCTCACCTGATCTTACTCCTTGTGACTTTGATCTCATACCTAAACTGAAGAAGCCAATTTGTGGGAAACACTTTACCAACACACACAACATTGAAATTGCTGTTCGGTGTGGAATTGCGCATATTAATGAGACTTTTGCAGCCGATGGTGTTGTCCAACTTCCCCATTGCTGGCAATGGAGGAGACTACTTTGAAGGATGCTAAACAGCTGAACAGTTTAATGTTAAACAGCTTCTACAATAATAAAACAATGATGTCAAAATGTTAAGTTTGGCCTATTATTTTTCCAGAGATACTACATCTGTTCCCATCTGGTGACAACATTCAGAAGGTCATTCAATATACCTTCAACTAAATGTTCCATGTTGGCGCCTGTTTGGGAAATAAAAAAATAGTTGCTATGACTTCTTAATCGACCCTCGTTTGTGTGTGTGTGTGTATATATATAATATCTTCATTCTTTTATTCAAGAAACTACCAGCTTCCCATACAAAATGAAAGCATAGCAAAACAATATAAATATAAATTGAAATTATATATATATAAATTTAGGGTTAAGAATAAAAGTAATTATAACATTGCCTCTTGTTTCTGAAACCTACTTTTTACTTTACAGGAAACCTAAAGTAAGTACAGTTCAATTGAGACAGAGAGTTACACAAAACTGCACAATATATTGATCCCTTGATCCCATCCTCCAAGTCAACAAAACTTTTAGCACTTTCAAATTCTGAAGCTGTAAGGTGACGCTCAGTTGATAAATGAAATTCAAGTTTCTTTGTGTCAAGGAATGCCTGGGATATTCCTCTGAAATAATAAAACTCCCCAAAATCATACAAATGACGAGATTTTGTTTGCAGCATTGGTTATAGCTTCTGCTCTATTCATTAAAGTATATGCCAAGCTAACTCTTGTATTTTTTATCAGGTTGATTGCTGCTGAAAAAAATGTGTAACATTTACTAGGAATTTGTGAACAATTTGAATAAAAGCATTTTTAGCTACAATGCTAGTATATATTACTAATGTAAACCAATTTTTATTCTATCCACAATTATCTCCCCCATGTAGATGAGGCATGAGCAGGTGAGTTCCCCCCCCCCTGTCTTACAACATACCACCAGTAATGGAACACTGCTATAAGTACAGAATTACAAGATGGACTCCAAAACAGTTGGTTGTGGATTAATGGAAGAATTGGTACATAATTTGTAGCATACAAAGATGCTGCAATGTACCGTGTTCTTCAAAACAAAATTAACCTGAATTGGTGATTACAACACTAAGCATCATTATGGAGTACACCTAGAATTATGTGCACTGGACGGTATGTATCCGTTTTAATTTTTAATGAACACTTTCCATATAGTAATATTAACACAATCTAACAATTGTTTTATACTATTATTTTAAACTCTTGATGCATATTAGTTTTAGGTAGGTGCAGAACTCAATTGTTTTTGCAGCTATAAACAAATCTTCTTATGCAGGAAGATGAGAGTGAGAAGTTTCTCAGTTGCTAATGAAATAAGTGTTTTTCAGAGGGACTCGTTTATAAAAGTTGTATAATTAAGTTTGAATGGCTTTCCCTTTTACAATGAAGAATTATATGTTATATTGAAGAACAACGGAGGCATTTTGTAAAAGTTTGTTTTTTCTCATTGGCATTGGATGAAGTGATGTAAAGTCATTAACTGTATTTGTTACAGGATTTAACTGTCCAGGAAGAATCTTTAGCTGGTTCAGCACAGCTGAAAATATGCACTAGTTGAATGCATTAACATGGGTAAAAGTAATTTCTGTGGCAGCGGTTGGTACCAAAGCTATGGTTGGCAATCAGATTGAAATGTCTATAGTGACTGATATATCAGGAGTTCTCTGCGCTGAATAAAATTCATAATTGTGCATTAAGACACTGCAAGTTTTGCTTGCTATTGGTTAATCTGGGCTTGGATATTTCTTTAATGTAGAGGTGCTACAATACACCATTGTATTCCATCCAAAAATTTGATATTGAGATTTCATTAGAAATACATGTTTTAAAACCCCTGAATCCCAAAAGCATTTTCAGAAAAAGGACCATGTATGAACGTGTGCAAATGCATGCATGCAGCATAACTCTAAAACAAGAAGTCCATTGAGCGTTAAACTATAAGAGGTAGGCAAAAACTTATAACACAAAAAATTTAAATCTCATTAAAACACATAGTTTATGTATATACATATTTTTGTAGACTTAACCATTTCCAAGATTGGTTTCAATTTTAAAATACTTTAAAATTTTCTCAAACACAAAGTCATCCGTGTTTTTTTTTTTTTGTATTACTCCTGGCCATACAATGACAATCACATTACAACAGCTCATCCGTATTTCTTTTGTATTACTCCTGGCCATACAATGACAATCACATTACAACAGCTCATCCGTATTTCTTTTGTATTACTCCTGGCCATACAATGACAATCACATTACAACAGCTCATCCATATTTCTTTTGTATTACTCCTGGCCATGAATTGACAATGACAATCACATTACAACAGCTCATCCGTGTTTCTTTTGTATTACTCCTGGCTATGAATTGACAATGACAATCACATTACAACAGCTCATCCATATTTCTTTTGTATTACTCCTGGCCATGAATTGACAATGACAATCACATTACAACAGCTCATCCGTGTTTCTTTTGTATTACTCCTGGCCATACAATGACAATCACATTACAACAGCTCATCCATATTTCTTTTGTATTACTCCTGGCCATGAATTGACAATGACAATCACATTACAACAGCTCATCCGTGTTTCTTTTGTATTACTCCTGGCTATGAATTGACAATGACAATCACATTACAACAGCTCATCCATATTTCTTATGTATTACTCCTGGCCATGAATTGACAATGACAATCACATTACAACAGCTCATCCGTGTTTCTTTTGTATTACTCCTGGCCATGAATTGACAATGACAATCACATTACAACAGCTCATCCGTATTTCTTTTGTATTACTCCTGGCCATACAATGACAATCACATTACAACAGCTCATCCGTGTTTCTTTTGTATTACTCCTGGCCATACAATGACAATCACATTACAACAGCTCATCCATATTTCTTTTGTATTATTCCTGGCCATGAATTGACAATGACAATCACATTACAACAGCTCATCCGTATTTCTTTTGTATTACTCCTGGCCATGAATTGACAATGACAATCACATTACAACAGCTCATCCATGTTTCTTTTGTATTACTCCTGGCCATACAATGACAATCACATTACAACAGCTCATCCATATTTCTTTTGTATTACTCCTGGCCATGAATTGACAATGACAATCACATTACAACAGCTCATCCGTGTTTCTTTTGTATTACTCCTGGCTATGAATTGACAATGACAATCACATTACAACAGCTCATCCATATTTCTTTTGTATTACTCCTGGCCATGAATTGACAATGACAATCACATTACAACAGCTCATCCGTGTTTCTTTTGTATTACTCCTGGCCATACAATGACAATCACATTACAACAGCTCATCCATATTTCTTTTGTATTACTCCTGGCCATGAATTGACAATGACAATCACATTACAACAGCTCATCCGTGTTTCTTTTGTATTACTCCTGGCTATGAATTGACAATGACAATCACATTACAACAGCTCATCCATATTTCTTATGTATTACTCCTGGCCATGAATTGACAATGACAATCACATTACAACAGCTCATCCGTGTTTCTTTTGTATTACTCCTGGCCATGAATTGACAATGACAATCACATTACAACAGCTCATCCGTATTTCTTTTGTATTACTCCTGGCCATACAATGACAATCACATTACAACAGCTCATCCGTGTTTCTTTTGTATTACTCCTGGCCATACAATGACAATCACATTACAACAGCTCATCCATATTTCTTTTGTATTACTCCTGGCCATGAATTGACAATGACAATCACATTACAACAGCTCATCCGTATTTCTTTTGTATTACTCCTGGCCATGAATTGACAATGACAATCACATTACAACAGCTCATCCATGTTTCTTTTGTATTACTCCTGGCCATACAATGACAATCACATTACAACAGCTCATCCATATTTCTTTTGTATTACTCCTGGCCATGAATTGACAATGACAATCACATTACAACAGCTCATCCGTATTTCTTTTGTATTACTCCTGGCCATGAATTGACAATGACAATCACATTACAACAGCTTTTAAAACATTTGACTAGTGTATTCCCTTAGTTCCCTTTTACTTATAAGGAATTATGTAATATGATCAATTTTCTAGTTTTTATCTCAATTAGTATGAAGAAGAAAGAATAGTCTTTTGAAAGAAGTTTGTTTGAAGAGCAGATAGACAAAGTCATGTGAATGGAACTTAAGGTTTTTCCGTTCCAAGATGAAGTGAATGAAAACTGAAGGCAAACCAAAAATGAATACATGTACATTATTGCCAGTTTAGAAAGCAATTTCATGATGTTGGAAATTTACAAAATTGTTTCAAGGTTTGTTTTTTTTATTTTTTTAATCCATTCAAAAATAAATGGAAATGAACAAGAGGTACAGCTGGAGTGTACATGCATCTCAGGGCTCACTGAGGCAATCAATTATATGAACACATTCCTGTCAATAAACCAAACTGTGGTAACATATATTAGTGAGCAGTTCCTTTCCCATATGAAGTTTACAAAGTTGACTATCATTCTAGATTGTTGCAAAACATTTTGGTATTGTCATTAAAATTCTCAAATTTAAAGCCTAATATTTCTAAATTTTCTAAAAGATCTTGTAAATATATAAAGAAGTTAAAATGCTAAATATATAATCAATATTATTTGTTTTTTTTTCTGCAAGCAATATTCTACATATTTCTTCAGTTTTATAAGTAGTATGATATCATTTTAAGTTTCAAACCTTTATTATATGAATAATAATCATTTTGATTTTGTTTTATCGTTAATGTATACCTTTCTCACTTCTTAAAGTGGCATGGGTTTGCTGTGACACATGAGCAGCAATTTGTTAGGCCGCCCCTTCTGCCAAAGTTCACCGAACATATCCCCTCAGGTAGGTGATATCTGCTGCTGTAAATCAAAACTTGCAACTTAATTAACTGAATCTCCAAAACTCTTCTCATAATTTATCAGTGCAGTAAAAGCAGCTTCCACTTTTCAGTGCTTTTAGTTTTTATTTGTTTTGGATTTATTTTCTTTTTACTTAATCTAGCACATATGCACATAGTAGAAGATCAGTGTGAATGTCTGTGTACAGCATAACTCAAAAATGAAAAGTATGTTAAATACCAAACTTTGTATTTAAGTTTAGTATCTCCGAGACATGTGACTCAAGACAATCCCCCCTTCCCATACTAGTCTTTTCATGGAATTTTTTTCAAAAATGTTGATTTTCCTTAAAAATATTTACATGGCAAACATTTTAAATTTTCTGGAATGGCCTATGAAGTCCTCTTCATTTTGAATAACTTTTGCATAACTGGTAAACTGTAAGAGATAGAAAAAACTCTGAAGTGTTCCATTCACATGACTTTCTCTATATCTCTGTAACAAATTATTGTTAATAAGCTTATCTTTTATTTATTTCATGCTAATCGAGAAAAATTAGCAGAAATAGACTTATTTCTTGCTTTATTGTAAGCAGAAGCGAAATAAGGGTGTACCATAGGTTAAAGCCAAAGCCAAAAGCTGGTTGCTATGTGACTGATGTTCCTTTGTTTGTATGGAAAGGAGTTGACAACTTCCTGTATGAGAAAAGTATAAGATTCTCAAAGCTGAAACCAAGAAAAAGGAATATCTCAAAAACGATCAACTCCACGAAAAAAATGTATATAACATAAATTGTGTGTTTTAATGTGCTCTACATTTTTTGTGTGTTAAGTTTTTGTCCATCTCTTACGGTTTAGTAGTTATACAAAATTCATCCAGAATAAAGTAGTCTTCAGAGGCTATTCCCAGAATATTCAAAATATACATTTTATTTATCAGGTAAATATCTTTGATATATGATACTTTAATCAAAACCGTTAGAGCCATTTTTTAGAAAATCAGAATTTTCGAAAAAAGTTCCATTTAAAGGGTAGTTTGGGTGGGGGGGATTTTACTCAAAATCTTCGTGTCGCATCCCTGGAAGATACTAAATTTAAATACCAAGTTTGGTATCTTACCGACTTTTCGTTCTTGAGTTATCGTGTTCACACATGGACACACACACACACACATGAACCTTTTTCTGTAAATACTTTTTTTTTTGGATACAGGGGACCCTAAAACATATATTTCCGGTGAAATTTCAGTATCGAATTTTTTGGTGGAGTGCAATACCTTCTCTATACACTATGTACATAGTATGTATAGAGAAAGTAAAAAACTTGTAGATCTTGTCAAAACACACAATTTCTGTCCTTTACAATTTTGTTGTAGAGCTAAATGTTTCCGAGATATTCCTTGTTATTGTTTTCAATTTCAATACTTATATACTTTTCTCAAATAGGAAGTCTGATGTTTTACTTATGACCATGTAAAGAAACAAATTTCAATTACATTTGCATAGGAACTGCTTGTAAACCAATTAATAAGACTATTTCTGCTGTTTATCAGCATGAAGAAGATATAAGAATAGTTTGTTAAGAAAATAGGTTGAGAAGGTCATGACTAGATTTTAATAGTATCTCTCCTAAATAGGAAAACTCCTAACATGTTACATAAGTTTTTCACTTAAGTCTGTTCTCAATTTTTTTATTGCACCTGCTCTCTTACCTAAACATATACCATAAGTACCACAAAAGCCTTAAAACAAATTATTATTTTGAAATGTTGATATAAGTGTAAGAAACAGGAGAGTTGAAAGTGCAAGTGAATGAGTACATTGCTGCTCCATAACTATGGGAACAGTGTAGTCCATTGCCCACCTAGTAATCATTATAAAAGCTTAGTATAAATAAACACAAGAATGACCAACCACCCAAATTATAATTATGTCACATACTATTGAAGTGATACTTTATGAATTTAGTAATCCCTTTAACATTACATTCCTGAAACATAAATGTTATAATTATATAGTACTGCCCTTTAGAACCACAGCTGGTCAAGCCTGAGTCTGCCCTTGTCCAAAGACAGCTCTCACAATAGAGCAAAAAGAGGACTTCTCTTGTGTTCCTTCAGAGTAATTTATCCGTATTGATTGAAAGGTGATTTCCAATAATTTCTATGACTGAATTTTCGGAGCCTAGCCATGGGTGGAGTCAATCTTGTGAGTGATGAGGTAGTGAAGTGAATGCAGTTGTGTACCACAAGTGTAGTGTGTATTATGTTGAGTGGCAAATAAAGCAAATTGTTATTCTCTTCTGTTTTATTTGTGTCAGAATGGGAATTAACAAGCCAAGATGGCACAGATTATTAACAAGATTTCAAAGATGGAGACTCAAGTAAAATGTGAGATGAAGTGTATGGACAGATGTAAACCCCAGCATGGACATGAAATAATGGTAGTGAATTTGGAAATGGAGAACTGAAGATGGAAGTAAAAAACTGAACTGAAGAATGTGAACTCTGGCATTGAAGAAATAAAGACAGAGACATGCAATATGATGGTCAGCAAGGAGGAAGATTTGAAGCAAGTCGACCAACGTGTTAATGCCCTGGAGAACAACTTAATATATTGGAGAAGTTCACAGGGGCTTGCTGACATGGCCCTATATCATCGGGTGAAACCTTGCCAGGTGAACAGGCTTGTGCTGGAGTGAACCCTGGAGAACAATTTAACATGCTGGAGAAGCTAACAGCAGGGCTTGCTAACATGGCCCAATAAGATAGTGTTATCATCAGGTGAAACCTTGGCAGTGGAGAAAGAGCTTGTGCTGGAGTGAACCCTGGATAACAATTTAACATACTGGAGAAGCTAACAGCAGGGCTTGCTAACATTGCCCTATAAGATACTGATAGCACCAGATGAAACTTTGCCAGTGGAGAAGGAGCTTGAGCTGGAGTGAACCCTGGAGAACAACTCAACATACTGGAGAAGCTATCAGCAGGGCTTGCTAACATTGCCCTATAAGACAGTATTAGCACCAGGGAAACCTAGCCAGTGGAGAGGGAGCTTGTGCTGGAGTGGACCCTGGTGAACAGGCTTGTGCTGGAGTGGACCCTGGAGAACATTTTAACATACTGGAGAAGCTACCAGCAGGGCTTGCTAACATTGCCCTATAAGATAGTGTTAGCACCAGGTGAAACCTTGCCAGTGGAGAAGGAGCTTGTGATGGAGTGGAACCTGGAGTACAACTTAACAACCTGGAGAAGCTAACAGCAGGGATTGCTAACATTGCCCTATATGATAGTGATATCACCAGGTCAAACCTTGCCAGTGGAGAAGAAGCTTGTGCTGGAATGGACTCTGGGACAGAGCACAATAAGTCTGTTCATTGTGAGATGATTTTGGGATAGGATAACCTCAGGACACTATGCTGGAGTGGACACTTGGACAGAGCACAATAAGTCTGTTTACTGTGTGGTGATTTTGGGATACGATGCCCTCAGGACGTTGTGCTGGAGTAGACACTTAGACAGAGCACAATATGTCTTTTCACTGTGAGGTGATTTTCGGATAGGATGCCCTCAGACTGTTAAGCTGGAGTGTACTCTGGGACTGAGCACAATAAGTCTGTTCACTGTGAGGTGATTTTGGGATAGGATGCCCTCAGGACGTTGTGCTGGAGTGCACACTGGGACAGAGCACAAGATGTCTGTTCAGTGTGAGATGATTTTGGAATAGGACGCCCTCAGGACGGTGCGGTGGAGTGGACACTGGGACAGAACACAATAAGTCTGTTCACTGTAAGGTGATTTTGGGATAGGTTGCAATCAGGAAATTCTGCTGGAGTGGACACTGCAACAGAGCACAATAAATCTCTTCACTGTGAGGTGATTTTGGGATAGGATGCAATCAGGAGATTGTCCTGGACTAGACTCTGGGACAGAGTAATTAAGTATGTTCACTGTGAGCTGATATTGGGATAGGATGCCCTCAGGACATTCTGCTGAGTGGACACTGGGACAGAGCACAATAAGTCTGTTCGCTGTGAGGTAATTTTGAGACAGGTTGCAATTAGGAGGATGTGCTGGAATGGACACTTGGACAGAGCACAATAAGTCCGTTCACTGTGAGGTGATTCTTGGATGGGATGCAATCAGGAGATTGTGCTGGACTGGACTCTGGAATGAGTAATTAAGTATGTTCACTGTGAGATGATTTTGTGATAGTCACTGTGAAGTGATTTTGGGATGGGATGCCCTCAGGAGATTGTGCTGGAGTGGACGCTAGGTTAGAGTACAATGAGTATGTTCACTGTGAGGTACTTTTGGGATAGCATGCAATCAGAAGATTGTGCTGTAGTGGACACTGGGACAGTCTGTTCACAGTTAGGTGATTTTGGGATAGGATGCACTCAGGATGTAATGTTGGTCTGGAATGTGGGGCAGAAGACAATAAGTCTGCTCACTGTGACGCAATTTTGGGATAGAGTGCTCTCAGGACGGTGTGGTGGAGTGGACAGTGGAACAGAGCACAATAGGGCTTTTCACAGTGATATGATTTTGAGGTAGAATGCAATCAGGAGATTGTGCTGGAGTGGACATTGGGAAAGAGCATAATAAGTCTGTTCACAGTGATGTGATTTTATGTTAGGAATTCCTCAGAACGGTGTGGTGGAGTGGATACTGGAACAGAACTCAATAAGTCTGTTCACTGTGAGGTGATTTTGGGATAGTATGCCCTCAGGAGATTGTACTGGAGTAGACACTTAGACACAGCACAATAAGTCAATTCACAACAAAAATCCTCTTTTTAAGAACCTTAATTAAAGGTGTATTAATTTCTTGAAAAGAGATTATGTATTAATTTGATTTTAAATTTGGTTGGAGTGATTTTGGGATGGGATGCAATCAGGAGATTGTGTTGTGGTGGATACTGGGGCAGAGTACGGTAAGTCTTTTCACAGTGTGGTGATTTTAGTATAGGATGCCTTCAGGACGGTGGGGTGTAGTGGACACTAGGACAGAGCACAATAAGTCTCTTCACAGTGAGATGATTTTGTGGTAGGAATCCCTTAGGACTGTGTGGTGGAGTGGCAATTGAGACAGAGCAGAATAAGCATGTTCACTGTGAAATGATTTTGGAATGGGATGCCCTCAGGAGATTGTGCTGGAGTGGATGGTGGGATAGAGGACAAAGAGTATGTTCACTGTGAGGTGATTTTGGGATAGGGTGCACTCAGGATATAATGTTGGTCTGGAATGTGGGGCAGAAGACAATAAGTATGCTCACTGTGACGTAATTTTGGGATAGAATGCTCTCAGGACGGTGTGGTGGAGTGGACAGTGCAACAGAGTACAATAAGCCTGTTCACAGTGAGGTGATTAAGTAATAGGATACCCTCAGGAGGTTTTGCTGCTGTGGACCCTGGGACAGACCACAATAAGTCTGTTGACAGTGAGGTGATTTTGGGATAGGATGACCTCGGGATGTTGCGCTGGAGCAGAGCACAATAAGTCAGTTCACTGAGAGGTGATTTTGGGTGAGGAAGCCCTCAGAACGTTGTGTGATGTGGACACTGGGGCAGAGCACAATATGTCCCGTAACTGTGAGCTAATTTTGGTATCAAATAGCCTAAAGACGTTGTGTTGAGGGGAAACTGGGACAGAGCACAATAAGTCTGTTCACTGTGAGGTTATTTTTTGATAGGATGCTCTCAGGACGTTATGCAGGGGTGGACACTGGGACAGAGTACAATAAGTCTGTTAACAATGAGGTGATTTTGAGATAGGATGCCCTCAGGACCTTGTTTTGGAGTGGACACTGGGACAGAGCACAATAAGTCTGTTCACAGTGAGGTGAGTTTGGAATAGGATGGCCTCATGATGTTATGCTGGAGTGGACACTGGGATAGAGCTCATTAAGTCTGTTCACTCTGAGGTGATTTCGGGATGGGTTGCCCTCAGGAGATTCTCGTGGAGTGGACAATGGGACAGAGTACAATAAGTCTGTCACTGTGAAGTGATTTTGGGGTATGATGCAACCAGGAGATTTTGCTGCAGTGGACACTGGGACAGAACACAATAATTCTGTCCACTGTGAGGTGATTTTGGGATGAGATACCCTCAGGATGTTGTTTTGGTGTGGACACTGGAACAGCACATAATAAGTTTACTGTGAGGTGATTTTGGTTTTAGGATGCAATCAGAAGATTGTGCTGGAGTAGACACAGGGACAGAGCACATTAAGTTTGTTCAGTGTGCGGTGATTTCGGGATAGGATGCCCTCAAGACATTGTGCTGGAGTAGAGATTGGGACTTAGCACAATAAGTCTGTTCACTATGAGGTGATTTTGGTATAGGATCCAATCAGGAGATTGTGCTGGAGTGGATACTGGGACAGAGCACAAAAAGTCTGTTCATAGTGAGGTGGTTAGGGATAGGATACCCTCAGGACGTTGTGGTGGATTCGACACTGGGACAGAACACAATAAGGCTGTTCAATGTGAGGTGATTTTGCGATAGGATGCCCTCAGGACGTTGTGGTAGCTAGACACTGGGACAGAGCACATTAAATCTGTTCACTGTGAGGCGATTTTGGGATAGAATGCCCTCAGGAGAATTAGCTGAAGTAGACACTGGGCAGAGCACAACAAGTCTGTTCAAAGTGAAATGATTTTGAGGTGGAATGCTATAAGGAGATTGTGCTGGAGTGGACACTGGCATAATAAGTCTGTTCACTGTGAGGTGATTTTGTGATAGGAATCTCTCAGGATGGTGTGGTGGAGTGGATACTGGGACAGAACACATTAAGTCTGTTCACTGTGAGGAGGTTTTGGGATAGGATGCCCTCAGGAGTGAAGATGCGAATATTAAATCAGCAGAAGGGTTCCATGATTCAGCAAAGATGAGGTGGTACATTTGTCACTATGTGAAAGGCTGTCTATAATAACTCCGAATTAAAGGTTTCCCCTATGAGAACATGGAAGAAGATCCATAAAGTCAATAAATAATCTCTACATCAGCTACAATGATACCTTTTACACCAATAAGCCCACACATGAATTACCAACTGGTTTAGACTGCAAACAAATAGGATAACTATAGAACAAAACGTTCGATATCGCGAACGTCACGCGCCAAATAAGATATTGACGAATTTCCTTCGTTTTATATTTTACCTAAATATGCTCCCAACAGAGGACGAAGCATTTTCTGTGACAACAAAATACAAAATTTCTGGGTTGTAAGCAGTCTAGCATATATGATGTAACATCGAAATGAATATCCTACTGGAACATTATGCAACCAGTCTAATGGGGAATAAGTTTCCTTGTTTTGAAACGTACGCAAAAGCGCATCAGCAACAACATTCTCAGAACTGCGAATGTGCCGTACCATAAATTGAAAGGCACCTAGGTCAATAGCCCAATGCACACTTTTTCCCATCTTTTATCATGAGACAAAACCCATGTTATAGCTTATTATGATACTGCAAAATAAATGAACGATGTTTCAGATAGGTCAACTTTTGTGACAGGCCAATATGGTGGTAAAAGCTTTCAGCTCATAAACAGAATACTTCCTTTATGTCGGAGATAAACATTGTGAAACATATGCAATAGGCCTCCGCTCATAATACGGGCCTTTGCAAAATCTCACTGAATTATAAATGGCTGGGAAATATCAGGCATGGATAAAAACAAAGAGTTGTAATGGCGTCTGATGTAACGAAGTTCACTTAAATTTCACATTTTTACGTCTCAATGCAATGCATTCAGGAGTTCAGATAAAGTTGTAAATGAGTACAAAGATGCTGACTGCTTCACATTCTTAGGAGTTGCATACCGGCGTAATGCCAAAGAAGACAAACTTAAACTTGTGCAAAAAAGAATCTAGGTACCTAGACAAAATCTGAGTACCTTTAGCCAGTCCCATGGATATTTCACAAAATTGGTAGAAGCCATTTTGAGTACAGAAGGCGGTTAGTGGCCGTGGGGCATCGTCCAAGGATATTTGAAAATACGTCCAATGTTATAAAGACAATGGCTCCCCGAAAATAATGGACAGCGAATTTTATTTCTGACAGGGTCATTGAATCAAGACCGCCTATAATCGATCACTAGTCTGAAGTTTCCGTTTGGCTGTAGCGCCAAAAAACATGGGCTAGAATATGGGCTCGTACACGTTTCAATTACACCATCACGTAATAGATGATAAATTTTCTCACATAATATATTCAGTTTTGGCGATCCAAGATGGTAAAGAGAAGAATAAACAACAACTTATCACAACTATCTTAAATGTTTAATCTATTGCAAAGCTCTCTTTGAAGAAATGCTCTTAATGCATACTACTGAGTGTGTATTGAGCTTCCATTCGTCCCAATTTTCTTTCATCTCAGAATCGGATGGAAATTGAAAAGTAGTTAAATAACCCTTTTCTTTAGAGACGTTGTGATAATAATTATCCTACACATAGAAGCACGCACTTCCTGGGCATGTAGAAAAAAGATGGAATTAATTATTTCTGCGATAATTTTTATAACGTGCCATAGCTCTATATATATATATATATATATATATATATATATAAAAATGAATCGCTGAACTGTATGTACTCACTTCCGAACGATTGCATCAAAGTGAACCATTTTCCCCCCGTTATTGCCACGACAAAGTTTGTGGTAAAGAAAATGTTTAAAAATAGTACGGAAAAGTATTTAAAATCTCATAATATGAATAAAAACCGTGCCAAGCGAACGCATTTCGGTTAATGGCCACCAGATGGCAGTGGTGTTACGTTTATTTGTTGCTAAATTGTCGTAGTAGTACTATATTGTTCCCTCCCTATTCAATGTTAAGGTAACGCACCAGTTAGTCGACACAATAACGCAATACAGCAGTGAAATTCAAATACATTTTTACGTATTAACTGTCCTTTCCTTACTCCTATTGTTTAAAATAAAACAGAAAAGAAGCTTTCCTGGCGACTAACACCTAGAATATGTACTTATTTATTTGCCGCTAGATGGCCAATTAGTAGTTTTCCTCCTCATTTCTATGTTAAGATAGCGCAACAGTTTATCGATATAATGACTTAACGCAACAGCGAAATTCAAATACATTTTTATGTATTAACTATCCTTTCCTTACTCCTATCGTTTAAAATAAAGAGGCAAAAATGATTTCCTAACGATGAACACCTAGAGTAAGTACTTATTTATTTGCCGCTAGATAGCCATAGAACTATTTTTCCTCCCCGTCCAATGTTAAGGTAACGCAACAGTTGATCGAGATGAAATTCAAATCCATTTTTATGTATTAACTGTCTATTCTTTACTCCTATCGCTTAAAATAATGTAGCTTTCCTGGCGACGAACACCTAAAATGCGCACTTATTATTTGCCACCAGATGGCCGTAGTACCTACTACTCTATTTTTCTTCTTCAGTGCTAAGGGAATGCACCCGGTTATGGAGACAATGACGCAAGAAAACTGTGAAAATAAAATATGTTTTAACCATCGTTCCCTTGGTCACATCGTTTAAATAAAGAAATAAGTATATTTTTGTTGTAATTCTTTAAAATGAACAAGTTATAAACAATACACATGACCATTAACACTTCTTGGAATCTGAAAATGGCGGAGAAATGACGGGATCCGTTTTAAGTTTAACTTCCTATTGCAGATGTTGGTTATTTGACGTTATGTGGTACATGAGCAAGCTAAAGTACATGGAGATACCCGCGTCACCATCACACTACATTTGCAGTGTTCTTAATACATTTGATCAAGTAATATTCTGGGTTAAATGGAGAAATTTAATACTTAAAGCTATTATCAAGTAAAACATTGTTAATTGCCCAACCAGATCAACTTGTCATTGTTAGCCTTAAAAATGGCTGTTTTGACAAAGAAGAAAATAAAGAAAGAGGTGGAAAACATCAGGAGTGAAAGAAAGAAAGCTATTCGGAAGAAGAATGAATGTTAATTTGTGACTTTCTGCTTAATGTAATTTATTACCTATGCCAGCGTATACCCGCCACCTATGGATGCGCTGCCATTACTGTTATACAAACGACATCCTTGGTTGGCCACGCTGTTAACTGCATATGTCATCCTTTCCTGACTTCGTCCTTTGCTCAATACCAACTATATATGCTACATTGCGCAGATCATTGCACTTTTCAGATGCAAAGGCGTTATTAGACATTGGCAATGGGAAAATTCCTGTTGACACTTCTACTGGCCTCATTTCGTTTCCATCAAACTTTTGTCACTTCACAACGTCAAAGGAAAAATTAATATCAGAGTGTTTCCAAATATTTCTGCAAATTACAAAAACTAGCAGTAGCTTGTAACTGTAGATGATTTGAATGTAGAAATTCAGGGTAAAATTGATGGACAAATGCATTCATTTAAGTCGATCAATTCCATTACCAATCCAATTGAAGTCGTCAATTATCTAACTAAATCCATTGGATTTGCCAGGATTCTCGCCACACAATTTACAGCTCAAGATTGACGGTGATAATTATACTATGCAATTACAATCAGCCGAAATTATGCAGCGGAACAAAACTCACTGTTAAAAAAAAATATGAAAAACTTTATTTAAGTTACTGTAACATAGGAAAGTTCAAATGCGAGGATATACTTATTCCAAGAATACCACTAATGTCAACCGACTTTCCTTTTAAATTTAAGCGCACCTTGAATTTGCAATGACAATAAATCCCAAGATCAATCATTAGAAGTGTGTGTAATATACCTTGAATTGTGTTTTTCGCATGTCGTACGTTGCGTGTTCGTGAGTCGGCAAACTATCTGCGCAATTTTGTTTGTCTCCGGGAGGAAAGTTAAACATTACAAGGCATTACAATAAAATTATTTAATTGTAATTTTATTTCATTGCGTGGTCGTACTGTATACGGAATATTTTGTCTGAGTTTTTTTCATCAGGTACACCACCTGTGCGAAGCCGGGGCGGGTAGCTAGTAAGTGATAAAATTATAAATTTAATATTACTTGTACTTACTGTACTGTATGGAGAAGCACATGGTAAATCCAGACATATTCAGACAACAAAATACCTTTAACTGGAATGTTATTCATTACATGCACATGTATAATGATAGATGCTATAAACTACACAAATTCAAATTGCTTCCACTTTATCACCATAAACAACCAACATTAGTTTCGCCTCTAGCAGAAAGCTTACTGCCGCCAAAACAGCCTCTGTTATGTATTGCCAAACTTACCAGGTTCCAGCTTGTAAACTATAGACGCTTATAGGTCATCGAACATAGCGGCGTGATGGATGCATGAACCATGCTGTTATTTTATCTTTTCCAATATATGAGAGACCCGTTGGCTGAAAATAACTTTTGGTTTCTGAGTCATCTCCTGCAGATTATTCTGAATCAGTTATATGATCAATATACTCAGAGACACATCAGATCCACGTTCATCTAAACTTTCTTCCTGGCTTAAATCACAGCTCTGTAGGCCAAAAAAGTACTAGTTCATTCAACCATGCAGGGATGGCTCTAATAATAATAATAATAATAATAATTAATAATAATAAACTAAGAAGTAGTTAGAAATCATGTAAAAATGTTCCACTACTGATATAGCATCTATTGTTGGCCTAAATTTGATTCTCAAAACGTGTTTAAACCCATGTCTAAAGAAATGTAAAAAAAAAAAAAAAAAAAAATATGGTAATTAAATACGCATTTATTATAAAAAACTGAAAGTAATATACCTAGAAAATTCCTTCCATCCTGTTGTAGGCTAGCAAAGTATTTTCTTTTTGCCTGACTCATTGTAAAAAAACGTAACAGAATATCAATAAAAATTTTAAGTAAAGGAGTATTTTTAACGAACGCAAACAACGATTTCAATACCAGTTTCAAGCAAAGATAATTGCAGACTACTCAATAATTGAATAACCCGTTTTTCTTTATTTGAAGGTAACCGGGTGCGCAGTGAAGGTCAAAGTGCACAAGAGCTCCTCTCACGGAGTGATAACCATCTGTTGATTGAGGAGATGGTGGCAAATCTTGTAGATTAATACATCACATCAGTATATCGGGTTCAGCAAAAGTGTAAATGGAGAATTCATGCGTACCCGTACCCTGTTTCTTACTTTTGATAGCGTTGATCACCTCAAATGATTAAGACAGGGTACAAAGCCACCAAGGTTAAGCCGCATAATCAAACCCACTCAGGTGCCATTAATATCAATATTTTAACCACACTCACAATTTTTGCAGTGACAATTCTACCTCTGTGGTGACGTCTCCCACGATGGTGTATGTATTTCATTTCCATCATGCATGAACATCCGTTAGTACCCGGGAATGCAAAGGTGATATGAGTGAGAGAGAAGATATCCTTCTCCGAAGTTTGGATGCAATTTCAGTGCGGTTTAGCTACTGAGAAATTGCAACTGAGATATAAATGGGGCAGAAAAAGTTTACATAGACAGACCAGTGCAAAATACTTCAATATATGCCAATATAAGGAATACTCCAGTGAACTTTTCACCCAAACCTTCAATCTCTGGGGGGGGGGGGGGAACTGGTAAATGCGCAATGTACTCTGCAATGGAGATTAATTTCAAGACCTACCATGTTTCTGAAATACCTTGAGTTTCTTGCCGTTAAGGCTCAGGTATAATCTCAAGGTTTCTCCTTCGTTCCGTAAACCTTGAAGACTACAAACGCTTTTTCACCATGGTGGAGTTAGACCATGCACTTTCACCTTTGCGAAACACGCAGCATGTCCAGGTGGCATCCGGTCCAAATGTTGCAATATCTCTCTCCTGAGGGTAAGGCTTTCTTACTCAAGGTCTGTGATTGTGTCAGAGTTGATGCCACCTTTCCCGGAAAATGGCGGGAAGCCACCATCATACCTATTCTAAAACCTGGAAAGGACATAATCTTCTGTCTAGCTATCATCCTATTTCCCTCACCAGTTGCGCTTGCAAGATGATGGAACCATGATCAGTGGATAGTTGATGTGGTGGTTTGAATCCCACAATTTACTAACACCCAATGCGGTTTACGACTACGTCGATCAGTGGCTGACCACCTTGTATTGCTTTCGATAATGATAATGAACGGGTTTCTTAAAAACTGCCAAACAGTTGGGATATTTTTTGACCTCGAGAAGCTTATATTGTGTTGGCGAGCAGTGATCTTACGTTTGCTCTTCGTCTAGAATATTTCTAGACGCATACCGTTGTTTATTCAGGAGTTTGTGAGCAACCCGTTTTTGAATAAGCGTGGGCTCATTTTTTTTTAACCTTTTTATTCAAGAGAACGGCGTGCCACAGGACTCGATAGTACGCGCCACGCAGTTTGCTATACCGATTGATATCGCAGTGTGTTTCACCAGGTGTTTCGTCCTGTCTATTTTAGACGACTTTGCCATCTTTTGTACTTCTCAGAGAACTTTTGTGAAACCTATCTACAGGGATGTTCAGACAACCTCTTTGCTTGGAGCTCTCAAAACGACTTTCGTTTTCCCACCTGGGAAGTCCCTCTGCGTAAACTTCTGGCGCCGTAGAAGGCATTGCCGCGTTCTCATCGACTCAGTCCAGATTTGCTTCCATTTGCAAATGAGGCGAAATTCCTTGGATTGATCTTAGATTGAAAACTTTTCTGGTCACCACATAAAGCACTGCTGAAAGCGCGATGTGCTCGCTCTCTCAATGTTTTAAGGATAATAAGTGGCAAATCTTGGGGAGCGGATCGGATAGTGTTGCTGTGTTGTTACCGCTCACTGCCCCGATCCAAGTTGGACTAGGATGAATTGTTTACTCTTCAGCATGACCATCTGTGCCGAGAGGATTAGACTCTGTCCACAATCAGGGCATCCGTGTGGTGGTCGGATCTTACCGACCAGTCCAATTTTTAGCCTTTACTCCGAAGAAGCTGAACCGCTTCTGCTTTGTCGACGCGATGTCCTGCTAGGCAATTATAGCTGCGGGCCTAAGTGCATGCCTTCGCATTCAACGTATAGTGTCTATTTTTAATACCGGCCTGGACATACGTTTTAGAAATCTGTCATTCAGTCCCAGGTCTGCAGGTTTCGTTTCCGAGAGCTTCTTCGGAAATACGATATTCCATTATCTCGCATGTTTCCCAAGGGGGAGAGGTTGTACTCATTTTGGTTACGTGATACATCCCACGTCGATCTCGGGATGGTGGCCAAAGGAAATCTGCTATGCCTGTGTCTCGTATTTTTATTTATTTATTTATTTATTTATTTTTTACTTTTATCAACTACAGTGACCGTATTTGATATATACCGATTGCAGGAAGTGGCCCGACGGTGTTGGATGGGCCAAAGCTTATACTTTCGGTTTGCCGAGTAGCACATTCATATATACTACAGCACTGTATGCTATTTACTGAGTCGTTCTGCATGTTCGCTGTCGATAATTCGGTGACTGACAGTTTCTGAGTGATTCCCTTACTGCACTTCAGAGTTTCCGTGAGATGTACAATTACCATCCTTTAATACAGAGCATTTAGGATATCCTTCAAATTTTGCACGCCTTCGGTGTTAATGTGGAAATGCGTATGAATTCCAGGACATATTGGTTTTCCTGGGAATAACCAGCAAACTGATTGGCGTGAAAAACTGATACAAATACATTTCCCTCGGTGATACCCAAAAAGTCATTACCAATCCGATATCCCCATAACTCTACCAGCAGTATTCACGCTACTCTATACTCCTCGGACATTGTCCCTCTGTTGTATTCGCTCATTGAGCAACTCTGTCTATGACAGTGACCATTTCCTATTACCCTGAGGTGTGCTTTCAACCCACCAGAAGTTCCTCGACGTCCTACTTAGAAATACCACGGACATAACTAGTCCCTGTTCACTGATACAGTGCAGAATGCTATGGAGATCTTCCACAAGGGACATAAAAGCGAACTTCAACAAGGACGCCTCACCATGCCTCTAACTCAGAGTGTTTCAAGTAAACGCCACGTACCATGGTGGATTACTAAGCTATCCGGAACAAATCCACTCATATTACAAATACAAACATCAACCGACACTCGAAAACAAATGTGATTTGAACCGTCTCTGTGCTGCGGCCATGTGGGAAGTAAAAGGAAGCAAACACATCTTGGCTCTAAACCTAATGCTCCCCAATGCCTAACTCTCTGTGGTAATCGCCCCTTTTGGGTTATATCTCACCTACTTCAAGTCCTACTTGCTGGTTATATCTAATATCTTCACAACCATGCTTCCAGTGACTCCCATTATGACCTCAAATTTCTCCTCACTAAGCACAAGTCTCCAACGTAGGATCTGCAAGCGATATTTACAAGCAACCATCAAATGGACAACGGAGAACTCACGTTGAACGAATTATTATGTAAATTAAAGGTATTGAAATAATACAAGTCTAGGACCGGATAGTATTCTAGATGCGTTAATTCAACATCCAGTTTAAAAAAAAACTGTCTGTTTTACAATCTAAATATCCATAATTGCCTGTGGGATAACTAACTTTTTCCCATTGTGGTAACTATTTCTCAACCCTATTCTTCCCAATTATCCTCTCATTTCATTTATTTGCACCTTATGTAAGCTGCTTGAGAATATTTTTAACGACGTTTACGCTGTATTTTGAATGTAAGCTGTTTTTGCGGATATCCAATATGGTTTTATCGAGAATATCGTTCCACTAAATACTTTCCTGCCGCTAGAATCTTACATCAGGGAAGCTTTTTTGAACACACAACATACCATTCTTATCAAATTGGGCATTTAAAAGGCTTAGGATACTGTCTGGCATGACCACCATTCCGCTTTAAAGAAACATGATATCACGGAAAAAATGATTGTATAATTTAGAATTTTCTACAAAAAGAACAAATTAGTGGACTTGTGTACTCTCGCAAAGTATCAAAACTGACAACGGAATACCACAAGGACTGTTCTTACTGAGACCCTCTTCACCAGCCTCCTGTTAGAGTTAGTCTCTTTGAGTATGACCTTTTGGCGTCGTTGAGCCACTCCATATACTTAACTTGGTTGTGTCTGCAGACTGATGACAGACGGTATATAGACAATTAGATGAGTCCACTATACTTAATGTCGATCTGTTTGAGTATGCACGTACTTGGTAGAAGATGTAGACTCTCTGCCTCGGCCTTGCCGTTGCGGGTTTGGTTAGTGTGGTAACAGGAAAAGTTCACAGGTAATGCTACTGGATGACTAATACATGAAGGAAACAGAACTCCTTTTCACTCTGGCGACTATGTTGTAAAGTTGAATATCAAGTAAGGTTGGCGTAGTCACCTTGACAAAACAGTTAATATATACATTGAAATATAAGCACATTTAAGCTCTGAGAAACCTCGATAATACATATTAAAATACAAGTTCACTGTTTTCCGCTGATACATTTCACATTGTCTTGTAGTAAATACATGTCACGCACTTAAGGTTTTTGGCACGATTTCATTATGACGAGTGTCGCAGATTTTGTCCCTGAAGGACAAAAAGCACTGTATGGATTTTCAGTTTGTTGCAACTTAAATAGGCATCTAAGAAAGATGTCTTCCTTAACGCTTATTGTCTGACACTTGACGCTAAAAGTTACACCCTACGTCATCACATCATGTGATTCTATTGTATTGGTAGCATGTGATACACTATTACAGTGACAAATACCTTCTTTACAGAATATGTTAGACTTCTCCTGAATTCACACTTATATCTCGCAAGTAACATAAAGAAATTCTGCAAATTCTCAAGGTTTTCCCATACAATAGGGGTACCTTTTGTAATATTCTACTGCATAGTTTTCAGCTCTGCCTTAGCACAAGTTGACTTAGCTAACATTTCAAATTAAGATAAAAATAAAAAATAATATAGTATGTTGCTTACATAAAACATATAATTAAGCTAATTAAAGTATTGCTGATGGTCTAGAAGCACTTGATAAAAAACAATTGCTTTTATTATGCAGGGACGCCAAAGAATTACCGTCTCATCTAACTGCGTGTATATTTTGCAGCGGAAATAACGTACAGGCTACTCAGGAACTGTTACAGAACACACTGTACAAACCAAAAACAATGTATGTTCTTAGGCAATGTTATCAATTAAGCCATTGAAATTAATATCATAGATATTTTAAATAATAACAATTTCTCTGTGTTTGTAGATGAGATAAGAAAAGACTGTGTGAATACCAAAAATTTGTATTTTTTGATAAGATTTCTCAATGAACATAAATTAGTGGCCTGTCTCCTGGACTATGTTGAACTGATAGAAGGTACTGTCGAAAAATGAAATATTTAAATTCTGCCCTTCAAAACGGGGTGTTAAAGTTGTAAATATAAGTGGCTACTGTATAGACAATGTAAACGTAATGATGGGTGTCAATAATTCATTTATCCCCACCCTTATTATGGTGAAAGAAAACTCAAATATTTTTGTCATTGATTGTGCTTGTTATTGTTTTCCTCTAATAGCAGTATCTTAAAGAATACGATGTCTAAATATGTTGAAACATTGCTGCATTTAAGTTCATATTTCTCAAACAGTCCAAACAGACATGGTTTTCTATATGATATACAAACATTCATGCATGAAAATAAATGATAAATCCATCTGAAAGTAGATGACCAACTTTAAACCACTGTGTTGATAGCTTTCTGAAACAGTTTGTTTCATTTGTGTAGACCCCTTTAACTGCTATAGTCATATTGGGAGTTAAGCAGTGGTATGTTTTGTTCAGTTTGATTTCGGAGAAAAACTGGCAATCAGTTCACTAGAAGCAAATATGATTCTTCAAGATCTCGACTCTGTATTAACCAGAGCATGTCTTGAATTTCTGAACTTTATTTAGTATGTTTTTAACAGCTTCTGTGCATTGTTCTAGTTCAATAATATGCTTATTGCGTCCCTTGTAACCGAATTAAAAAAGAGGATACTATCAGCTAATTTGATGAAGCTAAGCGTAATAACAACAGATGCATTATTGAAATGTAAACCAAACCATCCCAAAACTTGTTGTACTTAATGAGACTGCAGTAGTGGATACTATCTCAGATTTCGTCAAATTTTCAAATTCGGAATTTCACCTTAAATGCATTTAGTTTAATTAAAACTTTAAGAGGCTTTCTCTGATTTTTTTTTAAAACCTGTCGTTGCTTTGGGTATAACTGATGACCGTTTTCAATTGAATAGTTTAGCAGAGACATTCAAAACAAAAGTTGATCCTTAAAGCGATCGATGAATGGAATACCATTTCCGACTATTTGCTTATTCCTTGATCACGAGTATTGAATGTCCCTGCTAAATTATTCAGTTAAACACGATCATCAATTGCATCCAACGCAATGGCAAGTTAAAAAAAATAGAGAAAGGCTCTTAAAGTCTCTAAACCAGCAGTGTAACAAAGCAATCATTTAAGGATTCACAATTTGAAAATGTGACGAACTCTAAGATTTATTTTCCTGTAAGCATTTTTGTGCAGCAGCCACTGCTGCAATCTCATTTAATACAAGTTTGAGGGATTCTTTTGGTTAAATTTAAATGATGCATCTGTTGTTATTACGTTTGGCTTCTCCAAATCAGCTGCTAGTATCCTCTTTTTTTACTTTCTCTACACGTACTGTGTACATAGTATATATATATATATATATATATATATATATATATATATATTACACCCAAAAATTCGATACCGACATTTCACAGCAAATATATGTTTTGGGTCCCCCTAAATAAAAAAAAAAGTATTTTTGAAAAAAAAAAAGTCTATGAGTGTGCGTGTGTGTATGTGTGGACAGCATAGCTCAAAAACAAAAAAGACTGTTAAATGCCAAACTTGGTATTTTTGTTTTTGGTATCTTCCAAGGATGCTACCCGAAGCTTTTCAAGAAAATCCCCCACTCCAAACAACCCTTTACATGGAAAAAGATTTCGAAAATGTTGATTTTCCTAAAAATGGCTATAACGATTTTTATTAAAGTCTCTTATATTTAAGGTATTTACATGCCAAATAAAATGCATATCTTGAATATTCTGGAAATAACCCCTAAAGACCTCTTTATTCTGGAAGATTTTTATTGCATTTTGCATAACTGGTAAACCGTAAGAGATAGACAGAAACTTACTACACAAAAAATGTAGATCACGATAAAACACACAATTTATGTCATATATATTTTTTTAATCGTCATATTCGTTTTTGAGATATTTCCTTTCAGCTTTAAAAAACTTATATTTTTCTCATTCTGGAATTTGTCAAATTCTGTCCATCAAAACAGAGGAACTTCAGTCACATAGTAACCACTTTTGATTAACCTAGGTACTCCCTTATTTCGCTTCTACTTACAAGGAAGCAATTATTTAGACTATTTCTGCTAATATATTTCTCGATTAGCATGAAGTTAATAGAAGCATAAGCTTTTTAACAATGATTTGTTGCAGAGATGTAGAGCAATTCATGTGAATGGGGCACATCAGATGCTTTTTTTCATTTTATTGCAACGATGCAATACGTACCTATATTATTGAACTGAACAATGCACCGAAGCTGTTAAAAACTGCAACATAAAGTTCAGAAATTCAATAGATGCTCTGATTAATACAGAGTTGAGATCCTGAAGAATCATATCTGCTTCTAGTGAACTGACTTTCAGATTTTTCTCCAAAAACAAATGAACAAATATACCACTCTGTAAAACACCTTGCCGCTCTCCGTGGTGTAATGGTTATCATGCTAACTTCATATACCCAAGATCGCGGGTTCAAACTCGGCGGAGGGTGATGGATTTTTTCGGGCGTAAAAATACTTAGCTTGGCTTCCTTCGGAAGGGAAGTAAAGCCGTTGGTCCCGCGTCGTAGATTTACGGCACGTAAAAGAACCTCAAGCCTGATAGAGAGGTTTCTGAGCAAAATTAAGCGGTCTTTTACGCCCAATTTAGAATGGGACGCTGAAAACCACAGTAGTTAAAGAGCACGCCAGTTACATGTTTTTACTTTAAAACACTGATATGACCATAGAAGTTAGATGGGTCTCTAAAAACGAAACAAAATGTTTAAGTTAAATTAGAGCCCATCTAAATATGTGGGGAAATAAATCAGTTTCGAAATTTCAATGAATTACTATTAAAGGCTTTGGTGATTTAAATTGTTGGTTTGTGATTTTAGTTTGGCCATTTCACATTCAAATCGGACTCGCAATGAGAGAATGCTGTCAAAATCTGTATAATATACTCCATAATTATTTTCTCTTGTACCTATGTAGATAGAGAAGGCATTGTATTCCACCCAGAAATTCGATACCGATTTCACCGGAAACACAGGCTTTAAATAATATACACTAAGATACCATTATTGTTTACTAACCACTGTCATGGTGATTGTATGGCTACAGTAAGCGCTGGTCTTAATTATCTGGGGAAGTGTTACTATAATTGCGAATTGCCAGAAGGTATTCTCCGAGGAATCGGCATGTCTCCAACGGGCCCACTGCTTTAGTAATGTACACAGAATATATCCTATTGCAGGATGAGAAGGAAAAATTAAATACTGTAGCTTAACTTCAATATGGCGAGTGAAGTCTAGAATAATAATAATAATAATAATAATAATAATAATAATAATAATAATAATAATAATAATAATAACAATGATGATAATAACAATAATAACAACTAATAAATATCACACAATTTATTTGTAAGTTATCAGTATATTGAACTTTCACTTTTAATAAGGTGATAAACAACAAAAACATTTAACGATTTTAGCGCAATTTTATTTCATTTTAACAGAAAAAATATTTCTGTGTTGGCAACGCTATCTATTGACACCTCCGAGTGACCTTACCGTTAGCCCGTGACTTCCTCATACACACCTTATCTCATACACCCCGCTTATCTATAATTGCGTTTTCGTGCTGTACCCAATGTGACTCGGACCCCAGCTTACTTGTATCGCAGGTCACGTAGACGATACTAACCAGCCTTTTTTTTTTTTTTTTTTTTTTTTTATATTGTGCCTGCCCCTAATACACTGTAGCCTCCCCCCCCCCCCCCGCCGCCCATCTCAGTTGCTGCACTCTGGTCCGTTTCAGCTCCCTTCTCTGTGCAAGGCTTTATAATACTTACGCGCATGATCCATATAGTTACTTACTTCCGGCCATGATACTTGATTCCTTTTCTTCTCGCCTCCACAGTGTTATTGGAGACGTAGTAGCAGGTACATACAGTACGGACGGTAACTGTGCCTCTGAAGCACTGGCTTTCTGGGCAGTGAGCGAGCCAGTAAATGTAATCAGCTCACTAACATCTCCCTCCATCATCCGTCTGTTTATGCTTATCTTGAACTCTCTGTGTATTAAATTAGTTTTATATGCTTCTGTGAATAATTAAGGAGTGCATACTTAGTGCTTTGAGGTTTATTAGAAAGTCTTTATTTTTGGATCTTCAGGAAAACGGCTCCAATTTTATCAAAGCTTGCAACAAAAACTTCACGCAGCCATACTAGTGAATATTGTCCATGCATTCATGAAACGTGAAGCAGCTTCTTGTAAATGTTTGATTCTGTTGAAAAACAGTGAGAGAAAGGGTAAGTGCTGCACCTAAGTGCCTCAAAGAACTATACGAAAAATTGTCAAGGAAAGGAAACAATGCGAAAAACAGGACACTTCTTTTGGAACTATGGCGTTACCGATATAGACGACTTTGGTGAATGTGTCATTCGGCGTATTATTCATAATATTACATTGTTGAGAAAACGCTGCACATCATTAATACATTTCTACTTAAAATTAGGGAGACCACATATTTTAACGGAAGTGTCCCGAGCTTGAAACTGATATTGAGGGATATGGGATTCCAGAGGAGAAAAACAAGAAAGAACACAAGAATATAACAGAAAAGGCACGACATTCGAACCCTTCTTGTTTCATTCTTGAAGTGCTGCGAAAAGTCTAAGAGCAACCATCGTGCATGCAGAGGGTAAAACTGGGTTTATACCTAGGACATTTTTAATGTACAAGTAAAAACAAATAATTCTTAATTTGCCTCCAAGATCTGCTTTAGTAATTGATAACGCACCGTACAATAAATTGCAATTGGAAAAGTCCCCAACAACATCATCTACCAATTGCAGCACTTTCTTGCAGCAAATAACGTACCATTTCATGAAAAGATGCTAAAGTTTGAGTTTTAAAACCTAATTAAAGCAAACCTGTTCAGAAGAAATAAGTTATTGACTGTTTATTGTCCATATAAGAACCCAAATGAACTTATCTGGGCTGATATCAAACAATGGGTAGCTAGTCATAACACAAATTTTAAATTAGACCATGCTATGAAGTTTTGCCAATGTTGATAACATTAGCGTGAAAAGCGGGAAAATGCCTTTCAGCAAGTTATAAAGTTGGAAGCAAAATATATTGATGAAGAGGGTCTGTTTGAAAATGTTATAGAATGCTTTGTAATCCAAGGTGGAGCTTATAGTGATAATGAAGGATAAGAAGACAATAAAAAGGACGATAGAGAAATATCTGAGTAAGATGAAAGGGAAAGGCCTGTACAACAAAAATGATAATAATGATATTTCTGGCTTAGAGTGGTTATCTGATTAATAAAGCCCCTGCTATTCTTAAGACGAGCTTTATGCATATGTATGTAACGAATAATACAGTAAGCTGAACATAGTGACCATGAACCAATCTTCCAGTGGTGTTGTCTTTATGTAGCGTCAACGAATATCACGTTTTCCAGCAGGCCAGCAGAAAAGGTGACACCCAATATATATTCGCTTCAATGCCCTAGGAAAGTGGGTCAGAGGCAAAGAACGGCCTACCCTACTGTAGCCATTCTTCTTGTTTGGCAGTAGGGATAAGATAAAAAACTTTTTTCTTAATCGAAGTGATCCCTTATGACATTCACTGTGAAAGTGATCTTAGACAACAATTCAACGATTGGGAGTGATGCTGGATTCACAATGGAGCGATATTGGGACACGCCACGCGCGGCAAAACGATTGACCAATAGGAATTCAGAATTGACACGACGAAACCCGTGCGAAGAAAGTTGATTTAACTTTTACGGCGCGGTATCGACGGCATCCACAGAATTCCTGTTGTTTGATATTATGCGGTCCTTGTTAAAGCTGTTAAAGATGGCGTCAACATCAAGAGAAGTTCATTCGTTTTCAGAAGAAATCCTTATTGAAATTATTGAGGCTGTATCCCGAAAATGTCTTGGACAACCAAAATTATACTTTCATTCCAGAATAATCTTGCCACCTAATTAAAACAAAGTCTATACTATTGATTGAATAATAAATAAGCACATACTAACCTCAAAGTTACACAAAGGCATTCTGCTGAAGATATTGGCTTTCAGATTGACTGTTTTTCTATATGAGGACAAATGATTGCAAAAGACGATCAAATTATGATGGTATCATTCGCATGTGATTGTAATATGGTTCGAGATCCACCATTATCATATTTGGGATTAGGGTATGAAAATCCCCAAATTGGCTACGCTCCTTGAATATAGGTAGAACCCAACCACGACTAAGCTTTTGCTGTCTCCTTTGTCGATTGTTTCTGTCGTTGCTTCCTTTTAAAAGACACAGAGACAGAACTTGTTTTAAATCCACAGCCATTGTTTCAAGTGTGCTATGCACCGGCACCGCTAAGTAATGTCAAATTGTACCACCTTATTGTGAGTACTAGTTTCCATGACCAATGAAACCAATGTCACGTCGCCTGTATCGCTTCCATTGTGAATCCTACATAATTTTGCTCCGCAGTTCATTATCGCTGTGGAAGTGGTTGGCAGTGAAAGGTTTGTTTGTTTGAGTTTGTTCATTTGGTCCCACTGCGAGCAAGAGCCCAGGACGTTGAACACGTCATACAAACATAACATGCATCACGACCAATAGGACACCCGTCACGAATAATACTCTTATTTCTTTATATCTTTCTAATAAATAAGGAAGAAAAGAGAACATTAATATAATGATGTATCTTTTTTAAAGCCATCACCACTGCAAGAGTAAACTTACCTCACATGCTATAAATGACCATCATGTATTATCTGCCATACATTTAATACTTACTTTTAGGGATATTAAGGAATATCTCAACAGTATATGGGGATTGAATATATAAGAAAACTTTAAACATTTTCTTAAAGATTTTTTTATGTTGACTGGAATTGCCAAATAGTTTGAGATCACTTGGAAGGTCATTATATATTTTTATTGCAGAGAAGTAACACCCTTTTTGAAACAACTTTAAGTTATTTAGTGGTCTATGTAAATCACCTGCCTGCCTTGTACTTTGCTTGTGCACCACAAGGTTTGTTGTGAAGTTATCCTAATTATCTACAAGATAGTTCAGCAAAGAGTATGTGTATTCACCTGCAAGAGTAAGAATTCTAGGTTCTAAATAATGCCCTACAAGAATTACAGGAAGAAAGGTCACAAATAATACGTATTTCCTTTTTTTTTTTTTGTATGTAATATAAACACTTGCCTGCTTCGTGCTGAATTGCCCCCAAAAATAATTCCGTATTTCATCAGCGAGTTGAAGTAGGCAAAATATGCTGCTCTTAAGGTGTTTTCGTTAAGCAGATTCTTTAAATTTCTTAATGCAAAGCATAAACTGCCAAGTTTTGTTAACATTATTTTTATCTGATTTCTCCAGCTGAGTTCTTCATTTATTTGGAGCCCTAAAATTTTAGTACTTTGCTTGTAGTATAATTGGTGTATCTGACTGATAATTCCTGCACTTGCTGCCTATGCTTAGTTTTAAATTGAATGAAGCTTCCTTTATCATAGTTTAATGATAGCATATTTGTCTCATAAAAATATTGAGCTGTTCAAAAGCTTTATTGACAAAATCTCTTAAATGTTAATGTGACTTTTCAGACATAAGCACACTGATGTCATCTGTGAAAAGTACAGATATTTACTGATAACCAAGATTACTTGTCAGGTCATTTATAAATATTAAAAATCTGATGTGTTACACTCACATGACTTTCTCTAGCTGCTCTACAAACTTCATACATACGATTCTTCTTCTTTCTGCACCTTGCTAATCGTGGTACTCATTTGCACAATGTTCTTATTATTTAGTTCCGTATAAGTAGGAAGAAAATAAGGGAATACACTAGGCTAAACCAATAGTCAAATGTTTTAAAAGCTGTCGTTATGCGACTGCCATTACAAATCGCTTCTTTTCTTGACCAGGAGTAGAACAAAAGAAAAACAGACACTCCCGTCTGAGAAAAGTATAAGTGCTTCACAACTGAAACCAATAACAATGAATACCTCGAAAACGGTAAGCTCCACGAGTAAAATGTATATGACATAACTTGTGTATTTTAACAAGACCTACATTTTTTGTACAGTAAGTTTATGTCTATCTCTTACGGTTTACTAGTTATGTCAAATTAAGCAAAATTCATTCAGAATAAACAGAAGCTATTCCCAGAAAATTCAAGATATACATTTTATTTGCTAGGCAAATATCTTTAATATATGATATTTTAATCAAAATCGTCAGAGCCATTTTTAAGAACATCAAAATTGTCGAAAAAAGTTCTATGTAAAGGGTAGTTTGGGGTGGGGGGATTTTTCTCAAAATCTTCGTGTCACCTCCCTGGAAGATATTAAATACCAAGTTGGGTATTTTAGCTACTTTTCGTTTTGCTGGACTTTTGGAATCTAGTTTTCCTACTACTAAATTTACTATGTACCGACCCATGTCATCTTAGTTTCATCGACGGCAAACCAAATGCAGGAGTCTCCAATTTCATTCCGTATATGAGCAACTGCTTCTTCATATCACGCACGAAGATTATTTTTTCTCAGAGTAGATTCGTCAGGAATAAACCTTCTCGCAATATGTTTCTAGAAAGGAGCGAGATTGAGGAATGTGAAATTTATGCCACGGAATATTAGCTTTAACCATTGCACTGCATAGGTCTTTCAAAAAACTATTTCCGGGTGGTTCTTGTTGCATTTGTGTCAACAGAACTTGCTTTCTAAAAGACTGTAGGTGTTTTTTGCGTATGTGAAGAGCACTCTTGATATGTTGTTCCAATTGAGATTTCATGGAACAGCCAATTCTTTTACCACATGATTGACAGACTATTATTTTTCTGTCGGTTGTAAAGACGCTATCTAATTTCACCCATGAATTCAACTTGCAGGATGGCGAGGACGCAATTGGTGCCATTTTACTAAGACTCGCAAGAAACTAACTGCAGTATTATCGCCTCGCTATATTTTGATGGTTGTCCAACGTCTCACTTTGTTTCCTCGCAGCTATTATGTTACAAAATGCCGACTACCGCGACAATGGTAACAATCAATTTCTCTAGTCCTTGTAAATGCCCAAAGCGCTACGAGTAACGTGACACTGGAGGTCAACATTGTCAGCAGCACCTGCTTTGATACAAACGGACAACAATCAGAACGAGGCGAGGCGGATATTATCTCATTCTTACTTTAATTTGCATTGTCTTTCTCAGATTGATTTTTGTTGTTTTCAGCAAAACTTGTGAAAACAATAGCTCATAATGTGACTACAATAGTTTTTAAAAAATAATAAAATTGTATCGAAACCCAGAAAATGTGTATGTTTTATGTAACTCTTAAAATATGTAAAAAAAAATGTAAAATAAAAATTTGTAAGGGAGTCCCCAAATGTCGCCAGCATTTTTACTTCTCATTGAAATATTATGCAGGATTTAAAATATGCAATTACATAAAAATCCGGGCTCTACTGATTCCTGACATCTTGGTTTCCAATAGTTATGTGAACTATATATATCACTGTTTATGTTTCCTCTCCCGGATTCAGTTTCTATTATGTCCCACATTGTTTTAATTTTATAATTAGATTGGTCAATAACTACTGAGTAATGCCTTTTTACTTCATTAATTAAATTTCTTAAAGGATTTTACAGTATGTTTTGTAATATGATTTAATGTTTGGGTCATTACTTGTGAATACAGTAAGAACAATTTTCTTTTGTTTATACAAAGTTGTCTTATACCAGAAGTATAAGGGTTTGGCCTTTTTAACCTGTAATGAGTTTATATTTTTCTTGGGGGAGTAGCTTCAAATGCTAATAGCAGTTATGAGAAATTCATCAAAATCGTCATTTATTTGGGCGATGGCATAGATTTTAGTCCATTTTTCAACATTAGTGGTTTTTTGTTTGTTTGTTTAGTTTAACCTGGTTGGTCATATTGATGAATGAAATTGGTGAAATAATGCTCAAATGATCTCCGGGTCCATAGAGCTTAAAGTTACTCGACATTCGTCTTCTCAGGATAAGGGAAAACCCCGAAAAAACCTTATCCGGGTAACTCATCATAAGCGAGATTCGAACTCACGAACTTTTGAATGTGAGACAGACACGCTACTACCACACTACCCAGGCGGGCTAGTTTAAAATCATCATTAATTATTCTTGTTGTGACGATGCATTTCCTAATATCAGTCTGTTTGGTTTTTGTGGCAGGTAATAACAATTTTGAGCATCGTGATCCAACATATCATTTACAATAGAAGTTACTATATAATTTGGAGTTTTTTCTGTATAAAGAAAAATGTTGTCTATAGTGGTCGCAGTATTCATGTGTGTTCTAGTTGGAAAGTGATCTATGTATTCCAAGTTAAAAGTATGTAGCAGAGAAGTGAGCCTGCTCTTAAGTGCAGTATCATTAAGTGTGTTCACATTAAATCACCTCAAACTGTTATTTTAGCATTTTAGTGTAAATATAAGATACAGTTCTTTCTAATCTGTCTTAACTTCTCTAACTGGCTGCGGAAAGACTTTTGTTACTAACAGGGAGAAAACCCTGTAATTCCTTTAATAATTAACTGAAGATTTAAAGGAACTGGCCTGGACAAATCCCTCACCTCCACGCAGTGCAGCTATTAGCAATCACATATCTAATTTGTTATAATAGAAAGGAGGCCCTTTAATTGCTTCTATAATTTGAAGACTTAAAGGAGCCGATCTAAACAAAATTATGTGATGCACTAAAGCGAAGGGCTGCTCACTAATAAGCATTTGTCAGCTTGGTGAATTATTGGGCTGGACAGGTATTTCTTCCTTTCCGCATATCAGACCCCCTCTTTCACCTTTCCTAACCAGTCTACCTTGACTCAACTCTTCTTTTGTTCGACCCCGGTGGTATTAGAGTATTCGAGGCCTAGGGGATCATTTCATTTTCTTTCCTTTCCATACCTTTCTCTACTAAGGTGATGTAACCGCCATTTATAATGCGTAATTTTAAACAGTTACAAAAAGTTAAATAAAACATTCCAGATAAAATACTGTCTCCTTGGAAAAAGAAACATCCGGAAATAAAAGAGTCCCCCGTTCGGATTTCCGGGAGGTGATCTTTTTCCAAGGTAAACAATTAAACTATGAATGACAAATTAAAACTTTTACAATGGAATACAAGAGGAATACACACGCAAAGTATCATGAACTAACTAAAATTATATTTAATTATAATATCGATACATTTACAATTCAAGAAGCAAATTTAACATTAGAACAACTAAAATATGATCAATTTCAAAATGTTAGTATTTACTTACTTCCTAAAGGACGACAGATAAGCAGTGGCATTATAGTTGAAGTTCGAAAAACTCTTACTTCATCTTTTAAAACCATTAAAAAGATGAATAATACAGACAAAATAGAAATAATTAAACTAGACATATTTTTTTTTCTTAATTTTTATTTAAATTACAACTAAGCGAAAGCTTATCTAGTAATATTTCCTTCATAAGTAAGTTCGCAATGTATAGGCGAGTCTTCCACTGAAGGCCCCCAAAGCTTACACTAATTCTTGCGGTCACACATCAAGTCATTTGGCTTGATTCTTTTCAATCTTCTAACTTCACACTTACTAAGCACATTCAACATCTCTTTATTTCCATGGTGCTGCACTCTTATATGATGTTTCCTTGCTGTATTTTTTATTTCTTCTGTAACTGTGTCGATCTTGAGATTTCTGTGTATCTGATCATTGCGCACATACCAAGGTGCATTAACTATTGTTCTTAGAGCTTTATTTTGAAATGTCTGTATATGTTTTATATTAGTCAATTTAGAACAGCCCCAAAGCTGTATCCCATAGGTCCAAACTGGCTTTAACACCTGCTTATATATTAATAGCTTATTATATATGTCAAGTTCAGAATTTCTCCCAATAAGCCAGTAAAGTTTCTTATGTTTGATATTTAACTCTTTTCTTTTAGTTTCTATATGCTTTCTCCAATTTAGTTTTGCATCTAGTATCATTCCTAGGTATTTCACTGATTGAACTTGAGGAATAGTTTGATTATTTATTTTTATCGGAAGTATCTTAGTTTTCTTATTCGTGAAGTTGATGTGTACGGATTTAGATTCATTTAATTTTACGCGCCATTTCTTGGTCCACTCATTGACCCTATTGACGGCTTTCTGTAATTTCTGTGTAGATTCATCTACTGTATGGCCTATTGCCATTATTCCTGTGTCGTCAGCGAAGGTAGCCATAGTAATATCATCTTGATATGGAATATCCCTAGTAAATATAAGGAACAGTATTGGCCCCAAGACGCTTCCTTGAGGTACTCCAGCAGCTATATTCTTCAATTCAGAGTATTCATTTCCATATTTAACTCGGAAATATCTCCCTTCAATATAGGATAACAATATTTGATAAAAGTGCTCAGGTAGATCTCGTTGAAGCTTAAAAATTAGACCTTTGTGCCATACTTTATCGAAGGCTTTGGCCACGTCTAGAAATACTCCAGAACAAATTTTGTTTTCCTCTAATGTTCTTTCTATGATATCGACTATACGATGTACTTGATCAATAGTTGAATGTTTGTTTCTAAATCCAAACTGGTGATCTGGTATTAACTTACTTTCCTCTATTATAGGTTTTAATTGCTTTAACAATATTTTTTCAAATAGCTTAGATAATTGCGATAAGAGTGAAATCGGTCTGTATGATTCCTTTTCATTAGGGTTTTTTCCAGGTTTAAGGATCATGAGCACTTCTGCTACCTTCCATTGACTTGGGATATATTTAAGTCTTAATGCAGTATTTATCATGTGTAATAAGTGGATAAGTCCTTTTTGTGGTAATTCTTTGAGAATGTGTCCTGTGATTAAATCATATCCTGGTGCTTTTTTTGCATTTATATTCTGCTGTATTTCACGTTTTAATTCTTTGAGCGTTACACACCTAAGTTCTATACCTTGCTTTTTCTTGCCATGTTTTATGTTCTCTTCAGATGTTTGCCTAGGTAAAGGTTGAAAAATCTCTTCTAGATAGTTGGCAAATAGGTCTGCTTTATCCTTATCGCTCCTTGCCCATGTTCCATCTCCTTTTTTTTTTTTTTTTGGCGGAATTTGATTTATAGGTCTTTTAATACTCCTGGTTGCCTTCCATAAGGAGTAATCGGTATCTTTATTTGCTGTTAGTCCTTTCATATAGATAGTAAATGATTTATTTTTTATACTACTGATCAAATTCTTTAACTTATTACAGGTTTGATTTAATCGCTTTTTATCTTCTGGTGCCCGTGTTCTCTGCCACTTTTTACGCAGTTTTCTTTTTTCACTAATTAATTCCCTCACTTCCATTGGATAGGAGATATCATTAATGTTATTCCTGCTTTTTTCCGGAGTATGGTTCCATGCTGCTTGTTGAATATTAGTAACAAAGAGATCTATCTCTGCTTCCAACTGTTGCGGTGTTTTTAAAGGAACATTAAGTTCGATAGTGCTCTCTAATTCATTTTTGAACCCTTCCGAATTTGTTTTATTATTAATTAGCCAACTAGACATATGGAAAAATAAATTTCGCTTCAAAATTTTTCTGTTTATAATCCCCCAAACAACACCCCAAATCTTCAAAATATCAGAATTAATTCAAATACTACCATAATTGGAGATTTCAATGCCCATTCAAGACTATGCGGATATAACAAACCAAACAATTCTGGAAAGATCATAGAAGACCTACTAAATTCGACTACTATCGAAGTTATTTATAACAAAGAAGACCCACCAACCTTTATCCACTATTCTAATGCTGGTACCAACCCTGACTTACTTTTAGTATCCTTTGATTTATACTCATTAACTTCCAAACAAATCTTAGAAGATCCAGGCTCAGGAACCCAGAAATATAATTGCCACTATTCAACTTGAAAAGAAAATTTTAACTCCCATAAAACATAAACCTAGATGGAACTTTAAAAAAACAAATTGGAAAGATTTTACAAATGAATTAGAAACCAAATTTGAAACACCAGTAAACGAATCAACAAAAGCAGATAAACTAACAATCTATGTGATACATTTTGAAAACAGCAAAAAATACATAACAAGAGGATTTACTAAAAAGTATCAACTTTTTTGGAACTCACAACTAAACAAAATGAAAAAAGAAAGAGACCAGACTGGAATCACAGCAGAAAAATCTAAAGATTCGAAAGAAGTACAAAATTGGAGAAAATTAAGTGCTCAATTCAAAAAGGAAGTAAACAACACCAAAACAGAAATGTTATTAAGAAAAGATGCACAAAAAGCGTACATACAAAACAAGAAAGACTATACAAATTACTTTTTATTTATAACAATAAAACAATTACAGGTGACAATGAAATAGCAAATAAATTTAAAAATACTAGCCAATACTTATAAATTATCTGCAAATGCCAAAAAAAAAAAAAAAAAAAAGAACAACAAATATTAAAGAAAGACGTTAAAGAGTACATAAAATCAACAACTAAGTTGAAAGATGATATATTCAATCAGGAATTCAATATTAAAGAATTGCACATTGTAATTAATAACTTAAACTTGAAAAAATCTCCAGGACCTGATGATATAATACAGAATTCATCAAACATCTGGGAAAAAAGGCTAAATTAAGACTCCCAAATCTCTATAACTTGTCATGGAATAAAAACTACCAGATAAATGGAAAAGAGCAATAATAGTACCTATTTTGAAATCAAACAAATCAGCAGAAAGTTTTTCAAGTTATCGTTCAGTATTACTAACAAGTGTATTAGCAAAAATCGTGGAAAAATATTTTCCAATCGTTTAAATTGAATACTAGAAAAAAATAGCTTAATTTCAATTAAACAAGCAGGATTTAGAAAACATGGTTCGACAAATGAACACATTTTAAATCATAGTCAAGGTATTAAAAATGCATTAAATAAAACAGAAGACACTCTAGCAATATTTATTGTCTTTCGAGGAGCATATGATTGTATTTGGAGATACAAACTACTTGATAAACTTAAAATTCTAGGAATCCAAGGCAAAATGTTACATTGGATAAGGGAAATCATTATTCAATGCATTACTGCTGCCAAATATAATGATAAATTATCAAAATATCAACAGACAAACCGTGGCGTACCTCAAGGTATCCTTAGTGCTACACATTTAAATATTGTGAAGAGATATTAACTGCAAATATAGAACAACTTAATATTCTGCAAAACCAAATTCTTCGCATAGTAACTGGAGCTGTTAAAACTACCCCAGTACTTCCTCTAAAAAATTTAACAAATAATCCAGGTATTGAACTTGATATTGAACAAGCAACCATCTTATAATATGAAAAATTAATCAGACTTCCTTATAATGACTGAGAAAAAAGAATACAACAAGTAAACCCAAAAATCAGCAAAGTTTCTTTACTAAAGTCAGATATATCAAACATAGATTAAAACTTCCTTACTTAAAAAGAAAACATATAAACAAATATTAACCCATTAGAACTATTTGATATTGAGCAAAAATTACAAACTGAGAAAGCTCTTCGTGTGTTCTGAAACACATGACACTAGAAATAATAAATATAAAATACCCTACTAATTAATGGCTACATGTTTATACTGACGGTTCCAGCTTGCCAAATAACGGCGGTATTGGCGCAGGTGGAATAAGCAGCCTCTTCTCTTTCTACAAAAGATTAAGTTTAAATACCACAAATTTTGATGGAGAGATTTTGGCCATACTTCAGAACTTACAAAACCTACTATACATATAAATAAATTTGAAAAGGTTGTACTACTATCTGACTCTAAAGCAGTGATGTCTATAGCATCTGATGTAACAAATAATTACCTAAATGTTGCAGAAAGCTGCAAATTCACAAAACAACTAATTCATTTAAATAAAAGATTAATACTTCAATGGAAACCAGCAATTTGTGGAATATAGGGTAATGAAACAGCTAACTTTCTAGCCAAGAAAGAAAGGTAGTAAAATTACATCCAATTCATCTGATCCAATAAGTTATCACTGTTTCAAAATAATCATCGTATTAATATATAATAAAATAATTCAAGAAGATAATGTACCACAAACAAGAGGAATGCATGGGAAAATTATTGCAATCACACCTCTAGAATCACTACACTACCAAGAAAATCCTCTGTAGCAAACTTTATCCTCCTAACAGGCCACCACAGTCTCAGTAAACATTTACTCAGGATTGGTATAGCGAGATTTCCTCTGTGTCCTTTCTGTACACTTAAAGAAGATATGTATGGAAACCACCTACTGCGCTGCCCAACCTTTAGTCAACATGATATTATAACATCAAAATGCTGGAATGTAAGAGAGCGAATGGCCTCTCTGCCAATTGCTCAACATTATATATCAACCAACCATCTGCTCTAACCACATAGGAATTAAAGCTTTTGTTAAAAATCACTGCCTCGGGAGGAGATGGATCACTGGTGTGATCGTGATTCTTCGATCGCAGTGATAAAATAACTTGTGTTATGTAGCTCCTCTGTAGTTGGCAGTCACATCTATAAATAAGCCTCAACAACAACAATAAACCTACAGTAAAATAAACTTCTATTAATCAGTAAATAAATACCACTGAGTTATTAGAATTATGTTCTTGGGTTTGAAGCATTTACCAAATAAATAATGTAATTATAGAATTTTAGAGGAGATTACGCACAACAGATTAACTTTTGTCAACGTACTTGTTCTTAAAGACATTTTTAAGAATTGTTACAGTTTTGAATGTGTCTTCGAATCTCGATATGCATAATTGCATTTTGATTTTTATTCCAATTAGCTACGTCATTTAACAAAAAGTGTATGGAAGTGTTAAGGATAAGGAGATGATAGTATTCCCGTATTAAAAGGTACGAAGCTTTTTCCAATTATTTATCGGCAGTATCGAAATAAATGTGAAAACGAGACCTTAATGGCAACATTTTTAAAAAGTTCCACAGATTTTGAACATTATGTAAGTATGAAGCATTCACGATCGATTTACTTGCTGGTTGTGCATACGCTAAAGCTAATGAAAGGTTATGTCTGAATTGCAGGTTGGCTTTACCGCCAATTGCAATGTTCATTTAATCTCTACATTACTAAATTGATTACTCTGTAACTTTAACTGTTTTCGAATGAACTGCATTAAATAGATGTAAACAGTAGACTAATCACTGTTGCAAAGAATATTAAAAAATGTTGCGTAAGCTCAACTCTCCAATGATCGAGTACGACAAATAAACACCATTTAGCAAAAAATAGTTTTGCCACTTTTTCATTCCATAATGTTACAAATATTTCTGCACAATTGCGGTTCATTCAGTTAGAAATGGTCGTAATTCATTGCATGTTTTAGCTAGATTAATATGCTGCCCTACATTTTATATAAGTCGTGATGTTGATTTTTAGTTTACCGAAATAAAATGAAAGAGTCGGTAGCTTTCGCGTTTCCCCCATTCTTTGGTATTAGCTCCTGTTCTACCATTCTACATTATATATTCTTCATTTACACTGCAGGGTTCTTTCAGTGAAGTGAGGGAGGAAGTATCTGTCAACTGGCATTTGTAGAGAAACTGGTTATTATTGGTATAACTATAGTAACCTCTAGGCCTGTGATAGGTTTGATTGCTGACTGTGAAGATATTGAAGATCCAGGCTGTCAGAAGTTATAGATGCTGCCATGTAATTCTGGTAAAGTACCTTTCAATTCTACCCCTAAATTATATCCCTCCAGAACCTATGTAATGAAACTGATATTCACAAAATCAAAAACAATATTGAACATGAATTAACCATACTACTTCTGAAGCTTGGGGTAACCATATTGTTATGCTTTTAGGTGTGCACTTTAAGTGTAACCCAATGTTGAGGGCCTTAAGCTACAAAGCATAGCTTAGGGATTGGTCCTTCTAAAACCCAGTAGTCCATGTAAAAAGTCTAGAGAAGACTCTGAAATTTGTTGGCATTATGTAAACAATGGAGGAAAGAAAGTTGCTTTAAATTAGGAGAACATTTCCCCCATTATATACCTTGTTGCTTCACTAGGCACAAGTGCATGAACAGTTTCCCCTACATGACAATGATGGTGTAGTTAAGTAAGCAGTCCATCAAGTAGAAATGTTTGACATTTGTATTGAGTCCTCATTCTGTTCCTGTCTTTGTTCGTTCACACTGCTCTACTCCAACAAAGAAATTTCTTGTAAGTAGAATGGTTGCTACCAAATTATTAGGAGCCAATTCTAAGCATCCTATAATTAAACATTGTGCCATTTGATGCACATAAAACTCACATCCCCATTTCTATTAAAGTAAAAGTTTAGTTAAAATAGGTATACAAGCAGAATGTGTTCAGAGGGCTATACAGACTGTGAATGCTTGGTGCATCAGATGGAAAACATAATAGCATTCTAATAAAATAATTCATTTAGATTTAATTAATTATTAAGGCAAACCAAAAATATTAATGTCTTTTCTGATTGAGTTTTACATTTAGTTTATTTTATTTGAAAAAAAAAATAGGTAGTAAAACCCCTGTCTTCAAATCAGGAACTGACTATATGTAACACCGATTATATAAAATTACAATAGTTGCATTGAGTGACATTTGTACCAGTGGTTAGCTATGAAATATTATAGTAAGAAACATCTGCACTTGTAGGTACTAGTATAGAATGAGAGGTATACAGGCTGTGATCCCATGACCAGACCCTTATAACAATGGTCACTAGCTCTATAGCCCAAGCTGGGAGTTTTGTGGCAGTTCCCAGCAATCTCACTTAATGCCACCGTTTAGTCCTACAGGATGTGTCCCATGACCAGACCCTTATAACAATGGTCACTAGCTCTGCTACCCAAGCTGGGATTTTGTGGCAGTTCCCAGCAGTCTCACTTAATGCCACCGTTTAGTCCTACAGGATGTGGTCCCATGACCAGACCCTTATAACAATGGTCACTAGCTCTGCAGCCCAAACTGGAAGTTTTGTGGCAGTTCCCAGTGGTCTCACATAATGCCACCATCTGGTCCTACAGGATGTGATCCCATGACCAAACCCTTATAACAATGGTCACTAGCTCTGCTGCCCAAGCTGGGAGTTTTGTGGCAGTTCCCGGCAGTCTCACATAATGTCAGCGTCTGGTTCTACAGAATGTGATCCCATGACCAAACCCTTATAACAATGGTCATTAGCTCTGCAGCCCAAGGTGAGAGTTTTGTCCCAGTTCCCAGCGGTCTCACATAATGTCACTGTCTGGTCCTACAGGATGTGGTCCCATTACCAGACCCTTATAACAATGGTCACTAGCTCTGCAGCCCAAGCTGGGAGTTTTGTGGCGGTTCCCAGCAGTCTCACATAATGTCACCGTCTGGTCCTACAGGATGTGGTCCCATGACCAAACCCTTATAACAATGGTCACTAGCTCTGCTGCCCAAGCTGGGAGTTTTGTGGCAGTTTCCAGCAGTCTCACATAATGTCACCATCTGGTCCTACAGGATGTGGTCCCTGTGACCATACCCTATAACAATGGTCACTAGCTCTGCTGCCCAAGCTGGGAGTTTTGTGGCAGTTCCCAGCAGTCTCAGATAATGCCACTGTCTGGTCCTACAGGCTGTGGTCCCATGACCAGACCCTTACAACAATGGTCACTAGCTCTGATGCCCAAGCTGGGAGTTTTGTCCCAATTCCCAGCAGTCTCACATAATGCCGCTGTCTGGTCCTACAGGCTGTGGTCCCTGTGACCATACCCTTATAACAATGGTCACTAACTCTGCTGCCCAAGCTGGCAGTTTTGTCCCAGTTCCCAGCGGTCTCACATAATGCCACTGTCTGGCCCTACAGGCTGTGGTCTCATGACCAGACAATGGTCTCTAGCTCTGCTGCCCAAGCTGGGAGTTTTGTAGCTGTTCCCAGTGGTCTCACATAATGCCTGTTTGGTCCTACAGGCTGTGGTCACATGACCATACCCTTACAACAATGGTCACTAGCTCTGATGCCCAAGCTGGGAGTTTTGTCCCAGTTCCCAGCGGTCTCACATAATGCCACTATCTGGTCCTACAGTCTGTGGTCCCTGTGACCATACTCTTATAAAAATGGTCACTAGCTCTGCTGCCCAAGCTGGGAGTTTTGTGCCAGTTCCCAGCAATCTCACTTAATGCCTCTTTCTGGTCTGAATCATCATGTGAAACAGATTTAGACTAATACATTAGCCTGGGGAAACCATTCATTCTACTTACATGTCGAGAATATTTATTTCTGTATTCTGTTTTAGTTATTGTTTGTGGTTCTTTTCCAATCTTCATTCATTTGCTTATCTTAAAGTATATATCCAACCACACAGTGTAAAAATTTCATTTTGCTGCTTCCAAGCTTCTTTGTGTACCTTTAGTAAGAATCTATTCTGAGCCATACAACAAAATAGGTATTTATAACATTTAAGAAAGGTTTCTCTGTGGGCTTACTTTGCTAATGTTCTTCTAACTGTACCACAAATATTTTGAAACAAATTTAGCCTTCTGTTAATGTCTTTGGCCCATTATTCTTCTATGTAATTTAAACCAAGTACTTGTTATATTTCTATTTTTGGCTGCTATTTGAAACTTTCCATGGAAAGTGATTTCTTTAGTTTTCTGGACATGTTTCTAGGTTATATTCAGGCTACCTGGGTAGTGTGGCCTGGTCATGACTTTGAATCTCGCTTTGGTTAGGTTTCCTGAATAAGGTTTTTTTTTTGCAGTTTTCCCTTGTCCTGAGAAGATGAATATCGAGTAAGTTTTTAAGCTCCATGGACCCCAAGAGTATCATTTCACCAATCTCTTTCATTCATCATCTGATATGGCCAACCAGGTTAAAGGAATTAAAGCTCATTCTAATTGAAAAATGTTCTTTGCTGTCACTGTCTGGTTATATGCAAAAAGGGGTATGTATAATTTTATATTATCAAATCAAAAGTATTGTAACTTCTCAATATAAAAATTGAATAGAGCCAGTGATATTATTGATTTATCTTTGTATTGCCAAGTAGGCTATTTCCACTTTTATCATTCCAAGGTACAGACTTTGAATTGCTTGTAAGGGTTTGCTTCATTATATCCAATATTATATTTCAGTTTACTTTATTGAAAGCTTTAACATACTCTACTAATGTTATAAAGAGAAGAAATTTGTGTGTATTTGTGTACATAGAATAAACTCAAAAACATGTCTAATTTGGTTCATTTTTGTGTATTGAATTGTTGTTTGCTGTGATATATGAGATAACAAAATCACCTTATACTTGAATATGAATGCATTGGAATTGTCGAACATTATTACAAAAAAGGCCTTGACTTTCATTGCAAATTCCATTTTGTAAATGTTATTTACAGTAAAACTTCATTTATACATTTTCAGGGGCATTAGGAAAAATAGTGTACAGGTGTGGAAAATGAAGAAGTGCAAGCGTACATTAGGCCAGGAAAAAGGGGTGGTGGAGAAGAAACAAAATTATATAGACCATATTTCATAAAAAAATAAAGACTCTACGGCACTGTATAAGAAATGTAATTAATTCTGTGCTATGATTGTTATCTTATGGTGATTGCATATAACACTAAACAAACTATCAAATATGAGAAAAGTGTGTTTGCTGGATGCCAGCTGCTATGTAACACCATCACTTACATTAAACATTGTGTGTGAAGACAGAAATGAAAACCAAAATGTATAGATCAAACATAAATAATATTTAAAACAAAAAAACACTCAGTATGTCAGAAATGACAAGGATTGTGATAATAATAAGAAGAAGAAGTAGTAGTTTGCTACAGCCACTGTTCACAAAACTTGTACTTGTATATTTGTGAAGTGCGGTCAGTTATGAGGGAGCAGTTTGGGATACATGACACATTAAACTCTGTGAAAACATTTAGTAAATGCTGGTTTACTGCCTGGTGATTGCAACAGTGAACAAATGACTGTGCTGCTGTAAAAACTGCATGAAACTCGTGCGTTTGCTAAATGTGAAATAAACATTTTCTGTGCTTTCATTGGCTGAAGTGATATACTCATTGGTGCGGCAAGAAAAAGCATTGAGTGTTTCTTATGAAAATAAACAATGCAATACAGTGTCCAACGTCAAATGAGCACACCCAGTTTACCTCACCATTCTAGAGTTTGTTAAAATTGTATACCTACTCATAGTGGGTGCTGAGACTAAGGAAAATACAGGGTTACCACAAAAGAAATAGACAACTTCAACTGCCTGTAAAACAAAAACTATTAGAGATAGCAACCTAATTATTTTGGAGGTATGTTGAGAAACTCTCAAAGTTTCGTTTATTACTATTGGTAACGCTGTAGTGTTTTGTTTGTTGTTGCAGAAGCTGAAATGGCAGAAAATCCTGTGGAAAAGGCATATTGCATGTTGGAATTTGCTAGAACGCAATCAGAACTGTTGTCCGACATTTTAGAACACGTTACCACAAAACGCCACTGGCTAGACAGTCAATCTACGACTGGTATAGAAAATTCGAGACAACGGGATGTTTGTGCAAAGGGAAGAGCTCGGGAAGACCAAGAGTTTCGGAAGAAAACGTTGAACGTGCTCGTTCTGCCTACATAAGAAGCCCACAGAAATCGACATCTAGGGCAAGCATGCAATTACAAATTTCACAGCAAACTGTATGGAAAATCTTGTGGAAGCGACTGCACATGATGCCTTACAGATTACAGATGTTGCAGTTTCTGAGTGAAGAAGATAAGGTATTATGGCGTGACTTTTGCATCGACATGTTGCGACATGATGAAGACGATGCTGGTTTTTGTGAGCGCATCATTTCATTTTTGTGGTAACGTGTTCTAAAATGTCGTTGGACAACAGTTGCTGATTGCGTTCTAGCAAATTCCAACACGCAATATGCCTTTTCCACAGGATTTCCCGCAATTTCAGCTTCTGCAACAATAAACAAAACACTACAGTGTTACCAATAGTAATAAACAAAACTTTGAGAGTTTCTTAGCATACCTCCAAAATAATTAGGTTGCTATCTCTAATAGTTTTTGTTTTACAGGCAGTTGAAGTTGTCTATTTCTTTTGTAGTAACCCTGTACAGAATTTCAATTTTTCATCTCAAAGTGTTTCTGAAATATGGCTAAGTAAAATTAAAAAAAACTGGCAAAAAAGCGTGAACGGTCTTGTTTATATGGCTGTCCTATTTGAGCAGAAAGGTTTCATTTTTCAGCAGTTTTATGCTTTTTCCAGTGATGCACAACATAACATAGGTTTTAATTAAGGAGTTATTTAAAATTAATTTTTTTTTTCCAAACAGTACATAGGTAATTTAAAATTTTCAAAATATTTCCATAAACACGTAAATCATATGGCAAAACACAAATATGGGAAGATAATGGATTCATTGCAGGTCGTGAGGACCGCATTAACCGGCCGGGAGGGGCTTGAGGCGCTGACCACGTCTCACCATCCAATACTGCACCCCATCCATGACGTCTGTAGTGGACCGAGATGGGAGACGCAGCGGCCGGGCGGTAGGCCAAGGTTCGCCGTGAGCTGTCGTGCCATGGAGCTAATGGATTCATTGTTAAAATAAATTATTCGTAACTCTTGTTTTTCTCTAATTTTGACCAAATCCTCTTTTGACAAATAGGAATTTAAGTAAAAGATACTAAAAGGTAACTAAAAATATTAGAACTATTAAAATATCATTATTTTAAAAGAAAACTAATCAGTATATTCTATAATTAAATTAAGTAGACTGCTTAATTTAATTTTATATAATTTGAACTAGTAGCCTATAATTAGTAAAAGAAAAATATTGAACATGGGACCTATAACTAAAAATGTAAATAAACAATTTACAAAGGTACTGAAGCGTATGCAGGCTGGTTGCACTTGCTATCATTCAGTTGGTGGAACCTCATGCTTTTTATATTAGTATTGCTAAGCCGTGGTTATTAGTGTAAAGCATTTGTCATCCTACTTTATGTTATTGCAGCTTGGTATTCACAAGTAACACTATAAATTGGAGTGGTTTTAAGTGATTTTGAATCAGTATGGAACCTAATAAACAGTGCAGTGCTCTAAGAGTGCAGTATTATCACATCATTTTATTAGAGACAGACAAAAACTGAGACATGCCACAACATGTTGTTTCCACAAATACCTAATTGCTCCATGATTTGTGATAAATGTGGGAAAGTTGACAAATACAATGCCAATCAGTGATAATAGAAATGATGAGAATGAAGATTCTTCCCGCACAAAGACCCACACTTCACTACAACTTCAAACACTTCAAGAACTAGGTGAGTTCCCAATTGATAAGAAAAACAAAAACATCTAAGCACTATACAAAATCAAAAGTCAAAAATATCTCCTCGTTAATGAAACATAAACTTTTTGTTGCTGCTGAGACTTCGTCAGATACTGATAGTAACAAATCTGTTCTCCAAGATGTGAAAACTAACTTTTTAAATTATACAAGTAGGGGGAAAGAAAGTGATTCTTATAAGTTGACCTGAAAAGTTATGTATCAGGAAGATAATGAGCAAATTTAATGCTGCTAATTATCTTTTTTGGCAATCCAAAACAAATCTGAAAGAAAAAGGGGTTCATGGAAAGTCCAAACCCAAATCAGGGAAATGTTTACCAATAGAAACTGTCAAAACAGTGTATTCATTTTATGAAAACGAAGTTATCTGGCAATGTCAGGTATTAAAGATTGTGTGAGGGTTACAGAACCGAATGGAAGTAAAACAAAAATAATACAAAGACTTCTTTTTTGTAACCTTAAAGAAGCTTATAAACTTTTTAAAGACAAGTCTAAAAATAGGTTTTCCTAAATTTGCTGAGTTGAGACCAAAACATTGTGGACAGAGTGGCACACAATCACCAATGTCATGCTAAAAACAGTAAAACATGCCAACTTAAATTACTAGTAATTCTTTGAAACCCATCAGCCATTAATTGCAACATGGGAAATTGTGAATACTGTAATACGTAACATTTTATAACACTCTTATAAAAGTGATGTAAGCCAAACCCAATTGGATTTTTGAAAATGTAATGTGTCAAGGCCCAAAATAATTTTTTGGAAAACTGCTTTCAACAGAGAACATAATTTTTCCTCAGTTTGGTATTTATACTTTATAGATAGTTATTTAAAGATTATAATTAGTACCTATAGTTATATACATATTTTTTGGTAGTGTTCAACGCCCATTTTAACTACTTATGGCACTGCAGGCAGTGACACTGATGATACATGATTGAAGATGGAGCACCGGTGGAATGCGATGGCCCCAGCACCGCTTTGTCCACCACAAATCTCAAATGCGGTCGCTTGGGATCGAACCCAGGCTATAGTTATAGCTCCCATGCTTAATAATTTTGTTTTACCAATTAATAGGCTATTAGTTTAAATTGTATAAATTTAAATTAAGCAAATAACTTAATTTAGTTATAGAATATGCTGATTGGTTTTGTCTTAAAATGATGATATTTTAATATTTCTAATACTTTTAGTTACCTTTCTGTATATTTTAATTAAATTCCTATTTGTCAAAAGAAGGTTTGGTCAAATTGGGTTACTGGTGAAAAACAAGCCAGGAACAATTTTTTTTAGCAATGAACTCATTATCATCCAATATTAATATTTTGCCATATGATTTATTACAGCGCTAAGCATTTATAGAAATATCTTGAAAATTTGAAATTATATATTTCTTGGAAAAAATTAAATTAAAACTTCAATTTGTATTTTGGATGAATTTCTTAATTAGTACCTATGTTATGCTGCATATCACTTGCAAGAGCATAAGAAAAAGACCTTTCCCAGCTCTCGAGCACAATTAGGACAGTCTCTCAAGCAGTTAAATAAGGCCATTTCCACTTTTTTGGAAAGTTTTTGAAAATTTTACATAGCCATATTTCAGAAACAGTTTTGAGATAAAAAATTGAAATTCTATATTTTGCTTGGTCTCAGCACTCTCTATGAGTATACCAACTTTTAGCAAAATCTAAAATGGTGAGGTAAACTTTTTATCAGGCAGTTTTCAGATAGAAAGTACACTGTGGTACGTAATGTGTCTACCAGTTTTGCTTCATATTCCTGTTCAACTTGAGAATCAGATATGATCATACAGCTACAATATTCGGAATTGGTATACAGTGGATTGTTGGCTCATATAGACAAGGATTGCAGCTGTAGAAGCCTTCATTGTTATGCATTTCCTAACTGAAACGCAGCTCCATCTATATCAACACTGGCTGCTTAACCAACTGTTCAGGTCAGATGAAGCCAGCTTCTTCTTCAGCGAGTTTGAAAACAAACAAAACCAAAATCCTCGAATAGTTTATGACCCAGGATGTTGTGTTGTGGTGTGCAATTGCAATGTGGAGGATTACTGGTTATTATTTTTCCGAGTGTTGTGCTCGTCACGCACTCACTGTAAAATCCAACCACCCTGTTGCAATTTACAAAATTTTGTCATGCGAGAACTCCAGGAATGACAGTTGAGCAACATTTGGTTTTAGCAGAATGGTGCTATGCCACATACTGCACTTCAAAGCATGTTTTTTTTCTGAGTATTCCCCAATTGACTAATTTCCTGCTTTGGAGATTTAATTTGAACATCCCAATCTCCAGATTTAACAGTTACAGAATAATTTCTGTGGGGATAATTGAAAGAAACAGTATTCCTGCACCGTCTGCAAGCCATTAGAAGTTGAAAGGCAATCAATGCCATTTAACAGATGGTATGATATGCCATGGAGGCATTTCCATGTCATCTTCAATAATGCACAATTGCAGATGGGAATCAATGAGCTGACGTCATAATCAAGTAGTGTTGATGTAAGTGTAATATCCATAAATGCAAACATATATTGTTTCACTTTTTCACAAATAAAGTAGTTTCACCTTTACTTAGTTCTATTTCTCAACCAAAATTGGTAGATACATTATGCGCCACCTTGTAGTACAGTTTGTTTCAGAGTCTTTAGCTGAAAGATGATTACCACCCAAGATAAGAGGCAATGTAGAACACGTCCAAAACATTATCACTTATTGAATGAGATTTTGATTCAGATAGTCGTAATGATGGCACAAGAAATTATGGACACATATATAAAATCAATTGGCATCTATAGCTCATGCTTTTATTGAATACTTTATTTACTCATACCATCACATCTGTAACACAATAGTTTATATTTCAATAAAATGAGGAAGAATGCTTTTGTTGACATTTTTCTAGTGTCCCAGTATGCAGAGCAGTCAAAATTGTCACACTATTCTAATCAGATTGCAATTTTTCTCTCGTTTTGGTAATTACTTCACAATTTTAAGTACAGTAGAGCCCCCATATTTCAAGTTTCCATTTACTTTGAGATAGTTTTAAGAAAATGAAAAATTTGCATAAAACTAGAGTAAAATCCTGTTTTTATACGTTGCCCAATGCACTTCCAAATGTGTTACATTTTGAACTTTTTTTCAGTTTTCCATTTACGAAATGTAGAGGTGAAACTGTCAAGATTTTTGCTCATAATGCACAGAAATAACGTTGGCCTCAGACTGCTAATGCATTTCTATTACAGAGTGACAGGCACTGTGCACTTGCTCTTTTTTGTTGACCCTTTCCTCTCAGAAGTCCCTATTCAGTGACAGTAATTAAAATACACTTAACAGATGTTTTAGAGTATGTCACGTTAATTTTAAAGTGTTTTACCTTCCCATTGGTGAGTCCCTGACATGGGAATTTTCTTTAAAATGTAACTTACAGTTTTGCAACTTGGAAATGTTGGCCTCTGTATGTACACCCATGGACACAAAAAATGAGTCATCACCAGATTCCAGGTGTCGATCGAAGAGCTTTGTGTATCTTTGTAAAGGCTGCGTTCACAATGCACTGTACATGGTATGTGACTGATAGCATAATGCTTAACTTATGAGTACTGAAAACAGGTCACAAAACAATGTTCCAGTGCCAAGAGTTTACTTTCACTCGTAAGTTTCTAGGTTAAAATCTTGCATTGCTTATCATATTTTTTTATGTTTGTTGATTTTATGACTGGATATATAGAACATAGTATTGCATTAATATAACTTTGTCGTTTTAAGTTGTGCGCCTATTTATACACACAAAAATATAATTCTACTAACACTTGCGTTAAATAACTAAAAAATATGTAAAAGAATAAACATAATTAATATTTGGTGTAAGAACCCTCAGCCTGTATAACTGCCCTCAATCTTCGGGCCATAGACAAAATTAAATGCCTGCAGTAGTGTTGACGAGAAGCTTCAAGATTCCAGGCTTGTTGAATTTGTTCTTAGAAGCCATTGTTTGTCCTTCGCCCATCTACTGGTGAATTGGAGCGTAGCTTCTTTTTACTTCAACCCACACATTCTTACATTCTCTCCTGCCTCTCTGGAAACCAATGTGAAACTTTTTGCAATGTGTGGACACAATGATTGTTCTATACAAATTCAACAATTCCAGCAGGATATCTCCTGATTAGAATCAAAGTATTATCGAGTATTACTATGTCCTGCACACCGTCCAAAACACACAGTGACAGCAACATCTGACTTTTCTGTTGTGATTCTAAAAGAAATGTTTCCATTACATTATTAATTCTATTTGTTATAATTTTTGCATAAATCTTGTAGCATGAATGAACAGTAAAACTATGGATTCAAATCATGTGCAGAATTTACCTAAAGTTAATGTCCTTATTTGAAGAAACAATTTTTTTTATTTTCATTTTTATGAACACAGTTATAAAAAATTATTCAGAATAAAACTTACTTCCTTTCTTAAACTGTTTAAAGAAGAAAACATGTTTCTAAATTTAACAAGTGACTTTAGGTAATTCATTTTTGTTGCAATGTTGGCATCTGATCATGAAAAGATTGTCTTTGTTATCAAATGTAGTTTATTTTAATATTCTTTCAAAATAAAAATGATATACAATTGTACACACTTTAAAAAGGGTGACCATATATTATTTTAATTAAAAATGCAAAGTATTGTTCTTAATTCTTCAATAAGTCTTCATATGACCGTTAATGGGTAACAATACAGATAATTGGTAAGTGCATGATAATGCAAGAGTAAAATCAGAGTAGAGAAGGTGCAGTTTGTTACACAAAACATGGTGAAGAAGTGCAGCATGCTAAGCTTTAGAAAAATACCTACTCAGGATAGCTATATAAAATGTCATGCACATTTAACCTGTGATATGTTTTAAAGTCAATTTTTCCCAAGTTGATGTAAGTGTACGTATAAGGATTATTTAGTGATTCTCTGCATGAACAATTTGTCAATGTTTGTGTTTGTGAATGCACAGAGCTTACAAGCAGCAGTCATTTGTTTGCATATACAGGTATTGCTTGAAAGCTCGTATATAAGCTTTTAGAGTTATCTTTGAGTGAATTTGTAAGACAAAATTCTAAACTTCTCTTTTAAACATGAGATTTGGTAGTAAAACATTGTTTTAAAATGTGTTTTTACATTGGTTTTAATCGCACGTTTGGAGCACCTAGGTAATCTGAGAACCTATACTATCGCTTGCCTTACAGGCAGTATCCAGTTGGGACAGGGCTTTCAATAAATACAAGAACATTCAGTTAACAGTAAAAGTTAGATTACACTCAAACTTCACTCTAGAAATAAAGTAACTTACTTCGGACATGCTTTGGTGCCTTTACCACCATTTTCAACAGAGATTCACTGATGAACTTGTGGTAGAGGCCTGTGGAGATCTCTCTTCTGGATAGATGAATTTTGAGATGAGTCTATATTTTGTGTCAAAATTTATGACTTTGTTTTTGTTTTTTAAAATTAAAAGATTTTCCCAAACTGTTAATTTAATTGGATTCTGCACTAATTTTAATAACTTGGGTTCACTGTGAAAATTATGGTGTCCAAAAATGTTGTGCTACAGCTGAATTATCTGTCTGTTTATATTTTAAATATCTCGTGTGTTCTTTAAAATGTTGTTCAATGTTTCTTTTTGTTTTCTTTGAAAATGGTGGCAACAGCCACCGAAACATGTCTGAAGTAAGTTACTCTACTTCAAGAGTTTAATCTGTGTTTTTAGTCTTAATTGGTTAGTTACTTCACTGTACATTCCCATTAATGTTTAATGTTTTAATACAAGAACATTATTTGCAGATTAATATTTTTACAAAAACATTTATTTCCACAGGTGCACCCCCATATAGACTTAATATGGTGTAAGTCAAACAGTAATCATTAAAGAAATAATTTAATAGGAGAAAAATATCTGCAACTTGCTGACGTCTACAAGATAATCAAGTACAGGATAAAAGCCATGCTACAGGTTAAATGCCAACATAAATCTCTAGCTAACAACAGGTGTTCTGTTTCTTCCTCTCACTGCATGTTCCATTCTGTCTTAGGTACCCAACGCTTGCATGTATTTGTTTCTAATCATTCATGCAGCTAATATGCCAAGTCCAATTCTTTGTAATCTCTTTAAATCTTTTTGTTTAGTTCATAGCTATTTAACTCTTATTGGATGCTTTTGATTTGATTTTTATGAGATTTCTTCTTGTGCAGCCTCTGAAATTTCTTAAAAATCTCATCTCTATCTTGCATTTTACTTTTAACCTTCTGTTTTAGTATCCATTTTCACTGCCATACAAGACTACTTCAACAACCATTGTTTAATAGAATTTCAACAAGGTTTCTTATCTTGTTCAATTCTTTGCAAAGAAATAATTGATGCTATAGTAACTTTATGTCTTGCTAACAGTGTTTGGTTCACCTTTCTTTATTTTTGCAAGATTGATAGTAGTAAATAAGACATAACATAAACAATAGACTTCTCAATTCTGCATGTGCATGTAGATACATATAATTATTGTTTCTATGCTGTTTGTGAAATGATGCTGTGTTGTGCAACCTGTAGGTTTGCTTACATGTACCTGAAGCACCCAACCTGATGTATAGATAGCAGTTATTGTTTCAAACAACAGTGGTAAAAAGTACCAACCTTAAAAAGCTTAAGTTTGAAGTAGGACGATTTTACATTGTTTTGCATTTTTTTGGCAGCTGTCATTAGTGAATACTCTCAATGAATTTGTAAACATGAATAAAACTGGTAATCATTATGTGATACAATACTTTCATTTGAAAGGTCTTAGTCCAGCTAATATTAAAACTGAGTTAGACTGTTCTTTGGGGGAGTCTGCTCCTTTGTTTACAACAGTGAAATATTGGGTGGCAGAGTTTAAGCATGGCCCTACGAGCTGTCTAGATGATCATCGCAGTGGTTGACCAAATGAAGTTACCAAATCAGAAATGGTAAAGAAAATCTGCAAAATGGAATTGGATGACCATCGACTGAAAGTGCAAGAGCCAGCAGACATTGCAGGTATTTCAAAAAGTTATGCACATCGCATACTCACTGAAAATTTGGATATGAGAAAGTTGTGTGCAAGGTGGGTGCTGCGTTTGCTCTCAGTAGAACAAAACCAGCATCGTGAGGATGTTTCAGTTGAGTGTTTAGCAATGTTTCGCTGCAGTAAAGCTGAGTTTTTGCATTGATTCATAGCAATGGATGAAACCTGGGTCCATCTCTTCACAGCTGAGACAAAGGAACAATCAAAACAGTGGGTTGGAAGGGGAGAATCGGCTCCAAAGAAGGCAAAGACAGGCAAGGTCATGGCGTCAATTTTCTGGGACGCACAAGGGATAATTTTCATTGATTATCTCAAAAAAGGAAAAGTAATCAATGGAAAATATTATACAAACTTATTTCAGTGTTTGAGTGATGAAATTGAACAAAAACAGCCACATTTAGCGAAAAAGAAAATTTTGTTTCATCAAGACAATTCCCCAGTTCACAAGTTCATTATCGCCATGGCCAAAATCAATAGTTTGAATTGCTTCCTCATGCACCCTATTTGTAAGATATAGCCCCCTCTGATTATTTTCTGTTTCCAAACTTGGAAAAAATGACATGGTGGTAGATTTGCCAACAAAGAAGAGGTGAAGTCTGCAGTTGATGGCCATTTTGAACACCTCGTTAGTTCTCACTATAAACAGGGTTTCGAAGCTATTGAACATCACTGGAAAAAGTGTATCAAGCTGAAAGGAGACACTGCAAAGAACTAAAGATGTTTTTCCCCCAAATTTTTGTGCTTTCTTTGTTAGGTCGGGTACTACTGGGACAGCCCTCGTAAATATGGGCAACTCTTAATGAGAATACTTATAGGTACTGAATTGCAATTCATATGGGGCCAGTATTTAGAACTAGTTGCATCTTAATGCATTTGATATTTAAAAGTTTCATCAACTAGTTATTCCATATTATCTTGATTTGTTATTTGATGGACCTTTGCTTAAATTGATTATGCTTTTGTTTTGATGTCTCATAGATACTTAGTGGAGATTGGTTTTCCTGTGTGCTAGACAATAACCTCTGCAAATCCTGGTATCTTCAATTCTCTTCACTGTAGATATCTGAAGTCCTAATTACATTTCTGTGTTATTTAATATGTGCAGAATTTTCAGGTTTATGTACTAAGAGATTTTTCAATTAGATTTTCAATTTTGTACAAGAGATTTTTCTACCATGATATAGATATATCACAAAGAATGCAAGTCCACTGGATTCAAATTTATCTGTTATGTTGCAACACCATGATACTATAAAGCTTAATAAAAAGGTTTTATTTCTCAAAAGAAGGGAATAAATATTTTAAAGTTTATCCTCTATTGAAAAATTCCACAAATAATATTTAACCCCTATATGTCTACCCACAGAATATTACAAACACTTCATGATCTTCTAACAAGTGTAAAAGAATTAATTGAGGTGTTTTCTTTTCATAACATTTATGCATGTGAATGGGGGCAGTGTAACAATAGTCTTAATAATCTCTGCCAAACAGAGTAGCACATTTCTCATGTAGTATTTTAGATTTTTTCCTTAGTAATATGAGTGAAATTAATGTTCACAAAACATGCTATAACCTATGTATATTATTGAAAACATCAAACTTCAGTAGTGCATGTCATATGAAGAACCACAGTTACAAAATATAACAAATAATTTCTTAATGCTTAAACAAAATAAAATTAAAATAAAGATTATGCTGCTGTTGCACTGATCCCTTCAGTTTTTCATTTTTATTTGTGAATATCTTTTCTTGAGACTTTTATATGTGGTGCAAAAAATGAAAGGGATGAAAGTACATTGATATGTTTTAATTCACTTTTTATGTACAACGTTCATAAGTTATTCTAAAATTTAGTGAATGGTATTACACATGCAAAAGTACTATTTTGAGAAAACTAGATTGTACATGATTAGCGTGGTACACACACATTCCAAATCAAGTATTTATTTTAAGTCAGTGGTACTTTGCTGGTCATGAAGGTCCTGTCCAGTTTGTTTGCTGGTTCACGTGTAACTTGAGTAGCTTGAGAATATAGAAGCCCAGAATTGCTATTTCCTGGTGAAAACATAGTGCAAGTGAATTCTCTGCTGCTATCCAGATCACTTTGGCTTTCGCGGTTAAATCAGACTGATATTATACAATTTGAAGGACTTATTTTGTGTAAAAAGAGGCCTGCAATCCTACAGCTGTCTCCTCGTTTCTTATTCCAATATGACATGTTTGATAGTTTTACTTCAGATGACACTGATGATACATGGATTGAAGATGGAGCACCAGTGGTATATGATGGCAAGGGAAACCATGAACCATCCCTGCACCACAAATCCCACCTGGGATCGAACCTTGGTGAGACCACTTGGCCACAGCGCAGCCCCATAACATGGGTTACAGTAAAGTTTTTTCTTGAGTAGCCCAAAAGCTCAGTTGCACTAAATTTAATGTGGTACATGACAAGAATGATGAGATTCTCATTGTATCTAATTTACCATACAGTGTAGCCAAATAGGATGTTTTTTCAGACATATTGTGGTTCAAATCTCAGCTATGACATTCAACTTATCAATTTGACTTTACCTTTCCAAATAAGATGTTGAAGCGAATAAAAACCTGTACATACTTGAGAGAACTTACCTATCAACTACACACTACATGTTTAAAGTGAATTAACCGTTGCCAATGTTTTGGTTTACTTTTGCCCTGGTTTTATTCAAAAGTGAGCAAATATTTACTTCTAAAACTAGACTGCTGGTTTGGTAAAGGCACTTGCACACATGCTTTTAAAACTAATAATGTGATAAGTTCATGAAGAATTATTGGGCGTAAAGGAATGAGCTGTAACTATTGATGCAGTCCAAGCAGCCAATCAGCCTGGGGTTTTGAAACAATTTTCAGTTATTTGGAAAAATATCCTTTCATTAGTTTTGTGTGCTCCTTCTTTTAGAAACTCTCAATATTGTTTTACCAACTGTAGTGGTCACTCTATTTTGATAAGCAAGGCCACATTAGGTAGAAAGGAACTACTTTTTTTGGGAGAAGGAAGGTATGATTGCACCCTCACATGTTTTTTCACACTGGGGAACAAAATAGTAATTAAAATACCGAATCTTGAAAGCTAAGCAGTACTTTGTCTTGTAGGACTTAGATCTCTGCTTTGCTCCTTAACTATACATTTTAACAGAAACTGCAGCAACAATATGTGTGAGTGGTTCTCAAGGTTGAGCAAGTATTTACTTGTGTTTTCTCAAGCACATTTTTATAATATAATTTCCAATTTTTCTGGTTTACTTGCCTCGACAGTATTTACTTTTTTTATTTAAGTGCAAATATTTTCTTGTAAAATTGTTAGTAAAAGCAAATGATTCTTTTTATTCACTTCATCCATTATTTCTGTTTTGGGGCATGCAATTATGACCCTGGATGTACATATTTTGCCTACCTTAGCTCTTAAGCATTTAGGAAGTGTCAAAAAGGTGTAATTATGAGGTGCAGATTCTTTATCAGTGCTTACAGTTATAGAAACTCATCTTTTTATTTACAGTTTCACATATTCCTCCAAAATATTGTAAAAAGGACTAAATGTTTGTGATTCTCAAGGGCTACAGGAACCTGTTTTGTGCCAGGTCAAAGCAGTAATGTATGTTGTATCAAGATCTTTGCAAATGTTTCTTTCCCTGCTAGCCTTTTGCATTCTGTAATATTATCTTTGTTTAGAATTAACTTAGTGACACTGCATTTTTCCCTTCTTCTCTTATCAATGCTAACTTTGCCCCTGATGTGTAATGCAGTCAAGTTCAGCATAATTCAAAGATTGACAATTTCCTTAAACTCTTACTCTTGAAATGTTAGGATAATCACCCATTTACTACTTGTTCATGGTTTGTTTCCCTTAAAATTGATGATATTGTAACTTTAGTTTCAACAATAGTCTAATTTATTAACAGTATTGTCAAAACATTATGTTCTACTAATAGCAGACTGTCAGCAATGAAGAAATTTACAAGGTTTTGTAAGAGCTGAATAATTACTTTGTTTTTTTACAGTATCAGGTTGAACATCAGTAAATTGCTGTTGAGTGTTTACCATAGCAACATTGCTCAGATCATTTACATTCATAATTTGATACTTATGTGCTTCTTGAGTAATACAATCGTCAATCATTCACTTTATTACTTTTAATTTATACTGGTTAATGAAAGTAACAATGAAAATAGACTACTTGTTTGCAAAACTTATATCATTCTTATACACAGGAGAAATGGGAGCAAATGAAACAAATAGTGCTAGGTATTATGGCACAGATGATGAATAGTTGCCCTGACTGAGGTTCTTTCCAGTCCTCATAGCTGCTAAATGCCAAATTTCTCAAAGTTTCTTTTCATTTATCACCAGTTCTTTATGCACTAAGAACAGACATTATATGTTATACACATACCCATATCTGTGAATGTTTATTCACTGCAGAAAGATTAGTACCGTGCATAAATAATTCACATAGTTTTCAAAAATGCTTTGTACTGCACAAATAACCTCTTTCTGAGGCTATACTATGTTTTAGAAAAGGGACTTTTATTGGTTGCTATAAGTTATTCCTCCATGATAGCATTTTTTACGTCTTCAGAAAAATAGATTTTAGCTTTTTGGATACTTTTTAAGATAAAAGAGAAGTGTTTTGGCTAAAATTCACGAAAAACAGAAATGACCAAAACTGATGTTGCTTGTTGTTTCTTCTGTAACAAGTGGTCCTTTTTCACTTTCTGCATCACTGTATATAGCATGCTTTACTTGATATATTAATGTGCATGCATTGGTTTGCTAATGTTAAAAAGAAAGGGGTCCAATATGTTGTCATGTGTTGTGCATTTGGTAGTGGATTATACAACATGATCAAGTTTATTGACACTTCCCCATTTGGTAGTGGATTATACAACATGATCAAGTTTATTGACACTTCCCCATTTGGTTGTGGATTATACAACATGATCAAGTTTATTGACACTTCCCCATTTGGTAGTGGATTATATAACACAATCAAGTTTATTGGCACTTCCCCATTTGGTAGTGGATTATACAACATGATCAAGTTTATTGACACTTTCCCATTTGGTTGTGGATTGTACATGATCAAGTTTATTGACACTTCCCTATTTGGTGGTGGATTATTCAACATGATCTAGTTTATTCACACTTCCTCATTGAGTTTATCAATAATTAGCATCATTGCTAGAGAGTGTGGAATCTTAAGAAATCAAATTATGTAGGGTACAGCAGAAAATAAAACACTTGTTTTCAAGAGGCAGCCACATTTATCCTTCATATAAACTGGAAGATATTTAACTTAATTGTGAAAAGAAAAACCTTAATGTTTTAATTGTTGAATTACATAAGCCTATGTTAATTCGGTGTATTTTAATTTTGTGATTGACAATGATCTGTAGTATAATATAGGCATTTATAATTTATTCCTCACAAGATGAAATGACATAAGTTTTTATTTCTAGCACAAGAGCACCCTAATATGTATTGTGTCAGTGCCATCTGTGTGTGTGGGTAGGTCATGTTTGGCCTGGTATGTGAGTCGGCATGTATAACAGTAAGTGCAGCATGTCAGTAGTCGGAGACATCTGGTACATGTTAGATTCTTCCAGAAGCTTCCATGGCATTCCTCTTCTAGCTGTAAAAGGAGGAAGATTTGCAAGCCAGTAAGTTGTGAGTGATTGCAGTGGCATGCAAATCGTTTGTCTTCATGTTGAAACTGTGAGTGAACTATTTGCAGCAGTGAAATGAAGACTATACTTGTAATAAATGTTTAAGCCAATAAAGACATTTGTTACACTGGTGTCAGAAGTGAGATTAAGAAGCCAAGATGAAGGAGATGCCTAAGAATTGTAGGAGATAGTAGGCAGGATGGAAAGTGAAATATTGAACACCAATATTGAAGAAATGAAGTGGTGAAATAAGGACAGAAATGAAGACCAAACTCAAGGGTGTAAAAGAAGAAATGGAAACTGTAATGGAGAATATGGAAGACAAGATGAAATTCGGTTTGGAGAAGATGAGAAATGAAATGTCTATGATGAATATGGAACTTTCTAGCAAAATCATTGAACAACTGGCTGGCATGAAGAAGGACATGGAAGAACGTGGAGAAAAAGAGAAAGAGCTGAAGGCAAAACTGAGGACCTGAACACCATGGTGCAAAGGGAGCTCGACAGGAGGCTTAAGAATTTGACGCTTGAGATGACAGCACGCCAAACATGTTTAAACCACCCAAGTATGATGGGACGTCAACATTGGAAATCTTCTGCCAACAGTTTGCTGCCAGTGCCACCCATAGCCGAGGGTCAGCACAGCCGATAGCAAGCCTTCAGGGGTGGGTGGCAGGAGTACTGAATGTGATTCCGACATTGACAAAGCGTAGATATGGGGGAGGCCCTTGAGAACCACTTTGGGAACCATCGCATGTCTGTAGCCCATCACAGTCAGCAACAGCCAGGTAATACGATGCAGGAATTTGCCCTAGCCATTGAACACTTATAAAAAAGCCCTGGTGAAGCTATGTGTCCCAGGAAGCTGCCTATTTCTTTGTCGATAGGGTGAGTGATGCAGAGGTACGACAGTGCCTGGCGACTATAAGACACGGCATTAAGTAAAGCCCTTGGTCCAGTGTGTTAGATTTATGGCACAAAAAAAACCTCAAGCTTGATAAACAGTCCTCTGAGCAAAATTAAGCAAGTCTTTCGTGCCCAGTATAGAATGGGACACATTAAACCATACTACAGTGCATCCATAAATAAGACTTCTTCCCCCCCCCCCCCCCCAGAAGCCCAATTCTTAATTTGCCAGCTTTTAAAATGGAACATAACAATGCAAAATGTTACAAAAACCTAACTGCTGAATTACCTAGAGAATAAGCCACCATTTCATGACAAGATAATTGAGACATATGCTAACAGAAAGGACAGAAGAGTCAACTTAATATACAACAAATATGATGTGTTCCATTCACATAACTTTCTCTACATTTGTATAACAAAGTATTGTTAAACAACTTATTCTTCTATCTACTTCATGCTAATCGAGATAAACATTCAGAAATGGTCTCCCTGTAAGTAGAAGAGGAATGAGGGAATACACTAGGCTAAAGTGGTAGTCAACTCTTTTAAAAGCTGATTGGCATGTGGTGGAAACTTGTTTCTTTGCAAGGCCAGGAGTTTACAAATCTGTGTGAGAAAAGTTTAAGTATTTTAAAACTAAAACCAATAACAAAGAATATCATGGAAAAGTCAACTCCACAAAAAATATGTATATGACATGAATTGTGTATTTTAATAAGTATACATTTCTGTGTTGTGAGTTTTGGTCTATATCTTATGGTTTACCAGTCATGCAAAAGCCATCCAGAATTAATAGGTTTTCAGAACCCAGAAAATTCAAGATATACATTTTATTTGTCCTGTTTGATATATAGTATTTTAATCAAATTGTTAGAAGCAGTTTTGCAAAAATTAAATTTTCAAAAATTTTTTGCATGTAAAGGGTAGTTTAGAATAGGGGGATTTTTAACAAAATGTTTCTGTCGCATCCCTGGAAGATACTAAACTGAAATACTAATGTTGGTATTTTACCAGCTTTTAGTTTTTGAGTTATCATGATCACAGACGCACACACTCACAGACCTAAACATGTATTTCTAGTGAAATCTTGGAATGGAATTTTCTCTACCTATGTAGTATGTATAGTAAATAAAAATAGATATGTTGAATGTGAGTTATATGTGATAGCAGCTTCACCTCAGTTTAGGTCACAAGCTAGGAGCTCTCGCCGAGTAACACAGTAGTTCTTTTCTATCTTGAAAAGAGTTCTGCCATATAAGCTATTATCTGGTCCCAGCCATTCTGGACATGGGAAAGAAGAGTGTTGCTGGCGTCGGTGTCCAGAATAAAGTCACTACCATGTTCTGGAAATCATGAAGTGGGCGCATTGTGGATTGCCGGCTTAAGCACCTGAACATGCTCTGGGCCTCTTCTGATCATATGTTTGGCTCTTGGAGAATGTTGGAAAAATTTCTGACGAGCAGGTGGTAGCAGCTGCATAGTTTCAGGAAACATTGAGGTCTTGCTTGTCTTTCGGATGCTGAGGCCAGTCTCTCAGTGTCCGAACCTGTGACCACCTCAGATGGTGAAACTATGGGTTTACTTCCTTGCAGAACGGTTGACACTTGTTCACATTCAGCTTCAAGTTAGCTATTAGCAGCCTTTGAAGAATCTTGGTCAGGATCTCAAAATGGTCTTGCTGCCAACAATGATGATGTCTTCCAGATATAGCAGGCAGGTGTTTTAAGTGAACTCTCATCACTGATTCCATAAAGCTCTGGAAGATGGCTACAGAGGCCAAAGTGCATAACTGTAAATTACCAAAGTCCTTGCCTGTTGAGAATTTGGTCTTCTTCTCTCTAGAATCTAGGTGCACCTGCCAGCATTCCAATTTCAAATCAAAAGTCGAGAACTGCTGGGTACCAGTATGTGTGTTCAGGGTGTTGTCAACATGCAGTAAGGAAAAAGAGTCCTTTCTGGTGAAAGCATTCCGCTTGCTATAGTTGTGCAGAAGTGTAGCTTCACTAATACTACAAGAGAATAATTAGGGCTGTGACATTTTAGAATGATTCCCCTAGATCTCATTTCATCTCTAACATGTCTCATACCTCTGCCTGTTTTGCCAGAGGAACCATCTTGGAGGTTTCTGGATAGGTTAGGTGTCTGGTGTCAATGTGATGGCCATAATCACCCTTCCCATGGCTTAAGACAGACTGGTAATATCTAAGAATATGCTGGACCCTCCCCAGTTGAGGTGATCAGAACTCTGGTCAGCCCCTTCAGCAAGTCTCAACCAGGACTCCAGATCCTGTGATGGTGATGGCTCTTTGAATACATGGATTCGATACTCTTACTACTTAGTGACATTTGACTATCTCTGTCGTGGCCTGGATGTCCTATTTGGTGTCTGTGGATTCAACAACCTCATGGGCACTTCCTTCCACAAGGCAAAAATGCTCAGATGATGCACAATCCTTCGATCCCAAACAATATTCCATGACATTGGTCTCCTTGTTCATTGATTTGGTTTAGACAATGCTGGGCATGACATTGGTCTCCTTGTTCATTGGTTTGGTTTAGACAATGCTGGCCATATTCCCAGCATACATCACTTGAAGGTACTTGTTTCTCTCCCTGTTATAGCAAATACTCCACATCTTGGAGGAGAGCAAAGCTGGTACCTTGGCCGCCTCCAACCTTACTCTGCCATTAATGCATTATGGCTTGTCTTATAGTTGCCAAGCATCAAGCACTGTCATGTCTTGGCATCTCTCATCCCATCAATGAAAGGGTACCTGAGACCTGTAACATTGCCCTCCGTGGTGTAATGGTTACCATGCTGACTTCATATACCCAAGGTCGCAGGTTCAAACCCGGCAGAGGATGATGGATTTTTTCGGGCGTAAAAATCCTTAGTATGGCTTCCTTCAGAAGCGAAGTAAAGCTGTTGGTCCCGTGTCCCATCTCAAGCCTGATAGAGAGGCCCCTGAGCAAAATTAAGTGGTCTTTCACACCCAGTATAGAATGGGATGCTGAGAACCACAGCAGTTAAAGAGCGTCCATAAATAAAACACCATTTATTTTTTGAGACAATTAACTAGGTGGGAGGTTTACTAGCTGTTCTTTTACCAGAGCAAACTCCTGCATTGTCTCCCTTGGCTGCTGCAGCCTTCACTTGAGTTGACTGTGATAGGATGTAGCCAAGCAAAAGTATGTTCTCGAGGGCCTCCCAGATGTATCTGGACAACACCAACGTTGGAGTCGCATTAGTACTCCTGTAGTCTGTCTTTGGAGCTAGCTATCAGTTGTGCAGCTTCCTCCTCTGCAGAGACCATTAGTTGTGGATGGTGATGGTGGTGAGCTGTCAGTGGAAGACCTTGTACTCAAGTGGCTTGATACAAGCAGATGCAACATCTTGTTTCAATCTTCAGTTCTTTAAACCTTCTGATCATCATTTCCATCATGATGTTGAGTTCCTTAGTCCTGTTGTGTATGGAGAGTCTTGTATGGATGTCAAAAATGTCCGCAAGTGGTGTAGAGAATTTGCAGATGGTCGTACGGAAATTCATGTCAAGGAAAGAAGCGGGAGACTGTCCATTTCTGACAAAACAATCACAAAGGTTGAACAAATCTTGCTTCAAGATCGGCAGATCATTTTCGATGAGCTCTGCATTGTTGTTCCTGAGATTTCTCGAAGGACCATTCATCAAATTTTGATTGAAGAGTTGAAATTGTGGAAGGTGTGCGCAAGATGGGTCCCAAGAATGCTGACAAAAGATCACAAAAGACAATGCGCTGAAACTTCCCGCCAATTTCTTCAATGCTATGCAGATGAAAAGGACAATCTTTTGGATTCAATAGTCACTGGTGATGAAACCTGGACTTTCCACTTCAGACCTGAGACCAAACAACAATCATGTGAATGGCGGCATTCCAGTTCACCCAAGCTACTAAAATTCAAGAGAACACAGTCTGCTGGTAAAGTCATGGCGAGTGTGTTTTGGGATCAAAAGTGATATTGTTAGTTGACTTCATAGATCCTAGGACAACAATAAATGCTGGCAGTTATTGTCAGACATTAAATAAACTCAGACGGGCAATTCAGAACCAAAGAAGAGGAATGTTTAGCAGGGGCATTACCTTCTCCATGACAATCTTGCCCCACACTGCCCGTCAAACGATGAATCTTCTGCAACAGTTTGGTTGAGACTGATCACCCATCCACCCTAAAGTCTGGACTTAGCACCCAGTGACTACCACTTGTTTCCCAAGTTGAAAGAACACTTGGCTGAAAGGTGCTTCAGTGACGACGAAGTGAAAAATGAAGTCCATCACTTCTTCAAGAATATGGTGAAAGCTGGTATGACATGGACATACAAAAACTGTCACAGCGTCTACAAAAATGCGTTGATCAAAAGGGTGATTATGTGGAGAAATAGAAAAATGTTCAAGCATCAGAATTATGTATTATTTGTTGTCAATAAACGTTTCTTTGTATTTTAAAAAAAGTTGGAGATCTTACTTTTGGGATTACCCTCATATTCATAGATTTTATTCAACATCTCCATCTTCAAGTTCTCCATTCCAGATTTCATTTTCTCCTCTATCTTCTCTATTTTTGATTTCATCTCATCTTCCATTTTCTCCATTTTTGAGTACATCTTCTCAATTCCGGATTTCATTTCCTCAATTCCAGATCTCATGCTCTGCATTTCTTGCAAGTAGAGTGCCACCGGTGCTCCATCTTCATTCCATGTATCATCATTATCATCGCTGCAGTGCCATTGTAGTTAAAGCGGGCATTAAACTGCAAAAAAATAAATAAATAAAAAAACAGCAAATAAAAAATTGTCTAACATGAATGTAACAAAAACCTCTTTTATTACTTGAGAATGTTCTGATATATGGTGGACTTTGAGACAGTGATGTGTTTTAACAATTAAAATTTAGTTGAGTCGATTTTGTAACACTACATCACTTACTTTTTTATTTTGGAAAACATGTTTCAGAAGCCATGTGCTTCCATTGTCAATTCCTTTTGTCGACTGCCGGCATTGCTTGCTGTGGTGGTTGTCTCTGTCCCTGGTGGTGGTTTGATGAACTTCTGGATGAGTAGATCGCCTGGCGGGATTTCAAAATTGAAAACCCGGTTCTTGTTTTTCCAAATATATATGTTTTCCCAAACTTTTAATTCTGTCTTCCTTGTGATGTTTTTGAGGATTTTTGGGCTTCTATTTATAGTGTGTTTCTCTTTCCAAAAATGCCAAGCTACTGCAGATTTTTCTTCTTGTTTGAGTTTAATATTTCTGTGGTGTTCTTTTGCCCTGGTTTTTATATTTCTTTTTGTTTGGCCGATGTAGATTTTTTCACAGTCATTACAGCTGAACTGATATATTCCTGATTTGTTTTCTTGTGGGATATCATCTTTTAATTTAGAATTTAAAATGTTTTTTATAGAGTAATTGTTTTTAGGGGCTAGAATGATGTTATGTCGTTTGAAGATCCTCTGGAATTTGTAGAAAGTTGTAGGGTGGTATGTAAACTTCTTGTAGATCTTGTTTTCTTTCTGGTTTTGAGTGAGTGTGCTGACTTCTTTAATTCTCTTTCTATTTTTGGCTTTATTAACTTTTTTGTACACCAGTTCTGCCCAAAATCCATTCTCTGTAGCTATGTCCAATATTTTAGTAAGTTCACATTGGTATTCTGTTTTTCCCATTGGTACATTTACCAATCTGTGTGTAAGGCTGTTGAGTAAAGCATGCTGATGGGGAATGGGATTGTAACTCTTTTGTTTTATATAGCTGTTGGTGTGGGTAGGTTTTCTGTAGATGCCAAATGTAAGGTGATTATTAGTTTTGATGATTTTTAGGTCAAGGAATGGTAGTTGTCCATCACATTCCTTCTCCATTGTGAACTTTATAGACTTTTCTTGCATATTTAGGAGTTTTAGTGCATCTTCTAGGTGTCTTTCTGGGACTATTGCAAAGATGTCGTCTACATAGCGGTACCATATTTTGAACATCCAGGGGAATGCCTTTTTAATCCTAGTTTCCATAGTGCTCATGAAGAGATCTGCTAATATTGGTGACAGCCGGCTGCCCATAGCTAAACCAGATGTTTGTTTGTAATATTTCCCGTTAAATGTGAAAAAATTTTGATTTATGCAGAGATTCGTTAATATGATGTATTCTTGCACTTCTTCTGTTGTTTTTCCTATTGCAAGTAACCAGTTTTTGATGTGGGATTGTATGCTTTCTGTAGGTATGCTTGGAAACAGAGCAGTAACATCAAAGGAAACTAACATATCGGTTTTTTCCAATTTTATGTCTTTAATTTTATCGATCAGATCTAGAGAGTTTTTTATACTTGCTGTATCAAATTTAGGGAAGGAAGAGAATCTGTTTGTTAACCATTTTGCTAGATTATATGTAGGTGCACTTATATTGTTTATAATTGGTCTCATTGCATTTCCTGGCTTGTGTATTTTTGGAAGGCCATAAATTCTGGGCAGAACTGGATTATCAACTTTAATTTTGCATTTTTCTTTTTTGTCTATTAGCTTACATTCTTGAATACTGGCATTTAATTTAACTATACATTGGTTTAGAGGGTTCTTTTGTACTGTAGAGTATTCTTCTTTTTCTAAAAGTGTTTCCATTCTTTCTACATATTCAGTTTTGTCCATAATTACTATTGTGTTTCCTTTGTCTGCTTTGCTATAAATTACCGGTTTGCTTTTTAATACTCTTATTACATTTTTTGGGGGGTTAGTTTTCTTTTTGCTTTCTATTGTTTCGATAATTTGGCAACATTCACTTTTTATTATGTTTTTATCAATATCATTTATGTGCTGGGTGGCTATGGATGTTCTAAAAAGGCATTCCCCTGGATGTTCAAAATATGGTACCGCAATGTAGACGACATCTTTGCAATAGTCCCAGAAAGACACCTAGAAGATGCACTAAAACTCCTAAATATGCAAGAAAAGTCTATAAAGTTCACAATGGAGAAGGAATGTGATTAATTACAACTACCATTCCTTGACCTAAAAATCATCAAAACTAATAATCACCTTACATTTGGCATCTACAGAAAACCTACCCACACCAACAGCTATATAAAACAAAAGAGTTACAATCCCATTCCCCATCAGCATGCTTTACTCAACAGCCTTACACACAGATTGGTAAATGTACCAATGGGAAAAACAGAATACCAATGTGAACTTACTAAAATATTGGACATAGCTACAGAGAATGGATTTTGGGCAGAACTGGTGTACAAAAAAGTTAATAAAGCCAAAAATAGAAAGAGAATTAAAGAAGTCAGCACACTCACTCAAAACCAGAAAGAAAACAAGATCTACAAGAAGTTTACATACCACCCTACAACTTTCTACAAATTCCAGAGGATCTTCAAACGACATAACATCATTCTAGCCCCTAAAAACAATTACTCTATAAAAAACATTTTAAATTCTAAATTAAAAGATGATATCCCACAAGAAAACAAATCAGGAATATATCAGTTCAGCTGTAATGACTGTGAAAAAATCTACATCGGCCAAACAAAAAGAAATATAAAAACCAGGGCAAAAGAACACCACAGAAATATTAAACTCAAACAAGAAGAAAAATCTGCAGTAGCTTGGCATTTTTGGAAAGAGAAACACACTATAAATAGAAGCCCAAAAATCCTCAAAAACATCACAAGGAAGACAGAATTAAAAGTTTGGGAAAACATATATATTTGGAAAAACAAGAACCGGGTTTTCAATTTTGAAATCCCGCCAGGCGATCTACTCATCCAGAAGTTCATCAAACCACCACCAGGGACAGAGACAACCACCACAGCAAGCAATGCCGGCAGTCAACAAAAGGAATTGACAATGGAAGCACATGGCTTCTGAAACATGTTTTCCAAAATAAAAAAGTAAGTGATGTAGTGTTACAAAATCGACTCAACTAAATTTTACTTGAGAATGTGTTTACTACAAATGTTTTTATTGCAATGCAAGAGCATGATTTATTCTCTCATGACCATGTGCTTGCTAGCAGCCTCTTCAACTGTACACTTGGAGCTTTCTTTCTAAAACCTGCTGTTTTGCTTAAATACCTGTCAATGTTGTGGCAAGAAATTTCCAGAAGTAGAGATTGCACAGGTATGACATTTTCACCCAGGTGCACTGCAAGTCTTTTATTTCAGTGTGTAATGCAATATTACATTTGCTGCTATGAACGTTTAATATATATCTTCACTTTACTGGTTTCATTTTCAGTAAGTAAGCAATAAATTTGAAAAAGAAAAGCTAAGAGTTTTATCTTTTTGAACTCCTAATATAGCATTATGTTTGTGCATCATTACATTGAAGATTATTACACAGGAGTGATAACAAGCAAACAGCATTATTGAATTCAGTTGATAACAAATTTCTTTATTTACCCACATTTATGAACAAATATTACAATTTTGATTATAAGTACCAAGATTGTAGTGATATAAAGGATTTGTCCATCCCTCCTAATGGCCAATCTTCCATCCAGTGAAACATCTTTCCCCACTACTTCCTAATACACCCCAGAAGACATTGTTGTTGATCTAAAATAAACTTGACATTTTTATATGGTTTGTGGATCTAGCAGGCTAATTAGTTGGATAGGTAGAGTCAGACTGAAAAATTTAATGCCCTAGCTGGGATTTCAACCTCGGATCTCCCGATCTCTAGACAGTTGCTGTGCCACTGAGCTGCTATGGCAACGTGCTGGCATAGCCTGCTTTTCAGTTTGACTCTACGTATTCAACTCCTGTCCTACGCGTGGCTTGTGTGAAAAAACAATTATTCCAATACCAATTGACCATAACAGTTGGCTATGCTATGAATCCTGGGACTTTAAAGTACTTACAACATTGTAAGTCGCCATTGGGGTTGTCATCTCAAAATAATTTGAGATCACCTTGTGGTTTACTGGGAAACATGAGAGTCAGTTAAGAAATTCAATGCTATGCCGGCATGTTGCCAAGGAAGCTCAGTGGCAGAGCAACCGGCTAGAGATCGGGAGATCCGTGGTTCAAATCCCGGCTATGGCATTGAATTTTTCAGTCTGACTCTACCTATCCAACTCCTGTCCTACACATGGCTTGTGTGAAAAAGCAATTATTCCAGGATAATTAGCTTCCTGCTAGATCCGTTATGGTACCATAGTTATTCCAACTTTAGTTTTTACAATGCACAACACAATAAAAGTAGTTGAATTGTGTTTACTAAGGCACCTGGACCTCTTTCATGTAAGTTTTATTGCCTTAGCATATTTCTACTAACATGCCTTATCAAATAGAATATTTATGCCCTTTGTGTGTTATGTTTCTTAACCCATGTCACAGCACAGGTTGCGGGCTTTCTCCTATCCTGTTTCATATTCTGAATTAACTCACTGAGAGAGTGTTTCCACATTGGACAGGAAGATGGCACCGATGAACACTCAGATGGCAGTAAGGAAGTTTCAAGTGATTCTGAAGAATTCTTAAATCCAGCTGAGGTTGTGGCAGTAAATCTGGAGATAAAAGAAATGTGTGAAGCTAGTGAATCACCTCAATGGGAGTCTGAATTGAGAGAAATACAGTTCCCCAATAATACCTGTTTAACAGGAGTGAACCACAATGGTGCAACACTTCAGAAAATACGCTTAAAGAAGAAGAAGACTCCTGGGACAAAAGCTATGGAGGATGGAGGGGGTCTGCATTTAGAAGAGCTGAAGACGAGGAAGGAACAGATAGCAAACATGTCACCCACAGTTTGTAAGGACAAGCTGGGGCGGCACGAGTGCATCTTCTGTCACAAGTCATTCCGTGACCGTTACCACCTAGCACGCCATCAGTCAGTTCATTCTGGCCAAAGAGCTCCTGACTGTTCTCACTGCAAGAAACCTCTTGATAGCTGTGGTTGTGCTCCATTTCTGGATCACTACGCCAACTTTAAGCAACATGAGTGTAAATTGTGCCATAAATTATTTCGTGACAAATATCACCTGCGGCGCCATGAACTAGTGCATACCAAGGAGAAACCATTTCAGTGTAGTCTTTGTGATAAGGCATACAGTCGCAAAGATAAGCTCACACAGCATTACATGCTGCATGGTCATTAGCACAACACTTTTTGAGAAAGTATATTTTTGGGAATCAATACTGCCATTGCTGTTTCCAGAGTTTTATGCATTTGAAGAGTCCAGGGGAATAAAGATGAGGGTCCAGAAAACAGCGGTTTTAATTTTAAACCGAAATAACAAAATCCTAAACATAAAAACAGGAAATATTTTAATGTTACACTGATAAAATAACATATCTAGTACATTTTGTTATGTAGATAGACCTTTTGCGTTAAATGTAGTATATAAAAATGACATAATTGATTCATATCACGAAAATCTAGGCAAAAAGAATGAATGTCCATCCATTTGTAGTGAAATCTATGAATTATTGTTTGTGTGGTAGTTTTTAAAACATTTAAAATATCACTTGATATAATCTCTACCTGAGACTATTAATAGGCTTCTTAAATACACGCTACACTTCACAATTAATGAGGGAGTGATGCATTACATTTTTGGGCTTTGACAAAACAACATTTTTTCAGGTGCTGAAGGGCATTAAACTTTGCCTTTTGGACAGGTACAAGTCCATCATATGCTAGTTGAGGAAGGTGGGCGCAGCCTTCTGGTAGAGATAAGATTTTCCTCTTTGGTTTGGTGACAACTCTTTCATCATCCATGGATGGTGATTGATAGTCTTGAGTTTCCTCACTGGACGTGTTTTAAAGGGACATTGTTTTACATAGTGGGGAGAGAAAGGTGGTCCACAATCTGAATATTTCTTGATTATTGCAAGAAATGGCTTTAAATGGTCTTGGTTTGTTTCTCGAGGTTCGGAGAACTTTGTTCCACTCAGATGGAGGTTAACCAAGCCCATATTTTTGTGGCATTCTAAGTACAAATGCCCTCTTATTGGAAATTGAATCTAATATTTTGGTGTTATGTACGACGTAATGTAGCATTCTAAACAAAGAGTAGTTCTTGTTTTGACCACAAAAATTGAAAGTTCCTGTACTTGAGAGTCAAGATGATTAAAACTAAACCCTGCAGCATGGAACAAACCTCATCTCCTCCTTTTTTCCACGAGGTTTGAGGATATGTGTAGAAGATAGCTTCAGAGTCTGATAATTGCAGTATGTTGAACATGTAGAATGATAGTTGCTGTTGACAAGCTGATATTTGGAAGAGCCAGGTTTTGCTGAAAGTCCATGGCAATTGCTTCTTTGGTCTTGTCTTTTTGTGCCACAAGTCTAGCATTTTCTTCAGTTTGTAAAAAGAATCACCTTGCATTAAGTGTATTTCTTTTTGTTGTAGGTTCTTTAGTTCAGAGATTAGTTTTTAAGCTTCATTCCGAGTAGCAGTTGTGCTTAGTTTCAAATGAACTGATTCTATTTTCACAATAGGTATATTTGTCACACCTTGGATAACCAAAGGACAAATTAAATTTGGTGTTAGGTATTTCCCTGTTCTTTACCAGTGATATTTTACTGTATGGGAAATCTTTTTTATAGAGACAAAACATTTTACTCACATTTAGTTCTTCTGGTAAGTAGCATTTTTGAGACTTAGCTAAACCATAGTGAGACTCTGCTTTTAAAGGACTGAATGTGTTCAATTACATCATCATCAGGAAGCTGTGTTTTTCTCGCATATCCAATGGTGTTAAACCTGTTGTTTTAAGACTCTTTTGTAAATTTTGCGGGCTTTTAGCTGCAATGCCATGAAGTGATACAAACCTGTTCATTCCTTATTACTCTTACCCTATAACAATATGAAAATGAGGCTCTGATCTGGTTTCCTGGGCCGATGGCGAGTGGCAGGAGACCATACTGACTGTTTTTCATGTGATTCAGTCTGATTAGACTTCAAAATAATATCACTTCTTTCACTTGCACTAGTTTTAAGCACCTACAATCTGCAGCCAACTAAGTGGACCTCATCCTTGCAGCTCACATACAATGGCACCCTCATCTTTCTTGCCTAAACCACATATTTTTGTTGGCTGTGTATGCACAGACATTCATCGGTTTTGCCTTCTGGGAGTAGTAGAACATATTTTGTTAGAGTTAAACTATACAAAATCATTGCAAACTATTTTTATAAAAAGTGGACCCTCATCTTTATTCCCCTGGACTCTTCATTGGTTGTTTGTGATGGCAGAACAAGCTGTATGTATAATAGTATCTAGGTATATTTATGAAGCAGTTCACAAAATTCTATGCAAGTTAGTTGTTGCAGTTAATTAGTTTAATTGCAAAGGAAAACAAAACATGAAATGTTGTTATACACACTTAAATTGCTTTTTGAGAGCTCATGCTATCATTAGACCACTGTTACAAGCTGTTCACTTGAATTTTTATGAATGCCTCCAGGTCAGAATTCTTGAAAATGGAAAATCTCTTATCTTACCAAATTAAGGGCTCTTAACATCATTGGCGATGCAATATTTTGATCTCTAGCTTTCTGTGCCCAATGTGGGATCAATCCTGTCCCAGGGCAATGCACCAGTAAAAGTAAGAAAATCTATAGTTTTCACTGATTGCTTTGATTTTTTACCATATACATACTAGGAGCATGAAACACAATTTTAATGATCTATATCAAGGTACGATCTATGTTTCAAAGATACTGATTTTTTATTATTAACTATCCACTTTTTGATATGGTAATTAATGCTCCTTGGACCCTGTGGTTTATCACTTATAAATTTTTAATCTCATATAAAATATAAGAAATGTTTGTGCAAGCATTTTGTGTGTTTAATTAGTTTAAGAGAAAACAATTGTTTTGTTTATGTTATTGAATTTTTGAACTTTTTCAATTTGAGTTGTGGAAAATGATTCATTTTAGGTGAGCTATTTAATATTCTATAATTATATTACAATGTTTTACTTTCTCTACACATATTATGTACATGTGATAGGGAAGGTATTTCATTGCACCCAAAAATTTGAAACCAAAATTTCACCAGAAATAGACATTTTGGGGTCCCATTTTTAGAAAAGGGTCTATGTGTCTGTGAACATGATAACTCAGAAACAAAACATCATAAAATAATGAACTTTTGTGTATAAGCATGTGACACAAAAGATTTTGAGGAAAATTCTTCCACCCCAAACTACCCTTACATGAATAAATTTTCAAAAATTTTTATTTTCTCAAAAATGGCTAATAATTTTGATTAAAATATCACATATTAAAGATGTTTACATAACACATATAAAGTATATCTTGAATTTTCTGGGAATAGCCTCTGAAGACCTCTTTGTTCTGGATGAATTTTGCTGGATTTTGCATAACTAGTAAACTGTAAGAGATAGACAAAAACTTACTATACAAAATATATAGATTTCGTTGAAACACATAATATATGTCATACAAATTGTTTTCGTAGAGTTGGCCATTTTTGAGATATTCCTTGTTATTGGTTTCAGTTTTAAAAGACTTTCACATATGTGAAGTTGTCAACTCCTGGCAATGCAAAGAAATGCATTTCATCCACATGGCAACCAGCTTTTAAAAGATTTGACTATCATTTTAGCCTAGTTTATGCCATTATTTCCCTTCTACTTACAAGAAAGCATTTCTGTTAATGTTTATGTTGATTAGCAATAATTTGCTACAGAGATGTAGAGAAAGTCATGTGAATGGAATACATCAGATTTTTAAATTTGCCATTCATGAATCTCTGCTGAAAATTTGAAGTTTATAAGTTACAAACTGTGGTGGTCCAAGGAGCATGTTTAAAGGTGAATGATGCTGAAAAAAAACAGAAACAGAGTAAAAAGAATTTAATGCTTAGTATGAAGCATTACTTAAAGGAGCAGTTGCAGATAACATAGAACTAAAGACAGCTGTGAAAATTGTAATTCAAAATATACATTAGTTTATAATGTAAAGATGAGTTTCCAACATTTATAGCTATGGCATCAGACAGCTTCAAATATGTAGAGTAAGTGGGGTTGAACCCGAGACCCATTATTGTCAGATTGTGTTGCTATTTCACAAGTTACAGGAGAATGAGGGTTTATTATTAATCTTCACTCCACTCTGTATACATATTATATGTAATGCTAAGTTTATGGTTGAATTTAATTTTAATTGTCTGTCATCCTTTTGTATGTGTTTTTTTCTCTCACTTTCTATTGTTATTTTGTAATAACTAAATGTATACCTTTAATACTTAATAAAAATCTTACTGAAATATTCCAGAACAGTGCACAGTCATGCAATTGTTGCATATTTCCAAGTGTATACTAAAAATGTTTGGCAATAAGAGTCCTTCTATTACTACTAAAGAAAAACATTAATTAAATATCAGCATAAAAATATAATGTTTGTCATGTTTTTGAACAATAAATTTAGCACCTTTATTCATTTTGTGTAGTTTTAAGTGCTTATAACTCCCAAACTGTTTATTCTAGAATATTGGATCAAATCTTATTTTGAAGATGAAAGTTCTTGTTTTATGGTTATTATTTTAATAATATTTATAAAAGTTTATATATAGTTTTTTTCCCTCATTATATAAAAGTAAAATATTACATTCAGAATAACATTATTATTGTTGTTATTATTATTATTATTATTATTATAATTAGAAGGTAATGTTCGTAAATCATTCTCAGTGTTTTCTCTAGTTATAATACAAAAGCAGAATAAATGTACAATGTTGAGTGCACCCTGCAGCAGCAGTTTTCACAAATAGTGGATGTTTGGTGCAACGGAATGCATTGTGACACAATCCAAGTCATGTTATTTTCATTCTCAGTCTTGTGCTGATAATAGTGAAGTTGGTCTCAAATTATTCCAAGATGACTTACAGCAATAGTGACTTACAATGTCAGAAGTAGATCCCAGATTTGTATGCAAAATGCTTGTTCCTTTTTATATTTTTGATATATTTAAAAGTGTGCTTAAATTATATATTTTATCAGACATGCTTTTTCTGACATTTTGACCAGTATTTGTTAATGCATATAAATGCATATTTTGGGGAAAATGCATATTATAAGTTTTAAATGAAAAGAGTGCATATTTTACTCTTGAACATGGTATTAAATTATACTTTTCCCTTTAAATAATAATTACCGGTATTTAATAAAGTCTGTGCTAACACAAAGGAGGTATGTTTTAATATATATAGATAAATATGTGTTCATTTAAAAATAGATGTGTGTTCTAGCATAACTCGGAATGCTGGGAGCAAACCAAACTCGGTAAAATATGACCCTATGACTTGCAATCAACATCAGGTAATCAGTGTGGACAGGTAATCCTGTCACTGGCTCAGAGCTCAGTTGTGTGTCAATACTTGACAATTGCTTTGGTTAGAAATGTCATCCACAAATGTCATTCCTGTTCGACAGGAAACAAAAGCAGCACGATCAGTTGGAGAATTGTTGCTAAAGGGAACAATACTCTGTTCCCAAAATGTGTCCAATTAAGTGGAATTTTCAGCGATGTAGTGTTACCATTTACCAACTTACTTATTAAAGGTCTTCTTGTGAATGTTGTGAACCATTTCCAAATGTGCCGTACCTCCTGAAGCAGTTTTAGGTTGCTGGCTACGTGGAGCATCTCAGTGAAGTGAAAATGATGATAGATTCCTTAAATGCAGAAGATGCAGCTAGATAGTGGTAGCTCAGAAAATACTTCTGAAGATGACATTGAGAAAAAAAGACCAGTGCTTCAAAACTGCCAGAAATTATAACACATTTGGAGGCTTGAAATAATTCTTTAGATTCACTTTTATGATAGATCAAATTTTAAATGTATTGTATGCAGAAATTCATGGTGTTATTAAGATTGCATTTGATAAGTTTAGGTGTTAAATAAAAATGCTGGTTACAAAACAACCTGTGGTGTTTTCACGTGCACCTGTGGAATCATGTTATTAGAAAGGACATTCTCATTTTATAAAACTTTATTACTTACTGACAGATGTAGGAGCTTCACACAAGAAAGCCTTATTTCCTGCGATAGCCATAGAATAAGATAAGATTATTCCCCAAAATATAGCTTATTTGACATTTGTTTTTGCATATTATGGTGCAAATTTTTAAAATATTCCATGCATATTTTACTATTTTATTTTGCATTCAAATCTGGATTCTAGTCATAAGTTCTTTAAGTACTTAGTAAATACTTTAACCACCATTTGGTTTACTGGGATACATGTGAGTTAGTTGGGAAACTTAATGCTGTGTTGGTATGTTACCGTGGTTGCTCAGTGGTTAGAGCAACCAGCTAGAAACCTGGAGATTTGTAGTTCAAATCCCTAGTCTAACACACTACTTATTCAACTTGTGCGAAAAAACAATTAACAGAAACAGTCTTATTATATATTTCCTGGTAAGTACAAGAGAAAGGAGAGAACTCCTTAGCAAAAGTGATAATACTGATAATAAAATCTTTTAAAAGTTGGTTGCTAAGTGAAAGCATTGAAATTCAAAACCAGAAGATAAAAGATAAAGAATGATGGCTACTCATTTTCAAAGAAGTATAAATATTGAACAATTTCAATCAATAACAAGGAATATTGTATGGCATTTAAATCAAAATCATTTATTTAATTTTTTTTTTTTTTTTTTTTTTTTTGTAGTGTTTAATGCCCAGTTTTACAACTTATGGCATCACAGGCGATGACACTGCTGATAGATGGAATGAAGATGGAGCACCAGTGGAATGCGGTGGGGGAACCCGGAGAAAACCCGCCCCTGTGCCGCTTTGTCCACCACAAATCTCACATGTGGTCGCTTGGGATCGAACCCAGGCTGTCTAGGTGAGAGGCAAATGGTCTAACCACTCGGCCACGGTGTGGCCCTAAATTTTGTTTCAATGTTGATTAGCCCCTCATGGCAGTGTGGAGGTAGCATGTCTGCTTCACATTCAAGAGGACACAAGATTGAATCTCACTTAGGGTCAGCTACCTAGATAAGGTTTCTTTGGGGTTTTTCCCTTATCCTTGGAAGACAAATGTTTAGTAACTGAAGCTCCATGAACCATGAGTTCATTTGAGCATCATTTTGTTGATTTCATTCATTGACCGATATGACCTAAAGCTATATGTATAAAGATTTATTTTAATCATTACAGCCATTTTTGAGAAAATCAAAATGGAAATGGAGTTTCATTTATGGACGGTTAACTACTGTTGTTCTCAGCTTCCATTCTATATTGGGCATGAAAGACTGATTGATTTTGTTCAAAGGCCTCTTTATCAGGCTTAAGGGTTTTTTATGTGCCATAAATCTACGACATGGGACCAATGGCTTTACTGCCTTCCGAAAGAAGCTATGCTAAGAGTTTTTACCCCGAAAAAATCCATTGTCTTCTGCTAGGTTTGAGCCCATGACCTTGGGTATATGAAGCTAGAATGGTAACCATTACACCATGGAGGCAATGAGAAATTGAAAAATTCCAAAAAATGTTGCATGTAAAGGATTGTTTCGGGTGGGAGATTTTCCTGAAAATCTTTGTGTCACATTCTGAGAAGATACTGAACTTAAATACCAAGTTTGTTATTTAATTATCTTTTTGTTTTTCATGCTGTATGCAAACATGAGCATTTTTCTTAATTTTTGTTTTATTTTGTTTTTATATTTGTTTTCTTTGGATGAAATACAGTACCTTTCCTACCTGCTATGTACATTGTACATAGCAGAAAAAATAAAAATGCATGTTGCTAACCTGCATTAGTAACACATTGGTTATAAAATGAGTCGAATATACACTTGAATTGCTTCACTAAATAATTAATTACCTGGCGTGTTTCGCAGGCCTACATCATCAACAGATTTCGACTGGCCGGCCTGTTGGTATTTTTTGTGGACTCCTCTCCTTTCTCTGGTGGCTGATAAATGAACTTGTAGAGCGGGTTGTCATTGGCAGGAATTCCGAAATTCATAAGGCTAAGTTTCTGCTCTAAAATAAAAATCTTTTCCCATATGTTTAATTCTAGCGGTCACTGTACTGATATTAACAAGTGGACATTATCTTTGATTCTATGGCTATTGTCCCAAGCATTAAGTGTCCCAGATGTTCCTTCAACCTGGTTCCTATGTTTCTTTTGGTTTGTCGTATGTAAATTTTATCACAGTTTTTAAAATAATAAAAACTGCTGAGAACAATGGTTTTAACAAAACACTTATTCTGAAAAAGCTAAAAACAATAGAGAGAAAGAGAAAAATAGCAGCTACCACCACCCTCATGGCAGAAAGAAACCAGAATATTTTAAAAAAATTCACATTCCACCCTCAGGCCCTCAACAAATTTAAAAAGATCTTCAAAGAACACATCTTCTTAGCCCCACAAAACAAACACTACATAAAAAACCTTCTAAAGAACAAGTTGGACAAAACACCTACATCCAAGAAGTCAGGAATTTACAGAATCAACTGTAAAAACTGTGATAAAAGATACATAGGACAAACCAAAAGAAACATAGGAATCAGGTTTAAGGAACATCTGGGACACTTAAGAAACAATAACATGCTTGGGACAATAGCCATAGAATCAAAGATAATGTCCACTTGTTAAAATCAGTACAGCGACCGCTAGAATTAAACATATGGGAAAAGATCTTTATTTTAGAGCAGAAACCTAGCCTTATGAATTTTGGAATTCCCGCCGATGACAACCCGCTCTACAAGTTGAGTTATCAGCCACCAGAGAAAGGAGAGGAGTCCACAAAACAACAGGCCGGCCAGTCGAATTTGTTGATGATGTATGCAACACATGCCTGCGAAACATGTCCAAGTAATTTATTACTTAGTAAAGCAATTCAAGTGTAAATTTGATTCATTTTATAACCAATGTGTAATTATGCTTCACTGTGTACCACTTCCAGTATTTGGATTCTTTTGATCTGCATTAGTAACTTATTTCAATTCTCTACTTCAATACCATGTCATTAACATACCCTAGTTATGCAGTTAAGAAAAATTAGGAGGTATGCGTTTTTCTCAAACCTGTAGTGTTGCTGAACTTTTTAAATATAGATGATACGAGGGGCATACTGAAAGTCATGAGCAACACTGTTTTACAATCTTAATATTTATTTTTAAGCCAAACCAAATACATCATATTAATCTACAGACTTTCTTTCACTTTTCGACATAGTCTCCATTGTTTTGCACACATTTTTCCCATCGTTCTACAAGTTTGAAAATGCCCTTGTGATAGAACTCCGTTCCAGCTGCCCACAGACCCTGACGCACTGTTTTCTGAATATCCTCCAGCGTCTCGTAGCGTTGGCCACGCATCTGCTCCTTCACAGAACCGAAAAGATGGTAGTCGGAGGGTGCCAAGTTGGGACTGTAGGGAGGATGTGGAAGAGTTTCCCACCCTAATGCCCTGATCTTCTCCATAGTGGCACAGGCAGTATGCGGACGCGCATTATCCTGTTGAAGGATGATCCTCTTTCCAGGGCGTTTATCACGCAAAGCCCGACGGAGCTTCAGAAGTGTCTTGATGTAGCGGGCAGAATTTATGGTTTGTCCAGGTTCAAGAAAGTCAACCAGAATGCAACCTTGTGCATCCCAAAAGACACTTCCCATAACTTTTCCTACAGACTGCACTGTCTTCGCTTTCTTCTTCGATGGTGAGTTCAAGTGGTGCCATTCCATACTCTGACGTTTCGTTTCTGGCTCATAGTGATGGAACCAGCTCTCATCTCCAGTCACAATACACCTCAAAAATTCATCACCTTCATTATGAAATCTCTGAACAAGGTTTTGTGCAATGGTTCTTCTCTGAAGTTTGTGGTCTTCAGTCAATAAACGGGGGATCCAACAGGCACAGACCTTTCGATAATCCAAGCTGTGGATCATTTCTTGCACTGCACTATGTCCTATTCCAAGTTTCGCAGCAATTTCATTCACAGTGAAACGCCTATCTCCTGTAATGAGCTCATCAACTCCTTCCGTGTTGCGTTCTGTAGAGGCAGTTCGAGGACGCCCGCTACGAGGCGCATTTTGTAGACTCGTGTTTCCATCTTTGAAATGTTTCACCCATCTTCTAACACTGCTGGCACCCATGCAGACACCTCCATATGCACATTGAAGTCTGAGATGAATTTCATGAGCAGATTTTCCTTCTTTCACAAGGAATTCAATGACAGCACGCTATCGAAACGAAACATCAATGTCAGCCATTTTTCAAACACCGTCTGTGGTCACGTGATAGAAGCTAATGACGTCACGATATGTCAACATGTGGCTTAAAGTCTGTAGATTACGATCCTGCAATTTGTTTCGTTACAATGTTGAAATTTAAATTTTTACAATGGGTTGCTCGTGACTTTCAGTATGCCCCTCGTACTACATGATAACTGGTTGTCCGGCCGTGCTGTGGCCGAGAGGTCAGAGCATTCACCTCTCCCAAGCGACCACATGTGAGATTTGTGGTGGACAAAGCAGCGCAGAGGCAGGTTTTCTCTGGTTTCCCATCGCCATCTCATTCCACCGGGCTCCATCTTCACATATCATCAGTCAACGCCTGCAGTGCCAGAGCAGTAAAAACAGGTGTTAAACATTACCAAAAAAAAAAAAAAAAAGATAATTGGTTGACTATAAGCTGAAAAGATTCAACAATGTATGAAAACTATGGCATCAGATTAACAAGATGAGTCAAGTTTCATCTATTTCTGAACATTTGAACCTGGAAGATCATTCAGAAGGCTTCTAATATTTGTGAACAGTGCCACATACAGAACATCATTAGCTTATGTCTTATTACGTTACATGGTCAGCATTCCCTTTAACACATTCATGCAGAACATACTGCTGGAAAACTGAAATATGAAGAGAAGATAACAACTGTCAGATTTGGATGAGAAACACAGGCCAAAAGTAAACACAAATATGCCTTAGGGATTACACCATTGCCTCTTAAAACTTAATATCCATCTTAGGTATTTGAGGAATGTGCCAGCATTATACTGTGTGATATAATTAGTATAATTTTCCAATCCATAGAAACTAGAATTTGAGATGCAATTTTATATTCTTTGTCTATTTTCCTTGGGTACTTATAAATGAGCTGGTCAAATCTGTATGTTAACATTACGATCCATGTGGGCCTTAGCCTCATTTATAAATTCCATTTATGTTTCACAAATACTCTTAAGTCTATCTGTATGCAGTTCTAAGATTGTGTCACTCATCTTCCTCTTAGTCTTAATGGCTTGTGGTGTACTTGTAAAACCACTTTTTGCTTTCATTGAGCAGTCTAAATGTGTGACATGTCCCAATCTAATGTACAGCGGCATTCAAAGTATGTGCTGGTTTCGATATATTAAATTATGAATTTTATTTTTTCCAAAAACATTAACAAAATATATATATACTTGTTCATCACACCTTACTATTTCAGGTTTGGAAAATGATCTTGGGATATGACCAGTACTGTGATGGCATGCAAAAACTTTGTCCAAAATTTGCTTATGGATTTTTCCAATAATTGATTAGAATTCTCCTGAATACCACAGATATTTTGGTGTTTGTTGACCAACGATATCAAGAGGACCCCTAAGAAAAAAGTCGCAAGGAGTTAAGGCACGTGACCGCGGTGGCCACTGATGGTTAGCATTGCACAAAATGGCAACTGGCACCAGAATTCTTAAATGTCCATTCCCTTGAAATTGGTTTCCATAACTTGCCCTGCCCAAAAACTGCACCAAACTCTCATTTCTTGTGGATGCATTTCCCTTTCTTGAATCATGCAAAGATTTTCTAAATCTCTGTTTATTCACAAAGCTTGTCTTCCGGTCATCTTCCCAGACACCAGTCAACATTTTGCCTCTTTGGGCCACTTTCAGCTGCTACATCAACTGAGCTTTACGTTGGTAATGGAGATCATACTGAAGAACTCTGTGTTGAACAACCAATTCTTGGAAACAACGAAGAGCTGATTTCATTGCAGTCACAGCCAGTGTTGCAGACCATTACAGTGTTTTGCTCAGATCTGCCAGAATGACAATGCTCAGGACTTTTCATGTTCATAGTTGAATCCATTTCATTAAATTTTTTCATAAGTCTCTGAACTGTGGATTTATTCAATTTTTTATATGCCATAGAATTGCACAAAGTTGCCTGAAGATGGTACATAACGTTCTCCATTCTGATAATGTTTTTTCACAATTAACACATGCACAATAGTTTATTATCTAGACACAAAATGAAAAAAATATGAGAAAGTCTAACTTAAAGGTAACAATTGGAATGTTTATGAATATAGCAACAATACAAAACAGTGGGGACAACTGACAAACAAAATTTAAGTAATGGAAAACCTTTGCACTTTTTGAATGACCCTTTATCTTCAAACATTAAATTTCATCTTAGCTGTATCTGTTTCTGTATATATCCCCAGTCTTGATTGCTCCAAAAACCCTCTTTCAAATCTTGCTCTGACAAAGATCAGAGTTGAAGTATGTACAGAATATTTACTATGGAGATTCTGTGAAAAATGAATTTGTCAACTTGTACAAATGCTGTGATGAAATAATGAATAAAGCACATTTTAATTTGTACTTTTGAAAATAAATCTAGTTTTAATTTCACATTGCATTTGTGAGAGAAGAGAAAATTGAATTGCTTAGGATATATTCTATACCAGGCAGTATAATGCTTGAATGTAGTTGAGATATTTAAGGTGTTGAAATTTAAACATCAATTTGTCATTGAATAAGAGCTAATGACAAAAGCCTTAGACAAGTTGAGGAAAATTGACAAATTTTTATAGATGTGATGCTGACAACTGAAATAATTTTTAAAGGTGGAAAATGTGTAGAAGTTTCTTATATTCCTGCATATTTAACTTTTTATGGCCAATTTTGTTCCAATACAGTACTTATTCTGAATAAATATAGAATGATGTTATGAAGAAGTAACAGAAAGAAAAACATTTTAAATATAAATCTGTGATTAAGCTTTTGTGTTTATGGCAGTAATATTGTTTGTTAAGAGCTGAATCTTTTGGTGTTTTAAAATTTGGTATATGTGCTACATGTGTGGTGTATTACAGTTATGGATCATTGCAGAAATTCTTCAAAGTTCATAATGATTAACATTTCATACACACAGATGTGAGTACTTTTATGTTTTATATCATGGTAATTAATTATAATTGTATTTTTTCACATAAGCCATAAGCAGGAGGATGTTGGAAAGGTAAAATCAAATTAAAAATTCAATGCTAAAGCCAGTATTTGAACTAAGAATCTTCCAGTTTCTCTCACCAACTGAGCAAGCATGGCAATATGCCATATCATTAAATTACCCAACTGAATTGCATTTTTACCAGTAAATCACAAGAAGATCTCAAATTCATTTTGAGATGAAATACTCCAATGGATGCTTGTATGTAATAAGTCGTTTGTTGCAGGTTTCTCTACTTTGTCAATCAGAGGTAATTAATTGATCTTAGACGTAAGCTATCAGTTGCAAAAGTTTGGAAACAATTGAACCAGATCAAAAAATTCAATACTATAACTGGAATTTGAGCTACAGTTGCTCACATTAATATAATGTATCATGGTAACGTGCTAATAGGTCATTAAATTCCCCAACTGATTCTCACTTCTCTCAGTAACCCCAAAGAGATCCCTAATGGCAACTTACAACCAAGTACTACTGATTGACTTAATACTGTGAAGCCCAGAAGTTACAATATTAGTTGTAAGTTGACAATTGGGGTTCATCCTCTGAAAAGGAATTTGAAATGACACTGAATTATTCATTCTACTTTCCAACCTTGACCTACTTTGGAATTTAGCATATCATCTACATAAGACATGTTTAAAAGACATAGGTATGTAAAATGAAGAATGTTTAAATGAAATTTAAAGGTTTGTCATATATTTTGAACAACTAATGGACACTTATGCTGATTAAGTCCCTTATTTATTCATTCTACTTAATTTGAATTTGCGCAGAAATTCATGTTTTGAGCAACTGCCGGAGAGGGAAATATGAAAATGTATGGTATATGTGCGATGGTATGTGGTAGTGGCGGAACAATGACGATGGATATGATTTTGTGTTTAGACAACATGCTTAATATAAGTCACTGTAAATGATTTTACCTAATTTGAATTTGTGCAGAAATTGAGATTGCAAGCACAAGAGATGGAGGAGAAGGAAGAACAAATGTATGGTATATGCGATGATAAAACTTGACTTTGCGGTGGTGGCAGCATAGCTGTAACAACGATTATTTATGGATGCTATTTTCTGTTAAGACAACATATTTAATATAATATATCATAAAACGTTTTACCTAGTTCGAATTTGCACGTATATTCAAATTGCGGTATGTGTGCAGCTCAAGGAGGCGAAATGCACAGCCAACCTCTTTCTTTCTGCTTGACTGTTTACTTCCAAATAAACATTACGTGCAAGCAGCGATGTGAAAGGAAGACTTGCAATTTATATTTTAGTCTTGGAGAGTAATGTTTTTTTTTTTCCAATCAGAATGCTGATAGGCTCCTTAACAGCTAATTTTCAGCACAAGTCCTTAATGTTGTTAATTCACATAATTTTCATTAGGCTTTCATAACCTATATGCCACTTTTTCTATCATTGTTCAAACTATGTAGGAATTTGCCATCATGAGTTATCAAGAGACACAAAGTTTATGTGAATGTCAACGTTTGCATACACATATTTTAATTACATTAGTCACCTTAAAGTGCCCTAAGTCATTGTATGTATAACACAAAAATTAAACTCATGTTTTATCACAAGTTAGTTTTTGTTATCAATGAGCTCATGTGGGAAAAAAATAATTGGACATTTTCAAATATGTTTCATACATGAAATTTCCCAGTTGAAAATATGGAGCTTAAAATTTGTAATGTATGTATTGAAAATAGCTAATTGTATAAAAGGATTGTGTGACAAATTGTAAATGTTACTGCTTTCTGTTGAATTTGTTATGGCTTCTAAATTAGATAGTTTGAAAGAGAATGAGCAGTACTTCATACGTGGCCCATAGCAAATTCAAGATAAATATCTCGAACTTGTGGTAATTTATTAATAATAACAATGATAATATAATATATAATAATAAATATAAGTAAAGCAGCTTTGATAAAAGTAAGAAAATGGAGTATTTTTCCATGTGATTGCCATGCATATACCACTTTCTTACTACCTCACATAAATAGGGGCAGATTGTCGACCATTGACCTCTGTTTGTCACCGGGATACGTGCAGTGCTGTTTCATAAACATGTTCAGTGCTCAATGGGAGGAAGAACTTTTAATTGTGCTCCATAAAGGTAAACAATATTGTTCAATATGTTCTAAAATTGTAAATGTACTAACAGCATTACGAATAAGCATTGTGAAGATGATGGTATTCACTGTGTGTGAGGATTAGAATGCCCATGTAGCAGTAACAGCCAACTGTTAGCAGAAAAGGGCAAGCTTTTTTCAGATGGAGAGTTTACTCCTAACCTTAGCAGACGAGATTGGATGAATTCATTCAAAACACTTAAGCTAGGAAGAGGACCACAGAGGAGTGGTAACACTACATGCCTCTCATAAGTGAAATTTTTGGTGTGCGAAGCAGATTCTGGGCAGGTTTTCTCCTGGTTCTCTGGTTTTCTCCACCATTCATTTTACCAATTGCTCCATAATCATATTTCCTGTTGTGCATTTCTTCATCATTTACATACCATCCACCCCCCCCCCTTACCAGGCTTTGGCCTGATCATCTATCCCATCTTCTCTGTGATCCTCAACAGGCACCTGTAAGGTAAATAGGGGAAGAGCATAAAGAAAGCCCAGGAAGAACCTATTTCCAGAACAGTAGAAATGAATTCTGATATAGAAGGGTAAAAGGTCTTACGTGGTACTCATTAGTCTTAGAATGGTGCAGTGATATTGAGCATACAGAACAAGCAGACACTGATTCAAAAGAAATGGAGGGACACACATCAGGTGCACATATTTCTCAGGCATTGTAAATACGAGAAATTTGTATATGAGGGGTCACATCCAGGGTGTAATGGGTAAATTAAAAAAAATTGTGAATGAATGGAGAGTAGGTGATCTGAGCTAGTTGCCACATTGCTAATAATAGTAATAATATTTATTTCATCCAGTTGATCAATACCATGATTTTGGACATGTCACTACATACATATATACATTTATACAGAATCACAATTTACAGCTCATCCAAATTATATAAGCATCTGTTTAACAGATATACCTTCAATTTTAAGTTAAATTGTCGTTTTGACACCTGCAATTGCTTTAATTTATGGAGGTAATTTGTTAAAAAGTTTAATTCCTTGATATTGTACATTTTTCACAGATACATTTTATTTACATTACATCTATAATAGTTCATGTTACCTCTTGTATTGTATTCATACATTTGTTTATTTTTTATTTGTTCATACTAGTCTATTACAAACATTATTGCTCTATAAGCATGCAGAGAGTAAATGGTTAGTATCCTTTTATTAATAAATGTCTCCCTGTATAATTCCCTGGCTTTTAAATTAAACATGATTCTAACACTTTTCTTCTGATATAGAAGTAATCTATCCATATGTGATTTTGCAGCAGCCCCCCATATTTGAATCCCATAGATTAAGTGTGGGTAAATACATCCATAATAAATGAATTTTAAAATGTTAGTACTTTTATAACTGCTAAAATAACTTACTGAGTATACTGACTTGCTGATTTTATTGCATATATACTCAATATGATGTGCCCACGTTAACCGGTTATCTACAATAATACCTAAACAATTTTGTACTTTCACTTCTTGTACAATATTGTTATTAACTTTGAGAGTTAAATTACTACTGTTATTCAGCATACTATAATGCATTATGGTAGTTTTACTCATGTTACACTGTAGATTTATGGATTTAAAATCATTTAACAGCACAGAAGTCGTTTTATTGAGGGTTGCATAAGCCTTCTATGGTTTTATTCCAGCACACAGCAGTAGTGTCATCTACATACGTCACAACAGAAATGTTTTGTAAACATTTTATATCATTGATGTGCATAATAAATAACAGTGGACCTAATACTGAACCCTGTGGTACACCATACTTCACAATTTCCAATTTTGATTTTACCCATTGAATTTGATTCCCCTTTTTACGTGATATTTCAGAATACTGTCGTCTTCCAATCAGGTAACTGCAAATAAATTATTGTGGTAGTCCCCTAATGCCACAATTTTCAAGCTTACTAATCAAGATGTTGTGGTCAACACAATCAAAAGCTTTAGATAAATCTAAGAATAGAGTGCTAACCTCATTGTTTTCTAGTTTACCAATTACTTCATGTATATATTGATTAATGGCAGTAATAGTGCATCGTCCTTCTCTAAAACCATGTTGAAAATTTTTTAGTATGTTGTATTTATTTAGATAACTATTTAGCCTTAACAATAAAACTTACAAATAATTTGGCAATTTCAGATGTTAAAAGTAATAGGTGTATAGTTATCAGTAGGTTGTTCATCCCCACCTTTTAATATCGGTCTTACCACTCCCAAATTTAGAATTTCTGAAAATCGACCCAGTTCCACTAAATAATTAATTAAATACACTATTGGTTTTAGGATAGCATTTTACAGCTTTTTAACAACCTAGGACTAATTTCATCCCATCCACTGCCTATTTTATGTGGTAGATTATCATATGTCCTTTTTCATTTTCTGTTGTCGGCTTAATAAAAAATGAAGAAACTGCTGAGGAACTGGTATTCATATAATTTGTCAAGTTTGGAATTTGAGAGGGGAAATCATTAAATTTTTGACTGACAATAACAGGGTCATCTGTAATTACCCCATTTATTTTCAGTGTAATATTTTGATATGATGGAGATTGTTTTCTGGCTTCATTAATCAGGCTCCATGCAGTTTTGCAAACATTTTTAGAATTATCCATTTTCTCTCTGCATGCATCAATTTTTATAAATGTAAGTAAATTACAGCACAATATTGAGTCCATTACCAGAAAACAACATGATTGATGTCCTGTAATTTCCATATTGCATTACAGTTACATGATTAAAATAAGCACTAGGTGTATCAGCATTGGTCCGTAAATACTATCCAGTGTCCCATTTGGTTGTTATTGTACTCAGTAGCTGGAGTATGATGTAATGTAATTTATTGCATCCAGTTTATCAACTTTACATTGACTTTGGACATTTCAACCTTATTCTTAGAGTATACAAACTATTTACAATATTTTTACATCATTATACATTTGTAGGTCATTTAAGTTATATAAAGCCTTATTTATTAAGTATTCTTGTAGTTTAGATTTAAATTGTGTTTTTGAGACATTAGCAATATTTTTTAATTGTGATGGTAACTTATTAAACAACTTGATTCCTCTCATGCTAACATCTTTTTCTGTGATACCCTTATTTACATTATGTCTGTGTAAATCAGAATTGCTCCTCGTATTATGCTTGTGTAGGTCATTATTCCTTGTTAAGCTCTGCTTATCTATCACATACAATATAGTCCTGAAAACATACAGAGAGTAAATGGTGAATATTTTTTTATTAATGAAAGTATCCTTACACGAATCTCTTGGTTTTAATTTGAACATAAGTCTAATGCATCTTTTTTGAAGAATAAATAATCTGTTCATGTGTGTTTTTGCACAGCAGCCCCAGATTTCTGCTCCATACAGAAGTTGGGAATAAATGCAATAAAAATAAATAAAACTATATAAATCCCATATGTCTGGAAATGTCTTAGTAGAAAAATCTGATGTGTTCCATTCACATGACTTTCTCTACCTCTCTGCAACAAATTATTGTTAAAAAGCTTATGCTTCTATTTACTTCATGCAAATCGAGAAAAAAATTAGCACAAATAGTCTTATTACTTGCTTCCTTGTAAGCAGAAGGGAAATAAGGAAGTTTTTTTTTTTTTTTTTTTTTTTTTAGGAGTTTTCAATCCTTGGATTGGTTTGCAGCGACTCCCCATTCAGATCTCTCTGCTTTCCGTTTGAGTTCTTCATATTTACTGCATTTCATATCTTCCATAATTTGTTTTATATATTGTGCTCTTGCTCTTCCTTTGCCACTTCTTCCTTCTATCATACCTTCTATTATAATATTCAGTGTGCTCTGATGTCTTAATAAATGGCCTATTAATTTTGTTCTTCTTCTTTTAATTTGGTTCCAAATTCGTTTTTCCGCTTCTGCTCTTTTATATACTTCATTTTTCCACTGGATAGTGATCTTACATTCCATGTTGCAATATACTTCATTGCTCCTCTTGTTGACCTGCTCCGGATATTTTAACATGAGAAGACTTCATGTCATAGTTTGCTGATTCTTGAGAATTTTATGTGGTGGTTTCTCGTTGCCTTCCACATCACAGTTTTACTGCCGTTCAAGTCATCCCGACCATGCCAGTAAATATTCAGTCACAACCCAATTAAACCCAAGGGAGTACTATAGGCTAAACTAATAATCAAAAGCTGGTTGCTATGTGACTGAAGTTTCTTTGTTTGTATGGACAGGAGTTGACAAATTCCTGTATGAGAAAAGTGTAAGTTTTTCATTACTGAAAACAAAAACAAGGAATATGTCAAAAACGATCAAATCCATGAAAAAAGTATATAAGATAAATTGTGCGTTTTAAGGTGCTCTACATTTTTTGTGTTGTAAGTTTTTCTTCATCTCTTACGGTTTAGCAGTTATGCAAAAATCCATAAAATTCATCCAGAATAAAGTAGTCTTCAGAGGCTATTCCCAGAAAATTCAAGATATACATTTTAGTTGTCGTGTAAATATCTTTAATATACAGCATTTTAATCAAAATCGTTAGAGCAATTTTTGAGAAAATCAAAGGGTAGTTGGGGGTGGGGAGATTTTTCTCAAAATCTTCGTGTCGCATCCCTGGAAGATACAAAACTTAAATACCAAGTTTGGTATTTTACCGAATTTTCGTTCTTGAATTATCGTGTTCACACATGCACACAGACCTTTTTTCAAAAATGCTTTTTTTAGATAAAGGGGACCCTAAAACATATATTTCCAGTGAAATCTCGGTATCAAATTTTTGGGTGGAGTGCAATAGCTTCTCTATACACTATGTACGTAGTGCATATAGAGAAAGTAAAAATTGATTTGCTGATGGTACTGCAAATGTGGTTAGTGTGTTCTACCCATTTTAATTATCTACTATACTATACCTAAGAATTTGTAAACTTGCACTTCTTCAATAGTGTTACCCTGTAATTGTAGGCTCAATTTTGTTTAATGAGTTAAATTGCAATATATTTTTTTTTTTTTTTTTTTTTTTTCATATTACATTTAAGGTTGATAGCCTCGAAGTAGTTTGCTATCATGGAGGCAGAGTTGTTCATATTTACATTTAATCCCTCTATGCTTTTACTCCAGCAGATGGTTGTTGTATAGTCTGCATAAGTGACAATGGATGTATTGAGTGGGTGCACGATATTGTTAACATATATAATGAATAATAATGGTCCCAATACTGTCCATCAGGCTACTCTATACCTAATGATTTTTACTTTTGAGTGTATTTTATTGATGAATTTACCTGTTTTATGGGATATTTCTGTTAACTGACTTCTTCCGATAAGGTAACTACTAATTATTATCTTAGCTAAACCCCTTATCCCATAGTTATCCAGTTTACTCAATAGGATGTTATGATCAACGCAGTCGAAAGCTTTAGACAGATCAAAAAATAAAGAGCTAACCTTGTCATCATTTTCCATTTTTTTTTTTTGTGACTTCATGAATGAACTGGCTAATAGCAGTGGATATAGATTTTCCTTTTCTGAAACCATGTTGAAAGTTTTGAAGAAGTTGGTATTTATCAAAGTAAGGAATTAACCTTTCCAATAGATCTCTTTCAAAAAGTTTGGCTACTTCAGATGTTAATGAAATTGGTCTATAATTATTAACATCATCACCATCTCCTTTTTTAAATAATGGCTTAATTAGCCCTATCTTTAATATTTCCGGAAATTCTTCTTCTATAGAGGAGTTGATTAAATACGTTAGTGGTTTAACCAGAATGTTCCTACAGTGTTTAATTATCACTGGACTGATCTTGTCCCACCCATTACTTCATTTATTGATTAATTACTAATTAATTTACTGATTTCACTTTCTGTTACTGGTCTAATAAAGAATGAGGACTGGACTGGAGGTGTAGTAATAGTAGTAATATCTGAATATTTGCTTCGGTATAATGTTTGAGAGGTCACATTGATAAAAAAGTCATTAAATGTATTACTTACAATTACTGTCTCCTGTATCAATTCCCCATCTATGATTAGCTGAATATTTCTGTGCAACTGTTTGTTCTTTCTAGTATCATTTATCAGACTCCATGCTGATTTGTTAATATTTTTCGAATTTTCCATTTTCTCTCTGTATGTTTTTGCTTTTATATTCTTTAGCTCTTTTAAATATTGTCATTTTACAGCCTTATACTTATTTTTATAATAAACAGTTGATGTGTTCTTATATAGTACATACATATCTTTCAATTTCTCTTTTAGCCTTACTAACTCTAATGGTAATACAATTCTTTCTTTTTTGATCCTATTTAGTGTACCCTGCTTAAGTGGACAACAATCATCAAAGTGTAATTTAAAAACCTTATAAAAATTATTCCATTTATTATTTATACTATTACAGCTAAAGATAGAGTCCCAAGTTTCAGTATTTAATTTACACACCAATCTAGATATATTTTCTTTATTTAGATCCTGAAACACTCTAGCTTCTTTTGACTGTGTTACATATTTAGCTATGTTGAAATGGACAAATTGAGCATAATAATCTGAAATGTGAGTATTAATTATGGAATACAAGCATTCTGGTATATTGGATGCTATATGATCAATAGTTGAGGATGTATTTAAAGTTACTTGTGTTGGTTCTTGGATTATATCCTTAATGTTGTACATATTTATATGACTTGTCAGAGTTATCGAGGTTTATATTAAAATCACCTCCAAGAATAACTTTAACATCTTTGCTCAGGTGTGTATGTAGCAATAATTCTAATTATGAAATAAAATCTTTCAGAGAAGCTGAAAGTGACCTATACAATCCAATTATGAGTATATTCCCTTGATTTGTTCCTATCTTAATAGCGGTTGCTTAAAATATTTTCTCTACGCAAAACCGTTCTAAATTTATTTCTGTAGTTATGTTATTTTTTGTGAGTATAATAAGCCCGCCACCCTTATGATTCAAGCTAAACTATTTACTAGCAGCTTTGTAACTGTCAACTTTACAAATATCTTCCCTACCTAAGCCATGTTCACTGATGATGCATATATCTGCATTTAGTTCATTTAAAGTAAGACTCAGTGCTGTAAACTTAGTCCTTATATGTTGTATGTTGAGGTGATAGACATTAAGTAATTGTTTATCATGATTTGTATGCAAGTTAGTAACATGATTTACCTTTATTTCACTAGTTGACAATGATACATTTGCTTTTTCATCCACCCTTATGGCTTTAGTTTCCCTTCTTGATGAAAGATACTACATTATGCAATAGGTTACCGAATATGTATGAACCTGCACAGTTTAAATGTACACCATCCCTAGCATAGCTGACAATTATCAGCCACCATTACACATTGTTTCACACCGCACCTCCAGTCTAAGTTGCTGTTTATTATGGATACACGTCTAGCACTTACATCATGTCGTCGTAGTATGCCACTTACTATGACTTTTGCCCTTGGTACTTCTTTGTTTATGTATCTCACTAGGTCCATTGTGTTGCCCATTATTTCTTCCGCCATCACTCCTTTATGGACATCGTTTGTCCCCACGTGCAGAACGATTACCCTTGGATCCATTTTCTTCAGGTCTCTGCTCTCTATCTTGTGCTGAAGTTCTGTAGTGCATATTCCAGGATAACAGTAAACATCATGTCCTTTTTCCCCTGCACAATTCTCCGGAGCATTTGAGTAGAGAGTCCCCTAGCACTAGTACACCTTTTTGCGTTGTGTTTTTTTCTGATTTTTTCTTATCAGATTTTGATGTTTGCTTTATTATTTCCGAGTAAGTATCTTCGGTAGATCCATTCAATACTTCATATCTGTTCGTCAGTTTTAAACTGTTTTCACATTTCCTTTTGCTTACTATGTTTGTTTCAGAATGCCTTCACACTTTGCTTCTTGATACGAAGTTCATGAATTCTTCATTTTTGTTTGTATCCTCTTTCTTTTCTATTGCTTTTGTATGCAGCAACTGTGCTTTTAGTGTTTCATTTTCTGCAGATTTACTATTTTTTCCTGTACTGTTTTTAAATTCTTATTAAGAATATCGATAATCATATGTAGTGATGCCACCATTTCACCGCCATTTTGCTTTCCTGCAGCTGATGTATCCAAACGTTCACCTTTATTAGCCCCTTTTTCATCAATTATTCCACCTTTTGTTTTATCTTCATTTCCACAATCATGTTTTTTGCTGTAATATGTCTTGTCACTGTTTTCTGTTGGTTTTGCTATATAATTAACGTAACTTTCTACAGATTGTTGTTGCATGCTATGAGTGGAATGGTTATTCCACACGCTGTCACCAATACTATATAATGGTGGGGACAAGGCTATTTCCCCTTCGATGGCACACACCCTGTTTCACCTGAGATGTTTTTGAAGAGTTTTCTTAATGTATTTATGTAACTTGGAGATTATCCAACATCTAACTTTTAAGTTATGCTGTTCTCTCCCTTTTCCATGTTTCTTTTAAATGTGTCATTGGGGGTTCAAGGGATATCACAGCACACTTTCTGCTGAAATCATACCAGAGTTTTTAATGGAGTTCAGTACTTACTTTTATGTATCATAGTTAAGCTGTAAAGAAAATAAAAATTAGGAATTATGGTCTGATATTTGGACCTTAAAGGATCATATGGAAAATGCAGAAGTTCAAATTTAAACTTCAGCTTTTGTTTTCACCCATAAAAAGTGTGTTTCACGAGTGACAATTAGGAAGATTCCCTAAACTTGTAAAATGTTCCTTTTTGTTGTTAATCAGTATTTTCCTTTTTCATTGTGTCTTTGGAAGTCAGGGTTTTTTATATTGCAATACGGATATTTGAAGTTTTTTCATTCTTTTGAAGTTATAAAGATTTTAAACCTTTCTTATGTATCATATAATGCCTAGGTTTTGTAATCACATAACAGGTTTTATACCCTCCTCTAAGGCTGAACTTTAAATTAGTCACTGTGCTGAAGGCATGAATGGCTTATCTGAAAATGTGACCTCTCTTGGATACATTCTTTCCCATTTTGTTTTATTGTGCAGCTCTCTGGATAGAACACTCACTATACCTTTGTAATGTTGTCCATGTTTAATGCTTTGTAATGAGTGAAGCAGACTTCAGTAAAAGCTCATTAATTCAGCTTAAGGTGCAAATTTGCAGAATTCAGGATTAACAGAAAGTAATGAATAGGCACAATTTCTTAAGTAAGAACAACATGAGAATTTGTACACATTTTAAATATATTTGCTAGTAAATAATACTGCCTAGTATACAGTTTTTATACAATTTTCTGCAAGACTTAAAAGGTTTTACAAATTCATGATCTGCAATACTACAATGGCAGTTTTATTTTTTCTTTGCAAGTTTTCTACAATTCAATCTCTTTATTCTTTAATCCTCTTTATATCTAAACAAGTTAGAGTTATACGCTTGATAGATGTGTCAATATAGGCATCTGAAACCCAATACAAAGAAGAAGAAAAACAATTCTAATGCATTACATTCACATGACTTTCTTTACCTGTTCTGCAACAATCTATTCTTACAAAATCTTATTCTTCTGTTTACTTTGTATTAGTAAATGAGGTTTAATTACAGATTTTCTTATTGGTTCAAGGTGAATAGGGAAATACGCTAGGCTAAACTGATGATCAAAACTTTTAAAAGCTATTCGCCTTGTGATGACCTTGAAATTCTGTTCTATTGGAATGATCAGGATATCGAAAAAAATAATAATTCTCATTTGACAAAAGTATAAGGTATTAGAAAATTTAAAAAAAAAAAAAAAATAAGGATTATCTTGAAGATTATGAACACCACCAAAACTATGTATTTGACATGAATTATGTGCTTTAACATTCTACATTTTTTGTGTAGTAAGATTTTGTCTATCTCTTAAGGTTTAGCAGTTACGGTAAAGTCATTCAGAATGAAGTGGGTTTCTCAGGGAATTCCAGAAAATCCAAGATAATTTTATTTGTTGCACAATATCTTTAATATACAATATTTTAAATGATTGGTCATAGTCTTTTTGAGAAAATTGAAAGTTTTGAAAAACTTTCAATGTAATGGGTAGAGAGGGATTGCGTTTTTCCTGAAAATCTTTGTGTCACATCCTGGAAGATATTGAACTTAAGTGCCAAGTTCAGCATTTAACAGAGTTTTTGTTTTTTGACTTATACTATTCACAGACAAACAGACCTTTTGATGGCCACCAACTCTCATAAAAATATTTTCCCTGGTGCTACAGCAAAGGCGCATAAGAATGATACAAGTTAATTTATTAATGAAAGCATCGTGAAAAAGACATCACATGCCTATTGAACAATTTTGTACAAGAACTTTCAAGCTTCTAGCTCAAAATAAGCTTACTGACAACTCTCCTCAGCATAAGCTGAATTATATTTGTGAGGAGATCATAATGAATGGGTGAAATTAGTGAGTCTATGGTCCCAACATTTTTACTCTGAGGATAAAATCCTTGATAAAAACTTTATCCAGATAAACTCGCTCCAACAACAGCTAAAAGGTGATAGAATTTAAAAATATGACACAAATATTAAAAAATTCAAACCAGTTAAAGTTGTTGATGCCACAAAAACGTTATTTAAAAACATTGTTTATCATAGTCATCTACATTTTCTGATAAATATTTCTATTGTTTATGGTTTACCGGTTATACAGAATTTTTATCCGGTGAAGAGATCTTCATATGCTATTCCCAGTAAAATCAAGATTACTGACATTTGATGTGTAAAATAATTATCTTAAATATAATGAAAATCATGTTTGTTATATATAAGAAGATAAAACACAACAAAAAATATGTTTCATGTAAACGGTAGTTTGCATTGGATGATGTCTTAGAAAATGTTGGACTTAAATACCAAGTTTGATATTTATCCATGATTTTGTTTTTGAGTTACGCTGTTCACCCTTACACATGGACATCTTTCTATAAATTTATATTTTGGATTCAGATAGCCCCAATACATGTACTTCTGATGAAATTTCTCTTAGAATATTTTTATGGAATGTAATACTTAATCTACCTACTAGGAATGTGGTAAAGAAAGTAAAAATGTAATAATTTGCACTTTGGGTGATGTTTCTTTATGCAAACTTTTGCCTATGTCTTATGTTCATATTCTATCAAATGAAGAGTAATTCACTGGCTGTTTACATTTGGACATAAGAATCTTTTGCATGGCTTCCTTTGGAAGGGAAGTAAAGCAGTTGGTGCCATGGCATGTAAAAGAGCAAAATTAAGTGGGACATGGAGGACCACGACTTTTAACTACCACCTGTACCAGAGCTCATTTTCATACAGTCGCAAACATCACCTGCATATTTTAAATGTTAAAATATTTCAACATGTTTCACATTTTCTCCCAACATGACTATATCTGGTAGTACTCTCAAAGTATTACCTTAATTTGCAGAAAAAAGGATATTTCTTGTTTTCATTTGACTCAGAATTATGTCTTTTTCAGCATGAGATTTCTGCTTCCAAGTGGTGCATAAAGTAGTGATTTAATTACTTTGAACTATATTGTAAGCTTTTACATTTTCATAGTCTATTTTATAGAACCAGTGAGACTAATAAAGTTCACTATAATAGTGGATGAAAAATGAGGTTTAAGATTTTATACATTGTTCATGAGAAATTTGCTTACTGTTTATGCATTTTATATACCTAAAAAGATATTCCTTTAGTGTATATCAGTGTTCAAATGTAATAAAGGAACTTAAATATATTTATTAAGTTTAATTTATGTTATACTTAAAATATATTGAAAGTGTAAAGAGCTATTGTTAAGAGCACACAAATGAGGGTGAGTGCAAGTTGTGCAATAACACCAGACTTTAGCAACTGCCAGCACATTGTAAGTGAGAATGAAATAAAGGAACAAGTGTATCAATTCTCACTTTTTGCTCACAACCACTTTCATTTGTGCTGCCAGCTGTAATCAAAGAGAATAAAACTAATAAATGTATTTTTGCGCAAACATTTTATATTTATGTTGTACTTAAAATATATTTGAGTTTAAAATATCCACATACTATAAAGTACTCTGCAAAATGTTAATAATGAAATTAAATAGTATAAAAATTAATCTGACTGCAGTAAACAACATTTCAATAGTTGTGAGAAAGATAATTTCCATTTTTTTTAACTAAGGCTTTAGAGACTGCTTAAAAAGTGTAAAAGAGCAGTTTAGTTGTATAAATCCCAATGAGAGCAGTTTTATTTACTGTTGACAAGCTGATGTAAAATGTATTATTATATCACAAATATGAAAATAAAGTAACTTAGCAGTTGATTCTCTGAAATTATTTGAAAGCTGAAGGAGGTGACCCAGGCAGCTGTGTCACATTTGGTAGTACTGCAGTAAAATATAACTGTCAGTGTAACTGGTTACAAATGATCATTTATAACATTAGTTTAATAAGTAATTAGTTTAGAATATTTTTGAGTTAGATTTGTAACACTTCAAGTATCACATATTGTTTAGCCAAATGGTTTCAAAGCCATGTGGGCTTCATTGTTGATGGTTTCCAACTGAATTTCTACAGGATGTTCCATGTTGCCCTGTGTCGGTCCCTGGTGGGCGGCAATTCAAAGTTGAATATGTGACATTGGTTTTTAACAATGTGGATTTTCTCTCAGACATCAAGCTCTGCCATATATCTGGCAGATTTTATAAGGTATATGTTTGGTGCTATTTCTTGGTTAGTAGATCAAAAGTGTTGTGCAATGGCTGATTTGTCAAATTGTTTATATTTTAGTACTTTCAAGCGTTCTTTAAGTTTCAGGTGTCTTTTTGTTTTTCCAATGTAAAATTTGTTGCATTGTTTGTTACATCCTGTAGAAATTCAGTTGGAAACCATTGACAATGAAGCCTACGTGGCTTTGAAACTGTTCTGGCTAAACAATATGTGTTACTTGAAGTGTTACAAATCCAACTCAAAAATATTCTGTTCGTAAGTATCACTGTTCCAAAACACCCTTTCATAAAAATTGTTGGTAAGTAATTAGTTTGCCAGCAGCTGAATCTAGCCAAGAGAGGAAAAATTATGAAAAAAACTATTATGACTGCATATTGTTATAGTACCACCATTTATCTGGCCAAAATTAACTCCAGAGAGATGTAACCACTTTATATTATTGTATTTTCCAAATAAGAACTATACATTACCTTAAGTTAAAAGAAAAGTTTCAAATTCAGTTTTCATTCAAAATGTTAATTACAACAAAAGAAGACGTTAATGTAGCACTAACAGTTACAAGAGAAAAATCATAATTTTCTTTGAATGCAAAGAAAGAAAAGAAACAAATGCTAATAGCAATCAACTCACAGAAAGATAATTTAGTGAAATATTAGTGAACATACAGTAAGATATTATAATGAAGTTAGCTATACTTAAATAATAATAGTTATAAAATTAATAAAGGACTTGAAACTTTCCCGGTGCTGGTTATTTATGATTTCCTTTTGGCACGTCAGCCTGGTAAAGTGGATTAATTTCCAAGCTTTCAACATCATCTTCAGGGAACCGGAGAGAAGTTGCTCTGGTGGTGGTATTTATACCTGGAGGGGAAGGCTGAAAGATCATCTCATGCACTGTCACTGGCCAATGGGGATTGACGAGGTTGGGACAAACAGTTATCAATTATAGGCAGCCATGATTTGCTTGTTTGCAGGCCTATGTCTTTGATAAATTATTTTTGTTTGATTTTATGTATATTGCTTCTTTTATCAGTCTATCATAATATTCGGTAGATTTTTCTATTATTTTGGTGGATGAGAAATTTATTTTATGGCTAGTATTGTATGTTGTGCCACTGCAGATTTTTCTGGGTAGCCCAATCTGCTGCAACATTGGTGTTCTTTGATGCGTTCTTCCGTAGTCCTCATCTGGCCGATGTAAATTTTTCCACGTTTGCACAGGATTTTGTGAATACCGGCAGTGCAGGGGTCCAGATTGCCTTTGACCATGCCCAGATGTTGTTTGATTTTGGTAGGGGGCTTAAAAACTGTTCTCATGCTACGTTTAGACAGTATTCTTGCCATTTTGTGGGATACTGCACCCAGGAACGGAATAATGGATGTAGCTAAGCTTTCTTTTTTCTCTGCATTGGCATTAGGTTTGTGGTGGAGTTTCCTGTAAGCTTTGTTGGTATCTCAGATGGTATACTGGTTCTGTCTAAAGACTGTGTAGGTGCTGGATTTCTTCCGGAAGGTAATGTTTATCACAGACTGTTATAATTCTGTGTATAAGTGTAGAAAGTACTGTGTGTTTCTGTGCAGCTTGTATTGTTGAGGTGTGCATGGGTTTTCTGTATGCCTACGTGTCCTGGTACCCAACATAGTACAACTGCATAGCGGTGTTGCAACAGCGAGTGGATTAGTAACTGCACTCGTTGTACAAGGGGCTGGGTAGAATACAAAACAGAGATAGATTGTAGGGCACTGAGGCTATCTGTGCAGATGACATATCGAGTGTCAGCAGAAGACTGTATATACAGCAGAGCCCGGTGAATAGCTGTAAGTTTGGCCGTAAAAATACTGTTAAATGAGTGAAGCTTGTAGTATTGTGTCTCATGGGTAGTATGAAATGAACAGCCCACTGAGGTGCCATTAGAGGAACCGTCTGTGTATATAAAGTGAAACTGTGGGTAAGAGGACTTAAGCTGCTCAAAGGAAAGCCGGTAGATGAAAGGAGGGGTATCATGTTTATTCAAGGCGGAGAGGTCGAAGTGTATGACTCGGCGAAGGCGTTTCTAGGGTATGGATGTGCAGCGTACCATGGGTAGCGTCTTTGGCAGGTTCACACTGAGGCTGTCCAACAGGGAGCGAAAACGTATACCTAACGGGCGAGGGAGGGAACGACGATCCGCATAAGAAGAGGTGCAGAGAGGTTTAAGCACACCGCGTGTAGGATGGTCAACCAACGCACTAAGCTTTGAGCCAATAAAATTTTGCGGCGTAGAGAAAGAGAAGGTTCAGCAGCCTCAGCAAGCAACGCCTCTATTCGGCTAGCGCAATAAGCTCCGGTACACAGGCGAATACCTGTATGGTGAACAGAGTCCAAGGGCTTGAGTGTTGTACGAGCGGCAGAGCCATAAGCGACACTCCCATAATCTAAAATGGAGCGAACAAGAGAGCGATGCAGGCGGAGAAGACACACTCTGCTAGCTCCCCACTGTGTCTCACTCAACAGCCGAAGCAGATTCAGCGATGAAGTGCACCGTTTCCGCAGGTGAGAGACGTGAGGCTTCCAGGTAAGCGACCGGTCGAAGAAAAGACCAAGAAATTTGGTAGAGGGGACAAAAGGCAACAAGTTGCCCTCAAGAGACAAAGATGGATCATCGTGTAAGGTGCGCTTCCTACAAAAGTGAACACACAGTCTTCGATGGGGAAGAACAAAAACCGCTGTGAGCACTCCAAGCAGAAAGCCTGGTCAAAACTAGCTGTAACTGGCGTTCGATGACCAGAATGCCACGGATGAGCAGTAAATAGCGAAGTCATCAACATATAGGAAGGCGCGGACTGGACGAGTGTGTGTCTCCTCGATAACACAGTTCCCAGTTTGACCCGAAAATACCGCTCCGAGAGGAAGGTTTGGAGAATCAAGGGAAATGCGCCCCGGAAACCCCAAGAATGAAACGTGCGCAGGATTCCATGCCTCCAAGTTGTGTCAAAAGCCTTGTCGATATCAAAGAAAATAGCCACTAGGTGCTGCCGCATCGCAAAGGCCTGGGAAATTGCATTGGCCAAGGAAACGAGATGATCCGAAGTCGAGCGGTGTGGTCGAAACCCACACTGAAGAGCGGACAGTAGTTTGCGTTGTTCTAGAACCCATAATAAGCGACGATTTACCATGCGCTCCAGTAGCTTACATAAGCAGCTAGTCAGGGAAATGGGGCGATAATTGGAAGGTAGAGAGCGATCCTTCCCTTCCTTGGGAATAGAGATGATAAACGCCTCACGCCATGAAGTAGGATGAGCGTGGTCCGTCCAAATTTTATTGTAGAGCTTTACAAGGAAAACCAGAGCACACGGTGGCAGATGGGTGGAGCATGACACTGTGAATGCCATCAGGTCCAGGAGCAGAAGCTCTAGTGGAACTGAGTGCTGCCTGGAGCTCTAGCAAAGTAAAGACCGCATTGTAATCCTCAGTGGTACGAAAGGAAAAATTCAGCGAAAGCCCTTCCTCCAATGCTTTATGAGCCAGAAATTCCGGGGTGTAATTTCCAGAACTCGAGACTGTCTCATAGTGAGAGGCAAGAATTTCGACAACAGTTGCGGGTACTGACACAATGGAGCCCTTGTGCAGCAACCCACTGACAGAAAGACCTTTGATTTTGCGAACCTTACGCCAAACTTCCGAGGAAGGAGTGTTGGACGAAATAGAGGAAATGTAAGCATTCCAAGAGGTGGTTTTACTGTCCCGAATGGTTTTCCGTGCTTGAGATTTGAGTTTCTTGTGCGTAATTAAGTTTTCCATCGTAGAATGGCGCTTAAGGTGCTGAAGGGCAGTTTTTCGGGCACAAACGGCTTTCGCGCATGTAATATTCCACCATGGTACGGATGGCCGTTTGCTACCTCCAGAGGACTGTAGAATGGAAGAGCAGGGGGCTGAGAGGACAGCGTCAGTAAAATGGTTGGCCATATCGTCCACATTGGAAAAGCACCCGTCAGAAAGACGGAAGGACTGTTGTAACACAGTCCAAGCAGCGTTCGAAAATCGCCACTTTGGAGAAGAGAGATAAGGCTGAGGTGATGCTAGAAAATGAAGTATGGGGAAGTGATCACTGCCATAAGATTCCTGAAGGACGCTCCATTCAAAGGATGGCGCAACAGAAGGGCTGCAGAACGCTGAGAAAGATCCAGAGGAGAGACAAAGGTATGTGGAATCTCCTGTATTTAATACAACAAAGTTGTGCATGTCTAAGAGCCGCTCAATCAATGTCCCCCTAACACAGGTGCGGCGAGAACCCCAAATAGAGTTGTGGGCGTTAAAATCCCCAACTACCACACAAAGAGCAGGGAGAGTAGACAACATGGTACCAAGGTCAGTGTCAGAGATGGGTATACCAGGCGGCAGATACGTGTTGCATATCGTGAAAGTTAGGGTGGGAAAGAAGACTTCAACACAAACAGATTGAAGGGTGGTAGTAAGAGTCACTTGCCTAGAGAAGGTGGAATTTTTCACCAATATAGCAACGCCATCATTAAGGTCACTGCGATAGGTGGTGTATCCACGCAAACACAGTTGCTGTTGTTCTGATAGGCGTGTTTCCTGGAGACAGATAAGAAGTTGCAACTCTTCAATACGGGAACGGTAGCCATTGAGATTCCAGGACAGAAAACTTATAGTCAACGTTTGAGTTTCGGACGGGAGTGGTGTTTCGCAGGCTGAAAACCGGAGTTTCCAGTCACGTCCATTGATGAAAATTCAGCATCATTGTCAGAGGATATCCGCTGGTGAACTTTGCTGATTTTTGCGCTGGAAGCAGGGGAGAGCGATGTCTTCCGACCACCGTGTCCCTGAGGCCGAGAGGCACTGGTAGACGGCAGATTTACAGGGACAGTGGAACTGGAACTTGCCAGAACCTGCTTATACTTATTGGGTATGATAACCTTGAGTATCGACGAAGAAGTATCGGAAGAGGATGAGGTCAGGTGGTCACCTGTCTGACAGTGTAAGGAGCGGGTATGAGGCCGATACGAGATTCAACGGATAGACGCCGAGCTCGCAATTCAGAAGCTGGAGTCAGGTTAGCGGTAACAGTAGCGTAACGGTGTGTAAGCTCAACAGGATGTCGACGTTTATACTGTTGATGGGCCTCGGAGTACGACAACTTTTCGGTGATCCAAAGAGCCTGTATCTTCTTTTCAATTTGCCATTTAGGACAGTCTTTAGAATTTGAAGAATGGGCACCGATGCAGTTAACACAGTGGAGTGGAGCACTGCAGGCCATAGAGTCATGAGCCTTCTCACCGCAAAGCATGCAAATAGCGAAGTCAGATCGACAATGCTGGGAGGTGTGACCAAACTTCTGGCATTTGAAGCACCTCATGGGGTTGGGGATATACGGGCGTACATGGAGGTTAAAAAAGCCAATGGAACTGCGCTCAGGCAAAGACGACTTATTAAACGTCAAATTGAGGGTGGAAGTGGGGACAACTGTCCCTCCAGCTTGCGCTTTACGCGTTAAATATCGACACACCCTCCGGTTCGAAGAAGAATTTCAGGTCCTCATCGGTCTCGTTGGCAAGAACCTCGTGGGTGACCGCACCTTTACCCAAGTTCAAGGTTGGGTGTGTACACAGAAATACCAGCTATGGATTTGAGGAACATCAGCAAATCGATCTGCTTATCAGTCTTCGCCTCGAGAAGTAGCGTGCCGTTACGTTGTCGGGTTACCGTACGGTGTGGACAAAGCAATGTATCAAGAGAGCGGGCTAATCGACATGCACTAACATTAAGCATGGACTTGCCCTCCTCTGAACAACCCATTACAAGAAACTGTGGTTTTTTAGGTGTGCCAAAAACTGTGGCAAGATCAAAACTATCGAGGCAGCGCTTCTTATTGGAAGCAGGACGTGGGAAACAGGCCGCCTTCGTTGCAAGGTCGTCAATTTGGGGCTGAGGAGCTGCGCTAGAGAGAGCCCCACTCTCTGGCAACAAAGAAGTGCGCGGAGTATCCATGATGAAAGGAGCTGTCGGCGTCAGCCTGCCATCAGGGGGGGGGGTGAAGAAAGGACACCATAACCTCCCGGTCTGTGCCGGCCCTGCGACCTCCGCTACGCCTGAGCCCTAAGAATACTTCAGAAACTGTACCCTTCAGCCATCACTACGGATTCCCAGTGTAAGTCTTGCACCATCGGCAAGTGCAACTTTAGGCCCCTACCACGGGCATAACCGCCTGTGGCCCTCCGCTATAGGTCCCCTGGCCGTGCATGGTCAGGGGGTTTCAGGAGACTTGTGGTTGATTACATTGCACTTCCAGTCAGCGGTAACACGTCGCAGCTCCAAATCTGTCCCCTTGACATTCAGACAAGGAGACATCTGAGGAGAAGCGGACCTAAATAAGTACTACGTGGGTGTGCTTGACTTATGGTATGGGCTCCGCACCTGGACTTACAAAGAGGGGCAGTGAGAAGGGTTCACTCAACCTTCATTCAAGAGTCCTCCGAAGAGTACACAAGCCGGAGTCCACGCAGAAACCGTGGGAAAGGACCACGGAGATAGGAAAGATCCCTGTTGGTGAAGCAGGTGTTAATAATCCTACATAGATAGCCTAATATAAGTATATAACAAACCTAGAAGAGGAAGGTAGTTTAAGCTTCACGAAAAGGTGTAGCTATGACAGTATATGAAGGAGATATCTCAACTAATGATGTAAAGCACCACAGGCGTTGCTGTCTTCTTCGGTAAACTAACAGGACATACGCCAATTGGCTGCGTCGGAGGAGCGGATCAAAGAGTTAAGAAGTGCGAATGTGACAGGAAGGAACAGCAATAAAGACCAAACCAAGAGGAGGAAAAGAAGATACGATAGATACGAAGGCGTTGAAAAAGAGCGTGAAGTAAACAAAGGGGGATGGGAAGCGAAGATGTGGCGTGTGGCTCGGGACCCCGGTTGCACCAAACCCGTACTTATCGAAATAGGCCCCTGAGGGAAAGAGGGCGATAACGTGAAAAGACAAATAAAAGTAATATAAAAACGTCACAAAAGCGGATGAAGATGGGAAGGGTGAAGTGGCGGTGAGCGGCTCGGGAATTCACGATAAGGAATTTACGGACAAGCCCTTATCGCATGTCATGCAATCTATAATTTAAATATCTAATAATGCGATGGAATAGGATGAGGAATTTTTGTATTTGGTTTTATGCAATAAAACAGTGATGAATGTAATATACAAATTCATTTTATTTATAAAGTATTTTTATTACATTCCCTCTCCAGGTCCTTGTTCCTGCGTAAGCGTCTTTATTTACATTAGATAAGAAATGTAAATGTCTGCTGATAAATGCCGATGATTTTTTTAGTGCTTTTACGTCTTTTCTTTTTAAAATCACCTCACCTTCATTTAGAGCTGTATTATCGAATTTAATTTATTTATTTTCCATAATTGCGATCAGATTGCTTGAATACAATACTTTTCACTGTATTCGCGTCTCGAGCACTTGTGTCCTTTCATGAACATTTCGAATTCTGGGAGTACATTAATGATAATCTCCCAATCTGTCAATGTCATATATACAAATTAATTATAGTCACTTTTGATGATTAACACTGGTTGGTCATAGTAAAAAGCTAAACTCAAATGTTTTCCTTCAGAGATGTATACGTCTTAGGACACTTCGCACAGGAGCTGGATTCATTATCTTTGTTGTGTTTGTTCTGACGTGTTGGAACTTTCCTCATCCGGTCTTCAAATAATCGAAGCTGCTTAATAGGAATATCATATGAAACTCCCTTTTCTGTTTACCAATCTGAAACATTTGAATTACTCTCAATAGACAAAACGTCAAATAGAATGAAAAAGCCTGCTGAACGAAAATGTACTTAGTTTTCCTGAAAGCTTCTATGTATTCCTTTATCATTATGTCATAGGTGTGATCTTACCTGATACTCGTTTTGGTGTATTCATGTGTTCATGTTTCTGGTTGGCATTCCCTACATCATCGTCATCATCGTGTATAGGACAGTCGTTCCATGGGTTTGAAATGCAGACGTCTACCTCGTCCACACCATCTCCATCTCGGTCCTCTGCTTCTGAAGGCTGTTTCTTGAACTCAGAAACAAAAAATAGAGTCAGTGATAATGGTTTGTTGTAGTTATATATGACCACTGTTTCTTCAAACAAAAAAGTTTAAAAATACATTCTTACCTTAACCTCGTCGGTCTTTGTCGATAAACGCTGCTTGCGAAGTTTCAGATAAATCAAGAGATGATTCGATCATGTTCAGCAGGCTTGTAGCAATGTACCTCATGTGTGTAGCCATTACATAACTCATTTAGATGCTGGTCATTGTGGACTCCTCTGTGTGACATCATTCATATAAAATTCCGGTGATAACGATGATTGCGATTTAGAAGCATAAATAAGCATTTAAATTAGGTAATATTAGCTGGCGTTAATACTCATAATGTTTAGTTTGTTTATTATGTATACACTTACATCAATCTTTTGTAAACAGGACAGTTCTCTGTGCAAATATGTCTCGATGACATAATCGTGATAAGACGGATTGGCACACACAATTGTATGCATCTGCCCGTTGTGGAAATGTGCATAATGATGTGATTCTTCTCCTGCTTCAATCCAGTACTCATCCATATCAAATATTGCAACATCTCTCTTAGAAAACACCCTCACTAAAGCCATTTCGAGCAGGATGATTGGTATCGCATTTCCATGCTTATATATAGCTGCTCTTCTAAAGTTATGTTTTTCGCGGTATACCATAAGAATGGGTGGGGGTTTGAGTGCCCCGTGTTTTCTCTTGAAAACGGTTAATGGATGGGGGGTGTATACTTGTTTACGATTTCATTTAAGCATTCTTCCGGAAGAAAGGAATGGTTCAAGCACGTTTATGCTGTGGGAGCCAACATTTTTCGTCGTCTGAAACAGATTAGAACAGGTTTCACCGGTGTGTTAGGAACTCACTGTCTTCATAGCAGCGCTTTAGCTAGCACGAGATATTTATAACAAGTATTATAACTGTTCAACAATCAATCTTTTTTTTTTTTTTTTTTTTTTTTTTTTTTTTTTTTTTTTTTTTGCAGTTGTTTAATTATACATAGCCGTAAAGTCACGTGATTACAACTCACTTAAAGCTGATTGGAGGTTCTCATGTAAGAACTGATATTAAGAATCATAAATGTTTGGAGTAGTAATGAGTGTTCGAGAGGTCTCAGGGGTGCACTCTGTTCTTGGAAACTCAATCGCTTAGTCGTCATATTGTTTTTGATATGATGAATTAGTAGTTTTATAAAAGCAATTCTCTCTAAACGCATGCTATTTTTCATTTCATGTGTTAGTATGGCATAATAAAACTTTTTGCATGTTCAACCGTGTGAGCGTTATAATTATTTGCGAAAATATTACCCGCAAACGCCTATACAAGCCATATGAAATAATTTATATAAAATATTCTACACAGTAATTATATCGAGTTTCCTAATTTCGCCATGATAGTTGAACTATGTATATTCAGATTCCTTGTGAAAAGTAAGACCGATTTGTCATGCAAATGAGACTTATAGCTCTCGAATTGCCAGAGATAAAGACATTCGGCAGATTTATAGTTAAAAGAGGATATAGAATTGAAATCATAGAGAATTTCGCATTTATGATTAGAGATTTCTCGTGAAAAACTAGATCGATTTGATATGCACATGAGCCTTGTAGCTCAAAAATTAACAAGTCGCGTTTTTCGCGTGGGAGTGGTCAATTGATTAAATTGGATTTGATTTGGGAATGTGAAATATGATTATTTTGGTAGTGTTTAACGCCCGCTTTAACAAATTATGGCACCGCAGGTGGTGAAACTGATGATACATGAATGATGATGGAGCAGCGGTGGCATGCAATGGCGGAGGAAACCGGAGTACCCGAGGAAAACCCGCCCCAGCACCGCTTTGTCCACCACAAATCTCACATACGGTCGCTTGGGATGGAACCCCGGCCTCTAGGTGAGAGGTGAGTGGTCTAACGGTGCGGCCGCTAAAATATGATTGTTCAAATGTTTGACAGCGCTGCAAGTGAAACCTTTCAGATAGGTGTCTAGGCAAAGGGACTGTAGCCGGCAGCTGATTGATAGGTACATAGGAAGTTTTAGACTTTTATTGGCAAAGAGGAGGAGGCAGAGCTCTGTGGGTGGTGTGTCGGCAGATGTTATCTTAAGTGGCTAATCTTGTAAAACACACGTAAAACAAGGCGGAAATTCTTTTAGTCCCAGCTCTCTCCATTACCCTCTACTACTGGCCGCTACTTCCCATCGAAATATACTAAATATTACATTTCCATTCATTAATTAGATTTTTACTTTCTCTACAGGCACTATGTGCATAGTGTATAGAGAAGGTATTGCACTCCACCGAAAAATTCGATACCGAGATTTCACCGGAAATATATGTTTTAGGGTCCCTTATATCCAAAAAAAGCCTTTTCACAAAAAGGTCCGTGTGTGTGTGAGTGTGTGTGTGTGTGTCCGTGTGCCTGTGAACACGATAACTCAAAAACGAAAAGTCGTTTAAATACCAAACTTGGTATTTAAGTTTAGTATCTTCCAGGGATGCGACACGAAGCTTTTGAAGAAAATCCCCCACCCCATACTATCCTTTAAATGGAAAAACGATAGAAAATGTTGATTTTCTCAAAAATGACTCTAACGACTTTGATTAAATGACCATATATTAAAGTTATTTACATAAAAAGACAAAGTGTTTATCTTCACTTTTCTGAGAATAGTCTCTAAAGACCTCTTTGTTCTGGATGCTTTTTATGGAATTTTGCAAAGCTGGTAAACCGTAAGAGATAGACAAAAACTTACTTTACAAAAAATGTAGCTTACGATAAAACACAATTTATGTCATATACATTTTTTTTTTTTTTTTTTTTTTTTTTTGTGGAGTTGGCCGTTTACGGGATATTCCTTGTTATTGATTTCAGCTTTAAAATACGGGAACTTGTCAACTGCTGGGCACGCAAGGAAACGGGTTTCATCCACGTGGGAACCAGCTTTTAGAAGATTTGACTATTGTTTTAGTCTAATGTATCCCTTCTACTTACAAGAAAACATTTCCGCTAATGTTTATCTCGATTATGATGAAGAAGAAGCATAAACTTTTTAACAATAATATGTGACAGAGAGGTAGAGAAAGTCATATGAATAAAACACCAGATATTTAGAAAAAGGTCCGCGCGCATGTGTGTGTCTGTGAACAGCATAGCTCAAAAACAAAAAATGACCGTTAAATACTAAATTTGGCATTTAAGTTTAGTATTTTCCAAGGATGCGACACAAAGATGTTCTATTAGATCCCCCTCCCCTCCAAACTACACTTTAAATGGATGTTGTTCTTAAAAGTGGCTCTAGCGATCTTCTTTAAAATACCACATATCAAATATTACATCACAAGTAAAATGTATATCTTGAATTTTTTTCTCAATAGCCTCTTCATTCTGGAAGATGAATTTCGCCGTAAGAAACAAAAACTTGCTATAAAACATACAATTTTGTTATATAATTAACCGTTTCCGAGATATTCCTTGTTATTGGTTTCAATTTTAAGCTACTTAAACGTTTCTTTGCTCTTATCTTTTTTATTCCTGACCGTGCAAAACGACCGATTCTCACTTGTTTCACATAGCGACTGCCTTTTTAAGAACGTTGGCTATCGCTATTAAGATATCTTGAGTACGGTGTGCGCTCAGATGCTGGCGAAGTTTATTACTATCAACGCTAATATACTACAAGGCCGCGGCACACCTAAAGTTAGCCATTACAACTTGGAACTTTATTATTTCCATCGGTTAGGGACTCTATGGGAGAGAATGTGTTTTAGTTTACGATATATTTACAGTATGAAAACGCACCTCAAATTGAGACATCAGTGTGAAAATGGCTACCTGTCAGTGTAGCCAACAAGTCCTTCATATAACGCGCGTCTTTCCGATAGAGGCGCAGAATCAAAACATGGATCCAAATTAATAATTTGAAATTGTAAAACTTTGAGCTAAGAATTGTGGGGAGTGGGGTGCAAAGACACCGACCACCACCAGGCTGATCCCCCCGATCCAACTCATGGAGTAGGGGTAACGTCGTGTCTACCTCGCATACAAGAGGTTAGAAGTTCGAACGTGAATAATGCCACCTACTGTTTCATTAGCGGAATAATGCTATGGCAGGCACAAATTTATTGGTGAGTGGATGTTCGCTTAAATACTACTACAAAACTACAATAATACTTGTTTTCAATTCGTCTTATTATTGCACGTCACTTCACCCCGCCCTTTAATCTGCGGCAACATCGCTTCTCAGTTAGTGTTCAGCTATCAGCCTGCCATAATTACCATGCGACATCAAAGTTGACATAATAGGAAGAAAACCTGACATTGTCAAGCCTTTAAGTTACATTGCGTCAAATTAACCCTCGTTAAACTCCATTAAATGCAATACCTTTGTTACAATTTCACGTTAAGAAATAGAAAAAGAACTTATTCATGGCTTCGTGTAAAAGAAACAATTACGTCTTTAACAAACTGTTTACATTTCTAAATCAGTGGCAACTGTTGTTTAGGGGATGTACCTATCTGATTTTAAAAAAAATTTGTTACACTCACATGACCTGCTCTATCTGCTCCACAAACAAACTTCTTACAAAAGAGCGTTCTTCTTTCTATACAATGCCAATCGAGATAAACATTTGCATAATGGTCTTATTACTTAATTCCTTGTAAGTAGAATGTCTAACGGAATGCACTATGTTAAAGTGATAATCAAATGTTTTAAAAGCTGTCATGCGATTGTCATTGCAAATCGTGTCTTTGCTTGGCCTGGAGTAGAACAAAAGAAAAATGGACACTTCTTGTTTGAGAAAAGTATACGTTCTTTACAATTGAAGCCAACAACAAGGAATATCTCAGAAACGGTTAGCTCCACAACAAAAACGTAAACGACATAAGTTGTGTGTTTTGACGAGATCTACATTTTTTGTGCAGTAATCTTTGTCTATCTCTTACGGTTCAGCAGCTAAGCAAAATTCGCCAAATTCATCCAGAATAAAGAAGTCTTCAGGGGCTATCCCCAGAAAAGTCAAGATTATCATTTTATTTGAGATGCAAATATCTCTAATAGAGGGGATTTTAATCAAAATCGTTAGAGCCGTTTTTGAAAGAATCAACATTTTAGACATTTGCAGTTTGTGGACGGGGGTTTTTCTTGAAAATCTTCTTGTTGCATCCTTGGAAGATACTAAATCTAAATACCAAGTTTGGTGTTTAATGGTCTTGTCATTTTTCAGCTATGCTGTCCACAGCCACGCGGACCCTTTTCTGGAAATGCTTTTCTCGAGCTCATGGGCCCAAAAACATATCTATGTATTCCGGTACTATCTCGACAAACCAATTTTTGGGTGGAATACAGTAGCTTCTCTATCCACTATGTACATTGTACATGCGAGCTAGAGAAAGTAAATATCTGATGTGCTACATCCAAATTACTTTCTCTAACTGTACACAAACTATTCTTGAAAAAGCTTATACTTCTATCTACTTCATGCTAATCAAGATAAGCTTTCGTAGAAATTGTCTTATTACCTACTTTCTTCATTGTAAGAGGCAGGGAAATAAGCGAATGGACTAAGCTAAAAGAATAATCACATCGTTTAAAAGCTGTCGCAATGTGAAATTGAAATTAGGTTAGTTTTGCAAAGGTCAGAAGTAAAACAAAAGAGAGATGAAACGAATGATGACTTCACGTTTGAGAAAAGTATAATTCAAAATCTAAAACCAACAACAACGAATATCTCGGAAACGGTTAGCTCTACAAAAAATCTGAAGTGTTCCATTCACATGACTTTCTCTACATCTCTGCTATAAATTATTGTTAAAAAGGTTTTTCTTTTACTTACTTAATGCTAATCGAGAAAAAAATTGTTAGTAGAAGGGAAATAAAGGGGTACCATAGGCTAAATCGATAGTCAAATATTTAAAAAGCCGGATGCTATGTGTTTGAAATACCTTTGTTTGTATGGAAAAGAGTTGACCAATTCCCATATGACAAAAATATTGAAGCTGAAACTAATAACAAGAAATATGCCAAAAACGGTCAACTCATCCAAAAAAAATGCACATAACATAAATTGTGTGCTTTAACGAGCTCTACAATTTTTGTGTGTTAATGTTATGTCTATCTCTTACGGTTTACCAGTTATGCAAAATTCCACAAAATTCATCCCGAATAAACGTGTCTTCAAAGGCTATTCCCCGAACATTTAAGATTATATATAAATTTTATTTGGCATATAAATATCTTTAATGTAGCTCTTTTAATAAAAATCGTTAGAGCCATTTTTGAGAAAAACAAAATTTTCGAAATTCTTTCCCATGTAAAGGATAGTTTTAGGTGGGGGATTTTTTTCCTGGAAATTTTCGTGCCGCATCCTTCAAGGATACTAAACTTACATACTAAGTTTGGTATTTAACAGATTTTTCGTTTTTGAGTTATGCCCCCCCACCATATACACACACGCGAGCGCAAACATACAAACCAACCTTTTTCTATTTTTTTGGAATCTGGAGTCCTCAAAACATGTATTTCCGGTGAAATATCAGTATCGATTTTGTGTGGAATACAATATCTTCTCTATTTACTATGTACATAAATTGTGCATACGTGCTAGAGAAAGTGTTCCACTCATATAACTTTCTCTACAAATTATTCTACAGGTAGCTACATTGTGGTAATTGAGGTAAACTTAACAGGAATGGTTGTATTAGTTCCTTCTAATTAGTACGGAAGTAAGGTAAATACACTGGGCTATAGCGATAGCCAACGTTCTTAAAACGGCAGTCGCTATGTGAAACAAGTGAAAATCGGTCGTTTTGCACGGTCAGGAATAAAAAAGATAAGAGGAAAGATGATCTCCCTTTTAAGAAACGTTTAAGTAGCTTAAAATTGAAACCAATAACAAGGAATATCTCGGAAACGGTTAATTATATAACAAAATTGTGTGTTTTATAGCAAGTTTTTGTTTCTTACGGCGAAATTCATCTTCCAGAATGAAGAGGCTATTGAGAAAAAAATTCAAGATATACATTTTACTTGTGATGTAATATTTGATATGTGGTATTTTAAAGAAGATCGCTAGAGCCACTTTTAAGAACAACATCCATTTAAAGTGTAGTTTGGAGGGGAGGGGGATCTAATATAACATCTTTGTGTCGCATCCTTGGAAAATACTAAACTTAAATGCCAAATTTGGTATTTAACGGTCATTTTTTGTTTTTGAGCTATGCTGTTCACAGACACACACATACGCACATGCGCGCGGACCTTTTTCTAAATATCTGGTGTTTTATTCATATGACTTTCTCTACCTCTCTGTCACATATTATTGTTAAAAAGTTTATGCTTCTTCTTCATCATAATCGAGATAAACATTAGCGGAAATGTTTTCTTGTAAGTAGAAGGGATACATTAGACTAAAACAATAGTCAAATCTTCTAAAAGCTGGTTCCCACGTGGATGAAACCCGTTTCCTTGCGTGCCCAGCAGTTGACAAGTTCCCGTATTTTAAAGCTGAAATCAATAACAAGGAATATCTCGTAAACGGCCAACTCCACAAAAAAAAAAAAAAAAAAAAAAATGTATATGACATAAATTGTGTTTTATCGTAATCTATATTTTTTGTAAAGTAAGATTTTGTCTATCTCTTACGGTTTACCAGTTATGCATAATTCCATAAAAATCATCCAGAATAAAGAGGTCTTTAGAGATTATTCTCAGAAAAGTGAAGATAAACACTTTGTCTTTTTATGTAAATATCTTTAATATATGGTCATTTAATCAAGGTCGTTAGAGTAATTTTTGAGAAAATCAACATTTTCTATCGTTTTTCCATTTAAAGGTTAGTTTGGGGTGGGAGGATTTTCTTCAAAATCTTCGTGTCGCATCCCTGGAAGATACTAAACTTAAATACCAAGTTTGGTATTTTAATGACTTTTCGTTTTTGAGTTATCGTGTTCACAGACACACGGACACAGACACACGGACTTTTTCCCGAAAATGCTTTTTTTAGATAAATTAAATTAAGTACGAAGTTTGCTATTTTATAGAATCTTCGTTTTTGAGTTGTCTTCTTCACATACAGACACAGACACACACCCATGTGCTCGCGGACCTTTTTCTGGATACAGGAAACCTAAAACGTATATTTCCGGTGAAATCTCGGTATCGAATTTTTTATGGAATGCAACACCTTCTCTACCTACTATACGCACAACCCGTGTAGAGAAAGTAATATGAAAAAGTTCGCCAAAGACCGGATGATTAGCATCAAAATTCCTAATGCTAAAAAAAAATCTGGTATGTACCATTCACATGACTTTCTCTACAACTCTGCAACAAATTATTGTTAAGAAGCTTATGCTTCTATTTACTTCCTGCTACTCGAGAAAAAATTAGCAGAAATAGTTTCATTACTTGTTTCCTAGTAAGTAGATTAAAGTGATAGTCAAAAGTTGGTTGTTATGTGACCAAAGTTCCTTTATTTATATCGACAGAAGTTAATAAATTCCTATATGAGAAAAGTAAGTTTTTCATAGCTGAAACCAAAAACAATGAATATCTCAAAAACAATCAACTCCACGAAATATATATGTATATATTATGTATCTCATAAATTGTGTGTTTTAACGTGCTCTACATTTCTTGTGTAGTAAGTTTTCATCTAAGTCTTACGGTTTAGCTGTTATGCAAAATTCCGTAAAATTCGTCCAGAATAAAGTAATCTCCAGAGGCTATTCCCAGAAAAATCAAGATCTACATTCTGTTTGTCAGGTAAATATCTTTAATATATGATATTTTAATCAAAATCGTTAGAGCCATTTTTTAGAAAATCAAAATTTTCGAAAAAACTTCCATGTAAAGGGTAGTTTGTGGTCGAGGATTTTTTCTCAAAATCTTTGTGTCACATCCCTGGAAGATACTAAACATAAATACCAAGTTGGGTGTTTTACCGACTTTTCGTTTTTGAGTTATCGTGTTCACAGGCACACGGACACACACACGGACCTTTTTGTGAAAAGGCTTTTTTTGGATATAAGGGACCCTAAAACATATTTCCGGTGAAATCTCGGTATTGAATTTTTCGATGGAGTGCAATACCTTCTCTATACACTATGCACATAGTGCCTGTAGAGAAAGTAAAACTCTAATTAATTAATGGAAATGTAATATTTAGATATATTTCAATGGGAAGTGGCAGCCAGTAGTAGAGGGTAATGGAACGAGCTGGGACTAAAAGAATTTCCGCCTTGTTTTACGTGTGTTTTACAAGATTAGCCACTTAAGATAATATCTGCCGACACACCACCCACAGAGCGCTGCCACCTCTTTGCCAAGACAACAGTCTAAATCTTCCCATGTACCTATCAATCAAAGTATGTGCTGCCGGCTACAGTCCCCTCCCCCTTTGCCAAGACACCTATCTAAAAGGTTTCACTTGCAGGGCTGTCAAACATTTGAACAATCGTATTTCAGCGGCCGCACCGCGGCCGAGTGGTTAGACCACTCGCATCTCACCTAGACGGCCGGGGTTCGATCCCAAGCGACCGCATGTGAGATTTGTGGTGGACAAAGCGGCGCTGGTGCGGGTTCATCTCGGGTATTCCGGTTTCCCCCGCCATCGCATTCCAACGTTGCTCCATCATCATTCATGTATCATCAGTGTCACCGCCTGCGGTGCCATAAGTAGTTAAAGCGGGCGTTAAACGCTACCAAAAAAATCAGATTTCACATTCCCAAATCAAATCCAATTTAATCAATTGACCACTCCCAGGCGAAAAACGCGACTTGCTAGTTTTTGAGCTACAAGGCTCATGTGCATATCAAATCGATCTATTTTTTCACGAGAAATCTCTAATCATAAATGCGAAATTCTCTATGATTTCAATTCTATAGCCTCTTTTAACTAAAAATCTGCCGAATGTCTTTATCTCTGGCAATTCGAGAGCTACAAGTCTCATTTGCATGACAAATCGGTCTTACTTTTCACAAGGAATCTGAATATACATAGTTCAACTATCATGGCGAAATAAAGCAACTCGATATAATTACTGTGTAGAATATTTTATATAAATTATTTCATATGGCTTGTATAGGCGTTTGCGGGTAATATTTTCGCAAGGAATTATAACGCTCACACGGTTGAACATGTTAAAGGTTTTATTATGCCATACTAACACAGGAAATGAAAAACAGCTTGCGTTTAGAGAGAATTGCTTTTATAAAACCAATAATTCATCATATCAAAAACAATATGACAACAAAGTGATTGAGTTTCCAAGAGCAGAGTGCACCCCAACAGGGAATTGAGCCTGAGACCTCTCGAACAATCAGAATGCCAATATCATCATTACAACTCCAAACATTTATCAGTTCTTACATGAGAACCTCCAATCAGCTTTAAGTGAGGTTGTAATCACGTGACTTTACGGCTATGTATAATTAAACAACTGCAACACACACACAAAAAAAAAAACAGGATTGACTCTGGAACAGTTATAATAGTTGTTATAAATATCTGGTGCTAGCTAAAGCGCTGCTATGAAAACAGAGAGTTCCTAACACACAGGTGAAACCAGTTCTAATCTGTTTTAGACGACGAAGAATGTTGGCTCCCACAGCATAAACGTGCTTGAACCATTCCTTTCTTTCGGAGAATGCTTAAATGAAATCGTAAACAAGTATACACCCCTATCCATTAAACATTTTCAAGAGAAAACACGGGGCACTCAAACCCCCACCCATTCTTATGGTATACCGTGAAAAACAACTTTAGAAGAGCAGCTATATATAAATGAAATGGCCTGTTATTTATGGACGCCCTTTAACTGCTTTGGTTCTCAGCGTCCCATTCTATATTGGGCGTGAAAGATCGTTTAATTTTCTTCAGAGGCCTCTCTAATCAGGCTTGAGGTTCTTTTATGTGCCGAAAATCTACGACACGGGACCCACAGCTTTACTTCCCTTCCGAAGGAAGCCATGCTAAGGATTTTTACGCCCGAAAAAAATCCATCGTCCTCCACCGGGTTTGAACCCGCGACTTTGGGTATATGAAGTTAGCATGGTAACCATTACACCACGGAGGGCGACAGTTATATATAGGCACGGCAAATGCGATACCAATCATCCTGCTCGAAATGGCTTCAGTGAGGGCGTTTTCTAAGAGAGATATTGAGACATTTGAGGATATGGATGAGTACTGGAGTGAAGCAGGAGAAGAATCACATCATTACGCATATTTCCACAATGAATCATGCAACGGACAGATGCATACAGTTGTGTGTGCCAATCCGTCTTATTACGATTATGTCCTGTCTACAAAGGATTGATGTTGTAAGTGTATACATAATAAACAAACTAAACATTATGAGTATTAACGCCAGCTAATATTACCTAATTTAAATGCTTATTTATGCTTCTAAATCTCAATCATCGTTATCACCGGAATTTTATATGAATGATGTCACACAGAGGAGTCCACAATGACCAGCATCTAAATGAGTTATGTAATGGCTACACACATGTGGTACATAGCTACAGGCCTGCTGAACATGATCGAATCACCTCTTGATTTATCTGCAACTTCGCATGCAGCGTTTATCGACAAAGACTGACGAGGTTACGGTAAGAATGTAGCCAACCAGAAACATGAACACATGAATACACCAAAACGAGTATCGAGGTAAGATCACACATATGAAATATTGATAAAGGAATACATAGAAGCTTTCAGGAAAACTAAGTACATTTTCTTTCAGCAGGTTTTTTAATTCTATTTGACGTTATTTCTATTGAGAGTAATTCAAATGTTTCAGATTGGTAAACAGAAAAGAGAGTTTCATATGATATTCCTATTAAGAAGCTACGATTACTTGTAGACCGGATGAGGAAAATTCCAACACGCCAGAACAAACGCAACAAAGATAATGAATCCAGCTCCTGTGCGAAGTGTCCTAAGACGTGTACATCTCTAAAGGAAAACATTTGAGTGTAGCGTTTTACTATGACCAACCAGTGGTAATCATCAAAAGTGACTATAATTAATTTGTATATATGACATTGAAAGATTGGGAGATTATCATTAATGTACTCCCAGAATTCGAAATGTTCATGAAAGGACTCAAGTGCTCGAGACGCGAATACAGTGAAAATGTATTGTATTCAAACAATCTGATCGCAATTATTTAAAATATATCAATTAAACTCGCTAATACAGCTCTAAATGAAGGTGAGGTGATTTTAAAAAGAAAAGACGTAAAAGCACTTAAAAAAATCATCGGCATTTATTAGCAGACATTTAAATTTCTTATCTAATGTAAATAAAGACGCTTACGCAGGAACAAGGAGCTGGAGAGGGAATGCAATAAAAATGCTTTATAAATAAAATGAATTTTTATATTACATTTATTTTGCATAAAACCAAATACAAAAATGCCTCATCCTATTCCATCGTATTATTAGATATTTAAATTATAGATTGCATGACATGCGATAAGGGCTTGTACGTAAATTCCTTATCGTGAATTCCCGAGCCGCTCACCGCCACTTCACCCTTCCCATCTTCATCCACTTTTGCCACGTTTTTTTATTACTTTTGTTTATTTGTTTTTTCATGTTATCGCCCTCTTTCCTTCAGGGGCCTATTTCGATAAGTACGGGTTTGGTGCACCCGGGGTTCCAAGCCACACGCCACATCTTCGCTTCCCATCCCCCTTTGTTTACTCCACGCTCTTTTTCAACGCCTTCGTATCTTCTTTTCCTCCTCTTGGTTTGGTCTTTATTGCTGTTGCCTCCTGTCACATTCGCACTTCTTAACGCTTTGATCCGCTCCTCCGACGCAGTCGATTGACGTATGTCCTGTCAGTTTACCGAAGACGACAGCAACGCCTGTGTTGCTTTACATCATTAGCTGAGATACCTCCTTCATATACTGTCATAGCTATACCTTTTCGTGAAGCTTAAACTACCTTCCTCTTCTAGGTTTATTAACTTAACTCCATGGCACGACAGCTCACGGGGAACCTTGGCCTACCGCCCGGCCGCTGCGTCCCCCATCTCGGCCCACTACAGACGTCATGGATGGGGTGCAGTATTGGAGGGTGAGACGTGGTCAGCGCCTCGAGTCCCTCCCGGCCGGTTAATGCGGTCCTCGTGACCTGGAGCCGCTACTTCTCCATCAAGTAGCTCCTCAATTGGCCCCCCAGGGACCTTACGAGGCTGATTGCACCCCTGGGCCAGGTCTCCCAGCGGGGGAAAAATCCCCACGCCGGTACTGGGGATCGAACCCAGGTCTCCCGCTTGGTAAGCAGCTGCGCTACCACCGCGCTAAGGAGACGACCTTCTAGGTTTATTGTATACTTATATTAGGCTAGCTATCTAGGATTATTAACACCTGCTTCAACAACAGGGATCTTTCCTACCTCCGTGGTCCTTTCCCACGGTTTCTGCGTGGACTCCGGCTTGTGTACTCTTCGGAGCACTCTTGAATGAACGTTGAGTGAACCCTTCTCACTGCCCCTCTTTGTAAGTCCAGGTGCGGAGCCCATACCATAAGTCAAGTACACCCACGTAGTCCTTATTTAGGCCCGCTTCTCTTCAGATGTCTCCTTATCTGAATGTCAAGGGGACAGATTTGGAGCTACGACGTGTTACCGCTGACTGGAAGTGCAATGTAATCAACCACAAGTCTCCTGAAACCCCCTGACCATGCACGGCCAGGGGACCTATAGCGGAGGGCCACAGGCGGTTATGCCTGTGGTAGGGGCCTAAAGTTGCACTTGCCGATGGTGCAAGACTTACACTGGGAATCCGTAGTGATGGCTGAAGGGTAACGATACTGAAGTATTCTCAGGGCTCAGGCGTAGCGGAGGTCGCAGGGCCGGCACAGACCGGGAGGTTATGGTGTCCTTCTTTCTTCACCCCCCTGATGGCAAGTCTGACGCTGACAGCTCCTTTCATCATGGCTACTCCGCGCACTTCTTTGTCGTCAGAGAGTGGGGCTCTCTCTGGCGTGGCTCCTCAGCCCCAAATTGACGACCTTGCTACGAAGGCGGCCTCTTCCCCACGTCCTGCTTCCAATAATAAGTGCTGCCTCGACAGTTTTGATCTTGCCACAATTTTTAGCACACCTAAAAAACCACGGTTTCTTGTAATGGGTTGTTCAGAGGAGGGCAAGTCCATGCTTAATGTTAGTGCATGTCGATTAGCTCGCGCTCTTGATACATTGGTTGGTCCACTCCGTACGGTAGCCCGACAATGTAACGGCACGCTACTTCTCGAGGCGAAGACTGATAAGCAGATCGACTTGCTGATGTCCCTGAAATCCATAGCTGGTATTTCTGTGACCGTTACTACACACCTAACCTTGAACTTGTGTAAAGGTGTGGTCACCCACGAGGTTTTTGCCAACGAGACCGATGAGGACCTGAAATTCTTCTTCGAACCGGAGGGTGTTGTCGATATTTAACGCGTAAAGCGCAAGCTGGAGGGGCAGTTGTCCCCACTTCCACCCTCATTTTGACGTTTAATAAGTCGTCTTTGCCTGAGCGCATTTCCATTGGCTTTTTTTAACCTCCGTGTACGCCCGTATATCCCCAACCCCATGAGGTGCTTCAAATGGCAGAAGTTTGGTCACACCTCCCAGCATTGTCGCTCTGCGGTGAGAAGGCTCATGACTCTATTGCTTGCAGTGCTCCACTCCACTGTGTTAACTGTGACGGTGCCCATTCTTCAAATTCTAAAGACTGTCCTAAATGGCAAATTGAAAAGAAGATACAGGGTCTTTGGGTCACGGAAAAGTTGTCGTTCTCCGAGGCCCGTCAACAGTATAAACGTCGAAATCCTGTTGAGCTTACACACCGTTACGCTCTGTTACCGCTAACCTGACTCCAGCTTCTGAATTGCCGCTCGTAAAACACTCAAGCCCTTGGACTCTGTTCACCATACAGGTATTCACCTGGGTACCCGAGCTTATTGCGCTAGCCGAATAGAGGCGTTGCTTGCTGAGGCTGCTGAACCTTCTCTTTCTCTACGCCGCGAAATTTTATTGGCCAAATATGCTCAAAGCTTAGTGCGTTGGTTGACCATCCTACACGCGGTTTGCTTAAACCTCTCTGTGCCTCTTCTTATGTGGATCGTCTTTCCCTCCCTCGCCCGTTAGGTATACGTTTTAGCTCCCTGTTGGACAGCCTCAGTGTGAACCTGCCAAAGACGCTACCCATGGTACGCTGCACATCCATACCCTGGAAACGCCTTCGCCGAGTCATACACTTCGACCTCTCTGCCTTGAATAAGCATGGTACACCTCCTTTCATCTACCGGCTTTCCTTTGAGCAGCTTAAGTCCTCTTACCCACAGTTCACTTTATATACACAGACGGTTCCTCTAATGGCACCTCAGTGGGCTGTGCATTTCATACTACCCATGAGACACAATACTACAAGCTTCACTCATTTAACAGTATTTTTACGGCCGAACTTACAGCTATTCACCGGGCTCTGCTGTATATAAAGTCTTCTGCTGACACTCGATATGTCATCTGCACAGATAGCCTCAGTGCCCTACAATCTATCTCTGTTTTGTATTCTACCCATCCCCTTGTACAACGAGTGCAGTTACTAATCCACTCGCTGTTGCATCACCGCTATGCAGTTGTACTGTGTTGGGTACCAGGACACGTAGGCATATCAGGAAATGAAGCAGCAGATAGAGCCGCAAAACAGGCACTAGCCAAAACTCATATTGATACATCTCAGGTGCCACCTCAGGATGTACAGCATTATCTTCAGCGTCAGCTATACTCGCGCTGGCAATCGCATTGGGCAACAACATCTTATAAACTTAGCGAAATCAAGCACACTATAAATCTTTGGAAAACGTCCTGCCGTAAGAACCGTCGCGAGGAAGTTATTCTTTGCCGCCTCCGGATTGGTCACACACACTTGACGCACAGACATCTCCTCCAAGATAAGGATCAACCGCTGTGTTCTTTTTGCACGCTCCCCATCACCGTGAAACATTTTCTCCTCGACTGCCACAATTTCACTTGCAGTCGTAATAAACACCGGTTGACCCCCAGTCTTAAAATAATTTTATCCGACGACGATGATGTCATTGCACGTCTAATTTTATTCTTACGCGAAAGCGGACTTTACAGTTTTATCTGACTTCACGTTGCCTCGTCTTTTACTTCCCTGTTGTTTTAGTTACCCCTGACTGCTGGTCGTCTCCTTAGGAGGTGCATGAAGTTTTTATCTGATTTTACCGAACTTCTAATCATGGGTGCTAATACTCCAGCAGCTGATGCGTCCTAAAACTGCTACTCTACTACTACCTTATCGTGAAAAATCAGACAATATAATGAAGTCTGAGCTGGAATATTAGCGCTTGAATTTCAAGTCTAATATTAAAAGCACCGTTGATTGTCTCCTCTGGCTGATGAGAGCAGTCAATGATGAATAACGGAGCATATTTCAGAAAATCTTTGCTCTGCAATAAAGGGTAATTTTCCTTGTTATAATATGAATTCTGAAACTTTGAATACATTTCATACAAAGAGGCAAATTTATAATTTAAAAAGTCCAAATTCATGGCATTGTAAAGATAACAGTCGATAAAGCCTCAAATTAGTGATATTACAATAATCAAACTCAGAACAACTTTTTCTCGCGTCATTTATTCTCGCTGTTTGAGCGCCTACTATAACAAATCTCGGCTTCTCAAGCTTTGATGTTGTAGCAACATTCCATATAAATGATTTAGTTTGTGGAACCGCGGGCTGGTTATGAAGATCCATAGCTCGAAATGCGATGAGTAGAGATTTGCCCTTCTTAATAATCTTGAGAAACTGTACTTTTTCACCATCTGCAAGACACATCACACGCATTCTCCATTCAATGCGAATTAATTTAACTATAACATCTTCTGCTCCTGCAGGAGCCACAATGCAGTTTAAAGAGACCTTACTTCGAACCATCACAAGCTCAAACATGCTGTTTAGTATAAGTTCATGGTGGTCATCAGCAAATCCCAGTAACATTGATTGAGGCACAATAGCGTTGAATACACCACTTTCAGAATGTATAATGTCCACCTCATTCCCAGGATAGCTCCATCCAGCATTCACCAGACGACTTGATTCCATAACATTGAGAGCAACATAGTTGCGCATAGTTGTTGAAATTCAGGATTTCGGTTTCTATCAATAGTCGAGTCATTCATATTCAGGCGCATCTGCTCAAACATGAATTCTATAGCATTATTAGCGAGCTTTGTAATAGTTGGCACCCCATCAGGCTTAGCAATCGTTCCTTCAATGTAGAGATAGCTTCTGCTAGGCAATATATTCAAATCTTCAGCTTGGCAAGGAATTCTAATCTCATCGTTAGATACCAAAGCTGACGAACTATACGGCAGAAACACATGCTCTTCTTCTTTAGCAATCTTATTGTCAAAGATCGGAGTGATAGTCACATTGAAGATGTCCATCACAGAAATGATATCATAAACTTTCGATTGTTTGATGTTAATAGTCGAGCAAAGATGAATCAGCTGCTTATTATACAATTGACGACGACGCTTAACACCGATTCCCATTGCGTCGGAGGTGAAGTCTTATGCTTATATCTTCTTTCCTAAAGTTCAGGACACTTCCGTCTTGATCAACAATCCTAAGTGTGATTTGCTCGATGTAATTTGAAGCAACAATTGGCAAGTATATTGGATTTGACGGCTCTTGGGAAATATGAAAACCAGGAGCAACCGAAGGAAAAAACTCATATATCGAATGCCCGCTCCTATAATTAATGTAGGACCCTGTTACAATACTACACTCAATTCTAATTATGGCAACCTTAAATATGTTTACAAGGAAATCAGATTCTCCTATTTTATCCGGATGAATAACAGTAGTGTTTGAAAATCCTAAAAGAATGCCAATAGAGCATTGTTTCGAGAAATCAACAGTATAAGGACATTTAATCTCAGCCTTCATTGTATTATTGTTTGCTTGCATAAAGAAGACCCCAAACCGAGCTTACTCCTTAAGTATGAATTAAGATCAGCAATCTCATACGTTCCAGAAGGAATATGAATGATTTTCAACTCACCATTGAAAATATAATGAAAACGATTATTACTAGAATCGATATTGGGAATTGAATAAAAAGTTTCAAAGTTCAAGAGAGCAATCTCATAAAACCCTCTTGGATCTAGATGCAGAGGCGGATTGACATACGTTGTAAACACTGAATCATTAGCGCTAGCTGTAATAGTATAACGCATTACGATAGAAATTACAAGCACAAGTGTCCGCAAATGACTGAGGCGAAATCTTGAAACCTCTTTGTATTATAGTATACTTTAACACCCTTTAAATAAATCTCTATCTCCTTTGGAGGTTTTAAATCTCTAAAACTATCAAAATAAAATCTTCTTCACAGCAACCAAGTGTGTTCCTTCGTTCTCAGACGAATCTATATTCACAATTCTTTCATTGAAATGAGGTTTTGAAGGAAGATTATCGCTCATGTACACACCTCGAAAATGAAGTACCTTCAAACGTCTAGCATACAACTATATATCAATATTGCTCAAGACTTTTTCCGGGACAGAAATAACCCTCGCCCAGAGCTCTTTTTAATTCTTCTGTTCTGACAATTCTTCCTCTTGATTTTTAACCCATTGCCTTTACCACTCTTTTCCCCTTTTAAGACACTAGCAATTTTAGAAGCCGCTGCTAGAGATGCAGCCAGAGATAGCACTGGTACAGTCCACTTTTCTTTTTCTTGTGAAGACCTCTTCCTTTCACTTCCATAGTTTTGTTGTGACGACTCATTTCAGCAAACTGGCGCTCAGCAGCTTCTTCCTTATTTACAGCTGAAACAATTTGAGCTGCACCTCCTACAGAAACAAAAATGGAAATGGCGTGTTATTTATGGACGCTTTTTAACTGCTATGGTTCTCAGCGTCCCATTCTATACTGGGCGTGAAAGACCGCTTAATTTTACTCAGAGGCCTCTCAATCAGGCTTGAGGTTCTTTTACGTGCCGTAAATCTACGACACGGGACCCACGGCTTTACTTCCCTTCCGAAGGAAGCCATGCTAAGGATTTTTATGCCCGAAAAAATCAATCGTCCTCCGCCGGGTTTGAACCCGCGACCTTGGGTATATGAAGTTAGCATGGTAACCATTACTCCACGGGGGGAGTAGTCGCCCTATAGCAGCTCCTAATGCAGCAATAATATGAATGAGGGCTAAAAATCCTCCTCGCTTCTTCTTTAACTTAGAGCCTGCGCCAAGAGCGACCTTTCCTTTCATAATGCTCGCTACCAGCCTTTCTGCCAACTTTTCCTCTACATATGAATCTGGTGATTGAACTGCACTCCAAGGCTTCTCAGTTAAAATCTTGTCGGCAATATTTCTTGAGACACGTCCTGGGACTCTGTGTAGGCTGTATTGTGAATCCTACAGGCCTCATCCAGCTGATTAACCCCTCTGTCTCCTCTCTAGTATTTTCGCGAGCTTAGTTCCAAGGCCGCAAAATCTATAACCGGATAAATGGGCTTCAAATGGCAGCCAATTAATAATCTTGTTGAGGAGACCAAATCCTCCATTTACCTTATCGGTTCTAGCTCTCATTACATACTTATCAGATTTTGCTATGCGTCCCAAATTTATAACCATGGATTTCAGACAATACACAAAAAAGGCAATATATATAAACATTAGCAGAGTGTGATTATTTTTAGTTAATAAAATGAAGCTCGTCAAGCAAGAAAGTGTGCTACTTATTCAAGTATTAGACTTTGAAAGTGATCTTAAAAATAGATAGGCATGGAAAGCTGTTTCCATGTAATGTAAGAGGACTCATCTTGGGAAGTTCTAGTGCAGGAAAGACAAATTTACTACTCAATATGCTGGTACACGAAAATGGACTACATTTCGAAAATTTGCACATCTTCCCAAAGTCTATCAGCTGAAATATCAATACCTTTTTAAACTCCTTGAAAACATTGAAGGCATAGAAGTGAAAACATGCGACAATGGAGAAAGTGTATTGCACCCATCAGAAGTTAAAGAGAATTCAATATTTATATTTCATGACATCATTACTGAAAAGCAAGGGAAGATTGCAGCATTTTATAGTATGGGTAGACATCGTAATATTGACTCTCTATATTTAGCCTAATCCTACGCAAAGGTACCTAAACATTTAATACGTGATAATGCAAATATGATTATACTCCTCAGGTAAGACAATTTAAACTTGAAACATATATATGAGTATACGTAAACACTGATATGTCATACAATAAATTTAAAGATTTGTGTAAAAACATTTGGGAGAGCTCTTCAGAAGGAAGACCGTTTGTAGCTGTAGCACCTGAATTTCCGATGAGTAACGGTCGATATAGGAATGGATTTAATCAATATATTAAGGTTGGTATGAGAGAATCCACTCATTCATAGTTCAGAATGAGTGTCAACAGTTTCGGCTCATCCAGAACCTCTGCAGTTAAAAGAACTCTGAATCAGTTCATTATTAACAGAGAGGGGAAAGACAACTTCCAATTCAAGAAAAGGCATCAGTGTAATATTCAGGACCCCGAACATGAAGATGATGCTACAACTAAACGATATGTGGATACACTTTCAGCTTCTTCTGAGAATCGATTGCAAGAGTTTTCCGTTAAAAAATCTCAAAAGCGAATAGAGGAATTTGAGTTCATTCTTAGGAAGCATATTTAGATATCACTTGAAGTACATAATGGCAGTCTAATGGTACACATAAACAAAAATGCTATGAAACGAGATACAAAAAAAAAAATATATAATTCTGGATACTATAAGAATGAAAGTATTATTACCACCACGGATGGTACAGAGGTGCCTAACACTAAATACGTACAAGACTACATAAATGCAAGAATTGCGCGAATAGATTCCAATGGAAATTTCAAATTTATGAACAAAAGATTAAGAGAGATACCTGAGCCTATAAGCGTTAATGACTCTTCCAATAACAGATATGTTGATGCTATATAGAAAAGGACACGTTCCTCCATACAGGAAAACTCAAAAGAAATGGGGGTTATGGTTAATACCAAGCTCAATGGCTTGATTGCAAGATATATTCTGAAGAGAGACAATGAAAACAATATTGAAATGGACAAATTTAGATTGAGAATATTACTAAACTCATTACACAATCATAATGTAGCGAATAGAAAATTTGTCATTGAATATCTCAATTCTCAAAGACAACCACGAGACGCTCATGGCAAGATTATATTCGGAAAAAAGAGAATTGTAGATATACCAGATCCTATTGATAATATAGATTTTGTAAATAATAGATACGTTAGAAATTCAGTTATAAAAATCAAATGAGACATGTCAACATCTAAGCAGATATGTGCTGAAGGAAATTGAAATACAAGCAAGAAATTTCAAGGTTTCAACTCATCCGTGAACAAGACTATAAGCTAGTGAATTCTCTATCAAGGTCTTCAAGTGAGTCTACAAATTCACTAACGGATTCTATAAAGTAATTGTACGAGAGATTTGATAGTGAACGAAAAAACTATGATGTTATGTGGACAAAAAATTGGATGACATAGAGAACCGCATGAGCATACAAGGCAAGTGACTAGACGATGAAATCAAACAGTTAAAGACAGATACTTTAAATAACCGCAGCACCAAGCAGTTGGACGAGGGACTGAGTACGTTGCAGATTCGTGTAAACACTTTGACGGATAATCACAAGACACAACAAGAGGAAATAACCTCTTTAGAAGAATCAATTAAAAGTCTCTATACTAATACAGCAATGTTTGCTGATGCATTCAAGGTAAAAATGCACGGGCATAAGGAGGACACTGATCAGCTAAAATGATCAATTGAAATGATAGCTATGACTGTCGATACTCTGAGACTTCAAGTTGATCGCGAGCTATAAATTGAGAGTAAGCTCATAGTTCTCATCATTGCAAAGATGGATAGCCAAAGAATACGACTTAAAGAATCTGTAGTCAAAAATACAAGAGCAATAAGCGAAAAGCTACAAGAACTCAAGGGACAAAGGTTTCAGACCCAAAGGACCATGAGCAAAGCTCTTCAGCAGTATCAGAACCGCTTCAAGATATACTAGATATCCAGAAAAAGAGTGTTTTATCTGCTAAAGAAGAGAAAGACGAGAACATCACATCATATCTGAAGCGAGTTTGAAGGAAAAATCTTAGATGAAATCGATACAGTTTACGGTATGCGATATGAAGATGGAAGCTATATGTTAGGAAGCAAGGCAATTGAGGGTAGGACAAGAAAAATTCGACGTCACACCAGGATTGAATGAGCTGATCTTTAAGAATGCTTAGAATTCTGGAATCAACAATGGTACACCGACAGAAGAATGCCAGGCTAAGACGATTGAAATATAGCAATTCATACAAGCATATAAACATAATACCTCCTCTCCTTACGAAACATAAAGGCTTGGGCTTGGAATGGAAAGAACATCATCCAGAGAGAAAACAAGACTACATCTATTGGAACGATCCAAATACATTAGTGGATTGCCTGAGACTGCTCATTGTGTCCAGAAACACTAGAAATACTAATCATATTCAAGAAATCAATGAGATTATACAAGAGTTAAGAGGTTCTAAAATAATAGCATAATGGAAGTGAAGAAGAATATAGCAGCAGAACTTCACGCCCCGGCAAGGAAAAAATTTTTACATAAAAAAATTGTCAGCTAGGGAATGCATGACCTTCTACAAATTGATTTGGTTGAAATGCTTCCCCATGCTAAACTCAACAAAAACACCAAGTTCATTTTTATTGCAGTCAACTTCTATTCTAAAATGGCAAATGCAAGACAGGTCCTCATATTGCAAAGGCTATGGAAGGGATTCAAGAAATGCAAACACCTCCAAATAATATCTAAAATGATAATGAAAAAGGATTTTATAATAAACATTTTAAAGGACTGATGATCAAGGAGAACATTAACCACTGTAGCACCTATAGCAATGTGAAAGCAGTAGTTGTTGAACATTTAATAAGAACATTAAAGAATATGATGTATAAGGAATTCTTAACTCAAGGGTCATACAAGTGGCTGGATCTTCTGCCGCAAATCATTGCAAAGTATAATGACATATACCATTCAACTATTCGGATGAAGCCTAACGAAATCAAGGATAATAGTGTTCTTCTAACAGTCTACAACTATAAACAACATCAAAGAGAGAAGAGGAAAGCAAGAAAGTTTAAAGTTAGTGATTATGTGAGAATATCAAAAAAATAAAGGACATTTTGAAAAGGGCTATGAAGCTAATTGAAGCGTTGAAATCTTCAAAGTCTTCAAAGAGTGAATAGAACCGATCCTACTAAATATATATTAAATGCTAAGGATGGAGAGGAGATTAAAGGAGATTCTACTATTTCCCAACACTTATTTAGTTGAGAAGGTGGTACATAGACAGCAGAATAGGATTCTTGCAAAGTGGTATGGTTTTCTAATAGACAATGGACTGTTATGAACAACTTATTGTAAAAAAGTGTGAATTGAAATAAAGAGGCTCTTTTCATTTTAAGTTTTTTTTTATTGGAAAAACAATTTCCCTTCGCCTATCCAACAATTAAATACATATCTATACATTTTCAAAGAACTCGTGAGCGGGGAAAAAACTATATACAACATAAATTTAAATGGCAATCATACATTTCAAAACCCCATGAAAGGGAAAAAAGAAAACTATACACAACATAAATTTAAATGTCAACTATACATTTCAAAACAAAAACAAAAACATGAGCGGGGAAAAATGAAAACTATATAAACATAAATTTAATATACAAATAAATTAAAATATGATATATACTGATAGTGAATGTGTCAGTGGGCACATTATTTCCATATTAAGAGTCAGTCAAAGCCAAAGAATAATGTCCCCAGGCAAGAGTATAATCCGAGCCTTCAATAATTTTCCGTTTATTGTCTCCCATGCAGAGCGATTTTATTCTCCTCTATTGTACGGATGTAATGCTTGTAGCTCCTAAATATTCTTTGTTTTGCCAAATACTTTTTTCTAAGGTCATTAAGACAGTGGAAATAGTGTTCAAAATTTAGAGTTGCTGTACCTGATTTGGCTATGTCCTTTACCGGCTTTACAGTCTAGCCCTCAAATCTGTAGCTGTACAACTTAGACCTTGACCTATAAATTCATACATGGGCTTGCCCCATAGCTCATCCTTAAATAAACCTATCACTTTTTTATTTTATGGTATTATGCCAAAAGGATTGTCTACTGCAAAATTTGAACTATCAAAATATTGTGGATTGGGTCTCATAAACTTGTAGACATGAGTTGAATTTTCAAATATAAATGAGTCAGTATCCATGTAGGCCAGGACTAGATCTTTTACATTTGGTTTCATTATACTATAAAAAAGATTGTACATTATCAGTTTCGAAATATCCAAAATTGCCTGGCCTATCTAAATAGGCTTAGTCATATACACTTCCTCTCTACTCAATTTTACCCACAAGATTTTCAAGAAATATAACACTCCGAATGTAAGTCGGGCGAGCAGTCAGTTTCCTGGCCTGCTTCCAAGACGAAACAATTCTGAAGTCACTATATTTCCTGACATTCTCAATGAATTTACCATAGACAGAATTATTCATTTGTTCCCATAAATTCTGTCCAAATTTGGACATTTCCCTTGCACGCCTTTCTGTATTAACATCTATGTAGGTTTTAAGCCAATTAGCTTGGTCATAAGCCACCACATGGTGTCACTTTTCTAAATCAATGCACTGTTGTAGATTCCTATAGTGCAAGGTATACCTTTCTTTATTATCCAAAGTTGCCAACAGTTTCTTGTATTGACCCTGTGATGGTACTTCGCTTTTAGGGCAGAGAGGAAGCTCATTGTGGATGTGGCTAGGGTATTCCAAGTGTACCTCTAGCACATATCCAGTAGCTGAATCTCAAGGTACTTAGGTGTAATCAATGCCAGCTATTTCCTCTTCTTTAAGCCATCTTAGATTGCCCATTGGCAGATAACACTTGATTGGGCTCCCATATAAATTGTTTAAATCTTGGTATGCGATAAAAACATCCTTCATGTCTTGGTTGTATCCTGGGACATACTTATTATTAGCTGTTACATACCGCTTTGATATACTGCACATTCCACCTCTGATAGCTCCCTCAAAAAATTCTAGCATCCTCTGATCGGTAATGAGGTCGAGCTTTATCTTAGTCATTTTCAGCATGGCATTGAAGGCCAGCCCTGGTAATGTGAAATACCAGCAAGGATCTAAATTATATACCTCCAGAGAGAGGTCCCTAGACTTTTCAAAAACATCAGCTAAGAAGAGCATGTCTGTCTTCAGGTAAAGGTTACTGTATTGGCCTAGATTTTGAATATTGAAGGTCTTCCACACTTTTTGGGTGTGTATATATTCCTCCTGGTTTATTCGATCAAACACTTCAAATGGGGGTAGTTGAGTTTCTTCCAGTTTATCTATGGTGTCAACATAGCTATATGGGAACATTCCGTTTGATCGAACGAGCTCTTGATCTGGACAAGGTATTCTGCATTTGTTATCCGGAATTCATTTTGTCAAAAAACTTGAAGCTATCTAGAAAGCGTAAATTGATGTTCCTGTATCGTTTTGTAAACGATATATACTGCTCAGAAGTAGCTGCAATACATGAAATTGGATTATCATCATATGACATGTCAGAAAGTGGCTATCATAACTGCTCAAGCAATGAAAATAGATTGGGATTAAATTGGGCACATTTCTATTCAGATTGCAGAATTATGACTAGCACCAATGTAAGCTCCTGTCATATGATCATGATCCCTCACTTTTTTCTCATATAACTCAAACGTCTTCGGGCATATGTGGTAATGATGCGCGCGTTGAAAATCAGCCTTGTCCTAAGCTATCATCCGCATTTCTTCATTTTTACTATATTGAGCAATAACCATACCGGCTATCGCTCTTATCTCAATGAAGTACTGCTTAATAGTGTCAGGACCTCTAAAAAGCATGAATTTCGAGAGCGATGCATCTTGGTGACATACCAGCTTAAGCGATATCGACATTGCTTGATGATACTGAATAAATAGCTCGGGTCCAACTCTCGGTAGTGGATGGCTCACAAGACTGGACCTTTGCTAGCACGCTCTCAATGTCAGTGTAGATAACAAAATTTACAGGCACAGCTTTAGAGTAAGATGAAAACTGGATAACATCGTCGCTTGTAGGCATCTTAACCAATTGCACCTTGGAGCACCGGAATTGGTGTTTTTTAAGTATCTCCTCATTGGAGAAGTGCAACAGACATGACTCGCAGATCCATTTCCTTCCATTATAATTGCTTATTTGTTTTCCTAATAGCTTGCTGAAATTTTTAATTAGACAATAATGTGAATTTTGTCCTTCTGTGATTATGAGAAGATTAACGTGATGTCCCTCTTTTTTGGATGTTTGATAAAGTGGCATATTAGTTTTATCATCATCTACACCGAATATAGCGATGCTTGTTACTGGATTCTGACTCAAAGTGATTTATTTCATAGAGACTGACAGGGAAATTAATATCTGAATAATTGAATTCTGTAAGTACTTTTTCCTTAGGATACTTAGCAGTTTTCTCGGCATGTATCCTTATAGGGTATTTTGATGCAAGAAGGCACCAAGCAAAGCAATATTGATCTGTATTCTTCATATTCACAGCGGTATGCTTGTGTTTTATATCTTTTGGAAGCTCTATGTAGCTCGATGCATTGAGAGGTTTGTAATAGCTGATGCTATTAACTAGGGAATTGAAAGAAAGAAGTGATTTAGAGCTGGCTTGGCCTTGAAAATTCGAAATGTTAAGAAGCATTTCATTCGCCATAGTTGAGAATAGAGTATCTAAATCGGATGATTGAAGCCCCAATTTAGTACTACCATTAAAGTGTATGTTCTCTATATGATCAGATTTGGGTGCTTGAATCAAGAATGTCAGATGCAATGAGCTGATTATCTTGAATCCAGCCCGATTTCTGGTAAGTATTGACCTCATTTCTTTAATTACTAGAGGTCTGCACCTTTCTAGGACCGCCTGGGGATCATTGATGTCTAATATATTAGAAATTTCGGTGTTATAGATATGTCCTTTAAAAGCTTTTTCTAATGTATTGCATTGGAGGTGGCTATGACTGACCTTGGAAATTTTTTATGTGTCACTGCTGTCCTCTTCAGAAGAATCATCCTCACGGGTCCTCTTGCATCCCCAAGTCTCAGACAACTCCTCCAATTGCAGGCCAACTCCTATGAAGGCTTTTGCCATGATGTTTCTCCCTGCATTCCATAGGTGATCGGGTCCGCAGGAAGGCCCAGGCGTTGGAGATTCGCACCTAGCGTAATTCCTGAGTGGCTAGGGCAGAAGAGAGCTTGCTTCCTGTGTCATCCAGGCCCTCATGGCAGCATTCCATCCCTCATTATCTGAGGTCTCGTCCTAGAAGTGGCTCACTGTCTCAAAGGACCGAGAACAGATCGCCTTATCCTCTGAAGTCATTCTCAAAGAGCACCCGCTGCTTCGGGATCGGCAATTTCTGCAAATTATAATAGAAATTAGGCTGTGTTTCTCCCGCGATTTCAAAATGTTTCCCATATTTATTATTCCTGAAAAAAAAATCTGTTTCATTAACATAACTTTCTCTATGTTTCTGCCATAGCTTATTGTTCTATTTACTTTACGCTAATAGGGATAAACTTTGGCAGAAACTTATTTGTTGTAGATAGATACAAGACTAATGTAATAGTTAAATCTTTAAGAGTCGGTCCCTATGTGATGACGTTGAAATTCCATTCTTCTTGCATGAATAGGATAAAATATGTAAATATCGACTTCTCATTTCAAAAAAGTTGACATTTTAGAATGTTTGAATAAAATCAAAGAACATCTCAAAAATGGTTACACAATCACAAAAAAATCATGTATTGAACATAAATTGTGTGTTCTAATGATATATTAAGTGTATGTGGTAGGTTTTTCTCTATCTTTTATAGTTTACTAGTTATAAAAAACTGATAAAAATTCATTCAGAATAAAGAGGTCTTCAGAGACTATACTCAGAAAATTCAAGTTACACATTTTTATTTATTTGTTTCTTTCATGTAAATATCTTTAATATTCGATATTTTAATCAAGATCTTTAGAGCTATGTTTTCAAAAATTCAAAATTTTTGCAATTGTTTACATGTATAGGCTAGTTTGTGATGGAGAGGGTGATATTATTTAAAATCATTGTGACACGTCCTTACAGGATAATAAATTTACATAGCAAGTTGCGACAGTATTTTAGCACAGCAAATATATTATTAGTTTAATCATTAGTTTGTAATATTTAAGATAAGAAATATATGCTCAGGAGAAAGCAGTACTGCGGCGTGCAGAAACTCCCTTTTGTATTCTTCAAGGTTACGTACTTGGTTGAAAATAACACGAATTTTAGTGCATCAGGGACACATGTAACGACCCTTTAGAGTAAGAAAGGGTCATGCCCTTTTAATCTGGAAAAAGGGAATTTCTCATTATAGAAGAAGGTCACGTGAGTGTAAAATAAAGAAAAATCCCTGATAGTGACGTGACAACACCACTCTGCGCGCCCTTTTTCAGCCAATCAAAAATGAGGAAAATACTCGTACCTTTTAGTATATAAATGATGTGCGTACAAGAAATCGGACACTCAAGGTTCACAACGTAGCTAACAGGGCTCATAACGTCAGACATACAATGTATGAAAACATGTATAAAAAAGGTGACTAAGAAATTGCGTTGCATACATTGTCAGAAAAGTGTTTTATAAGTTAATCCGACAAGTAATTATTACCATAAATGTTATGCGGACCGAGAAACTCAAGATTATGGTGACGAGCGTAAAGATATAACAACTCCGTAAAAGTGGAATTAGCACTTAAATAAAACTACTTCATCAAGTTCGCGATTGGTTATGTCGGGAGTCGCTTGTAGGGTTAGTGCCTCAAACGAACAAGGATTCATCAATAAAGGAAGTCTACAGGAATTAAATGAAATTTCTCTTTTATTTGAGTCTACCAAAAGTGTTACACACCTTTGTCATTCTTTCCCCCTGAGTAAAAGACAGCTCCTGGTCTACTAGAACGAGTTTAACCAGTGCAACAAAGGGAATCTGCAAGGTATGTACACTCTTAATGCCTGATAGCGTCATACTGTCACAACGATGCCACAACAAACAATACTGACATATTGGCACCCTAATGTGGTGGCCTACACAAAAATAATATGACATATTGGAGCTCGAACGTGGGGCGCACGAATTACAAAGAATGACACAACAGAGAAACAATTAAGTGCTATTATTCTGCAAATCTTACCAATAACTATTATTTTAACTAGCTCAAATATAAAAATATGAATAATTACAAGAATCTTGTTCTTATTAATTTTAACAATTGGACTTTATCATGAATGAAATCAAGATGCCTTAATTGAGGTCTCGAAGGAAGGGGCATATTGATGATGTCACCAGTTAATGGACAACTAGAGCTTCAAGAATCAACACCAAGACGTCCAGATCATCAACTGTGAGTGATAGTTTATGTAAGAAGAAAAAAAAGTGTTATATCAGTAAAAAGAAAAAGTGCTGAACCCACTACAGAGGAACAAAAAAGTCAGAATAAAACTTTTAATAATTTTAAAGTAGACATTTTGGAGGGGAACAAGATATTCAGTAATTTTAATGCTATTGAGAAGTAAAAGGGTGATTGGAGTAAAAATGTCAAGCCCAATGTAATCGGACAATGTTGAAAAGGGGGTTTCACAAAATAATGTAATAACAGATAAGGAATGCGAACAGACCTCAGAGTCAGACAATAGCTTACGAAATGGTTCTTCAAATCAACCGTGGAAGGAGGGGGAGACACGTCCCATAACAATGACCAAAGGCAGGTAGCAAACCCATTAAAAGAATCAGCTGGGGAAGAAAACAACTTAAATCCAAAGAGTTGGACTGATTTATTTAATGTGTTAAAGAATGAAATGCAGTCATTTCAGGAGAGGAATGAAACCTGAATTGAAACCCAAATACAGTCACTTAAAGAGGGAACGGAGTTACAATCCAATAATTTACAATCATTGAAAGAGGGAAATCAATCCCAATTTCAGTCACTTAAAGAGGGAATGGAGTTACAATCAAATAATTTACAGTCACTTAAATGGGGAATTGAAACCCAAATAGTCATTATGGGGGCAAATGCAAACTAATTTTCTAAACCAAAGCAGGGAATTAGAAAAGAAAAACAATGATTTAGCTGTTTAAGTTTCAAAATTTATCTCTCCAAGTGGAAGAGAAGGTCAATAAGATGTTAAAGAAGGAAGGAGAAATATTGGGAAAGGTAGGCCTAGCATTAATAAAGCAGGGAAACCAAATTCAAGAAAAATGAGATGTAGCACTGTTAGATAAAAAGTAGATATAGTTGTGATTAGCAATAAGAACAATATTTCTGACTGGAGTGTGAAGCTAGCAAACCTCAAGTTAGAATTTACCACAACTACAGAATAATCTAGTAAGGAAAATAAAGAGAAGCACAGTGAATTAGAGAAATATTGTAAAGAGTTAAGTAACAAAATGGAGGCTAAATTAAAATCAGACATACAGGTGCCAGCTTCTTCTTCAGCCAGAAAAATTGTACCAGTCCTGTACAATTAAATAATAGTATAGGTATTGTCTTAGATAACCAGAACACTGAAATAAGCTCAGCACGGGATGGAAGTTACACAGATAAGGGGGAAATTAGGTTTAACGAGGGTAATATGCACATACCATCAGTTGTGACGGCTGTTGACCAGCTTGCCTTAAATAACAGCAGGCATTGTTTACTGAATCACACATTTGCAGATATACCGTTACATAGCTTTTTGGAACAAACTAAGGATTCACCTTGGAACAACTAAACGAATACTTTGTGATAAAAAATGTACCAGACTCACTGAAAATGACAGTCTTAAGAAAATGCCTGGATGCACATACATTAGAACGGGTGCATCTTGCATGACAAGATTCTTTTGATTTTTTTTCAAAATATATTTATTAGTATATACTGGAATGCCTCACACCAACAAAAAATTAGGGCTAAGTTATGTTACAGCCAATATTCAGCTCGCGAGAATCTTAGCATGTCAGACTATGTGCTTCAACATTCCAGATTTATAAAGCATCTCAGACCACAAATTCTAGAGCCAGACTTCATAGAGCTCATTATGAATCACTTACCGTTAAGGATTCAAAATTATCTGTTAATTGCTCAACCTAGGAGTATTATCGCCTTGGTAGATCTATTGTCTGCTTTAGAACAAGAAATGGAGTCAAGCCATTGGTCCTGCGTCGTGGATTTACAGCACGTGAAGGAATCTCAAGCGTGATAAAGAGGGCTTTGAGCCAAATTAAGCGGTCTTTCATGCTTGATATAGAACGGGACGCTAAGAACTGCAGCCATTAAGAAGCATACATAAATAAAACTCAATTAAATTTAATTTGAAGGATAAATGAGGTTGAAGATTTTCTGTCTTACAACAAAGCAACTGTCTAAACACAACGAAACAACCAAAATCATTAATTTCTTTAAGTGAGAACTTGTTTGTGAATGTTTTCTCCTCAATTGTTTGAGACATTGTGTCACTCTATTACAGTACATATGGATAATATATGGAAATTAACAGGCTGAATTGCAGTGTAAGATATTTATTTGCATGAAATGAGTTTATTTGAAGATATACTTTTAAATCTTTAAATTCTCTTTGAGTTTGAATTAAAAAGAATTCACTGTATAATAAGATCACATTTTACTACTTTCTATAAACCAATAACAGTATTGCATTTTTTGAAGTTTCAAACTCAGAGCTATGTAGAATCTGTAATATTATTCCAGGAAATTGCAATGTACATATCTTTTACTCACAGAGATTTCCCTATTTCAACAATAAGATACAGCAGTTTGCTTAAATGTTGATAAGAAGATTCTAGAAGAGAATGCCAATTCCTGCTATCCACTTCTTTATGAAAATACACTTCAGCTCTATATTAACTTCTTGGAACACAAGAAGATGTATGGAAATTCAACTGAGAACAAAGTGTATGCCAACATGGGACTTTTGGATTTTGTGGAACGCCTACTAGAGAAAAGAGCAGTTTGCTTTTTTGGCAAGATGGACTTCTATCTACTTATGTCAGGTGTCTCAGATTATGAATGATCAGAAGCTGTTGGTACGGTAGGAACATAATTCTTCATTATTAGTTAATACACACACATTCCTATAGCTGGAAACTCTAAATCTTGTGATACTTGCAGCAGCTTTCGATGGAAGGGAATATGGTAAATTATAGTTTCACAGTTTAAACTAACTGTGGTGGTAATCCTTCCATATTTTGCAAAAATATCTAATTTCTCCCTCCAACAACTTCTTATTAGTTGCATGTGTGTTTATGGCATAGTGTCTCACCGAAGCGAAGTATTTTATTTCATTAATTTTCTTTTTGCATGAGTTCTCTTCAGGGGTTTAGTTCAGAAACTACTCTTGTGGAATAAGCACTATTGTAGGTGAGTTGAAATTAATAACTTTTTATTGTACTTTAGCAAACTTATAACGTTAATTTCACTATAATATATTTCACATTTTTTAAACACTCTAACTTACTTCATACTCATAATATTAACACTTCAATGAAGTAATCTTCTTGCGTGCTAATTGTTTTAATAATGCTAGATAAATAATTACAATATTTTCTGCACAATTCTTATATTTACCAATGCTCGTTGCTTTTTTTTTTTTTTTTTTTCTTTTTTTTTTTGCAACCGAAGTGTGCCTTTATGCAGTGGCATCCCTTCTAGCTTGTACAAATAAACAACATTTCTCAATTTTTTCTTGTTACTATGTCAAAACAATGAACACCCCCATTCATTTGTTTTTCTTTCTTTTACATTTGTAGCCATTTTGCTAAATCAAACATTTAAATTCTATTTAATTGCTTATATAAACATTATTTCTTCTCCCATAATAAAAAATACACAAAAATATTCCTTATTACTATTTTAGATTTGACACACCATTTCTTGTATTCTATCTTTAATTTTGACCATTGTAACAAAACATATTTTAACGCATTAGCATTCCTACACAATTTGTAACTCATTCATCCATATATAATGCATTTATACAATAAAATCAGATTTTTTGGCTATACATTTTCTTTTCTTATTTAAATGGCTTTAGCTTTCTCAGGGCTTTAGAGTCGTCCTCCGTGGTGTAATGGTTACCATGCTAACTTTATATGCCCAAGGTCACGGGTTCAAATCTAGTGGAGGACGATGGATTTTTTCCGGCATAAGAATCCTTAGCATGGCTTCCTTCGGAAGGGAAGTAAAGCCGTTGGTCCCGTGTCGTAGATTTATGGCACGTAAAAGAACCTCAAGTCTGATAGAGAGGCTCTGAGCAAAATTAACATATCTATCTGAACAAGTTGAATCACATATCATAGCCCTCCATGCTCTTCTCACTGTCTTAAAGCTGGTAATTTCACTATCACCTAAACAATAAACATTAATTAATTTAATTAAAAGTATATGAGTCACATACTACACTCTTATGCTTCATACAATACATTGCACCTAAAACATGTTTTGCATATCCATTATGTGCGTCTTCAGTTATCTGACTGCATGTAGTTCTTTCTGTTGGACCTCCTGTTGTTGCAGACTCTAGTAGCTCCTCTCTTGGTGATCTAACAAACTTAAGATTTGGATTTTGGTCCAATGGCATGTCAAAGTTCATTAATTTATTCCTAAATTTGGCGATGTAAATTTTTACCCATGTTGTTAAACATTCTGCTTGTGGTACATTCTCTTAATAAATATACCATCTTTTTGCTTTCTATAGCCTATAAGTACAATGTATAAAGAGAAGGTATTTTATTCCACCTAAAAATTTGATACTGAAATTTCACTGAAAATATATGTTTTGAGGTGCACTGAGTCCGAAAAAAAGCATTTTTAGAAAAAGGTGCATGTGTACAGGATAACTCAAAAACAAAAAGTTAGTTAAATACCAAACTTGGTATTTAAGTTCAGTATCTTCCAAGGGTGCAACAAGAAGATTTTAAAGAAAATTCCCCACTCCCAACTACCCTTTACATGGAACATTTTTCAAAAATTTTGATTTTCTGGTTCCAAACGGTTTTGATTATAATATCATATATAAAAGATATTCACATTTTAAATAAAATCTATGTTCTGGTTAAATTTTACAGAATGTTGCAAATTAGTTAAACTGTAAGAGATAGGCAGAAACTTACTACATAAAAAATTTAGATCTCATTAAAACACATACTTTATGTCATATACATTTCTTATAGAGTTGAGCATATTCAAGCCATTAGTTTCAATTTTAAACTAATCAACTATTCTCCAATGGGAGTATGCAAAGCATACCAAACCTTAATTGTTTTACATAGCGACCAGCTTTTAAAAGATTTGAGTATTGCTTTAGCTTAATGTATTCCCATATTTCCCTTTCACTTATAAGGAAGCAAGAAATAAGACCAGTTCTGCTAATGTTTATCTCGATTGGCATGATGTAGATAAAATAATAAGTCTCTTATGAGAGTAATTTGTATTTGGAACAGCTAGAGAAAGTGATGTGAATGTAATATATCAGATTTTTACTTTCTCCATACGCACTATGTACATAGTGTATAGAGAAAGTATTTCACTCCACCAAAAATTTGATACCGAGATTTCACCGGAAATATATGTTTTAGGGTCCCCAATATCCAAAAAAAGCATTTTCACAAAAAGGTCCGTGTGTGTGTGTGTGTGTGTGTGTGTCTGTGAACACGATAACTCAAAAACGAAAAGTCAATAAAATACCAAACTTGGTATTTAAGTTTAGTATCTTCCAGGGAAGCGACACAAAGATTTTGAGAAAAATCCCCCCACCCCCAACTACCCTTTACATGGAATTTTTTTCGAACATTTTGATTTTCTCAAAAATGGCTCTAACGATTGTGATTAAAATTTCGGATATTAAACATATTTAACTGAAAAATGAAATGTATATCTTGAATTTTCTGGGAATAGCCTCTGAAGAGTAGTTTATTGTGGATGAATTTTACTAAATTTTGAATGACTGCTAAACCGTAAGAGATGGACAAAAACTTACTGCACAGAAAATGTAGAGCACTTTAAAACACACAATTTATGTTATATACATTTTTTTCGTGGAGTTCGTCGTTTTTGTGACATCACTTATTTTTGGTTTCTGCTATGAAAATCGTATACTTTTCTCATGCAGGAACTTGTCAATTTCTATCCATATAAACAAAGGAACTTCATTGACATAGCAAGCAGTTTTTGGCTATCACTTTAACCTACGGTTGTCCCTTATTTCACTTCTACTTACAAGGAAGCGTGTAATAAGACTATTTCTGCTAATTTTTTCTGATTAGCATAAAGTAAATAGAAGTATAAGCTTTTTAAGAATTATTTGTTGCAGGGATATGGAGAAAGTCATGTGAATGGTACACATTAGATTTTTTATTTTATGTTGCTGTTTCAAAAACTGGCATGCTACTGCTGATTTATATGTTTCTCTGTTTTTTTTTTTTTTTTTTATCTATTTTGATTGATTTAAGTAGTTTCCCTATGCTGAATTTATTTTTTGGAGCTAAAGTGACATGGTAATCTTGAAGTATTTTCCAGAATTGGTGCGTGGCTTATGTATGATATGTAAATCTCTTATATTTTGTTTTATTGTCTATTGGAGCAAGAGTAGTTACTTGGTCATAGTGTTGTAGTATTCTGTAATTCTTTACTTTATTGTAAACTAGCTCTTTAGAATATCCATTATATTCTGCTATTTTTATTATATGGTGAAATTCTTTCCTGTATTTCCTTTTTTTTCAGCGGAATATTGACAACCTTTGTGCTAGACTATTGATGACTGCATGTTTGTGTAGTCTGGGGTGGAGGCCATTTGCCTTATTGTAGTTTTCTGTGTGGCTTTCTTTCCTATGTATTCCAAATTCTATGCAGTTGTTCTTTTTCATGGTTTTCAAATACAAGGAAAGCAACAACAATATGAAATAAAAAGATGTATACAAATAGCAGAATTAACAGCATAGGAGAAAATATACATGGCCAAATTTAGGGATTAATTAATGAACTTTGATATGGCAGATGAAAACCCAAATCACCAAGAGAGGAGTCACCAATTGCAGGAGGTCCAATAGAAGAGCTATAATGTAGTCACTTAACTGAAGATGCACATAATGGATGTACGAAACATGTTTTAGATAAAATTTATTGTATGAAGCATAATGGTGTATGTAACTCATATATTTTATTCAAATAAGTAAGTGTGCTTTAATGTGAATGAATTCCTTTCATTTTTTTTAATTAACACTGATTTTTTGTCTAACAAAATAGGAATAATTCCAGAAGCAACTTGCTTGTAGGAGAGACTAGATGGCTTTATTTTGTTAACAAAACTAAATATAAGAATTTCACATATCATCTAAGAGCCAAATCCAAGAAATACTTAAAGATTGCCACATTTCTTTGATGCCAAAACATAAATTCATCATACTAAAATCAAGCAAGATAGACCAAAAACCAAAAGAGTAGAAAACAGCCATTTATAAGGCCAACTAAGGAGTTTAGAAAAATCTACGTAGGAAACACTAATAGGAAGAAGGCTTAAAGAACATTTTTGCCATTTAAAAAACAGAGAAATGGATAACTTAACAGTAGCATACCATTTTTGGGAATATCAACACAATATAGAACATATGGTGAAAATTATTTTATAAAGAACACATAAATTCCTTGGCATCTAATTACTTATAATATTATGTTGCCCTGTATTTTCTTTATTTTTATATCTATTTTATCAATATTAATACCTTTATTTATTAGAGAATGTATAACAAGCAGTAGAAAATAATTGCATCAGTAAATATATATGGCACAATTTAGGGATAAACTAATGAACTCTCTGGACGAGAATCCTAATTTGCAATTTGTGAGACCACCAAGAGAGGAGCCACCAGCTTCTTCAACAACAGGAGGTTCAACAGAAAGAGCTACAATGCAGTCACAAAACTGAAAATGCTTGAAATGGGCATGTGAAATATTTTTAGGTAACAATCTATTATATGAAGCATAAGAGTTGCGTGGTTCATATTTATTAATTAAATATAAACTCAATAATATTTTATTAATTCCCTGTTTTCTCCAAATCCAATGTTAGAAGTTGAGTAACTTTTAGCAGGCTGCAAATGAATGCTTTCATAATAGGTACTGTCAAAATGATGGGGTGAACCACTGTGTTTGTAGCATGTAGAAATACTGAATATTGCACATATTACTTGATGTTGTAGTTTTGGTATATAAAAGATAAAAATCATAATATTATAGAAGATATATAAGGAAACTGATCTTTTTACTGATTATTATATGGTCTTATAAATATCACAATTTTGTAACAAACATGCTAATTTGAGAAACAATAAACCCACAGCTCAAACCTTTTAATGTCTTTCAGTACTAAGCCAGTGGTATCAGAATCTATATGAAAAAAAAAAAAAAAAATTATCAAATGGCAAACAAATCTTCTAATCCAGCCCCTTAATCCATGTGATTTGAAATGTATATGTAGATGTATAATTTTATTATAATAATGACCCTTGAATTTGTGCATCTGTAGTTTAGTTACTAAAGAAACTTGTTTTTGCCTGCTTCTGTGGTGTAGGGGTAAAATGTTGGCCTCACACTGAAGAGGTCCCCAAGTTCAAATCTTGGTTAGGCTGAGATACCCAGATAAAGTATGTACAAGTGAATCACACATGGTACAAATTAAAGCACATAAAGGAAGTTTTTTTACAAGCATCAGATCACTGAGATTCACAGGGGTCAGGAAAGCTAAACACCATTCAGTGTTTGAATACCATCACCGCTATTAGGGGAACTTTGACATACTGGAGGCAAGTGGAGTCTTGTGTCATGGCTGCTGACTAGACATGAAATAATGTGTGCTGCACGAGTTTCATTACCCATGGGCAGTAGTGGCTGGATGTTCACAAACTTTAAGAGTTGGACAGGTGTAGAAAAGTAAATAGCATCTGCTCCATAATATTGCTACTATGAACAAGTTAATACGATTGCAGCCGCTCACAACAACAAAAACAAACATCAACAACAAAGACACCAATGATGATACTTATTCATAAGGTGTCTTATGAAACACAAAGGGGTAGTTTTGTGCTCGTTGCATACATCTTTAAGTACAGTGTTCTAAGGCAAGAATGAAGTAATGTTGAAATTAAATTGCAGTTGAGAATATGGATTTTCTGGAATATGAGGTTCTACACACATGTACCTTACCTACTTCTACCAAAGCAAAAGATGGCAGATTTAACCTACTATTATAGCCACTATATTAGGAAGTGCAGGCTTAAGAATAATTAACATTGCTGCCCTCTGCACCTTGACTTCTATCACATAGAATTAACATTGGTGTCATTAATGTTAAATTGTACTGATATGGCGAGGGAAAAAAGCTTATGATTTTCAAGTGTGCATGCTGCATATGTATTTGTCCAATAATTACTTCATACCGGTTGTGCATATGCACAAGCTGCTTAAATTGTGCACAAATAATGATGTGCTACCAACATTGATGACACATTTCATAGAGTTGAGACCAATAGTGCACTAGATTTAAATACCATATATTTTAAATTACTGCATATATGTTACATTTAATAATATTCAATAAATCCACTAAATATCCAATAAACCCACAAGGCATCAAAATTTAGGGTGTTCATGTAGTCTTCTGCTCTTATATATCAGCCGTTACTGCCTATGGGTGAAATACTGATAGCTAATAAGTGATGTTGAATGTAGGAATTATCTCCAAAGGCATAACTACATTACACTAACAAGGAAAGCAACTAAATAAAGATTTCTTAAGCCGAAATTCTGTATTTGTAATATTTGTACATCTTCACAAAATTCCATCTGAGATATGAAACTCTTGCCAATCCTTCCTACCCTTTGTCCTAAACCTGAGTAAGTAGATGCAAAGGAAGAAAGTCACAGAGCAATGAACTAAAGACTGGCAAAATCTCTTTAGCCTTCGCATGCAGTAATATATATGTCAACAAGCATAATTTGGCCTACTTTATTCACTTATTTATCATTTTATATAACCTACCAGGTTAAGGGACATTCAAGTTTAAGGAAGTAAAAACAAACCTGCTTTTAGGCTGCATATAAAGAAAACAGTATTTTATTTACTATAAATGATAATATTTAATCTTTTTGTCCACCATCTCCCTTTAAGGATGTTTATAATAATAATAACTCCATACGACAGCTCACAAGGATCCTTGGCCTAACACACGGCCGCTGCATCCCCCATCTCGATCCATGCCAGATGTCATAGATGTGGGCAGTATTGCAGGGTGAGATGTGGTCAGTACCTCAACCCCCCTCCCCCAGCTGTTTAATGCGGTCCTCATGATCTGGAGTCACTACTTTTCCATCAAGTAGCTCCTCAATTGGCCCTTCAGGGACCTTACGAGGCTGAGTGCACCCCGGTCCAGGTCTCCCAGTGGGGGAAAAATCCAAGTCTCCCTCTTGGTAAGCAGCAACACTACCACTGTGCTAAGGAGTCGACCCAATGATGTTTATAACTGTACATTTATATTGCATCCTATTCATAGTTATTTATAACTTGTAATTATGATAAACATTTATGGGGCCATACTAAAGGCGTGAGCAACATTTTTTAAAACCCTTAATCTTTATATTTTAGACAAACCAAATACACCATCTTAATATACAGACATTTCTGTGCCTATAACATAGTTTCAGTTTCTTTGCACACATTTTTCTCATTTTTTTGGAAGTTTTAAAATGCCATTACAATAAAACTCTGTTCCTGCTACCTGAAGATAGTAATGCACTGCTTTCTGAATATGCTTCAAGCGATACCATTTCATATTCTGGTATTTTGTTTCAAGCTCATAATGATGGTGCCAGCGTTCATTACCTGTCTCAATAGTCATCAAAAATCATCACTTGCATTTTGAAATGTCTGAGGAAGGTTTTGGGTGATGGTTCTTCTTGAAGTTTGTGATCATCAGTCAAAAATCATGGGCACCAGGGAAAAAAGTTTTCAATAACCTATCAATCATTTTTTACACTGTACTATGTCCTTCTGTAAAATCTACAGTGATTTCATCCACAGTGATATGCCTGAGCTGCGCCGACGCATTGTCGATGTAAAAACAGACCAATGGAACAATGTTCTGGAAGACCTAAACCCAGAGCACGACTCTCTCTGATGAATTGCCAAGAAATTAACCAAACACAGAACTCAAATCCCACCTCTTCATTACAATGGCTCCATAGCCACAACAGATACTGAAAAGGCCGAGACTCTTGCCGATCAGCTACAAGAGGCACTCACCCCGAACACCATTCCAAGCTGCCCCGGCTTCATACTTGAAACGGAAGCTTTTACTCGTATTAGGTTGCAACGGCCCGCCAACATGAAAATGCACCGCACTTGCAATTCCAAAATTAAATGGCTCATTAAACACCTGCTAAACAGAAAGGCCCCTGGCCCCTATCGTATTCCAAATCGCGCCCTCAAACAGCTACCCCAAAACGCCCTTACTACACTGACTTCGCTCTTCAACGCCATACTGGACCAGGGCTATTACCCTACCTGCTGAAAAAATTTCCTGGTCCTTCACTTCCCTAAGAAAAATAAAGATCTGTCAGACCCCAACAACTACCGCCCTATTAGTCTATTAAACACTCTCAGTAAACTTCTGGAAACAATTGTCCTCAAATGCCTAAACTCATTCATTCACAAACACAACATTCTGATTCCGTAGCAATTCAGCTCCAGAGCACAACATACCACCACACTACAACTGGTCCGAGCCACCGAGCACATTACTCATGGCTTCAACAACAATAAGTCGACGGCAGCAGTCCTCTTGGACATAGAGCACGCCTTTGATTGCGTATGGCACCCAGGACTCCTGAGGAAACTCCACGACTAAAACATCCCAGACTCTATTATCAAACTTATAGCTAATTTACCTATTAGACCGGACGTTCCAATCCAAAGTTAATGAAATTCTTTCCTCCCGAAAAGGAATCCGAGTGGGCGTCCATCAAGGCAGCATACTAGGCCCACAACCTTTTAACTTGTACATCAACGACATTCCGAAGACCCTCTCGGCCGACTACTTCATCTACGCCCGCGACACGACTATCATGAACGCAGTCAGGATCCCCACGACTCCTGATCAACCGAATCCTAGTAGCACAAACGTCCCTAGAGGACTGGCTCACCAAGTGGCGCATTAAAGTGAACACAGCCAAATATGAAGCCATATTTTTCTCAAAACGGGTCACCCACCGCAGATACGCACGCACGCTACAACCACTCCAACTATTTGGTAATCTCATCACTTGGAAACCAACAGTGACTTACCTAGGCGTCGTACTAGACCAAAGCCTCACCTGGAATAAACACATCCAGCGCGCCCGACAGAAAGCGAATGCCCAACTAGCAAACATTTACCCTCTAATTAATCTCAACACGCTCAAACTTCGCTCAGGCTTATCACTTTACAAAACACTCGTTCGACCTATTCTCATTTACGCTTCACCAGCCTGGGGGCTACGCAGCCCCCCAGTCACATAAAGAAACTACAACACTTCCAAAACAAAGTCTTGCGCCTTATCGCAAAAGTACCAGCCATCACACCGGCAAGTACGCTTCACGCCGAACTCAAAGTGCTCACCATAGAACAATTCATAAAGATGCTTACCCACGATATGTACGCCCGTGCCGCAATAAGCCACAACCCACTTATCGCCGATCTTGGTAGATACGTCACCACTACAAACAAGCACAAACGCCCACTCTCCCTATTCAATAGGAACCTGTCTGAAACAATCACACCAGAAGACATACAAGACTACCTGTTCTTCTTGGTCCCAGACTGACACCGCAACCACCGTCTCAGCCCACTCCTGCACTGACCTCTCCTCCTTTTTCACTTTCTCAACTCCTTAAACGCTCAACTAATCATTACTATCTCTCTTTTCACAGCCAGCCCTCCAAAGTCCCTGCTCACAGGGCGGCCCGAGGGGGATGAGGGCCCCCCAGCTGTAACTAAACACTGACCTGCTCCATTGTACCAGGTACACGAGCTTGGACCCTTAGGCTGGATTCCTTACGACAACACTGCTCGCCCCTGGACTAGAACCATGGATACCCTCTCAGTCTCTGCTCCACGGAGCGGATCCGGGGGAAGGAGGGCCCCCAACTACCTACGACACGGCATGTACCCGGACACGATTGGAACTCACCACTGACTACACAACGCAATGGACACGTTTAAGGTTTTCTCTAGTTTAGTAGATTTAGATTCATTAACTTAAGTTACTCCAGTAGACTAGACGTAGACTCTCTAATAACCACCAGATCCTGGCCACACCAGGCTTAATCTAGCACATCCAAACCCTCACTATCCTTCCTCCAGAACCACAGTTAACCACACAATATATTCCCCATACATCAGGACCCCTAGAGGCCCCTCCTATTTATCAGGCAACACTCAGGGCTTCAATCATATTTGTTGCCCGGCTTTACCATTCAGCCGCTCGTATGCATCACATACCAGCACTGCATGATACCCTATACTTACCAGGGTGCATTAGTGGAGCCTGACTCACATGTACGCTTATAGCGCCATAGATTAACAGCACCCTTCCCAGCCCTTGTATGTTTTTGTATACTAACTGCTTGTGCATGGGGAGACAATGTAGCCCTTGAGGATGATCGTCATCGGGGGTGGCGGGTGCAGGGCCGCCCCTTTTTTAAAAATACATTTATTTTAAAAACAATTAAAAAAAAAAAAAAGCTCCAATCATTCAGCATCCTGAAGAAGGAAGAGATGTACGCTCCCGAAACGTCGATGTCTTCACATCTCTTCACCTGGCTTGAAGCCCGAGAACTTCTAGAGCATAACTGAAGGAATAGTCTGTTAACAATATCCACATGAGTCCGAACATGGTACTCCAAAACGTAAATTACATTCTGTCAAGAAAGTACCGGGAATTGATCGTTTCAAAATCCTGTTTAAAAGGAGATTCAAAATTATTGTTGTCGTTAAGTTGGTACAACTCTCTCTATACCCACGCAGAGTTTGATCGTCATTTGTCATCTAGTTTGTTTACAGTACGCCATTTTGTTAGTTCATCTCAAAGGTGATTTGCGACTTTACGATTGATACACATATTGAACAAAGAATATGTTTCAAATTTTACATTGCAAATGGTATTTCGTGTGCCAAATCGCTGAAAATGTTACAGAGGGCTTACGGTGAATCGACTTTATCAAAAACACGTGCATATGAATGGTATAGTGCATTCAAAAGTGGTCAAGATGTGGTGGTTTGCCTCACTCTGGTCGGCCATCAACGGTTTCAACTGAACTGAAAATCCTCATTTAGGTCTGAGAGACTTGGCCGCTAAACTTTCTGTGTCTCACGAATTGATTCATACCATTTTAAACGATTGTTTGGGCATGACACGCGTTGCAGCTCGGTTAGTTCCGAGAGACTTGAATTTTCTACAGAAACTCAATCGGGTAAGGATTGCTGAAGACATGCTAGAACGAGCTAGTTCCGACCCCATCATCAAGAAACGCGTTGCAACTGGTGATGAGACGGGGATTTACGAGTACACTCAAACCAGTCAACAAGCTCCCGAATGGCGCCTTCCAACTGAACCGAAAAACCTAAAAGGATACGTAAAACTCGATCAAAACTGAAGGTCATGTTGACAGTTTTTTTTTTTTTTTTTTTTTTCGATTATCGCGGTATCGTGCATTCAGAATTCTTGCCAGAAGGTCAGATGGTAAATGAAGACTATTATCTGAGCGTTATGCGGCGTTTGAGAGAACAAATACGGCAAAAAAGACCAGATTTGTGGAACGACAACTCGTGGATTCTGCACCACGATAACGCACCTGCGAATTCTGGCCAAAAACTCAACAAATTCCATCGAACAACCATTGTATTCACCTGATGTGGCTCCCGCTGATTTCCATCTCTTTCCAAGACTCAAGTTGCCACTTCAAGGCACCCGTTTTCAGTCGATAGAAGACATAAAGGAAAATTCGCGGAGACAAGTGCCTACAAAAAATGTTTTGATTATTCGTTGGCATAAATGTATAATTTCAGAAGGGGCCTATTTTGAGGGCGATAAAATAAAATTGGATGAATAATTAATTTTTTTTTTTGTGTTTTATTGGCAAATTCCCGGAACTTTCTTGACACAGTAGTGTATTCTCGTCTGACGGACAATACTGCATTGTACGGTGAAATTCGCTAATTTCCTCCTGCAGAGAAAAAACTCTAACTAATGTTTGACCACGGCTTAGCAACCGTATCTCTGAATGGTAAATTAAGTCGTAGTATTCACTCTTCATTTCATCATGAAAAGCCTTAAAGCCGCAGTGGTTTAATGCCCTAATAAGGATGAAATGAATTTCCATCGTAATACGGTCGTGAACATTAAAATTATCAAACTTAGCTGAGTGTTTCGCATGGTAATGTCTTTTTATATTTCCTTCATAGCTGAGATGACATCTTGACAAATCATGTACATTTACTGCTTTATACAGTAGTTATTGAGACAACACTCATTGTTCTTCCTCTATCAATTCACTAATTTTGCACTTTTTCCAAAGCTCTACAAAATCAATACATTTATCATTGAACATTTAAAATATAGAAAAGTTATCCCCAGTAACTTTCACATTTTCCCTGAACTGAAGACGTACCTAGGAGGGCAGCACTTTCAAACCAACGAAGTTCTTCAAAACAACGTCAATGCTCATTTGAAATCAATGGCAGCAACAATTTTTTGAAACGAGTATTGCAAAGCTTGTGCACAGGTACGACAAATGTCTCAATCTTTTTAGTTATTATGTTGAAAAGTAACCATAAGTGTAATAAAACTTTTAGTAATAAAATAATTGTTTTCTATTAACTTGTCTTTTATTTATAGCCTGTTGGAAGCTGAAAAAAAAATTGCCCTCGTATTCAGCAATTTAAGTTTAATACATACATCCTATATTTCCTTATCTCTAACAAGTACTTATGTGCATGACCGAATATTTCAATAGCACCTTCACCAATTAGCTCAGTGTCAAATACTTCTTGTTACTAAAATGTTTGTTTCATATCTCCATCTTCTCCCACTGTTAATTTTGTTGAACACTTTGGAATCAGATGGATTTTTTCAGCAAAGCCGTTTCTACCACTACCTGTCGTCACAGATTGCCGGCAGTTACACCTGCAGCGGCCGGCGTCTCAAATGACCGCCACCGCCGCCACAATTGACAACCGGCATCTGCCACCGCAGTTCCCGGCTATTCAACCTCCGACCACAGGGACTTCTACCTCCACAGCCATCACCGCTCAGTGGCTACCGCCGACCCAACACTCCAGGAACACCTACCCGGTCAAGCTATATGGATCCCAGCCACCGGAGACCAACTCTACAATGAACTTACAGCGCCTCAATGTTGTCGTTAGGGGAGTTCCCCGCATCCTTCGGACGCGCCTACTCGCCACAGCCACACGAAATTGCCGACCCTCAGTAATGACGGCCACAAAAATTCACTCCGGGAGAGGCCCGACACTGCTCACCAGGTTTGAACTCGCCGACTCCAGAGACCATGCGACAGCCTTGCGCGAAGGCTTGTCCATGTTTGGGCGGCACCTGAGCGTGGAGGCAACGACCCTGTCGCCGCCGCTGCGCTTACGGCCACCTGGAGGACACCTGCGCAGCACAACCACGCTGCCACTACTGTGGGCGCCCTCCGCAACAGTGCAATGCTCATCCCACGAGCTGACGAACTGCATCATCTGTAATGGCTACGGCCACTTTACAGGCCAGGCGCAGTGCCCATTGTACCCACGCAGCCGAGACGTACAGTCGCCAGCTCCAACCGCAGCAGCACTCGCCGACTCGGCAAATAAGAAGACTACAGTGACCACCACCACTACTAAACATCAGCCAACGGAGCCTGCAGTTGCCATCGAGGGCGCCACGCTGGATGCCGTCCAGGACCTACACTACGAGGTCCTGAAAATCAACGCCAGCTTGACCACCTTGGAGGAAGCTGTAGTCGCCATCGCCACCGCCGCCTCAATACCAGAACCTCTACACCGGAAATCACAGACCATCGAGGCCGGAATCCAGGACTTACAACAGACTACACCTACCACCGAGAGAGCCATACTGTACACCACTGCAGAAATTCACAAGTCCCTGGAGGAAGGCCTCAGCCAACTCACTTCACAGTTTTCTGACCGACTGACATACCATATCGACACTGACGCAACATCCGAAACATCGACGCAGACTGCAGCCACTCCTAGGACAGACACACCTCCGTTTTCCACTCCGCCAGAAGTACACCAACCACCGATACCTGGAAGCGAGAGAAGAAGGCGCAATCTGCTGTTGGCAGCGCTTCTTAGCACCTGATAGCCATTTCTTTTTTCTTATACTGTTACTATCCTTCCTATTTTCTAATATAATCACTAAGGCTTTCATGGCCGGCGTCCATATCATAAAATGAAGGTCCCGGGCTTGTAGGCCGTGGTCCAGCAGATGAAGATTCACCCGACGTTTCGCCCATGACTTCGCTGGGCATCTTCAGGGGAAGTCGACTTCTCACCGGTGTCGGCCAGAGACCAGCGTGCACTAACTGATATTACTATTGATGCAAACAATGCGCAACAAGACTTTGACCCCCTAGACATGCTGCAACAGGTCTTAGCAGAGATGGACCTGAGCACTGACCGGGCTGCAGGCGCCGTTGAAGTACGAGCTACGTGCCCCTCAAATGAGAACTACCAGCAGTTCCTCAAAGCTAAGAACAAGTTGCAGAAACAGTCCCCCAAGACTAAGACTACCTAACTAAACACAGAGTAATCTTTTCAAAGAGTTTGTCCCAGACTACAGCCCCAAGAGTTTGCATGCAATCACCAATGAATTTGATACAGTATACCACCCCAAACGATACACTTCCCAGTACAGGAGCAGTTTCCATGGGTTCAGTTCACCGCCCTGAAAGATTACAATAATTTTGTAGAAACGAAAAAATACCTTTTCATGTGACAGCAGTGCACACACAAATTAGTTATAAAAGACCTATACACAAACATGGAAGACACGGAAGTCAAACAAGCGGTACAGGCACTAGGCTTTGATGTCATTAGTTGCCAAATTATTCTCCAAAAGGACAAGGACCCACGTTCTGGTGTTTCTCATAGAACTACCAAATGAGTTGGATTGATACCACTTAGGGAAATGCAGGAAATTACGCATTGCCGCATCAATATAGAATTGCACTACCAACCCAATTGTCCTCCACAGTGTGGGAAATGTGTGCAGTTCAGACACTCATGCGGCACTGCGAGGCACATCAAATTTGCAGCAGGTGAGCTGGAAATCACCAAGTGCGTGCATGCAAGTCAGACAAGATGGTGCGAGCTAAGCGGCTCCACCCAATATGGCGCCAGGTGGCGTGACTGCCCATTGTTCTTGAGAATGACAGACCAGCACCACGTCCAGACAGGCAATGGCCATTATCCTCAGCACAGAGAGGCTCCTTTTCACGGATGCTAGCTGACCAAGAGCACTCCATGGACCTCCAGACATGCGCGTAGAAGCTCAGCAGGTGTTAACAATGCCACAGCTGTCCACCTGGCATGTAATTTTCAAGCACAAGCAAGTCCCACAAGTCCCATGCCCCACAATGACACAAGCCCAAGCATGTGCTGCGACCTCTCCCCTCTCTCAGCAACCTAGCATCGCAACACAGACTTTGACCTCACCATATGTAGTCTCCCCAGCTTTAGAGACTCCAATTAAAAGTTTCCAGGATGAGGATCATTTTTACGAGCATACAGATGGGAAAGTCTTACTTAACTTTAGTGGCCTGGCCAAATAGTACATGTCTTCTTTAGGGTCCAAGAAAATAGAGAAGGGCTATCCATGCTGAAAATTATGCAAGATTTATTAAACTATTAGGCACCTTTGTAAAAGAGTGGCACGAGGCGTGAGTTCCCCTGCCCAGCGGACCAACCCCAGCCAATCCATCTTTATCCCCACCATCCTAACCAATGGCTACTAATGCAAATCAGGTCCAAAAACAATACAGGATTTTCTTCTGAAACACCAGAGGGGCAAGAGTTACAGTTCTATCTGTACAACAATCACATTACAATAGCTCTCCTCACAGAAACCTTTTTAACCAGAAAAATCTTGCTTCTCAATTCCAGGTTACAAAACTTACTGTACCGACTGACTGGACGGTAGAGAGGGAGGGGGCACAGCCATAGCTATCCTACAAAACATTGAGCACACCCTGAAACACATCCCTAAACTTAATAAACTTGAAGCTACTGCCATCACTGTACCCATTCATAACCGCTTTGTAACCATTGTTAGTGTGTACAGCCCTCCTTCACATCTTGACCTGCATGATCTGGAAACCATCCTGGAACTAGACAACAGAATTCTAGCAGCTGGAGATTACAATGCAATACAGCACTACTGAGTATGCATGGAAAATATAGGAAATTCAAGGAGGAGGGAGACCCTAGTGAGAGATCAGGGTCATATCATCATAAAGTGTTAATTATGTGCATGCGTGAAACATCACTCTCGCTATTCTCTTACTCTGTCATTCGTTTGCTGGTGTTGTCCACGTGTTGATAGCAACATGCAACATAAAGAAGAACTCAGTGTTTCCAGATTTTTAGAGAACTTACACTTACAAAAGACAGGTTTGACTTAACATACAGTACTATTATAAGAACTCTTATTTTCAATATAATAATCCCAATAATTGTCTTTATTTTAAAGGTGCCTCGATGATTAACTTGATGATGAAAACCTGAAACAACATTTCCCTTAGACCTCTAGTGTGCTAACCTCCCTCTGCTGCTGCTGCTGCTGCTGTAGAAAGTTTCAGTATGAAGCTAATATTAATAAAGTATAATACTTATTAGGTATATCATGTTTTTATGTTTATAATATTAATGGTGCTTTTAAATCACCATGTATTTGGTATTCATCCTCTGTCATATACAAACATGAATCTGAAGGATAATATATGCAAACTGTCTTTTATTCTCCCATACAAGCTGTCTGAAGGACTGGATCTACCTATCCAATATTTTCAAATGCCTATCAATGGGGGCATATACAAATTATTATGTCTTTAAAACATTTCATCTTCATTTGTCTGTAATTAACAAAGCAACTAAAGGAACTTATACCCCTTACTTTGAAAACTGTGATATTTATGTTCATTCTAGGTAACATTTTCTTTTTATCCCTAAATAAAGGTAATTAGTATCTAGAAACAAAATCAAAATAATTACATCATTTCTCAGAGTACTATGAACTTCCACCTTGCAGGGAACTTTGTTGCTAATCTAATAGCAGAGTAACACTGCATATTAGGTGAATACAGAGCATACTCCCACCTGCAAAGCACCCAAGGTCGATGTGTTGCTATCTGTGAAGTCAAAAGTGTCAGCAGGTGGTCCTTCAATCCTCAGCTCCTGCATTTTTATTTTCTAAAACGGAACATTAATGAACATCTTCAATTCCTCGAGATTATCACCTATCATCAGGATTAAAGCACACCATTAGACAACCAGTAAATGGGGACATGGTAACACTGTATAGTGCCGAAATAAAGAAAATGCCAACACTGCCAGGTGCAAAGCTTGCTTCACTTTCAAGTAATCCATGACTATATTGTGCTCTGTTTAATATGCCAGTGATTGATTTATTCGCTGGCATTCACTACCTTTTACGATGCATTTTATGACCTCAATACACTGTATAATATATTAAATTCATTTGCGTTCCATATTTTTGAGCCATATTCTCACACAGCTTTTGTATTTGTGTTGTATTACTGCATACTTAATTATAAAGGAATGTAATAAAGCTGAGTTCATTCAACATTTCTATGCAAATTATTTTTGTTTTTGTGCCTAAACATTTTGATATCCTTATCTAGCAAGGCTTTCCACATAAAAGAGATATAAATGCTTCTTTATATCCATTATAAGGTAATACAAACTTTAACAAAACATGGACGAAATATATATTTTAACCTGATATTTGAATATTATTGTATTTATCAGATGCATTTGAATGTGGGTGTTTAAAAGAAACTATTGATTTGAGAGGATTCATAAGACAGTGAGAAATTAATATTTCAATATGCAAAATAAAAATAACCATATAATTTGCTGAGAGGAAGAGTTTTATCAGAAAGATAAAATATTCTATTAATATGTCAAAGGACAGCACAGGTCAGGAAAGTAAAGATTAAAGAAAAGAAAGGGGGAAAAAAAAGTACATGGGCATTTTACAAGATTCGATCCAGGTTCCGACTTTACTAGTATTAGACAGAAACTCCTGTTAACCTCTTCAGCATGATTACTGTTGATTAAACTTTCCCTTGTAAACAAAGTACCCAACACTAGGAGTGTTTTATTTGAGATCCACTACTTAATCAAAACACAGCATTAACACATTTTCTGCAAGTGTATTGAAGTTGAATTTGCAATATTTTCCTGTTAGTTTACAATGATTGCTGAAAAATTGGTTTCTAAATCTGCGAGTTGAGCCAAGCAAATGGCTGCCATGTCCTTTTGAACACAAAATGGAAGGGAGGCACATGACAAATTTCATTCTCATACCATCTATGTAGGAACACCTGAGAATTATATGAACATTGCAGATTGAAACAGAAAATTGGTATTTACTTTTGTGAAAGATATTGCATAAGACTGTTGACTGTCATTTTTATTCCTACTGATCAAAACATTTCAGATTTGTTCACTAAGGATCTATCAAAAGTCAAACATCTTTGTTTTAAAATACGAACCTGGCTAGAAGCCTGAGAAGATTTTGAATCTTTGTTTTGTTAATAAACTTCAATTATTGTAAATGGTTACTTAAGTTAATTAAAAGTTTTGTAATAAATATCTTAGAGTTGGGTTGAAGTACAATGTTGAATTTGAGATTTTATGTACAAAATTTCAAAATTGAGGAGAAATATTGAGTAATCTGTATAATGTGTTTTATCTGTACAAACATGAAGTTAATGTTTGCAACCTCTCTCTGAGGGGCTCTGCAAGAAATGACCATTATGTGGAACAATGTATTTCATTTAACAAATTCAGTCCAGCAATGTCCTATCCCATCAGTTCATTAGTCTTAATCCCAAATGCAAAAAATGAACATATAGTATAATAAGTATGTGAAGTATTAAGGATTATGAGTAAAGATATTGAGAAGATTCTAATATATAAATAGTGAAAGATATATACCTAACTTTAAAATATTTGCTGAGAGCAGAAACACTCACATAAACATTCCAAGTTCTCCAGAAATTCACAGTGGTGAACTCATCTCTATCACCCAACTTACATAATTTGAGGGTAACGAAGAACAAATGAAGTAAATAAATAATGGTAAAAGTAAGTCCTTTATTATGATATTTTATTAACTAGACCCTTCCAGGCAATCTGACATCTGTCAGCCTTATGGGTGTTCCAGCTTTCATTTTCACTGATTGTTTCTTAAAATAATAATCATATACATGTTTTCAGACAAGAAGTCAAAATAATTTGAAGATGGATGTAAGGTTAGTACTGTTTTGTGTAGGATTAGGTTTTCAATGGCGAGCATTCAAGTAAACTCAAGAGACTGATGTTAGAGTTACAAACACAATTATAATTATTATTTATCCAAGTAAAGTTCAACATAGTGAGGAAGAAATGCATTTCTGTGATTCTTAACAAAAGTAATGTGCTGTATACCTTACAGGCAAAGAAACATGCTTCAATTGAATAATATGATATGAATAATCAATCATATATGCAAGGCTAACTGAAATTAATTACTACTCTTCTTTCTTCAATTCTATTTAATTATTAGCTTTCCACAGCCTTCAATTTGACCTTCTAATCTAGGCATCTATCTCACTTGAGATTAGATTTACCTGCCTAATCAAGTTACATTAAGTATGTTGCTTTCTGACATGTAAATGAATAAAAAAAGAATGTTTCAGTTTTTCTCATTAAAAAGACACAACAATGGAGTTTGGTCAGCAACATAAATGTTCATCTAGTGTACCTACTCTTAGACAGCTAGTTAGACAAAGTGATGAAGGATTATACAGTGCAAATACAGATGTACAAATTCTTATTACATATGAAAACATTCATGCGGCTTAGGAAGAACATTTTCCCAACGTTACAAATATTACCTCCAGCAAGACACAAAGAACTTTAAAAAATAAATTCTTTTAACTCATACTTTACATCCCATATTATAAACAAATTACTCTAGAATTCAAATACATTCTAGTTTTCTAGTAAATACTGCTCTTAAAAAGTACCATAGTTTTATACATGCTGTTGTAAAAACTTTTCTGACCAGAATTTAGAGATGCTTTCTTATCATAATGTAATTTTTCCCCTTTCTTAATTCAGTAATTATAATGCTGCAGCAGTCCTGTTGTATGCTGTAAAGCATAAGCCAGATCTGCCATGTTTGTACTTTCCTGCATTTAAAGTATGTGCTAGTAAATTTCTTCTTCATGTTAACTGCTTCAGTTAAAAACTAGAAGAGTCTAATTTCGCTTCTTTTATGTGAGGTAACTTCTGGCAGCTTGTTGTCCTTGTCTTCCTCTTCAAGAAAAGAAACAACTTTAAGTTGCAAAGAAGAAATGAGTGCGTGCAAGTTTTTTCCTTCTTAATTGTTTAATTTTGTTTAACTTATTTGGTGATACGATCACTGCATGAACTATAATGGTGAGGGTTTCAATTTTGAACATTGTACACAGTGAGACCTGCATGGGGCATGCCTTTATTTAAAACCAAATTGGTCACTCCAGCAAGGACATCCGAGCTGAAAGTCATAGCACCATCCTGTGTTATCACACATTTATTCAACATTCTGTGCAGGACATATACATAAGAAAAAAAGTTTTCAACTGTTTTCATATGTCAAAATGAACACATGAGAAAATTTGAGTTTTATAAAGGAATTTTTTCATTCAATTTTATTTCCACCTGTGCAGGTCCCGTGTTCCAGATCTGTCTTCCATATAAACTTAAATCATCAAATAATTTATTAATATGGTTCCAGGCAATACTCATATTTGTAATAAAAAAAATCTAATGTGTTACAATCACATGTCTTTCCCTACAACTCTGCAACACTTTTTTTTTTTTTAACTTAACATCCTTTAACCTGGTTGGTCATATCGGACAATGAATGAAATTAGTGAAATGATGCTCAAATGATCTCGGGGTCCATGGAGCTTAAAGTTACTCAACATTCGTCTTCTCAGGATAAGGGAAAACCCTTTACCCAGGTAACTCAGCCTAAGCGAGATTCGAATGTGAGGCAGTCATGCTACCACCACACTACCCAGATGGGCTAACAAATTATTGTTAAAAAGCTTATTCTTCCATCAAGATAAACATTAGCAGAAATGGTCTTATTACTTGGATGTGTTCCAGTTACAGATAACTGTTCAGCAAAAGATTAATATCATGCTAATAAAGATAAACATAAGCAAATTAGTGTTACTACTAGCTCCTTGTAAGTAGAAGGGAGTTTAAAAATGTGTATTTACTGAAATTTTGATAACTATCAATTGAATTTTTGGGTGGAGTGTAATACATTAAAATCTTGTAAAAACCAGATATTGCTTAATCTGGATAAATATTTATAGTAAATTGTATGTATATATTTAAATTTGACAGAAAACAGATTTGAGTGTTCTCGTAAATTAAGTCTCCTATGCGAGTAAGCACCATCTAGTTGTTATTCCTGGAAGATTAACATATATGGCAACAATACTCTCTTATTGGACTGTCAGGGCTTCTTTAGTATAGCGCTAACAATGTCATTCACCAAACTCGTCACATATAAAGCTTTCTGTTTTCACCATAAATTAAAGATCACGAAAATGGTGACACTTTGCCAGTATATGTATGAAATTTGGAATAGGTAAACAAGCAGTGTTAACATATAAAAGAAAAATATTGAGCTGTATCATTTGCTTTAAAGTATAATGTGTAGAATTACCTAAGTGAATGTGGTAGAACAAAACTTGGATCATATCAACAATTTATTTCAAATGGAATAGCTGAGAGAGATGTAGAAATTGCTTTACCTCTACATCTAGCAAGTGCCGCTGGAAATGCCAGGGCATGTGCAGATGCAAGTGTATCAGATAGTAGATAGAGCTAGGAAAAAACTTATTGTCCCATAAAAGAAGAGGGGGGAATTCAGATGAAATAAAATGAAATAAAACAAAAATACAAAATAAAATAAAGAGGTGACCTTCTAGGATAATGAACTTCTAGAATAATGGTGAAAAACAAGTGCACATTACCATTGTGGACTGAAAAATATTTGTTTAGCATACACTCTGTGAATAATTTTTAAGATTCCCATACACTGTATGCCCCATATGGGCTCCATGTCACCTGAGAATTTTGTGGAACTTGGCTGAATAGGTACTTTATTGTAGTTCGCAAATATTTTACTGCATCATGGAGTATTCTTACAGGGCACAAGAGGAGGGAATTAAGTAAATGAGAAAGTAAAGCTCTCTTGCACTTCTTTAACACCATCTTCAGCGAAGGGCATTGTCAAAATATTTGGTAAAATAAGAAATTTAGGGAACTGAAGAACTTTCTGAGTGAAAAGCTCTGAAATGGAATCAACTGTGCAGTTACAAGGATGCTGTGTGAACTGTAAAAGCAAAAACAAATCAACCAGATTTGTTAAACATTTCTTTTAAACAAATACCTATGTTAAAGCGATTGATGATTGCTAGCACTTTCCTCCATGATATATCACAATGAACATTTTAAAATATGGAAACTGTGAGACCAGCTGTATTTAATGACATCAGGATATCAGCACCAGGTTAACTTTAATCTTTCAGTGGTTATATTTTTATTATAATGTTCAATGCCCACTTTTACTACAATGTCATGAAACAAAGATGGAGCACCAGTGCAATGCAATAGCGGGGGAGAGCTTGCCCCTGTGCCACTCTGTTCATCACAAATCTCACATGCGGTTGCTTGGGCAGTAATTATGCGGATGACTATAGTTGTCCATCTTTAAATGCTTTCTTGCTGTGCTCTTCCATTGAACTTTTGAATAGCTTAGTTTTGTGCTTTAATGAAAACATGGATTTTCCCTGGTAATATGTTCACATGATACTTAACTTTTGTTCAAGATGATGCCACTGTTTTAGAAGTTTAATTTGAGATTCTGTTACAACTTTTAATGGCATAAGTGTAGTTGTTTATTCTTGTGCAACATCTCAGGCATCTGTGCAACATCTGGCAGATGCCAGTACAGAAACAGGTAATGATTTATCCTGGTTAAAAGATGGGATTAAGTGTAGGAAAATAAAGCTTAAATCTGCTGTTTGGACCAGATCACATAACCTCACCTAATGGATCCGGGGCCTAGAATGCTGCTACTGAAGTTAAAACATCATTTGAATGATTACATTTATTTATTGATAATGTTGTTAAATTTATAACCAATTAAGCTAACATCTAGATATCAAAAGAGAATGGGATGCACGCACATACATGCATATTATAGGATTGACAGGGTTTCAGTGGCTATTTTATCATAGGATCAAGCTAAATGTTATGCAGATTTGGGGTGATTCATATTGCCAGAGAAAAAATATATGCTCCATTCACATGACTTTCCCTGCATCTCTGTAACAAATTATTGTTAAAAAGCTTATTCTTCTATCTACTTCATGCTAATGCATATATAAACATTAGCAGAAATGCTCTTATTCCTTGCTTTCTTGTTTGTGGAAGGGAAATAAGCGAGTACATTAAGCTAAAGTGACACATGGTTGCCATGTGTTTCTATCGCCAGGAATTGATTCCCATATGAGAAAAGTATCAGTTTTTAAAACTGAAACCTATAGCAAGGAATATCTCAAAAATGGTCAACTGCATGAAAACAAATGTATATAACTTAAATTGTGTCTTTTAAAAATATCTACATTTTTTGTATACAAAGTTTTTGTCTATCTCTTATGGTTTACCAGTTATGCAAAATTCATCCAGATAGACTATTCTCAGAGAATTCAAAATGTAAATTTTATTTGATGTGTAAATATCTTTACTATAAGGTACTTTAATCAAAATTGTTACAGCCATTTTTGAGAAAATCAAACTTTTTTCCATAAAAAGGGTAGTTTTGGATGGCAGAATTATTCTCAAAATCTTCATGTCACATCCTTGGAATATATAAACTTAAATACAAAGTTTGGTATTTTACAGACTTTTCGTTTTTGAGTTGTCATGTTCACAGACACACACATGGTCCTTTCTCAAAAAATGTTTTTTTTTTTTTTTTGGATACCAGGGAACTCTAAAATGTGTATTCCAGTGAAATCTCGGTATCATATTTTTAGATGAAGTACAATATCTTCTTTACCTATGTACCATGTACTACGTAGAGAAAGTAAAAATAAGTACACTATATTGTGTTAGCAATAAATTGTGATGATGAAACAAAAAAAATGGAAATGGCATTTTATTTATGGATGCTCTTTAACTGCTGTGGTTCTCAGCGTCCCATTCTATACTGGGCGTGAAAGTTCGCTTAATTTTGCTCAGAGGCCTCTGTATCAGGCTTGAGGTTCTTTTACATGCCTTAAATCTACCACACGGGATCCACGGCTTTACTTCCCTTCCGAAGGAAGCCATGCTAAGGATTTTTACGCCCGAAAAAATCCATCGTCCTCCGCCGGGTTTGAACCTGCAACCTTGGGTATATATGAAGTTAGCATGGTAACCATTACATCACGGAGGGCGACGATGATGAAACAGATGCCTCTGTTGGAGATAAAAAAGAAAGTCTGAAATGATAGCATGCGTAATAAAACCAAAATTGGTATCAGATAGAAATTTGACAATAGTTAACTGGTATACCAGCCATCTGCTGACTGTCTATCTACGGCAAAACAAAATCACTGGTATAGGAACTCTGAGAAATGATAAAAAAGAAATCCCGGCATTCCAACAAGGACAGCAAAATTGGTTTGGCAATTTTTGGATTCCAGAAAGACATTACCGTTATTGCATCTACAGAAAAGAAACAAATCTGTTGTACTCATCTCCATATGAAGAAACAGTAGATAGTAGATTATAACATGACAAAGTTTGGGATTGATAAATTCTAAGTAACAAGAATGATAAGAAGATGGACAAAGGCTATGGCATTGCTGAAAGTGGCTGTTATGAGGTGCTGTTTCAAGCAAATGAAAAGAATGAGAAACATCCCTCGAGTTTTTTAAATAACTCATGAAACCACATCGTATTGAAAGATGAGTGCTACCAAGTGTGCCAGCTGATGTTAGCCAATACCTGCAGCATTGCAAAGTTCAAGATCAGTCGAGGAAGAAGATGTGGAAGAGCAAATAATAGCTCAACATCATGTAGTGCTTTTGTTTGCAAAAATCATCCTAAAACAACAGTTCTGTGCAGAAAATGCTGAGATAGAGTAGGACTAATCTGCAAATAATGAATGCAATATTACTAAATAGTATTTATAAACCTTATGAAAGTACTGTTCAGCATAAGAATAAGGTTCATTGTAAACAATAAATGATGTAATATAAGTTAGTGCAATTAAATGTAAATGAGTAGCAAAAAGTGATCATTTATCTGCGCTGTGTATAAATACACCGCATACCTGCATACCTGTAACGTTAAAGGCAATATAATTTCAATGTATTGTTTTAAAATGCTTTCTTCTTGTTTACAATCACTGCCCCCCACCCCTGTCAAATGTATAAAGTGCCTCTCTTTCACAGTGTGGTGACCACATAGTGTCCTGTCAAAACACTTCCTTTTCTTCAAATGTATGGGGGATTGTTACATACACTTTGGTTTTCAAGTTTCCTAAGTATGTAAATTGCATATGATTAAATCAAAGGATGTTAAGGGCCATAATGCTTTATTAATTATCCCATCTTCCAAAATTTCCAGAAATGAGCAATGACTCATAGCTATATTCATATTAGAGAGGCTTGTTGGAAAAACCAGACATCTGCTAGCCTCTACCTTTTGTTTGTTCAGAAAATATGTGTCCTATTATTCTGAAAGTATTTACTGCACAGCTCCTGCATAAAACTGGTGTGTAAAATTGGGTTTCTCTGTGTTTCAGTATCTCTTATTTTATCACACAGCATAACTATGTAAATGGAACCATAATTTATCAGAGAAGCCAACTTTGATTAGCACATGAAAAAAGAATCTGATGTGTTACATTCACATTACTTCTGCAACAAAGTCTGTTTATAAAACATTCTTCTATGTACCTCATGCTAATCTTCATTAGCAGAAATGAAGTACAAAAAGAATATGGGAAGTGATAGTGGATGCTGTGTGATTACACTGAAATTCTCTTCTCCATGCATGACCAGGATTAAAAAAATCAATAAAGATTTCTCATTTGAGAGAACTATAAGTATTGAAAAATAAAAATTCAAGAAAAACAGTTACCAAAAAAATGGTTAACTCAATAAAAGATATAAATACATATAAAAAGATAAGAAAAACTTTTCAATCTGATATAAATTTTCTGCATTATTGAGGTCCATATATTTTTTGTACAAAATTGTATTCACCTGTTGTGGTTTATCAGTCAAGCAAAATCATTAAACATGAAGAGGACTTCAGAGAGTATTCCAAGAAAATTCAAGACATACATTTAATTTGTCATATCTTAATGATATGGTATTTTAATAAAAATCATAAGTGCCAATTTTGAGAAAGCAAACTTTCAAAAAATATTCTATGTAAAGAGTAGTTTAGGTAGGGAGCATTTTGTTGAAAATATTTTTCTTGTGTCCCTTGAAGACAAACATAAATACAAAGTTAGGTTGATTGATGTTTGGAGGAATTTAGTAACAATGGAGGACAAATTATACATGGTATTAATTTGTTGAGTTGGTATTTTTTAACACTCTGTCACTTACATTTTTATTATGAGGGACTAGTTTTGAAAGCCTATGCTTCCATTTTCAACCTCACGAGTTCAACAGTCGTTGCTGGTTGCATTTGCTTGTGTTCCCTTCTCTGGTGGCAAAATGATGAACTTCTTAACTAAGTTGTCGACTGGCGGGATTTCAAAGTTTATTAGTGATCTCTGTTTTTCCATATGAGGATGTTTTCCCAGGTTGTGAGTTCAGCCTGACATGGTTTTTAGCAATTTTGGAATTGGATTTAGATTGTGGTTTTCTTTCCAGAAGTGAAATGCTACTGCTGATTTATCTTCTTGTTTTAGTTTTAGGTTTCTAAAGTGCTCTTTGGATCTGATTTTTGTCCTATGTAGAATTTTTCACAATTTTTATATTTAATTTGATATATTCCTGATCTATTTCTGGGGGAATTTCATCTTTGATTTTTGAATTTAGTAACTTTATGACAAACATCTGTTTACTGGAGACAGGATGATGTTTTGTTCTTTGAAGATGTTTTTGAATTTTGTAAATGGTAAGTGAATTTTTTGAATTTGTTGATATTGTCTTTTCCTGTTGTTAGAGTAGTTATTTCCTTTGTTTTTTTTTTCCTCCTTTGCTTTGTTGAGTTTCTTGTACACGAGGTTCTTGCTGTATCCATTTTGTTCCGCTATTTGAATTATGGTTTTTAACTCTTTGTTCAATTTGTTTATGCTCATTGGTACATTTACTAATCTATGTGTGAGGCTGTTAATTACTGCATGTTTGTGTGGTAATGGGTTGTAGCTTTCATTTTTAATGTAGTTTTCTGATTGAGTTGGTATTCTGTAGATTCCAAAGTTTACTTTTTGCCATTTCTGATGATTTTAAGTCTAAGAAGGGGAGTTCTCCATTGGTTTCTGTTTCCATTGTAAATTTTATTGTTTTTTCTTGTATGTTTAGTAATTTTATTGCATCATCTAGATGTCTGCTTAGCCTATTGCAACTAAGTTGTCAACATAGCGGTACCACACCTTGAAAATCCATGGGAATGCTTTCTTCATGTATGTTTCAAATTTGCTCATGAAATGGAGATAGAGGGTTGCCCATATAGTCAGGCAAAAATCAGGACCCTTTCCTGGGGTTGAAAATGGAAGCGAAGGCTTCCGAGACTACTCCCTCATATAAAAATTTAAGTGACATAAGGTTAAAAATACAGACTCAACAAATTAACACCACAAAGTTGGGTATTTAATCAACTTTTGTTTTTGAGTTATGCTGTGAAAACGCACACACCACACACTAACACACACACCACACACACATATACACACACATGCATGCATACTGATCTTTTCCTAAACATTTGGGACCCAGGGAGTCTCAAAATATGTATATCTGTTGAAAACTCTGTGTAAAATTGTTGGGTATAATAGAATACTTACGATAGTAAAGAAACAAGGTGCAGACAACTCCATGCATCAGATACAAGGCATGAATAAGTGTTGAAAACATCTGCACAAAATTCACTCAATTTCAGACACTGAGCCCTTGAGTATAAATGAAACTTCTTTGGTAAGATCATTGAATTCAGAAGGACATTTCCACATTTCTTGTGATACTACAGAGTGGTGCATTCCCTACTCATCGTTGCCTTCTATTGTTGTGAAGCTGTTGCAACTTAGTTAAGACAAGTGAAATAAATGACTCAGCAAGATGCATTATCTTGCATGAGTGTCCACCTCCATGAATGTACAAATGCTTCTTCTTTCTGACCTGTCACACTTCAGTGAGTCAATCTCACAAACTCACCAAAGATCACAGAAGAAAGGATTGTCGTCCACCACAGTCCCCAGGTGAAGGGCATGCAGTCTAACCACTCTGCCATGGCATCCTCTTCTTAGCTTTTTCAAAGAAAATCATTTACAGACATGTTCCTAATAACAAAAAGCTTCAATGAAGAAGCCAGCACCAGGTAATTGTGACTCACATTTATTAACGGCATCAATCACTCAACATTTGGCAGAAATGCTTAAAAACTCACATTTTACTTATTGTTAATTCAGATTTTAAAGGAAAAGTTTTTCATGCACACTTGCTTAGTGCAATTGAGTAAGTTATGTGATGATTTCAACAACCCTGAACCAAGGGTTGGCTGTGCATTTGCAGTTCTTCTGGCATTTCTCGCACTAAAACTTATATTCAGGAGTATTATTGCAAAGGTTACCTATAAGCTTTAATCACTCTAATTTTTAAGCAAAAATATGTGTCATTTCATGTAAAAAGAATAAGAAAAAATTCATGTCAAGTCATTTGTATAGATTTTTAAATCTATTTTTCTCAGTTATAATATTCTTCAGTGTATAAAATACTCCTTATGTTGAAATTTTGAAGTTATTAGAGTGATATTCTTTAAAACAATTTCCACTGGAGAGCCTAAATTTGAGTAAATTAGACCTTATAACTGAATAAGATTATTTAAAAAAAAAAATAATTTTTTTTTGCAAATTTATTTCTAACTCAATAAGGTACATACATTTTAATTTTATTTAAGAATTATAAAAAGTGTATCATATCAACATTTTTATGCAAAACAACTTCAATTTGTATATAAAAATGTATAATTTAGTAATTTTTTAAGATATAAGCATCAAATATTGAAAAAGAAATGACTTCTTAATGCATACATTACATACATATACATATGAACACTTCTTCTTCTTCATATCATCATCCTCATCATCATCATTATTATGCTTTGTATTGTTCAATGGATTGCCCTCCTGTTTGTAGGGCACATTCATAAGGATGTACCTTATGAGTAAAAGTGTTATAATCTTGTATATATTTTTTAAAGTTTGACATTTCCTTTATTATGTATTTTAAAGAATGAATAAAATGACTTATGACAGAATGCTTATGTCAATAGCATGTCGAGGAGCAGGCAAACTCGGGATTATAGCATATTCAGGAAGGGTGATTAGCTCAGTGGTGGAGAACAACCAGGAAATGTAATGAAATGGTGAAAGGGATAATATGAACATTTGTGAGTCAAAGTAACCTTTGCCTAGAGACTGAGAAAAATGATAAACTCTTAGGGCTAATTGATTTTAACTTTTTCATTATGAATTCCAGAATTGCTGGAGTTGGATTCGTACTTTTATAAGCACAATTTACTGAATTATTCCTTAATCCTGGGATTTCCCAAATGTGAGTTGCACTACTTCATTTGGTTAATATTTACTTAGTGATGTGGGAAACTTATCAGATCCATCCCCTTAGTTTTCTAAATATTCTTCTCTCACATAGAAGTGTAAGTGCCCAGGTAGTGAGTCAGGTTTCCAATAATCCAGGTACCTTATTAAAAATCAAGTGTTTTGGTTAAGCTTTTTCTACCTCAATTGTTGATATTAGTGGCATGTCAGTTTTCATACACCTTCAAGTAGTGGCTGTTAAGGCAATGTGGTTACTGCTCTAACAACATTTCTTGTTTCATGAAAAGCATGGAGTTGTGAAGAGATGTACTTGCAGAGTCATCAATTCAATTAACCTACATATAATAAGCTTTGTTCAGAGAGTAGCACCATTTTCAACAATAATATGTAGAAGATCTCTTAATTCTGCATGAAAAATATTTAGCAATAAGATTTATTAGCTTAAAGAATTTCAAGATTAATCCAAATATTCATTTGGTCCCTGTGTGAAGAGAGAATGTAAAAACTACAGCGATTGAGTATAAAAATGCTCTAATCTGCTACGTATGGTACTTTTTAAGATGTGATGAAAACAGGACTGTAGTATTTGAGACAGCAATTATAGTACCTAGTTAATAATCCATAAAGAATGAAACACTCATGCAGGTACACACATACCAAATCACATAGATATGTATATACAAGACTCTGTGACCATGCACAACACTTCACATGTGTTGTTTGTTTCGAGGGACGGATATAGACATTGGTTGGTCAAATATTATAATATATTCACTGCAAGTGTGTCATAAATTGCCGAAGGATTAACATGATCCATTTCAGTTCAGATACTCATAAATGAGGTGTTCAATCATTTCTTGCAAGTCAGACATAATAAACATTCATATAAATATCTAAACAAAAGTATTTAAAACATTAGATATAAATGGGAGAAAGTAGTAAAGCCTCCCCTCTAAAAAAATGTGGGCAGTAAGTTGAGAGTGGAAGCTGTGCAGGTGATGAAGTTGTAAATAGATAGTTCAGGAAGTGCTGTGCTGTCAATAATGGCATACTCTCTGGCGACAGCTGAAGCATTAAAGGCCTCAGAGAGCTCAGGGTTGCTTTCAGGACCTTGTGCAAGTTTCCATCTCCCTCTGCACTGACTTGTACCATAGCTTTTGCAGGCTTTGTGTGAGTATAACGGTTGCAATGGTTTCTTTTCTGGAATTCAGTGCTAATTTATGTACGGGGGCTGATCAACAAAGACTGAGAGTGATTTTTTCCTGTAGCTTCCATAATAGTTTCATATCTGTAACATAAATATTTGAAAAGAGCGGGTTTTTATGTATAATGTTGGTAGGCAGCAGCACTCTCGTATCCTAGGTTGGTAGTTATGGTCTATTTTGTAGACCCTACATGCATTTTGCATACCAGACAGTGGAGGTAATGCAAGAGGAGCAGTATAGCGCAATCAAATTCTGTTTTCATTTAAACCATACAGCCACTGAAACTTATGAAAAGCTGAAGCAAGCGTACACTGAAGATGCACTACCTCATGTAACAGTTTTTAGGTGGTTCAAGGACTTCAAAGGAGGCCGACTTGTCAGTGTTAAGCAAGATAGGCCTGGTGTATCAGCTTCTGCTGTGACTGAAGTCAACATCAACACAGCTGCTGTGATTGTCCGAGAGGATCGGCATATAACATTACGTAACCTCAGTGAAGTGTTGAGAATTTCATATGGCAGTGTATGCACGACCATCTCCATATGACCTGAGCTTGTGCTCATTGGGTGCCATGTCTGTTGACTCCCAAACAAAAGACTGTGCAAATGGAGACAAGCCATGAGGTGCTGCGTCTCTTTACTGATGGAGGGGATGCGTTTTTTAAATTTATTTTCACCAGTGATGAGTCATTGCTGCATCATTATGATCCTGAAGGAAAACAAGCCAGCACAGTGTGGTAATTGCCAGGTTCTCCAACACAAAAAAAGGCAAAAGTTGTTCCATCTGCAGGGAAAGTGATGGTGATCACATTTTTTTACTGTAATGGAATGATTTACCAGCATGCAGTTCCCCCTCACACTACTGTTACAGCAGCATACTACACGTCAGTATTGGCTACACTGAGGAGACACATTGCAAAGATACGACCAGAGCTTTCTCGGACTGGGTGGCGACTTCATCATGACCATGCACGGCCTCACGTCGCAAATCAAGTCATGCAGTTCCCCCTCACACTACTGTTACAGCAGCTTACTACACGTCAGTATTGGCTACACTTAGGAAGCACATTGCAAAGAAACGACCAGAGCTTTCTCGGACTGGGTGGCGACTTTATCATGACATTGCACGGCCTCACGTCGCAAATCAAGTCATGCAGTTTCTGGCTCGATTCATCATTACCTGTGTACCACATGCACCTTATAGCCCCGATCTTGCACCCTGTTACTTTTTTTTATTCCTATCACTAAAGGCAAAACTTAGGGGTAGTCGATTTGAGAACTCTGAAGCAGTGCTCAAGAAAAGGAACTGACAAAAGACCTGACAAAGAATGGTCTGCAGCACGTGTTCAAGGTCTGGCAGAGACGCTATAAAAAGTGCATTGAAGTAGGAGAAGACTACTTTGAAAAAGATCATATAAACATTGAATTGGAGTAATAAACATCTGTGAAAAAAAATCAGTTACAGTCTTTATTGATCAGTCCTCCTAGAAATAGATAGAGAGAGATAAGTGCTGTGTTTGAAAGTGCACTGAATGAAAGCAGATACACATTCTTATTTACAAGGAAAAAACCAGGGGGGAAAGTGTGCTAGAAACTTAGGTACACTGAAATCAATTGTCTCCTATGAAATAGGTTTTGGTGCAATCCCTGGCAATAATGACTATGTTACTGTGTTTAATTACCATAATATAATTTTAAGTGTAATAACTACATTTTAAATATACAACAAAGTTAATGAATGATAGTTTGCAACATTCAGACCTCCATTTACAGCATCTTGGTTCTGATAAATAAATAAACATGTATAAATAAACTTTGAACACTGAGGATAAAGATAAAGAAGATATGGAAACACAGATATTTAAATGACCTGCTTACATTATGGCAATGCTTAAATGGCTCTTGTTCCTTCGGCAACTTTACAAATATGCAACATTTAGATTACGTACTGCTAGAGTGCTAGGTTATAATAACAGTAACAACAATTTTAATGAAAGGGTGTTTTGGTACACTTAAGTATCACTTACATAGTGATACTTAAGTTTTACAAATCCAACTCAGAAATATTCTATAATAACAGTATTTAAATTTATTCTATTACAGCTGCAATTCCTTTTACATTGGGCAAATATCAAACACGAGCACCAGCTAATGTTGATATTGTGAACTGTTTAACAAGAACATAAACAACAATGTCAGTAACAGCAACAATGTTTTATTGAACATTCTCCTTTTTATTAAATATGTGCCATACAAAATTAGAGGACTTTTGCATATTGTATTTGCACTAAAAAATTTGAAGCTTTTGTTTTAATCTAATCCATTCTAATGTGCACAGCTACATCACAGTCCTGTGGCTGCATTCAATAAATTCATGATGTTCAGCTTGCTTATACCATTATTCATATGATACTTGCAAATATATTGCATCACTGGGATACACAATAAAGCATATTACAAGAAATATTACATATCAATAACTTACAACTGTAAGGAAGCTAGTTCATACAAGCAACTAACCACATATAAGCATGGTTGTTTCCAGACATTCTGTAAAGCTTGAAATACAGTACTAAGTTCTGCAAGCTATTATAAAATTGTGGAGAAGCAGATTCAGCATCATTCAAAGCATTTCCATCATTGTAATCAATAAAATGCCATAGAAGTGATGAGATTTTTATATTAATAACATTATTAAGGTTTCTGAAATTTATCAGCAAATATAAAAGAGCTTAGTTCACACAATTGGGCAAATATGAGTTAATATCATCCCTCATTTAAGTCACTATACTGGAAATACATATTTCATATCCTATTCCTAACTTGCCTTTTCTTTAATAATTTTATTCATAAAAGTCCACGCTCAAAATATTTCTGTGCTAAGTTTATAATCATTGTAATCCAATGAAACTGATGACATTTTTTCTCAACTGGTGTTTAATAAATGTTAGTAAAATAAGCATTCCAAAATATTTAAAAGAGGTAAATGACTCTTCTTAAAAATTTATTATTATGATTTCAAGGATATTTAGAAATTTCTATAACATATGCTTAAGATTTCACCATATGAATCAGCAGATACAGTTTTAAATTGATCTATAAATGTCCAACAATTTAAAAGCAAGTAAATAAGTATCATGCTTTTGGTGTGTGAATTCAAAGGTATGATAGTGAAATCTCATGTTTTAACAAGAATACTTTTGCTCTTGTTTGGAATTATGTTTTAACTGCACAAAACTTTACCTGTGAGATTGCATTCGTGTGCACAACAGACACAAAGTGTGATTGAATTAGGGTTACACAATATCAGTGTTTGTGCATTCCTAGCAAAACCTTTACCTAAAATTGGGAATGCTCTTTTGCTATTTAACATGCGTAAAATCCTTCAAAGTGCTATAGGTATGCAGTCCAATCACTTTCATTTCATTTTCATCCAGTACACCTGACTGGAAAATCATCTGTGATGGGAGGACTAATTAGGTTATGGGTCAACATTTTTGTTTCACCTGTGTCTAACCACAGTAAGCTCTGTAAGCCTAAACTCTGTAATGTTTTAAAAATGTACATATATCATATAAAATGTTTGGAAAATACTTACCTTTGTTACAAGACCAGAGATATTTATAAAAATGTCATTCTCCAAGTTTTAATATTGTGACTACAAACAAAGAAAACTGTTTTTATACACTAAATCACATGCCTAGGGCTCAAAAATTACCTTGCCACTTCAGACATTTTATTTAAAAAATGCTAATTAAACTTCATGTATTACTTTCCTTAACATGTAGTAAGATATCAGTCTTATAGCATCTGACTAATAAGTACCATACAGCGAAACATCTTTAAATGCTTTCAGTAGCAAATATATGCAAACCTATTATTTCATTTATTGTAATACATTATAGTTGACATGCTTTGCACTTTTTAATCTCCAAATATAAATGCTCATGTTCTGATTAAAAAGTGCTTCACCATTTTGTGTTTGAAAGCTAGGCACTAAGAACTGAATAAAAGCAAAAGGGATTGAGCAGTGAGACTTTAACCTAAAAGTGGCTCCTCAAAATAGTTCTTATTAAATCACCCTTAGAAATATACTACACCAAAAACTAAAAAATCAGGGATTTATAAAATGAGATACAAGATTTATATCGAGAAAACAAAACAAAATTTGGAAGCTAGGATGAAAGAACACTTATGAGGCATTAGGTACAAGCACATAACTTTTGGTCTGAAAATCATAACATAAAGGAAGAAATAGAGTTGATAAAATATGTAAAGAAACCTTTGGGAAAACATCTTTATCAGCAAGGAAGAAGTTTCTCTTATGAATTTTGAGGTCCCGCTGAAGATGATGTCATCCTATTGACAAGAGAAGAGGGCAGCACAACACCAGACAGCACACAAACACCTGTTGTATGTAGCATTAGTCAACCTCAGAACTGAAGGTAGGGTTAAGGCACCCTGAAACTGGTCTTCCCAAACGAAGGCGAAATGGAGCAAAAAGTGTAAAAAAAGGTGACTCAATTCATTTAAATTAAGACCAATACATGAATTGTTTTTCTATTACTGGCTCAAATTATTGGTAGAGACTGAAAATGTGGGTCAAAGTAAAACAGTTGATGTGTAAATCTCAGTCTAACATACAAGAAGAACAGTTTAAATTAGTACTAACATGACTAAAAGCCCTTCTTCTGGTCTATTGAGTTAATAATCTTCATTAGGTTCTTCTTAAAAGTTTTACTGAAAATATAAGTTGAATTATAATAAATATAGAGTAAAACTTATGCAGAAATTAAGCTGTGTTCAACAAAAGGTAAAAATAAATTATAGAAAGACTAGATATGATATACATGTGTATAATATTAAGAAAAGTACACAGAAGTAAGGGGCAGGAGAAAAAAAGTCTTCCTGTTGTCTTTCTTTGAGGCTCTCACCATTTTGGTAATAAAAAACAGCACATGTGCACTTGCATAAACTCCAGCTTAGCATTGAAGTGACCACATTTCAAGGTGTATACCACGCAGCATGTTCATTAGAAATTGTACATAACCTACTGAATGAAGACTAGGGGGCTGAGCACCCAAGAAAAGTTGTGCACAGATCAGCGGCATACACTCAGTAGAATTCTTAAATTATTCAGTAATAACTTGATACAGCCTATAGGCATTCACATTTACATTTCTTCGAGTGAGTTTCATTGCATCATGGCTACCATTACCAGCTCTCTACCTCTCGCTCCTGAGTCTCAAGTGTGTACTGGGCTGATGCAGTATATACCTCAACCTGTTGATTCAGCTACACCTGCGAGGGAGGATGCGCGCACATCTGAAGGCTTCCAAGAGACACTGGCTTGAGAAGCAACCTTCAAATGCTTCAATCAGCTTCTGTTAAGGTGGTGAGGCACTGAAATATTGTGTACAAGGTGAACTTCTAACAGTGGCGTGTTATTCAGTTTGAAGTTTTGCAGTCTATAGAAATAAGTAGTAAAGATTGTTTGTATAATTATTAAACCTGGCTAGCTCAGTCGGTGGAGCATGAGACTCTTAATCTCAGTGTCATGGGTTCGAGCCCCACATTGGGCACTGAATTTTTGTGAAGAATTTAATTGCTTCTTTATCAATAAAGTCTATGAAATTGTTAGTAGTATGCCTAAACCAAAGTGTGCATTTCAATTTTCAGAACTTAGGGTTGAAGATGTTTACTCTGCTATCATGGCCTTAAACAACAGTGTATGTATGGAGGTCTATGGGATTTTCGCAACAATTCTCAAATTATCTGCTTCTACAATTTGTGAACCTCTAACTCATGTCTTTAATTGCTGCCTTAACAGCGGATATTTTCCTGATCCCTTAAAACTCTCTAAAGTAATACAAATCTTTAAAAAAGGTGACAAATCCGTTTATGACAATTATAGACCTATTACCATAATACCAATAGTGGGAAAGGTCTTTGAAATGCTCCTATGTAAGCAGATTGTCACCTATTTTGAAACAAATTCATTGTTTAATAAAAATCAATTTGGTTTCAGAAGTGGTAGGAGCACAATTAATGCTATTACCACTTTTCTTCAAGTATGTTACGCGAATATAAACAAAAGCAATAACATGTCTAGCAGACTCTTCGATTTCTCAAGAGCCTTTGGCACTGTTTCACACAGTATTCTTTTACAAAAACTATGGCTTTCAAGATAACGGTATACAGTTTCTGAGATCTTACTTTAAAAATATACTCCAGACTACGTATTTCAATGGTACTTTGTCAGAATTTAAAAATGTTGACCTTGGCATTCCTCAAGGATCGATTCTTGGTCCAGTGTTTTTTATTATTTATTTAAATGATCTGCCAACCTCAATCTCAGATGTAAATTTGTCCACTTATCTATTAGGATGGAACACAAAGATATTCAAGGTAATCCCCCCCCCCCCCCAACTACCCTTTACATGGAAAACATTTTGAAAATTTTCAGTATCTCAAAAATGGCTCTAATGATTTTGATTAAAATACCCCATATTAAAGATATTTATCTGGCAAATAAAATATTTATCTTGACTTTTCTGGGAATAGCCTGTAAAGACCTCTTTATTCTGAATGATTTTTGCTGAATTTTGCATAACTGGTAAATCGTAAGAGATAGACAATAACTTATTACACAAATCATGTTAAAACACACAATTTATGTCATACTCATTTTTTATCAGGAAATTGACCATTTCTGAAATATTCCTTGTTACTTGTTTTAGATTTAAAATATTTAAAAGTTTTCTCATGCGGAAAGCTGTAAACTCCTGATCCTGCATAGAACCTGATTTCAAGCACATGGCAACCAGCTCTTAAAACTTTTGGCTATTGCTTTTAGCCTAATGTATTCCCTCATTTTCTTCTACTAACAAGGAAGTAAGTAATTAAGACAATTTCTGCTAATGTTTATCTTGATTATCATAAAGATGATAGAAGAATATGCTTTTTAACAATTTTTTATAGCATGTAGAGAAAGTCATGTGAATGGAACACATCAGATTCTTTTCTTGCTTTATTTTGATATTTTTTCTATATTGTGAGAGTCACTTTACTGTTTACGCGATTCAGCTTCACTCGTTTGGAAACTGTGATTTACAAAGTAAGTACTTACAATTTCTTACATCCTGTGTGCTTACAACCGTTCACTATCTAAGTCTCTCTAAGTCATAGTCGTTAACTTCTAAACATATTCCAACATTCATTGTTGAAACAAATATTGAAAATATAATTAAGTTGTATAAATAATAAACATTCATCCTATTTGATTTTCAACAAGGCATTGTTGTTTGTACAAGTGGTTAAATGTAATAATTTCCTAATTAATTAATTTTAAATAATTGCATTTGTTTACGAGTAGGCAATCTAGATCTATGCTTTTAGAGAGTGAATTTTTTAGAAATTTTCCAAGATGTTTAACCAGATTAATTTTATTTTTCTCCATTAAAAATAAGCGCACTTGTACAAGCTTTTGTCTATCAAACTGTGATTTTCATTTTAAAGGAATTTATTTGATTAATATTTTCATTCATATATTCCTTAAGCGCACAAATACAAAAATATGTATTACACTATTCGGTAAACGAGTATATAGCTGGAAGTAGACTAGCTGCAGTAACATACCACATCAGCACTCAAGATGATGTTCTCTGGCCTGGACTGTGATGAGTATTTATAGGCTCTTTGGACAACCTAAGTCTATAGGAGCTCACTCTTCTATAAAAATACTGTAGGTTTGTCATTATAAATGCTGCACATCATAAAGTTACCTGACAGGATGACTTTTTACTTTCTCTACACGTACTATCTACATAGTGTATAGTATTGCACTCCACCCAAAATTTCGATACCAAGATTTCACACAGGTCCATATGTGTGTGTCTGTGAACATGGTAACTCAAAAATGAAAAGTTGGTAAAATACCAAACTTGGTATTTAAGTTTAGTATCTTCCAGGGATGCAACACAAAGATTTGAGAAAAATCCCCCCACTCCAAACTACCCTTTATATGGAACTTTTTTCGAAAATTTTGATTTTTTCAAAAATGGCTCTAACGATTTTGATTGAAATATCGTACACTAAAGATATTTAGCTGCCAAATAAAATGTATATCTTGAATTTTCTGGGAATAGCCTCTGAAGACTACTTTGTTCTGGATGAATTTTACGGAATTTTGCATAACTGCTAAACTGTAAACGATGGACAAAAACTTACCACACAAAAAACGTAGAGCCCATTAAAACACAGAATTTATGTCACATTCATTGTTTTCGTGGAGTTGCTCATTTTTGACACATTCCTTGTTTTTGGTTTCAGCTTCCTACGGGAATTTGTCAACTCCTGTCCATGCAAACAAAGGAACTTCAGTCACATAGCAACCAGCTTTTGACTATCACTTTAACCTATGGTACTCCCTAATTTCCCTTCTACTTACAAGGAAGCAAGTAATAAGACTATTTCTTCTCAATTAAAATGAAGTAAATAGAAACATAAGCTTTTAAACAATAATTTGTTGCAGAGATGTAGAGAAAGTCATGTGAATGAAACAAATCAGATTTTTATGAAAACACTTTATTATTGTGTATCTTGTATAGTTTGCAGAAAAATTTAAAATAAAACATACCTTCATGCCATTGGGAGTTTGCTAGCTTTCTGTGTAATACAACACTTTTATCCTAAAGCAATTAAATGAAAATTTCCTTTTCCTATGAAATTCATAACATGTGAACTAAATTTTGTTACTTTTATCTTAGCCATTTAATTTTGCAAAGCTGTACACGCTGCAAGTATACGCTATACCTACATAAGTTGTCTCCATTTCAGGTTAAGTTTTGTTAGCATATAAGTGATGTTTATTACACTAAAACGTGAGCAGTTAAATATAAACTTTCTGCCAGGATTGAAGCTGTTTTGTGTGAATATTGCAGTACTCTCCACAAGTGAACTCAGCAACTGAAGTTTGCAGTCGATATCAAACTGTCACTCTCAACTGAGCATGCAAATAACATATAAACATAGCACACTCTGCTACTAATCTATTTTGGACTCCAGATTGACAAAGGAGTAGAGAAAGGAGAGAGGACTCTTTACCTCTAAAAGCGGCAAGTTTAACTACTGTGATATTTGTCACTGCTAATTTTTACAACTAGCTGTCAAATGCCAAACAAGTAACAAGGTAACTTTCCTAACTGCACTAAATCACATCTATGATCTTATCCCTAGTACCTAACCAATAATTGAAAATTAATTCTTAGTAAAGAACAAATCCAACAGAGGTAATCAAAACTTTTGGAGAAAAGACATAGTCAGGGTTTTCATATTTATCTGCAAAACAAGCTACAAGAGTAAGATAGTGTCAAAATAGGTTCAAAACTTTTGGAGAAAAGACATAGTCAGGGTTTTCATATTTATCTGCAATACAAGCTACAAGAGTAAGATAGTGTCAAAATAGGTTATGATTGAGCCATAATTATTGTTCTTCATATAAGGAAAGTGTTGAAACAAGAACAGTGGAAAGTTTAAGGTAATCAGAGCCATATTTGTTTCGTAAATAGATTCTGTAGGGAGTGCAATTTTATATTTGCATTAAATATCATAGTTTGCATGATCTGGGCTGAAGACAGAACCTAGCATGTGATCGGCACCGCAAAGTGAGATTTCAGTCTATGAAAAAACAACTAATTAATACCTAACTGCAGTTAGATGATATGCAAAGGGACTGTGGTAAATCCCACTACCTTTATAATTCTATTTCTTATAGGTTGGTATATATAGCAAAGAGGGATGCTATTCAATGGCTGTCTAAATGGTTCCATTCATGTTAATTAGTTAGCAATACCTCAAACACCGCACCTGGTTCTGCACATTTATTGATAAGATATTCCTTAAAACATGGCAGCAGTGCTCTACCCATTTGAGAACATGTCTCATCAAAGTTTTGTGCTAAAATCTACTGCAAACATGTTCTCTAATTACAAAGTTTCGCTAATGAGCAATCTACAAACAATAAAATAACATCTTCTCTTATTACAAAGTTTTGCTAATGAACAATGTACAAACAATTAAATTTAGGCCAACAATAGCAACAAATAATCCAGAACATTTAACATGTTGAGTGGGAATGTTATACTCATGTTGGCATTTCAGTAACAACAATGCTCATAGCATTACTGAAATATCCTAAACTCTCTACTAATATTGACATTACTACAAGAAGCATTGGTTACAATGGCAATGCAGTTGGGTACTTTCCTATGACAGACAACAATATAATATGAAGAGGGGAAATACTTGAATTGAATTAAACATTACTTACCTTATGTTTTTCAAAACATATCACACCAAAACAAATTAATTCATATACATTCCTACCAAAGACACTTAAGTATTCAGGTGTCCAAAAAATTTGCACATTTGAATTGAGTATATATTTTAAATATTTTTCTTATGGTTTATGAGTTGTTCCTTTTGATGAACCTCGATATCTTATTTAAGTTGTATGCATATAAGTAGTATAGGTTCACAGCACATATTAGTTGTGATTACTTTCTGCAGTACAAGAATTAGAAAATGAGAAGTGGTGTAGCAGGAAGGACTTCACTTGACGACCAACATGCCATTTCTCGTCCCTCGTTAAAGTTTATAATCTGTTGCTGATAAGTGTACACTCAGGGCTGGTATATTGCTGGCAGGGAAGTAGCAAGCGTTTACCATTCAGATATTATATTATATTGGTGTAACAAACAAGATACCAAGTAATAGTATGTAACTAACAACAATGAATCAGAGGATACATATTAGCAACAAGTGAAGGTGCTGAACGTGCATATGCTTGGTTTGTGGTGTAGCAAAATGAAAAATGGTTACATGTAATCAGAACGTATGTATGTATTGAGTGTAGTTACAGATGATACGGAGGGAGACATAAGTTTGTGGGAGCACTGGAATCAAGTAAGTACCAAAACAGTAGAACTATTTGTCTTCAGGATGTCCACTTACTTCTTATTGTTGGATTCATTTCCGTTTAGACTATAAAGTATAGCATTAAAGATTTGGGGGATTGTTAGACACTAAACTGCTCATTTTGTAAGAACAGCGAGCTTTTTGGGATTAACAATTTTCAATCACAGGAAAGAAAGTTGTCAAGCTGTCATAACCAACCACATCATTAGTGACGTTTATGAACTTAAATAAGGAAAACACAGGACAGCACCGTTGTGATGACGCAGACGCGTCTAAGACACGCTGCAGTCGTCGTGAGCATCCCTCATCTGTTGCTTTGCCTTGCGACTGGAGCGTCGGATGAGGCTCCTGGAACGTGGCTTGGAGCGACTCACTTCCAGCGAGGAGCCTCCCTCGGCACCGCCAGAACAACTAGCGCTCTCCACGGCAGGACTTGCTGTGCGACGGCCGCCCTTGCTCTTGCTGCTGGCGCTCACATAGGCGCTAGACCGGCGCTTTAGGCCCCCGACACTGTCCTCGCCCCCAGGAGGCAGGATGCGTGACAACGTCACGAAGTTGCGGAAGATTTCCTTGATGCTGTAGTCGTCCTTGGCGGAGCATTCCATCACCTTCACCCTGCAACACAACACATATATAGCTGTCATTTGTCACCGCAAGCAACCTGCTCAACAACACGGTACTCCCTCTGCTGGGAAAATGTCCCATTGAATTGTGCAACCCTTATCTGCAGGCGGATCAGTTGGACCGCCTGGTGTTGTGCTTGAGATGCGTAACCACTACATAATAAAACAAGTGAGAGAGAAGGAACCTGGCCACATCATCATTTTCAATTTATTGTATTTCATCCAAAATGTTGATGCAGAGATTCCACCAAACATATTTGATTTTAGGCCCTTGAATAAAACATGTTTTACTCTTGCTCTACCACGCAGGCATATACAATAGACAGAGAAGGTGTTGCATTTCACTAAATATTTCGATAACGAGATTTCACCCGAAAGTAAAATAGAACAGCATAACTCAAAATCGATAAGTCGACTATATACATAAGATGGTCAGCATCTTCCAAGAAAGCGAAACGAATATTTTCAGGAACACATTACCATCCTTTATATGCAAGATTTTTGGGATTTTAAAAATGACGAATGATTTTCCTTAAAATAATATATGTTAAACACATTTACATCGAAAATAAAGTGCATAGCTTTAATTTTCTAGGAATATCCTGAGGAGCCCTCTTCATGTCACATGACTTTTACGTAACTGGTAAACCGTAAGAATGCTACTACTCACAGCGTGTAGATCTCGCTTAGACTCACAATTTACACTCAATACTTTCTTTTGTGGAATTAATATTTTACATATACTTTTGTCAAACAGAAAGTCGTCATTTGTTCTTCTTTCTTCACTCCCACCTGGAAAGAAGGAAATTTTATGTCATCACTCACCGACCAGCTTTCAAAATATTTGACTATTGCTTCAGCCTGGTCATTCCCTTGTTTCCCCAGTACATACAAGGAAATATGTAATAAGAATATTTCTACTAATTTTTATGTTGATTAGCATGCAGGAAAAAGACCAAATAAGCTTTGGTATGAACAAATTGAGTTTTTAAAGAAATTGAGTTTTATTTGACGGCCTTTAAATGCCTTATTCTCAGCGTCCCGCTTAATTTTGTTGAAAGTTATTTGTCAGCTTGAGGTTGTCACGGGACCATGGGCTTTACCTCCCTTTCGAAGGAAGCCATGCTAGGGATTTTTACACCGTTAAAAGCATGTGGAGGTAAAACATAATATTTTTAGAAAGCTACATGCGCGCGGGCGTCTTTGTGAGCAACATAGGTAATTCAAAAACGAAAAGTCTGTTTAAAACTTGTTACTGAAGTTCTACACCTTTCAGGGTGGGACAAAAACATTTAAAGAAAAATCCCCCCACCTCAAACTTTCTTTCACTTGGAACATTTATCCAAAATTATGATTTTCTCAAAACTGGCTCTAAGAATTTGATTGTTTAATATATTTTCATAATGAATGAAATGCATGTTATGTTGAATTTTCTGCGGATGGCCTCTGAAGTCCTATTCATACCGAGAGCTTTAGCACGTCAGAGTCAGACTCAGGGCCAGAGTCAAAGTCAGGTCCAGAATCAGAACCCCAGTCAAAGTCAGAATCAGAACCAGAGTAAGAGTCAGTCAGACTCAAGAGTCAAAGTCAGATTCACACTCAGGGCCAGAGTCAAAGTCAAACTAAGATCCAGAATCAAGGTCAGAGCTAGAGATAAAGTCAGAGCCTGAGTCAAACTCAGAGCAAGAGCCAGGGTCAGAGCCAAAGTCAGAGCTAGAGATAAAGTCAGAGCTTGAGTCAAACTCAGAGCCAGGGCCACAGCCAAAGTCAAGGTCAGAGCTAGAGATAAAGTCAGAGCCTGAGTCAAACTCAGAGCCAGGGCCACAGCCAAAGTCAAGGTCAGAGCTAGAGATAAAGTCAGAGCTTGAGTCAAACTCAGAGCCAGGGCCACAGCCAAAGTCAAGGTCAGAGCTAGAGATAAAGTCAGAGCCTGAGTCAAACTCAGAGCAAGAGCCAGGGCCACAGCCAAAGTCAAGGTCAGAGCTAGAGATAAAGTCAGAGCCTGAGTCAAACTCAGAGCTAGAGCAAGAGGCAGGGCCACAGCCAAAGTCAAGGTCAGAGCTAGAGATAAAGTCAGAGCCTGAGTCAAACTCAGAGCTAGAGCAAGAGCCAGGGCCACAGCCAAAGTCAAGGTCAGAGCTAGAGATAAAGTCAGAGTCAAAGACAGAACAACAGCCAGAGTCAGCTGTGGCCCTGCCTATGAAGTACCATGTTGAATGAGGTTTCTAGTAGGAGGGGCAAGACTTTGTCTTTCATATTTGATTTCCTTTATTTTTATTTGCTTGGAATATTGTAATCGTTATAGTTGAATTGGGTAATATATTCATTAAGGCATAGCAAAACAAAAAATTCCTCGGTATTTCAATTTACGTAATGTTTTCATTTACTGAGAGCTTAGTGCTGCCTAATTTTGGGGGTGCTATTGCTGTAACCAATAACCTCTTTTGCATGTTATTTACAGATTTGAGTGCTTCAATCCATGGAAACGAGCTAGCCGAGGTATAAAATAGTGTTGTCAATCTTATTGCAAGTACAGATAAATTTCATATTGTATTTAATATCCAAAATTCGGTATATATACGAGAAATTTCAGGCTTAGCTAATTGCCCATTTCCTTGTTGGCCAAGTAGTTTTGCTTTTGTCTAAGCCCTATTTTAGTTAGTACTTGTGCCACCGCAGGCGATGTCTGTGGACAGCATTTCTCAAAACTACAAGACCGTTAAATACCAAACTTGGTATTTAAGTTTGATATCTCCAGGGATGCGACACGAAAATTTTCAAGAAAACCTCCCCACCCCAAACTAGTCTTTACGTGGAACATTTTTTGAAATTTTTGTTTTTCTCAAAAATAGCCAATTTTAAAGTATGCATGTTCTCAAAGGGGACGCTTTCGTTTCATCCCTTTTTTTGTTTTTCTTAAAATTGCCGCGTATTGTGTGCGATTTTTCTGCCCAATTTTTTATCACCCAATTTGCTCTAATTTGTGGCGTGTGACACTCTATATACTTATCTTGGACGTGTCAGTCGAGTGATTACCGACGGTATATAGGAATTAAGATGAGTCCAGCGTACTTGATGCAGGACCTGTTCAGTACTCACGTACCTGTTTTGTAGAAGTAGATTCTCTCTCTGCCTCGGCGTAGCTGTCTCTGTGTTCGATGTTCGGTAGAGTAATTTATCTCAGGATGGAAACAGGGTGACGAATTAAGAACAGAAACACGATCCTTGTTCACTCTGATGTTTATTTTCAATTGAAACACCAAGTGAAGTGATCTTGACAAACATCATTAAACACATTTCTCTTAACACTGTTAAACTCGGAGAAACACTACTAATATACGAAGATAATTATTGCTTATTTCACTTTTGTATTTCGCCTGTTACATTTTAATACTGCCTTATAATTCTCTTGCACTTTGTAATTTAAGAGCGAAATTATTATGCTGAGCAGCGTGGATTACTCCTCTGAATGACAGGAAGAACAGTGTGAACCTACAATACACATATCTCGCACTTTGTAATTTGAGCAATAAATTATTAGGCTGAGTAGTGTGTACTTCTCCTCTGAATGGCAGGGCAAACTGTACAAATACTGGATTTGTGGCTCTTTAAATAGGCCAGAAGGCAATATGTCCTCCTTACTGCTGATTGGCTCTCATTTAGTGCCAAAAGTTATACTCGGCGTCACCATATCACATGGTTCTGTTGTATTGAAGCCACGTGACAGAGAAACACAAAGAAAAATACCCTACGTGGAGAATATGTGGGACTTCTGCTCAGTTCGCACTTGTACCTCTGATGCACGCAAATAAAATAGAGAAATCCTGGGAATTCTCAAGGTTTGTACATACAATAGAGGTGCCTTTTGTCATTTTACTGCGTAGTATCGCAGCTTTCCCTTGGAACTAGTTAACATAGCTAATGTTACAATTTATGAAATAAATATAAGAAAGTACAGAAAATGACTTATATAAACATGTAATTATGATAATCTATTAATAGGGGACTAATTTATAGGGGATTGCCTATAGATTTTTTACATTAAGAAGATATAATAATAATAATAATAATAATAATAATAATAATAATAATAATAATAATAATAATAATAATATACAGTGATGCCGAGAACTGACGTCACAAACTGCCTCTGAAAGGTTTATAAATATCGAGTACAGAGAAATTCTTAAACTTTTTAAACTTGCTTCAAATTTCTCTGGAAGCATTAAGTGGAGAAAGAAGCTTTTCTCAGCTGTTGCTGAAAAGTCAATGAATGTGAAGGAATGTTTACTCACTAACTCCTCCCTCTGTCAATGCGTTACAGACGTACAAGCACTTTCATTTGATACTAAAGGGTTACTCTGTCCTTTAGGAACATTCGTTGACTAAGTTAAATGGTTTCACACATTACTTACAAAATTAATACAAACACACACAATCCATAATTCTTAGTAGATGAAAAAATAATTAAGTAGTTTAGTATACAAATTAAATAAGGGTTACTCTATAAATACAATGATTATTAAGAAATAAGCTATAATGATCTTGCGAAGGCTGCGAACTTTAAACTTCGCTCAGTTCGCAATAAGATGAGTAACAATTAAAGCTTCTTATATACACCTAACCTCTTGTTACTTTTTTGAGTGATAACTGCGCTTTGGCTTTCTAGCGCAGGCCCTGATTCATTTTTCTCTTTTGAATCACTCGACGTTTCTTTTTCTGTAAACTGGCGGAAAGGATTTAGCACCATATTGTGATATTTACCGTTGATTTTTCCATTTTGATGTCTGATAATTAAAATATTATCGGTGCTGAGGGTGTTGGATACGATGTATGGACTAACAAAATCCTTCATAAGCCTTTAGTTTTCCTTCCTTATTTTATGAGGAGTCTTGTTGCGGCATAACACAATATCTTCCTTTTTAAAATTTCATATAGTTCCTTAGTTCTGGAGTTTATGCCTTATAAGGCGTTTCTTTGCGGCCTCCATTTTCTGTAGGGCTTTGTTCACAATATCTTGACTTTCAATAATTATGTTGTCATATTTGGAGATAGCAGCTGGGATGTTGCAGATTGTAGATGGCATTTCCCTTTCGATAATTCTACTGGATTAAATCTAATTGAGGGATTTGTTGTCTCATTCAAAATACACTCTATGGGCTGAAGAACATGTATCCAGTTGAAAGTTTGTGGTGTACCATAACACAAACAAATATTCACAGCTCCTTGATAGCTCGTTCACATGGATTTGCATTCGGTCTATATTTTGAGCATGTTCCGACAGTTGTCCTCAAAAGTTTTCCCCTTAAAAACAGTTGCATTATGGGTGAGTATAGCTGATATTTTTCTTTCTTGCGGGATATATTTATTAATAAGTGAAGTACATTTAACCATGATTTTCTTGTAGCTGCTCTAAATGCGAATAAGCGTACATGTTTGAAAAAGTATCGTAAAAGACCCTCACATTTTTGAATCCTAATTTAGCTGTAGGAATTAGACCATGAATATACATACTAACTGTCGTGGAGCAGTTCTTAGTATAGCATGTGTGTCGAAATAATATTTTACATTCTTCTGTTTACATTGCTGGCATAGTTCACAGCAAGAAATATATTTACGTACCTTTTCTCTGGTTTTGCTGAAATCCATTACTTCAAGAATGCTGCTAGTCAATCAGTTTGAACCTGAATTCATTAGTTATACGTGGAAATCTTTAATAATTTTGCTCTCTAATCACCGACGTATCATTATTTTCTATCTGGGTGCGTCTCTGCTGTGCAATGTATAAATAAGGTTATTCTTTTTGGCAATCGTTTCCGTCGTACATTCATCCATATTCGGTGCGTTATCAACATATCCTCGAAGTTTTTCACCTTCTGGTTGTACCTTAGCTTGTTTGTTAATCAATAGCATTTTCTCTTTACTTAGCTAAACATCTATTTTCATTACTTGAATCTCAGGGCGCGATCTAGAGTTGTTTTCCGGAATTCCTTGAATTTCTTTCCACGTGATAAATCAGCAAAGTATTCTGCTTGCCAGGTACATGGATTATATCAGCATTAAAGTTGCAGGGAGTATGCACGAATCGTGACAATTTTATCGACAGTAACTTAGACTTTTAATGAACGTCAAGCTAATGTGGTTCGAGTAAATAGTTTTATGTTGGTTATAGATATATGTTTAAAATTTTGTTATAATGTAGTAGATGGCTCCCAATTCCAGTAGCGCTACTCAAGCGTTTTTCTCCGCAATAGTCAGTCCTCTAGACGCTGTGCTAATGGCGTGCAAGTCGTCACTTGCGCCTAGTATACTCCCATATCCTGATTTTGAAGCATCTACATACATATACAACATATTTCAAGTCATTCCTTGGTGTTTCAAGAAGTATTGCTTTGGCGAATAGTTGATGTACTCGTTCATAACATTTTTGTAATTTTGAAGTCCAAATCCATTTTTTGTCGTTTTGTGTGTGTAAAAGTTCACGGAGTGATGCAGTCTCCTGAGCATAGCATGGAAGAAATTGACTGACGCAATTTCAGATGCCAAATATACGACGAAGTTGCTTAACATTAGTGGCGCTGGTATGTCTAGTATGGATTTGCTTCTCTCAGGATCTGAATACTAATGGAAGAAAATGAACTTATTTAATGCAGAATTTAGATTACATAGTCTAGACAAAATAAAATTAATGCGTTCAAGATTTAGGTAAAATGTTTTTAAAATTATCAGAAAATCATGTACATAATTTACAAGAAAATCACAGGATGTGTTCTAAATACTTCTTTTAGTTCCCGAAGAAAATTTGCGACGCCGTCTTTGTGCGGAATGATAAAACAAAATCTAAGCATAACACCTCGAAAAATAAAGCTAACATAATCTCTAACACCAGGACCGAGTGGACTTTGCCAATGATGTTGCTTAAGTCAATAATTGACATGTAAAGCTTTGCTAAAATATGATTGACGCTCTCATTTTGGAAATGATCTTAAGGTAGATACACGTTAATTTTTCTGGCGTCTAGTAGCTCGTAGCTTGATTGGCGTGTCCCTTTGTACAGTACAACGCAAATCACAAAATGTACTGTGAGTTCTCTTCTTCAATGTTATTGTATTAACATATCATCGATGACTTGCTGAGCTTGTTTCAATAGTTCTAGAGACACATTCTCGATGTGAAATGTGTGCGTGTACAATTTACACAGTCCTAGAAGTCTGAAAAAGTCTTTATTTTATACTAAACAGTGACTAGTTCCTTAATTTGTTCACAAGGTAAATTACTAGCCTGGTTACTTTTGTCAAGAAGCAACCTTTTGATTTTGTTGTGTTCGGCAGAAAATTGGTTTTCTCCACGGCAGTCTGTGGAAGAAGGTATATGATGAGTATCCAAATTATCTCTTTCTCTTTGTAATTCATGTGTGAATATATCACTCGTTAGCACCCTTTTGCTCTTCTTTGCATACCTTCATTATTCTCGAAAATAAACGGCGTAGGCACGATTGAGTCGTCATGCTTGATTCGGAATTCTCTCTGGTCGTAACCAATTTCCACATCATGTTCATCGAAGAAGTCCGACGCTAAAATAATGTGATTGCTGAGACGATTAACAATAATCATAAATACATTGTTAAATTTTGTACCCTGGATTTCAAATTCAAGAAAGCACTGTATTCAATACTCGGTGTACCTTTTCCCACCACTAGTTTACATACTAAATTATAATAGGCAACGTCATTAACCCATTGCTCATAAAAGTGTGTCAAGAACATGCTGCAAGCAGCTCCGGAGTCAATTGCCGTTTTAATAATTAGACTGTTGAATACGTTGATGGCTATTTAAAGTGTCTCAAATTTTCATATGGTTTGTGATCAATAGTTTTGTGGTTGGTAGTAAGTGATGTTGATTTTATGGCATTGTTGGGATTTGCACTCGAAGTGTATAAGTTTTCAGCCCACATAGCATCTCTCTCTGTGAATCACTGACAGTTTCCCGTGAACTACTGTCTGGTTCCACTCGAATTTCATGTCCTTGACTTCAGTTCATTTCTTGACTGTCACGATTTCCGTTGTTGGGCTCCTCATCCGAAGGGTTTACCATGCTATGTATTATATCGACGGTTATGAGGACAGTGTCATTCTAACGACATTTCATGCAACGGAATAACAGAATAAATTCATCTCTGTATGTTTTGTTTAGAGCATTTTTCGATTTGCAAGTTACCTTTTTTAAATGCTAATCAAACACTGGACCATTTCTCATGGAACGTTGAAGATGTTTCTCAAATGAGGTGCTTTAAAATACTAGTCTAATTTCAATTTCAGAAAATGATGGCTCACTACACACAGAAAAGATGAAATAGTGCAGAAACACATTATAATACCAACCTAAGCTTGGGAAGTTCGCAATAAACCCATTCTGAAACGTCCTCAATTTTGACTTCTCTGTGCGACGTCGCCAGATCCAATTTGTTGCCTGCTACCACAATTGGTATCTCCTGGAAGTCAGCTCTCTGTTCCCGAACTTCCTCGAAACAGCGTTTGAGGCTCTCGAAGGAAGGCGCTGAAGTGACGGCGTACACCAAGAGGAAGGCGTGGGCTGTGGCAACACTGAGACGTCTCATGGCCGGGAACTCCATATCCCCAGCCGTGTCCAGAATGTCCACCTGAGAAATCCAATAATACTTAACACAATGTAAATACTGACTGTTAGTGCAGTGCAACAACATACCTACGGTAGGGCACATTTTTTGTTCCAAATCACAACTTGAGGTCCCTGAGTAAAATAAAAAGTACACTTATAGAAAAACTCGCATGCATTTGTGGATAACGTTGCTAGTAGTAGAAAGATAAGGTTACTGGATCATGCAAATATGTGATTGAAAGCCCTTACATTTGTAAGACGACGGTATATTGCAGAGAGTGTACTATGACGTCACGTGAAGGGGCGCGGGCGCGATTTAAATTCAGAAGTGGGATGGATCAAAAGAAGAAGCATGTGGACTCTGTGATGTAGGTAGGGGAGAAAAATAGGAGATGCATCAAAAAATAAAAATATTGAAAAAAATGTTAAAATACCGTACGCTGTTGAGTATAACCCAATTACAGAGAGAGAGAGAGAGAGAGAGAGAGAGAGAGAGAGAGAGATAACGTGAGACAGTTCTATAATAATCTACAAAGAATGAAGTAGAATAAAAAATAACAAAAAAAGATGTTAAGCACGATTTGTTGTTAAGTAGGTAAGGTATGTAATGACTAAACAGATAGATAACTCGAGAGGTTATTATATTATAGGTAGAATGAAAAATAATCAAAAAAATCTGTTAAGCACTGAACATGACAAAGCAGACAAAATCATAACAATATATGGGGAAGCGTAAGTCATTATTTCTTACAAGCAAGACGTGAGAGCCCTGCGGCTAATTTAAATGAAAGTCGTGACCGTATTATCTTGACCTTGAAGATAAAGTCTTCCGGCGAGGTATGCATGGTAAGAGTCATGAAGGTAATTTAAAACGAAAAAAGTCGTGACCTTAGTATCCTAACGCTAAAGTTAAAGACTTCCGGCTAACGGGCAATTGAAAAAAAAAAAATAAACTTACATACACAGCTGACTAGGAGAAGACTCTGCCCCCGCCTTACTGTAAAACGGTTGAACAATGCCGTTAAATTTAACCAATCACGAAACATATGCGTGCGCAGCAGGTGTATGTCTCCCACCAACAAACTTTTGAACGAAAAAAGGTGCTATATAAGCTAGTGTTAATATTTAAAATCTTTAGTCTTCAAAAACAGTGAAATTATAATGTATTGAATAATGTGAGAAGGAATTGTGTTGGAGGGGGGGGTGACGGTGGAAGAAAGATGAAACTAGGTCAGCAGTCACCGACATTATAAAGACCGCGGAGAATAGCAAAGCAGTGCATCTTACGATATGTCACAGCAGGAAAAAAGTACTACAGACAGAATGATGGGTGAGTTATAAGTTTAACTTAATACAATTCCATTGATTTTTTCAGTAATATAAACATGTTTAATGTCAATACTGAATCTGTATTTCAGTAATAAAGCAGCATAATTTAATCAGAAAATTATACAAGCTGCATGAATTATTCTGTTTTCAGAGGCACGAATCGTAGAAGAGTTAAATGACATAGCTGCTGGAACAAAAATCCTACCCACAAAGGCATTGACTGATATGGAACAAGAAATTGCCCACAACATAAAATCGTTAAAGACGATAAAAACCAAATATGGGCCAAAGGTGGTCCTATCTATGGAAGAATATCAAATATTTCTCCCTGACCGTTTTAGCAAGATGTCCAACGAGCAGAAGGTCGCCATCAACGCCGGAGGTTTTCAAATTATATACAAAGGACAGGATGCATTGAGTGGAGGATTCAAAAGACATAACATCACCTTTTTACAGGTACAGCTAAAAATATATCGCTGGGGGGATTAGTGTTTTAATTTACAATTGTACAGCATCAGCTATTCTGTTCCAACTTGTAAAAACTCATGTATTTGATTCTTTCTATATGAAGAACTATATCAATATTTTTCATATGATACTTTTTGCAAAGAATCATAATTGTTGTTGATTTTAAAAAAATGTGATTTTCAAAAAATATATTTAAAAATGTGATTTCAAAACAAATGTTCTAAAACATATGATTCTTGATTCTCATCACAAGAAAAAATTAATTCACTCACTAATTACACACTTGATTCCAGGAGGCAAACTGATTTTAATATTCTGCTAATGTAACTGAATTCTTTTTTCCAGAAACAATAAATCCAGATGGTACGATGTCTCACAAAGCAGATACTAAACTGACAAAAATTACAGGTAATACAAGCAATCTTTTACAGATAGCATTTCACTTTAAAAAAACTTGTTTTTAACGGATTTTGTGGATAGGAATTGTGTCAATAACAAAAACAAAAAAAACAAAAAAACAAAAAAAAATAGTATTTTACATTATCATAAGTATAAAAAAAGCAGGTTAAAAATATGACTTTTAACTGTAGAAATCGTTTGAGACAAACAAATAGATTTTAGGATTCTTATTATTGGTATAATCACATTACTCTTTTCCAGCATTACAATAAATTATTAGTAGTATTATTGATACTATTATTATTATTATTATTATTTATAATAATACTTTTTACAGAAAATCATCTGCGACAATTAGACATACATTTTTAATATCTAAAATGTTTTTTTAAAACATAAACTAAAATTTTTCTTTCTTCAGCATTTGAAATTACAGTTATTATCTATAAAAATAATAATATTTTTGCTAGTACCACTTTTAATACATACATATGTCTAATGTTTTTCTTAAATTACAGTTATTATCTACAAAAATAATATTATTTTGTTAGAACATCACTAGCTTGAATATTTTTAATTATTATTATTAAAAGGGGTCTATAGAAAAAAACCAGTGCTTGTTCACAGCTCACTGGAGACAAATAAAAAGTGATAAAAACAATTAATTTACTGATAAATCATATTTCCAGGTGAACACATTCAGACCGTTCAAAGTAAAGCTGGCAAGAGACGAATCGAGTGCGAATCTACCGAAGAGAACATCCGTCCCACAAAAAGGAATAGAAGAGAGTTCGACAAAAGTGTTGAGGATACCTCTGGGACTGAATATTCGGTGAGTTGTGCTCAGATAAACCGCCAGGAACTGACATGTAAAAAAATAGATTCAGCTTTCAAAAACAGAATTTATACAAAGCGAATTGAAAATACTGTTGAAATAATAGATCCCACAATATTCCTAGACGAATGTAAACTCATGGTTTGTGACGAAATTCGGAATAATTTGATTCAATACAAATCAGGTATTAAATTAAACGGTACATTGATATGCAAATATATAATACAGTCTCCTGAAAATGAAAGAATTGAGACGTTTAATTTCAATAGCAAAATTGATTCAATTATTCAGGCTACAAACATTGCTGACTGGTATGAGAATAAAATGAAAGATCCTATACTTGCATGTATCGATAATTTCGAATCGAAATGCAGTTCAAAATCTCTATATCAAATATGTGGTTTAATTTTAAATGCTGGTCAATATGATGTGTTAAATGCAGGATGCTATATGGAGCTCCCCAATTTCATAAAGAACAAACATGCTGTAACTAATATAAGAAATTCAGATAGTAAATGCTTTGCATATTGTCTGTTAGCGTCAAAATATCCGGTGAAAACAAACAAAAGTCGAGTGAGTTGATATACCAAACGCGACATGTTTCAAGAATTTGATTTTAGTGGGATAAGCTTTCACGTTTCATTCGACCAAATAGAACAATTTGAAAATCAGAATGAAAGTATATCAGTTACGGTATATGGCATAGATCACGAATCAATTACTCTGTTATATCAAACTTCTGTACGTAAAGAGCATCATGTGAATATGTCACCAAAGGAAATAGATCACACTACTGTCTAATAAATTATCTATCCAGGCTATTGGCCAAACATATCACTCGATGCAAGTGAAAAATCATATTTTATGAAACGTGTTTAAAGCACTTTTCAACTAAAAATGGATTAGAAAAACATAAGGTCAAGTGTTCAAAAGCACAGATTGTAACAATGCCCGAAATTGGTGTAAATGATACACTCGAATTATTTGCATATTGCAAGTGTACTCCTGTCCCGTATGTCATTTATGCAGATATAGAATCTGTACTTACCAAAGTTCATTCGTGTCAACCATCCGTGGAAAGCAGTTGGACACGTCAAATACAAAAACATGAGGCTGTGTCAATTGCATTAAAACTTGTCTGTCATTATGACAATTCATTGTCAGAATTCAAAATCTTTATAGAGGTCCAAATTCTGTTCAGGATTTTTTCAAAGAATTGCAGCTAATCGGTGACCGAGTAATCGATGTATATTCAAAGATTACAGAGATAAAAATGGCTGATGAAGATAATATAAGTTTTACAAATGCCAAACGCTGCTATCTATGTGAAAAAGATTTCAATATTGACAACTCACGAGTGAGGGACCATTGTCACATTTCAGGCAAGTACTTGGGTGGAAATCACAACTCGTGTAATCTAAATAGGAAGGTACCAAATTTCATACCAATTTTTTTCATTGCTTATCAAGCTATGATGCGCATTTCCTTGTAAAAGCTCTTGCTTATAACAATGAAGTCATAAATTGCATTTCACAGACATCTGAAAATTATTTATCATTTAGTAAGAGATAAACATCCAATGGAAAGAGTATATATTTCAGATTCTTAGACAGTTATCGATTTCTAGACGATAAATTAAATAATTTAGCTGATATGCTGAATCCTGAGGAAAACTTTCAGTATTAGAAGTCTGGGTGAATACAGTGATTTGTATCTTAAAACGGATACTTTGTTATTGGCCGATATATTTGAAAAATTCAGAGAGTTATGTATGATCCGTGTCATTATTACACAATACCGAGTTTAGCATCTGATGCAATGCTAAGAACTACACAAGCAAAAATATCTTTAATCACTGACAAGGAAATGCTTGAATTTTTTGAATCTGGAATCAGAGGCGGACTTTGTACTGTATCTAATCGATACGCGAAGGCGAATACTAAATAAATGCATGATTTTAATGAGTCATTATCCATTATACTTTGATGTGAACAATTTATATGGGTTTGTTCTATCTGATTATATGCCTTATGGAGATCTTCGATGGTTAACCAGAGATGAAATTAACGCAATTGATTTCCTAAATATTCCGCCAGACGCAGAAATAAGATATGCGATCGAGGTAGACCTTGATTATCCCGCAGACCTACATGATTCACACAATGACTTCCCGCGGTGTCCAAAGAGTGAAACCCCCCCTAATGACAAGTTCAAAAAGCTGCTCGCTACGCTGTCAAATAAACAAAAGTATGTACTGCATTACCGTAACCTTCAGCAATGTATACATTTAGGAATGAAATTGAAACATGTTCATAGAGTTGTAAGTTTCAGGCAATCGCAGTGGTTAAAACCGTATATAGACCTGAATGAAAAAAAAAAAAAAAAAAAGTTCTCAAGAGAGATCGAAATTCGGACAGAATCTATGGAAAATGTTTAATAATTCAGTTTATGGGAAATTTATAGAGAATGTACGTAAATATAATGCCTTTCGGCTTTGTACAAATTGGAAGCAAGCACGGAAATTAATATCGCGACACACGTTCAAACGTGTTGTAATATTTGAAGAAAATCTTGTCGGAATTGAATTGGAAAGAGAAGAAATTAAGATGAATAAACCCATTTACATAGGACAGGCAATCCCTGATCTTTCCAAATTTGTAATGTATGATTTTTATTATAATGTTCTGAAAAAGAATCTCAAAGATATGATTTTAAATTATACTGATATACTGATACAGATGCATTTCTCTTTGAAACCAGTACCGATACTTACGATTTTGTGAAAGCTAACACACAGTACTTCGACACTTGCAATTATCCTTCAGATAACACATATGGAATACCATTGTTGAATGGCAAAAACTGGGTGTTTATAAGGATGAATTATCTGGGAGGGTAATGACAGAATATGTGGGGTTGCGTTCTAAATTATATGCTTATCGATACGACGGTCAGGTAGTTAAGAAATCGAAAGGTGTTGCAAAGTCTGCAATGCGTTCAATAACTTTTGACGATTACTTATCATGCCTCAGGGATGTGAATGCATTGCATTATACTAAACAGTCAACTTTCAGGAGTTATAAACATAACGTTCACACAGTGGAAATTAACAAACTTTCTTTAACTGGTGTTGATACAAATTGTTATATTTCAGAGAAATCACATTCAACTCTTGCTTGGGGTCATTATGCACCACCTGACACCTCTGAGCATAACTCTTGAAAAAAGTTTGTGTCTTATGCTGTTTGTGCAGATTATGATTTTAAAACTATGTATGCTTAAAGTGATTTCATGCTGAATGTGTTATAAAATGCTACTACAGGTTAAAATCATGTTTCAGCTCATTTTTAAGTAATAAAAAGTATTTGAGGCTATATATTGCATCTTAAGATTTTTAAATTATATGTGCTTAAAATGAAACATGTGAGATTTCATGCTGAATATGTTATAAATGCGATGTTTTCAGCTCATTATTTTTTCAAGTAATAAAAAATAATTGAGGCTATTTATATAACATAGCTATGACATGGTTTTACGATAAAAATATCTGAAATTATTTGTGTAAAATGTAACTTGCAGCTATTTTCAACGTTATTTCATTCATTGATACATTTTTTTAAAAAAATGTCTGAAACGGTAACTTGCATTATTTATTATAAGTTTGCTGTTTTTGATTATTCAATGTGGTGCAAAGTGAAAAAGATATTGGATAAATAAATACTGTTTTTGTATATACAATGGCGTTGGAAAGTGAGAAACAATGACTGAATAAATAAAAAAAAACAAAATTTGTGTAAAATGTAACTTGAAATATACTCAGTGTGATCACACTCATCGTTACATTTTTTTTAAAAAATATCTGAAGGGGTAACTTGGATTATTCATTATATTATAAGTTCCCTGTTTTTGATAACTCAATGTGATGGAAAATGAGAAAAAATGATTGAATAAATAATCACTGTTTTTGATTTCTCAATGGAGGTGGAAAGTGAGAAAAAACTATTGAATAAATAATCACTGTTTTTTTGATTACTCAATGGCGGTGGAAAGTGAGAAAAAATGACTGAATAAATAAAAAAACAAATTCATGTAAAAATATATCTGAAAAGGTAACTTCCATTATTCATAGCAGCTTATGTGTGCTTAAAATGAAACATGTGAGATTTCATGCTATGCATTATTCATTATATTATAAGTACACTGTTTTTGATTACTCAATGTGGTGGAAAGTGAGAAAAATGATTGGATAAATAATCACTGTTTTTGTATACTCAATGGCGGTGGAAAGTGAGAAAAAATGAGTGAATAAGATAAAAGAAGCAAATGTGTGTAAAATGTAACTTGCGTTATTCATTACATTATAAGTTCATTGTTTTTGATTACTCAATGTGGTGGAAAGTGAGAAAAAATGGTTGAATAAATAATCACTGTTTTTGATTACTCAATGGCGGTGGAAATGTGAGGAAAACAATTTGTATACTCAAAGGCGGTGGAAAGTGAGAAAAAATGACTGAAAAAATGTATGTAAAATGTAACTTGATCTCACTTATTGTTACATTTTTGTTAAAAAATATATCTGAAAAGGTAACTTACATTATTCATTATATTATTAGTTCACTGTTTTTGATAACTCAATGGTGGTGGAAAGTGAGAAAAAATTACTGAATAAATAAAAAAAGCATTTTTTTCATGTGAATCCCTTCTGTTTCGTTTTTTACGCTCACCCCCTCCCCCCAAAGAAAACACACCCTGTATCCTTTGACTGAGGCGAGGAGAGAATTTGTTAAAGCAGTAGTAAAATATAATATTAATAGAATAAAAAATAAATAAACAAAATAGAAATAAGAAAACAGGAAAAATTAGGTTACTCAGTTGTGGAGCACATCTTTTAACAAAAAATTGTCGTCTAAATCTTAACTTCCTTTGATCTTTATCTTACACATTTATGCCTCCAGTAAAATCCTTGAATCTTTTATTTTCTTATTTTTTGTGAAGGATAGGAGATACATTTTAAAAAATGATAAAAGAAAAATAATAATTTTAATGACATTTAATTTTTTTTATAATGATTCGGAAAAAATACGTTGTGAATCCGTACATTTTTTATGTATATATTTTTTACACTATAGCGTCTAATGGTATGCATTCAGTGCTTCGGGAAACCTAGCCGCTTCACAAGGGCATTATCACCTCTACGACGCAGCACCTTTTCCACAAGGTAGGTATCTGGATATCGTGTTTTCAATAGCTCGCGACCATAAAATCCTCCTTGTATATCATGTCCTTCAACATCTTGCAGATGGTATGTAGGTGGAAATGTAGCTCTCACAGTGACGATGCGGAATGTCTCAGTCCCCCAGTTTGGTGTGAATCCCTCTTCAAGTATGCTTGTATGTCTAGAGATTCTCACAAAGTCTCCAACACTAAATCTCCTGGCATTCCTCTTCTCCCTACCATGACGATCTCGGCTGTAGGCGGAAAGTAGCAAAGGATTGTCACTGACATCACTAGGTTTCACACGAATGGTAGAGTGATACTTATTATTGTAACTATTTATTATTTTAGGCAATAGATTCAACCATCTGCAGGCTTAACGGTGCTAAATGTACTGTAGTGATTAATTCCATATTTAAGTATTAACTGTCTGAATTGCTTATTATAAAATTCCTTGCCACTGTCAGACTGGATGTTCTTAGGCACAGTATTCAGATCAGAGAGTATTTCACTCATTGCTTTTGTCACACTGACTGCAGTCTTGTTTTTCAATGGTCTCGCGTAAGCCATTTTTGAATAAAAATTAATAGCAATAAGAATGTACTTGCAATTTTTATTTTCTTTAGATCTATAGATCTCGATTAGATCTATTTGTAATAAGTCATTTAATCCTTTACTATTTTTCTGCGAAGAAATTTTCTTCTGGCTGGAGCGTGAAACTCTGCGGCAATGTTACGTCTGATCATGCTATGATGTTTGAAGTTTTCAACCCTGCCACTATATCCCTAATTTCAGAATTATGGTTCAAATTGCCTGCGTACCCAGATGCGATAAGCAATCTGAGTCTGTTAATTAAAACGTTCGGGTCGGACCAGTATACGTAATCAGCTTTTTTATTGGCACGTGTTCCTTCCACTCGAGACCTGAACCTGTTTTACTCTCAATTAAACCTCGTATAATATTTTTATATTTGAAACCCCTGCTCGATCTCAGACGTCCGTTTCTGATGTAACCATGTCGATAAACTAGAGTTTTTCTCAAAATTTCCGAATAAGTATCCAGATCATCCTCAGTATATGAAGCACTCTGAGGCATACGCTTAAAAAGAAGTTCATATACACCAGGACTGTCTATGTATGTATCTTCACCTATCCGGACATTGTTACCGACGAATGAAATATTTTTGTTCCCTAACTTATAGGAACCATCTTCGTAGCGTATGCCATAAGTAGTGTCCAGATCACTGTCACTGGCTGTGCGTACCTTTTGCAGATATTTTGCAAGTGAGTCAGCTGTTTCTTCTTCTTCTTCTTCTTCTTCTTCTTCATCTTCCTCTTCGCCGGTGCGAGTGAGAGGTTCCTTCCTCTCCTGGTTTTTTATTATATCCTTCAGTGGCACAGTTACGGGTTGGAGAACCTCAGACATTACACGTTTGGTCTCGAACCTGAGACCTTTTAGGGAACGTAATTTTTCCCTAATGGCCTTACTATGTCGAGCGATTGATTGTTTGAGTCGGATACCTTCAACATCCATCATCAAAATGAATGTGTATTTAAGCTATGATGTCAATTTATAGGAGATGTTTAATTCGATGCATAGAATATGACCATCTTTCACTCGATTGGCTGGGGCTGTGAAACTAATTTTATCACCTATCAGAATGGGTGCAGGATAATTTTCAATTTTCTTATCATTTATCATAACTGTAGTATCTGCTTTGGTATTAGGGATCACAGAGCAGGCAATTACCTTTCCGTTTACGGGAGACGTATAGTATTCGAGTCCCGACGTTAACATGTACCTTATGGAGTTTCCTCTATACGGTTTTGTTTGCAACGGAATAACAAGCATCCCTCTCATTTGATCTAATATAGCGTTGATGACATTCACCTGTGATTTTAAAATATTAACACTATCGTTTGTTGAGGCTATGTATTTATCCAGCGAGATTTGACGACTTAACATAGTTTCCATATTTTTCTCCTCTGTTGTAGCAACATCCGAGGCCATAGAAGCTAGAGCTCTGTTTAAGGCTGGCTGCGCTTCATTTTGTTTCTTTGCAACAAAATGTTTAACAAATTTTTTACTTGCTGCATCGCTATCGTCTACGGGATCTGCTATCTCCTTTATTCTTTTTTTTTCGAAAAGAAACGTTTCCGTTTGAATCATGAAGCGGTGTCCGTGCATTAACGTAATCTAATATATATTTTTTATTCGGAACGTCGTGATCGTAAACTGGAGGCAATACTACCTTCAGTCTTGTCGTTTCCAGAACATTATTTTCCGCATCACACTTGAAGGCATATTTACTTAGATATGTCTCGAAATTATCGTATTGTGCATCAATTGATGTTTGCACATGATTCCTAAGCAATGCTTCAAAGTCACCCATGTACTGATATGAAGTATTTTCGGCAAACGTTTGCATTCGATTCTCAACGACGGTCGTAAGCGTATCAACATAACGTTTATTTGTTGCATCATTCTCCTCTTCAGGATCCTGGACATTACACAGACGCTTCTTCCTGAATTGATAATCTCCCGTGCCATCTCGATTTATAATATAACGGTCAATCACCCCTCTGGAGGGGGCGATTCTCCTGGACCCGAAGCTATCGATACTCATAGTTGAAGTGAATAATGTCATCTAGTTGTTCACTCTGATAAATGTATCGAAACAGTTTCTGTATCGTCCTTCATTCAGAGGGAATTCAGGTGTTATGACAACAAAGGGTCTCGGGTTCGATTCTTCATTGCTCTCCCACATTTGCTTACACAACTCCTTGAATTCTGCATAATTCATATCCGTATTTACATAATCGACGTATATGTTTTAAGTTTAGGCTATCTTGCCTGAACAGTGCAATCATATTTGCATGGTCTCTAATTAAATGTTTCGGCACTTTTGCATACGACTGTGTTAAGTATACTGCATCAACGTTACGGTGTCTACCCATGCTATAATACGATGCTATCTTTCCTTGCTTCTCATTAATGACGTCATCAAAGATGAATATTGAATTTTCTCTTGCTTCGCCGGGTTGCATCACCTCATCATCTTCAAACGTAATACACTCCTATAACAGGTATAGTTTTTAATACTTTGAGTAGATATTGGCATTTTGGCTGATGTAACGATTTTGAATAAATGTACAGATTCTCAAACCTCAGACCGTTCTCGTGTATTAGTAGGTTGAGTAGTACGTTTGTCTTCCCAGCATTCGAGCTGCCTAGAATGAGAGCACTGACATTATTCGGGAAGAGAGATCCGTATCTTCCTTCACGAATATCATTATCAAAGTCTAGCACTTGTATCCGTAGAGAACACTTTTGCTTTACTACTTCCATCTCGTGACTAAGGTTATAAGGTAAATATTTTTTCTTTTTATTTCCTAGTGTGCCATGGGCTCTGGAAGCGTTCGGAAGTCTTCCAAGAAGGAGTCTGGATTTATTGATTCTTTAATTAATTCTCTTCCGTTCGAGGCTCATCTGTCGGGTTACAGATTTTGTGGAACTGGAACGAAACTACATAAACGTCTGCAAAGAGGAGACTTGCCTATAAACGAATTGGACCGTGCGTGTCGAGATCACGATATTGCCTACGCTACGCATCAGGACACTGCTTCGAGACATTTGGCCGACAGGGTTCTCTGGAAAAGGCTTGGAATAGGGTACAGTCTGCCGACGCTGCTTTTGGTGAAAAGCTTGCTGCTAGACTTGCAACTGCTCTCATGAAGGGGAAGCTCGCCGTAGGTGCTGGTTTGCGCAAGAGGCGTGCAACAGGCAAGAGGAGGATCCTGCCGCCTGCTGCGAGGGGAAGTTTCTTACCTTTGATACCTCTGTTGGCTGCATTGGGTGCAGCAGGTAGTTTGGCAGGGGGAGCTGCTCAGATTGCTACTTCAATGAAAAGGAAGCATGGTGCCGAGTGACTATTGAAGGAGCTGGCTCGTCACAATCAACATATGGAAGCCTTAGCTGCTGGCAAAGGTTTTGGAGGGAAGCGCAGGAAGCGAAAGGGTAAAGGTTTATATCTACGTCCAAAAAACTTGGGGCGAGGCCTTTATATATCCCGGAAAAAGCCTTAAACGGTATCGAGATCGAAACGTATGCTGGACGTCTACATATACCTAAATTTAGAGGTATGTACATGCTCGACAAACTACCTCGAAAACCTAGACGAGTCGAGACGATTGTAATAAACTTGGATATTTCTCACAATCCTGGAACCCATTGGGTTGCTATACGCAAGGATGAAAATGTAGCCTTTTATTTTGATAGTTTTGGCAATTTGAAACCTCCAGGAGAAATTGTGTCTTACCTTTCCGGCGTTAAAATTCCGTATAACAAACGCAGGTATCAGAATTTTGATTCTGTAATTTGCGGTCACTTGTGCTTGCAGTTTCTGTTATAAAACAGTTTTATTGATCAGTTTGAATCGTCAAAATGAGTTACACTATCACCGTGAGCGGGTCTGATTCCAGCTTCTCTACTCATCTGAATCCGCCACTCCATCTGGATCCTAATGGATTTTACGAGATTGCTTTATTGAATTTCGAGACATTTTATTCAATACCCAATGTTGATCATAGCAATAACCTTTTCCATTACATTCGCGATGGAAGGCTTGAAACAATTGTGGTTCCACCCGGCACTTATGAAATTGACGATATAAACAATTTCATAAAGAATAGACTCGACGTTGATGACAAGTTTTTTCTACGACCTAATAATAACACGATGAAGGCCGAGATCCTGTGTCCCTATATCATCGATTTTACTCAAGAAAGATCGGTTGGTTCTCTTCTCGGTTTCACAGGCAAGCGCACAGTGAAGTCTAATGAACTGACAGAGTCTGACGAACTGATGAATAACTTTAAAGTGAGCATTATACGTGTCGAGTGTAGCCTTGCAACGGGATCCTTCGTAAGTGGTAAGAGCAGTCATTCTATTTACGAATTTTTGCCATCGGTTCCTCCTGGCTATCTCATCTCTCAGGAACCATCCAGTCCTATATATCTACCAACCATCGACACGAATCTCATAGAACAGCTTAGCATTCGAGTAGTGGAACAGAACGGAGGAACGCTTGACTTCAAAAACGAAGCTATCACTGTGAGGCTACACATACGACGAAATGGGGCTAAGTTTTAAAATACATTACTATAATAAAAATCTTCTCTCAAGATTAAGACCTATTCTGTCTTCGACATGCAACCTGCTAACATCATGGAATCGGAAGTTTCTAGGGGGACTGGGCTTCAAGGTTCTGTAATGGACGTATTAGACGTGACAGGGGTTCCAACGTTTGATGATAAGATCAGTAAAGAGGAAGAGCATGTTTTCCTACCTTACAACACATCAGCTCTCGATGCGAACGATGAAATTAGAATACCATGCCTAGCTGAGGATCTGTATACGCTTCCTAGCAGAAGTTATCTCTACATAGAAGGTTCTTTTACTAAACCCAATGGAGAACCAACGTCGTCAAAGCTGACCAACAATGCCATGGCGTTTCTGTTTGACGAGATTCGTTTGGATATGAACGGTATTACTATAGACAGAACACGGAATCCAGGAATTTCAACTATGCGCAACTATGCTTCTCTCAACACTTTGGTCTCCAATCGCTTACAGAACGCCGGTTGGACCTATCCGGGAGAGGATGTCGAAATCGTCAACCCCACGAATGGTATATTCAACGCTATCGTTCCTCTCTCGATGCTTCTAGGTTTCGCAGACGATCACAAGGAGCTCATTCTTAATGACAAGTTTGAACTTGTTCTCATTAGATTTAAAAATTCTAATAATTGCGTATTAGGCAATGATCTATCAGTCATTAAACTAACCAGAATCGAATGGAGGATGCCCGTACTTCGACTTTCCGATGCGAAGAAGGTGGAGAAACTTAAACTAGTCAAGTCAGATCATCCTCTGCACATTGCCTTTCGAACCTGTGACCCTCACATTCAACCTGCTCTACCGCAGACCAAAGACTTCACATGGAACGTTGCCACGACATCCAAACTTGAAAAGCCTCGTTTTGTCATAGTGGGCACACAAACCGACAGACTGAATTATCTTTCTAAAGATGGCTCTCTCTTTGATCATTGCAACATCACAAATCTCAAGCTTTATCTCAACAGCGAATGCTATCCCTATCATGCCATGAATTTGGATTTTGCAAATTCAAGATTCGCATCTTTATATGATCATTATTCTAAGTTTCAATATTCTTATTATGGAAAGGACAATTATCCACTTTTGAAGAGAAATGATTTCGTCAAGTATGCACTTATATTTGTCATCGACTGTTCTCATCAGCCCGAGGAGATTGTGACCGGTGCCGTTAATATCAGATTGGAAGTTCCAGCATCAGCAAACTTTCCCTCACATACATCTTTTTTTTGCTTAATTAATTATGATAAAATGTTCACTTACAAACCATTAACTCATATTGTTCAATCTATTATTTAGAAAAAGGAAAATGTATTTTTATATGAATAAAGATAAACAAAGTTAATTGTAATATCCTTTTATTGAGTTTAGCATACATCTCCTTAACCCTTCTCCTGATACTCCTACCACCAACTTCGTATGAACTCATTGACTTATGAACATTGTACAATTGAAATAAATGTCTTTCAATATATGGAATTAGTTTCTTTAATCCTATTCGAGCAGCTGTATCCAGATTTATAACATATTCGTTTAGACATGTATTCATAAGAGCTATTTCATGACATTTGTTCATTTGCAATATTACATTATATGCATAGATTATATTGTCACTGTACAACACTCTGGGAAGCGTACCTTCTTTCATATACGTTTCTAGCACAACCATGTTTTGAACTATTATCTGCCAGTCTTGCTTTGTTATGTATGCATACGCATCGTCTGCTGCTATGATGTATAGCGCCAGGATTTCGTAATGCATTCCTATATTCACTTGATGGTAGGGGCTACTGGAGATGTTGTTGAGCATAGACACCCTATTTGGATTCATCTTTCTCCATATTTTCCGGGATTGGATCGAAAATGATTACTATAACGTCTTCCATTCTCTTCTTCTTGACGTCGACCTTTGCTTTGTTCCTTCTCTTCTCAGATTTCTTATCGGACCTAGAAACATACATACGCAAAATAGTAAGAAATAATATTATAATAATTATAATCTCTTCTTTATTGACAGTGAAATAAATAGTTATACTCACTTTTCTTCTTCACCTGCCTCCACGGTCTGGACGCTTCGATCCACATCCCTATACGGAGGCACATCTTCACCTTCGAATATTCTGTAAAAATATACACAATTGTTTTGAACACTTACACATAATCAATTTTGTTTATTCTAAGTGTTTCACATATGTCTCATGCACTTACCTAGTCAACTTGCGATACACATCGCAATAGTCACCGCAACGGAAGGATATAGTCATTTCGTCATGCTGCGATGGATCCTTACAGACAATGCTATGCGTATCTCCATTACACGTTTGCTCGTGCTTATCAAGACAGTGTTGCTTTATTTGCTCGTACTCTACCATGTTCACCCAGTGCGCGTTGTCACTCTCGACTACACTTCTGATTATTTCACTGTTCATGGTGACGGCTCACAGACATCTGTACATGCACAATCATTTCACCGATGTAGATGGGAGAGTGGAGGGGTTTTGAATGTGTTCATTCCTTTCATGATGACCTCATCACACACGTGCTGCCTTTCTGAAGCTTTGAACATGTTCTGTCTTGCTCGATGACCTCACACGATACCCTCCGGCGAGTTTTTTGAATGTTGTGATACAGCAACATTATTTTACCAATGTAGATGGAGGACGGGGTGCAGGTTTGAACGTGTTCATTAACTATCTCCCCACATTACACACGTGCTGCTTTTTTTTTCTTCAAAGTTTTATACATGTTCTATCTTGTTTTGCTCAATGACCTCATTACTCACACGTTAATCTCCAGCAAGTTTTGAGAGTCTTGTGCTCGCAGACGGCTATGCGTGTGATACAGCGACAATTATTTTACCAATGTAGATGGAGGAAAGGATGCAGGTTTGAACGTGTTCATTACTGACCCACATTACATACGTGCTGCCTTTTTCAAAGTTTTAAACATGTTCTATCTTGTTCGATGACCTCGTTACTCTTGCATCGCATGTCCATATACATACACGTACACTCATTTTGTAGATTATTATAGAACCGTCTCACGTTATTCTCTCGCTCTCTGTAATTGTGTTATGCTCAACAGCGTACGGTATTTTAACATTTTGTTCAATATTTTTATTTTTTGATGTATCTCCTATTTTTCTCCCCTACCTACACCACATAGTCCACATGCTTCTTCTTTTGATCCATCCCACTTCTGAATTTAAATCGCGCCCGCGCCCCGCCCCATCACGTGACGTCATGGTACACACACTGCAATATACTGTCGTCTTAGAAATGTAAGGGCTTTTAATCACATATTTGCATGATCCAGTAGCCTTATCTTTCTACTACTGTTGCTCAAAAAGCAATTTATCTCAAATTTAATTTATGCTACTTTTGGGGATGCAAAGCAAGTATTTTCAAGGAACTCTCAAAAAACTCCTTAAATACGACTTAGCTATATGCTATGCTCTACGAAACTGTTCCGGTTCGATCACAATAAGTGTGTTTAAGTGTTGGTATAGTGTAGATGTGCACAGAGTTTTTTGTAAATAGCTACTCTTTTACTTCGTTCTCATTTACGTTTCTGTAATTCAAAAATCATATCATATAGATTAAAACGTAATATAGAAAAAATGGAATTAACTAATTTAGGCCTTTTTAGGCTTTAAACTTTTCTGAAATATTCGCTTAATATTAGTTTTAATTTACGATAGCTTAGCTGCGTCTTGTGTTATGTCTAGGAGCATCGAGTGATTCTACTTTTTGTTTCTTATGCCCCCATTACTAATAAACAATAGATAACTAGCATGTATCATATATCAACCAACATTTTTCCTGTCTCAGCCATCTGTCCCTATGTCATATATATGTATCCTTTTAAATATAACTCCGAAATTCTAATTGTATGTTTATTTTAACAACAAGGATGTCAATATTGTTCTTAAATGTAGAGCATATTTGGGAAATAAGTTTGCCATTTTGGGTTGTGTGGACAGCGTACAGAATGGTACTGCCCGTCCGCTTCTAGTTTAAGATCAAATCCTGGTTCCATGTTTCTGGAAATTTGCATTTCAACATGTGTAATTCTCCCTCATGTCTAGGGACATGGTGTAAACTGTTGTCTTCAGTAACTGCACGGGATTAAATTTGGTCATATTGATGACCACAAGTCCCTGCAGTTGTCACCGACAGAGACTCATGTATCTCATGCAAGTCTCACTTTTTTTATAGCGTTTAATGCCCGCTTTTACTGCTATGGCACCAAAGGCGATGACACTGGTGATTCAAGGAATGAAGATGGAGCACCGGTGAAATGCGATGGCGTGGGAAAGCGTAGAACCCGGAGAATACCCACTCCTGCGCTGCTTTATCCACCACAAATCTCACATGCGGTCACTTAGAATCGAACTCATGCCGTTTAGGTGAAAGGCGAGCGATCTAACCACTCGGCCTCGGCGCGTCCAAGTCTACCTTGCCATGTTAAGGTACCCTTGGTGAGTGTTTCCTAAATGCCATGCGGATTTTGTGGCTGTGAGTTTACGTAACTGCTTGAGTGAACCCATGCCTCGTCTGCGAACCATGTAATGGATTTATACTAGGATTCTAAATGACAATTATCTGGAACCAACTGCCACACTTTATGTGGCGTGAAGGTGAGTTTTCTCCGATTTCCCCCATCATCGCTTTCCATGGATGTTGCATCCCCATTCCATGTAGTACTATCAGCAGAGCTAGGAAGTTCGTACCGTTCGCCGTTCCGGATACAGGTTGCTACCGACCGTCTTGCCGCATCAAAACAAGTCAGGGGGAGAGGTAAACAAACCTTTTGTCAAGTAAACAGTACTGCTTCCAGAGAAAAAAAAAATAATTAAAGAGACATTTGTGGAAGCAGATCATTATGTACAACATACAAATTCTTACACTCACACACACACACACACACACACACACACACACACACTCATCTATATATAGGGTGATTGACTGATTTCCTTCTTTGCACATGTACATTAAGGAAACAACCAAGCAATTATGACACGAATTGTAATATTCACTCATCGAATGTAAAATAATATCCAAATAATAAAATTAATTTCTTAAATATCTTCAGATTCTTACCAGGTAAAACGAAAGCAGGAATTAAAATACATCTTTACCCATGTGTGTATTACCAAAAACTATGTGTACTTCTGAAGCCTTTCAAATGAAAACCTCATTCTATGTTCCGACAAATAAGATTTGTAATGTGAAAAAGTTCATTCCACTTCGCATGATGTATCAGTATGACCAAGCAAATAGCAGCATTGCTGATGGTATGCGATACATCACACTGAGCCCTGCATTCTTTTCAGTTACACTTTTTATTTTCATTTTTATTTCAGGATGGATGCTCGTAGATTAGTCTTGACAGTTCTTCTCTATGCCGCACAGATTTAGTTCAGCTTCATACCTCTGGACTATAACAGTGTGCAGTTGTGGATAACTTTCTGAACAAAATTGATCAATAATATGTCTCTGTGAAGCTGTTCTGTTACTGGACATTTGACAGTTTGTTCACGAGAACTGCCATCGGATTCTAAATAAGCAATGCATAAGTGCACTGCTAGAAAACTTTTTATAATAGTAAAACATTAATTATCCTCACACTTGAGCAGAACAAAGATGTTATTCGAACGTCTTCCTTCCTACCGACGTGGTTCTGTGTTGTGCAGTGATAGGTGTTTTACAGTAACGGGTTGCACTCTACGTTGACCTTTGCTCGCACAAGTAGCGCCACATGGTATTGTCAAGCCTGGTCGCTCTTACTCGCCGTAAGGAAATTCGTACCACCTTGCCAGCTTCTGATCATCAGTGCAAAAAAAAAAAAAAAAAAAAAATCAGTAAAAAAAAACAAAAAAACGTCACAGCGTCTGCGTCTAGTACAACGCCAGTATTATGTTCCTCACTCAATAATTGGGAAAATCGGCTCTATATGTGCTTTGCGAGGAAGTGCCCGATATCTTATCCAATAGCTTTTTTGCTCTAACGTACTGCACCTTAACAATGACACCCGAAACGATAAACAAGAGTTTAAATGAAGAACTGCGCCATCTCGTGATAAAGCTTTCGCGAGACTTGCATTCAAAATTACAGCACATTTCATATAAAACAATAGATAAATGAGCATTTCGTGCTATGGGTATTCAGACATCCGAAACAAAATCACTAATATCTTTCTTTATAAGGCGCCTTGTTTGTTCCGTTTAGGTTTACAAGTAACTTGAAGCACGATTTGAGGTCCTCACATGAGGAGGACATAATGATTAAGTAAAACATACGCAAGAATTGAGGGATTCCTAACGTTTCCAACTCAGAGCAGTTCGACGGCAGCTGGAGATACCTTCAAGCCCATAACTCCTGTCACTCCTACTGGCAGGGAGCCATAACCGAGTAGTTCCTCACCAGCGCAGAATGGCCGGGTGCTACAACCTGAAGTAGATCATAATGAAGGTAGTAGAAATGGAATCACTCAGCATGTTCCTGCTGACCGGGAAACCACTAAAAGGCATGTGGGCGGTTGTCGGAGATCCAACTGGGAACCCCCGTTACTGTCTTACTCGGTACCTGCCTAACAAGTAGGTAGTGGAAGTTTTGAGCAGCTAGAAGAACGTATCTCTTGTAATTGTTCTTGTTGTTCAAGTAGTACAAGTAGTAATTTACAAATTATTTAAAGACATATAGGGTTTTGTTGAAAAGAAGAAAAACTGATAGCAGAAGAACATTGAAGAAAGCAATAACCTTTAATGAAATATGTGTGTGTTTATGAAGAGAAATTACATGCGACCTAATTCTTAAATAGCCTGGTTAGTCTGTGATAGACATACATATAATAATAATCACTTAAAGAAAATGGTCATACACTTTCTCGAAATAATGCTCCAATTTTAAGAAATAAGGTTTGAAAAAAATCATGAATTCTGAGGAGTACCAAAATTTATTTTTATACATTTAACTAGTTCTACATAAAATATTAGGGTGGTTTCCTTAGCGCGGTAGTAGCGTTGCTGCTTGCCAAGTGGGAGACCTCTGGTTTAGGATGGGGAAGGCCCAGGTTAAATAATCGGTGGTACGGCATGCCTGAAAGATGACGGGGCAGGTAGAAGCACCCGGTTGAGACAGGTTTTGTAAATTTTGAAACATATTGCTATACTCACTTTTTTTTTTTTTTAGTTATTAGTGCATATTATTGTATTTTCAAATTCAAATAGACACGTTTAAGGCCAAATGTCATTTGTTCAAAACCAAATTTCGGATTTTTAGCAATTTTTCACATAGTGAAGAGGTTAAAGCACCACACCCACTTACAGTCATCAATTTAAATCGTCACTGATATGGTTTAGAGCGCCTCATGGTAATAAAAACAACAGGAAATTGAACTACAAGCATTACATTATTTAATCAGGAAAAAAAAAAATAATTTTTTGCACCTTTTGATCAGTTTTCACTGATGGGTATCCTTAATTGGAACATGATTTACCTTAAGTGTAACAGGTCCAAGGTCAAACTCTCGGTTGTACAGATCCTCAACGGTGCTTCTGTACTTATCTGTGTAAGTGTTGAAGAGAAATCGTTTGACTATACAACTCTTGCCAACACCGGCGCCTCCCAGCAGGACCAGCCTGATACGCTCGTGATCACTCATCCTGCTTCTTCAGTCTGAAACAAGACAAAACATTACTCATCCTAATTACATTTGTGTTTGTTTTGTGTATTACCTTGTCCAACATTTATTTGTGGCAGGACGAAGAAATACCACATGACAGCCAAAGCATTACTCAACCTAACTGCATTTGTGTTTGTTGTGTGCATTACCTTGTCCAACATTTATTTGTGGCAGAATGAGGAAATACCACATTACAGCCAAAACATTACTCAACCTAATTACATTTCCGTTTGTTTTGTGTATTACCTTGTCCAACATTTATTTGTGGCAGGACGAAGAAATACCACATGACAGCCAAAGCATTACTCAACCTAACTGCATTTGTGTTTGTTTTGTATATTACCTTGTTACCACATTTATTTGTGGCAGGACGAAGAAATACCACATGACAGCCAAAGCATTACTCAACCTAATTGCATTTGTGTTTGTTTTGTATATTACCTTGTTACCACATTTATTTGTGGCAGGACGAAGAAATACCACATGACAGCCAAAGCATTACTCAACCTAACTGCATTTGTGTTTGTTTTGTGTATTACCTTGTCCAACATTTATTTGTGGCAGGACGAGGAAATACCACATTACAGCCAAAACATTACTCAACCTAACTGCATTTGTGTTTGTTTTGTGTATTACCTTGTCCAACATTTATTTGTGGCAGGACGAAGAAATACCATATGACAGCCAAAACGTTACTCGACCTAATTACATTTGTGTTTGTTTTGTGTATTACCTTGTTACCACATTTATTTGTGGCAGGACGAGGAAATACCACATGACAGCCAAAACATTACTCAACCTAACTGCATTTGTGTTTGTTTTGTGTATTACCTTGTTACCACATTTATTTGTGGCAGGACGAAGAAATACCATATGACAGCCAAAACATTACTCAACCTAACTGCATTTGTGTTTGTTTTGTGTATTACCTTGTCCAACATTTATTTGTGGCAGGACGAGGAAATACCACATTACAGCCAAAACATTACTCAACCTAACTGCATTTGTGTTTGTTTTGTGTATTACCTTGTCCAACATTTATTTGTGGCAGGACGAAGAAATACCATATGACAGCCAAAACGTTACTCGACCTAATTACATTTGTGTTGCTTTGTGTATTACCTTGTCCAACATTTATTTGTGGCAGGACGAGGAAATACCACATTACACCTTATATTGACATAGGTACTACTTGTAAGTCCTTTGAAACCCAAAATGCCATTTTTAGGAAAGGATTAGCACTAAGCGTGGCTCTAGACGAAAAGCCTCATTTGATATCAGCAACCAGCAAGGCTACAGTGCCAAGATTCCTTAAGAAAAAACACCTTAAGGGAGCTTGATCCATAATGACGTATGTCTGAAATACCGACATATCTCGAATTTTTCTACTGCACATCGACAATTCACTTCACGCTGTTTATAACTTTCAACAATTGAGAAATTTTAAAACCTGAACCTAAACATACTACGTGAAGTTTGCAGATCTGACTAAAAAAGAAACACACGATTAAAGCCCAGTACAAGTTTCTTTTACCGTTAACTATTTCCGAGATATTTTTATTGCCTTATTATACATTTGGAGGTTGTCTGTCGCGTTTTCGGTTTCTCTAATATCATACAAACGGAAGCACATTTACACTGGCCCGTTAGTACTATGTTAATGATCAGTTGAAATTAAAATTAAAAACATCAGTTAAAACCTTTATATGTAATATCAGAACCAGATTTTCCACTAAACATCTGTCAAATCCAACATTAGAACTTCTAATTTGCACGGTAAATTCCGCATTATATATAGGATAACCTTTACAACATTTCAAAGCAATGATCTGATCGCGGTACGAGAAGCATTATAACATCAAGGAGATTTTTCACTTTATCTTTAAGGTTTTTATTTTTTTATTTGGGTTTCAAATTTTTCATTTAAAGGTTTACTTAATTAATTAAAGTTAATAAGGAAATTTAATCCTTTCATTATGATTTCAAGACATAAGTTTATTCATTAAGTTTATAACTAGGTGAATTAATAATTGATAGAGCATATTACCTCAAATGTTAATAATTATGGGGTTTAAAATATAATAAAGGAAATATAAAATTGTTAAAATCTGTCTTGCTAAGATATAACGGTCTTCAACGGGATGAACTCCAATTTAAGTTAGTAAAATAACAACTGTAACTATAATTCAAAATATAAATTGGCTAATTGGATAATATTGTAATCCTCGGGAATCTGTAATTAAAGGTATAAAAAAATAATTCTGCGATTGATATAACTAGGGCATTTACACCCCCTAATTTTTGTAAGTGGCTCATAAATTGCATACGATTGAGTCAGTAAAGCTCACATTTTAAAATTATAATGGGAAGAGATCCCTTTTATGGGTGAGCACTCATCTTCTCGTCTTTTAATATTACAAAGCGTGTCACCATTTGATTCCATTTTACTGATCTAATTAATTTCATGAACATTATTTTAAAATGTGTAAATTTAATTTGGACCGACTTATCACAGTGATAATATAAGTTGTCTGCTAATATAAACTATTATTAAATGCTTATACGTTTAAAAGCTCTCATTCTTTGGTTTACACAGAGTCGCCTTGCTGAGACCGCGGCCATGGCACGCTCTGTTGAATGTTGCAACACTGAAGGCAAGTATTGTTAGTTGAAAAAGTGGCTTATTTTGGTCTTGTTCACTTTAATTAGCTTTTTTCAGCGTTTCGTAACATATAATTTGTTTGTTGCTTAATGCAAACATTTAATTATTGTGAGCCTATTTCCCATGTGTGAAATTGACCAGTTTTAACGGCCATTTGCATTGTTCCTGGTGTAGAATATTTGGAATTATATGAACTGCTAGCTGACCCGGCGAACTTTATTCCGCCTTAGAAGCAATAAATGAGCAGATTTTGGATTTTATTAAATTCAATTTTTTATTAGGATAATAAGTATAAATACAAAAAATCAAGTATTTTGATGATTATTTATTAGCCGTGTATTTTGGTGCATGGGTTGCACTCTTCAATGAAGCACCGTGTGATAGACGGCATTTCTTGTTTTATTATCAGGCGCAAGAACAAATAACGCAGATGGTCTTCCGACCCCTGAACATGTCACATATAATTGACCATGGGAAAAAATGGATTTTCTAGATTCAGACCACAAATTTTCAAGTATTGGCCTTAATTATTATTAATTAATGGTCATGGTGAACGCAAGACGGATCGGAAATTGAAGTCGTTTAAACTCAAACGGCATATCGGTTGGGATCATCGGGATCCTCGGATTGAGAACTTCCTCACCTTCGAATTTTCCTTTGAGTATCGTCGCGTAAATCACATTGTTTATCAATTTACTTACCACCAAACGCGTTCCGTTGCACAGTTTTGGTTGGTTTATGTTTCGAAGCATGATTACTACGGAGCCAACCTTTAGTCGTAAATTGTGCGGTGGTAAGCCAGGCACATCCAAGGAGTTTAAAAATTCAATTGGATAGTTACTCTTCACGTGCAATTTCATTCGCAATGTTTGGAATTCTAGTTGCATTACGGCTTTATCGGGAAACATTCGATTGTCTTGGTCGCGGCATTGTTAATGATAATATCGGCACAATAAGCTAATAGGAACTCGAAACAAACACCAAAGGCAACAATACGTTTTCTCTGTCTGTTGTGTTTTGTTATACCACGTTTTATGTCACGTCCCACGGAAACAGGATAAAGTATCCTATGTCCGTCTCCTGGTTCTAAGCTACCTCACCACCGATTTTCAGCCAAATCGGTTCAGCCGTTCTTGAGTTATAAATAGTGTAACTAACACGACTTTCTTTTATATGTATAGATTAGAAATATTTAGTGTGATTGGTGTTACAAGATATTTGTGAGTGTTTTATAAGTTCATCTTTAAGTTTAAAATTACTGTTAATATCAACTCCTCAACGTAACCTAATATAACCTCAAAACGAGCATGATGCCAAGGTATGTAGAACTAGCAATAAATAATATTACATTATCTTCACCTGTAAAATGCATAGAACCTCCAGCTTGGCAAGAAGAAAGTAGTTATCAAACGTTCATCGCCGATATATTGTAAATGCTGGTTTATTAACAATGTTCCTAATTTCTGTACATAGTTCATGACTCCTGTACAGAGAGACTATTGAATTCCATCAAAAGGCTAGATGCCGAGATTTTACTGGAGTTGAAGCACTTTTGTGTGTCTATGAACAGCAAAACTGAAAATCGAAGAGTCGGTCAAATATTAAACTTGAATCAAGTTCGGCGTCTGTCAAGGATGAAACACAACTATTTTCAAAAAAATCTTCCAGCACCAAAGTACCCTTTACACGGATTGTTTTCGCAAATAGCTCCAAAAATTTTGATTAATATCTGTATGTCAAAGATAGTCACATGACAAATACAATATTTTGAATTTCCTGGGAACAGCCTCCGAAGTCCTCTTCATTCTAATTCATTTTTATTTAACTATTAAACCTTTCAATATTAAGAAAAACTTATATAATATAGTTCTCTTCAAAAGACGCAATTAAGGTCAATATATTTTTGTTATGGAGCTAACCATTTATTATGTATTGCGTGTTATAACTTCAAATTTGATAATACTTTTACTTTTCTTGAATAAGAAGTGATTATTCATATTTTTTTCCTATTTGCCAGGCAAATAGAATAGAATCTGAATACCATCACATAGCAATCAACGTTTAAATCAATGTCTTTAACTTGTATTTCATTATTCCCTTGTACAAGAGAATATATCGTAATAAAACAACTTCTGACAATGCTCATTGTAAAGCCTGAAGTAGTGTTTGCTGCAGCACAAGTAGTGTTTGCTACTTTCTGTACCACGTGCAAACTACAGAGTAGGTAGGGAGGCTATTGGTTTTCACACAAGAATTAGATCGCGAGATTTCAGCAGCAGTGCACTCATATTTTGAGGACCCTAAATACATAAAATATTTTTAGAAAACGGTCCACGTGACAGTGCCATCATCTTCTGCAGGAATTCTCACGTTCGTCTTGGTATGTCTATCATCGCATCGGATACGTAAACAACAAGAAGAGCGATGCGACGTAAAATGAACCTTCGAAGCACGAGCTGTCTCGATATTTGAGATGTTTATCAGAGTTTCGGTTTCCAGAAGCTCACAGGAAGTTCTGTGACGTTATTTTCTAGTTGTAAAACGCGGAAGGATTGCAGTGCAATGTTGTTGAATTGTACCGAGTCGTGAGTGGCTGGAGTGTTGCGTGCAGTGATGCGATAAACTGTCTACACGTCGAAACGTCGAGTGAATCATTTTCAGCAGTGATAGTAAACCCCCTTATCTGTAAACAGTTTTTGAATCAATAAACATATTTGTTGCAATGGTGTCAGGAGCAGGATTATTACGTCTAGCAGCAGCAGCAGATAGTTAAAAATTGTTGACTGAAATGAAGGACGCAAAATCAAAACGCAATGGAGAAGATAAACAACAGAATGGGATGCAGCATTGAGAAAATCCAGATCCAAATAAGAAAATGAAATTAGGAATGGAGAAATTGGATGAGAATATAAAATCTGGAACGAAAGAAGTGAAATTTGGATTCACAATATGTTAGAAGAGAAGATGGAATAAGGCATGAAGAATACGAGAAATTAAATATTGGCTATGAAAGGTGCGACGGATAACCTGAAAACCACTCTTTCTAGCAAATTGGACCAACAACTGGCCGCCATGAAGAAGGACGTGGAAGAACTTGGGCGGAGGGGGAAGAAGAACCTTGACCATCACGTTAAGGCCCTGGAGCGCTTCTAAGAACGCGTTGATCAATGGAAAACCTCGGAGAACGCGTGGGAGGGAACAAGAGCCGAAGGCTGAGCCAAGGAACTGAAAGCCATGATGGAAAAGATGCTCGACGGAAATGTGAAAGGCTTTAAGCTCGAGACGCCAGGACGCAACACAACATCCGCGCACCGCAAGCCACCCAAATAGCATGGAGTGTCAGCCTTTGAAGTCTTCCGCCGGCACTTCGCCACAGTCGCTTCCCATAACGGATGGTCAGCAGAAGAGGAAACTTATAGCAAGCCTCCAGGAACGGGCGACAGAATATCAGAACACGATCTTGACGTTGCCGAAATCCGTAAAGATGTGGGAGGCTCTCGAGAACCTCTTTATGAACCATCGCTTGGCTGCAGTTTATCACTGTCAGCTTGAGACGAGGCTGGAGCAGCCAGATGAGACGATGCAGCAGTTCACCTTAGCAACCGAAAAGCTTACAAACAAAGCCCTGACGAATGTATCATTTAGCTACGTGTTACAGAAAGACTCCCATTTCTTCTTCGACGGGTGCGTGACGCCGACATACCGCAGCTCCTGATGCTCGGTAACTATACGAGTAACCACGAGGCGTTAATAGCAGCACTTAGAATGGGGGCGGCCAAGACCACAGCAGCTGTCCCCTAAAGGTCTAAGAGTGAGCTATGATACGGAGAGAGAAGCAACCCAGAGACGACGACAACGACACTCAGGAGGGTGTGTTGGCAAGTGGCGTCCCAGGAAACCTAGTGCTACTCCCAGTGAAGGACTATCCACATCAGGACGAGCACGCGGAAAACGAATAAGGATCGGCGTGACGAGGGACATATTCGGCCCCTCTCTATTGACATTATGTGCCTTGCATGGAAGCGTGGTAGATAGCCTCATCGCAGACAACTGGGTGCAAGGTAAGCCTAGCCGAATGCTCTTAGACATTTCTGCAGTCGTGACTGTACTAAGATCTGACGTGGCGTACTGCCTGTCGACACAAACACCCAGTTGATCTTATCAACTAGTTACGACGTTGGGCAACATCTTAGCTTGCTGGAGTTGACATTGGGACCGTGAATTGAGTTTTTGAGTGCGCGTCGTGAGGGTGATTGGGGAAGTTATTGTGGAATTGGGTTCCCTCAGGAGCCACGAGGCAACGGCCGGAGAGCTTTGCGACTGGGTCGAGAGATAGGGTTGGTCTGGAGCACGCGGGAAAATCCGGGGATCTCAAGGGGAGGTATCTGTGAGTCTGCTCAAGCCAATGGACACCGACCGGAACATCCAGCCCGGGACGGAGTAGGGGAATTGCGAGCCGTGCGACGGATCTGAAAAGAAGTCTGGGGCCCCAGCTGAAAGACTTGCTGACCGCTTCACAGCTGGCGAAGGGTTTTGGCACTTTACAGTTCTGCCCTTTGGCCTCTGTAATATGCTAGCACCTTCTGGCGCCTCATAGAGTGATGAGAGGCTAGATCTACAACTCCTGCTTGAATGACCTCATTTTCGTGGGTACTATCTTCGAAGAGCATCTCGAAAATCTGACCAAGGTACTGCAAACACCGAGGGCAGCTAACTTGAAGTTGAACGTGGAGAAGTTGTAACTCTTTGATCCGCGCCTTTTTGTGATACCAAGGAACGCCGAGGACAGGAAAAACACCGCATAAGGTTCGTACTTTTTTGGCTCACTCATTACAATCTTAGTCAGAATACAGTTACACCTTCACACACCGTAAAATGCCGTAATGATTTTAACTCAAGCTAATTATTCTAAAATATTTTGTCAATATAATTTGCACCAAACGTATCAATGTAAGAACGTTAATAGAGTGAAGTTGGTTACACTAGTATACGATTGTGCACAACATTTCTTGTATATATGGTTTCTCCATCTTGGCCCTCCTCACTAGTCATTTTAATAACATCTTTTACCTCTTGAGCGAATAGCACATGGAAGATAGAGGCCAAGTTTCTTAAATGTGTGCCCATGTGCCTTGTTTAAAGTAATAGTAAATTATAGCTGTAATGGAAACTGGAAAAGGCATATTGGGATCGGTAAAATTAACTTTATTCTTGATATGATGATTTATTTCGTTTTCCAGCTCCCGTAATAACTTACAATTTTACAGATTTTTTCATTAATGCTCGCGCCATCGAGCGAGCTCTCCATACTAACCCTAACCGCAAGTTCATATCCTTGATGACATTAAAAATAGCAACAACTTTGAGAGGGACAATCCTGAAGGATTAATAGAATTGAGGTATCTTAATGGTGCTAGGTCATACACAATTCCCGAGTATACACTGAAGTACTCTTTGGAAGCTCATTCAATTGAATCTAACATAATCTTGTTGCAGTATTAGAGGACACACAATACCTATGCAGAGTGTCGTCAGCTTTCAGTGAATCACCTAAAATGTGGGACACAACTTAGTTCTCTCACATATCATATCACTGGGAATGATAAAGTACTTTTCAGCACGTAAATTAGATTTACGTGTTCTATTCTCAAGTTTAGGTAACCATTCAGAAAATACTGGCTCACTAATGTTTGCACGCATATTTGGGTCAAATTAATAATCGAAGCGTTTCCAAATTGTGCTGAAACCGTTGCATTACAAAATCCTGTAGTCCTTGTAATGCTCAACTCGGAGGTCGGGCTGATGATGTAGTGCAACTGTAACATACATATATTGTAGGAACATGTCCCCGAATTGCCAGCGACATACTCACGCCTCCTTTGTCTTCGAGCACATTATGAGTGACTTGTGCAATCCTCATTATGACATGTGTCCATTGTAAACAACATGATAATTACCACATAATTCTCCATCTAACGAAGTGATTACGCCGACAACTCCAGTGTTAGTGGCCTTATTAAATTGCGGCATGTCCGATTATTATTATTATTATTATTATTATTATTATTATTATTATTATTATTATTATTACTATTATTATTGTCATCTGATAATAGCCATCATCAAGCATAAATAAAAGGCACACGATTTGTCCAAGTTCTGTACACACTTTCCAGTTATTTATTGAATTGAGCTTATATGACAATATATTTGTGCCTGTACTTTAAACGACATACTCACGCCTCCTTTGTCTTCAAGAGGGTTTTTGTGGTTAAGAATGAGGCAACTACACTGTTGGATGCAACAATGTTTTATACATAGTCTGAATTTTTTATAATTGTTTGAAATCGGCGTTGACTGGAAGTTCTGGAAGTGAAATAAGTCCGTTGTGACTACAAATGTTGCGTGTTCACTAATAGTGAACACGCGGAATACTCACTGTCCGTGCTGCAGTATTACGGCTTCGTGGTACAAAACCTGACTGAGCTGATACTCAAGGTGTGTAATGAATAACGAGGTAAAAGTCTGCTTGGCAATCCAAATATTTTGGGTTAAACTCTCCTGTACCAGTTCATTTGGCTGCATGTGTTAAAACTTGCTTTAGTTGCAAAGTAAACACGGGTATTCCTATTGCATGACAAAAGTTTCATCTAAAATTTAAAATACTACACTGAATCATACATAAAAATTAAAGTTTCGCAATTTATTTAATAATTTGTTTAAACAAAAGATACAGAAAGAAAATGTACACCTGAGATCATGTGTCTGCAGAACAGTCGTGATGAGTAGCAAAACAAAAACAATATCAATTATGGTTTTGTGGTCACACCAACATTGGTTCTTCGTGTCCACTCATGCCTTGATCTCATAAATACATTTTATTTTGTCCTACTCAACTTTGCACATGCGCATCTTCATTGAAACATATGTTTATCAGCAACCTGAAAAGGGTATGCCACCAACTCCGCGACATGCTGTGACCTTACACAAATTGTATGGTAGGCTGAGCTATTTTGCCGAGAGGTAACTTAAACTTACCGTGTAAGTAGAAGTTCTACTCCGATATATATATATATATATATATATATATATATATATATATATATATATATATATATATATATATAAACAGGAAAGTTTAAAAGTCGTATGGGGTGAAAAGTAAAGGTATATAATTTTTGTTCTGGCACAAAGTACAAGCGCCGAAACCTCTTTTTTTTTGTTTCTTTTTTCCTTTGAATTATATCATATATATTCTGTGTCAATATATAGATATATATTCAAAGAGATCAAAATAAAAATCTGAAATAATATGATGATAATCTTTCTACATGCTTCTACTTTCAAAAGGTTTTACCATATCCCTTAGCTTAGTACTGTCATACTCACAAACAGGGATAAAATAGTGCTTATACTCTATTGTGTTAATTGCAAGAAATGCATTGGCATTAGGACAAAACTACCATTTGGAAAAGGGCTTAAGCCACATCAAAGTTAAAGAAAAGGGAAGAAAAAACAAATACACATAACATATGCTGTTTTCTTTATAATATTTATCTTGAATAATATCTGTTGCCCTGCTATCTTTTTAATGCACCTCCTTGCTTCCCCTGCATCAGTGTAGCCAACTGTCATGCTCTTGGTTATTATAGATGTCCGTATACACATTTCAAATGGTTTCATTCGTTTTCCTTACAGGTTATCAACATCAGATCCCACGCGTTTATTCAAATGTTCATATATTTCACTAACTGCTGACTTTCCTATTGCAACTGTTAATGACTTTCCTATTGTTCCCTGGCCTTAGCTAAGGTGCTGGGGTGCGCCAGGTAGCAAGAGCTTTTGTCTTTCTCTCTTACTGTGCCATTATTTTTCCATACCTTTATTTTTTACTTTCTCCACACGTACTATGTATAAGTGTATAGAGAAGGTATTGTATTGCACCCAAAATTTCGATAGCGAGATTTCACCGGAAATATATGTTTTGGGATACCCTGATTCCAAAAAAATCATTGTTAGCAAAATGTCCGTGTGTGTGTGTGTGTGTGTGTGTGTGTGTGTGTGTGTCTGTGGGCAGCATAGCTCAAAAACAAAAGGTCCATTAAATAGATACTTGATACTTAGTTCCGTATCTTCCGAGGATGCGACAAAAAGATTTTCAAGAAAATCCCCCAGGTCCCAAATTCCCTTTATATGGAAAAACTTTCGAAATATTTGAGTCTCTCAAACATGGCTGTAACGATTATGATTAAAAATTCTTATGCTTTATATATTTATATGACAAATAAAATGTATATCTTGAATTTTCTATGAATAGCCTCTGAAGAACCTTTGTTCTGGATGAATTTTTCTGAATTTTGCAAACTAGTAAATGCAAGAGTTAGACAATAACACAATGTAGGTCTCCTTGATATACAACATTTATGTCTTATACATTTTTTCGTAGAGTTTACCATTTTCAAGATATTTCTTGTTATTATTTCCAGTTTTAAAATACTCATTCTTTTTTCATACGGAACTAGTCAACTGCTGGCCACCTAAAGAAACAGATTTCAATCCCATAGCAACCACATTTGAAAACATTTGACTGTCGATTTAGCCTAATGTATTCCCTTATTTCCCTTCTACTTATATGGTACTAATGTAATAAGACCGTTTCTGTTAATGTTTATCTTGATTAGCGTAAAGTAGATAGAAGAATAAGCATTTTATCAATAATCTGTTACAGCGATGCAGAGAAAGTCATGTGAATGGAACAAATCAAATGTTTACTTTCTCTACACGTACTATGTACATAGTGTATAGAGAAGGTGTACTGCACCCAAAAATTCGATACCGAGATTTCACCGAAAATACATGTTTTGGGATCCCCTGAAGCAAAAAACAAGCCTTTCCAGAGAAAAGATCCGCATGTGTAAATTTGTGTGTGTATGTGTGCCTGTGTGTCTGTGTGTCTGTGTATATGTGTGTTTATGCGTGTGTCTGTGTGTATCTGTGTGTCTGTGTGTGTATGTATGTGTGTGTTTATGTGTTTATGTGTGTGTCTGTGTGTATCTGTGTGTCTGTGTGTGTATGTGTGTGTTTAGGTGTTTATGTGTGTGTCTGTGTGTGTATGTGTGTCTGTATGTGTATGTGTGTGTTTATGTGTTTATGTGTGTGTGTATGTGTGTCTGTGTGTGTATGTGTGTGTTTATGTGTTTATGTGTGTGTCTGTGTGTGTATGTGTGTCTGTATGTGTATGATTGTGTAGACAGCATAGTTCCAAAACGAAAAGTGCGTCAAATATTAAAATCTGATGTGTTCCATTCACATAACTTTCTCCATATCTCTGCAACAAATTAGCTTTAAAAAGCTTATGCTTCTATTTACTTCATGCTAATCGACAAAAAATTAGCAGAAATAGTCTTATTACTTGGTTCCTTGCAAGTAGAACGGAAATAAGGGAGTACCATAGGTTAAAGTGATAGTCAAAAGCTGGTTGCTATGTGACTATAGTTCCTTTGTTTGTATGGACCGTAGTTGACAAATTCCTGTATGAGAAAAGTAAAGTTAAGTTTTTCGAACCTAAAAACAAAAATAAGGAATATCTCAAAGACGATCAACTCCCCGAAAAAAAATGTATACAACATAAAGTGTGTGTTTTAATGTGCTCTACATTTTTTGTGTGGTAAGTTTTTGTCTATCTTACGGTTTAGCAGTTATGCAAAATTCCATAAAATTCACTCAGAATAAAGTAGTCTTCAGAGACTATTCCCAGAAATTTCAAAATATACATTTTATTTGTGAGGTAAATATCTTTAATATACGATATTTTAATCAAAATCGTTAGAGCCATTTTTTAGAAAATTAAAATTTTCGAAAAAAGTTCCACGTAAACGGTAGTTTGGGGTGGGGGATTTTTCTCAGAACCTTCGCGTCGCATCCCTGGAAGACACTAAACTTAAATACCAAGTTTGGTATTTTACAGACTTTTCGGTTTTGAGTTATCGTGTTCACAGACACACGGACACTCACGGACCTTTTTCTGAAAATACTTTTTTTGGATACAGGGGACCCTAACATATATATTCCCGGTGAAATTTCGGTATCGAATTTTTTGGTGGAGTGCAATACCTTCTCTATACGCTATGTACATAGTTCGTATAGAGAAATTAAAAATTGATACCTAAGTTCAGTATCCTCCAAGGATGCAACACGAAGATTTTCAAGAATCCCCCCCCCCCAAACCCAAACTACGCTTTACATGGATTTTTTTTTAAATATAGTTTTTCTTAAAAATGACTCTAAGGATTTTGATTACAATACCGTATATTAAAGTTATTCAGAATACGAGAAAGAAAATATATATTTTGAATTTCTATGAATATCCTCTGAAGAGCATTTTGTTCTTGTTGAATTTTGCAGAATTTTGTATAACCGATAAACCGTAAGAGGTACAGATAAAGCTACCACAAAAAGTATATCTTGTTAAATCACGCAATTTATGTTACATGCGGTTTTGCTGTAGAGTTTACCGTTTTCAAGACGATGCTTGTGTTTGGTTTCAATTTTTAATAGTTCTACTCTTCTGACAGGAAATGTCCGTTTTTCTTTTGGTCTACAACTGGCTAAGCAAAGATGATAATGGCATAAGGATAGCTTTTAGAACACTTGACTATCGCTTTGGCATAGCGCCTTGCTTTAATTCCTTTGCACTTATAAGGAACTGAATAATTAGAACATATGCTAATGCTTATATCGATTAGCATGGTGTAGAAAGAATAATAATCTTTTGTAAGAAGTCTGTGTGTAGAACATTTAGAGAAAGTTATGTGAGTGTAACGCATTCTTACAGTGATACGTTTGTGGTCAAACTGAGAGTATCCGAGCAGCTTTATTAGCTGATGGTAGTGAAGACAGTGATTTTGAGTTTTGATCGGAAACTGAGGATAATATATTGCGATAAAGATAGTGAATAGGGTACCGAAGTGATGATGAACCTGAAGAGCAGCCTACAAATCAGCGTTAGTTTTCGCCAGGAATAGACACCAATGGTATTCAGAAAGATTTCCTGGAAATAAGGGTGCCTCAAACAATATAACCATTGGACTTTAAACATGCAAGTTTATTGTTAGGAACGACATTGTTGCGAGAATTGTGGAAGACACAAATAAAGAAATAAACATCCTAAAATATAATTATTCAGATCCATCGAAATTCTGCCAACAAACAGATGAAATGGAAATTCTTGCCTTTGTTGGCCTTTTCTATGTTGCAAACATGCAAACCTAAATGTTGTTAGTGGTGCGCGAAGTCTTTCTGCTTACGTTTATAGGAGCAAAATGGAAATGCTAAATTTACTACTGGGCGCGAGATTTGCACCAATTTCATCTCCAACTGTGTTCGTTATACTAACGGACATATACTGTCATACTATGCACAGCTGGTTTACATCCCTGCCTCTTGCTGTTGTACGCACACTTAGGAAGAATAAGGCAGAAATACCAAGTTTTTTCGCTCCCAATAGCAAAAAGGAGGATCTCCCAATAGCTTTTCAAGGTGATAAAAACTCTTTTATCTTTTACGCCAAAGAAAGAAGAAGTATAATTGTTGTTTGAAGAATGCATGCGGCAAGCAAGTAAGATGGTGCATCAAAGAAGCTAGAAATCATACATTTGTGCAATTCAACTAAAGGAGAGGTAAGTACTTTGGATCAGTTGTAGCATACTTATACTGTCGCTCGCAAAACAAGATGACCACTTGGACGATTTTTTTTGGGAGGAAGGGCCTTTTTTTTATTTTACTTATTTCATCCCTCATCAAATAATCCAATTGATCCCTCATCAACCAGTCCAATTGATCCCTCATCAACCAATCCAATTAATCACTCTTCAACAAATCCCTCATCAAATAATCCAATTGATCCCTCATCAACCAATCCAATTGATCCCTCATGAACCAATCCAATTGATCACTCTTCACAAATCCAATTGATCCGTCATCAACCAATCCACTCGATCCCTCATCAACCAATCCAATTCATCCCTCATCAACCAATCTAATTGATCCTTCATCAACCAATCTAATTGATCCCTCTTCAACAAATCCAATTGATCCCTCATCAACCAATCCAACTCATCCCTCATCAACCAATCCAATTGATCCCTCATTAACCAACCCAATTGATCCCTCATCAACCAATCCGATTGATCCCTCATCAACCAATCCAATTGATCCCTCATCAACCAATCCAATTAATTCCTCATCAACCAATCCAATTGATCCCTCATCAATCAATCCAACTCATCGCTCATAAATCAATCCAACTTATCCCTTATAAATCAATTCAACTCATCCCTTATCAACCAAAACGAGTTTATTCTTGCTTATAGTTTCTTTTGTGAACTTTAAGATCAGGCTGGAATAAATTCCATGATACTGTATCTGAATGCAAATCAGCCCGCATATGACAAGAAGCAGATCTGAAAACATTAGGTATTTGTTCTGGCAGCTCCTTAGCTATAGAGAAGATTACAGCAGACAATTTCAAAGCAAGTGAAGGAAATTGTTAAATATTAAATGCCCGCTCCGGCTATGCACGAGTGCTGTACCTAATGAAAAAACTGAGACAAACTCTCCCGTTTACAATACGAGCATGCAATGAAATAAAATTACAATTAAATAATTTGACAATATTTTATTCAAATGCCTTGTAATGTACAATTTTCCTTCCAGAGAGAAAATAAATATCGCCAATGGCTTGCCGACTCTCAAGCAAGCAACGTATAACTGCCCATGCGAAAAACACGGCAATACAAGGTATATTTCACACACTTCTAACGATTGACCTGGGGTTTATTGTCATTGCAAGGGAAACTGAACACGCTTAAATTCAAAAGGAAAGTCGATTGGCATTAGTGGTACTCTGGAATAAGCACATCCTCGCCTTTGAATTGTCCTATGATTATAGTAGCTTAAATCAAAATTTTCTTAACTTTTTCAACAGCGAGTTTTGTTCCATTGCACAATTTTGCTGATTGAGATTGCGTAGCATAATTATTACCGAGTCAACCTTGAGCTGTAAATAGTGTGGCAGAATCCTGGCAAATCGAATGAATTTAGGAATTCAATTAGATAATTGACGACTTCATTTGGATTGGTAATGGAATTGATTGACTTAAATGAATGCATTTGTTCATCAATTTCACTCTGATTTCTTATATTCAAATCATCTAAATTCTTAGTTGTTGCTTAAATGGCTCATTCACTCAATAAAACATAGTTTTTGTAGTTTACATCAATATTTGGGAACATTTTCGATATTTATTCTTCCTTTGACGTTGTGAGTGACAAAACTTTGGTGGAAACGAAATAAGGCCAGTAGAAGTATCAACAGGAATTTTCCCATTGCCAATGTCTAATAATGCCTTTACATGTGCAAAGCGCAATGTAGCATTTTTTTTTTTTTTTTTTTTTTTTTTTTTTGTAGCTTAACGTCCTTTAACCTGGTTGGTCATATCGGACGATGAATGAAATTGGTGAAATGATGCTCAAATGATCTCGGGGTCCATGGAGCTTAAAGCTACTCAACATTCGTCTTCTCAGGATAAGGGAAAACCCCGAAAAAAAAGTTATCCGGGTAACTCACCCTAAGCGAGATTCGAACTCAGGGCCTGTTGAAAGTGAGACAGACACGCTACCCATGTGGGCTTAATGTAGCATTTATGTTGGTATTGCAAAAACGACGAAGTCAGCGCACCCACAAGGTAATGTGAAAAGGATGACATATGCAGTTAACAGCGTGGGTAAGCAAGGATGCTGTTGGCATAATAACAATAATGTCAGTGCTTTCATAGTATGGCGGGTAAACGTTGAAATAGGCAATGAATTATATTAAGGAAAAAGTCACAAAGTAACATTCATGCTTCTTCCGAATCTCTTTCTTTCCTTTACTCCTAATGTTTTCCACCTCTTTCTTTATTTCCTTCTATGTCAAAACAGGCAGTTTATGGCTAACAATGACACAATTAAAGAGCAAGTAGATCTGGTTGGGCAACTGATAAGTTTTATTTTAAATCTTTGTGTATTAAATGTATCTATTTAACCCAAAAATATTACTTGATGAAATGTATTAAGAGCACTGCAATTGCAGTGTGATGGTGATGGGAGTATCTTCATGTTCTTTAGCTAGCTAATGTACCTCATAACCTCAAATAACCAACATAGGAAGTTAACCTAAAATGTTAACTATTCGTGTCCCGTCATTTCTCCGCCATTTTGAGATTCCAAGAAGGATTATTGGCTATGTGAATATTGTATGACTTGTTTATTTCAAAGAATTACAACAAAATGCTTATTTCTTTATTTAAATGATGTGACCAAGGACGATAGTTAGTACATAAGAAATATATTTGATTTTCACTGTTATCTTGCGTCATTGACTCCATAGTCAGGTGCATTCCCTTAGCTTTGAATGGGGAAGAAAAATGAGCAGTACTACAGCCATCTAGCGGCAAATAAATAACTACTTACTCTAGGGGTTCGTCGCTAGGGAACGATATTTTAAACTATAGGAGTAAAGAAAGGGCAGTTAATATATACAAATGTATTTGAATTTCACTGCTGCGTTCCATCATTGTCTCAATAAACTGCTGCGTTACCTTAACATTGGATGGGGAGGGTAAAAATAGAACTACGGTCATTTAGCAACAAATAAACATGCTACCCCTGCCATCTGGCTAAATGCGTTCCCTTGGGCACTGTTATTAATCATGTTATGAGACTTTAAAGGCTTTCCCGTACGATTTTAAACATTTTCTTTTCCACAAACCTTGTCATGACAATAAGGAACACTAAAAGAAAAAAAAAAAAAAAAGAAAAAAAAAAGGAATTGCTTAATTTGCTGCAGTCGTTCGGAAGTGATGCGCGTACATACATACATTTCGGCGATTATATATACTGCAGGGAAGGAATTGGAAGGTGAAGTCCAGACACCATTAGAGCCGCCACCGAACATTAGGAAGCAGGGAAGATGTGTCCTCCAGGACACACAGCTGGTGTGTATAATGTAGCGCCAGAAGATGTATTACGTTCTTTTGAATAACTATGTTTGAAATGTCGGCCCTTTATGTTAAGCGAGATGCATTAGTTTGTGTCCGCATATGCAAGGGTCATCTGCCTTCACAGGTTGCACACACAGTTATATCACTTGTGCACGTGCAAACACATGATAGAATTATTATGTTAGTCTGACATTTATAGTAGTTTGAGGCCTTATACTTAATTTATTGTTGTTAATTCTTTCCGTCTAATCAGCCATAACCTCTGTCTTCTGTGGTGAGATTCTTCATTTATGTTCTTGACATATTATATTTAGTTTATGTGCCTTGCCTTTTGCAGATTTGTCGTCGCTTCCTTGATAATCATGGCAGTATTTATTGTATTTTGTCTTTTCCATTCTGTAAGAGTGTTGGTCCATATAAAGAGAGGCTACGTCCTTTATCAATGAGAAATTCTTCCAGAATTATTGCATACCTTTGCAGTTTTCAATAAAGGGATTTTATAACTTATCAGATGTTTGGTAGATGTTTTATGTACAAATTTCCTCAGTGCATTCTATAGAAAGCTCTCTCATAATAAATAAATGTATATGTTTATAAATTTAGTCGTTCCTTTTTGTGTATAACGTATTACTTATAAATATGTAATCGATACAGGATATTCCTTTTTTAAAACAGTTTTTTTTTGTTCTAGCAGTATTTTATCAGTTAACGTTTTCAACATTTTCTATGTTATTCATGTATATATTTTATACGCAAAATTGAATAAGGATGCCTCTGTAGTTTTCTAAGAGCTTTTATTCTTGTTTTAAAAACAGATATTCCTTCTTCTCTCGTCCATTCATCTGGTATTTTGAAATACTTCCAGCAGGAATGTAAAGCATAAAATATAATTTAAAACAAGTTTTTGGTCTAGTGGCGTTTCAGCAAATTTTATCACGCCTTACTAAACTTACTTTTGCAGTACTTTTCAAGATTATGTGAAGACTTCGCCGTAGACGGCATCCTGAAGGGCTGAGCAGAAGAGACACTGCTTCCGTAGGTGATAAGACTCCGTCCGGAGTCATTAGGTTGACACGCCCAATATTAGACAACGCTCAATGCGGAGCATAGGGGAGATGCAGGGAATGGCGGTCATCGCTGTAATATCGCTTCAATGTCTATCGTGTTCTGCGCCCTGTTCGAAAAGACATAGAATCATTTCAATAATAACTTCATTGCTGAGTTGTAAGTTTACGAGGTTAGAAGTGTTTTTCTGTAGTTGGCAATTTTCTTATAGTTTCGTTCAGAAAATCAAGACATCTAAGTATATCTCATTTTTTTAAATTTGCTGAATCTTTTTATGAAACGATAGTGTATTTATTGCTGATTATTGGAATAATTTTTGTTTTTAGAGAGAACACACTTGTTGGTTATGAAGCATTTTCTGTAACGTTGTTCGTGAAGGTAATGGCGGTCTGTGTGACTGTCATTCCCTTCGCGTGATCGTTATTGTCTTCAAATTCATTTCAGCATTTATTATTATTATTATTATTATTATTATTATTATTATTATTATTCGTAAGTCATTTCAATCTGATGTAACTAAACTGTGAACAAGAACGGTGTGGCCAATAGCACGATTAATTCGGTCGGCTGCTGCACTAAGGCAAACGGCAGATTCAAGAATTTAATTTTCAAGATTTAATTTTCCGTTTTCATAATTTTCATAGCTTGTAGAGGCACTTTTTTATTTAACTCGTTACTTTAAGAAATTTTCTAATAAAAGAAGAACGATAAGGTTTAAATGTTTAACTTCTCTATTACTGTATCTTAGCAACCTGCACACGCTGGGAATAACGGTCAGTGCAATTTATATTAATTTTGAATTATTAATACTACTTAGCTATAACTTAGCATTCTAAATTTATGTACACAGTAAATGCTTCTAATGACAACATATCACTTTACAGAAAACATCTAATTTCTCTTTGGGGCTGGGAGGAGAGGACCGGCATTCCCTGCATGTCCCCTAAAATTCCCTTGCCATTGCGATCGTCTGAGCTCTTGGCATGTGCTAGCTCTCCACTCTATGCACTTACATTTCAGAAACCAGGAACTGAATGTTTTAACGCAGACGATATTTAATAACTGTTGCGCTTGTACGCAGAAATATGCTCCTGGCTTTTGCGTATAACAGCACATTAATTTGAAATCAGCGAGAAGATAGCTTACTGAAAAGAGCAAGGGTGGGGGAAGGAGTGGAAATGTGTCGTTGTCCTCTGAAATATTCATCAGAAGAGTTTGAGTGATGCACGAGCCCATTTCCCGGCAGTAAATAACCCATTAGCTTTAGATTCGACCTGTACAATCGATATGACAGGTTCATTTGCTGTAAAAGATAATTATGTGCCACTAACATTTTCTGTCGCCCCATCTCCATCACTTTACATCCTCTATTTTAGCTTCCACGAAGTACGGGTAATTAGTAGCACTGAAGACAAGGATCTCAAGTTCAACCCACATGTCTTCCATATCACCAAAGAATAATTAAATACATGAGTACTAAAGTCTTTAAAATAGTTAATCACACACAGCATTACTTTGGTAATGGTAAGCAGTGTGAATCAAAGTTCCTTTCGACATGGCGAGAATTAATTAAACAAGGAAAATAAACTGCAAATAAAGTTCGAGTGTATCTAGATTACTCTCCATTTTATGGAATTCAGGTGCCTTATTTACGTTCAGGTGCTACTTAAAATATCGACACGATGAAAACGAAGCTGAATATTCAACAATGGTCACAATTCGCACCTCTTTTGCTAATATGAGGTTTAAACCTTAGTTGCCTGCACATACATATGCCGTTTTCCCTTTAATTCAAGTTTAAAACTGGAGTTCTAGTAAAAATATTTGCGAATAAACCTACAAAATTATTATATAAAATAATAAAGAAAATGGAAATGAAAATAAATGTAGAGCCTTATTAATATTTTTCTTCCTAATTAAAAGTTTAAATTCTTCTAAACCAGTTTTCATAACGCTGCCAAAGGAACTACCAAAAAAGTAGCTCAAATGGCCTTGAGTGTTAGTTGATAGGTAATGGACTAGCCATCCACTCAAAGCCAAATGTTACTAGTCAAATACCAGTGATTGTGGTATATGACGGGGAGAGCCCAAGTAAAATAATAGGTGTGATGCTGGGACTACATTTGGCTGTAGTTATGTCGGTTTTCTCTTTTATTTATTTACAAAAATCGCTGCAATATTAACGCAAAAATTGTATATATATTTACAATATAAAACAATATATATATTGTTTTATATATATATAATGGTTGAAAGTTAGCATGACACGAAATTAATCCTAGAGTACAACCCTACTCTATAGTTACGCTTAAAACAAGCGGCACTTATAGGTACCGACAGGCAACAAATTACAACTACTGCAATGCAGTAAAATAACGGTAATGACAACGTCTAAATTAGCTTACGTTTTTATGTTGTTTTTCTGTCTTTCGATAACATTTTAACCGTCACTGGAGAAAAGAGGGCGCGGGTACAGTCCGGTAAGGAGTTAAGATCCCTCACTAGTTCAGCTTATGAAATACGTTTCATCCAGAGAAACGCAGGAACGGCGAGGAAATGACATAGTGATCATACTTGTAGACCGTTGTGATTCACGTTTCTAAGCTTTTAAATTATAATATTCCCTTGGAGAAGTTTCCTAATTGTTTCTCTGCTGCCTGAAACTTAAATTACAACATTAAATATCCGTCAAAATCCGCTAATTTTATTTCTTATAAACACATCAACGGTTTGCAATCGTTTATAATCCAGTCGAAAAAGTCTACACATGGAATATCAAAGTTGATTTAACTAGTTAAACGTCATTTAACAAAAGAAGTGAACACTTGTATTTCTCATGATTCCAGCAATTGTTCATTGGATTAAATACTCGTTTCACATTTGCATTGCTGCCTGGAAGACACGGAGCAATCCATGAAACTTGTGTTCACCTCAACACCTGCCGGTTGTAAGTATAAACCTTATATGAGCTACAAGTTTACGGTTTAGCAACAGCCTCTTAATCGAATAAAAGGTTCATGTGCACAATTGAAATATTCTCAGCTGTTCAGCCCAGCGACAACATGACGGTTTGTGGCCTAGCGATAGGCCACATGCCATTTACTCAAGTCTTCTCCTTTGAGTAGGCGCTACTCCTAGCTAACGTCGTCGGGCTGATTCATTAGATTAGTCAAGAGACTCTTGTGTAGGCCCTACTTCTAGCTAAAGTCGTCGGGCTGCCTTATTAGATTAGACAAGAGGCCCTTGTGTAGGCCCTACTTCTAGCTAACGTCGTCGGGCTGATTCATTGGATTAGTCAAGAGACTCTTGTGTAGGCCCTACTTCTAGCTAAAGTCGTCGGGCTGCCTTATTAGATTAGACAAGAGGCCCTTGTGTAGGCCCTACTTCTAGCTAACGTCGTCGGGCTGCCTCATTAGATTAGTCAAGAGACTCTTGTGTAGGCCCTACTTCTAGCTAAAGTCGTCGGGCTGATTTATTAGATTAGACAAGAGGCCCTTGTGTAGGCGCTACTTCTAGCTAAAGTCGTCGGGCTGATTCATTAGATTAGACAAGAGGCCCTTGTGTAGGCGCTACTTCTAGCTAAAGTCGTCGGGCTGATTCATTAGATTAGACAAGAGACTCTTGTGTAGGCCCTACTTCTAGCTAAAGTCGTAGGGCTGCCTCATTAGATTAGACAAGAGGCCCTTGTGTAGGCCCTACTTCTAGCTAAAGTCGTCGGGCTGCCTCATTAGACTAGACAAGAGGCCCTTGTGTAGGCGCTACTTCTAGCTAAAGTCGTCGGGCTGATTTATTAGATTAGACAAGAGGCCCTTGTGTAGGCGCTACTTCTAGCTAAAGTCGTCGGGCTGATTCATTAGATTAGACAAGAGGCCCTTGTGTAGGCGCTACTTCTAGCTAAAGTCGTCGGGCTGATTCATTAGATTAGACAAGAGACTCTTGTGTAGGCCCTACTTCTAGCTAAAGTCGTCGGGCTGCCTCATTAGATTAGACAAGAGGCCCTTGTGTAGGCCCTACTTCTAGCTAAAGTCGTCGGGCTGCCTCATTAGATTAGACAAGAGGCCCTTGTGTAGGCCCTACTTCTAGCTAAAGTCGTCGGGCTGCCTCATTAGATTAGTCAAGAGGCCCTTGTGTAGGCGCTACTTCTAGCTAAAGTCGTCGGGCTGCCTCATTAGATTAGACAAGAGGCCCTTGTGTAGGCGCTACTTCTAGCTAAAGTCGTCGGGCTGCCTTATTAGATTAGACAAGAGGCCCTTTTGTAGGCGCTACTTCTAGCTAAAGTCGTCGGGCTGATTCATTAGATTAGACAAGAGACTCTTGTGTAGGCCCTACTTCTAGCTAAAGTCGTCGGGCTGATTTATTAGATTAGACAAGAGGCCCTTGTGTAGGCGCTACTTCTAGCTAAAGTCGTCGGGCTGATTCATTAGATTAGACAAGAGACTCTTGTGTAGGCCCTACTTCTAGCTAAAGTCGTCGGGCTGCCTCATTAGATTAGACAAGAGGCCCTTGTGTAGGCGCTACTTCTAGCTAAAGTCGTCGGGCTGATTTATTAGATTAGACAAGAGGCCCTTGTGTAGGCGCTACTTCTAGCTAAAGTCGTCGGGCTGATTCATTAGATTAGACAAGAGACTCTTGTGTAGGCCCTACTTCTAGCCAAAGTCGTCGGGCTGCCTCATTAGATTAGACAAGAGGCCCTTGTGTAGGCGCTACTTCTAGCTAAAGTCGTCGGGCTGATTTATTAGATTAGACAAGAGGCCCTTGTGTAGGTGCTACTTCTAGCTAAAGTCGTCGGGTTGATTCATTAGATTAGACAAGAGACTCTTGTGTAGGCCCTACTTCTAGCTAAAGTCGTCGGGCTGCCTCATTAGATTAGACAAGAGGCCCTTGTGTAGGCGCTACTTCTAGCTAAAGTCGTCGGGCTGATTTATTAGATTAGACAAGAGGCCCTTGTGTAGGCGCTACTTCTAGCTAAAGTCGTCGGGCTGATTCATTAGATTAGACAAGAGGCCCTTGTGTAGGCGCTACTTCTAGCTAAAGTCGTCGGGCTGATTTATTAGATTAGACAAGAGGCCCTTGTGTAGGCGCTACTTCTAGCTAAAGTCGTCGGGCTGATTCATTAGATTAGACAAGAGACTCTTGTGTAGGCCCTACTTCTAGCTAATGTCGTCGAGCTGCCTTATTAGATTAGACAAGAGGCCGTTATGTAGGCCCTAATTCTAGCTAACGTCGTCGGGCAGGCTCAAGAGATTGGACAATAGGCCCCTGTGTAGGCCCTACTTCTAGCTAACGTCGTCGTGACACCTCCCTAGATTTGACAATAGACTCGTGTGTAGACCCTATTTCTAGGTAACGTAATCGGGCCACCTCAATAAATAGGACAATAGACCTTGTGTAGGACCTAATTCTAGCTAACGTCGTCGGGCCCCCTCATTAGATTGGACAATAGGCCCTTGCGTAGGCCCTACTTGAAGGTAGCTTCGACGAGCTACTCCCTTACTATAGACAATAGACCTTGTATAGGCCCTACTTCTAGTTAATGTCAGTGTGCTACCTCATTGGATTAGAAAATAGAGCTTGTGTAAGTCCTACTTCTAGGTAACTTCGCCGAACTATCTCATTAGATTAGACAATATACCTTGTGTAGATCCTACTTCTATGTAATGTCATTGTGCTACCTCATTGGCTTAGAAAATAGAGCTTGTGTAAGTCCTACTTCTAGGTAACGTCGTCGAGCTGACTTGTTAGATTAGACAATATACCTTGTGTAGGTCTTACTTCTAGGTAATGTCATGGTGCTACCTCATTGGATTAGAAAATAGAGCTTGTGTAAGTCCTACTTCTAGGTAACGTCGTCGAGCTACCTTATTAGATTAGACAATATACCTTGTGTAAGTCCTACTTCTAGGTGACGTCAAGCTACCTCATTCGGTTAGACAATAGACCTTGTACTGGCCCTATTTCTAGTTAATGTCGCCGTCCACCTCATTATATATGACAATAGATTTGGGTAGGCCCTATTTCTAGGCAACGTCGTTGTGCTACCTCATTAAGTTAGATAATAGATCTTTGTGTTGGTCCTACTTCTAGCTGACGTCATAGTGTTACTTCATTAGACTAGTCCATAGAGCTCGCGTTGGCCCTACTTCTAGGTAACGTCGTCGGGCCACCTCATTAGATTGGACAATAGGCCCTTGTGTAGGCCATAGCTCTAGGTAACGTCGTCGAACTACCTCATTAGATTGGACAATAGGCCCTCGTGTAGTCCCTACGTCTAGCTAACGTCGTTGAACAACCCCATTAGATTAGACAATAGACCTTGTGTGGGTCCTACTTCTAGGTAACGTCTTCGAACTACCTCATTACATTAGACAATAGATTTGGGTAGGCATTATTTCTAGGTAACGCCGTTGAACTACCTCATTAGATTAGACAATAGAGCTTGTGTAGGCCCTACTTCTAGGTAACGTCTTCGAACTACCTCACTGGATTAGACAATAGATTTGGGTAGGCCCTACTTCTAGGTAACGTCGTCGAACTACCTCATTAGATTAGACAATATGCCCTTGTGTGGGCCTTACTTCTAGCTAACGTCGTTTAACTACCCCATTAGATTAGACAATAGAACTTGTGTGGGTCCTACTTCATCGTCGGGCTGCTTCATTAGATTAGACAAGAGGCCCTTGTGTAGACCCTAATTCTAGCTCACGTTGTCGGGCTGCCTCATTAGATTAGACAAGAGGCCCTTGTGTGGGTCCTACTTCTAACTAACGTCGTCGGGCTGCCTCATTCAATTAAACAAGATGCCGTTGTGTAGGCCCTACTACTAGCTAACGTCGTCGGGCTGCCTCATTGGGTTGGACAAGAGGCCCTTGTGTAGGCCCTACTTCTAACTAACGTCATTGAGCTGCATCATTAGATTGGACAATAGGCCCTTATGTAGGCCCCACTTCTAACTAAAGTCGTTGGGCGACCTCAATATATTGGACAAGAAGCCTTTGTGTAGGCTATAATTTTAACTAACGTCGTCGGGCTGACTTATTAGATTAGACAAGAGTTCCTTGTGTAGGCCCTCATTTTAGCTAATGTCGTCGGGTATGGCTCAATAGATTGGACAATGGGCCCCTTTGTAGGCCCTACTACTAGCTAACGTCGTCGGGCTGCCTCATTAGATTGGACAATAGGCCCTTGTGTAAGCCCTACTTCTAGCTAACGTCGTCGTGACACCTCCCTAGATTTGACAATAGACCCGCGTGTAGGCCCTATTTCTAGGTAACGTCATTGGACCACCTCAATAAATAGGACAATAGACCTTGTGTAGGACCTACTTCTAGCTAACGTCGTCGGGCAGTCTCATTAACTTGGACAGTAGGCCCATGTGTGGGCCCTACTTCTACCCAACGTCGTCGGGCCAGCTCATTAGATTGGACAATAAATCCGTGTGTAGGCCCTACTTCAAGGTAAAGTCGTTGTGCTAAGCCATTAGATTGGACAATAGGCCCTTTTGTATGCCCTATTTCAAGGTAATGTCGTTGTGCTAACTCATTAGATTAGACAATATGCTTTATGAAAGCCCTACTTCTAGGTAACGTCGTCGGGCCACCTCATTAGATTGGACAATAAGCCCTTGTGTAGGCCCTACTTCCAGGTAACGTAGTCGGAACACCTCATTAGATTGGACAATAGGCCCTTGTGTAGGCCCTACTTCTAGGTAACGTCGTTGTTCTACCTCATTAGATTGGACAATAGGCCCTTGTGTAGGCCCTACTTCTAGGTAACGTCGTTGTTCTACCTCATTAGATTGGACAATAGATCGTTGTGTTGGTCCTACTTCTGGCTAACGTCATAGTGCTACCCCTACTCCTAGCTAACGTCACTTAATTACCCCATTAGATTAGACAATAGACCTTGTGTGAGTCCTACTTCTAGGTAACGTCGTCGAACTACCTAATTAGATTAGACAATAGATTTGGATAGGCCCTACTTCTAGGTAATGTCGTCGAACTACCTGATTAGTTCAGACAATGGAGCTTGTGTAGGCCCTACTTCTAGGTAACGTCGTGGTGCTACCTCCTTAGATTAGACAATAGACCCTTGTGTTGGTCCTAACGTCATCCGGCCACCTGTTTAGACTGGACAATACGCCCTTGTGATTGTAAAAGTCATTGAACTGCGAATGTAAGTAGAATACTGCTCTCCACCGAAACACTTGTTCACAAGAGTGTTAAAACTAACCATAAAAGTGTTTACTGCGAGCTTTAAGACATGTAATGTCACACTTTGACACCTTTACCTCATTTCTGAGAGCTGACTTGGTCTACTGAAAATTATCGTGCCCTTTGAGCACCATAGAAAGACTTTTGTAAGAATGCATTGCAAGTCACCAGGGTTTAAATGTGTTTAACAAATGAACTTGTTGTTAAAACCTTGAATGCCCAACAACGAACCTCAACACCACACACAGTATAATATACTACTACATTTTACGGTTTCGTCTCTCCGTAACTTTAACTGAACAAAACAGTAGATGGAACAAACAAACTGCAGCTAACTTCAGTCAAATAAAAAAATACAACCACTTCAAGCGAACAATATTTTTAAACATTTCTTGTGGAAATGTCAACCATCTCTAGGGACTCCCTATGCGTGTCTTTAAAAAGGTTTTTTTTTTCTGTCAGAAATTCAAGGGCTAGCTTCTGCAAGTGGTTTCTATGCTTCGCTTGTACTGATAGCTTCACTGTAGCTTTAATTATACCGTGTATTTTGATAATACAAGGAACATTACATCCCATTTCATTGTCATGGCAACCGGGTTTGAAAATTCAGTTACATATGGATTGACAGAAAATAGCTGCAAAATTGCCTTCTTCTTTCCTTTTGCACTGTATTGAAGATTGGCAGGCCAGAGGACATCTACAACTCTTCCTTCTTCGCTCACATATATGTTCCTGGATCTTAGTTTGGATGCTTCAGCATACAACAATAAACACCTATATTCAAGCAAGTGAACTATATATATATCACCTCTATAAGTGGAAAACATCCTTTAGAAGCTCTGTTCTCGCAGCGTAAATATTAAAATAGTGAAATACTCTATGTGCAATGACTTCAGAATCTACTGAAAGTGAATCTATGCCTTCCTGAAGACTCTCCTAATGAGAATGTACACGGCAGCTATTCCAAATAACTGTTTATCAGCTTTATTTATTAATTTGTTTTAAACAATATCCCATCTCTTCCTTTCTTTTCGAGGAAATTTGTATTGCTTTTATGAGCTGATAATGTAAGAATTTTGTCCAATAAAACATACTTGGCCAATGTTTTATTCAAGCATGTCACTTGAGTTTCACAACTTTTATTATCAATTGCTAAACTCGGAAAACCTGGCTTTGATTCCCAAAATAGGAATGAAATGTTTCACCAGCACGGGAAAAGTATTAAATGTTGTTTGCTAGAGGAGTCAATCAGCATTGAAATGTTGTTTGCTAGAGGAGTGAATCAACACAGAAATGTTGTTTGCTAGAGGAGTCAATCAACACAGAAATGTTGTTTGCTAGAGGAGTCAATCAACACAGAAATGTTGTTTGTTAGAGGAGTCAATCAACACAGAAATGTTGTTTGCTAGAGGAGTCAATCAACACAGAAATGTTGTTTGCTAGAGGAGTGAATCAACACAGAAATGTTCTTTGCTAGAGGAGTGAATCAACACAGAAATGTTGTTTGCTAGAGGAGTGAATCAACACAGAAATGTTCTTTGCTAGAGGAGTCAATCAACACAGAAATGTTGTTTGCTAGAGGAGTGAATCAACACAGAAATGTTGTTTGTTAGAGGAGTCAATCAACACAGAAATGTTGTTTGCTAGAGGAGTCAATCAACACTGAAATGTTGTTTGCTAGAGGAGTCAATTAACACAGAAATGTTGTTTGCTAGAGGAGTGAATCAACACAGAAATGTTGTTTGCTAGAGGAGTCAATCAACACTGAAATGTTGTTTGCTAGAGGAGTCAATTAACACAGAAATGTTGTTTGCTAGAGGAGTCAATCAACACGGAAATGTTGTTTGCTAGAAGAGTGAATCAACACAGAAATGTTGTTTGCCAGAGGAGTGAATCAACACGGAAATGTTGTTTGCTAGAGGAGTCAATCAACACAGAAATGTTGTTTGCTAGAGGAGTCAATCAACACAGAAATGTTGTTTGCTAGAGGAGTGAATCAACACAGAAATATTGTTTGCTAGAGGAGTGAATCAACACAGAAATGTTGTTTGCTAGAGGAGTGAATCAACACAGAAATGTTGTTTGCTAGAGGAGTGAATCAACACAGAAATGTTGTTTGCTAGAGGAGTGAATCAACACTGAAATATTGTTTGCTAGAGGAGTCAATTAACACAGAAATGTTGTTTGCTAGAGGAGTGAATCAACACAGAAATGTTGTTTGCTAGAGGAGTCAATCAACACTGAAATGTTGTTTGCTAGAGGAGTCAATTAACACAGAAATGTTGTTTGCCAGAGGAGTCAATCAACACGGAAATGTTGTTTGCTGGAGGAGTGAATCAACACAGAAATGTTGTTTGCTAGAGGAGTGAATCAACACGGAAATGTTGTTTGCTAGAGGAGTCAATCAACATTGAAATGTTGTTTGCTAGAGGAGTCAATTAACACAGAAATGTTGTTTGCTAGAGGAGTCAATCAACACAGAAATATTGCTTGCTAGAGGAGTCAATCAACACAGAAATGTTGTTTGCTAGAGGAGTGAATCAACACTGAAATGTTGTTTGCTAGAGGAGTGAATCAACACTGAAATATTGTTTGCTAGAGGAGTCAATTAACACAGAAATGTTGTTTGCTAGAGGAGTGAATCAACACAGAAATGTTGTTTGTTAGAGGAGTCAATCAACACAGAAATGTTGTTTGCTAGAGGAGTCAATCAACACTGAAATGTTGTTTGCTAGAGGAGTGAATCAACACAGAAATGTTGTTTGCTAGAGGAATGAATCAACACAGAAATGTTGTTTGCTAGAGGAGTGAATCAACACAGAAATGTTGTTTGCTAGAGGAGTCAAACAACACAGAAATGTTGTTTGCTAGAGGAGTGAATCAATACAGAAATGTTGTTTTCTAGAGGAGTCAATCAACACAGAAATGTTGTTTGCTAGAGGAGTGAATCAACACAGAAATGTTGTTTGCTAGAGGAGTCAATCAACACAGAAATGTTGTTTGCTAGAGGAGTCAATCAACACCGAAATGTTGTTTGCTAGAGGAGTGAATCAACACAGAAAAACAAAACAGGCTAAAACCTACACTACGTAACTAACTGCTCTAACTATAAAATACTACGGTTAAAATAAAATGATTTGGGAACAATTTTTCATAGACTTCAAAAAATGCAATCCATAGAACAGATCTATGGTTATTATAGTGTATTGTTGGCTGCAATTTCTACTTTCTTTCCCTGCAATTATGACTATCACGTTGTTTTATGATGACAATAATATCATATCTGAATGTCGTTGACGTCTCCTAGACTTTACATACAATTTTAACGTTCAAATATAAACTCTTGGTTCATTTTGACACTGAATGATAATTTTATTCTGTACATTTTAATTTTACTTTCCTGATAATTGCAATATTTATGAATATTCCTAAATATTCCTACGCATGGAGGGGTCCATAGAGCTTATAGCTACTCGACATTCGTCTTCTGAGGATAAGGGAAAACCCCGAAAAAAACCTTATCCGGATAACTCACCGGGATAAGGTTTTTTTCGTTTTTTTTCCTTATCCTGAGAAGACAAATGTCGAGTAACTAAGCTCCATGAACTTAGAGATCATTTGAGCATCATTTCACCAATTTTCGTCCGGTATGACCAACCAGGTTAAAAGACGTTAAAATACAAAAAAACAAAAACCAAAAAAAAAAAAGTGCTATCGGAAGTGCGTGTGTGTGTGTGTGTGTGTGTGTGTGTGTGTGTGTGTGTGTGAGTGTTTGTTACCAACATCGACTATATTTTTGGAACTGCACATACCTGAAGATAGTTTAGTCTTGATAACTAACTCTATAAATATTCATTATATGCGCTGAAAATCTATCATTGTGGTGAAGCACCCTTGAACTCTATGCACATGTAAATAAAGTTAAAGTGTGCACATATTAGCTAGTCATCGTGCCAGGTTGAATATAGGAACTGCTTGTATCCCTCTCATCAACCAGTGCAGCAAAACACTGCTACAGCTGATGCAGTGCATTTCCAGTCACTGGTTATTTTTTATCATTGGGCTCCATAGCTCGGCTTCTGTTATCATCACTGTCACCTGATAAGCTAACCCTAGAGCAATATCCTTCTGTCAGGTACAGCAAGGTCACTGTAAGTAACTTTGACGAGCACATAAGTGATTCATTCATCTTGTGGTCCACAGTTCGACTCCAGTAAATGGACTTTCATTTTGTCACATGTTTGAGCACTCATTGCACCCAATTCTTTTTATTCTGATCTTTATGGCTCATGAATTGTATTACTGTAATGTTTTTAATGATTAATTTATGTAATACTGCAACAGCTTTCATTAACATTGTACCATAATTTGTATTTTACTTCTTGTTATATTCATACTTATTAGTGCGGAAAGATTCCGCGCGTATTATTAGGTGAGGCAGATGTAATGTAAAAGTAAAAGTTTAAGAAATTATCCAGCAACTGCGTTTATTACTTCACATGGTGCAATAATTAATTCATCATTCAGCTGTATCAAGAGCTATTTGAATCACTTCCTAGCTGTTAACTCAACTCATGCGTGGCCAGTACATATTGAAGAAGAATAAAGCCGGCATACCATATTTGGCTATTTCCTGAGAGTAGGCGGTTGCCAGTCACTATATAAACGCAAGTAACTTTAGACATGAGGAATGTGTGATGTTTAGGCACTGCTGATTTTGCGTCAGTGGGGACACAGGCTCAGGACACTCACCGACGCCTTGGCTTGTACAGTTTACTCTGCTGCTGGTAATAGTCAATGTAGTTTATAGCTCGTTAATCACAGTTATTTGTTTGCATCAAATGCCATGCTCACTAAATCTTTGGTTACTATTACTACTACTATTATTATACTGAATCCACCTTTTTTGATTGACAAGCATAATTAATGCAAGTTGTTCTAGCACTTACGCTCTCAGTGACGTCTTAACGCACCCCAAATTTATAGGCGTAACAGCATAAACAATCCAGAAAGTAAGAGTTGTGCGGTGTGCTGGCCAGTATTCACCCAGACTAATGCATTTCTTACAATTTTGTTGCGAGAACAATAATTGTTGGAACGCGGGTATGTGTCGGGAAGGGGTGTTACAGTCATTGTAACAGTTGATATACGATTGTCAAGTGCAGTAATACAAATCAATTTTATACAACAAGAGACTCTCTCCACTAGGTGTTCGCTTGGATGTGCCTTACAATTCGTATAAAACGTTTAACACTCAGCACAACTTCCTTTATACCACTCCTTTCTTATACGTCACACTAACCCCTACTTTATAATTCCTTAATGCACAATTTAGCTAGACAATAAATAGCTAACACTTCTTACACGATTAATTTACAGACGAACATTCTGAGACTATGAGCATGATTTATTTCTTCATTAAAGCAGGTATTATACAGTGCGCATTTCAATTGCAAAACCTATCATTGCCAGTCCTGGTTGTCTGTACAAAATTGTACTTCCGAACTCACTAGGTGCAAGAAAACGCTCTTAGAAATGGCTCTTCTATGAAGTGTCAGTCGCTACGTGCATTGTTGTTCTCGCTCCGTTCCTTCAAATAACAATGAGTAGCTAAATACAAACAAACAACAATTTGGACTTAAAATTGCTAAGCAATTTATTTTCTATCTTAGGCACAAATTCTTTCAAAAGTTAATTAATTACCAGTGGCGTAGCGTGAAATAAAATATGGGGACGCTACAGTTTAAGCGCCCTACTGCTGGAAATAAACGGTAATTAATTACCAGTGGCGTAGCGTGAAATAAAAAGATGGGGACGCTACAGTTTAAGCGCCCTACTGCTGGAAATAAAAGGTGGAGGTGAGTAGTTGCACATTTTATCGAATATTGCACCTATAAATTAGGTTTAAAATTGACAATGAAAACATGTTAATATTATGGTTATATTGAAAACCATAACACTCACGAACTTATACACCAAATCCATCCGTCGATTCTTCTTTGTTGCGAACGTGTCAATTATCTTGTCAATAAAGGCAGCATCAGAACATAGCTCTCCCAACAACCTTTATTCTACAGCTAAAATGCTTACGTTGGTCATTTAGTTTCTTAAGTAAGTTTTAATTCTCTTGAGTGTACTCATTGATCTCTCACTACTTGATGTTGTAGCAGGATATGTTACAACTAAACGCAATAGCTTAGTCACCTCCTCATTCACCGAATCTAAGCCATTTGTAACCAAATACTTCAGTAGATGATAGATGAGGAAATTCTTTCTTATGTTCCATGATCTTTTTTTTTTTTTTTTTTTCCCCATTCAGTAATTCAACAAACTAGAACTGTTGAAAATCTTCAAATCTGGATTTCATTTAAAGAACTTGGCATTCAATGATTTCATATGTTAGGACTTTCAATCTAGCCTTTTCAGAGTTACTGAAACTTACATTTCTATTCAACTGGATACTATTTTGGATACACTCTTCAATGAAAGCCTCGCATTCTTAGGTTTTGTATATTTGCAATGGCGAGATGTATTTCATTATGGCAAGCATTTATATGAACCAGTAACTGCAGAACACGTATTACAATTTTATTCACAAAGAAACTCAATTAACATTACCTCAACAGCACTAAGGATGCAGAAACACGCCAGGGTACATGGCTGAACGCTAGCGTATGCACGAAAGGTATGTGAGAATTTTGCGAAAGCGAGAGGGGTAGCCAAGTGGACGGTCAGGGGTTTGCGGGGAGGTTCTGCTAGCTATATCATATACAGGCAGTGAAACGATGACTCGTCTCAGCGTACGCTGCTGTTTTGGAACGGAACGGATTGACTTCTAAATCTCGTATTTGCTAGTTAGGCGTATTACAGCTGTTCGATAGTATGATCTGCGAAGAAAATCGCTATTAAATGATTGCATACTATAATTGTCCTCCTTTAAGAGCTGTTAGAAAACAAAATAAATATAAAACAATTAAACACATAAAAATAAGGGGAACGCTCAACGTACTAGCGTCCCCTAAAGCGACGCCCCTGGTAATTACATATCAGAAAAACATAAACGAGAGCAACTGTTTTACGACTTTTTATAAGATACTAGCTGCCCGCCCCGGCTTCGCACGGGTGGTGTATCTAATGAAAAAATTCAGTCAAAATATTCCGTTTGCAGTACGACCATGCAATGAAGTAAAAGTACAATTATATAATTTGACAATACTTTATTGTAATGCCTTGTAATGTACACTTTTCATTCCAGAGAGAAAACAAATAGCGCCGATGGTTTGCAGACTCTGGAGCATGCAACGTACAACTACCCATACGAAAAACACGACAATTCAAGGTATATTCCACACACTTCTAACGGTTGGCCTTGGGATTTATCGTCATTGTGAATGCAAGGCACGCTCATAACAACAAGCTTAAATTCAAAAGGAAAGTCGGTTGACATTAGTGGTATTCTTGGAATAAGTATATCCTCGCCTTTGAGCTTTCCTATGTTATAGTAGCTTAAATCAAATTCTTCATAATTTTTTTAACAATAAGTTTTGTTCCGCTGCATAATTTTGTATAACCGAGATTGCGTAGCATAATTATCACCGAGTCAACCGTGAGCTGTAAATTGTGTGGCGTATTCCTGGTAAATCCAATGAATTTAGGACTTCAGTAAGATAACTGACGACTTCATTTGGATTGGTAATGGAATCGATCGACTTAAATGAATGCATTTGTCCATCAATTTTAACCTGAATTTTTTTACTCAAATAATCTACATTCTTATTAGTTGCTGCTAAAATGGTTCGTTCGCTCAACCAAGCATAATTTTTGTAATTTGCAATTTTTTTGGAAACATTTTCCATATTAATTCTTCCTATGACGCTGTGAAGTGACAAAAATGTGATGGAAACGAAATGAGGCCAGTAGAAGTGTCAACAGAAATTTACAATTACAAATGTCTAATAATGCCTTTGAATCTGAAAAGCGCAATGTCGCATATATAGTTGGTATTGCGAAAAGGACAAACTCAGCGCACCCATAAAGTATTGTGAAAAGGATGACATGCATTAAACAGCGTGGGTAAGCAAGGATGTCATTGGCATAACAGTAATGGCAGCCCTTTCATAGTGTGGCGGGTAAACGCTGACATAAATAATAAATTACATTAAGGAGATAGTCACAATAACATTCATGCTTCTTCCGAATCTCCTTATCTTCCTAATGCTTTCCACCTCTTTCTTTATTTTATCCTATGTCAAAACAGCCATTTTTCAGGCTAACAAAGACATTACTAAAGAACAGTAGATATGGTTGGGCAATTGATAAGCTTTTATTTGATGATGGCTTTATATATTAACTTTCTCCATTTAACCCAAAATATTACTTGTATTAAGAACACCGCAATTGTAGTGTGAGGGTGACGCGTTCTTTAGCTAGCTCATGTACCACATAACGTCAGATAACCAATATCTGCAATAGGAAGCTAAATCTTAAACGGATCCCGTTATTTCTCCGCCATTTCCAGATTCCAAGAAGGGTTAATGCTAATGTGCAGTGTTTATAAATTGTTCGTTTTAAAGAATTACAACAAAAATATACTTATTACTTTATTTAAACGATGTGACCAAGGGAACGATAGTTAATACGTAAGACATATATTTGATTTTTACAGTTATCTTGCGTCATTGTCTCCATAACCGGGTGCATTCCCTTAGCATTGAAGAAGAAAAATAGAACGATAGGTACTACGGCCATCTGGTGGCAAATAATAAGTACGTATTTTAGGTGTTCGTCGCCAGGAAACCTTTATTTTAAACGATAGGAGTACGGAAAGGACAGTTAATATTTAAAAATGTATTTGAAGTTCACTGCTGCGTTGAGTCATCTCGATAAACTGTTTCGTTGCCTTAACATTGGATGGGGAGGGGAAATACCACTATGGCCATCTAGTGCCAAATAAATAAGTACTTACTCTAGCTGTTAGTCACTAGGAAAGTTTTTTGCTGCTTTATTTTAAACAGTAGGAGTAAGGAAAGGACAGTTAATATATAAAAATATATTTGAACTTCACTGCTGCGTTGCGTCATTGTGTCGACAAACTGGTGCGTTACCTTAGCATTGAATGGGGAGGGAAAATAGGGCAGTACTACGACCATTTAGCAACAAATAACCGTGATACCACTGCCATCTGGTAGCTATTAACTGAAATGCGTTCGCTTGGTACGGTTTTATTCATCTTATGAGATTTAAATACTTTCCCGTACTATTTTTAATCATTTTCTTTTCTACAAACCTTGCAGTGACAACAACGAATACAAAAATATAATGATTGTTCAATTTGATGCAGTCGTTAGGAAGTGAAACGCGTACATACATTTCAGTGATTCATTTATATATAGAGATAGAGAGAGATTCTAGGAGATGAAGCAACTCATACTTCAGTTGAAAGAACAAAGAACATGAATGAAGTAATTGGTTCTGTCTATCGTTGGCGATAATTATCAAGTCGACAAACAAGAACATCCCTCCTTCTTTGTTCTATAATGGTAATGGCTTATTTTTCTTCTGGAACTTGTTTAGTTCCTCTACCAGTTTGGCATGTAGGAAAACTACTGCATTACATAATTTGAGACCAGGTCTCAAAGGAAGTACGTGTTTTGAGGTATTCAGCCCCACAAAAAACAAACTAATTTTAGAAAAAGCTCCTCCTGTGAGACAGAGAGTGAGAGCGAGAGATAGAGCGAGAGAGATAAAGAAAGAGATATGGAGAGAGAAGGAGGGGGAGAGAGAGGAGGGGGCTGTAAGCAGCATAGCTCAAAACTGAAGAAACGGTTAAACACCACACTTGGAATCTAAGTTTACGATGCGAAACAAAAATTCTCAAGAAAATCCTCCACCCCACACTAACCCATATGTAAAAGTTTTCGAGAATGTTGATTTCCACAATAATTGCTCTCATATTAGTATTGTAATAGCACAAGTATATTATAATGGTGTAGAGAAGGTATATCTAGAATTCTCAGAGAACATCCGAATGACTTTTCATTTTGAAAAATAACTGTACATAATTTACATACTCAAACCCTTAATACACAAAAGTGAAGTTAAAGCATTCATTTTGCTAATTTTGTGTACAGGTGTCCACTTATTGGATGTTTCTTATTATTGGTTACCATTTGGAAAAACTTAAACACTTCTCAAATAGGAATCAGTTATTCGATTTTACCCTTAGACAAAGAGAACGTAATTTCAAAGACGTTATGCAACCCGCTGTTAAAAAAAATACTTTCTATCCCGTAAAGTCTACGGTATTTGCCTAGTGCACTTTTATCTAAAAGAAAATAACAACCCAAAAATTTCGCAAAATTTATCGCCGTTTACATTTATCACAGTCACGAAAAAACTTTTATAAGAACAGTTTGTATCAGAATTAGTCGAGAAGATGGCATGTGAGTGCAACACTGACTTTTTCCCCAACTAACTTCCATAAGGTTTGGGTCAGAAGATTGATGTTAGATTCTAACATGTATTGAGCGAGGCTGCTGTGTTTATTATTATTATTATTATTGTTATTATTATTATTGTTATTGTTATTATTATTATTATTATTATTGTTATTATTATTATTATTATTATTATTATTATTATTGAGTTAGAATTGAGAACACTGTATTGCTTTTGCTATTGTAATAATTAACAACTCTTCCCAGTGCACTGCTGTTCATGATGTTGACAATCTCTATAATTTTAGGCGCAACGTTCATGAGCAGTGGCTGTTAATTTGAAGTACCGCAGTTACTGAGGGTAACATATTAACTATTAATGTATTTATTTAATTTGCTGATGATGCTGGCTGCATCCTTTGCAGACGCAGCTGTGACAAGGTAGAAGTCTGATGTTCAATGTACACATACCTGTGACAATACAGAGGAGCTATGTAAAGGATGCCATTCGACTGCTGCCACAATTAAACGTGGCTAATCATTCCGACAGGCACCAGAATCTAGAGCGGGGCAGCAATTGCATGCGGTAAACGACATCTACTCCTTTGCACCACAAAGTATGGCACTTGCCATGGCTACCTGGGTTGCGTGGGTGGGTCGATGTAACTACACCAAATCTCTGGATCTATAGTATACATGGTCTTATCAGTAGGTCTAATCCCTGCTTCCATTTTTCTCAGCAGTGGCCTCAAGTCTGCGGCCTCTCTCTTCTGGCTGGCACTACCGACACCGTCTGCAGGAAGCAACAGGTACAGCATGCTTCTCCTACAGTGGCAGCACTTCTCTGGACAAGGTGTTCTTGACACGCCATCATTAGATGGAACGGCTTACCGCACACGTATCTCTGAGCGTGTTCCAGCATCTTTACTTTACTCTTCCGCCTTGGAGAGCGTAGTAAACTATTGCACTTATTTCCATGTTAAAGGTGGGTTGAAATGCTCCAAGACAAATTTCGCAGGTGTCGGTGATTACCATAAAATTGCCACCAGCTAGTGGAAATCCCAAAAGACGTGCACTGCGGAGTGTTTATTTAAACGGCCGAAACGCCCCATCTGCCTCTTCTGATCGCATTTAATGCCAGTATTCCTCTATCAGACGAGTGAAGGGTTTTGTAATGTTCTAGAAAACCCTGACGAACCGGAGATAGTTGCTATATAGTCCAGGAAATGTGATCTTTCACTGTCTGATCTTTTTCCGGGTCCGTAGCCATCCCAGGTGGTGAGTGTATTTGGCCCTAGTAGTTGGTCTCCTGCAGAAGTGTTAGTATTTCTCCTTCAGGTTAGCTCCTCTGCAATATCTTGGTCAGGTTTTCAACATGCTCTTCGAAGTTATTGTTAACGGCGGCGATGTCGTCCAGATGTACAGGATTGGCACCATATTTAATTCCCCCATCACAAGAGTCTATGAAGCGCTGGAAGGTGGCTGATGCGTTTCAGAACGCCTGTAAGCTATCATTGTTCATAGAATAAATAAAGTCATTGGATGAAAGTGAGACGCGTCTACCGATTTGTTAAGTCACCTGGGTAGGTGTCTCAACACTTCAAATGTACGTTTATGTTTTCTGAGTGCAGAAGGAAGCTTTATTAAACCAGAAGGGTTTGTGGTTAGTTACATTTTGACGGACTTTATAGATTTAAAGAAAATGCGCAGCGGCAAACAACTGGAACAAGATGTGAAGCTGTACGCAGAAGAGCAAACGGAGATTTTTCTAAACATGTTTTTTATGAATTCAAGGTTCTTGAATTTATGTATTTCGAGTGAAATTTCCGTATCGAATTTTTGGGCGGAATACAACTCCATTTTTACGTACTATGTACATAGAGCATTATTGTTATTATATTTTCAATTATATAGCCCCCTTTACCTCCTTTAGTAATATCGGGGACTTTGCATTAGAAACAACTGCTGCATTAGAAACAACTGCAGATGTTTTCTCGCTAACTGTAAGGTTTCTTAATGTTTCAGTTTTATTCTATTAAACACATACGCACACAAGTGTTCCTTTCTCTCTCTCTCTCTCTCTCTCTCTCTCTCTCTCATATCTCTCCGACATTACAGACTCTATAGGGGATAGAGAATGATTCAAGCTAAACCTAAATTCTCCGCCCACTCGGGGACTTTGTGTGGTAAGTCAGAACACTGACCACTCGACCGCAGCAGCAGTCAAAATATGTGGCAGGTAATAAACCCCGGCTTCAGAGTGGCTTCGCACAAGGCCTCTCAGAGCTGTTCAAAACATTTGGGAAAGTTCGTCTTGGTGTCACGGCATATTTTACTACCACCACCACCACTACCACCACTACCACTACCACTACCACCACCGCCACCGCCGCCGCCGCCGCCGCCGCCACCACCACCACCACCGCCACCACCACCACCACCACGACTACCACTACCACCACCATGACTACCACCACCACCACCACCACTACCACTACTACTACCACTACCGCCACCACCACCGCCACAGCCACCGCCACCGCCACCGCCGCCGCCGCCACCGCTGCCGCTGCTGTTGCTGCTGCTGCTGCTACTGCTACTGCTACTGCTACTACTACTACTACTGGCCGCGCGAGGCCGAGTGGTCAGACCACTCGCCTCTCACGTAGATGGCCCGGGTTCGATCCCAAGCGACCGCATGTGAGATTTGTGGTGAGCAAAACGGTGTAGGGGCGGGTTTTCTCCGGTTTCCCCCGCCATCGCATTCCACCGGAGCTCCATCTTCAAGTATCATCAGTGTCATCGCCTGCGATACCATTGCGGTAAAAGCGGGCGTTAAACACTACAAAAAAAAAATACTACTACTTATACGTGCTTATACAAGCAAGGCAAAATGTGTGGTCACGATCACACATAATATTTCCTTTTATTATTATAATTTAGTTTAATAATAATAATAATAATAATAATGATTGTGATGATAAAAATAATACACCGAACACTATGTACTGTCGTATTTTCATATTTTTGATTATTTATGCGTTAAGTTTTAATAATAATAATAATAATAATAATAATAAAAATAATAATGACACAATGAAGCATTATGTGTTGGCATACACGTTTTTGTTACGGAGCCTCAGTAATTTGATTATTATTGTATACTGATAGCTGAAATCGAGAGGTTTTAATCAATTCTGAACATAAAAGATGACTTTATTGCCTCAAAAATGAAAGATCTATACGGAAGTGCTAAACATATTAACCGTTTCGATCTATTTGCAATGTTGCTGTATAATAGATCACGGACTCCAACACAAACCTGAGAATTGCATTCAATAAGCGAGATTTCCTCACCATTTCCGGAAGTCGCGCGCGCTAATACCTGTCTTTGGTTTGCTCCGTTGTGCTCTGCTCTCTTTAAACGCACGAAGGGTTATCTGGCCTCCTGGTTGTAAATCGTAACATGATTCTCTACAACTGAATGTTTCAGCACAAAGATAATATCGGGGTTCGTGGCACGCTGCGATCTCCATGTATAAAGTAACAATATTCTCACTGTCTCAACACCATATAGTGATGAGCGCATGCGTGTATGAGCGGCTGTGCCACTAATGTGAAGGGTTCAACAAACATAGTGGCTCCTGATAGTGAGATTCTTCTTTGGCTTCTAAATGTCCGAGGCGTTGTAATGAGTGGAATTCCAGAAATATGATGGATACTGAATCTGATTTGATCAGTTCAGGAAACTTGATTATCAGATTATGCTAAGTGGAATGTAACAAAATGATTCTCTGGGTATTGTAATTCAATAAGCGTAAACTACCATTTGTTACAATAATACTTTCTTTAATTCTTATGTGGAACATATGATGTAAAATGCTCTCATGCATATTTAAAAGTGATAATGATTCCATTGTTTATTACAAAACATCGCATACAGTTGCATTTTGTATAACGTGTTTATTAAACCGTGTAACTTATGAAATACAGAATTATTTGCAATTACTGTTTTCAAGTTTTGACGTGGAGTATCAGAAGTTAACGTTAGCGAATGCAGTTTTCAGCTGTGCATTAAAGCAGAGATTCTGATCGATTATTCTTGTAATCAATTGCTGTACATACTTCGTTTAGTAGCAGTAATAGAGTTGGCAATGAGGCTATTTAAATGATAATGCGGTAATTAGCTATGCAGCAACATCAATTAACTCCGTGCTATCTTAACTCGACTATCCGTTTCAAGCGGATGGAATCTCGATTTGTACAGTCTCTTGCACTTTCAAATATGAATGTGTCACTTGTGCTTTAATGTTTTGCCTTGATTTCTTTCAGAGTTGTTTTAAGGAATAAAAAGTATTGGAAATTATATTTAAATAATTGGCACTTGAGTAAACAACAGACTGTAAACTGAAAATACGTACAGAGTGAATTCTCCATATCAATATTTAAAACGGCAGAATACAATGCGAAAATGCAAAGATTTCTTGCATATATAAATCCGTGTGTTTTGAAAACGTTAAGACGGTATTGTTGTTCTCGCTTTTGTCAAGAAAACCCTTTTGTAACAAGTTATTTTCATCGTGAATCTAATCGTTTAAAAAAAATCAACGCAATGATGTTTTTCCTATAATTAGAATAATCTAACAATGGTTATTTATCGTGTTTATATGTTTTCTAACAACAAAATGTTAGAAGTTAGAACATTTGCTGTAATAAGCGAATAAATAATGTATATTTTATTTTAAAATGTTATATATTTTTTCATATACTGTGTGACACAAAAGCCAGCTGCCAAATAGGGAAAACACTTCCTATCTAAAGTACTCTTTTGAATAAAGTTTCACCTTGCTTCCAGCTACGTCCACTTTCCCTCGCCAGGTGATGGAACGCATGATGGTGGCTTGAAACTCCTAATTTACAGACCAGCACTCAGTGTGGTTTTCGCCGACGTGTGACCACCTTGTATCGCTGTCAAACAGTAGGCATATTCCTTGACCTGAACAGGGATCACAATGTTCCATCCTGAACTGAAACACCTACCTTTGTTTCCACAGGAGCTTACTAAGATCCCAGTGAGGATTGACTCGCTAACGTTTTCATTCAAAAGAACGGTGTGCAACAGGGCTCGCTTCTGCGCGTCACACTCTTATTAGTAACCGTTACTTATTAAATAAATAAAATCAAATCATTAAACCCTGATAACCAATTACTTAAACCAGCGTAAAATATCCCAAACCTTATACATTTATTACTGCTTATACCAATTACAAATTTAATTATACAATTTAAATTTACAGATATAAACTTAACCTAATTTGGCCTAAAAAGTTTATAAATACCAATTAAAACCATAATTATTGTCAATTAAACTGTGTGTTAATATTTAATTAATACAATTTCAGTTTAATTAATATTAATACTATTATAATTTCATTAAAAGCTTTTGAAACATATAAATTTAATTCAAATTTAGGGTTTAATTAAACATTTAAAATTTAAATCTAATAATCTTAAATTATTGGTATCCAGTAATTAAAATAACTGGTAACCAGTTATTCAACTACACTGCCTTACCTAAAGCCGCCAATAACCGGCGGTATAAATATTAATAACCAGTACTATTTTTACTTCCTATCTTTTAATTATCAACATTCAATATTCATCATAATTCTACAAAAATTGCTTATTGTATTCCTCTATAACTGTAACTTTTAATTTCACTGCACTCCTATAAAAATTTACGAGTCATTATTTGGTAGTTAATTTTAATAGTACTTTCTACACTATTCTTCTCATATCACACTTAATTCCATCTTTTCACTTCACCCTAAAACCCTGCTTTCTCACTTCTTCCTGGGAACCCCATCTTCTCACTTCAACCCAAAACCCCATTTTCTTACTTTTTCCTGGGAACCCCATCTTTTCACTTCACCCCAAAATTCCACTTTCTTACTTCTTCCTGGGAACCCCATCTTTTCACTTCACCCCAAAACCCCGCTTTCTCACTTCTTCCTGGGAACCCCATGTTTTCACTTCACCCCAAAACCTCACTTTCTTACTTCTTCCTGGGAACCCCATCTTCTCACTTCACCCCAAAACCCCCTTTCTTACTTCTTCCTGGGAACCCCATCTTCTCACTTCATCCCAGTCCCCCGTTTTCTCGCTTCTTCCCAGGAACACCATCGTCATCTAACCTACATCTTGCAGCGCATATAATGCCCTCTATTTCTTCTTCTCCTCTAATTATATGCAATATAATTATTATTCTCATTCCGGTAACTTTTCCTCTTGGGTGTCGCAAGGGCCGCTAAATATCTCTCTGCATGCCATCCAATTCCCCTCTCTCAGCTAATAATTAACTATACCCTTCAAGGGTATTTATTACATCTAAATCAGCTACCTGCAAAATATTTTTGAGTCTTAACCTCATTTGATGTGTTCTCTCTGAATTCAATTGAACATTTCTCTGATCTATTGGAATAATCATTTCCTCCCAATCCTTATTACTTACTTTATTTGCTAGTAGTTCCAAATGGGTGTATAAATCTTTATTTCGTAAAATGTCGTTTATATAACAACCTCTAAGCGCCTCTCTCTTTCCGTAACTCTTGTGGACTTTTACTACATTCAAACAATACATGTTCCGGAGTTAGAAATTTCACAATTTTCATTCAGTATTTTATTTATTTTCTTCCAGTAAGTGTAATATGGACCATGACCCGATAAATAGTGAATTAGACCTTTTGAGGCATTTATATGCTTTATTTTTAGCCCTTATTTAATGCTGTTAGAAAAGTGAAAACGTTCTTCTGCCTGTTTCAGTCTCTTCCCATTCCTTTTGCCATTCATGTATTAATCTGTTCTTAATATCTAATTTAGTTTGACAGTTGTATCCAATAATTTGTTGTACTTTAATATTATCTTACTTCTTCAACCAGTAACAAGCTCCTCTCATACGAAGTATTAAATCAATTGGCCAAATGCCTGTTATAATTAACAGAGCCAAAGTTGGGGTTGTGGACGTCGCACCTGTAAAACGTAGTAGAACTTTTCTTTGAGGTCTTCTAAGTAATAATTTAATTGACCTTTTGTTGGCTTTGTCCGCCCATACACCAGCTCCATGATTTATAATGGTTGCGAAAACACTGGTATGATAGCAGCTGATGGTTGATAATGGTATTTTAAATTTGGACTGAACAATTCTAGATAATTTCATTAGAATGTTTTCAACTTTAAATATTACGAAATTCACATGATCCTTAATATTTCTTTTTTCGTCTAATTTAATTCCTAAATATCTCATAACCAGACATCTTATTATACAATCACCTAAAGTTCTTATTATTGGATTTCTCTTTTGGGTACCTTTCAATAACAAAATTGCAGATTTCAGTGGAGAAATCTTCATTTTTGCTTCTATGCACCATTGTTTAATGTTTCCATCAAATTGTTTCCTTTGATTTCCAGTTCATTTCGGGAGTTTCCTTCTATAATAAAAATCACGTCATCCGCGTATGCTATAGTATTGCTGCAGTTGTTGTTGTTTTCTTTTTCTAATAATGTTTCTAACACAATGTCCCAAAAGGTCGGCCCTAGGACTGTACCGTGAGGACATCCTTTTGATATGTTTTTTGTGATAATTTTATTTATACCAATCAGATAAACTTTTCTATCTTTACAGTAATTAAGGAGTATATTATAAAGCGTTTTTGGATATCTACATTCTCTTAGCCTGTTGAAGAAAAACGGTCACCAAAGATTATCAAATGCTCTAGAGACACCAATAGAAATTGCCATTACACATTTAAATATTGAGCTGTGTACAGATTCTAATACATCATTTAATGCATCTTCTGTTGACCGTCTTTTACATTGGTACCAATTAGGAGCCTATATTCTGTGATTCGTTTGTTCAGGTATTTAAGAGGATCACTTGAATCTTTGGCCTGAATCTTTTTTAAAATAATAAGTTTGGTTTCTTTCCACCGGTCTGGAAAGACTGCTCTTCCGATGAAGTCATTGTATAATGTACATAAAATGAGGTTAAGCTATTTTCCAGTGATGTTAAGGTTTCATTTTTAATCTCGTCTGGGCCAACAGATGTTTAGCTTTTACATGTTGAATTATTAGTTTAATTTCTGATTGATGAAATGGATAAATTATGCCTTCGTTTTTATAAGTCTGATTGAGCTTATTTCTTACTTTTCTGTTTAAGTTGTTGCCGTCCGTTTCTTTGTCGTTTGGTAACAGTCTAAGTATAAGTTCGTTCACGGATTCCTCCCAATCATTAGTCATATTGCCATCCTCCTTACGTAATGTATTCAACGTTTTTGGTTTTTTGACTTTTTCCATTATAATTTTGTATGGTAAGCCCCAAATGTTTTTACTTAGTCCGAATGCAACAAAATTCTTCCATGATTTCTCCCTTATGTTTTTTAAAGTAATTTTAAATTTCTCTTTAGCTCTTCTACAAATGTTTAAGTTGCGCTCCCTTCTTGTCCGACAAAAGTTCTGTGATAGATTCTCCTTGTTTTACGCATTTTCTCCTTAATTTGGTTAACTCATCGGTCCAAACATTATCCGTATATTTTTTATATTTTGGTATTGAAGTATTAAGCGTCCATTTTAAATTATCTTCTAATTTTTCCACTTCGTAATTTAAATTTCCTCCTTTATAGTCGAGTGCGTATATATAAAAAAATTCTCTGATTATTTCCCAGTTTGCTTGTTTATAGATAAGTTGAATTCCCGCCTTGATCCTAGTTTGAAGGTTGTAGCTTGGTATGTAATCAAAGTAAATTAGTCTATGGTCACTCGTAGTCAAATCCTGACCAACTTACAATCTCGTTTTAAGGTTTCCGAGAGTTAAATCAGTATTGGAGGTAGCCCCCGCACTGTTTTCGAAAGTTGTTGGATTGTTAGTGGTGTTGTGTATAACAAGGTTCAGTTCTGCAACTTTCTCCTCCAACTTTTCTCCTCTATCGTCTTTGTATGTATTAAACCACCAATTGGATTTCGCATTGGCGTCCATGGTATAAATAATTTCTTTGTCACTAAAAATGCTGTTTGTTTTGGTTATTTTCTCTAAATACAAGTCTATGGGTTCACTAAATTGAAAATAATTATGTAAAATAAATTCCCCATCCTCACGATTAACTTGAATACAGTTGGTATGTGTATCGCTTAGTTGAGTTGTATTAGTGATTTGAAGGCGTGGATTACTGATTATAATGGCAGCCTTTGGTGCATGGCCAGAAATAATCACCCTTGCCATAACTGGTAAATGTCTAACTTATTTTAAATGTATAGGGCTCTTGGATGCATAAAATATCCAAGCTTAAATTTCTAATATTTTCTTTAGCTCTAGCATAACCAGCCTACTATTATGGGCATTAATTTGCGCTATTTTCATTATTTTCGATATTGTCATTAATTTCATCATCAAATTGTCCTGGAGAATTACGCCTAGCAACGTAGTTCTCGTCTCTTTCAAACACTGCTTCCAGGCGCCCATCAGAGCGTCTGGTTAGCACGTAGCCTTCAATGAGAAATTTAGGATGAGTAAGTTTGATTTTTGATTTGGGTTTAGGATTAGCAGTGGAATTTGGTTTTGAAGACAGTTCTTGGTTGGTTTAGAAAACATTTTGATTAACGTGGTCAATTTTTGGGAATATTGGTGTCGATTTCTTTGGTTCAGTTTTAGGGTAATCAAGCGAGTCCTTGCCTAAATTCCGCGTAACAATTTGGCCAACTCTGAGCGCTGTTAAACCCAAGGCGCCCAGAACAGAGCACAAAGTGTTTATAAACTTCTTCCAAATCTAATTGTTCATTTCTTCTTGCGTACATTTTTTCTAATAACACTAGTAATTCATTGTGATGTGATGTTTAAGACTTTTAATTCCATTCGATCAATCGCATCTGGGACGGGGAATACTATTTTACTACCGTTTGGGTGTAGGCATCGAATCACATGTCGCAAGGCTGCTGCTAGAACGTGTTTCTCTTCCAGCCAACTCATCTGTAAGGTTGACTCAAGGTTAGCTTGTAATTCAAAACTCTGGAGTCTGATTTCATATTTGATTTTTGAGTTAAAACTTGCTCTTGTTTTCTCCTTTCCCACAGTTCTATTAAAATGCTTTTCTTCATTCTTCCCTCCATTGCATCATCTGAATTATTTTGTATTATTATTTCATTGTAATGAAATGCGATCTTCCTCCTTTATTTATTCACATTTTCACTTTTATCCTTAGCTATAGTGTTATTGGTACTTGTATTAGCCTGTCTACACTAGCTTTTACTAGTTTTATGCTTTTGGCATTTTTAAACTTCTGTGCATTATAAGTTGGATATACAATTTCATTTTGTTCTGAATTTTGCTTATTTTCTATTATTATAGTTGGTTCTAAATATTTATATTCACTCTCTTGCTTATTTTCTATTACTGTAATCGGTTCTAAGTGTTTATTTTCATTTTTGCTATTGCATTCTTTCTGTAATTTGTTGCTTAAAATTTGTATTTTATGACCTATAACCTTTTAACATTCCTTCGAATCCTACTAGGGGTATTTCTTTGTCTTTTCCTAAATTGTTGTTCACATTAAAATAGTTATTCATAGTTAATTCTGTTAACCGTTCTCTTCCAATAAAAGTTATAATTTGGGCAATCTTTCTTTTTACGCAAGCACACTGGACTCTGTTCTTTTTTAGCGCAGTCTTTTCTCAAGTGCGAATCTTCGCCATAATGGCCACATAATGACTTTTCTTCTTTACAAAATTTTGAAATAAGTCCAAAATAATAACACTTCAGACATCTGGCAACCGACACAACATATTTTACCATGCATGCCTGAAATCCTAAATAAATGTGGCCTAAGTTTTTCAACATGTTCCTAATTGCTGGTAAGACTGTTGCCACGTGGTGGACAGTGGCGCTTCCCCTGGGTCCGGTCTTGAACCTCAATTTAAATCCTTGATCAAAATCTTGTTTCGAAATTATGCCCTCTTAAGTTTTGTGAATATACAGTTTCCTTAATTTCTTTCTCGTCCGTTCCTGCCATTTCGTGATAGATTATGACTAATGGGTTTCTCTTCTATTTCCAGTTCCTTTCCTTTCAAATTGCTGCTATTTATCACCTTATTAACTCCACCTCAAGTATTACGCTTTTCCAGCTGTTTTCAATCTATTGATTCTTATCTTTTCATCTTTTGGCTTTAAGTTTGTGGTTACAATTTTTGAAATTTCTCTAACATCTGTAATCTTTTTGGAGGAAATGAAGATATTATGCTTCCTTTTTTGTATTGTTTGTGAATCAAATGTTTGCTAAAATCAGGCTTACTGGCTGCTACTTGAGCAAAACTCAGTTTGGGTTACTGTTGCTATCTCTTTTTCTCTCTCATCTGTATTATGTATATTACCTAACACCTTAAACAGATCGTCATACTTCCCCTTCATCTCAGCACTACTCTTCTCCTTTGATACCAACTTATATAACTCTGCCAGAATCATTTCATATTCATCTAAATCCTTTTTTTCTTACAATGTCTGTAACTCCTTCATTCCTAACTTCTTCCGATGATCCTAAATTACCCTTATCGTCCTTTACTTCTTCTTCTTTCTTCTCTTTTACAAAACTTTCTTTCTTATCCTTCTTTTTACCTTCTTCTGTCACACATTTGTTTTTATCTTCCTTCTATACTTTGCTATTTACGTCCTTGTTTTACGTTGAAATACTGGTGATCGTAAAAGTGTGTTTGTTGGCATAAACCCACTTTCCTCATCCATAGCATTCTGGGGGAATTACTCCCCCGATAGCAAATTAGTTAAATGTATACTACAGCATGTATAAGAAGGATATTATTGATGTACTTACAGTTCAGTACAGATGCTGTCTGATGAATATCCAATGTAATATATCAGTAATAAAGTCTAAATGTTAACACACACACACACACACAGAGGCAAATACTGTGCAACCGCGAAGCGACGGCCACACGCGTCTGCCCGCTCGGCTGCCAGTTATTAGTTCTATTTCACAGTGTGTTCCCCTAGGTATCTGTTCCTGGTTGCTTGTATATGACTTTGCCATATTTTGCACTTCTCAACGAATGCCTTTTTTAACGCCGTTTTCAACGGTATTTAGACTATATTTATGAATGGAGCTCGAAATCATGCTCTCATTCTGCATCTGAGATGACACTCTGCATTAACTTCTGGCGCCGAAGAAGTTGATTGCCGCATTTTCTTTGACTCGGGCCCAATTTACTTCCCTTCACAGGTGAGGCGAGATTCCCGAGGTTGATATTCCATTGGAAACTTTGTGGTCACCACATATAGCACAGCGGAAACCGTTATGTGACTGTTCTCTAAATATTTTACGGATATTAAGTGGCAAATCTTGGGGAACAGATCAGAGAGTGTCAACTGCGGTGCCTAAAATATTAAAAGCGGGCCTTAAATATTATCAAACAAAACAAACAAAAAGAAAACAAACAAATAAAAAAAATAATACAGTGCTATCTCTTCTTTTCCGTGAGCTGATTCAATCCAAGTTAGACTATGAATGCATTGTTATTCCTGAGCAAGACCATCAGTGGTGAGAAGAATAGACACAGGCCATAATCATGGCATCCGTGTGGCTATTGGGGCTTTTCCCACCAGCCCAGTTGTTAGCCTCTACGCCGAATCGTCAGAACCCCATCTGCGATGTCGGCTTGATGTGCTGCTGGGTAATTATGGCTATGGGCTTAACTGCATGTCTTTTCCCCTTTTCTTCTTACGGTGTAGACGGACGATACGGAAGGTTGTCACTCAGTCCTAGGTCTGCAAGTTTCCGTTTCCGCAAACTCCTTCAGAACCACGATATCGCACTGCCTCGCATGTTTTCCAATGGCGAGAGGGCTACATGCTACATCCACGTAGATCTCGGGATGTACGAGAGATCTGCGATGTTTTTTAGAATGTTTATCCCAGTACAGTGACCGCCGTTGTATAAACGCCGACGTGTTGAAGGTACTTTAGTTACTGGGACCGAAACATTCACTTTGGTTTACACTGTATCACATCCATTTACACTGCTGAAATATATGCCATCTATTGAGCCAATCTGTATGTTCGCTATCGGAATTTGGGTGGCTTCCTAATTATGAGCAATTCCGTTAGTGTCTTTGAGACCGTTCGTGAGTAGTTCAATCATCATCCTACCATCCAGAATCGCGACTACGTTTTACACACTTACGATGTCAATGTGGAGTGTGCAAGCAATCCTGGTCACGTCGGCCTGCAGGGCAATGAACTTGCGGATTTGGCAGCTAAGACGGCAGCAACGCAGCCCAGTGCCGTGATTCCAACTCTGACCTCGGCTTGTTATGCGGAGGATAGAGCTTTTGTGTCGGTATGACGAGTGGTCCTGTCTCCGCATGAAGAAGCTCAGAGAAGTTAAGGAAGTTCCTGTAACCTGGGGAATCTGTTCTCGTATATGCTGTCGGGAGGAGGAGGTGATATTGGGCCGCTTGCGGATCGCTCACTGTATTTTGGCACACAACCACATTTTTAGGAAAGAACCGGCTCCTATCTGTCCGCTCTGTGGAGCAGCATTGTCTGTGTGACATGTGCTGCTAGACTGCATTGCTCTAGCAGCCTTCGTTTATCTTTACTGCTGTGGCCTCCCTCGAGGAGGTTCTTGCCGACGACCCCAGATCAGGCTTTTAGTTTTCATAACAAGTGACATTCCCAATAAGGATTTAGGTTTTATTTCTTTTATCTCGACAGTTTTTAATGGAGCAGTAATTATTGGACTGTAAATCTTTTATCTTTATTTCTTTTAACCCAGGGTCTGGTTCTTATTCACCGTCTGTGTCGTATTTGCTCTCTTTTTTTAATCTGTTCTGGGTTGATCTTTACCCTCGCCATCAGCAGTTTTATTAGCTGGATTTTTTTGGTAGTGTTTAACGCCCGCTTTAACTACTTATGGCACCGCAGGCGGTAATTAGCTGGATTTTATAACATACTGTTTATTTTATCGTTTTAAGTTTACTTGGTATTTTATTGGACCTTGTTTTTATAAGGGCACTAATGGCACTAGAAGTCGAGCACCCCTAAACACCAACCATTATTATTATTATTATTATTATTGTTGTTGTGATTATCATGATCTTTTTTATGTGCGGCGACAGGCTATACCTCTCTCTAGAATATGTTGCGATGCTCTGACTGTTCTTCAAGCTCTTCAAGTGCGCTATACACTTACCACCCTCTCATACAGCGAATCCAAGATTGCCTTTCAGCAGAAGGTCTCAGGCTAACGTTTCTGTGAGTGCCCGGTCACAGGGAAGTAGCAGGGAATGAGGCAGTTGATTCTGCTGCCCGGAGAGTCATTACATCTTCCAGGATGTATTTGTTCTGCTGTTACCGCGGATGATTTTAGGCGGTGTTACGGGACCATTCTGTCTCATTTGCGGGCTGCATGGTCCAGAATTGGTGGTAACAAATTGCGGATAACTAAACCACTGCCGGAATGCTAGAAAACCTCTTGTCGCACCTCCCGCTGAGATCAGGTCGCCTGCATGTCGGACAGAGTTATTTTAGCCACTGTCACTGACTGTGTGGAGAGTCAGCTCCATTTTGTCGCGACCTTGACAGTGAAACACATTTTAACCAAGTGATAGGTTGAGCTCCGTGCTCTGTCGTTGCGTTTGAGCATAACATGCGTACATCTTGGCCAACAACCTGGTTGTAGCTCAGTACTCTGTCGTTGCGTCTGCCGCATGACATGCGTACATCTTGGCCGACAACCTGGTTGTAGCTCAGTGCTCTGTCGTTGCGTTTGAGCATGGCATGTATACACCTTGGCCGACAACCTGATTGTAGCTCAGTGCTCTGTCGTTGCGTTTGAGCATGGCATCGTACATCTTGGCCGACAACCTGGTTGTAGCTCAGTGCTCTGTCGTTGCGTTTGAGGATGGCATGCATACATCTTGGCCGACAGCCTGGTTGTAGCTCTGTCGTTGCGTTTGAGCATGGCATGTATACATCTTGGCCGCCAACCTGGTTGAGCTCAGTGCTCTGTCGTTGCGTTTGAGCATGGCATGCGTACATCTTGGCCGACAACCTGGTTGTAGCTCAGTGCTCCGTCGTTGCGTTTGAGCATGGCATGCGCACATCTTGGCCAACAACCTGGTTGTTGCTCAGTGCACTGTCGTTGCGTTTGAGCATGACATGCATACTTCTTGGCCGACAACCTGGTTGTAGCTCAGTGCACTGTCGTTGCGTTTGAGCATGGCACGTGAACATCTTGGCCGACAACCTGGTTGTAGCTCAGTGCTCTGTCGTTGCGTTTGAGCATGACATGCATACTTCTTGGCCGACAACCTGGTTGTAGCTCAGTGCACTGTCGTTGCGTTTGAGCATGGCACGTGAACATCTTGGCCAACAACCTGGTTGTAGCTCAGTGCTCTGTCGTTGCGTTTGAGCATGGCACGTGAACATCTTGGCCAACAACCTGGTTGTAGCTCAGTGCACCGTCGTTGCGTTTGAGCATGGCACGTGAACATCTTGGCCAACAACCTGGTTGTAGCTCAGTGCACTGTCGTTGCGTTTGAGCATGGCACGTGAACATCTTGGCCAACAACCTGGTTGTAGCTCAGTGCTCTGTCGTTGCGTTTGAGCATGGCACGTGAACATCTTGGCCAACAACCTGGTTGTAGCTCAGTGCACCGTCGTTGCGTTTGAGCATGGCACGTGAACATCTTGGCCAACAACCTGGTTGTAGCTCAGTGCACTGTCGTTGCGTTTGAGCATGGCACGTGAACATCTTGGCCGACAACCTGGTTGTAGCTCAGTGCTCTGTCGTTGCGTTTGAGCATGGCACGTGAACATCTTGGCCAACAACCTGGTTGTAGCTCAGTGCACCGTCGTTGCGTTTGAGCATGGCATGTATACACCTTGGTAGACAACCTGGTTGTTGCTCAGTGCACTATCGTTGCGTTTGAGCATGACATGCATACATCTTGGCCGACAACCTGGTTGTAGCTCAGTGCTCTGTCGTTGCGTTTGAGCATGGCATGTATACGCCTTGGTAGACAACCTGGTTGCTGTAAGACGTATTTTATCTTTTATCCGAGAGGGCCCTACGATTGGACTATATAGTTTAATTGGGTTCTATAGCTTTGGCACAACATAGTTTTATTTATTGTTTTAGCCCAACTTGGGTTTTTTATTTTACGGAGAGCACTCTCAAGTTTTAATATTATTTTTAGTGCGTGTTTTCAGCATAACCTTTTAGTTCGGTTTCATTTTGTCCTTTTTTTTTTTTTTTTTTTTTTTTTTGTTCCTCCAGTTTCTATAGCGCTAATACTTTTATAGGTTGGGCGCCCTATAACCGTATTCCTCTCTTTCTCTCTCTGTCTCTCTTTCTCTCTCTCTCTCCCTCTCTCTCTCTCTCACACACACACTCAAACACAAAATGAGAAATGTATGGAATTACAATTTGATTTTGAAAGAAAGCATTGTAAGTTCTATAACATTCCGCTTGTAAATATTTAAGTTTGTTTGTTAAGTTATACGATCAGCAATATTAGCATCATAAACTTGTGCCATTAATTTATTAAAAGTTTCGTTTGTAACTTACATACTTCAAGAATTCTGAACCCTTGTATTTAAAGAAGAAAAACATTGCAAACCTTCGATTTTGTATCTGAAAGCTACAGCTGAGCGTATTCTTGCAAGAGTTTCTCCTTTATTAATCTTATCTTAGCTTGTGTTATGGATATCTTCCAAAATACACTCAAGTAGTTCACTTTGTATAGCTTTTGACGTAACTTTTAACACATTTATCGGTGTATTGTGTTTTTACATGCCACTATCCAACTCGCAAAGTCAATAAATCCACGAAAAATGCCTGGAGTTTCTAAGTCTTTTGTTCATAGTGTCCGCGTAGAAGCAGTTGAAAGGCAGCACAAATCCTAACACAGGCTGGGAGGAGGTTTATTATGCTGTTTCATATTCCCGTGGCAAGTCTGACTTCAGAATGTTTCTTCTCCTTGAGGCTCCATCATATTATCGATACGTTTTGTACTGCTCTTATGTATTCGCTTAGTAACTCCAGTTTTAGCCCACGTGTTTGCATTTACAGTACATATAGAGAAGGTAGGGAAGTATAGTATTCCACCCAAATAATAAATGCTCAGATTTTATAGCAAATATAGTTTTTGGGGCCGTCTGAATAAAGAAAAATACAAAAATGTCCGTTCGAAAATCTTGAAGTTCTCAAAAATTGAATTGAATTAAATCTTTTGGGAATAGACCCTGAAGAACTCTTCAGCCTGCATGAATTTTACATAATTCGTAAATCATAAGAAAAACGCAAACTATTTCTACTCAAAAATGTATATCTCATTAAAGAACACAGTTTATTTCCAATATATATTTGTTGGACCTTCCGTTTCTAAGGTATTTTCTGTTATTCGTTTAATGCTCCAAAACCATCTTTTTCTCACATAGGAAGATATTATTTGCATTCGTTTATTCTCTTATTTTCGTCCATACTGATGAAACAAAGAAAACGGATATTCAGAATCATCACATAGTAACCAGTTTTAAAAGATTTGACTATGGCTTTCACCTATTATTTACCCTTTCTCTCGTTGTAACTATAAGGAAATGTGTGTTGCAATCATATCTGCTAATGTTTATCATGAAGTACACACAATATAAATAATTTCACGTGGAATAGTTAGGGAAAGCCATATGACTGTAACACACTATTTGGACACTCCAGAATATATGAATACCACGTATAAGGATTTAGCGAATAGCTAAGCAGAGTATTAACTAAGTAGTAAACTATTATGGAATGTTTAACATTATTTCTTTGGCCATTTGATATTAATAAACAATTTTAATTTGTTTTACGAGAGATGATCAAAAACTAAGATAACGAGGTCCATATAGTTTGTGTTTTGTCTTTTACGGTGAATTAGTAGTGTGCAGTAATTCTAGTACATGCGGTTGGCAGAGTTTCAGCCAGCTCTGAGCTACTGCAAACGGCGAGTTGTTTAGAAAACAGGACTCGTGAACAAATCCTCTCATTTATTCGATTTCTGTGGACGAAACAAACAACTCCGCCTGACATTCACTGATAGCTGGTAACGGCCAGGAAGATGTAATCTTCCTTCACGGACAAGCGCGACCTCATACAGCCAAAAGAACACCACGCTATTGAAGCAATTTCGCTGAGATATCATCCGCCACCCTCCCTACAGTCGCTCATAGCGACTTTTACCCTTTTGAGGAACACTTAGGAGGCTGTTGATTCGTTTCAGAGAGGAAGTGAAACACTTCATGAACGTGGTTGAATACGTAAAGATAGGGTTTTCCTAGTTGGGCATACTCAAACTCAACCGACGAAGCGACAGGTGCCTCTACCGATATGGAGACTACGTGGAAGAATAACCTAATGTATGTACCATCAGATGACTGTATTAAAATTACTCGTTTCACTGCAGGCTTTGTAACCTTAGTTTCTGATCATCACTCGTATTTGTTTGTTAACAATGTCACTTCTAAATCTTCAGAAGATCGTATTACCTTTTCTCCCCTGCTTTATTCTCGTGCGCCTCTCTAGGTAGGTCATATTGGTGGCTTTGGCTATTTTACTGTTCTGTTAATCTTTTGTTTTATATGCGTTGAGTTTTCTTACATTCGCGTTCATATTTACTCTGCCCCGCAAATATCCATATTGGGAATCGTCCTGGCAAAAGAAAAATTCTCATCCTCCAACCACAAAGTGAACCTAGGACCTCTGGATTCGTGTGTTAAACACCCGAAGCCAGCTTGCTGTGTTAAGCAGATCGGGTTGTATGTTTGGTAGCTCTCGGTCTGCCGATATCTCCGTAAGTAAAAGTAAGAGAGGAAGGAAGAGAACTATCTCAGTTAATAACTTTCCCTGAGTGAGGGCTGAGCAACCTCCAGTATGACCTCCGATGTTGACTGAGTATTGACACATATTTTAGTTTGCAAAATATATACGGAAAATTAGTTGACAGGCCACAGCTGTGCAAGCCTTAAGAACAGGGATCTCTGCTCACAACTGAACTGAATGAGTATGTGGAGTCGTGCTTTAAGAAATGAACGGAGGATGTAGAAGTGATAAAGAAATAACTAGGTACACAAGAACACAAACGTATACTAAATGTGTTACAACGAGTTATTAAAGAGCATCTACCGCTCATTTCGATATCCTACAACAGCTTCTAGTAACAAAACAATATTTGACGTAAAAAGTAAATAATATGATGGTAACCTTCAAAGTACTACACAAAGCGCTATAAGAAAATTGTACATACCAAGAAACACTGTAATTATCTTTCCGGGTGCGCTAGATGCGGGGGTAGTCATCTACTGCCACCTATAACAAAAAATATGATACATGTGTAAATTAAACTCTAAATCACCGTAAAATGTACAAATGATGTCAGAAATATAAAGGGTACAAGGCAAGGTATTTCCACCCTCTTACAGCTGCTAATATAGCACCAGCTGAGGGTAAACTCACAAAACTCCTATTACTTCAGGAAAGACTTATGCAGATATGACAAAAGAACAACACAAATGCAAATAGCAATAAAACCACACAACTGCTCTCTGCTATGGAGCAGACGTTTACGAGGTTTGAAAAAGAAAAGTGTGAAAAAATATATCTTTTCACAGATTATTTAATCTGATCAAGAGCATCGCAGTACAAAACAAAATGATTAAGATTAAACATTTCACCGTGGAAGGCCAATGGCTTGTGAGATTGCAGACAAGAACTAAAAATGTTCCTGAAACATAAAATAAAGATATCATGCTTGTTTCTGGAACAAACAATTACAGCAAAACCCATTTAAGAGTACCAGGGTACTCGTATGTAACATATATTGCAAGCCATTCTTCAGGCAAGGCACATGGTGAAACTGCCATCATAAGAAAGAATTCAATTGTCCATCATGAACTCTTCAGCACAACGGAAACTGTAAACCGTAAACTTAGTAGAAACCCTTTTTTTTTTTTAAATATTAAAAACTAAATTGACATTAATTTCCACCACAGGGCTAGGCTAACGGTCTCTCAGGTGGCGAACCAATGATAACGACGTTGATGTTGTAATAAAATATAATAATAATAATAACAATAATAATCATACTGTTAATAAAACAATAATTATTAATGATAATGGCATTAAGCACCAATATAACTCTGCAGCAAGACCTCTCATCTCTGTCTGCCTAACAGTCTGCATCACTCTTAAGAAATCATGGAGGATAAGGCAACATAAACCAAAACGTCTGAAGAAATGGAACGACGCTTAACAACTTTTAGGTTGGTAATTGATTGCTCTGTGCGGCCGGCCGTCCTTCGCTGGTCTCCATATATCTGCTGACTGGGGAACATGCGCAATCTGATGCAGCACTTTGGCTTCTGCTTCGCCTAAACGGTAGGCTAGGGACTAACGCCCCCTAGTTAATCGTCCAGGACTAGGTACTGTACGGAACTCCAGGGTGGGTAGGGTGGCAAACCTGCTATATCCCGTGTGTAGCCCTGTCAATCAAGTGGGGTGACCCCTTTTTGTGTTCCATAGTGGGTGGGGAGCACTAGAAGATATATTTATACCATATTCAAATGGCAAGAACTAAACCAACACTAAGTTTGGTGTTGAGAAAAGTGTCCAGTGGTCCTCACTGCTTAGTTATATCCAGAACAGAGGAAGGATAAACATTGACGTTGGTTAGCTCTTTCGCAATCCAAAAGGGTTTAGGTAAAAATTGCTGGTCCGGTTAGTTCTTGTATTAGAGCCCAAAATGGCACACTCCTGTTTGAGGAAATTTCAGCAGCCCAGACAGCGAAAATACTCCCAGCGAGAATTTTAGGCATCTACCTGGTTAAGGTAGTAAATCACAAGACCTTGACCTCCTCGCGTGGCGTTATCACCACCTGTACATTGCATTGTCCAATGTGGAGCTTCAAGAGGATCTGGTAGAACAAGCTGTATATTCCGTTTATAGAATTCAACGGAAAGTGAATGGGGAATTCGTGCCAATCCGTATGTAATCTGCTGGAACTCTCTGAAAGGATTAAGGCAGAGTATGAAGCTATCGAGGTTTGGCCTATATTTCGAACCCGCTCAGATGCTACAAGTTCTAGCTTTTTGGGCACCCTAGCGAATTTTGTACTGGTCATTCTGTATGTGCTATCTGTGAGTAAACATCACGCAATCCAGCTTGTACTACCTCTCCGCTTTGCGTGAATTGCTGCAGGGAACACCCATCTAGTTCCCATAACTAACCCCCGTTTTACGGAGGAGAGAGCCATTCAGGAGATATGAGTGAGGGATAAGCTGTCCTCTCTAACCTGTAAGCTTCTGCTACTCCGCCAATTTCCGTCCCTCGCTCTGGTACCTATAGCTCAGTTGCAGCTAAATCAATATAGATTCGCGTAATCGTGAGACAGGGCAGCGTTATTTACGGGGCCACCACCGCAGAGAAGCTTCCGGTAGCCCTGGCAATACAGAATACTTCAACATCATCGTCTAAGTCGACATCACCATCTGCCAAATCCACCATCGTAAAACAAATGACAGAGCAATAACCTTTATAGAATGTTTCCTTTTGGAAGCTCCACTAACAATACTTCAAGGTCTTGCTAACGGAAATCTGTGCATTTACAGTTAAAACCACGTTTCAGACCTTGTCGTCTTAGCGTGTAAAATACTAACAAAATACAAATATTGACAAATAAAATAATAGCTGAAGCAAAGCTTATTACCACTTACTATGATTAATACTATACTACTATATACAAATGCTATCTATTTAATTAACTCTAATGATCACTATCGGTTCGTTGCACAATACATCTTATTTTTACATATTACTGTTATTATAGAAGAGTTACTGTCTCAAGTTTATGTATTTCATCCAGTGTATATAATATTTATGCACATGTTTGTTGGTATTTATTTACTTTTCATATTTTATATTCTTTTGGGAGACTTACAGCCACGTATAAAAATTTATGTTCCAAAAATTTTGACAACATGTCTGCGGAGCATTTGTAAGAATATATGATGTACATAGGGAACCAATATTAACTAGCAACATAAGGAAATGTATATAATTTAAGTATTACTTGTATAAAGGCAATATGTTAAAGCAGGTAGAAACCATCGGCTTGAAATCGCTTAACGGTGCAGGTTTGGACAGGTTTTACAGAAAGGTAGTTTGCAACCATCTGGCTTAGCTGGATTTCCAGGTAAACAAGCAGCCCAGGTGTTCCTGGAATTTGGGAACTGTAGTAACTGACGATGTTTGAACCAGAAGTTTGTCATACCGAGCACCTAGCAACGACCTGAAACCAATCAGGTGGCACCTGACGCTTGAGGCACCAAAGCCAGCGTCAGCCCCCTAGAGGTATAAATTCAGCGTGCTACGCCGGGGCGTTCTTCTTCTGAAACAGATCTTCAAGCAAGTGACAGTGAGGTAAAGTGCGTGTGCTAGGTGACGCTGCCATGTGTTGGGCAGGCGATAGTAGTTCAGTTTAGCCTCCTGTAACCAAGTGGTTATCAAGGTTTATTCAAAGTATTTATATGTTTTACGGGAATTTAAAGATCAAGTATTGTAAGGGAACCAGCTAAGCCGTAGTTGCACTTTAAGTCAATAAACGTGCTTTTATTAAGGGGAAATGCCAGTCTCGATATTATGCCTCACCCACAAGTAGAACACTGAGAAGTAAGTGAATTAGAAGTTAAGATTGAAGACTCAGTAACCGACGGAGTCAGCCGAGGATCCAGCATTCAGCAGCCGTGAGCAGAGACAGCATTCCAGCCATATGGTTTGAGAAGGTAACAACCGACATAGAACATTTTCCTACCACAAATGGCGCCCAACATTTTCCCGCCACAAGAGAGAGAAGAGAGAGAGATTCTTGTCAAAGAGAGTACTTTATCTCTCGCTCAAGCCTCAGTGAGCCCCAAAGTGGGTAATGGGTATTCACATCCTCTACCAACACAAAGGGTTGGGTAGCTACGAAACGAGGTGTTGTAAATCAGTGTGCGAGAGGTCATTAGAGAGAAAAAGGTGTATACTATTAATGGTAAATCTGGCAGATGACAGCGTAATCCTTATAGCGATGGCCTGCATGTCAACAAATTCAGCATAAATATCGTCTCTGATAGCATCATAGTACTCCTATGTTCTGGAACACTCAATTGTGGTGACAAATCACACTGTAGAGAAGAGTTGTGTATGAAGGACAAATTATCTTGTGGGCGGAGCTTTATCTCTTGTAAACATACGACGAATGGCTGATTTTGGCGGAGCAACCGTTCAAGCTCTGGTCGATATGTTCTAAATCCGCATAAGTTCCACTGAAAGATAACAATGGTCTATGCTATGCCAAAAGTTCTAAATTAAAAGGTGTGCTGACCGAGTTTATTTAGTCTTTTTGGTCGTGGCAATCACACTTTTTTCAGGAGCACGTTACTGCAGCTTACCTCCCTATTGCATCTCTTTCACGACGGAGGACTTCTTACCAATAGAAAATGTCCTCGAACCGATCAGAGGTACTGATCGGCGAAGGGGGTGGATTCCGCTGACGAAGATTTGCGTGGGGAGTGGCGGGGACTCTTCCTTCCCTTGGATGTTTTGGAAGGAAGTCGGGTCTAACTTAACTGGTTTTCAAAGGCTTTAACAGAACTAGCTACGGCTGTAAAGATGTCCGTGGCCGACCGCCTCCGATGACCAGGTAGCTGTATATGCTTGTAAACAAACCCAATTGACAGTGAATATTGTGAAAGGACCAGTATTTAAAATATCAAATTTCTTGGAACAAGGAAATTCATATTCTAAATAGGGGCAAAGTATGAGACAGTAACTCTTCTATATCCGCTTAAACCATCGAAATTATGTAACTAACAATAATATGTAAAAATAAGATGTATTGTGCAACGAACCGATAGTGATCATTATACTTAATTAAATAGATAACATTTGTATATAGTAGTATAGTATTACTCATAGTAAGGGGTAATAGGCTTTGCTTCAGCTATTATTTTATTTGTCAATATTTGTATTTTGTTAGTATTTTACACGCTAAGACAACAAGGTTTGAAACGTGGTTTTAACTGTAAATGCACAGATTTCCGTTAGCAAAACCTTGAAGTATTGTTAGTGAAGCTTTCAAAAGGAAACATTCTATAAAGGTTATTGCTCTGTCATTTGTTTAACGTTGAGTGGCTTTAGGGAATAGAGGCATAAGTACATTCAACCAATAGAAAGAAGGGACGCTATTCATACAGAAGGATGGTTAAGTTTAAAGTTCACAACCGTTTTGGATAGTTCTACGCCAGATTCCAAGGGCGACACTGTCGGTCGCTGGAGCAAAATCGCGCCACATTGCTCACCGCGGTTGTAACCAAGAAGTCATGGTTTTGCGTTCTCCAGATTTATAATCATCACCCACATGTTTGCAGGTGTCACTTGGTTGTCAACGGTTAGAGTTTATACAGTGTAATATTATACAATGCAATTTTCTTCAATAATATTTACAAACCAGTGATTATTGTTATTTTCTTACTACCTCTTGTATTTCCTTCTGTACCACGCCCTGTACCGAGGAATTCATGTTCGGCGATGAAGCAGAAAACCTGAGGTAACACCCGAGCAGCAAAGACATCAAAAGGTAGGGAAATGTGACTAGGTTCCACCCTAACCGGACCAACTGACCCACACAATAACGCCGACGCTACTTTGTCATTACCATTTAAATAATATTCAGGACAAAGTCACCCATATAACAGTTGCAAACTTTGGCGCCCAACATGGGGTTAAAGACGAATTAGAAGGAAACCTAAAAACGTAAACTTCAACTAGTTCGATCATCACTGCACGCCTTGACGACTACGGTTACCACGCTGCACTGACAAGGAGAACTTCAAGTAGCAGCAGAAGCTTATTTTTAAGGACCGGGGCAACATACAGCAGTGGATCTTCACGTTGCACCGAGAATTTCAAGTCCAGAGGAACGCCAAGTCGACGCTGGAAAGTGAAGTTGAAGTGCTGAGTGAAAGTGTGTTCCCCTTGCTAAACCAAAAGGCAATTTAAAATCAGTCTTCCCAAATTCAGTGCAAGTGCTACAAGAAACTTCAAGATTAACAACATTAAAGGCCAGAGAACGTATATAATTGTATTTTAAGTATCCATTTTTAGATGTATTTCTGTTAACTGTTAATGTTACTTAGGAATCAGAAAGTCATTAACAGAAAGATGTCTGAAACGAACGACACATATGTTGAGAGAGGGCAGGGCAACTCAGGTAGTTCGCCTATGCAGTGCTCACAGAACCTTCCTTTATCTCCAGAACGTTCCCAAACACCCGACCACAATTTTGCACCAGCTGAATCCCAAACAAATGTTCAGGTCAACAACCTTACCGACACTTCATCCTTGTCAGTAAACCCACAGAGCCTGAGTGAACTTTTCAATATGCTTGTTGTTAAGATGTCAGAGCAAAAGGCTGAAATAACACAACAGAATGACAGAATTAATGCCAAACAAGTAGAGTCCAAAGTTTTAGAAATTCAGGGTGAAATTGCCAGCAAAGAGCAGTTAATTTTAAGTAATGTAGATCAAGCCTTATGCAACCAGGCAACAAAAATCTCAGCCATGGTTAAAGCAAACAGAGAGGAAATTGACATAATTCATACTAGCTTTAAGGAGGATGTTAATCTAATTAATAGGCAGCTCGATAAGTTAAATACATCTTATGTTCAGGTTAAAGAAAATTGTGAAACTAGCTCAGAAAACATTCAGGAGGAATGGGGACGGAAGTTAGCAGAACTGAGAGCGGAAATGTTAGACAGCATTTCTAGTCTGCAGAAAAGGCTGGAAATTTTACATAAGGAGTTAAGAGAGTCACATGGTAAACTCTGTAAGAAAGTAAATAGTTCCGAGTTCCGGAATACACCCGAACTCAGTGAGCACGCTTCCAGACCCACACCTCGTAGTGAATCTTGTCACATGTCACATAGAAATTTAGAAGTCAGAGACGCAACACACCTAACTAGTATGTCAAACCCGGGACTCTCACCAACTGCAAATCCTGACACACTGTTCTCCAATGTTTCAAGTGGTGTTAAAAATGCTTGTTGTCAGTATAATACAAACAATAGTTATACAGATATACCTCTACCGAAGTTTAGTGAAGTAGAAGGGAGCTCGCAGCTCATATTTTTGGAACAGCTAACTGAATATTTCAAACTGAGGAATGTTCCGGAAGCATTAAAAATGACAATAACAAAGAAATGCCTAGATCAGAGAACAATCGACTGGGTACATTTAGCTATGTCTCCTCAGGATAATTTTGAATTATTTCAACATCTATTCCTGAACAGATTTTGGAACGCAGCTAAGCAGCAGCGTACGCGCTCACAACTGTGTTATGGACAGTACACTCCGAACAATGAGTCGACCATGTCAGATTATGTACACTCTCAGGCAAAATACATTAAGCATCTAAAACCGCAAATATCCGAGGTAGAATTTATTGAACTACTAACCGGACACTTTCCACTGAGGATACAGAACTATCTCCTAATAGTAAAACCCAAAACCGTTCTATCCATGGTAGACTTACTTGCTGCCTTGGAAGCCCAAGAATTTGAATTATGCAGGAATTCTCCACATCGATACAGAGGTCAGAGGTCACCAAAAGAATCTCATGGTAGGAATAATAGGGGATTTACTAGAAACGACATACCCAGGAAGCGATATGACCGTAATCTCCCAAGATTTGAAAGAAACAGAGACACAAGACCATTCCGGACAGAAAATATTAATCAAGTTAGTTTCTAAGACAACAATGCGGAAAGTAGAAACGGATATGGAAATTCACAGCGAAGCAGACAATCTGGAGGGAGAAAAAATGTTAGGAGAAGGAGTTCCTTTAGAGGAAGGAACAGCCCGCACGCATCTGATAACGAAAATATGCGTAGTGAGCACTATAACTCGCATGGCCGCAACACTAATAGTTACAACAATGCGCAGAGCGACGGCTACCATGAAATTCATGTGGAAGCTGTGCAGAGCTCTCGCGGACCGGAAAACCCATAAGTAACTTGATGAGGGGTGACCAACACCAAGTTACTGATCTAACCAGCGCGAGACACCATCCCAGTAATGTCCTATTGTTGACCGCTTTCACCACCAACAATGCTGTAAATAGCAAAAGAAAATTTGGAGATTTTGAAGTACCCTATATATACATCACAATTTTTGGCAAGAACATCAAGGCATCTATTGATACCGGAGCCTTAAGTAGTGTTGTGTCTCACGCATTATTTCAACAATGGAAGCTAGAGGGTAGAGAAATTATGGATCTTTCTACGTCGAATCTCGTCTGTAAACTAGCAGTTGGTCAGGAACACAAACAATTAAACAGCAATGCTTCATTGAATTTGAAATTGGGTGTAAACGCATTAATAGTGTATTTTTGATAGTAAAAAGGCTTAACAATGATATTATATTGGGCTCCGACTTTATGAATGATAACGAGGTGGATATAGATTATGCACAGCAGGTGGTTAGAGTTAAGCATACTAGTGAAACAGTGCATGCCTCTTTTGTATACGAAGATGCTGAGCCGATTAGCCTGACGCAAGAAGAAAAGGATTTGATGAATAGTGATATTTTATTCAGCAAGTACACACCCATTTGAAATGTTTAACTGCAAGTCCCCAGGTACCACAACACACCACCGAACCGCTAGAAAGAGAGGGAAGATGTTTGGAGGAACAGAAGAAAGCTTACCCTGCCATTACGGTCATACGCCTTTGTTAATGAAGGTCAGCTGTGCTTCAGGGTTGACAAAAGACCATCGGAGACAACTTTAGGATGTATTATTGTATAACAAAAATTTCTTCTCAACGATTCCGGGAAATGTGATCGAGCGATCAGGGATATTGGTGTATATTTACGTATTGTTGTGAATAAAACTTACTCACGCTGGCTAGATTATGTAAAAAAACACCCAAGTATGACGTGAAAGTAAGACGTCATCCGGAAGAAAAGTCGTATACCCCGTAGACTTAAGATTTCATGTGACATTTTGCAATCTCTCTCTTGCTGTCAATGAATTGTAATTTGTGCTAAAATTTAGTGTAATTGTGAGTATATCAGTCAGGTTTGAGCATATGTCTGCTGGATGCAATTCAATGAATGTGTAATCAATTGTTATTGTGCAATTTTAACTGCATATCTCTTTGTATTTAATTTGTGTATAAAGTGAACCATAACAGTGTTTATTTAAGTATTTTAATAATTAAGTAAATGCACCGATAATTTTTTATGAGTAATTGGCATATACACACAATTAGTAAAGTGTATTTAATGAAAGGTATCATATTAAGTAATGTCATGTTAAAGAAGCAGGTAAAGTACATTGTGTTTAAAAAAAAAGAACATGTTTAAATCAAGACATTGGAATTTAACAAATGTGTAAAGACAATAAATAACACGCTCATTGTAGAAATCACTGAATGAATATTCAAGCAAACGCGTTAATGAGCATAAAATTGGACTAACGTGAACCTTATAGCTCATTAAATAATGACTCCAGTCAGTTGAGATGCGTGTGCGCAAGCTTGTGTATAATCACAAATTAATAATCGGTGTGCCACAAAGACAAGATTGGATGCACACATATAATAGAAACCAAATCAACAGTGAATTTTGAAAGATGTGTATATTAGGTAATTTTGTTTTGTTTTAGGTCAATCATAGTACTTATTCTTTTGTGTATATAAGGTTAAGCAATTTGTTTGTTGAAAGCAACCAATGTATTCACATCCAGGTAGAACCCTGACAACCAGTGACGTCCTATTTATTATACTTTTAAATATTTCAGTGACCAAGGTTATTTGTGTATATTTATGTGTATGAATGTTGAAAGTGTATTTCTTGGAAGTGTGTGTTGTTCTCAGAGCAAGTAGAGACCTAGGTTAGGAGAAGAAAGAAGGGGAGAGTGTTTTTCTTTTGTGCATAAATTGTTTGAGCAACCCAGGTGTTACTCAGGTCATAGACTTTGAATGACCAGGTAGCTGTATATGCTTGTAAACAACCCAATTGGTAGCGAATATTGTGAAAGGACCAGTATTTAAAATATCAAATTTCTTGGAACAAGGAAATTCATATTCTAAATAGGGGCAAAGTATGAGACAGTAACTCTTCTATATCCGCTTAAACCATCGAAATTATGTAACTAACAATAATATGTAAAAATAAGATGTATTGTGCAACGAACCGATAGTGATCATTATACTTAATTAAATAGATAACATTTGTATATAGTAGTATAGTATTACTCATAGTAAGGGGTAATAGGCTTTGCTTCAGCTATTATTTTATTTGTCAATATTTGTATTTTGTTAGTATTTTACACGCTAAGACAACAAGGTTTGAAACGTGGTTTTAACTGTAAATGCACAGATTTCCGTTAGCAAAACCTTGAAGTATTGTTAGTGAAGCTTTCAAAAGGAAACATTCTATAAAGGTTATTGCTCTGTCATTTGTTTAACGTTGAGTGGTTTTAGGGAATAGAGGCATAAGTACATGCAATCAATAGAAAGAAGGGACGCTATTCATACAGAAGGATGGTTAAGTTTAAAGTTCACAACCGTTTTGGACAGTTTTACGCCAGATTCCAAGGGCGACACTGTCGGTCGCTGGAGCAAAATCGCGCCACATTGCTCACCGCGGTTGTAACCAAGAAGTCATGGTTTTGCGTTCTCCAGATTTATAATCATCACCCACATGTGTGCAGGTGTCACTTTGTTGTCAACGGTTAGGGTTTATACAGTGTAATATTATACAATGCAATTTTCTTCAATAATATTTACAAACCAGTGATTATTGTTATTTTCTTACTACCTCTTGTATTTCCTTCTGTACCACGCCCTGTACCGAGGAATTCATGTTCGCCGATGAAGCAGAAAAACCTGAGCTAACACCGGAGCAGCAAAGACATCAAAAGGTAGGGAAATTTGACTAGGTTCCACCCTAACCGGACCAACTGACCCACACAATAACGCCGACGCTACTTTGTCATTACCATTTAAATAATATTCTGGACAAAGTAACCCCTTAACAGTTGCAAACTGTAATGAAACATGTCATTTCTACTTGCGGTGTGCCCAAAATTTTTAAAGTGCATGGTTTTTGGCACAATTGTATTACACTTTTTTCGTTGCTATGCAACCACTTGACGATACAGTTTGTTTGCATTTTCATTCTTCGTTTCCGGAGGTGGTAACACTGTTGTCTGTCGCCTCCACACTACCGGAAACAGATTTCATCCGTGCTTTGATGTTCACTGCACTTATAGACTCTTGCCTAATTTCTGAGGCCACTTTTGCACACGAATATTCTTAAATCTAATTACAATCTTATCGTACAAAATATAATACAATTTATATAACATGGTTTTAAATGCTGGTTGCTACGTCGTCATTGGTAAGTAGTTAATATCCCAGATTAAGCAATGGATTAACGTTAATCCTGCCGCTAGGGGCGCTAGTGTCGCTGTTAATCCGCGGATTAAGGCGGATTAAGAGCGCTGTTGGGAGGTTTGAGAACTAGCACCAAGAGCGGAAGGATTATCGCTAAATCCAATGGCTTAATCTGGGATGTGAGTGTGGGTAATCCGAAAGTGGATTAACGTGTGGAAGTGATGATGACGGGAGCTGGGGATGAAAAGAGGGAATGGTGTGAAATGCAGAAGTAAAAATGGCATGCGGAAGTGACGTGTAGTGATTTGATTGGAGAAAATAAGGTGCGATGTGAATGGTGGATGGGTAGGAAAGAATGGCGGGGATTGGTGGAAATAAAACGCTTGGTGATAGGTTGGCGTGAATAGGAGAAGATAAAGGTATAAAAGGGGAGGTGGTGGATGGAAAATGGAGATTGAAAGGATGATTGTAATAGCGCTGATGATGGTGGCAGTTGCCGGCGCGGAGAGGAGCTGCGTTAGTTTTGGGAGGTGTGGGTTCGAGTTGAATGGCGAGACGGGACATTTGGAAAATGTGACAAGATGTGATAAGGATTATGAATTGTTGCCTAACTGTACATGCGTATACCGGAAAGGCAGTGGGTGTAGGTTTGGTTCTGACTTTATTAACCTAGGTACACTTAAAAACGTGTATAATTGTTTAAAACCGATAACGAGATGTCAGAGGGGGCGGAGATGCTCAGGGATGATGTACGGGAAAGTGAAGTTTGGACAGCTTGAATGTCCAGAGGGGTATGTTGGAACAGGAAGATGTGGGTGTGAAAAGGGAGAAGTTAAGGATGAAGCCGGGTGTGAATTTTATAAAACACCGGTGAGAATGTATGCTAGTGACAACAGTTCGATTCTTGTTGAGATGGTAGATTGTAGTTTGTTGATGGAAACGATAGATTTGCCGGAAGGGTTGGAATTGGATTGGAAATTGACTCCGGAGGAAAGCGAACTTGTGATGGCGTATAGTGTGGTAAATGAGATGAATTCCTACTTTTCTGAAAATTTTGTGTATATGTTTGGGAAATGTGGCGATGGTGAGTGGCAGCTGAACTTAGGTGGTGGGAGGAAAGTAAGTGGAAGGGTGAAGAGGGCGTCTAGGTGGTCTGCGGAGGGGAGCTTGAAGGTAAATTCGGAATGTAATGGGAATGGTGGGGATGTAGGAAGGGTGTCGGTGAATAGTATAAGAAAAGCGGCATCACAGAGGTGCAAAAAGGAAATAAATGCGATGAAACAAAAAATAAAAAAGGAATGCGAAAATAAATTGAAGGAAGTAAAGAAGGAGAATGAGGGGGTGAATAAGGAGAAACAAGAGTGTGAAGAGAGGGTAAGACAAATGCGAGGGATGATGGAAAGAATGAGAAAAGAACTGGAGGAGAAACATGAGAATGTGACGAGGCAACAGACATTGGTAAACAGAATAAAAGGAAATGTAGCTAAACTTTTTGAGGAATTTGAGGGGCTAAAGCATATGATTGGGAAATTGGAAAACGCGTGCACTGGAGGGGTGGAGAATTTTCCCAATTATGAAACAACATACGACGAAGAGGGGGAAGAAGAAGGTGAGGAAACTGGGGGAGGAGGTGTGGATGAGGGGAACCACGAAGAGATGGAATACGATGCTAATTAATGAGGAAGTTGAAATTGCATGACTACTAAAGAAAATATTTAGGAGAGGGAAAGGAACCCTAGTTAGGAGAAACACAATAAGTGAAAATAAAGAAATACACATCGAATGAGGAAGTTAAGATATAAACATTGAATTTATTACTGTGTGGGCATACAAAACAATTGTAAATTGATTTAAGAATAAACAAACCACACACAAATATATATACATATAAAAAAAAAAAAGAAAAAACAGCACAAGGTTCAAAAATCGAACAATTGTTTAGAGAAAAGAAATGTCTCTCTCTTTGTAAATTGTTTTTAAGAAAAAAACAATCACACACAAAATTCACATTGTGAAAAATCACACATATATATACATATAATAAAAAAAAAGAAAAAAACAGCACAAGGTTGAAAAAACTAATTCGCAATATTAAATATACCAAACAATACACACACACACACACACACACACACACAAAACTAAGATATATATATAAAATGGAAAAGAATTTGAAAAAACCATGTCATTGTATACCATCAATTGCGCATTAGGGGTCGGTAACCACCACATCGAACACAGGGCCCTTGGTTCGTGTAGCGCAAATGGGGGTATTGAATGGAAATATTATTAATAAAACAGGCACGACGAGCCTGGCACGTCAAACAAGTGGGAGAGAAACTACTATGATTTGACGTGTGCCACACTGTGGAAACAGTATACATGCTTAAAGTTGATTGTAAAATTTTGGCGTCGTACCGTTTGGCCATGCACAATGTGCAGAAGCCAGTCTGAGAGGTACAGCAAAACATATCTAAGGAAGGCAATGCCTTAATACTTGTATAGGACACTTACAAACAAAGTGAATTAAATGAGGAGATGGAATTGAACTGTTATTTAATAAACACTGCCGATAGGCCTGGCAAAATAAGCACATAGGTTGATAGATAGCTTCGGGGAAAGAAATAAATTGTAACACTTCCAAATCGGCACCGATATGAATAAAATAATTCATAAGGGTGTCGTTTGTGTAAAACGGAAGGCGGTTAATAATAAGATCTCTAATTTCACTTTCATCGCAAGGGGTGAGACAAGGACATGGCATTACTGACAAACCAAAACGAAGAAAAGACAGATACAACTAGAAAAAAACACACATAGTACTTAGAGAATTATGCTGGGGGCCATAAATTGAACGGTGATTACACACACACACACACACACACACAAAACTATACAACACTGAAAAAAATATTAGTTTTCAAAAAACACGCTGAATCAATTATGATAGCAGACGCCGCTTTTTGAGGTGGGCATACGACGGCCGGGGTTGGGGGGACAAAGGCACCAGCGGGGCTATTGGGGCTCGCTGACGCTTTCCCAGCCGCAGCCTGGATGCTGGCGAGACCGGGACCAGCAGGGGAATGGCAAGGTCGCAGATGGACTCGTCGCCGGCGTCCTCTGGAACCCGAACGTTGGCGAACGCCGTGTCAAATCCGTCGTCCTGCTGCAGTGGATACTCCTCCTCACACCGCCCGGGGATCGAACCCTCATTAAATTCTGGCAACAGAGAGCGCCTGCACCCCTTGCTGGGAAACTTAGAGGAAAGGAGAGGGAGTAAGGATTGAAAAGGAGGCAATGGCTGAGGGGAAGAATGTTGCTCAAATTTGAATTGAGTGAGGGGGGAGGATATATCAATAACGTCAATAGGGACGGGGGAGGAGGTCCGAATATTTACAAATGATGGAGAGGAAACGGGACTGTAGGAAGGGGCGTAGGAGGCAAGGGGGGAGGAGATGCAGGGGTCGGAGATGCCAGCAGAGGAGGCGTCGTCGTCTTCGGCGTATTCAGCAGTGATGCTGGTGGAGTTGCTGACGTCTGAAGACGAAATCACGATAGTGGACGACGGCTGAAGAGGAGTGCTGAACCACGCCGGGGGCGACGCCGGGGGCGACGCCGGGGGTGACGCCGGGGGCGACGAGGAGTTGCAGGCCACGGAGAAGCCGGAGCAGTTGTTGATGTCGATGGTGGTGGCGTTGGCGACGTCAACAGAGGAGACGTCGTCGTCGTCGTCTTCCGTGTAACCGTCGGTGATGTTGGTGGAGATGGTGTCGTCTATAAAAGACGAAATCTCTATTATCGACGGTTCCACAGGTGGAGCAGCAGTGCCGCACCTCGCCGGAGACGACGTGGGGGGCGACGCCGGGAGCGACGCCGGGGGCGACGACGCCGAGAGTTGCGAAAGCCTAGCGACGTCACCCGACTCTACGGTGGCGTTCAGAGACGAAGTACTGGATGCAGGTTGCTGAAGCGCTGCAAGCGACGGCACTGAAGAAGAAGAATGGAAATCGTTCGGCGCACTGAAGACCTGCGTGATAGAGGTTGTAACTATCCTTTCCTCAGTCACCACTTGATGCCACAATCGTCTACTCGATGGAGAAAAAAAAAACTGTCGCTGACGGTGAAACTAGTAAAGTGTGAACGGTGCATTGTGAAGCTATACGCTCGACAACAGAACTGAAAGTAAAGGCCTGGTGACAAAGTCCCAACATTTAAAGGACTGCTAATCGACATGTGGATTTGCGTCACACAATATGGCTGACGCGATAACAAGTTGTTAAAGAGCGTGTGAACTTTAAAAAATGCTGTGAGAACGGAAGCTCATTAGCACGAAAAACTTTAAATGTGGTTTTGTGGTGAATGGTAGGAAAATTTGGGTTTTATCGAAAGCGGATGTTGCGGTGGTTCGACGGTGGGACCGGAATTACTCCGGAAAAAACACCCGATTAAAATTCTGGAAATTGTGGCGAGATAAGCCACCGGGTGATTTAATGAGCTCTTTAACTGAACGCGCAGACGGAAGTTGCGGCGATGATAAGGGTCCTTTAAATACACGTGTCGATAAGGCGCTCGCAACAGTGAGAAAGTGCTTTAAAGATTTAAAAGAATATCGATTTTAGGTTTTCGAGGGATTTATGCGTAATTGTGTGTGATAAGTTACGATTGTAATAGAAACAGGAAAGGTATTGGTTGTGTGCGCGGTAATAGGTAGTTGTGTATATTAAAAATAATATAAAACTGAGATACTTTTGACTTGCGGAGTGTTTACATATAATTTAAAAGAAGCAGGTAAAGAAAAAAATGGCCAGGACCAGAGTGTGGTTTCGTACAATGGAGCACGAATGGACGGACAGCGAGGAAGTCGAAATTAGGCAGCCGAGGTTCGAAATTATTTCGCATAGGGAGCGAAGCATGAAAAGGCTTTTCTCTGGCTATACAGAGACCGAAATTGTTGTGAACTCGGGACACAAAGATGCAAATTCTGTGCAGTGGGTGACAGACCTCTTTAACGACATTGTAAAGTTTGCTAAAGAGACCCTGCTGGATAACGAACCCGGTTTCTTAGGAATATCGATATCGAACGATAGCGAACCATCCAAACCGTTCAATATGAGTGTGAGACGCATCGATCAAGTGAATGCCGATGTTGTTATTAAATCCATTGAAAAGGTCATGCAGAGCAATAAACAATTTCTGCTAGCAGGACCTCTAAACATTACATTTGTTTGGACAAAGCAGGTGTCGGGATCGTGCTATAAACCGTGCAATGCCTGTAGCGGTAATAAGGGAATAATAGAAATAATTAACAAAGACCAGTTGTGCTTGCCGAGAGCCATTGTTGTTAGCAAAGCGAAAGCCGACAATGACGTCAATTATCAAACCATGAGACGCAGTGAGTTCTTGCAAAAGCAGAGGGCCATTGCCCTTTGCGAAAAAGTGGGAAAATTAAATGGCGCATTTACTATAGATGACGTCAGACATTTCGACGCTGTGTTAAAGGACTATAAGGTGACTGTTTTCGGAGATCATTCGGGCAAGAACGTGCTATATGCGTCTGCAAAGAATGTAAACAAACATATTGACGTCATTTATCACGAGGGGCATTTTAACGCCGTAGTAAACCTACACATGTGTTTTAAGTGTAAGTGGTATTGTCGACAATGTAATTACCCTTCGGCAAACAAAAAAGAATTACACAGGTGCGAGGAAAAGTGTACCAAGTGTCACCAGCAGTGCGAAAAGAGCTATTTAGCTTACATACACTGTGCCGCTGGTAACCGAGATTTTAAGGGTCCTACATGTTTTCAAAATCACATTAAAAAAGGGGCTTTCTACCCAAAGGCACTTTCCGTGTGTGATGTAGAGAAGGTGTGTACGACCTGCCAAAAGATGGTTAATCTCAGGCATAGAAAGATACCTCATCAGTGTGGGGAGAAGTATTGCAGCAACTGTAAGACGCACGTGAGCGACAGGCACTTGTGTTTCATACAGCCGTACGTTTCTCCCAACAAAAGAAACAGGTTCGTGTTCATGTTCATCGACTTTGAATGTACACAGGACAGTGCTTATGTCGGCAAACCATTAACGTACGAGCATGTACCAAACCTGTGCGTGCTATACCAAGGCTGTCCGTTATGCATAGACGAGACCACTAAAATGGCGTATTGTACAGAGTGTGGCATTAAAGAGTGGGTCTTTATGCACGATCCGGTAAAACAATTGTTTTGTCACATTACCCAGGCGAGGTTCGAAGCCTGGGACGTGATCGTGGTGGCCCATAACCTCAGAAGCTACGACGGGCAATTTTTATTGAAGTACATGGTACAGAATTTGTACTGGACGCCTGAGCTTATAATGAACGGGAATAAAATATACCGCATGCGCCACGGTGACGTCACGTTCATTGATTCGCTCAACTTTATACCCATGCCACTGGCTCGCTTTTCAAAGACCTTCGCATTGAAAGATAGCAAGGGCTACTTTCCATACTTATTTAACACCAAGGAAAACCAGAACTACGTGGGTTCGATTCCCGATAAAAGATATTACTGTCCACGGGGTATGTCGGTGGAGGGGCGAAGAGCCTTCGAGCTGTGGCACGACGAAAAGGTGGTCTCCAACTACGTCTTCGACATGAAGGCGGAAATGGTGATGTATTGTAAAATGGACGTGCTTTTGTTAAGCCAGGGAGTAGCAAAATTTAGAAGGCAGTTTTTGGACGAGAACGGCATTGACCCGTTCAGAGAATGCGTCACCATTGCGCAAGCTTGCATGTGCGTCTATAGAAATCGCTTCATGCCGCCGAAAAAGCTAGGGCTCTTGCCCGTCGGAGGATACCGCCTAGCCGACAGGCAGTCTCGCATAGCGTGCATATGGCTTACTTGGTTAGAATTACAAAATAACTTTGTTATACTGCACGCTATGAGAGGCCGCGAGGTTAAAATTTTAGGCCACAAAGTGGACGGGTACAGAGAAGAAGGACCTGCAAAGTACGTGTACTTCTTCCACGGTTGTTTTTACCACGGGTGCAGGCGTTGTTTTCACAACCGCCATGCCCCGGTGTACAGCACGGGAAAAGAAACCATGGCCTCCAGGTTCGAAACCACCGAAAAGCTCACCCGGCAGATCAGGGAGGCCGGCTATACGGTGGTGGAAATGTGGGGTTGCGAGTTCGACGCCTTGATGAAGGCGAACGAAGACCTAGTGCGCCATGCGAAGAACTTCCCGGTACCCGAACCCCTAAACCCCAGAGACGCCTTCTACGGAGGCCGCACAAACTGTACAAAGACGTACTGCGAGGCGGTCGGGGACCGGAAGATTTTGTATTATGACGTGTGTAGCCTGTACCCGTTCGTGAACAAGACAAAGCCGTACCCCGTGGGTCACCCCAAGATCCACGTAGATCGCTTTCCTCGCCTAGAAGACGTGCGAGGAGGCCTTGTAAAGTGCCGAGTTCTACCCCCGCAAACTCTGTACCACCCGGTGCTGCCGGCGCGCATCTGCGGCAAGCTGATGTTCCCGCTATGCCGGGCATGTGCAGAGACGGAGAACCAGGGCGAATGCCGGCACGGGGACGACGACAGGGCCTTGTCGGGCACCTGGGTTGTCGACGAGATGAAGGTAGCCTTGGAGGAGGGGTACCGGCTCCTCCAGGTCTACGAAATTTGGGAGTACGACGTGGCACAGTACGACCCGCGCACCGGGTCCAAGGGGCTGTTCGAGGACTACGTCAATCAGTTCCTCAAGATCAAGACCGAAGCCTCCGGCTGGCCCTCGGGTTGCGACACGACAGAAGCCAAGCAGGAGTACGTGAAGCAGTTCTTCGAACACGAAGGCGTCGTTCTCGATCCCGAGGTCATCGCGTCCAACCCCGGCAGGCGGGAATTGGCCAAGCTGATGATGAACTCGTTCTGGGGTAAACTAGGTCAGAAAAGTAACATGTCCACGTGCGAGCTAGTGGGCCGGTACGACCGCCTTCTGGACCTGCTCAATGACCCGGGCATCGAAGTGCAGACCTACGTACCCGTGTCGAGTGAGGTCACTTACGTGGTGTGGAAGTACTGCGAGCAGAGTCCGAGAGTGAACTCCGCCTCCAACGCCGTGCTTGCAGCTTACACCACGGCGCATGCGCGTCTGGTGTTATACTCGTACCTGAAGCGCCTCGGAGAGCGGGTGTGCTACTTCGACACCGACTCCGTCGTCACCACCGCGTTACCGGGGGAGTGGACCCCCTCCGCGGGACGCCTCCTGGGGGACATGACGGACGAGCTGGAGAAGTACGGTCGAGGTGCGTACATGACCCGTTTCGCCTCCACGGGCCCGAAGAGCTATTGCATGGAGATCAAGTGCCCGGAGACGGACAAGACCGTCTCGGTATGTAAGGTGAAGGGCATTACACTCCATTGGGGCAATCTACAGCACGTGAACGCCGATGTGATGCGCGACATGGTGCTGACGGATCGAAGCAAGACGGTGCCTCTGGAGGGGACTCAGATTTCTAGAAAACCGTTTTGGACGGTGGTCACCGAACCGAGCACGAAGACCTTCAGAATGGTGGTCAACAAGCGCGTTTACACCGAGGATTTTGACTCGCATCCCTACGGGTACAAGAGAAAAACATAAATGAAACGCCAAGCGCAGGCGAAGATCATTTCGAACCAGGGACCCCTGGGGACGCGATGCCCAGATCTCGGCACCTTAGGCGATTCAATTTTCCCAGCACGATGCTCGTGGCGGGGCCTTCGGGCTGCGGAAAGTCCACCTTTGTGAAAAACCTGATTCGCCACGCCGACGACATGTTCGACGAGCGCCCCAAAAAGGTGCTGTGGTGCCACCCTCCGGAGTATTCGCCCAGACTCGAAGCCTTGCCCCTGCGGTGTGAGACTCACGCGGGGATCCCCGAACTTGCCTCGGTGGGCGAGAAGTATCTCGTCATTTTGGACGATCTCATGGTCGAGGGTGGCGGAAAGGACGTGTCTAATTTTTTCACCAGAGACTCCCACCACAAGCGCTTCGGCATCGTGTACATTCTGCAAAACGTGTTTCCTCAGGGCCAGAAATATCGCAACATCTCTCTGAATGCAAACTACACCGTGGTGTTCAAAAACAACCGCGACAAGATGCAGATCGAAAGGCTGTGTCAGCAGATCGAACCCAGGAACTCAAAGTTTCTCTTGGAGGCTTTCGAAAAGGCCACCGAACACCCGCATGGGTATCTGGTGCTGGATTGCACTCAATATACGCCTAACCGATACAGGTATCGAACCGGCGTGCTGCCGGACGAGAAGCTCTCGTATTTCGTACCCAACTGAGGGCGATGATTATTTGCTTTGTTTAAGCCGAGATTTGCACCTACCAAGAAGAAGAAGTCCCGGGTTCGATGCACACTTTACATTGTATCGAGGGTTTTTTTACGCCACTGGAACCGCTGATGTTAAATAACGCTCCATTTTCGGTGCGGTCGTCATTACCGTGCCAACATGGCTAGGGGCAGGTTAAGCCTTGCAAAATTAAGCAGTGCCTGCATAGCGAGGCAGCACGCGAATTTGACAGCTCTGGCCAAGGCAAAGGCCCCTTTGCGGAAAAAGTTGATAAAAAATGCCGATGGCGATCTCATTAAGGCCATTTGCGAATGTATGCTCAATGTGTGCAGAGGTCACGTGCAGCTACCGAAAAAGTGCTTGAGTCGCTTAAAGAGGCATAAAGGGTCTTGGAGGAAACTCGTCGACAAGCGAGTCCCCCTGAAGAAAAAGAAGCAAATCTTGGTACAAAAGGGAGGCTTTCTGCCGGCATTTCTACTACCCGTGTTAGCCACGTTGGGTAGTGCCCTGGTGTCAAAATTGACAGGATGAAGTACGGCAAGCAGATCCTCGTTGCCCCCGAACCAAAGACCGTGCAGAAGCTTCACGTCATCGACCACACTATTTCCAGGCTGGCTAAAGAAATCGAGAAGGTACAGCGATCAAAACTCTCGCCTGACGAAAAGTGGCGCCTCGTAAAATATAAATTGGGCCACTATCTCGATCTCGTGACACAAGTCAGACGACCCTACCTTAGCCATAACAAAGACGATGATGATGATGTTGATGATGACGCTTACGAAGACGTTAATGAGACGGTGAAGCTGGAGGTCGAACCCAGATCCGTAAAAATCAACCCCTTTTCGCCTCGCAAAGAAAAAAAGAAATCGCCTGCCGCGAGATATCATTTTCGCAGACGACTCTGGCAACCCCTGTACAAGTAAAGCATGAAGGAATGGAAGGCACTAAGACGGTACTACGAAAAGCCGGAGCACTATGCCGGTTTGGGCACGGTGAAGGCCCTGCGAAAGGCCACGGGAGCATCAAAGGCGAACATCGAGTCCTTCCTTCAAACCCAGGACAGCTACACCTTGCACAAACCGGCGAGAAAGAGGTACCCCACCAAATACTATCACGTGACCAATATGGACGATATTTGGGAAGCCGATCTTAACGTCATGAACAGCGTGAAAGAGCACAACAAACCTTACGTCTACATTCTCACCGTTATAGACGTGTTTTCAAAATACGGTTGGGCTGTTGCTCTAAAATCGAAGCTGGGTACCGAGGTTGCGCAAGCTTTTCGCTCCATATTCTCCGAGCGCGTCCCCAAGGTCCTGCAAACGGACAAGGGAACGGAGTTTACCAACAAAACATTTCGCGCTTTTCTAAAGAAGCACGATGTGCAACATTACACCACGAAAAATAACGTGAAAGCCAGCGTTGTAGAACGCTTTAATCGCACCTTAAAAACGAAGATGTGGAAATATTTCACGCTTAAAAACAGCTATAGATACGTGGAAGTTCTTCCAGCTCTCATGCAGTCGTACAATAGTTCGTATCACAGGTCGATAAAGATGGCGCCAAGGGACGTGAACGAGACTAACATTTTACAGGTTTACCACAATCTGTACGGAAACAGGCCCGAGCCACGAACGAGGGCGCCCCGATATTCCGTTGGCGATCACGTGCGCATCTCCAAAGAAAAAATGAAATTCGATAAGGGGTACGAACAGAACTGGACCGACGAAATATTTAAGATAGCCGAGGTCGTGCGCGGCAAGCCCGTGGTATATAAGTTGCAGGATCTAACCGGGGAATCCATTGACGGCATATTTTACACAGAGGAGTTACAAAAGGTCGCTCTTCCGGAGACTTTCAAAATCGAACGCATAGTGCAAAGCAAGGGTAGGGGACGCAACAAACAGCTGCTGGTCAAGTGGAAGGGGTATCCTCCCAAGTTTAACTCGTGGGTCCTGGCTTCGACGATCGATTCGGTATGATTAAGACGAAGCCGTTCTCCATCACCCTAGTGAGCAATGCTTCCATGGATCACTTCACCGATAACACCACGGCGAGATTTTCAAACATCTTGCCCGAGAGAATAGTTCTGCAGGGAGAATGGGAAGTGGCCCTGCAAAAGGTTAGGTATCCGGTAAAATTTTATAACGTTTCCCGAGACGATGCCCACATTGTGGGCACCAAGTACACCATGACGCGCCTGCCTACGCATTCCAAATTCAGTTTAGAAATGCCTCAAGGCATCGTGCACAATCCAAAAGACCTTGTCAATCTCGTCAACGCACTCATTCTGCAACACCTACAGGTGGAAAACTTTTTCCTCTTCGACGAGCGCAAGATCACGGTAAGCGTGAATGCGGCCGTCACGCATCCCGAGCGATTACCCGACACTCCATTTTCTGGGTATATAGAAAACGTCGTGCGCACTGCTAAACCGTACATCATAACACAATCCGCCGTTTTGAACGACGCCCCCCACTACAAGCCAAAGCCAAAACCGAAACCAAAGCCGAAACCTACGGGGCAGCAAAAACCCGTCCAGGGGGCGTCTCGCCCGACAAAACCTACCATCGCGACACCTTCAGGTACAAAACCCGAAGGTGCATCATCGTCCGATGCGTCTTTGGACCCAAAACCCGACGGCGCATCAACTTCCAATCAGGGAGGCGAGGGTTCGCAGCCAGACAAAGGTGAATCCGAAGAGGAGGATGCGAACCCTGGCAGTGCCGATCCGGAAAACAACCCATCCGACCCCCTTCATCGCATTCACAGTTTGCTCTTAACACCCGCTATGGCCAAGATGCTTGGCTTCGAACCCTTTACCAACGTGATCCTTCAGAAAGGCCCTAAACACCCTGTAGACCCCTATATGGGGTTTCCTTACGAAATGTTCATCTATTGCAATCTAGTGGCCCCGCAAGTGGTGGGCGACACCTTTGTTCAGGTGATAGAGAGCGTGGCGGTGGAATACGAAAGGAGCAACAACACTTACATGAGCGACGAAAAGACCTTCTACCCCCAAAATTGGGTGCCCTTGACACAGCAGGACTTCAAAACGGTAAACATAGATTTAAGGAACGGTTATGGCGATCTGCTGCCATTTGCTGACGGATTTTCTTCTACTATAGTTCTCGCCTTCCGACCCAAACCGCAATAATGGATGTGCACGACGTCACGCAGTACTACCTCAATCAGGCAGGAGGCGCATACGACGATCGCGACTTCGTCGTTTACAGGGGCAGCCGCTACCAAAAAGGCAGCGGACTATTTTCTGCCCTTGGAGGCCTCTTTAGAAGGGTGCTGCCATTTTTGAAAAGCGGAGCGAAAGCGGTAGGAAAAGAGGCACTCAAGGTGGGTGCGCACGTGCTCTCCGACGTGACCACCGCGGGAAAATCGCCCAAGGAAGCCTTCAAATACAGGCTCAGGGAGGCCGGATCCAATTTAAAACGAAAGGCCAACGAAAAGCTCGACGCGATGCTCGGTTCCGGCATCAAGAGAATAAAACGCACCAAACCCAAAAAGAACAAACAGTCCAAGCTGAAACGTCCTAGGCGCAAGGTACAAGACGTCTTCTCGTAATGGCAGACACAACCGTGCACATGAGTTCCGAACTCGACCTCTTTAAAGAGGTGCCCGTTCAGATGAACATCGAGGAGTCCAGGTTCCTATATCTAAACCCTCAAAATACCCTCATGAAAAATGCCCCCATCACCTTTCATTATTCCGGAAATGCGGACGATTACCTAGATTTGACCTACGTGGTGCTCGAACTCATGGTCCGCATCGTCGATGACAAGGGAGCCGTTCTAAAGGATGATCTTACAGCCACTTTGGTGAACAATGCCTTAAATTCCCTGTTTCAGCAGGTAGAAGTCTCCCTCAATAACGTCATCGTATCCATGCCGCAAGCTGGGTACCCCTACAGAACCTACATCGAGACGCTTTTGAATTACTCCGAAGATGCCATGAACACTAAACTACAATCCTCCCTCTGGAGAAAGGACACGGCCGGCATCATGGAAGTTTTTGTGGCCAACGCGGAGTTTCAGTGGCGTCAGGGGTTTACCAAAGCTAGCAACGTGGTTCAACTCATCGCCCCTCTTTCCAATGCTCTTTTCAGACAGGAGAAGCTGCTTTTGAATAACGTCAGCATGACCATTAAACTCACCCCTGCCTCTCCCCAATTTTACCTGTTTTCCGACCAGCCCACCTTCAAGGGCTACGCCGACATCTTGTCAGCCACGTTACGTTTAAAATCCGTACGACCCTCGCCCACCATCAAACTTGCACACCAGGCCGTGCTCTCAAAAAGCAATGCCAAGTACCATCTCAAGGATGTCAGCTTTCACGCCCTCAGCATCCCCAAAGAGTCCAGAGCAATGACGTTTAGCGTCGTCTTCATAGGGCAAGTCCCCAGAAGAGTGGTCGTGGCTATGGTCACCGACAAGGCTTATTCGGGAAATTTTAACGCAAATCCGTACAATTTACAACACTTTAAAATGAACTTCTTTCAACTCTATGTGAACGGTCAGCCCGTACCCTCCCAACCGCTTCAACCCGACTTTTCAAAAGGCCACTACATGGAATGCTTTCAAACCCTGCAGGACGGGTTAGGGATTCATTTCAAGGACGAAGGACACTCCATCTCTAGAGAAGCCTACCCGCAAGGGTATACCGTCATGGCTTTCGATCTCACTGCAGACATGAGCGCCAACGAGTCTCACATCTCCGGCCAGCGCCACGGTAGCGTGTCTATAAACATCGGTTTTGCCGACAAATTGACAGAACCCGTCATTCTGCTGGTGATGGCGGAAATACATCGCACCGTCGAAATTGACGCTAACAGATCCATTTTGGTATCATGAACACCTTCCAAATTCAACAGTTTCTATCCACCTGCCCCTCTACGCGCCCCCACTTTTTAGGCGTCTACCCCTGCGATAGCCTACCCGCACTTCACCGTCCTCAATCGCTTCCCGTGGCCCTTGTGGCTAACACCGATCCCAGCACCAAATCTGGTCAACACTGGGTTTGCATCTTTGTGGATAAACAAGCACAGGGGGAATATTTTGACAGTTACGGCATAGGGCCCCTTTCCCCCTATTTTCTTCGGTTCTTAAATTCAATCTGCGGAACGCGCTGGTCAACCAACGCCAGAAGACTGCAAGGTTTTGACAGCACCACTTGCGGTCATTACGTCATCGATTACCTCGCTCACCGCTGTTCCGGTCTCCCTAAGCATACGTTCTTTTCCAAATTTCACGTCAGCAATTACGCTCATAACGATGACGTCATTCGCAAAACCTACAAAGACGTATGTCGCACAAAGTGCTCTAACGCTCAGCAAACCTGCCAACCGTTACAGGTAAGTTCATGGATGTACCTCATCGTCACTATCCGTCTCATATTGCTTTTTTCTTTTTTTTTTTTTTAACATTGTCTCGCGCATGTGCTTTCAGAACACGCTCCTGCTGTTATAAAAGGTCCGCCCCACCATCGCTCGTCTTACAGAGCCATGCAGAGCGCCGAGGCCATCACGCCACACAGGTTTGTGCATACCTCTTTTTTTTTCACACTTGTCTTTGCCACGTGGCTGTTGGTGTATAGCACTCACATGCTATTCTCTCTCTATTGTTTCAGTGGGACACCGAAGGCACCGAAAATCGTCCGAGCAAAAAGAAAGATTTGCCTCAACGATGTCGATCTGCAACCCTGCATCCTTCCTACCCATCCTAGCACCTTTGTAGGCCCTCTATCAGACATTTATTTCCTCAACACCAAACACACCAAATTTGTGTGTGTCGGGTTTTCGCCCTTGTCCCCGCACCAGCTGGTGGTAGCCATTGCCAAATGCGGCCAGCGAAGCGCTGTGGTCCTGGGTTCCACAGAGTGGAATCAACTCGTCGACGCCATTCCCATCATTCACCGACGCCTGGATCATCCGGAGGGTCGTTTACAGGAATATGGATTCAGCGACACCGTCACCGTCCTCTTTAAGAACGTGTTCGGGAAACTAAAAATTGTCTTCAGAGATCCTCACGGTACCTCAGTCACGCTCAACCGCGAAGAGTGGAACACCTTGCACAGCCTGCAGCGCATCACCACCGACATCATGTATCACAAGAAGAAAGAAGAAATGGACGTGCAAAACCAGATTATGGCATACTACAAGTACATGCTTCACTGCCACGCCTTTCGAAAACATGAATTTCACCCAATTTACCAAGTACATCCGGTGTGCCAATTTCAGAACATTCCTAGAAACCGATCTCTTTCTCAAACCCCATTTTGCTCTATCCATTTCGCAAAACACGCCTTAGTGCGCATGCTCCAACATGTCCTCTGCTCTACTCTTACCGTACCCAGTTCCAGTTGGTGCCGCTGCTCGTTCAGCATGGGTTACAGAAATTATGTCTCTGTGTACTGCGAAGCATCTAAAGTGTTTAAAAACTACGAAGTGGAAAATCATCCCAAGAAGAATGTCCCTTATGCACTGCGTTTCATCGATCATACCTACGACGGAAAATCCATCACCGTCAAAGTTCACAGCTGCGAAAATAAAATCCATTACGTCCTCTCCAACACCAATTTCACCGACATCCAGTTCACATCAGACGAGTGGCCAGACGAGGAACGGCAGGACCAACGATTCCAATTTGTGCCTACAAGAGGTTTATACATCATTTTCTACGAACAACAATACATCTCCACAGCTAAAATGCAGCACTGGATCGACCAAGATCGCATATGCTACGGTACATGCTTAGCGGTGTATTTGGATCACACCGGTTTCTTCATCTCACCCGATCACATCCACGGTGATTGGATATTCAGCGTCCATCAAAACCGTCTTCTCAGGAAACAGGAGGCGTCACAAAGGATTTGAAAAAATTTGAATCCCCAACGGACTTTCCCACCAACGGTCCCAACGGTCACTGGTTTCCTGTGATATTTCATATCCCAATAAGTTCCCACACCAGCGTTTCCGCCTTACACGGTGCGGATGTGATAACATCCAATTAGCACTTCCCGGAACTGCGGTTTCTCAAATCCCTATAAATTCCCACTCCAATGCTTCCGCCTTACTCAGTGTGGATCCAGCGTTCGGGAATGCCAGTCGCAAAGCCACTCCGCTGCAAACATTGTTGGTGTCAAATCTCCAGTCCAAGCAATACAAACCTGTGCTCCAGGTGTGAAGCGGTGTTCTTCCAACAACTCGCCAAGCTCCGAGACCAAATCGACAACTTTCGCGACAGATACTTCAACAACAGGCGCTGCTCATGACCTGTGGCTGCTTCGCCGTGCTCGTCAAGTACCTGGACAACCAGAGGCGCATCGAGGCACTTCTTCCTCAGGAACGACAAGTTCTTCTAGAAAACTGTAGCGCCATCTTCAACCGCTACCCACCTGAAGACGTGGACGTCGTGTGGAAATACATTCCTGCTCACATCCAACACACTTGTGCCCCATACCAACGGTGCAAAAACCACTATAACCTCCCGTCACAAAGAACACAGTTCGACGGACCACCGCCGTTTATAAAAAACTGTCACTGGTGCAACAAGTGAACCATGGGCCAAGACCCCCTCCGTCTACTCGAAGACCTGTCCAACAACACAGACATTCTCAGCGTTTCTCAGCTACAACAAAACGTGCCATACTCAGTGCAAGCCGTCAGATCCCTCGGCACAAAATACGGACCCAGGACCGTCGTAAAAATCGACGAAGAAACCGAAGTCTTCCTACCTGCAAGATTTGGTAAGGCTACTCCTGAACTCATCCAAAACCTCTCTAACACCAAGTTTACCCTCACCTACCAAGGCGAAGAAAAACTCTCAAACGGATTCAAAAAATATCTAGTGAAGTTCGATCCACAATGAACCCCTGCGAAATCGATCCCGTGCACGTAGGAAATAACCTACTCCTAAAACTCCTATTTCTACCCCAGCTCGCCGCTAATGGACAATATTCCCAAGTTGCCCTACTCTCCACTGAAACCACCTTCTTCGGCAATCAAAAACAAATCATCGTCAAACTCATCACCGAAAATTCCCAAGCCATCCATGTCAAGTGCCTCCCTTCCAAGGCTAATCCTCACGGATCAAATGCTCAGCTATCCATATACCTGTGCCACAACAAGATTCCCAACCTCGACATCAACGCCACATCGGATGGGTGTTTCTCCACCAGCTTCTCCAACGAGTTCGTGGTGGCCATACCAACCATAGAAACACACAACAACTTTCATCATCTTCTTCTCACCTGCATCACCAAACCTATGCAAGATCGCACCATTTTCAGGATCGACAGCGACAGCAGTGATTCCGAAGACACCGACCATCTCTCCATCACCACAAACTTTAAAATTATTTTGTGTGAAAAAGTGAAAACCGAAAAAAACAATTGAACAGTACAGTAGTATTAAAAAAAATGTGCTACATCACCACAAACTTTAAATCTATTTTGTGTGAACAGTGCATTAGTATTAAAATAGTGTGTATCGTGTAATTCTATCATCATGTATTTTGTAAATTGCTAAGTAGTGTAATAGTGTGTGTATCATCATATAGTGTTAAAATAAATAGGACGTAATAATGCCTCAATTCTGCTCACATTGTATAATACAATTTCTTCAATAAATATTATATATCATACTGTATCAAAAAAAAAAGAAAAAAATAAATAAAAAATAATCCCAGATTAAGCAGTGGATTTATCGATAATCCTTCCGCTCTTGGTGCTAGTTTTCAAATCTCACAACAGCGCTCTTAATCCGCCTTAATCCGCGGATTAACAGCGCCACTAGCGCCCCTAGCGGCAGGATTAACGTTAATCCATTGCTTAATCTCGGAAAATAAAAATAATCCCAGATTAAGCAGTGGATTTATCGATAATCCTTCCGCTCTTGGTGCTAGTTTTCAAATCTCACAACAGCGCTCTTAATCCGCCTTAATCCGCGGATTAACAGCGCCACTAGCGCCCCTAGCGGCAGGATTAACGTTAATCCATTGCTTAATCTGGGATATTAACTACTTTGGTACCCTGCTCTCTTGGACCTATACAACAATACAACACATTTAACATAAACCCTGAGCTACACGAACTGGCATAATGAACATTTTTCTTAAATTACAATGAATGTTCTCCCATTTTTAAATTATGCACATATAGCTAATACATATGGTAATTTCAAAATAAATTATAAATAGAAAGAGTTGCAGGACATGAATTATTGCAAATATTCAGTTTTCTGGAGCAATCTGTGACGTTTTGAACGGTTTTAACAATTGTTGGTGATAGGTATCCCTTAACTTCTGGCACCGTAGATTGCGAATGGCGCCTTCTCTTTGACTTGGGCCAGATTTCTTACCTTCGCAGATAAGACGAGATTCCTGTGCTTGATATTCAATCAAAAAGCTCGATGTGACCGTTCTCTGAGTATTTTACGGATACTAAGTGGCAAATCTTGGGGAGCAGATCGGACAGTACTACTCCGCCTTTATGGTGCACTGATCTGATCCATGTTAGTTTATGGCCGCATTGTCTATTTCTCTGCAGGCTATTTGTGCTGTGAAGATCAGACACTGTCCATAACCAGGGTATCCGAGTGGCTATTGACGCTTTACTAACCAACCCAGTTGTGAGCCTCTATGCCGAATCGGCAGAACCGCTTCTGCACCGCCAGTTTGATGTCCTGTCAGTCAATTATAGATGTGAACTTCAGGCCTTACTACGCATCCATCGTTTTACCTCTTTTTATAATAAAGAGTTGGACATCCGCTATGGCCACCTCTTACATAATCCAAGACCTGCAAATGTTCGTTATCGTGAGCTGCTTCGGAAACACGGTCTTGAAATGCCTCCCATGTTTCTCAAGGGGGAGAGTGAGCACCCACCTTCATTACGTATACATACATACATACATACATACATACATACATACATACATACATACATACATACATACATACATACATACATACATACATACATACATACATACATACACACATACCTACCTACCTACCTACCTACCTACCTACCTACCTACCTACCTACCTACCTACCTACCTACGGCCGCTGTCAACCCGAGATCAACGTGGGATGTGGTACGTAGCGAAGGTGGGTTCTCACTCTCCCCCTTGGGAAACATGGGAGGCATTTCTAGACCATGGATTACAGTAAAAGCTGCGACGGTGCCCTTGCCATCGGGACCAAAACTTCTACTTACGGTTTGCCTAGTAGCACATCCATTTATTCTGCCAAGGAGTATGTTATTTTACGTATCCTTCTGTATATTCGCAGTCGAAAATTAGGCGATTCCCTTAGTGTCCTTCAGTACATTCGAGAGCTGTACAATTATCATCCTTCAGCAGCGGATTTAGGACGTCCTCCACATTTTGCAAGCTTCCAGTATTAATTTGGAATGCGCATGGATTCCTGGACACGCTGAATTGCCAGAGAAGCAACTGCAGTAAAGTCGGCAATTACGGAGCGCAGTATAATAGTTATTAGTGGTACGGTAGTTTTGCGGAGAGCGGTGTTTTCGGGCTGGTATGCTGAGTGGTCGGCTCTCCGTCGCAATCTTCGGAAGCTAGTGTAGTGTGGTTATACAGCACCATTACTGGACGCTCTACAACTGCCCGTCTGGATTTCGGAGGTTCTGGCCGAATATACCTGAGCGGTAGATAAGGTTTATACATTTTTATCTAAAGTAACATTTGCCCTGAAAATGTAGTTTTATATGTTTTGAAGACTGACAATGGAGTGACGTGTAAGGCGTATAAATCTTTTAACACCTTTGAAACTTACTTTTAGGCCTCAGATTTAATCACAATTATATCCTTTTCTCTCCATTGCCCTTGACGAAGTCGACCCCGACGTAAAGCGTACTCGCTCTTAATCTATGGACGATGACACTGCTGCTGGTCAGCAACAACCTAAGCGCCCCATTCGACCGTCTGCTGCTTTGAATTCTACCTTCACCTTATATACACAAAATCAGTACTCCAGTCTTCCTATGGACGAATCATTGCCATCTATTTCTACACAGCCTGCGATTTCTTAAACATCAGCTCCACGACTGTCCAAACCCCCACCCATTTTGGTCACACCCTTCCATTACAACATTTCTCATGTCTATCATTTCTTCGAGCAAGCTACACGAGGAATAGTGTCGAACTTCTTCTGGACACTTTCTCAGATTTCAGACCGTCAAGAATTTTCTCGAGAATGAAAATCTTCAGCTTTATACTTTCACACCAAACACGAACCCTGTAGTTTGATATGCACCTAAAACCCTACTTCTTGACACTCTTTTAGACGACATCCAACACGAGCTGCAAAATCAAGATATCGAAATTCTGCGCATTTGTCAACTATGTAGAAACAGCGTGAATACGGCAACCAAGTTTAAACATTCACTTCCGCTGCCCATCTAGATACTTACCATGCGAACACAACTTGAAAATAAACTCTGTTAAATACCTGCTTCATTTGAGAGTCAGTGTTGAAAATTATATGCGACGTGGAGGTTCTACGCATTGTTATCGATGTCAACGTTTTGGTCACTCGTCACATAATTGTGCCCTCCAACCACGCTGCGCCGAATGTGCCCGTCATCATACCACAGCAGACTGCAGCAAAGACCTCCTCACCTTCCTGGTACCTATTGCAACAGCCAGGGTGCTAATACTGCCAACTATAAACAGTGTACACGATTTCTTTCCTACGTCATGGCAGTTTCCAGCTCTTCCCAGCGTCATCAATCTAGCACCAAACCGTCTGTCTGTCTTTTTCCGACCCTCAAGTCACCTGCTCCTGCTTCTCCACTAACGGATGCCCTCGCTTCGGATTTTTGGACTCTTGGAGACTTCGTTACTTTTCTGAAAACCATCAATTTTGCTACTTTGCGGGATACCTTCATCAAAATTAAGCAGACTCCGGACATTCTTACTAAAGACATCCTACTACTTGAAGGTCTTTGCTCTCTATTTAACACACATAATGTCGAGTAACCTTTTGAATCGTCCATTACGTCCTCTGACTTGGAATGCTCATGGCCTTCCAAATAAGCTGCAAGAGTTTCGAGCGTTTCTTCACACCGAAGCTATTGACATTGTCTTAGTGCAAGAAACACACTCGCGCCAGACTGGCAGCATACCTTATTATTCATCCTATCTCATTCTCATTCCACTCAGCCATTGGCGGCACCTGCATGAAACTCCCGATACGAGGTGGGAAGGCCACCTTTGGGTCAGTTTATCGTCCGCCTACGTCTAAGCTTGTCGATTTTCTCCACCACCTGGATGTTGTAACTCACTCGGGAAAGTTTCTGCTGAGTGGTGATTTCAACGCCAAACGCAAGGAATGTATGCTCGAACGAACAATCCCGCTGGTACGACCTTACTTCATCACTCCGAACGTTGTCATTATGTTATCATTTCCCCAGATACACCCACCCACATGCATTCCGATGGCTCTGAGGACATACTCGATATTTTTATTTCTGACCTGCAGTCAATTTCCTACTCCGTGTATACCATTCCTGATTTATCATCTGACCACCTTCCTGTTCTGATGGCTCTAAATGCTTCCTGTTGTGACCACTGACTGGTCTGAATACAAAGAGTACCTTACTGCCTCTCTACCCTCTCCTTCCCACTTTGCTGATGTATCAGAGCCTGAACTTGACTCCGCTCTATCCACTTTTACGAACACACCACATCGTTGAGTAAAACCATAGCTGCAGTTCATGGTTTTTTCCAGCAAATATGTTGAAACGTTTGCGTTTTCCTATTTTTGTCTTGCTCGTCATCAGAAGTTGTATCGCAGCCCAAATTTTGGAGATGTGAAACCTGTTCCAGTATGTTATCTTCTATTGCTACTTTTCTCTACTGGATACCTTCAATAGAATGCCATTACTTTATTTTTTGATTTAGAAATTATCATATATTTCTTACATATATTAATTAAATGATAAACTGCTATGTTGTAGCCTGTCATCTCTGTCAAAAATCAGTGATATTATCATCTGCAAAACATATTGCATTCTACATATTATTTCGTCCAATTATAATAATCATGCGGGACCAAAACTCTCATTATACCAATTCTATTCATCGTCTGATATGATCTAAAGGCTAGAGGACGATAAGTGAAAAAAGGAGATGAAAGAGGCCAACATGCCTAACACAGAAAGAAAAAATCATAAGTATTTGTTTTTAAATACTAAGGTAAAAATGTAGTTGCCAATTACAACATCTTTCACCAGAGCAGATTCAACTCTACCCTCCTGCGCACTAGAGAACATATCACTGTCGGGCTCGATACCTGTACATTATTGCTAGGCATTCAGCGTGCTTTTGGCCGGCTTTGTCACGAGGGCCGGCTGCCTCCAATTAGGTGTCTCATTTACTTCCTATATCTGTTCTCTAACAACCTGTTCTTAAAGGAATCCATTCTTATATATACTTGAAGCTAATCAACAAAAACAGTCTTACTGGTCATAATAATTAGCAGAATAACGGAATACACTAGATTAAAACTACATTCAAATACTTTAAAAGTTTGTCGGTATGTAGAATAATTGAAATTCGATTTTCTTTGCACGGCCAGGAGAAAAACAAAAGAGATATGAGACTGTTAGCCTGTTACCGTTTGAGAAAAGCGTATTTTAAAATTAAAACCAGCACTCCATATAACTTTAAAATGGTTAAGTACACAAGAAATGTATATGACATAAATTATGTGTTTTAACGAAATCTACAGCTTTTTTACCATCTCTTATGGTTTACTAGTTGTGTAACTCAGAATGATAAGGTCTTTAGGGACTATCTCCAGAAAATATATATTCTAAATTCCCAGAAAATACAATATATATATATTTCTCAGGTAAATGTCTTTAAAATACGACATTTTAGTTAAAATCGTTATGAGGAAAACAAAATTATCGAAATTTTTTCTATTTAAAGCATAGTTTGGGTGGGGTATTTTTTTTAATAATGTTCTGCCGCATTCTTTGAAGAGATTAACTTAAATATCAGTTTTTGTATCCATGCGAATTCGTTTTTGAGTTATGCTGTCCATAGGCACACACAAATACCTTTATTTTAAATTATTGTTTTATTCAATGGTTCACTAAACAAGTATTTGTAGTGAAATTTGTGTGAAATGTTTAGTACAGCACAATACCTTTGCTACATACTATGCGCATTGTACACATAGCAGATAAGTCAAACTTAATTCAAAATCTTCTCGGGCTTCTAGCCAGGTAATAACTTGGCTTGACACCAACGTTTCGAAGAAGTGCATCTTCCCCGTCTCTGAAGTTATTACCTGGCTAGAAGCCCGAGAAGATTTTGAATTAACACGTCGCCAGGAAAGCTATAGTTCTTATTTTAAGTCAAACTTGCTTCACCATCGTCAACTCTCTACCTTAAATCTCAAGGAAGGGACGGATATGTCAGTGATATATCCACAGCCGACAATATTGTGTTATTCCTAAAATCTCAATCTCATAATATCCGTTTAGAGGGCTGTGGAGGACTGCCTATGTAAATGGCGCAGAATCTAAACCCCACAAATCATTAGCAGTTATTTCCAATAGCATGTCTTCAACACAGACCGGCTGCACGAATTCTGCCTTTTTCGGCTCCCTTCTTTTTGGACAGACAGTAAGGATATGCATGTGAATTGAAAACGTCAAGGTCTTTTATTTTCTCTGCCATGTGCAGTAACTTATGTGAGTATTGTATTGATAAGATTCTTTGTAGAGATTTCAGATTAAATATATGTTTAGAGGTCCCCTCGACCCACAAAAAATGTTTATAGGAAAAGCTCCTTTCTGAGTGTGTGTCCGTATCTAAAGTATCATGGCCTGTTCAATCCAGAAGTGCCATTTTTTATTCAATTTGCTAATAAAATGCTGTTATAAAGCGGTTGTGGAACTTACAAATAACATACGAGGGCCGTTCAGAAAGTAGCCTCCGGTTGATTGCAAGAATTTCACCAAGTTAAATAAAAATATTTTAATATATACATCTTACAACTACATCTTTGCACTATTTTTCTACATAGTTTCCATAACGATTGAGGCACTTGTCGTATCTGTTCACAAACTTTGAAATTCCTTCTGCATAAAAATCACCCGCTTGTGCCTGGAGCCAGCCTGTGACCGCATCTTTGAGCTCTTCGTCGTCATCAAACCGCTGGGACCCGAGCCATTTCTTCATATGCATGAAGAGGTGATAATCGCTTGGCGCCAGATCTGGGCTGTAAGGTGGATGGTTGACAACGTCCCACTTGAAGGACTCAAGAAGGGCTGTTGTTCTGCGAGCAGAGTGAGGACGGGCGTTATCGTGCAAAAAAACGATACCGGAAGCCAGCATACCACGGCGTTTGTTCTGTATAGCCCGTCGTAATTGTTTTAGTGTTTCACAGTACACGTCTTGATTAATGGTCGTCCCACGTTCCATGAATTCAACCAACAACACCCCTTTTGCATCCCAAAACACCGTTGCCATCAATTTTCGGGCAGAAAAATCTTGCCGGGCTTTTATTGGTTTGGTAGGCGAATTTGAATGTGCCCACATCTTTGATTGTTCTTTTGCCTCAGGGTTCACGTACTTAATCCAGGTTTCGTCCCCGGTCACGATTCAGTTTAACAATGGTTCACCTTCGGCCTCATAACGTGACAGAAAGTCTAATGCAGAGGCCATTCTTTGAGTTTTGTGGTGGTCGGTAAGAATTTTGGGCACCCATCGTGCACAGAACTTACGGTAACCCAATCTTGCTGTCACTATCTCGTACAAGAGAGTCTTAGAAATCTGTGGAAAATCAGTAGACAACTCCGACATTGTGAAACGTCGGTTTTCACGAACTTTTGCATCAACTGTCTGAACGAGTTCGTCCGTGACCAATGATGGTCTACCACTCCTCTCTTCATCATGAACGTTTTCTCGTCCACTTTTAAATAAACGTACCCATTCACGGACCACTCCTTCACTCATAACTCTTGGTCCGTACACGGCACAAAGCTCACGATGAATAGCTGCTGCAGAATATCCTTTGGCTGTAAAAAACCTTATAACAGCACGCACTTCACATTTGGCGGGGTTTTCTATTGCAGTACACATTTCAAACGGCCACAAACACTAAACTAGCGCAGGTACGACTTTCACTCGACCACGGCTTGATGCCGACTGACCTGCTGAGTGCGTGAATGCACAGATGGCGTCGCTACTCCCCCCACTATCCGCACTGTGACCGATCGGAGGCTAATTTCTGAACGGCCCTCGTATATATGCATTTACAACTTTCTATTGACTATGTAAAAAGTTACAACGGGGGTCATACACCTGAGGACTCAATGGAGAAGAGGGTTTATCATAATTAGTAAGCAAAAACGTGTTCCTAAAGACTTTATTTTAGTCTCAATAGTGTTGATATGTTTATAAATGGAATTTATACGCTGTATGAAAATCTAGGGAGTAGTTTTGAGCAGATGTTAAACATAAAAATGCTTACATGTGGTACAGTGAAAAAAAAAAATCTGATGTGTTCCATTCACATGATTTTCTCTATATCTCTGCAACAAATGATTGTTATAAAGCTTATACTTCTATTTACTTCATGCTAATCGAGAAAAAAATAGCAGAAATAGTCTTTTACTTCCCTCCTTGTAAATAGAAGCGAAATAAGGGAGTACCATAGATTAAAGTGATAGACAAAAGTTGGTTGCTATATGACTGAAGTTCCTTAGTTTGTATGGACAGGAGTTGACAAATTCCTGTATGAGAAAAGTATAAGTTTTTAAAACTGAAACCAAAAACAAGGAGTATCTAAAAACGATCACTCCACTAATAAATGTATACAAGATAAATTGTGTGTTTTAAGGTGCTCTACATTTTTTTGTGTTGTAAGTTTTTGTCCATCTCTTACGGTTTAGCAGTTATGCAAAATTCCGTAAAATTCATCCAGAGTAAAGTAGTCTTCAAAGACTATTCCCAGATAATTCAAGATATACTTTTTATTTGTCAGCTAAATATCTGTAATATACGAAATTTTATTCAAAATTGTTAGAGCCATTTTTGAGAAAATCGAAATTTTCGAAAAAAAGTTTCATGTAAAAGGTAGTTTGGAGTGGGGGATTTTTCTCAAAATCTTTGTGTCGCATCCTAGGAAGATACTAAACTTAAATACCAACTTTGGTATTTTACCGACTTTTCGTTTTTGAGCTATCGTGTTCACAGGAACTCGGACACACACGGGCCTTTTTCTAAAAATGCTTTTTTGGATACAGAGGACCCTAAAACATATATTTTCGGTGAAATCTCGGTATCGAATTTTTGGCTACATTACAATACCTTCTCTATACACTATGTACGTAGTACGTGTAGAGAAAGTAAAAATGAATGCTCTGCACTGGAATTGCTACACTTCGATCTGCTCCTGTGTTCACATTCATCATCTGGACTATGTTCTGCACCGGACACTTGGACATCATCCACTGGATCTATTGATTCTTCATCCTCCTCTTCTGTTTCAAAGATGCTTGTTTTTTTGAAATATGTGAAATCTTCAACTACATCCAATTTGAACAAAAAGTTAAAAAAAAAAAAAAAAAAAATCTAATGTGTTCCATTCACATGACCTTCTACGTCTGTTCCCTATACAAATGTGTTCCATTCACATGACCTTCTACGTCTGTTCCCTATACAAATGTGTTCCATTCACATGACCTTCTATGGCTGTTCCCTATACAAATATGTCCATTCCCATAACCTTCTATGGCTGTTCCCTATACAAATGTGTTCCATTCACATAACCTTCTATGGCTGTTCCCTATACAAATATGTCCATTCACATAACCTTCTATAGCTGTTCCCTATACAAATGTGTTCCATTCACATGACCTTCTATGGCTGTTCCCTATACAAATGTGTTCCATTCACTTGACCTTCTATGGCTGTTCCCTATACAAATGTGTTCCATTCACATGACCTTCTATGGCTGTTCCCTATACAAATGTGTTCCTTTCACATAACCTTCTATGGCTGTTCCCTATACAAATGTGTTGCATTCACATGACCTTCTATGGCTGTTCCCTATACAAATGTGTTCCATTCACATGACCTTCTATGGCTGTTCCCTATACAAATGTGTTGCATTCACATGACCTTCTATGGCTGTTCCCTATACAAATGTGTTCCTTTCACATAACCTTCTATGGCTGTTCCCTATACAAATGTGTTCCTTTCACATGACCTTCTATGGCTGTTCCCTATACAAATGTGTTCCATTCACATGACCTTCTATGGCTATTCCCTATACAAATGTGTTCCATTCACATGACCTTCTATGGCTGTTCCCTATACAAATGTGTTCCATTCACATGACGTTCTATGGCTGTTCCCTATACAAATGTGTTCCATTCACATGACGTTCTATGGCTGTTCCCTATACAAATGTGTTCCATTCACATGACCTTCTATGGCTGTTCCCTATACAAATGTGTTCCTTTCACATAACCTTCTATGGCTGTTCCCTATACAAATGTGTTCCTTTCACATAACCTTCTATGGCTGTTCCCTATACAAATGTGTTCCTTTCACATAACCTTCTATGGCTGTTCCCTATACAAATGTGTTCCTTTCACATAACCTTCTATGGCTGTTCCCTATACAAATGTGTTGCATTCACATAATCTTCTATGGCTGTTCCCTATACAAATGTGTTCCTTTCACATGACCTTCTATGGCTGTTCCCTATACAAATGTGTTCCATTCACATGACCTTCTATGGCTATTCCCTATACAAATGTGTTCCATTCACATGACCTTCTATGGCTGTTCCCTATACAAATGTGTTCCATTCACATGACGTTCTATGGCTGTTCCCTATACAAATGTGTTCCATTCACATGACGTTCTATGGCTGTTCCCTATACAAATGTGTTCCATTCACATGACCTTCTATGGCTGTTCCCTATAAAAATGTGTTCCTTTCACATAACCTTCTATGGCTGTTCCCTATACAAATGTGTTCCTTTCACATAACCTTCTATGGCTGTTCCCTATACAAATGTGTTCCTTTCACATAACCTTCTATGGCTGTTCCCTATACAAATGTGTTGCATTCACATGATCTTCTATGGCTGTTCCCTATACAAACTGTTCCTACAAAAGGTTTTTGTTTTATCAAACCGTGCTAATCGAGATAAACTTAGCAGAATTAATCTGGTTATGTGCTTCCATAAGTAAAAGGGAAATTAGGGAGCAGTCTAGGCTAAAGCGATAGACAAGCTTTTTAAAAGCTTGTCTATCGCTTTTGAGATTCGGTTCGCTTTGCATGGTCAGCGGTAAAACGAAAAATGAGTCGAAAGATCACTTCCTGTTTGAAATTGAAACCAATAAAAAGTATTATCTCGAAAACGGTCAACTTACAAGAAAAACGTATATGACATAAATTATGCATTTTAACAAAATCTACATTTTTTGTGTATTAGGTTTTTGTTTATCTCTTACGTTGAATAGCTATGCAAAATTCTGCAAGACTCATCCAGAGGCTATTCCCAGAAAATGTTAAATATACATTTTATTTTTATGTAAATGTCTTTAATATATCATATTTTAATCAAACAAATTTTGAGTAAAACAAAAATTAAAGAAAAACATGTAAAGGGTAGTTTGTAGTGGGGGGAGAAAGCAGTGTAACGGATGCATACGGGTCTACCTGCCCTTCAGGCAGCTATTGTCCCAGTCGCCGATTCTTTAACAATAGCAGACAAAGTCATTATGCCATTCTCTGCTGTGTGAGTAGTCACTTTTCTGGAATCTTTTAAATCGCAGTTTGGACAACCAGAAAATTCGGTGTCTGAAAGCTTCGCTCTGGGCTTCGGAACATAACTTATATAAGTAGTTGAGAATTGCTGCGAGTAAGTAAGAAGTGAAGTATGAAAACAGTGAATGAGTGAACATTTCAGTTCAGTGACACAGTTGAGTACCGAGTGCGAGACGTTAGCGATCCAAGTGTAACGTATGTTTAATGTCTTAGTAGCCAATAAAGTGTATATAGCAGAAAGTGGTGTACAAATCTGTGCAGGAAGTTTGTTGAAAGGTTTCCAAACTCTGTACCACCTTCAAGAAAACTATACATACATTCGTGAATAAATATGAAGGTCTAGTTTCGGTGTTAGACAAGAAACATTGTAGCACAAGCTAAGTTGTAACAAAAAATAAATTAGATGTATTCGAGCCAGTTTAAAGCGATCGCCTGAAAATCGCTAAGCTAATTAGTTAAACAAACACGTGGGTCCGCAACTTTTGCGAGAAGTGTTAACACGTCTAATAAAACTAAAACCCTATATACGCGTGTGCAAACGTTGAAAGAAAGCAATGAAAATTAGAGCTTGTGTACGATAATAGCTAGAATACGACCCACTTTCTTCAATGAAACAATGCAGGGCGATATCGGAAGGTAGTTCTAGATATCTTGACAGACGAAGAAACATCTTGGTTGGTCCCAACAAGAATCTGCTACAACATAGGATGCCGAAGCATCAAAAGGAATAAGAAAGATGTTCCATGACAGATTTGCAAGTATTGACTTGTGACCCCCTTGTTCCCCTGACCCATCTATGGGTCTATGGGTTTCTTTGAAAGACCGAGTGTATCGTTCTAACCCTCGTAAACTACAGTAACCCAGTGTTAATATTATGACAATTATTTCTGCTGCTGAGAGCTTAGTGAGCCACATATTTTCAGAGATTTGCTGTGTGTTTAAGAGCAGAAGGTTAACTTTTTCAGCAGTTACTATAACGTAAGAATTTTAGTGAACCCTTTCCCAGCTACTAGACTCTCTCTCGCAGTGGGAAGTCCTTACTCCGTATAAGGTAAGATAAGGTAGTTTATCACATACTTGGATTTCTAAATTATTTGTATAAAATATCTTCGCATCTATAAGTGTACACATTTTATATTGTATTTTGACAGTTTTGATGGAATGTTTTGTAAAAATCCACGTCTCCCTCTGAATGCATGCATTTCATCCATTCTAACTAGATGAACTGTTATTAATTTCTCTAGCACGTATGTACATACTGTGTATATAGCCAGAGAAGGTATTGCATTCTACTCAAATATTCGATGTTGAGATTTCACCTGAAATATATTTTTGAGGTCCCTTGAGTCCGTATGTGTGTGTATGTGTGTGTGTGTGTGTGTGTGTGTCTGTGTCAACATAGCTCAAAAACAAAAGACCGATAAAAAGCAAGCTTGATAATTAAGTTTAGTATCTTCCAAGGATGCAACACAAACATTTTCAAGAAAATCTCCCACCCCCAACTACACTTAATAACAATTTTTCGAAAATTTTGATTTTCTCAAAAATGGCTCAAACGATTTTCATTAAAATATAGTATATTAAGGATATTTACATAGCAAATAAAATGTATATCTTCAATTTTCTGGGAATAGCCTCTGAAGACACTTTATTGAATAGCCTCTGAAGACATCTTTATTCTGAATGAATTTTGCGGAATTTTGCATAACTGGTCAACTGTTAAGCTTTTCTCAGACGGAACTTGTCAGCACCTGACCATGTCGCCCTCCGTGGTGTAATGGTTACCATGCTAACTTCATATACTCAAAGTCGCGGGTTTAAACCTGACGAAGGACGATGGATTTTTTGGTGTGTAAAAAATCCTTAGCATGGCTTCCATCGGCAGGGAAAAAAAACCGTTGGTCCCGTGTCGTAGATTTACGGCACGTAAAAGAACCTCAAGCCTGATAGAGAGGCCTTTGAGCAAAATGAATCGGTCTTTCACGACCGATTTAGAATGGGACGCTGAGAACCACAGTAGATAAAGAGCGCCCATAAATAACACGTAGTTTACCTTTAACACCTGACCACGCAAAGAATCTGATTTCTATAACCCTGTTTTCGTTTGTGAGCTATGCTGTTCATAGACAGACAGTCAGACAGACAGACAGAAACACATACGGATCTTTTTCTGAAAATGCTTTATTTTGGGTTCAGGGCGTCCTAAAAGAAGTATTTCCGGTAAAACCTCGGTATCGAATTGTTGGGTGCAATACAATACCTTCTCTATCAACTATGCACATTGTACATACGGGACAGAAAGTAAGATTTTCTAGAAAAATGTCCGCGCTCGCGCGTGTCTATGAACAGCATAGCTCAAAAACGAAAACTCCGTTAAATACCGAGCTTGGTATTTAAGATCAAGAATTGCATTTCTATACCATATAGCAACCTCATTTTAAAGCATTTGACTGTCGGTTTAGCCTATGTATTCTCTTATTTGCCTTCTACCTATAAGGAACTAAGAAATAAAACCATTTCTGCTAATGTTTATCTCGATTAACATGAAGTAGATAGAAGAATAAGCGTATTAATAATAATTTGTTACAGAGAGGCAAAGGAAGTCATGTGAATGGAGCACATCAGATTTTTTCTCGGTTAGCATTAAGTAAACAGAAAGAATGAGCATTTTAACAGTATTTTATTGCAGGGATGTAGAGAAAGTCATGTGAATGGACCACATCAGATTTTTCTCCATTATTTTGTGTGTTGTAATATGTAGTGCTGTATCTCAAACTCAGTTTATTGAAGTTCTTCAATATATATAAATGAATCACTAAAATGTATGTACGCGTATCACTTCCGAACTACTGCATCAAATTGAACAATTCTTTTTTTGTTGTGTTCGGTATTGTCACGTCAAGATTTGTGGAAAAGAACATTATTAAAAATAATACGAGAAAGTATTTAAAATCTCATAAAACGAATTAACCGTGCCAAGCGAACGCATTTCGGTCAATAGCCACCAGATGGTAGTGGTATCACGGCAATTTGTAGCTAAATTTTCGTTTTTCCCTTCCCATTCAATGTTAAGGTAATGCACCAGTTTATCGACACAATGACGCAACGCAGCAGTGAAATTCAAATACATTTCCATGTATTAGCTGTCCTTTCTTTATTCCTGTTGTTTAAAATAAAGCAACAAAGAAACTTTCCTAGCTAAGTACTTATTTATTTGCCACTAGATGGCCATAGTGGTATTTTCCCTCCCCGTCCAATGTTAAGGTAACGAAACAGATTATCGAGATGACACAACGCAGCAGTGAACTTCAAATACATTTTTAAGTATTAACTGTCCTTTCCGTATCCTATCGTTTAAAATAAAGGAGCTTTCCTGGCGATGAACACATTAAATACCTACTTATTATTTGGCACCAGGTGGCCGTAGTACCTCCTTCTCTATTTTTCTTCTTCAGTGCATCCGTTTATGGAGACAATGACGCAAGATAACTGTGAAAATTAAATGTATTTCTTATGTATTAATTATCGTTCCCTTGGTCATATCGTATAAATAAAGAAATAAGTATATCTTTGTTGTAGTTCCTTAAAACGAACAAGTTATAAACAACGCTCAGAACCATTAACCCTTCTTTGAATCTCAAAACGGCGGAGAAATAACGGGATCCGTTTAAGTTTTAACTTTCTATTGCGGATGTTGGTTATTTGACGTTATGTGGTACATGAGCTAGCTAAAGAACATGAAGATACCTGCATCAGCATCACACTGCAATTGCACTACTCTTAATACGTTTGATCAAGTAATATTTTAGGTTAAATGGAGAAATTTAATACATAAAGTTATCATCAAATAAAAGCTTATCAATTGCCCAACCAGATCTACTTGCTCTTCGACGAATACCTAAATACGTACTTATTTATTTGCCACCAGATGGCCGTAATATCTATTGCTGTATTTTTCTTCCCCATTCAGTGCTAAGGGAATGTACCCGGTTATAGAGATAATGACGCAAGACAATTGTGAAAATCAAATATATTTCTTTCCTGGCGAGGAACACCTAAAATAGGTACCTACTTATTTATTTGCCATCAGATGGCCGTAATATTTATCGCTTTATTTTTCTTCTTCGATGCTAAGGGTATGCACCCGGTTATAGAGACAATGACGCAGGATAATTGTGATAATCAAATATATTTCTTATGTATTAACTATGGTTCCCTTGGTCACATCGTTTAAATAAAGAAATACCCGCGTCCCCATCACACTGCAATTCTGGTACTCTTAATACACATGGTCAAGTAATATTTTGGGTTAAATGGAGAAGTTGCACAAACATGTCTAATAAAAGCTTATGAATTGCCCTACTAGATCTACTTGCTCTTTAGTTACGTCATTGTTAGCCTTAAAATGGCTGTTCTGACATAGGTGAAAATTGAGAAAGAGGCAGAAAACATTAGGAGTAAAGGAAACAAAGAAATTCGGATGTTATTGTGCTTGTCTCCTTAATGTAATTCATTACCTATGCCAGCGTTTATCCACCACACTATGAAAGGGCTGCCATTACTGTTATGCCAATGACATCCTTGCTTACCCACGATGTTAACCGTATGTCATCTTTTCCACAATACCTTATGGGCGCGCTGAGTTCGTCCTTTTCGCAATACCAACAATAAATGGTACATTGCGCATATTATAGCGCTTCATTGCACTTTTCAGATGTTTTAAAGGCATTATTAGACATTTGCAATGGTAAATTTCTGTTGACATTTCTACTGGCCTCATTTCGTTTCCATCACATTTTGGTCACTTCACAACGTCAAAGGAAGAATTAATATGGAAAGTGTTTCCAAATATTTGTGCAAATTACAAACACTATACTTGGTTGAGCGAACGAGCCATTTATCAGCCACTAATAAGAATGTAGATTATTTGAATATAAAAATTCAGGTTAAAATTGATGGACAAATGCATTCATTTAAGTCGATCGATTCCATTACCAATCCCAATGAAGTCGTCAGTTATCTTACTGAATTCCTAAATTCATTGGATTTGCCAGGAATACCGCCACACAATTTACACCTCAAGGTTGACTCGGTGATAATTATGATACACAATCTCAATCAGCCAACATTATGCAGAGGAACAAAACTCACTGTTAAAAATTTATGAAGAATTTGATTTAAGCTACTATAACATAGGAAAGCTCAAAGGCGAGAATATACTTATTCCAAGAATACCACTAATGTCAACCAACTTTCCTTTTGAATTTAAGCGTGTTGCTTCCGGCGCGCCTTGCATTCGCAATGGCAATAAATCCCAAGCCCAATCGTTAGCAGTGTGTGAAATATACATTGAATTGTCGTGTTTTTTGCATGGATTGTTGTACGTTGCGTGCTCGAGAGTCGGTAAACCATCGGCGCTATTTGTTTTCTCTCCGGAAGGAAAATTGTACATTATAAGGCATTACAATAAAGTATTGCCAAACTATGTAATAGTAATTTTACTTCGTTGCATGGTTGTACTGTAAACGGAAGATTTTGACTGAGTTCATTTTCATTAGATACACCACCCGTGCGAAGCTAGTTTATGTTAATTTTTACTTTCTCAGTATGTACGATGTACATAATGGATAGAGAAGTATTATATTCCACCCAAAACTTTGATACCAAGGTTTAACCGGAAATACATTCTTTAGGGTCCCCTGAATTAAAAAAACAAGGACACATTTTTAGGAAAAGGTCTGTGTGTGCGTGCATCTTTGGTGTGTGTATGTGGGGAGGGCAGTCTAGCTCAAAAACGACAAGAACATTTAACAGCAAACTTAGTATTTAAGTTAGATATCTTCCAAGAACGCGATACGAAGATTTTGAGGGAAATGATAGACAAAAACTTACTACAAATAAATAAAAATTAAAATGTAGATCTCGTTGAAACACATTGTTATGTCATATATGTTTTTCTTGTAGAGTTAACCGTTATTGAGATATTCAGAGACTTTGGTTTCAGTTTTAAGTTACTTAAACTTTTCTCAAACGGGAAGTAATTTTTCTTTGCGTCCCTCTTTTGTTTACTCCTAGTAAGGAAAGAGAACCGAATTTCGGTTGTTTCATATAGAGGCCGGCTTTTAAAAGGTTTGATTGTCGTTTTAGCCTAGGGTAATCCATTAGTTCCCCTCTACCTCCAAAGAGACCATTTCCTCTAATGTTTATCTGATTAGAATGAGCTAGATAAAAGAATAAGCTATGTAAGACAAGTTTGTTTGCGGAACAGCTAGAGAAAGGAACACATCAACTTTTTAAATTTCATTTTATTTACTTGGCTTTAACAACTTGTTCATATCGCGATGGATCTGTTCGGTAAGCTTCTTTCACAATATGTGGAAGGCAGCAGCCTTCAAGGTCTCATTGTCTTCCCCGTACTTTACAGTTTTTCGTTTCGCCAAGTGTCGTCCAGTCTAGCTGTTCTACCATTTGTAGTCAAATGGCGAAATGCAACTAGCCTTTATACCATAATCTTAGCTCCGCAGCAAACAGATGTGATTAGGTTCACCATCAGTGAATGGATGATAGCGCAATCGCAACTACCAACTATTTTCAATTGTATTATTATTATTATTATTATTATTATTATTATTATTAGCTTAACGTCCTTTAACCTGCTTGGTCATGTCGGACGATGGATTCTCAAATGATCTCGATGTCCATGGAGCTTAAGGTTACTCAACATTCGTCTTCTCAGGATAAGGAAAATCCCGAAAAGTAACTTATCCGGGTAACTGACGACCTGTTGAAAATGAGGCAGACACGCTACCACCACACCACCCAGGCGGGCCATTGTGTTATTGATTTAGACTTAAGTAGAAGTGTGGGTCGCAGTATTTACCTTGATGACTGAGGAAAGTCAGCAATTGGTTGGCCCATGGGATTTGAACTCAGTACCTCCCAAATGCGGACCACAGACGTAACTCCCTGAGCCTTTCCAGGTAAGTTTATCAAATTTCTCAACATTTTACATCTTCAATTAACCATTTGCGACGTACACATTAAAAATAAAATTCTATTTTCAATTAACTAATGATAATGTAACTCGAGTATCTGTGGTTTAGCATCTTGAGAAGTTGATAATAATGCTGTCGACAGAAACGTAACAACCAGGCAGATAAACGACGACAAATATGAAGATTCTCAGCCGCAGGTCCCGGATTCGATACCGGCGGGGCGGGGACTTTTCCGTTAACCAGAATCATTCCCCATCAGTTACAGATTCTGGAAGTATGTATGTGAGAGTGGGTGTATGTGTATGTGTTTGAACAAATTAAACATTGATTTTAAAAAACAACTCAACCTTAAAGAACCTACAGTTAACGAGTTGTTTAGATGTTAAAGGGGGCTATAAATAAATCAATTAAATAAAAAACAAAAAAATCTGATGTGTTCCATTCACATGACTTTCTCTACATCTCTGCAACAAATTATTGTTTCTATTTACTTCATGCTAATCGAGAAAAAAAAATGTCAGAAATAGTCTTATTATTTGCTTCCTTTTAAGTAGAAGCGAAATACGGAAGTACCATAGGTTACTATGTGACTGAAGAGGCTATTCCCATAAAATTCAAGCTATACATTTTATTTGGTATGTAAATGCCAGTAATATAAGGGGTTTTAATCAAAATCGTTAGAGCCATTTTTAGAAAATCAAAATTTTCGAAAAAGTTCCATGTAAAGGGTAGTTTGGAGTGGGGGGATTTTCTTGAAGGAAGGTCCTTGGAAGATGCCAAACTTAAATACCAAATTTGGTTTTTAACGGTGTTTTCATTTTTGAGCTATGCTGCCCACAGACACACAGACACACACACATACAGACAGACACACACATACACACGGACATGTTTCTAAAAATGGTTTTTTTTTTTTTTGATTCAGGGCGTCTCAAAACATATATTTCCGGTGAAATCTCGATATTGAATTTTTGGGTACAATGCAATACCTTCTCTATACACTATGTGCATAGTACGTATGGAGAAAGTAAAAATGCATCCTTCCATTGCCATCCTTAATGCGTTGCTGGTTCTCCATATTTCAGCAATGCTGAACAATACAAAAAACATTGAAATGGTGCAGTCGAATGTTTTGTGCATTGCCATTTGACTTTGCATCAAAGTTACTTATCTAATAGATCTATTGGAATAAACTGCTTGGCACACTAATGTATTTACAATTTTTCTTTGGCAACTTTGACAGACTGAACACCAAATGAAGGTACCTTACTGTGCACATTGAAGCAGCTCTTGTTGCCAGTTGGTCGCACCTAAATGGACTCTTGACATTCTCAGTAGCTTGAGTAGTATCATCTCGTTCTGTAACAAGAGAAAGGTTGCACTCATTTCATGCGACCCAAAACTCTGCGTACTTCTATATTTATTTAATAGGCAGCAAAACAAACCAAAGAATGTGATGTGTTACACTCATGTGACTTCCTCTACCTATTCTACAAACAAACGTCTTACGAAAGATGATTCTTCTTTCAACACCATACTAATCGAGATAAACATTAGCAGAATTTTATTACTTAGTTCCCTATGAGTAGAATGACACTAGGATTGAGTGATAGTCAAATGTTTTAAACGCAGCCGTTTTGCGATTGTCATTGCAAATCGCTTCTTTGCTTGACCAGGAGTAGAACAAAAGAAAAACGGACAATTCCGTCTGAGAAAAGTGTAAGTACTTCACAATTGAAACCTATAATTAGGAATACCTAGAAAACGTTAAGTTCCACGAAGAAAATATATTTGACATAACTTGTGTATTTTAACGAGATCTAAATTTTTAGTATCGTAAATTTTTGTCTATGTCTTACGGTTTACTAGTTATTCCATGTTAAGCAAAATTCATCCAGAATAAACAGGTCTTTAGAAGCTATTCCCAGAAGATTAAACATATACCTACATTTTGTTTGTCAGGTATTTAATCAAAATCATTAGAGCCATTTTTTATAAAATCAAAATTTTCGAAAAAAGTTCCATGTAAAGGGTAGTTAAGGGTGGGGGATTTTCTTGAACATCTTCGTGTCGCATTCTTGGAACATTCCAAACTTATATACCAAGTTTGGTATTTAAGGGTCTTTTCGTTTTTGAAGTATGGTGTCCGCAGACGCACACGGACCTTTTTTGTAAAAATGCTTTTTTTTTGGATTCAGGGAATCCTAAAACATATGTTTCCGGTGAAATCTCGGTATCGAATTCTTGGGTCCACTGCAATACATCCTCTATACACTATGCACATAGTACGTATTGAGAAAGTAAAACAAAAGAAAACACACAGAAACTTACTCATACTTTTGCACTCATCCTAAACCTCTGATTTGAAAACTCGATTGGTTTGCAGTGCAAAATTCGATAGTTGGTCTGAATCAGCACTACGATCACCAGCCAAATCATTAATAGCAGCTGCATTTCTTAAGAAAGAAAGCTTGAAAGTAATTTGCCTTCATCTTCATATTTTTCGAATGTATCATCAGCAAATTATTTGGATAACTCTCAAAACAACAACTGCTTCATCCTAGAAGATAAACGTAAAATAAAACTATAAAATACAAAATAATCAATTATGTATAATGGTAATGGGAATGCTATTCAAAACACACAGTGTAATAATACTGTAAGATGTTCGCACGATAAATGTGAACAAATCTGTAGTAGTTCAGTAACATTCCTTGGTACCTGAGGAATAAAGCTGCCCTCTATTAGGTAATGTTCGGCGAACTTCACTTTTGTGGCTGTTCTGCAAACACAGATTGTCGCATTTTATTGTATAATATTAATTATAAATGTATTTATTTCGTTCTCCATGTGGAGTAGCATCAGCTGAGGACAATATTTTACTGTGATTTAGGGGCTAGCACCACAGATGAACGCCGGCTTGCGCAGAATGTATACAGCAGAGGATACCTGAGGCAGCCCGGAGTTGCAAGCAACAGAATTGAAAAAATCTGATGTGTACCATTCACATGACTTTCTCCATATCCCTGCATCAAATAATTCTTACAAAGCTTATACTTCTATTTACCTTATGCTAATCAGAAAAAAAAATAGCAGAAATAGTCTAATTACTCGCTTCCTTGTAAGTAGAAGCGAAATATAGGACAACCGTAGGTTAACGTGATAGTCAAAAGCTGGTTGCTATGTCAATGAAGTTCCTTTGCTTATATGGATAGGAGTTGACAAGTTCCTGTATGAGAAAAGTATACGTTTTTCATAGCAGAAACCAAAAATAAGTAATGTCACAAAAACGACGAACTCCACGAAAAAAATGTATATAATGTAAATTGTGTGTTTTAATGTTCTCTACAGTTTTTGAGGAGTAAGGTTTTATCCCATCTCTTACGGTTTAGCAGTTATTCAAAATTTAGTAAAATTCATCCAGAATAAACTACTCTTCAGAGGCCATTCCCAGAAAATTCAAGATATACATTTTATTTGTCAGGTAAATATGTTTAACATACGAAATTTTAATCAAAATCGTTAGAGCCATTTTTGAGAAAATCAAAATGTTCGAAAAAAGTTCCATGTAAAGGGTAGTTTGGGTGGGGAGATTTTTCTCAGAATCTTCGTGTCGGATCCCTGGAAGATTCTAAACGTAAATACCAAGTTTGGTATTTTACCGACTCTTCGTTATTGAGTTCACAGACACAGGGATACACGTACACAAACACGGACCTTTTTCTGAAAATGCTTTTTTTTAATACATCAGACCCTAAAACATATATTTCTAGTGAAATCTCGCTATCAGATTTTTGGGTGGAGTGCAATACCTTCTCTATACACTATGTACGTATAGAGAAAGTAAAAATATGTAATATCTTTGTATCCTGTCCGCTGCTGGCGAAGATACCAAACAAAAGTATTCGCATTACATGACTAGCTTGTTGTTTCGGATGCAGCAGTTTTGACAGGAAATGCTGAGTGATTTTTACGCTAGCTTGCAGCAGTATCGCGCGACATGAATGTTTCACTGCAATGTGTCGCCTCCGCGGGCCCAGTCAGTAATTAGGCGAGGCGGTGATTAGCACTGCGGCAAGTTGGTAGCCGTGGGCAGTGGACACAAATTAACTGACATCAGGGAGCTTTCAGTTGCCGCGGCCATCAAACACAACTCCTCTCGCATGGTCTTCTTAGTTATCTATTGTTTACAAGTTAAGTGAGTGCCCACCTGGGTAGTAACGTGTCTGCCTCACATTCAAATACTGCTTAGGGTGACTTACCCGGGGTTTTCCCTTAACCTGAGAAGACGAATGTCAAATAACTTTAAGCACCCCGAGATCATTTGATTATCATTTCACCAATTTCATTCATCGTCCGGTATGACCAACCAGGTTAAACGACATTAAAGTACCAAAAAAAGAAAAAAGAAGTTAAAAGTTGTTTTATTTGCATTTTTTAGGAATTATTATTATTATTATTATTATTATTATTATTATTATTATTGTTGTTGTTATAGTATTAATAATAATGATTTAACTTTAAAGGAGATGTAAACAAAACCAAGTGATAAGGTAGCCCCTCATTGGCTGGCGGGCGAACCACAATTTGTGCCGCTTTGTATATCGTCCCTTCTTCTACAAGACACTTTTTTGATCATTCTTGGGCAGAGAAATTAAGAAACCCATTGTTTTAGTTGTCCAGTTTGACAATATAATGCATTTGTTCAAATTTCCGTATAAGTAACTTAACCGTTAGGGTAGGTTAATGACGCTATGCGCCGGCCATGCAGTTCATTTCCTGTTTCCGTTAGGGCAGTCGGTTTAATGCTTGTCATGTGGTACATTGTTTTCGATAGTATAATGTGGAAACGTTTAAAACTGGAGAGAAAGCAATTACTGTATTAAACAATGTCTGTGAAAATGTCCCTCTTCTAGCGATAGAAGACCTACTTGAAAGATTTAGCAAACTGCAGCTAAGAAAAACGTGGGCTGCGAAATGTGGTGAACTTCGTTAGATCGGCATTACCAATGAGTCACCTGCGCTGAAAACGACCTGTTTGCTCTTAACCAAGATCCCAAGTTTTCTGATCTGAAACAGAAGTAACTCTTAGCTGTTGCAGAAAACCACTGGTTTTGAGTTCTTTTAGCTCAAGTCATAAACCGATAGTTGTTGAAAGACACCAAGTTGTTTTTTGGCGAACACGCTACTATTTCGTTCATGTCACGTGATCGTAGAAAGTGGCCAATCCACTACATTGACGCGTAAAATTCCAACCAATCGGAACTCATTATCTCTGCATTTTAATCGTTTCTTATCACACCCAGGTGCAATTGTTTTTCTAAATTCACCACACCAACGTTCATTTGTTTTCTCTTTGAACTAACGCTCGACTCATAATAATATCAGTGGTCTGTGAAATTCCCGTACATAATGGCGGAAGTTCTAAAACATTTTGGGGAAAGGCTGAAATAGACATATTAATTGAAAACTCAAACCCGCAGAATACTCAGTGTATGAAACAAGTTCAACAAATTCTGTAAGCAAGAGGCCATGATTTATGATATGCACAACAAGTTGCAGTGATTTCGTTGCAATTAAACATAAAGACAAATGGGATTTTAGGAATACTATTCTTCGTGTCCATATAGGAAAATAATTGTTATGTTATTCACGAAATAGTCTTATTAAATATAACTCGAGCTAGAAGTTTTCTCTACATAAATTTATTGACAAAAGTTGGAGCTGTGGAAATCATCATTTGGAAATCAGGGGATTATTATAAAATGACTGGCGACGTTTTTAAAAAGGTGTTTAAAACCATATATCCCAAATTGGAAGCAAACAACGAGATTATGACAAATGAGGCATATCAGAGTGTAAAGACGGAAAGAATTCTAATTAGATGTTGGAGAAAGGCAGACATTATTAATTACCTGGCTCCAGAACAAGAATATTTGTGTATCCATCTGAAAGGTTAGGACAGAGTTGCTTGAGAAAGCTGGCTGGGCCCACACACGATATGCCGAAAAGTTCACAGCTTTAGCATTGTTAAATATCGCTCGTCCGGGATGACATTAGAGGCAAATTAGCACAAGCTTGCTGATAAATAGCGTAGGTGCATTTCTCACTTTGTGAATGATGTGGAAAAGTTATAGGACTTAAAAGTAATGATGGAATTAGCTGAAGAATCTGATTCTTCAACTGAAAATAGACCTCGTTTGAATCAAAGCATCAACCTTAATAGCCGGACATGAACCAAGCCAGCGAAAAGTCCTCAGTAATACGCTGCTGCTACAGCAGATCACTCCATTTTCCATTTACTTTACACAGGACACGATAGACAGATGTCCACCTTATTCCCTTGGATCTCCTCAGTGCTTAGACCGTCAAGAGCGCGGGTGGTTATCACACTGCGTGAGGAGTTGAATGTCTTATGTGATTCGATCTTCACGGGGTAGCTTGCTTACATTTTGGCAGCCTGGAATGCGGATGTTTCCTTGACCAGCAGCCGGCTCTAATGTAGGCCAGCCCACTGGGGTGACAGACTACGCAGGGGATATAGCAGGCTCGCCGTCCCACTCACCCTGGAGTTCTATATGATACCTAGTCCTGGAAGATTGACTAGGGGTGGGTACGGCCTTAGCCTCCTGTTTAGGCGAAGCAAAAGCCAAAGTGATATATTAGGTTGTGCACCCTCCCCAGTTACTGCAAAAATAAGCCCAGGGTCAGCTACCAGTATATTCCTTTTCATCGACACGGGTCTCCACACATGTTGGTGGGCGTTTTGGCGTACTGACTCCTGATCGCTCAGAGCTAAGTTGATTAGTACAATAACGATGCGAATGACGCTCAATTCTGATTTGAAAACTTTAATACAAAATGAACTTGAGTTTTTCTGCTTAAAATAAATGAACTTCATCATTGTTATGATGCGAATTGTTACTCAAATAATGTGTGCCGCGTTTCTTTTTTTTCTGTGTTTTTCATTCATATCTTGAATATTTTCATAGCTTTTGACAAAGAAAAAAAAAATTAAAACAAATTTGAAGCATGATATTAATCATTATATACCAAACTATTCAGATATCTAGTGCTATTAGCTGTAAAATGTTTAGTTGTTGAGGGTGTAAAGTAACACAAACACAAGCTATCTGGAACAGTGCGTCAGAGCCTCGTAGGTGCCCAGTTCTTGGCTTATGCTCGTGGTGCTGCCATTTGCACGGCGACTGATACATTTGCTCTGTTTACTTGCACTTCGAAATTCATGTGAATAAATATCAGTGTTGTTTTGAGAATACACTGTTAACCCTTTTGAACGTGTACTTAGACTTTTGAGAGCGATGTTACCAATTTAACGCTTTTGGCAACATTTATTGAAAGCTATTTTCAATACTTGGAATAATGCTGATATGTGGTATGCAGCCACGACTTACGGAACTCGGCGCGGAACTCATTTCTGGTGTTCAGAAATACTTTACCCTCATTACAGAGAGTTGAATTGAAAACTGCTTTGTTCAAGGTGATTTTATGTTTTGCAATGGTTTTGTAATTACGTTAAGATCGTCTATTAAAATTGTGACGCAATGACTATGGACGAAGTTTATGGGATGTTTTGCGCCAGGCAGTTCGAAATTTAAGTAGGTGCGATAGTTCTCGACCAGAGTTAACACCAGAAGACCAATCGGTTGTTACCATAATGGTTTGGAAATTTAACCTCAACTCGTCTCCAGAACATTCTGAAATGTTTTGTGGAAAATTCCAGCTGCTATATAAGTCAGCGTGTTGGCGAGTGAGCGATTTAACTGTTAGGTAAAGGGTTTCTGATGCGACAAAATGTTCTGTCCTATGAAGAGTTCTGTGACAACGTTGTGATGTACAGTAAATTCTGGCACTGAAAGAGATATAGAGAGATATTATGTTCGAACTCCCAGTGGGTGAACATCCTGTAGATCAGGTTTAATCGCTACATCAACATGAACTCAAAATTTGTACCAATCACAGTGGTGAAGTCATAGTGAAAACTGGACATCATGATGCGCATATCTATATGTACGGTAAAAATAATAATAAAAATTACCTGCCATTGTATTGTAAATATTGGTTTGAATTTTAGATTTTATTCAATTAAACAGCTCAGTTTCCTTCTGACACCTTCCAACAAAATTTCAGTAGACTTGTTTTTTATTTTATTTGTTTTCACTTTTTTCACTGCAAGAAATACAATTTTCTGTACATTGGATGTAAAAGTTTCATATTTCAGAGGACCGTTTAACATTTCTGTGGATTAGCATTATGTTTTATAGAAAGGCATTTAACCGGATTGCTCTTTGCCATTAGTTCACCAAGTTTCCTTTGGTTCCTTTTTTTGTGCTACTGTCGATATACATTACGTTTTTGCGATTTTGGGCTATTTATTAAACTTGTTTGTTTGCTACAAGTAAACAACTGTTTTCCAACAAGAGTTATGAGCGTAGACGGCATTTGGATTACGATCATGTCGTAGCAAGGGGCAGGGTAGGCTCAGTCACTCCCGGTGCCCTACTCCATACGTTCATCAGCTAAAAATGGGAATATGTCCTTAAGGTAATTTAATAAGTGGAACGTAATGTGATGCCACCTGTTAGTTTGCCTTTGAATATTTTTGCATATTTAGCATCTTTGTTTCAGGACTCTTGACTGGTAAGGCTACTGCAATAGCTGTCGAGGGATTCTTCCGCATGGAAAAAACACCTTTTTCATAATGTGAAATTCTTTGAAAGTTTAAGAGTTGAGTTACCAATACCTGTACTAGATATTACAACATTTCTGTGAAATGCTAATTTATTTTCAAACAAGTTCAAAACCTTCTAAGTTCCGTTAAAGCTGTTAAAACTATTGCTAAATGCACTTAATATATATGACAATCCTGTAAACCTATTAAAACGCACAAGAAAAGGCAGCAAAACACTAACAAATTCTCAAAATATCCGATATCCTCTAACAGTGCTAGAATCACTACAAAACGCCGTAAAATCCTTTAAAAATAACAAGAAATTACCCAAACCGAGCTATAATGCCTGACCTGTAATCTAAAAATGCTTGTTCTTGAGCTCTAAATACCTTCAAAATGCCATGAACTTTATCCGGCACCAAAAAAGACAATAGGACTGAAAAAGAGCTAATGTATCCTTCCGTAACCTAAAAATTTATTATTCTAGAGGTTTACATATTCTCAAAACGGCACGGATTGCTTTACAGGTGCCAAAAATTACCTGACTCAACGCCCTAAACATCTTCAAAATATGAATAAATTTCGCAATCAGAACGTATTTATCGAAACGCCGCCAAAAAAATAGAAATCGAAATGACTGAAAAAGCATACCTAATATATGTATAATAGGTATGCTTTTTTACGTCACTTCGATTCTTTTCAGAGCCTTTGCTATGTTTTACACCGATTTTTAGCCTTTGGCGGCGTTTCGATAAATACGTTTCTGATTGCTAAAGTTTCTCCCAGTAATTTATTCATATTTTGAAAATGTTTAGGGCGTTGAGTCAGATAATTTTTGGCACCTACGGCAGTCCGTGCCGTTTTGAAAATATGTAAACCTCTAGAATGTAAACCTCATTTTTAGGTTATGGAAGGTTACTTTAGCTCTTTATCAGTCATACTGTCAGATTTTGAAGGTCTTTTATATACAAATGATTAAAATCACTGTGAAGATGAGAATGTGTTAAGAATATCAAAAGTGCTAAAAGCACTCAATTCATCCTTAAAACGATGAACATTCCGACAAAACATCGAACACAATGCGCTAAAAGTTATTGAAATGTTACATTTGGGTAAATTAAATGAGGTTAATTTAGGTGGGGTTAGTTGTACGAGTCTAAAAAAATTGTTGTAGCAGGGGGTAAAAAATCGGAAGCTACCTTAAATGTTCAGAGTTTCGTGGTTTCAAAATATACCGTTTCTCGCACATGGCGCAAACAATATGACAGATTTATTTGTAGCAATTTCTGTAAAAGTGAACTTTTGTGTGCGAATACTTTTATAAATGTAACACGTAGGTCAGTCCGATTACACGGGATGCTCAGAAACGAAGGTTAAAACGTAAATTTGAAACGAATATATTTTATTTCGTACAGTTATCTGATGACAGTACGCACATTACGTTTTCCATATCGGTTAGGGCACCTGTTCCTGTGGAAGTTGAAAATCCTGTGCTTGTGTATTCGCCACGTTGTCGTAAAGTATTGCACCACCCCTAGATGTTCCATTAGGTGAGGTAACGGTGAAAGTCGTTTGGATCAGATCCAAGCTAAAGAGAAGGTGTCAATGATATCCTGCTTCAACATTTTTTTTTTTTTGGTAGTGTTTAGCACCCGCTTTAACTACTTAAGGCACCACAGGCGGTGACACTGATGATACATGAATGAAGATGGAGTACCGGTGGAATGCGATAGCGGGGGTAACCGGAGAACCCGGATAAAACCCGCCACATATCTCACATGCGGTTGCTTGGGATGGAACCGACAGGTGAGTGGTCTAACCACTCGGCCACGGCGCGGCCAGCTGCTTCAACAGTGTGGTGATATTCTGCACTCTAAGAGGTCGCGCCTCGCTGAGGAGTCGACCATAGAAAATTTTCTTAAAACAAAGGACAATTATACTTTGCACAAGCGATTAGGCAATATTCCAAATAATACAACGCTACCAACACTGGCATAGCAAGCGGAACATTTGAGCTATCACATAGGGGCATTACAACTATTATCGATGTGTTCTCTAAATATGTACGTCTTTTGGACTTGTTAAACAAATGGGGCGAAAAACTAATTAAAACACATAAAGTATTTTTCTGAGAGCAGCGCTACATGAAGAACTTTAAAATTAAAGTTACTGCATATAAAAATTAAAAGTTTAAGTTAACTTCTCAAACCATTTAACTAAATTACACAAGCAATAATAAGGTAAAACACGTCCAAATAAGGCTCTTCAATAGCACGCTGAGGAATAAAACGTGGAAATATTTTACCCACTAAAACCTTCAAGTGCTTAGAGCGTGACTAGTGCTTGTAAAATCCTTTGATTCTTGCTATCATTGTTGCATTAACCCATTAACTACTTCGGTCCTCATCTGGGGATTTCAAATTTTTCTCCATAGCCGTTGGTAGCACTGTGTCAAGCTGTGTTATAACCGGCACGAAGTTGTTCATTAAAGTCCAGGCCGGTGTGAAGTCCTCAGTTTCGTCAGAATGTTTTGGAGGTTTAGATGCTATAAGCAAACTTCATAGAATTTACAGATAGGAAAGTGCATAAAACTCGTGTCATTTTTAAACCTTGTTTATTCACTATTACTTTTAAAACCTAATGAATGCATGTAAGGTTATTCGAATTCTTACTTTTTATAGAAACCATCTATAGCATTGATTTTTTTAGCTAACAATTAACAACAATGGGATTTCAATTGTTATCCTGAGCCCCAATTGCGAATCGTGGCTGATGCCACGTTAAAATTTACTAATAAATGAACATTCTGCAGTAGTTCATTCTTCTTTCTAGAAATGGGTACAAGGAAATTTGTAACTCTATCGGAACTGGAGGAGATGGCAAATGACCCCAATTTTTTGATGATGACAATTTAGACCCACTTTATGACGATCCGGAAGCGACAATTAACATTGGGGAGCTCCCTCCTGACAATGTTGATACATTATCAGACAATGCAGATATCGATGAAAACGTTTTAGAGGATACAGTTCCTAAGGATATTTCTGGTAGTGTTGAAATGCATTCAAGTATGCTACCAGTGCAATGCATCCTCTGAATTGAGTGCTGAAGGTGAGCCGGCGCTTAAATCCAGAAGACGTCGTATTCCAAAATTGGGACGAAGAACAACTGGACAGTTTCAGACTGGCAGAATACAATACCAAAATGTATGGGCCGAAGAGATGTAACTTCGAAAATAAAAGAATACGTCATCCAATCACTGAAAGGGAAATCTCCAGTAGAGGTGTTTGAAACTCTATTTCGTCATATTGTGTAACAAAGTGTAACATATGGTACGCAAAATAATCGACATGGGTTCTCATTTTCGGTGAACTGTGTTTAAAGTTTCTTGGTTTTCTGATACTAGCTGCCGTATCACTCATTGCCACAAGAACAAAAGACATCACTGAATAAGTTTGAATATTAGTTTAATCGATATATATCGTCCTCTTTAGAATGGGATCAGTTGAAGCGTGTGGCCGGAAAATGGAACTATATGTCAATTGCCGGTCTCAAAACACCTGCCGGTGTGTTTGTCGATCCGTTTGACGTGGCTAAGGCTTTAGGCTGTGTATTTGCTGAAGTATCTTGCTTAAACGATTATCTGGCTGAGTTTTTCTCTTTCTTAAGCTTTTTCTGTCTGTTCCGAAGTCCTTGAAGACTACAATCGCGGAGTTAGGCCATGCCGTTTTCTGTTCACGAAACTCTGCACCAAGTCCAGATGAAATTCACATCCAAATGTTGCAGCATATCTATTCTGAAGGTAATGCGTTCCTACTTGAAGTCTATAATCATGTTTGGGTCACCTTTTTTCACACAGTGGTGGGTGGCCACCTTTACACCTGTTTAGAAACCTAGAAAGGACCATCACCTTCCGTCCAGCTGCCGTCCTAATTTCGCCCACCAGTTGTGTTTGCCAAGTGATGGAACGCATGACGAATGGACGTTGGTGTGGTGGCTGGAACCCGCCATCTCCTGAATAACATCTATGGTGGTCTACGACGACATCGTTCAGCAACGGACCACCTTATCTCCCTATCAACGCAGACGATGAACGTGTTTCTTAAGACCTGCCAAATAGTTGGGGTATTGTTTTACCTCGAGAATGCTAACGACAGGTGTTGACGAGCACAGATATTACGTTCCCTTCACAACTGGATTATACGTGGACTCCTACTTCATTCAGGCGTTTATATGGGTTGACTTCTAATCATTTTATTGAAGAGTACGATGTGCCAAAGGGATTGGTTCTGAGCGTGGATGTGTTTGATATAGTGATTAGCTCAAAGACAACAAACTTTCAAATTAAGATTTTTCATAAAGACCCCACCAGGACAAGAAAGGAAATGTAACTGACGTGTTATTTATGGACCCTCTTTAACTGCTGTGGTTATCAGCAACCCATTCTATAGTGAGTGGAAGACTGCTTAATTTTGCTCAGAGGCGTCTCTATCAGGCTTGAGGTTCTTTTACGTGCCATAAATCTATGGCACGGAACAAACGGCTTTACTTCCCTTCCAATGGAAGCTCGAAAAAATTCCTCGTTCTCCTCCTGGTATGCACCCGCAACCTTGGGTATATGTGTGGACAATAGGGAGACGAATCGCCATGGTGATTAAGAAATCCAGCCTACTTAAGGAAATTTAACGTTCGGTCACCCCTTCAGACTCCAGACCACCAAGATCCACAAGCTCGGGGCCCCACCACGGCTGATAGTACACGCCAGGGGAAGTCCCCGCCACCGGCTAGGATCCCAGCTGGCTAAAAGATTACAACCCTTGATCGGCCAGTGCCTATACCATATCAAGAACTCAGCTGAAGGTGTTCAAACCCTAAAGGACATCATCGTGGCAGCATCCGACATACTCATCAGCTTCGACGTAGCTTCAGTGATCACATGGGTGCTGCTCGAGGAAACCATCCAACTTCTTTCGAAGCACCTTTCTACCGATATTACAAAGCTTTTACGACACACACACACAGTTTTCTTCAAATTTCCTAATGAATAACACATACTACGAACAAGTCGACGACGTTGCAATGGGTTCCCGATTCTCGCCGGTGATATCCAATTTCTTCATTGAAAACGAGATTCTTGACACGGCACTTCTGAAGCCGTCCCATTTCTTCAGATATGTGGACGATACTTTTGTCATCTGGCCTCATGGAAAGGACACACTACCGGACTTCCTAGGACACTTTAATCAGTCGCCGGCCACAGATCCAATTCACATGGAGGTAGAGAAGAATGGCTGTTTGCCATTCCTTGAAGTCAACATAACAAAGCACAGCATCGGTAAACTCAGCCATACAGTTTATCGCAAGCCGACCCAAACGGATATATATATATATAAACACAGACAGTTTCCACCATAAGTCCCATAGAACCAGTGTACTTAATACTTTCGCACACACAGAGCAGACGCAATTTGTGACCAAGATATTCGTTTTATAGGAAATTTATCAATTTTTATACCTTTAACTTCTGCTTGTTTTATAGTATCAAATTTTCCTTTATGTGGGATGCCTTTTTAGCTGGTTTTTATTCTAAGGATATAATTTTAGAAGTAGTTTCTTTAAGAAGTTTAAATGTATTTATATATTTTTTATATTTTTTTTCTACAGGTCTATTTACAAGAAGCACTCAAACACCTCAGTCACATATTTCGTCAGAACGGTTATATAGCGGGCGACATCAAAGCCTCCATCTCTAGGGCCACACACAGGAAACTTCTTGACATCACTTCACAAATGAAGGAAAAATTCAACAGCTACCGCACGTAACCCTTATACCGACAGGTAATCAAGTATAATCAGTAGCTAATTAGCAAAACACAACATCAAAACAATACATGTCCCTCCACCCAAATTCAGAAATCTAGTCAAACCGGTCAAAGACAACCTCGGACTGAGAGTGCCGGGATCTACCGGTTCCTGTGCGAATGCGGGGTCCCCTACATTGGGCAAACTGGAAGAACAAAAGCCACCAGCATCAAAGAACATGAAGCAAACATCGGTCTGATGCAAACCGAAAAATCAGGTCTGGCGGATCACTGTTTTGAAAATGACCACAGGGCTGACTTTAATAACACCACAATTGTTGCCAAGGAGACTCGATATTGGCCACGCAGGGTAAAAGAAGCACTGGCTATCATCTCGGAAAAACGCGATCTCAACAGCGATTCAGGACAACAATTGAGCAGTGCTTGGTAACCGGCCTTAGACCTGCACAAAGGTCAGCACAGAACAAATATCATACCTTTAGAAGAGTCTCTTTAATCACAATGTTTTATTTCACGTCCGTGCTCCATTCCACCTCACTGGCCACGCCTCGGTGGGCTGATTGATTAAAGAGCAGAAAGTGGAGAGCGGGATGATGAACAAGAAGCATCGCACCACAAAAGCAACCGCAGCTGCTGCCCTTGCCGCCAGCTCCGCCATCCCTCCGGAAGAACACAGCGCTATGCCGGAAATTACATCAACGGAAGGGCCAGCACCTTCAACCACAGTAGCATCCCGGCAGTTGCCACCGCAACTGCCGGCATCGCATCTGGCTGCCGAAGCTGACGACTCCGACTCCCGACAGTTGAAGCCACTACTGCTGGCACCGCAACATATCACCGCCGCCGACGCCGCCAAATCCTGCACCACAACACAATACCGACACTGACGACGCCGACTCCCGACAGTGTCAACAGTGTCCCGACAGTCTCTACACACCTCCGCAGCGTCCGCCGCCGACAAATGCCCGCAACTGTTCGAGGAACTTCCGGCACTTTACTCACCGCATCCTGTATCTCCTGCCACAGCCGCCGCAGGCACCCAGACGCCGACGCTGATACAAGGCTTCACAACAGACCACCGGGCCAATCCATCAGGGCCTCAACCACCGACCCAGCCGCCACAGACCGCCACCTTGCCAAGCTTCCAGCGTCTGAGCGTAGTCATCAGGGGAATAACTCGTGACCTTCCGATGCGCCTACTGGCCACCGCCTTCGCCTTTGCTGGCCTTCAGTACTGAAGACCACAAGAATCAAATCTAGAAGAGGTCCCACTCCGCTGGCCCGGCTGGAACTCGCTGACGTTGGAGACTATAAAGCGGCCTTGCGCGACGGCCTGCTCATGTTTGGGCGCCGCCTGAGCGCTGAGGCCAGCTGAGGGTCCCAACAACGCCCCTGCTGTGCATTCGGCTACCAATAGGCAACCTGCGCAGCAGAACCATGCTTCCATTACTGTGGCGCGTCTTCATTAACTGCCGAATGCACAGCACATGTACTGAAAAATCGACGCCGATACTGTGCCACCTGTAGAGGCTTCGGCCACTTTACGGGTCAGGCACAGTGTCCAAAATACCTCCGCAGCAGACCCGTTTAACGGCCTTGGTGGAAGCTGTAGCCTCCAGCACCACCGCCGCCATCGCAACAGAACCACTCCACCTGAAACTCCAGACTATCGAGGCCGGAATCCGGGACTTAAAACAGACCTCAGCCGCCACCGAAAATGCCCTTATGTACACCACCGCAGCAATCCACAAGTCCCTGGAGGACGGCCTCAACCGACTCACACTACAGCTCACTGACCGACAAACACACCACACCGACACAGACGCAACTTCAGAAACTTCGACGCTGCCAGCAATTACACCAGGAACGCACACACCTCCGCCTTTTACTCCGACTGAAGATCACGACCACTAACACCCCGAAGCGTCAGAAGAAGGCGGAATCTGGCCTTCTTCGACGCCTACATCGAAGCTAACAGGAAAGACTACCGTAACCACTGCGGCGTACTGACGACAGAGTTAACGACGAACCCCCAAACAAAAACCAAGACTAGCCTTTATTAAGGCTGGCCAAAACAAGCAAACAAATAAACAGAAAATAAAAGACATCTGCACTCCCTTCAATCCTTCCTAAACTCCCGGAGGGCAGTCAGGGCCTCGGTCATGACTGTCACCCGGAATAACCGCTACTTCTGCTGAGCCGCCAATTCAGCCAGCAGTTAACCGCCGCACTAACGAGGGTGCTAAGCGGAACCTCCGTACCCCAAGTTATCTCCTTGAATCCAACACTTCCCTAGCCATTCCCGCGCTTCACCCCATGGCGAGATATGCCATTCTTTCTACCTTCCAACTCTCTGACTGTCTCCCCTTTCAAAAAAAAAAAAAGAAGAAGAAGAAGAAGAAGAAGAAGAAAAAGGTGCGCTGATTGGCCCGCACGGAACCCACGAACATACCTATATAAGAAGATCACATCTGTTAATTCATTCAGTAACCCTGAAGACGGGAACAACGTATGCTCCCGAAGCGTTGCTGCCTCACCTTCGCCTGGCTGGAAGCCCGAGGGAACTTACAAGATTTACCCTCCAGGAAAGCTACAGCTCTTAAGGGTTTTCTAGTTTATTTGTTTTGTTTCTCGAATGTGTTTTGTTCTACTATCTGTTCGTTTTTAGTACTCTCGGAAAATAAATTGTACCCAGTGTTCCAAATAAATATCTATCTTAATCAACCGCATCAATTGATGTAAATATTTGCCTACCCAGTCCTTTATTTAAGTTTGGAAACAAAAATTAATCATAGGGGAGGCAATGGCTGGGATTTGGTGGCTGTGGAACCAGTTTTCCGGAAATAATCCGAATGTGAGTGAAGGTGTTTTTGATTACGTATAAAACACTTCCTCTTTAGCAAAATGTAGCCATATAACATGAATAACATTCTTCGATTGGTTGAGTAAAGAAACGTAATTGATTGTTCTGTTCTTCTGGAAGCGCTCTATATCAAACACGACACGAGAGAATCCCAGAACCCGTAGCTGTCATTTTGTTTCGAGAAGGAAGCTTTTTTGCTCTCTTTAATGGACTTCACCAGTTTCTACTCTTGTTTCTGGAATGCAGTGATTAAGGTTTGCTTTTCCGCTGATGTGATACATGTCACAGGCTCACTGCAAGTTCGGTTAAACAATTCTAAACACTCTTAAGAATGAATGTTCAATCGAATACACATTTGTTAACAAAGACGACTTTTTTAGAGTTTTCTCATACCCAAAAAGCGCAGTGGACACGGTCTAGGGCTCTCCAGCGTCCGCCAACTCACGTACCTTGAATCACTTATTTAGTACGGCATTTTGAAAGTAAATCTCGTCTTTTATAGCAGTTTTAGACCCTTTGACTACTCATCATCTTGAATGGATATACGCCCATATATAAATTCAGCAGCTCAGCTCTTAACCGTCAAAAAAGATGTGGAGGAATCCCATCATTTCGAGGGAAACTCCCTTTGTACTTCTTTTGGGGTTAAATCCTTTAAGGCAATCTACTTTCACTTATATCCATTTTGTAGGGAATGTTAACGGTGCCGAAAGAAAAGAAGAAAACAGATTAGTATCACGTATGAAACGCGAAATCAAAAAAAAAATAATGCTTAAAACCTGTTATAGTAATTTGACCATTTCTAAATCTTTTAGCACGCCCCTTATATAATCATGTTTCTAAATGAAGCTCTTTCTCCGTTCCTTTAGAATATGTTGAAGTTGCGCTAATCACATTTTCGAATTTCGTGACATTTCCTGGGAAATGCTACTAACACTGTTTACAGAAAACGTTTTCCGTATACTTTATTCGTGTGCATCCTCAAGTCAGGTAAAATGTGTAATAAAGGTCTATCTGAGTTAAATGGAGGTAGTAGGAAAAATTTTAGAAGAATAGTTTGTAGAAAAGTGATGGAGAGGGTACTGTGAATACAACTATGTTATTTTCGTATGGATTTATTATTCTCAGGATTTTCTAGACATTTCAAGAATTCAAGTATTTGACAATACGTTATGTTTGCTGTTTTGAGATTGTGTGCAAAGCTTCAAGATACTAATATGAGCGGCAATATTTTCTATTGCGAAAAAGTTAAGGCTGTAGATTACTTAGATTCTTAATTCTTTTTTTTTCTTTTTTTTTTTGTATTATTTCTGGACACTCCCTAACTGCTATGGTTCTCAGCGTCCCATTCTGTTGGGCGCGAATGACCATTTTATTTTGCTCAGAGGCCTGCCTGAAGTCCTTTAGCGTGCCGTAAAACTACGACAGAAGGCCAACGGACGAACTATCACCCTCCTCAGAGTTTGAACCCGCGACCTTAGGAACTGAAGGCTAGCATGATACTCCTATTATTCACGGCTCAAATTGTATCGGCTTGACAAATCAGATTTTGAAATAAAGCATCCGACTCTACCAATATTCACTCTCTGCATTAGTAAATGTATACCCTCAGTATTGTGAACAATCCTTGGCAAATGTGGGACAGATAAACGCGGCTCGCTTTTTTCACTCTCCTCTAGGACATAAATAAAAGGCAAAGCCATAGAAAACAATTACTTTATTACTGAAAGTTTTGTACACTTATGGTTACTTTTCAACATAATCACCGGAAAGATTGAGACATTTATCGTACCCGTGCACAAGATTTGCAATACCCACTTTAAAAAATGTTGCCGCCAATGATTTCAAATGAGCATTGGTTTTGGTTTGGAAGATCTTCGTTGGTTTTAAAGTGCTGCCCTCCTAGCCACGTCTTCAGAAAGTTGATGGGTGCCAGGTCAGGACTGCATGGCGAATGGTCGAAAATGTCCCATTGAAATTGTTCAAGAAGTCGATGGGTTGTGCCAGCAGTGTGTGGACGAGCGTTGTCATGGATCAACACAGTTCCTGAAGTGAGCATTTCTCTTCATTTATTTTTAATGGCTCTCCGCAAACGTCATAAAGTACGAAGATCTTCAAAACAACTCAATGCTCATTTGAAATCATTGGTGGCAACATTTTTGAAGTGGGTATTGCAAAGCTTGTGCACAGGTACGATAAATGATCTTTTCGGTGATCATGTTGAAAAGTAACCATAAGTGTACAAAACTTTCAGTAATAAAGTAATTGTTTCCTATGAGCTTGTCTTTTATTTAAAGCCTATCGGAGGTTGCAAAAAGGTTCTCGTAGGTACACTGGTTTCTTGCTTTTGAAAAAATTCACCCTGCACAAAGGCAAATGTTCACCGTAACCTGTATTTGTGCAACAGTTACTGCATTTCGCATTGTTACCATACCGCTCACTATATCATTATCAGACAGCACACCGATTTTTGGAAGAACTGACTGTTGTACAAAATCCCTGTTTGCTGTGTTTTAAACAAAATTGCTACTCAAACCATTTGTGGCAAGTACGAGGAGTGTTCAATTTCTGAGCTTCCTTACTTTATTACCAAGATTATAAGGAACATATGTTTAAATAGTTTTATTTACGTTGTTACACCTTTTCTGTTACTTTGTCACGTGGTCAGCATGTTTTTCTATGTGACTCAAGGTTCTCCAAACAGGTGTTGTACGGATCGGATCCTGTGCACCTAACTATCTATTTACTTCTGATCTAATTTCATCATCAGATTCAGGTGCTTACCAGTCAAATCTCGCCAAGTTCTCGTCTTGATAAGAATGCTTTTCCTCACATGCCCCCAGGGAGTTCGGAACATAAAACAGTAGGTTTTTTTGCATCCTCCGTGATCACCAAATGTGGCCCCAATCGATTTTCACTTGTTACCCCAACTCATAGGCCATCTTGAAGTTAAGCAGTTTAACACTCCAGTCATGTGCTATTTCATAACATTTTTGTACTTAATCCCTTTTTACCCTTTTAATCCTCGTTTTAGAAGGAATTGGAATATCATATTAAAGTACAATTGTAAAAAAGAAAAAAAAATCCGTGTTGAATATAATTTTAATAGCCATAGTTTCATTCATTTATGGTTCATAAAGTTAAAAAGATACACAGAACTACATTTCAACAGTCATTAAGCTATTAAAAAATGTGTACTTAAAGATTTCTGTGGTTTATAAGACAATAAAAGCGTTTTCTCTTTAGGTTACTATAAGTGTCATTCTTTTAGATTTTGTTTAAAAGGTTTGATTAGAATAGAAAACACATTTCCATAACCATTGTCTCCCAGACGGACCAATGTTGGGGGAGAGGGAAAGATAGATTCAGTTAAACTTCTACAGTGTTGGTACCGGAGTTTGAAGTACGAGTACATAAGAAAGGGCCGGTCTCATTGCAAACTGAATCCTAGGTGGGGGCAACATATACAAATATCATTAGCTGTTTCAACCAAGTAAGAATGCTGTGTTTACAAGTTCGCTGATAAACTGATGCAAATCCTCGTGTAGCAACTTATTTTACAAGATGGAAATAAACAATTTCTTTAGTACATCCTAAACCGCTTTTCCGCTGAGTTCAAAACTATGGGAGTGAGTAGGTACAAATTGCTAACGACTTGACTTTTGGAATATTTATTGTTGCTTTGAAACCATGCTTTACTCTCTCTAAGTTCAGAGTAACAGCAGGCGTTAAGTAATTCATTAAACGAGGAGGGAAAAGAGATTTTTGTTTGACCTGCAGACAGACCACAGACTGGAATGAAACGGAATTAACAATGTTGTTCGTTACTGAAGTTTAGCGTCTGGCTGCCACAGAATAGTGTGGCGTGTGGCACAACTGGAACCTTTGACATCCTACGAGTAAGCATATTCTTGCATCGAGTGTCTACTTTAACAGTTATTGGTGCAAAGCTATTTGTAATGGAATTGACAGATATTCTACTAAACACTCAGAACTGCGGGCATATTAACCCACATTACACGTCAACACCTACAACATCTGAAGCAGATATTCTTGATATTCAAGCCAGACCAGAAATAATTCGAAACATGTCGACAAATTTTCCGTACGGGAAAAGTGAACTTGGAAGGAGCAATGCTTGAGAGAGGGTTTGGTGTACCAAAATACAGGTTTAGGATACCATTTTTGTTGTCAGCTTCAATTAAAAGAAAACAGACAGATGCTGCACATAAAATCATTTAAATGCTTTTGGTATTTTTTCACTGAATGCATTCTTTTACCGATAATAAGACAAAGTTTAAAATAAGAACTGAAGCTTTTCTCACCACATTTTAATTCTTATATGTTCTTGAGCTTCTAGCCAGATAAGGGTTCTTTTTTTTTTGTTGTTGTTGTTTTTTTTAAGCGTTTAACGCCCGCTTTTACTACAAGTGGCAGTGCAGGCGATGACACTGATGAAACACAGAATGAAGTGGAATTGGATGACGGGGTTAACCGGAGAACACGGAGAAAACCCACTGCTGCACCGCTTTATCCACCACAATTCCCACATGCGGTCGTTTGGGCAAAGCCTGTCGCCCCGATACACCGACATGAGGGTCCTAAGCGCCAGTACCAGCGCAGCTTCTACGTGCAGATCCAATCCGTGGACATGGCAGTAAAGGAAGCAGTGGATACCTACCGACACATACTGTATCCACTACACTTAAACTATCCGCCCCACGCTGAATGACACTGTGAAGAATGTTTTCAAACATGGGAGTGTCATAAGTCAACCAGAGGGTAACACCAAACTAAAGTCATATATTAATGAAAATTTGGCACTTATGTTTTAAAGCACAACTAAAACCTGTGTGTGTATAGAACATCTATATCGTTGGGATTTGCATTATGGCGGCGCCGAATCTGCCATCCTTCACCATCTCGAGAATCTGGGCGCTCAAGGTAATGCAGATGAGAAGATTCGACAGCGAGCAGTTGCTTCTGTTTATGTACCTGGTGGGAATGGACACAGAGTAGGGCCTGATGCTGCTACAGTATGTCAGGTCGGTATTGCACTTCAGTGCAAACGGTGCCAGTTGTTGGGACATCCGACTGCAAAATGTTCGGCCAGAATGGCGCCCCACAGTTCGGCTGCTGTGTTGTCTCGCCCCCCCCCCCACCACCCCGCGAGGAGGAGCTCAATCTACAGGATCACGGTTTCATGGGGCTCGTTACCGGGCCTGCACGGAGTACCAGAAGCAGACTGCCATGATGCGTGACCTCCAGGGAATGCAGTACATGCCGATGGCTGGGTGACTGGGCTGCCATTGAAGCCTAGGGTTCAGGTTCTGTCTGCAGGCCGGAGACCCGCGGTAGCTGGCGCCGGGAGAGCTGCGGCTTCTAGGGCAAAACCAGTCGCCACGATACACCGACGTGAGGATCCTAAATGCCAGTACCAGCGCAGCTTCTACGTGCAGGTCCGACGCGAGAGCATGGCAGTAAAGGAAGCAGTGGAAATCTACCGACGCACACTGTAGAGGATCGTCGGTAGCCCCGGGAAGCTTTCTCAGTCCTCTCGACGTCGTCATCTTAGACACACCAGATTTAGACACACTGTTGCAAGTGAACTATCATAACGGACGATTTCAATGCAAATTTGGAACTGCAACTTAACGACAGGAATGTGCTCCTGCAACACAAAAACAACTCAGACGTCATTCACACACCAAACGACCCAACCTTTGTTTCGTTTAAGAGGAATCAACGGTAAGACATTCTCGTTATTGCCATAACGGGACAAATAGCTCAAAGAATAAATCTCAACGACAAAATGAACTTTCTTCGGTTCACCCCTCTCTCATAATCACATAAGAGCACACAATACATACAATCGAACGGACGTTTGCAGAATATAACAAACGCTCACGACGAGCTAAATGATGCTGGAACAGACAACTTAATTTGCTACAAACGCAGTTATACTGCTACAGCACCCACAACAACTGCTCAAATCTCCCTTTAGACATAATAGTTCTTACTTTAGAGCGGAATAGAGCCAGGAGACAATGGCAACAGTCCAGACACATTCTAGGCCAACAAAGGCACCAACAAGAACTGACCACTTCATGGTTCAACAGCACAACCTTGACACAAAAACAAACACGATATGGTGCATTGCACGTTGCTTAACTAACGGCAGAGTACAAATACCTCCAGTGCATTACAATAGCGGAATCGCCACAGCAGGCCAAGAAAAGTTAATGGCTTGACGGATGCATTAGAGCAAATGTTGGCCCATATGTGAGTCCCTCATGTCCATGTTTTACTGAAGACATAGAAAGGGATACCGAACATATGCACAAAATAACAACGCATTCCCAGATACGCAAGAAGTGCCCGTCAGAAATCAAATGGCTGATAAAACAGTTGCACAATAGAAAGGCTCCGGGGCCCAACAAAGTACCGAAAATAATTCTTAAAACCTAGTGACTGAAGTGCTAAAGCTGCCTTCAATAATATACAGCTACAAATTAACACAGGCTACTTTCCAAAAACAGGAAAGCTGCACTTCCCGAAACAAAACACAGATCAAACAAGGCCGAATAACTACAGGACAATCAGCTTGCTAAACACGCAAGGCAAAGTCCTAGAGGCTAAACAGTTTCCTGATAAAGCGCAATGGGCATATTGAGGAATAGATTGGGTTTTGAGCGAAACACTCGATTAATCCACAAATACTCAAAGCAACAGAAAACTTAACGAATGGATTCAACATTAACAAATCCCCCGGGGATTTAATTGAGTGACTTTCGACAAAGTATGGCATGTAGCCTACTTAAGGAACTACCAACATTCAATCTACCGGACACACTTGCACAATTAATAGCGAATTACCTCAGAAATAGCAAATTTCAGTGATTAGTAAACACCAGCGCCTCCAATAAAATCCGGAGTACTTCAAGGAAGTATCCAGGTGCCGACGCTTTTTAATGCTTGTATCTACATAAACGACATGGCAATACCACACGCTACTACATAACAGGACAATATTGTCACAATCCGGCAGAAGACTCCAGAATGCACTTAACGCACTGGAACAGTAACTGACCAGTTGGAGAATAACATTAAACGCTTCTAAGAGTCAGGCAATAATCGTCAAGAAAAGAATTAATCACCAGCACCCCCAATATAGCCTCCGACTATTGATGCTCTTCGAGCAGGAAATGACCTGGACGCACACGGTGACCTGGCTAGGGGTGAAAATGGACCAAGGCTTGGTATATAATTAGTCCCGAAATATACGAAAGGACCACTGAGTGGCCTGACATTTTGGATATTCTCACGTTCGTGCAATGCTATAAATTTCACAAATATAATAATTAATGTGAACAACGAATACTACCATTCGAAGCCTCTAAGGCAACGTCCATAAGCCAAAGAAAGAAAGATAAATGTAGAACAAGACGTGAGAAGCCGTACTCCGACCACGAATTACGTAGATGAGGCGTTGGCTTCAGGTAGAGTATATAAAGTGTTATTCTGAGCCATCTTGACTTTGATCTGCGCTAGCAGAACTAGAGATGGACGTCGTCATATTCATCCTTCGTCTGATATGTGTGAGTGGTGGTACATAATCCTATCATCAGAACTGCCTAACTAAACAGTTGCTTTTCTATTTGTGCAGGGAATACAAACGTTTTACCTTACTTTTGTCATTCAATTTATTAGATGTAAGAACCTTTGTAGTTGATGTTAGGAAATAGGGAATGGGGGAATTAGAATTAGTTAATTAGCTTAGAAAAGTTGAATTACCATACTATCACTTTATCACACTAACCTCTAATTCATTATTAAGTTCCTTCTTCCCGCAAGGGGAGACATTTTTAGACATTCCTTTGCTCCCTTTATAATGGATAAAATACATTTACCAATTTAGGAACAAGGCCAAATGCCCAACTGGGCAGACTACATTCGCTTTTAGGTTCCAACAATGCGTTAAACATCAACAAAACACTAATCAGACCACTAATCACTTACGCAGCACCTGCAGGTTGGAGTTACGCCGCAACGACACACATAAAAAATCTACAAACGTGTCAAAACAGAATCTTGCGTACAATTGCAAAAATTTCGAGAGCAGCACCTTCAGACACGTTACACGATGAGCTCAAAACGCACACGATTGAGCAGTTCATTAAAAAGCTAACCCAAGCAAAACGTCATAAGCCTAGTATTCAAAACTTAGGCAACTACGAAACACAAACACAACAGTCCACTCTATGGCCGTAACTTAAGCAACGCACAAAATGCAGACGAAGTACACGAATGCATAGACAAACTTGTGCACAACTGATGTAACACAGACGCAGGGCACAACACGACTTTCCCATTACGACTTACCACATTAAATGCATGAAAAACCGGGATGCTCAGGGCGCCAATCGTCATATGTAATATCGGGTAAGTAACATTAGACGCGGTCGCATAATTTGCATACTATCATTGCAACTTACAGCAGACTAACCGGGGTGATATGCATGACCCGACAAACGCATGCATAAGAAGCTATTTAGTAAGAGTAGTGAAACTAACAAGAGGAGGGTTATACAGGCTCACGGGCAGCTTCACATATCCTCCCGGACATTGGACTTCGGCTGGTGGTCGACTACAAGTATGCACTTTGCCCCTTCACTCAAAATAAATGCTTCACGGCGGGCCCGGTTCGGCTTAGAAGGTGGCTAGAAAGAGAACACGCAGACCCGCCGCTGCTCCGACAGTTAACGGCGCCTCTTCCCCGGCAGTACTACCGCCGTCTACACCGGTTGGAGACACGGAAGCTACGCTAGCACTGTAGCCGCAGTTGCAGCCAAAGCCGGGCTCCACTCCGCCGCCCCGAGGGAACAACGGAGTTTGTAATTTTAGAGCTACAACTCCAGCCTTGGCATCGCGGTTGCCCAAGTTAGAGCGACTACAGGAGGCCACCGACTGTATCGGCGGTGCTGTGCCTTCGGAGAGGCCTGCTGTTCCTCGCCGCCGCGGTGTACATCCGAGAGCGCTGGGCACTATGTTTGACACCGTCGCCGGTTCTGTGCCACCTGTTGGGCACAAGACCGGGCAGGCCTAAAGCCCGCTGTACCCTAGGAGTAGGCAATCCAGGATCTACCAGGTTGGACGTCACCTCCACAGACTAGCAACACAGACGCCACACTCCCTCAACCCTCGGTAGAAGACGCCATTCTGAACGTCGGCGCTCGTTTAGTTGCCTTGAAAGAGGCCTTCAGCAGAGTTATCACCCAAAAGCTTAATGACCTGCAAGCTGCCACCAGCACACAGCAGTCCACCCCAGCTGAGCTCTTTAACAGGGAAGGTAGCATCGCCTCACAGCTGAAAGAGCCACAATACAGCTGCTCCTCCTGCGATATACACTACGGACGGGAAATGAAATCTAACCTCGCCCTAGCGACGAAAATGGGAGGATGTCCACAGGAGGAAACAACACAAGTAAGCTGTTTCGAATATTGCAACATCCTATCCTAAACTCTCGATACATTTGCCATGCACTCTAGGCTATAGCCCAGCAGCAACTCATTGTGCGGCAGCTTCCATCTTTCGCTTACTAATATGGGACCGCTACAGCAGCACGTGGAGAGGCATATCGCCGTGAGACCCACATATCCTCCCAGCCAGCGCACTTCGGGTCCAGAGTCCAAGAACAGGTCGTGCAGATTTTCCTGGTCGGAATATAATTTTGCCACAGTCCCTAACCGCTAAAAGCGGTTTAACCTGTGCGGTGTTGTAGGGGAAATAGATTTTTGTCATAAGTTTTGTTGTCTAGTACGCCGGGCGGTAATAAAGTTCCTGCGTAACCTTGGGCTTGAGCGCAGTCAGTCATTAGGGCGGTGATCCACCCAAGCGATGACCATGCTCATTGCTCCTTAACTCGGCATGCTGCTTGTGTGGTCTCCGAATTATGCAGGCAGGATTTGGGATTATATATGGGGGGGGGGGATTTTCCAGGTTAACCCGGGGGTGGGCACTGCCGGCTGTGGTTGAATGCAGTAACACTTCAAAGTCAAAATATGCGAACCAATCAGATGCTAGCTTCACTTGCGCACTGTAAATACGCGAAACTGGACTTTCAAATTATCAGTTTACCCTGAAGCCGAAGATGATGCTCAACCTTGGAGTCAATCCATGCATTACCTGGCTAGAAGCACGAGCAGTTAACAAACTTTATTGATAACTGACGTTTGTTTATGCAAAGAAAAGAAATTTCTTTACGAAAATGTTTTATACCATATCGATATATATTTTCCAAAGTAAAATTAGCTGAATTTAATAAATATTTTATGATAAAATTGAAATATGTTGCATATTTTGATGAAGGACTAAGCTACCGGTAAAGAGAGCCGCTAATAACCTTTCCGGTTTTGCGCCCCAAACCATTCATTTCAGTAAAGTTTCATTATTCTACATATTAAACGGAACGTATTTATCCGTAATTCTGGAATTATTTGGCTTTGTTTCCTTATTTATTACTAACTGCTTAGAATGATGACCACATATATAATATTGAGCTAAAAAAAATCTGATTTGTTGCTTTCACATGACTTTCTCTACCTACTACACAAACAACTATCCTTAGTACTATTGCCTCTGTGGTCGAGTGGTCAGCGAACTGACTTCTCACTTGGAATTCCTGGGTTCGATTTCGAGCTGGGCCGAGGAATTGTTCTTTAGCCAGAACTATTCCCTATCCTCCAGAGTCTAGAAGTATGTAAGGGAGAGTGAATGAGTGTATTTGTGGAAAATAAAATGATTTAAAATAAAAGTAAAAGGAACCTACACACAAGGAGTTGTTTCAACTGCAAAGGCCTGATATGATCTTATATGTTAAAGGAGGGCTATATAAACGAAATAATAATAATAATAATAATAATAATAATAATAATAAATTCTTACCAAAGATTATTTTTTTATCTACGACATGCTGATCGAAATAAAAATTAGCAGACATTGTCTTATTGTTAGTTTCCTTGTAAAGAAGGACATAAGGAAATTCACTAGGCTAAAGCGTTTATTAACTCGTTTCAAAACTGATTCTATGTGAAACAATTAAAGTTCGATTTGCTTTACTTGGCTTGCAGTTAAACAATAGAGATAAAACGAAACGTCGTTTGAGAAAAGTTTCAGGAATTTAAAACTGGAACCCACAAAAAGGAATATCTCAGAAACGGTCGATTCTACTCTACGCAAAAATGGTAAACCACATAAATTATGTGTTTAAAAAATATCTACATTTTTTGTGTAATAAGGTTTTGTCAATCTCTTACTTTTTAACCGTTTTGCAAAATTCTGCAAAACTCACCCAGAATAAGATATTCAAAGACCCAGAAAATTAAAAATATATATTTTATTTATGATGTAAATATCTCTAATATAAGGTATTTTAATCAAAATCGCTAGACTATGTTTGAGAAAGAAACAAAACTTTGAAAAAATCAGATGTGTTCCATTCACATGACATTCTCTACAACTCTGAGAGAAATTATTGTTAAAAAACCTATGCTTCTTTTTATTTCACTATAAACGAGAAAAAAATGAGCAGAAATAGTCTTATTACTTGCCTCCATGCAAGTTGAGCGACAATAAGGGAGTACCATAGGTTAAAGTGACAGTCAAAAGCTGGTTACTATGTGACTGAGGTTCCTTTGTTTTTATGAACAGGAGTTGACAAATGTGCGTATGAGCAAAGTATAGCTTTTAAAGCTGAAACCAATAACAAGGAGTATCTTAAATACGATCCATTCCAGCAAAAAATGTATATAGCATAAATTGAGTGTTTTAATGAGCTCTACATTTTCTGTTACGTAAGTTTTTCTCTATCACTTACGGTTTACCAGTTATGCAAAATTCCGTGAAATTCATCCAGAGTCAAGTAGTCTTCAGAGGCTATTCCAAGAAAATTCAAGACATACATTTTACATGTCAGGTAAATATCTTTAATATACGTTATTTTAATCAAAATCGTTAGTGCCATTTTTGAGAAAATGAAAAATTTCGAAAAAAGTTCCATGTAAAAAGGTAGTTGGGGGTGGGGGCTTTTCTTGAAAATCTTCGTGTGGCATCCTTGGAAAATACCAAACTTAAATACCATGTTTGGTATTCAACGGTCTTTTCGTTTTTGAGCTATGCTGCCCACACACAGATACACACACACACACGCGCGCGCGCGGACATTTTTCTAAAAATGCTTTTTTTTGGATTCAGGGACCTTAAAACATTTATTTCCGTTGTAATCTTGGTATCGAATTTTTGGGTGCATTACAATACCTTTTCTATTACACTATGTACATAGTACGTGTAGCGAAAGTAAAAATTTCCCATGTAAAGGGTAATCTGTGGTGGGCTGGTTTCCTTGAAAATCTTCGTGTCGCATCCTTGGAAGATACCAGTTTGGTATTTAACTGGTCTCTTCGTTTTTGAGCTATACTGTCCACAGACACACACAGACGCCGACTTTTTACTTTCTCTACACATAATATGTACACAGATAAGGAAAGGTATTGCACTGGACATAAACATTTGACACCGAGAATTCACCGCAATAGACTGACCCCCTGAATAAAAATATACATTTTTAGAATAATGTCCGGTGTGTCTGCCAGTGTGAGCGTGTGTGTATGTGCGCGCGCGCCTGTGTGTGTATTTGGGCACCATAGCTCAAAAATGAAAACTCCGATAAATACCAAACTTGGTATTTAAGTTCAGTATCATCCAAGGATGCTACACGAAGATTTTCAAGAAAATCCTCCCACCCAAACTACCCTTTACATGGAAAAATTTTCGTAAATTTTTATTTTCACAGAAATGGCTCTAAAGATTTTTATTAAAATATCGTATATTAAAGATATTTTCATGTAAAATGAAATATACATCTTGAATTTTCTAGAAAAAGCCTCTGAACTGATAAAGCATAAGAGACAGAGAAAAACTCACTTAATAAATAATATAGAGCTCGTTAAAGTATGTTATACACATGTTTGCATGGAGTTAACGTTTTCTAAATATTCCTTGTTATTAATTTCAGTTTTGAAAAACCTATACCTTCTCATACGGGAACTTATGAACACATTGTCACTCAAAGAATCGCATTTCTATACCATAGCAGACACATTTTGAAACATTTGACTGTCGGTTTATCCTAGTGTAAGGTACTAAGTAACAAAACCATTTCTGCTAATGTTTATCTCGATTAGCACGAAGTGAATAGAATGATATGCTTATTAACAGTTATTTGTTACAGAGATGCAGAGAAAGTCATATGAATAGAGCACATCAGCTTTTTCTAATGAAAGATAAAACGAAAGGTTTCTTCCGTTTAGAAACGGCCAATTTACAACAAAAAGTGGACATGAAATAGATTGTGTGCCTTGACGAATCTACCTTATTTGTGTATTTCTTTTGGTTTACCAGTTATACAAAACTCATCTGAAACGAAAAGGTCTTCAGAGCCTATTCCCAGAAACTTCAAGATATACATTTTATTTGTGATTTAAATGTCTTTAATGAAGTAGTTAAGGCTAGTTTTAAGAAAATCAAAACTTTCAAACATATTTCCCTGTAAAGGTCAGTTTGGGATGGGGCGATTTTTTGGCAATAAACTTAAATACCTACTTTGGTGTTTAACTGTGTTTTCGTTTTTCACCTGTGCTGTCCACAGACAAGGACACACATGGACCTTTTTTGGACTCAAGGGCCCTGAAAAAAAAAATATATATAGTGAAATCTCGGTATCAAATTTTTGGGTCCAACACCATACCTTCTCTATACATTATGTGCATGTTACGTGTAGAGAAAATAAAAATCTAATGTATTATATTCACATGATGTTCTCTACCTGTTCTGTAAACAGTAAACAGTTATCAACATCTTGTTAATCAAGACAAACATAAGCAGAATTTATCTTACTACTAGCTTCCTTGTATATAGAAGGGAAATAAGAAAATGCACAGGCTAAAGCGATACTCTCGTCCTATAAAAGCCGTGAAACAATTGAAATTGCGATCTCTTTGCTTGCCAGAAGTACACAAACGAGAAACGAGAAAAAAAAAAATGTCTTACCGTTTGACAAAAGTAAGTGGCTTAAAATTTAAACGAATAATCCGGAATATCTCGAAAACGGTTAACTCTACAAAAATAATGCATATGATATAAATTGCATGTTTTAATGAGATTTACATTGTTTGTGGTAAATGTTTGTCTATCTCTTACGGTTTGCCAGTTATATAAAAGTCCAGATGTCCTCAGAGGCCATTACCACAAAATTCAAGATATACGTTTTGTTTGCCTTAAATATTATACATAAGGTATTTTAATCAAAATCGTTAGAGCCAGTTTTGAGAAAATCAAAATTTTCAAGTCAAGTCTTTTAAAAGCTGTTTGCCATGTGCTAAATCCGTTTCTATGCATGACCAGGAGTTTAAAAATTTCGGTGTGAGAAAAGAGTGCATATTTTAAATCTGAAACAATTAACAAGAAACATCCAAAAATTTGTGAACCCCACGAAAAAAAAAAAAACGCTTATGATATGAATACGTATATTAACGAAATCTACATATTTTGTGAAGTAAGTTTTTATGTATCTCTTACGGTTTACCAGTTACCAATATTCAGCAAAATTCATCCAGAACAAAGAGGCCTTCAGATGCTATTCCCAGAAAATTCACGAGATATATTTTATTTGGCATGTAAACATCTTTAATAAGCCGTACTTCAATCAAAATCGTTAGATCCATTTTTGAGAAAACCAAATTTTTCGACATTTTTTCTATGTTAAGTGCGTTTTAGGGTTAGAGCATGGTCCTCAAAATATTCGTGCCGCAGCCCTGTAAGATACTAAACTTAAATAACAAGTTTCGCAATTTTTTTGGCATTTTTATAAAGTTTTTTGGTATTTATTTTAACTTTTCGTTTTTCAGTTATGGTGTTCTCAGACACACGGACAGACGAACACACACGGATCTTTTTCTAAAAATGACTCTGTTTGGACAGAGGAGACCTTATAACGTCTATATCCGGTAAAATCTCTGTATCGACATTTTGGGTGGAATGCAATACGTTCGCTATACATTATGTATTCACCGGAAATAGATGTTTTAAGGTACCTTGTATTCAAAAAAAGCATTTTAGGAAAAGGTCCATATGTGTGTGTGTGTGTGTGGTTGTGTCCGTAAACACGATAACTCAAAAACGAAAAGTCGATAAAATACCAAACTTGGTATATAAGTTAAAGAAGTCCTAAAATGTACTAAAATAGGATTAAAATTGTTAAAAAGCATTAGAAAACACTGAAAACTAATATAAAATATGACCAAAAACATTTCTGAAGAACCCTAAAATACCTGTTTTGGATCTCTAAACACCTTCAAAATTGTATGGAAAGTCTTTAAAAAGCGTTCGAATGTGCTTGTCGCGGCACTCAAAATGGTCGTAAACTAGTGAAAAGTGCTTGATGCATATCCTTCAGGATATCTTTCCTAGATCCCTAAACACCCTCCAAATGAAATGAAATGCCATTAAAAACATTTGAAACAATTGACCTAGAACTCGAAAAACATACAAAAGGCTTATAAATGATTGTCAGCTGTCAAAAGGCAGGGCAAAACATTGCAAAGTAATAAAAAAAGGTCCTCAAAGTTCACCTACAATATATAGGGACATGCTAAAAATCGTTAAAGCATGTCAAAATTTTGAGAAAAAACGTAAAAACGATTGTAAAATATAGCAAACATCCTTGAAAAGGCCCTTAAAAGATTAAAACATCTAAAAAGAATAAAAAAAATTAAAGACTTTCATGGCATGCCTACCTCTGCAATAAGTTAGTGTTCAAAAGTTTGTTCATCTATTTGCTTAAAGCTAATCAGGAAAAAAATCGCCCTTATTTCTTGCTTGCTGGTAAGTGGAATGGCTAAATCAATAGGCACATCTATTAAAAGCTGGTTGCTATGTCATTGAAGTACTGTTGTTTGGCGTTGACAAATTCGCGTATGAGAGAAGCATATGTTTTTAAAGCTGATACAATAACAAGGAATATCTCAAAGATGTTGAACTCCACGAAAAAAAATGTATTTAAGATAAATTGTGTATTTTAACAAACTCTAACATTTTGATGAAGTAGTTTTTGTCTCTCTCTTATGGTTCAATAGTTATGCAAAATTCCGAAAAATTTATCCATAATTAACGTCTTCAGAGGTTATTCCCAGAAAATTTAAGATATACATTTTATTTGTCATGAAATAAACTAAATATAAGAGATTTTAATCGTTAGAGCATTTTTTTTAGAAAATAAAACTTTTCGGCATTTTTCCATTAAAGGGTAGTTGTGGCTGGGGAATGTTTTGAAAATCTTCGTGTCGCATCCTTGGAATATACTGAACTTAAATATCCAGTTTGGTATTCAACGGACTTTTCATTTTAGAGTTATGCTGCTAACACTTGGTCATTTTTCTAAAAAAAAAAAAAATGCATTTAGGGGGTCTCAAAACATGTATTTCCGGTGAAATATTGCTACCAAATTTTCGGATGCAATACCTCCTCTATACTATATACACAGTACGTGCAGAGAAAGTAAACTAGAGCTAATATTGTGAGCGCAGGTTAGGTTCCCCTTCACCCCTTGTGTATTTGAATTCCCTGTGTCTCGCATTGGCCCTGGATGGCCTACTCTTATCTTAACTAATCATAAGCTGTTTTAGCTTTCATTAAATCAAGATCTCATACCGATGTTTTTTCAGTTTTCTAAATTTATCACAAAGAAATATCCTTCGAAAGAAGCATACAAATCCCACTTAAAAATACATAATACTGTTTAAAGCTATTTTGGTTTATTTATGATACCATTTTAAGGATTAATTTTATTTGGCGCATTTATAAGTGTCACAAGGTCAAAAATACAAAACTCTTTGTTTGTAAAATGTAAGTTGACATTTAAGATTTAAGTCCTATGTGACCTTAAAATAATCTCTAACGTACGTCTCCGGAATGAAACGTTGTTTAATTACTGCTTAAATTAATACTCTTTTTATAAGAATGATTATAAGAACAGAAAGCTTTGTTGAGCACACACGGAAGTAACCTGTAACTACTCCGAAATTGTGCACGTGACTGATATAAGTGATTTGAGATTGGCGATGCATGGTCCCCGGATAAACATAACATTAAAGTGTGGGCATCAGGTGCTAATAAGTCGGTGTTAAAGCAAAGCAGGTCGGTAAAATGGCTTATAAGGTCTTTAAAAGTTGTTCGCGTATATAGAAATAGCGAGTTTTGGTAGTTTGTTACTAGCGTTCTCAAGATTTAATGTCGCAAAAATCTGTAAAATCTCCAACTAATCACTTGAGAGTGCGACACTGAGCATTCATTAACTACGTTCTTGAGTTATGACGCCTACTCTGGAGGTGTTTTTTCAACTGTTCTGGTGGCTTACTGCATAATGTTGCAAGCTATTACACTAAAGGTCATGAATTCGATTCCTATCGTAGAATAAATGTTTTTATTATTACTTTTTTCATTCCAGACGAAGTGCCGCGATATGTGGCGTACTGGCACTTCAGAAACTTATAGCCGTTACTTGGAAATTTCAATAAACAGGTCATAAGTCTCCTATCTCAAATTACTTATTTAAGTAATCTACATATTCTGTGAAAATATTTCGGTATAGTTCATTAACACCCTGTAGGTCTGTATAATCCCCCATATACATGTTTCCTGCGGTTACAACATGGGATTTGTGACGTCAGCTGTGGGGATTACAGCAAGCATGTCCTAGGACCACGTCGACCACAAGATATAAACCTCACGTGTTACGTCACAGAGAGGTGGATTGCCTCTAAGATGGCGTATCCATAGCAGGAGTTCTCAAGATGCAATTGTACGTTTAGTGGAGTCTCTTAAATCAAAGCAGACCTAATGTTTCATAAGCACTACAATAATCACAAAAGAAAATCAGAAAGGAAGCCACCTTAAAACATTTTGTTGTTTGGCTTATAACAAATATTTCAATAACTTAATTTAAAATAGAAGCTCCCTTAGTTAAGTAAAAAAACGGCGTTTATGCTTTTAGATTAAAATTATTTTTTCTTTTTTGAGATATTTGTGATCACCAAGTATAGGAAATATTCTTGACTGCATTTTTAGTGAAGATCAGATTTTCTTAGTTTTGTCACTTAAGTTAGAGCAATGCTCAGATAAGCCTTTACGCTTTCAACTGTTGCTGGAAAACGTATTCCTTTTAAAACCTTTAGGTTTCTTTACACAAAATCTTGTTAAATTAGCTTACACTAGTAGATTGTCGCGATCGTTTATGAAGTATGTACAGGAAAAAGTATAGATAGTAGATTAGAACGTAGAGTTTACCATCATCTAAACATCAACAATGTCCTCTGTTCTCCTTTATAGTTTTTCCATTTCACGATCATGGCTTTCATTTTGTGCAATAGAGCCCTTTCGAGTAACAATTCTTAGCAATGAGTGCGCAACTCTTGCGAGTTTTGAACAGGAAATCTTAGGCGAACGTGCTGCTGTAAAACTGCTCACTGGAGTTGCAGTTATTTTGAAAACTAATATAAGAAAGCTGGGCTTACTGTTATCGCTAACATTGAGGCCAGAATACCAACAGGCACAGATATAACAATGGAAACGTTGCAATGTGTTCGCTTGGATACAAATGAGACTAATTAATATAAGGTAGATTTAACTAACACTATTTAGTTAGGATTTGTTGTGTGTTGAATGTAATATATTCGTTGATGCTTACATTTCTAGTCGCCCTGATTCTGCTATAAGTATAATACGTCAGCTAAAAAGTAAACATGAGTCAGCGAGAACAACTAACAATTTAAAACCTTCAAAGAGCATTAAGCTAGCAGCAGCAATTAAGGTGGTTTGACCAACATCAGGATCAAATTAAAACTTAGAGCTGCAATAGTGCTTCCTGGACGATGTTCAGTCTAATAAACAACTAGAATTAATTAATTGCGCGATATGGACATTAAATCCAACTAGAAGCTTATAAGCCCAAAAGGTATGTTCCTTCAGTTTTTAGCTTCAACAATGATTTTCTTCAACTGTTGTATCCAAGAAAAAATGTTCCACATGAATGGCAAGGATCAGTGCTGCATTGCAACTACAATAGGGGGCACATTTATTGCTAAACCCTCCCTCCCGCCCTCCTCTCTGTAGAAATTCTCCAGTGTATAGCTGTGAATTGAATCTTAACAGTAAAGCTTATCCATTCTTAAACGACAAACCTATTTCGGTTGGTAATTAAAACAATGAGACTAATGAATAGAAATATAAGTTTAAGTATTAAGTGAATACAGGTGCAAAGTAATCTTAAAAGTTACCAGATTGTGCCAACAAATGTAGAAGTATCGCGAGAACTTATATTTACTGCTGTTTTATTCAGTAATCTTATTGCTTTCAAAATATTGATGTCGATTATTGCATTTATGATGCCATTACAAATCGTCTACTAGCAGACCGATGTAAAGAATTGTGCCAGTTTACTACGGCCGATGTTGCACGAAGCCACGAGTCACAATACTGGTTTCTCTCGTCCCAATACAATTCCATTTTTAAACACACAGTATTACCTTACTCCGGGTGACACTTCACAAGCACACATTAAACAGCTAACTCGTATACAAAAACAACAAAAACATTATTTCTCAAAAGAATGCATGCACAGAATTTGTTTTACCAAAGGCGCCCAAGTGTGTGTTTTCCTAGACGTTCAGGTGGAACTACACCCTATCTGCTGTCACTTGAGCTGATTCTGGCAACAAACTTCCTAAACGTGGCAGGTGGAACTACACCCTATCTACTGTCATTTGAGCTGAATCTATAAACAAACGTCCTAAACGTGGCAGGTGGAACTACACCCTATCTGCTGTCATTTGAGCTGATTCTAGCAACAAACCTCCTAAACGTGGCAGGTGGAACTACATCCTATCTGCTGTCATTTGAGCTGATTCTGGCAACAAACTTCCTAACGTTCAGTTGAAACTACACCCTATCTACTGTCATTTGAGTTGATTCTGGCAACAAACTTCCTACACGTGGCAGGTGGAACTACACCCTATCTACTGTCATTTGAGTTGATTCTGGCAACAAACTTCCTACACGTGGCAGGTGGAACTACATCCTATCTACTGTCATTTGAGCTGATTCTGGCAACAAACGTCCTAAACGTGGCAGGTGGAACTACACCCTAACTACTGTCATTTGAGCTGATTCTGGCAACAATCGTCCTAAACGTGGCAGGTGGAACTACACCCTAACTACTGTCATTTGAGCTGATTCTAGCAACAAACCTCCTAAACGTGGCAGGTGGAACTACACCCTAACTACTGTCATTTGAGCTGATTCTGGCAACAAACCTCCTAAACGTGGCAGTTGGAACTACACCCTATCTGCTGTCAGTTGAGCTGATCCTGGCAACAACTTCCTACACGTGGCAGGTGGAACTACACCCTATCTACTGTCATTTGAGTTGATTCTGGCAACAAACTTCCTACACGTGGCAAGTGGAACTACAGCCTATCTACTGTCATTTGAGCTGATCCTGGCAACAAACTTCCTACACGTGGCAGGTGGATCTACACCCTAACTACTGTCATTTGAGCTGATCCTGGAACCAAACGTCCTAAACGTGGCAGGTGAAACTACACCCTATCTGCTGTCAGTTGAGCTGATCCTGGCAACAACTTCCTACACGTGGCAGGTGGAACTACAGCCTATCTACTGTCATTTGAGCTGATCCTGGCAACAAACTTCCTACACGTGGCAGGTGGATCTACACCCTATCTGCTGTCAGTTGAGCTGATCCTGGAACCAAACGTCCTAAACGTGGAAGGTGAAACTACACCCTATCTACTGTCATTTGAGCTGATGCTGGCAACAAACATCCTAAACGTTGTAGGTGAAACTACACCCTATCTGCTGTCATTTGAGCTGATGCTGGCAACAAACTTCCTAAACGTTGCAGGTGGCACTACACCCTATCTGCTAACAGTTGAGCTGATTCTGGAAACAAACGTCCTAAACGTAGCAGGTGGAACTACACCCTATCTGCTGTCATTTGAGCTGATGCTGGCAACCAACTTCCTAAACGTGGCAGGTGAAACTGCACTCTATCTACTGTCAGTTGAGCTGATGCTGGCAACAAACTTCCTAAACGTTGTAGGTGAAACTACACCCTATCTACTGTCATTTGAGCTGGTCCTGGAACCAAACGTCCTAAACGTGGCAGATGAAACTACACCCTATCTACTGTCATTTGAGCTGGTCCTGGAACCAAACGTCCTAAAACGTGGCAGGTGAAACTACACCCTATCTGCTGTCATTTGAGCTGATTCTGGAACCAAACGTCCTAAACGTAGCAGGTGAAACTACACCCTATCTGCTGTCATTTGAGCTGATTCTGGAACCAAACGTCCTAAACGTGGCAGGTGGAACTACACCCTATCTGCTGTCAGTTGAGCTGATTCTGGAACCAAACGTCCTAAACGTGGCAGGTGAAACTACACCCTATCTGCTGTCATTTGAGCTGATTCTGGAACCAACTTCCTAAACGTGGCAGGTGAAACTACACAGTATCTGCTGTCAGTTGAGCTGATTCTGGAACCAAACGTCCTAAAACGTGGCAGGTGGAACTACACAGTATCTACTGTCATTTGAGCTGATTCTGGAACCAAACGTCCTAAACGTGGCAGGTGGAACTACACCCTATCTGCTGTCAGTTGAGCTGATTCTGGAACCAAACGTCCTAAACGTGGCAGGTGAAACTACACCCTATCTGCTGTCAGTTGAGCTGATTCTGGAACCAAACGTCCTAAAACGTGGCAGGTGAAACTACACCCTATCTGCTGTCAGTTGAGCTGATTCTGGAACCAAACGTCCTAAACGTGGCAGGTGAAACTACACCCTATCTGCTGTCAGTTGAGCTGATTCTGGAACCAACTTCCTAAACGTGGCAGGTGAAACTACACCCTATCTGCTGTCAGTTGAGCTGATTCTGGAACCAAACGTCCTAAAACGTGGCAGGTGGAACTACACCCTATCTGCTGTCAGTTGAGCTGATTCTGGAACCAAACGTCCTAAACGTGGCAGGTGAAACTACACCCTATCTGCTGTCAGTTGAGCTGATTCTGGAACCAAACGTCCTAAAACGTGGCAGGTGAAACTACACCCTATCTGCTGTCAGTTGAGCTGATTCTGGAACCAAACGTCCTAAACGTTGCAGGTGAAACTACACCCTATCTGCTGTCAGTTGAGCTGATTCTGGAACCAAACGTCCTAAAACGTGGCAGGTGAAACTACACCCTATCTGCTGTCAGTTGAGCTGATTCTGGAACCAAACGTCCTAAACGTTGCAGGTGAAACTACACCCTATCTGCTGTCAGTTGAGCTGATTCTGGAACCAAACGTCCTAAACGTTGCAGGTGGAACTACACAGTATCTGCTGTCAGATATGCTAATTTAAGTTTTTCTGGCAACAAGCGGTGAGGTAGAGTGGTTCACTCTCTGAGGGCCTTAGCTGTCGACTCATTCAGCAAAACAGAAATGTCCGTTTTGTGTCTTGAAGCGTTTCAAGGTTTTAACACGTCGTTTAATAAAGTTTATACATACGCTGATGGATGATATTTAGGGGAGTAGTCTGCTTCTAATAGTCCAATGACGTCATGCCCCTTTTGGTTATCAGTTCGGTTTTCCCTCTGTAAGTTAGTGTAGCAATTTTACTGGAGCACTAGTTTTACATTGTCATGCATTGCTTGGAATCAGATTTTAAGTGATTTGTGCTAGAATGATGACGTGTTCTTGTCTATTTTAATTTATAATTCTCGACCCTATAGGTTGAAATTAAAAAAGCTTTTCAGGTACATTTAGAATCCTTTTTTGCATCGTTTAAACCCTGATTGATTACTATTACTTTCAGCCCTTACGCTGCAATTAAATAGGTTTCCTGAGGGTAGTCTGAGTGAGTTACTACATAGGAGACAAACATATTTAACAGATAACTAATTGCCCTTAACACCAACTTACACTAATACCGTTGATGAGTTGAAAGTGTGAGTGTAGTAGTCACATTTCGAACATTTAAATATGTCGAAGCCATTTAATTACATTTGGCAGCAAGCAACAACAGAAATGGACATTATATCTTTGATGTTTCAAATTATTTCATCTTGGCCAAACATACGCAAGTTAACATCGTTAAATTAGTAATGCTACTTGACAGATGTCTATGTTGTTTGTGTCCTTTCTGGGAAATCTATTTTAAACTGTTAATTGCGAGCGAAATAATACACTAATAGACAATGCAGAATCAACATGCCAATGGTCTGAGCGCGAGGCACCAACTTCTACACTCCTTACTGTTTTAAAAATATGAATTAACAATTATTTGCTAACTATAAATATAATTATCAATTAACTTTAACCAGTTACTATATTTACTTATCACCACTCTGAGAACTGAATATACAATACTGACAACTCCTACTTGAATATAAGATGTTAAGCATTGTCAGTTTGCCACATACCAACGAAAGCCGTTTTGAATTCCTTAGAGAAAAAACATACATGTACTCGTATTAGGAATGCACATGTTATTTATTTCTCAACACGGACCCCTTTTAGGGACGTCCCTGCCTTTCTTAACCTCTTCAAAAATAGGAATGACAAAGTACGGCTGTATCTTTCTGATGATATCCACATTTTGTTTGCATTTCTTCGTGTTTGGGAACAAGGAGAAATCAGTGCATGGAGCTAAGTTGGGCTGCGGTATTTCAGAAAGCAATTCATGCTACAACTGGTGATTCATCATTTGCTTCAAATTCTAGTCGAGTGGGTCAATAAGCTACTGTAGCATTGTCCACTAATTGTTTTCTCTATTTATAACAAGTCCTTGCCTTCCAAAAGACCGTCGTCATCACTTTCTCTGTCGATGGGAGATGGGAGCGCCTTTTTTTTTTTTTTTTGAGAGCGACATATTGTTTTGATTTTGTACAGTCTGATCGATGGTGACATTCGGACTAACAATTTTTCGTCTCCAACTTATGAAAACCATAAATTCCGTTCGAACCGACGCACATATGGCCTGTTTCTATCTGCAAACTTTCGTCATGATCAACGAGAATCATGTGCTAACTTTTTATGATTTTCTCGGTAGCCACACCCCCTGGTTGTTTCTCGTCAACACAAATGTCCGGCCATGTTTCTAAGTCTAGAACCAACATATAACTGTTGTCATAAGTGACGAAAGGTCCTTATAAACATACAATTTTACTTTCTCTACACAAACTATGTACATAGTGTATAGAGAAAGTATTCCACTCCATCAAAAAATTCGATACCGAGATTGCACCGGAAATATATGTTTTAGAGTCCCCAGTAGCCAAAAGAGAATTTTCACAAAAAGGTCCATGTGTCCGTGTGTCTGTGAACATGATACCTCAAAAATGAAAAGTCGGTAAAATACCAAACTTGGTATTTAAGTTTAATATCTTCCAGGGATGCGACACGAAGATTTTGAGAAATATCCCTCACCCCAAACTACCCTTTACATGGAAATTTTTTCGAAAATTTAATATATTAAAGATATTTACCTGACAAAATGTGTATCTCGAATTTTCTGGGAATAGCCTCTGAAGACTACCTTATTCTAGACGCATTTTACGGAATTTTACATAACTGCTAAACCATAATCGAAGAGAAAAAGATTACCAAATACAAAATTAAGAGCACTTTAAAACACACAATTTATGTTATATGCCTTTTTTTTTGTCGTGTAGTTGATCCTTTTTTAAGTATTCCTTGTTTTTCGTTTCAGCTTTGAAAAACTTTTACTTTTCTCGCACTGGAATTTGTCAACTCCTGTCCATACAAACAAGGGAACTTCAGTCACATAGCAACCAGCTTTTGACTATCACTTTAACCTATAGTACTCCCTTATTTCGCTTCTACTTACAAGGAAACAAGTAATAACACATTTCTGCTATTTTTTTCTCAATTAACATGAAGTAAATAGAAGCATAAGCTTTTTAACAATAATTCGTTGTAGAGATGTAGAGAAAGTCATGTGAATGGAACACATCAGATTTTTATTTTATCGCCTCGCAAGTTCTCTCATCCAAAAGTAGAAAGCGACTCACTGAACGTAACTACATTTTTTCATTTCAGGAATATATGTTGCGTAAATAATAAATATTCTAATGCAAACTAAGCTGTGCAGAATTTTTTTGGCACCGTGTTACAAATCGCAGTGCTTGCCTTACAACCCCATCTAGTTGTGAACACGACTACTTACTGAACCGCGTGGTACTTTCCAAGTGATAGCTAAAGTTCTGCAATCATGAATAAAATATTTTCGTTTTCTTAAAAGAGGTAGAAGTATACATTTGAGGTCTGGATTGATAAGTTTAGTTTTTGGAACCAAAATAGTTTGAATTGAATTTCAATACATGGAATTTAATTAAAATTCTTTGCTGAAGATTTACTAAGTCGTATACTAGTTTCCTTATTGTTCTTTTTTCTTCAAAATCACAGATCTTTGCGTCGTATTCCTGTTTGCTATACTGATATGCTTTTTTTTAAACATACATTAAAGACATTGTTTCGATGAGACTTTTGCAAGTCAAAATTACTTCACTTAGCATAAAATTTCCTCCTCTACTTGCATGACAGTATGTAAGTAGCGAAAAATAAGAAGCATAAGGCACACATGAAGATGCTATCAGCGTGCACTGTAAATACTGGGGTTTGCAGCACCTTAGAACCAAAAATGAAAGCGTGTTTTGCATTATTTCGGTCCTTCTTTAGTGCCTATAAGATCCCGTGATTGTTTGCGGTATAATGCTTATGTTCAGTATCGTCTTTCTGAAACTCAGACACTTGTCAACTTTCTTATTTTTACGTGCACTTTAAGAATCGGTTCTTCCTGTGAACAAAAAGATGATACAACGTTTACACGACTGCATGCTTCATATATATACAGGGTGTTTCAAAACGACACCAAACGAAGATGTGGACCTTGTTGCTTATACCGTACGTGATACGTGAATATCATTTTTCAGCTCTAAATTCGGCAAATACAAATATATATTGTATTTTAACACCTGTAACCTAGCAGTTCAAATTAAATGGGAGAAATGATGCTTAAATGTGCCCATAGTCTATAGAGGCTAGAGTTACTCGACATTTCTCCTTCTAGAGCAAGCGAGCAGTTCACTCTCTGAGAGATTCAAACTCGGGATCTCTTGAATCTGAGGCAGACACGCTACCTCTGAACCATAGAGGCGGGTTGTTTCATATTCTATAGCATAATACATGCAACTTGTTTACAAAGCATTTTCAAACACAAATGATAACGCAAAGTACAATTTATTCTTCTATGAATCGTTTTAGCTTTTTGATTTTGTATTTTGGGATAGTTTCAGAAGTCATTTGAATCTATATAAGCTATTGCTTTGTTATTTCTTTTTTAGATTTAGATCCTTTTACATCATTCTGTTGAAGGTTACGCATATCTAGTGATTTGAGGATTTGCCCTTGCCAAATGGTGATACGGCTAGGTAAATTTAAAGCACTTAAAATAGCAGGAAACCATTTTACATACCAAAAGCATATTAAAATCAATGTTTTTGACAGATGTTATTGTAAGGATCCTTGTATACCTGTATTTGTTTTCATTTTTATATCTAAGTTGGATTTGTTCTAGCAATTACACTCTAAAGGCTGAATGAATACACACCTCCTCCGTGGTCGAGAGGTCAGCGATCTGACTTTTCACCCGGAGGTCTCGTGTTAGATTTCCGGCTGCGACGGGAATGTTTCTTTAACCAGAATTAGTCCCTATCCCCCATAGAGTCTGGGAAGTATAAATGTATGAGTTAATGAGCGTGTATAGAGTTTATTCACCAAATGTTCTGAACATACAGTTTCACAAGTCAAAACCTCCGATATGACCATTGATGTTAAAAGGGGGCTATACAAATGAAACAATAATATATATTAATTCAAAATCTTCTCGGGCTTCTAACTAGGTATAAACTTGTCTTGATAACAACGTTTCGAAGAAGTGCATCTTCCTCGTCTTCCGGGTGAACTGATCACTTCTTCGAAACGTTGGTATTAAGCCAAGTTTTTACCTGGCTAGAAGTCCGAGAAGATTTTGAATTAATACGTCGCCAGGAAAGCTTCAGTTCTTATTTTTAAGTATGTATATACAGATATATATATATATATATATATATATATATATATATATATATATATATAAACTATAGTAAAGCAGATTGAAAAAATGGCTTAGAATATCTTTAAAACTGCTGCCCGAATATAGAAATGTCGATTTTTAGCATCTCGTTACTAGCGTTCTCAAGATTTAATGTCGAAAAAAATCTGTAATATCTCGAACTAATCACTTGACAGTGCGACACTGAGCATTCATTAACTACGTTTTTGAGTTATGTAGCCTACTCTGGAGGCGTTTTTTCAACTTCCCTCATGGCTTATTGCTTAACGCGGGAAACTGCTATCCCAAAGGTCATGATTTCGATTCACGTCATAGAGTAAAATGATTTATTATTATTATTATTATTATTATTATTATTATTATTATTATTATTATTATTATTTTTTTTTTTTTTCATTCCAGACAAAGTGCCGCGAGACGTGGCGTACTGGCACTTCAGAAACTTATAGCCGTTACTTCGAAATTTCAGTAAACAGGCCATAAATCACCTGTCTAAAATTACTTATTTAAGTAATCGACATATTCTGTGAAAATATTTCGATATACGAGGTACGTCCAGAAAGTAAGTTCCGTTTCGATTTATCTCCACTGCAGCGCTGCGATCGCAGTTCCGCACATACGCGGTAGACGCTCTATATCAAGGAGAAGAAACGTGTGCCATTTTGAGATCACTGTCAGCCACATACGCTTTGTGGTGCTTATTTACAATGTCGGTGGTGATTGAAAATCCCGCCGTTTGTGAAATCAGAGCTGTGATTCGTTTTCTGAATGCTAGGAAAGCGAAACTAATTGAAATTTATCGGCAACTTTGAGAAGTTTACGGACAAAATGCGATGAGTGATTCAATGGTGAGAAGATGGGTCCGACCGTTCAATGAAGGACGCAGTTAAGTGCACGATGAAGAACGAAGTGGGCGTCCATCTTTGGCTACAGAAGAACTGGTTCACGCGATTGATGACAAGATCCAAGAAAACCGCAAGTTTACAATTAGTGCTCTCGCTATGGAATTTCCCCAAAGCTCACGATCACTAATTCATGAAATTGTTACCGAAAAACTGAAATGTCGTAAACTTTGCTCACGTTGGCTACCAAAGGTTCTTACTGAGCAACACAAAACAAAACGGATGGGTGGTGCACTTCAGTTTTTAACGCGTTATGATGAAGACGGCGAAGAATTTCTGACACAGATAGCCACAGGAGATGAGACTTGGGTTTCTTACGACACCCCTGAAAGTAAGCGGCAATCATTGGAATGGAGGCACACTTCATCCCCAGCAAAGGTTAAGCCGAAACAAATCTTGACACCTCGAAAAATGATGTGCACAGTGTTCTGGGACTGGAAAGGCATCTTACTCATTGATTTCTTACCGCGTGGTCAAACAATCAAAGCAGATGTTTATTGCGAGACCCTTAGGAAATTGCACCGCGCAATACAGAATAAGCGCCGAGGATTGCTGTCAAAAGGTGTTGTTTTTCTTCACGACAACGCACGACCACACACTGCAAATGTGACGAAAAACCTCCTACAGGGATTTGGTTGGGACGTGTTTGACCATCCTCCGTACAGCCCTGACCTCGCTCCTAGCGACTTTCATCTGTTCTTACATCTCAAGTCTTTCCTTGGCGGTCAACACTTCAACAATGACGAAGAACTCAAAGAAAATGTTTCCAACTTTTTGAAGACACAGGCGGCAAACTTCTATGAAGAAGGTATAAAAAACTTGTGCCACGGTATGACAAATGCCAGCAGAATTTCGGCAGTTATGTGCAAAAGTAGTTTAAGAGTTGTAGAATTTTGTTCAATAAATAATTATTCTGTATCTGTAGACAATTTAATTTTATTACCAAACGGAACTTACTTTCTGGACGTACCTCGTAGTTCATTAACATTATATTATAAAAGAAATAAAGAGATTCAAGCTGCTCAGATGACAACAGTTGCGAGGGAATATTTTGAGGAACTGTTGCTTGTAGCGGTACAGTGAACAGCGACATATGACATCATCATAATATGATAGTTCAGCCTTGCGCTTCTGTAGTGCTAAAGAATGAAGTTACAGCTTCCGTGTTATCCAAACCACAAATGGAACAAGCCTTTGGTATCAGTAATTATATTTAGAATGAGTTTAAAGCAACATTATAGAAAAAATACAATTTTAATCGGTTGTCCATCTTTCTGTATTTCCTAAATCATTTATGGTACTTGTATAATAATGCTGTTTATGAAGAGGAATGTGTATATAGGGATTTTTGTTAATGGTATAAGCAATGCTTTAATTTGTATTTTACCTGCTGCTAGTTACTTTCTCTACATGTACTATTTACGTAGTGTCTAGAGAAGGTATTGCACTCCACCCAAAAATTCGATACCGAAATTTCACCGGAAATACCCTGAATCAAAAAAAAAAATTTGGAAAAAGGTTCGTGTGTGTGCGTTTGTGTGTGTGTGTGTGTGTGTGTGTGTGTGTGTGTGTGGACACCATAGCTCAAAAACGAAAAGTCCGCTGAATACCAAACTTGGTATCTAAGTTTGGTGTCTTCCAAGGATGCGAAACGAAGATTTTCAAGAAAATCCCCCCACCCCAACTACCATTTACATTAAACTTTTCGAAAATGTTGATTTTCTTAAAAATTTTGATTAAAATATCGTATACTAAAGATATTTACCTAACAAATAAAATGCACATCTGCAATTTTCTGGGAATAGTCCCTGAAGACTACTTTATTCAGGATGAATTGTACGGAATTTTGCATAACTGTTAAACCGTAAGAGATGGACAAAAACTTGCCACACAAAAAATGTAGATCACGTTAAAACACACAATTTATATTATATACATTTTTTTCGTGGAATTGATCGTTTTTTTTAGATATTCCTTGTTTTTGGCTTTTGCTTTGAAAAACTTATACCTTTCTCATACAGGAATTTGTCAACTCCTGTGCATACAAACAAAGGAATTTCAGTCACATAGCAACCAGCCTTTGACTATCACTTTAACCTATAGCACTCCCTTATTTCGCTTCTTCTTACAAGGAATCAAGTAATAAGACTATTTCTGCTAATTTTTTCTCGATTAGCATGAAATAAATAGAAGCATAAGCTTTTTATCAATAATTTGAGGCAGAGATGTAGAGAAAGTCATGTGAATGGAACACATCAGCTTTTTTGTCTGACGTATAGTTGAAAGTTTAGCTAACACAACTTATAGGGGTCACTGTACACTCTTTATTCGTAATTGAACCCTTGGGATTAAGGGGAAGTCGCGAAGATGCGTGTTAGCAAGGGATCCCTAATAATACACGAACCTGCCGGTGTTGAGGAAGCGGTCTCCAACACCGGGAGAAATATTTAAAGAGCGTAACCTATATCGTCCGTCCTAGAGTAACAGCCTGGACGTACAACCCTGTTACAGATTCAGAGAAAGGAATTACAGAGACAGGAAGTGATGGAGGGGAAATTCGCCTCAAGATTCGTCTGCTGACCTGGGAAAACCACGATAAAAGTTAAAGTCATAGTAACAGGGAATCGAACCCGGGATATTCCAATTAGGATGACCGCTCATTTCGGAGGAGTTATCTACCTGGTATAATCCACAGTAAGAAAGTTAGAAAAGCCTTTCAAATAACCTTCTGTAGCTAGATTTGTTATCTCTGGGCTTTTGAAGTCGCTGGATCTGTTCATTTCCTGGCTCTATACCTCCGCCACTGAATCCTTGCGCTTGACAGTTGGGAGTTAAGTTGGCACACCCGCTAATAACAGATGAAAAGCGTTACCAGTTTGACTTGCTGAACCAATCACAATCAAGCATTTCGGTCACTCGGTCAGACAACGGAAACAGATCTAGATGCCGCACCATTGCAATATCTGGACATTTCCAACCACGTGCTCTGTTTAGGAACTGTTAACATGCATGTTGCGCTGTTCTGTGCAAGCTATGTGTTATTTATATTTATTGTTATTGTTATAGTGTTTGTACGTGAGGGAACATAACAAGACTTTCACAATAATAGAGGTGGATAGACTTATGGGGGAAGGTGTGGCAAGGGTGCCCGCGGCTTCTGGAAGAAGACAGTGAATCATGTGCACAAAATAATACGAAAATCACAGGAATTAGATGGAATCATCAGTGAGTGTGAACCACTAATGATATTCTTGGTGACGACGACAACATGTTGAGATGATGATGGTGGCAATGGCAATGCTGCCTCCGAGAATGACGAGGGAGACTTGTATGGGATTGATGCACTAACATTCTAAACCGGTAAAAATCACTTTGTTATACCTTTCTGTGACTGTAACAAGCTATTTGTCATTTTTGTTCAATAATGTATTAAACACGTACGTATGCTGCATGCGTTATAGTATCACTGTTATTTTCAATTAACATCAATAACAACGAATTAGTTTCATTATTCATCGTCATTCATTTACTATTACACTGTTTATATTCGTCTTTACACACGATATAGACATTTGTAATCAGCTGTTGTTGTTTACTAGTTACTTTGGCAACGCCGTAAAGTCAGCGTAGCCAACCTTACGCGAAACCACCCGAACTGTCATGTGCAAGGATTCAGCGGCGATGGTATAATGTAAACTTTATAGCTTCTCTTTTTACATCCTCAACATGTACTATGTACATAGTATATAGAGAAGATATTGTATTGCACCCAAAATTCGATGCCGAGATTTCACCGGAAATACATGTTTTGGGTCCCTCTGATTCCAAGAAAAGCATCTTCAGAAAAATGTCCGTGTGTGTGTCTGTGTGTATCTTAGGACAGCATAACTCAAAAACGAAAAGACCGTTAAAATCCAAACTTGGTATTTAAGATTGGTATGTTCCAAGAATGCGACACGAAGATTTTCAAGAAAATCCCCCCACCACACACTACGCTTTACATGGAATATTTTTCGAAAATTTTGATTTTCTTAAAAATGGCTGTAACGATTTTGATTAAAATATCGTATATTAAATATATATACCTGAGAAATAAAAAGTATATTTTGAGTTTTTTTGAAATAGCCTCTGAAGACTACTTTATTCTGGATCAATTTTACGGAATTTTGCATAACTGCTAAACCGGAAGTGATGGACAAAAACTTACCACACAAAAAATGTAGAGCCTTTAAAACACAATTTATGTTATGTACATTTTTTTCGTGGAGTTGATCGTTTTGTTGTTGTTGTTTTTTTTAGATATTCCTTTTTTCTGGTTTCAGCTTGGAAAAACATAATTTTTTCATACGGGAACTTGTCAACTCCTGTCCATACAAAGAAAGGAACTCAGTCACATAGCAACCAGCTTTTGACTATCACTTTAACCTATGGTACTCTCTTATTTCCCTTCTATTTACAAGGAAACAAGTAATAAGACTATTTCTGCTATTTTTTTTCTCGATTAGCATTAAGTAAATAGAAACACAAGCTTTTTAACAATAATTTGTGGCGGAGATGTAGAGAAAGTCATGTGAATGGAACACATGATCGCCGTAATCACTGCTAGGGTTATTGTACTGTTGTTAATGTTAGCAATTTCATTATTCTCCTCTTTGCTAGATATTAATTTTTGCTTTGAAATCGTTCTTGCTAATTTTCTTTTCTTGTACTTTTGACATTTCTTTACAAGGGCTAATCTTTTAAACTCATTTCGAGATGAAAGGAAGTGAAGCCATTGTGTGCACCCTTTTCTTCTAAACTTCTTATTACTCTTGGTAATCAGTAAGGTTTAAGCTGCAGCAGGATTTCTATGGCTGACAAAGTCGTTACAAAGTCTACTTTTAGAGGCCACCAGTTGTTCCAAGCGTCATCTTCATTGTTTCATTCAGTAAGCGTTAGCTAACAATTTCTTGTGCCTAACATTTTAGCTGCATATCGTTGTTGAAATAAACATTAGTACGGTGAAACAAGTTGTGTTATTGCTATATAAGAGGTAAAATCAGCAGCTATTACCGCTACAGTTGATTATTGTTGTTCCTTTAGTATTATAATAGATAAACTGATTGAAGCAGTTGTGTTTTCATAACCACAGAATTGCCTCACAGTAAGGTTTGATGACAGGTCCTCATACCTGGAATCGTTTAGGGACTACGGCGCGTCTCTGTTACTATCGACGTGCTGTCTATGGCCTTCTGCGGCTCTTTCAGTTGTTCCTGGAGGGTGGTAATTCGCTTTGGGCCGAACTGATCAAGGTGTTCCTCTCCATTGCCTACCCCGACCTCTTCAGCTGCTCTGGTGCGAGCGCTGCGTACCCCGAGCATCCAAGCGCCTCCAGTAGGGGAGCTGTTTGGACTGGGTTGGACTCGACGTGGCAGTGGCCCCGATACCCATGGGTTATTGGGTACGTCTTGACGGGGTTGTGCAGACACATCAATGTCCTCCGACACTAGCCCAGATACCTAGCATCCATCGCCCCGACCAAGGGGAGCTGTTCGGACTGGGTTGGACTCGACGTGGCAGTGGCCCCGATACCCATGGGTTATTGGGTACGTCTTGACGGGGTTGTGCAGACACATCAATGTCCTCCGACACTAGCCCAGATACCTAGCATCCATCGCCCCGACCAAGGGGAGCTGTTCGGACTGGGTTGGACTCGACGTGGCAGTGGTCCCGATACCCATGGGTTATTGGGTACATCTTGACGAGGTAGTGCAGAAACCTCAATGTCCTCCGGCACTTGCTCGGGTAGCTAGTAGACGGTATGCTAGCGTCCGTCGCCCCCACCAAGGTTCTTTGGTAGTCTTCCCGGATGGGTTGTCCCGCGTAAGTAGCGTATCCACTTCCGACCCGGTGCATTTCCATACCGGGGGGGGGGCTTTTTAAGAAATGAGATATTGTCGTAATGGAAAAAACCACGGAGTCTTGTACTCCCTGGCTCATCGAGAATGGGGGACTTCGGCCCTGGGTAGCCATTCAAACTTAATTAACTCCGTGGCCTTACAGTGATAATCATCCCAGTGGGACGTAACCGTCTCAACCTTTCAGGGTGTAACGCTATTTATTGCATCGCAAATCTCACTTTCATGATCACACTGTTTAGTTATATATATATCCATTTTATACAAGAGCAAGCTTAAACACACAACCAGTAATTTGTTTCGAAATTACTGTCTAGATACAACCATCAGCCAAAGAACACATGTGTTTATGTCGAAAAAAAAGCTCATGTGTTCCATTCACATGACTTTCTCTACACCTCTGTAGCAAATTATTGTTAAAATGTTTGCTCCTCTATCTACTTCATGCTAATCGACAAAAACATTGATCTTATTACTTCCTCCTTATAAGTAGAAAGGAAATAAGGGAACATATTAGTTTAAAGAGATAACTAAATCGTTAAAGGCTGGTTGCTATGCGATTAAAAGTCGGTTATTTACATGGCCAGCAGTTGACAAATACATATGAGAAAAGATTAAGTATTTTAAAACTGAAACTAATAAAGGAATATCAAGGAAATTGTGAAAAAATGTGTATAACATAAATTGTGTGTTATAAGGTGATTTAAATTTTTGTTTTACAAGTTTGTGTCTATCTCTTACAATTTACCAGTTAGCAAAAGTCATCCAGAATGAAGAGGTGTTTAGAGGCTTTTCCTAGGTATACATTTTATTTTCATATAAATATCTTTAATACACGATATCTTAATAAAATCCTTGGAGCCATTTTTGAGAAACCCAACATTTTCGAAATTCTTTCTGTAAAGGGTAACTTGGGGTGGCAGGATTTTCCTCAAAAGATGCTTAACTTAATTACAAAGTTTGGTGTTTTACCAAATTTCCGTGTTTGAGTTATCGTGTTCACAGACAAACGAACTCACGTACATACACATACAGACTTTTTTTACTTTTTTTAATACAGAGGACTCTAAAACCTATATTTTCGGTGAAATCTCGATATGAATTTTTGGGGGAGTGCAATATCTTTTCTACCTATGTATGTACTAAGTAGAGAAAGTAAAAAGTCTTGAAAGACCATGTTATGATTTATCCGGAAATATTACATAGGGTAATGTATAATTTAGTAAGAGATATGCTTCATTCTTGGTTCAAATATATTTGTGTAGTCTAATGCACATGAAATGTGTCACATATACACTACCACCACTTATAAATGATTCTTAAGAGAGAAATACGAAAAGAAGCATTTATTTATTTATTTTTTTATTTAGCAATTTGTTATTCTGTTTGGCTTACAGCAGGTTCCTTAAATTGAGATAGCAGCCCATTTTAAAAGCACTATAAATGTGAGAAATGTTGCCCACTCTCTCTTGTTTGAATGTTTATAAAAGGTGCTGGTCCTACCAATATGTGTACGAGGAGTGATCAAAAAGTTTCCGGAATGGATTCACATTAATGCTCACACTGAGATTTCTTTAATTCTTACCCATGCCGCGTTCCTTCCCGATAAAAATGAGAGGTCATGTGACTTCCTGTGACCATGCAGTGATGAGGTAGACGCTCTGAAGTGAGCACGTGTTTTACAGCAAAAATGTCACATTACGAAGAACAAAGAACGAACATAAAATGTTGTTTTGAAGTCGAAAAAACTGCAACAGAAGCATATGAACTGTTAAGAACAGCTTATGGGGAGGAAGTTATGAGCAAAACTTAAACATTTGAGTGGTTTTCGAAATTCAAAAGTGGTGGGACATCAATTAAAGATGCAAATCGTTCAAGGCAACCTTGTTCCAGCAAATCTGATAAAAATATCAATGAGTTGAGGGAAATGGTCTTAAATGATAGACACATTATAAGAAGAGAATTTTCTAACTCAATAGGACTCTCCTTTGGAAGTGTTCAAAGCATTTTGAAAGACAATTTGGACATGAGAGGAATTGCCGCCAAGTTCGTGCCCCGCCTGCTTTCAAATGATCAAAAGGAAAGCTGTGTGATTGCCTGCACAGATTTTAAAGAACAGCTACAAAATGACCCACAGTTTATGGAGAAAATTATTACTGATGATGAAGCATGGTGTTTTGGGTAGGATCCAGAAACGAAGCAACAATCTTCACAATGGAAGAGTCCTTCATCTCCACGCCCGAAAAAGGACAGACAAGTTCGATCCAAAATGAAGTCAATGATGATTGTGTTTTTTGGCATTAAAGGAATTTGTGCCACAGGGTCAAACAGTGAATCAAGTGTTCGGCAAACAAGTGCTACAAAGATTAAGGGAGAATGTGCGAGGCAAACGGCCGGAGAAATGGGGGGGGGGGGGGGTTTTGTGATGGTTCCTGCATCACAAAGCCCTTTCTGTTCGCTAATTTTTGGATAAAAATAGGAGGAGTATACTGTTCCCCATCCCACCTATTCTCCAGATTTGGTACCAGCGGACTTTTCTCTTTTCACGCGACTAAAGATGCGGCTCTGAGGACACCGTTTTGAGGACATTGATGTCATCCACCGCGAATCGCAGAAGGCCCCGAATATGTTGAAAGGCAGAAGCGCTGGGACAAGTGTACTAACTCCTAAGGAAACTATTTCGAGGGTGACACATTAGACAAAACAAACTGTTGTGTAGTATTTATGACGTCATTCCGAAACTTTTTGATCACATCTCGTATTTAAATGGAAAATAGATATATTTATTTTTACACACATACACACACTGCTATGGTTCTCAGCGTCCCATTCTATACTGGGCTTGAAAGAACGCTTAATTTTGCTCAGAGGCCTCTCTATCATGATTGAGGTTATTTTAGGTGCCGTAAATCTACGACATGGAACTCACGGCTTTACTTCCCTTCCAAAGGAAGCTATGCTATAGATTTTTACGCCCGAAAAAATCCATCGTCCTCCGCCAGGTTTGAACCCGCGACCTTGGGTATATGAAGTTAGCCTGGTAACCATTAAACCGCGGAGGGCAACATTTTTTTGGCAGGATACTAACAGAGATTTATTTGAAAACCTTGTGTTATGTTTGGTTATGTTATAAATTGCTTATTGTATATTTTATTTGGTTCACAAATTGTCAAAGTAGTGTCATTATACAGGGTTACTACAAAAGAAATAGACAACTTCAACTGCCTGTAAAACAAAAGCTATTAAAGATAGCAAACTAATTATTTTGGAGGTATGTTGAGAAACTCTCAAACTTTTGTTTGTTACTATTGATAACGCTGTAGTGTTTTGTTTGTTGTTGCAGAAGCTGAAATGGCGGAAAATCCTGTGGAAAAGGCATATTGCGTGTTGGAATTTGCTAGAACGCAATCAGCAACTGTTGTCCAACGACATTTTAGAACACGTTACCACAAAACGCCACCGACTAGACAGTCAATCTACGACTGGTATAGAAAATTCGAGACAACGGGATGTTTGTGCAAAGGGAAGAGCTCGGGAAGACCAAGAGTTTCGGAAGAAAACGCTGAACGTGTTCGTTCTGCCTACATAAGAAGCCCACAGAAATCGACATCTAGGGCAAGCATGCAATTACAAATTCCACAGCAAACTGTATGGAAAATCTTGCGGAAGCGACTGCACATGATGCCTTACAGATTACAGATGTTGCAGTTTCTGAGTGAAGAAGATAAGGTCATACGGCGTGACTTTTGCATCGACATGCTTCGACATGATGAAGATGCTGGTTTTTGTGAGCGCATCATTTCATTTTTGTGGTAACGTGTTCTAAAATGTCGTTGGACAACAGTTGCTGATTGCCTTCTAGCAAATTCCAACACGCAATATGCCTTTTCCACAGGATTTGCCGCCATTTCAGCTTCTGCAACAACAAACAAAACACTACAGCGTTACCAATAGTAACAAACGAAATTTTGAAAGTTTCTCAACATACCTCCAAAATAATTAGGTTGCTATCTCTAATAGTTTTTGTTTTACAGGCAGTTGAAGTTGTCTATTTCTTTTGTAGTAATCCTGTATACCTGACAAATAAAATTTATCTCTTGAATTTTCTGGGAATAGCATCTGAAGAGTACTTTATTCTGGATGAATTTTACAGAATTTTGTATAACTGGTAAACCGTAAGAGATAGACAAACCCTTACTTAAAAGAAAAGGTATATAACGTTAAAACATACAATTTATGTTATATACATTTTTTTGTAGAATGGATTCTTTTATAGATATTCCTTGTCATTGGTTTCAGCTTTAAAAACCTTACACTTTTCTCATACAGGAATTTGTCAACTCGTGTCCAAACAAACAGAGGAACTTCAGTCGCATAGCAACCAGCTTTTGACTATCACTTTAAACTATGCTACTCCCTTATTTCACTTCTACTTGCAAGGAAGACAGTAATAAGACTATTTCTGCTAATTTTTCTCGATTAGTATGAAGTAAATAGAAGCGTAAGTTGTTTAACAATAATTTGTTGCAGAGATGTAGAGAAAGTCATGTGAATGGAACACACCAGACTTCTAATTTCTTTGAGTGGACTATACTGAAATCTGTTGAACATTAGAAACACAGCATTTTGTATAAAACTTGGATTTAAGAAGCTCTATAATTTACATCAGAACGTCCGTCGGTTTAATATTTATATCAATACTGAAAGAAAACATCTTAATTCTATCATATGTTTAAAATGTGGTTTATATTGGAAGAATAGGCTTGGTGCGTCACAAGGACTTTCAATAACATCGCAAACCTGTCTATGTGGGAGCCTGTTAATGTAAAATGGAACTCCCAAGGAAAAGTTAAATAAACTTGATAAATGCTGAGGAAATGAGTTGTGTAACGTTTAGTTTGTCAGTTGTTTGTTAAATGACGATGATCATTAATACCTGCTCGTTAGCGAGTTTGCTTTGTAACAGAGCTTCTCATTATCACGCTCGTCTTTTGTCTTGCACACTGCTTTCATTCATTAATTTTGTTTTCTTTGCTCATCAATGTTATTTCCAACCGTCTTTGCCTGAGATTTTTCGAGCGTCTAAAAGAAGAAAGAAAGAACGAACGAAAGAAAGAAAAGCGGAATTTATCTCTCTAGAAGAAAATGGATACATCAAGTACAGAGAAAAAGTTTCAAATGTTACGGTTATGTTGCTTTATTTTGAGCCGGAAATTTCTTTCCGACCATCTAATTGTTTTATTCATATATATTTTTGAGATGTAACTGTGTAAATTTATTTTTACATAAAAAATATAATTGAAGATATTTCATTTGCTAGTTTGTAAATATAAACTCTCTGTGAATCTAGGGTGTTCTTTCGGGGGAGGGGGTGTGCTGTTGTCTCGCCGGGAGGGGTCCAAGTCGTCCGCAAATTTACCGTTAATTTTGGCCATTGTGTTCCGAAAGTGCCGAACACCGCGTCAAGGGAGGACGACAAGAAATGCTCAATATTTGCCACGTCAACGGGGTGCATACATTGCCGGTACGTGGTCGCCAGAGGAGCGAGCCGGCAATGGGAGAACGGAGGAGACTTCTACTGCGACAACCAGGCCGGTACGTGGTCACCAGAGGAGAGAGCCGGCAATGGGAAAACGGAGGTGACGTCCACTGCGACAACCAGGACAGGTACCTGGTCACCAGAGGAGCGAGCCGGCAATGGGAGAACGGAGGTGACTTCCACTGCGACAACCAGGACCGGTACCTGGTCACCAGAGGAGCGAGCCGGCATTGGGAGAACAGAGGTGACTTCCACTGCGACAACCAGGACCGGTACCTGGTCACCAGAGGAGCGAGCCGGCAATGGGAGAACGGAGGAGACTTCTACTGCGACAACCAGGCCGGTACGTGGTCACCAGAGGAGCGAGCCGGCATTGGGAGAACAGAGGTGACTTCCACTGCGACAACCAGGACCGGTACCTGGTCACCAGAGGAGCGAGCCGGCAATGGGAGAACGGAGGAGACTTCTACTGCGACAACCAGGCCGGTACGTGGTCACCAGAGGAGAGAGCCGGCAATGGGAGAACGGAGGTGACGTCCACTGCGATAACCAGGACCGGTACATAGTCACCAGAGGAGCGAGCCGGCAGTGGGAGAACGGAGGTGACTTCCACTGCGACAACCAGGACCAGTACCTGGTCACCAGAGGAGCGAGCCGGCAATGGGAGAACGGAGGTGACTTCCACTGCGACAACCAGGACCAGTACCTGGTCACCAGAGGAGAGAGACGGCAATGGGAGAACGGAGGTGACTTCCACTGCGACAAACAGGACCGGTACCTAGTCACCAGAGGAGAGAGACAGCAATGGGAGAACGGAGGTGACTTCCACAGCGACAACCAGGACCAGTACCTGGTCACCAGAGGAGAGTTACGGCAATGGGAGAACGGAGGTGACTACCGCTGCGACAACCAGGACAAGTACCTGGTCACCAGAGGAGAGAGACGGCAATGGGAGAACGGAGGTGACTTCCGCTGCGACAACCAGGACCGGTACCTGGTCACCAGAGGAGCGAGCCGGCATTGGGAGAACAGAGGTGACTTCCACTGCGACAACCAGGACCGGTACCTGGTCACCAGAGGAGCGAGCCGGCAATGGGAGAACGGAGGAGACTTCTACTGCGACAACCAGGCCGGTACGTGGTCACCAGAGGAGCGAGCCGGCAATGGGAGAACGGAGGAGACTTCTACTGCGACAACCAGGCCGGTACGTGGTCACCAGAGGAGAGAGCCGGCAATGGGAGAACGGAGGTGACGTCCACTGCGACAACCAGGACAGGTACCTGGTCACCAGAGGAGCGAGCCGGCAATGGGAGAACGGAGGTGACTTCCACTGCGACAACCAGAACCGGTACCTGGTCACCAGAGGATAGAGATGGCAATGGGAGAATGGAGGTGACTTCCGCTGCGATAAGCAGGACCGGCACCTGGTCACCAGAGGAGACAGCCGGCAATGGGAGAACGGAGGTGACTTCCACTGCGACAACCAGGACCGATACCTGGTCACCAGAGTAGAGAGACGGTAATGGGAGAACGGAGGTGACTTCCACTGCGACAAACAGGACCGGTACCTGGTCACCAGAGGATAGAGACGGCAATGGGAGAACGGAGGTGACTTCCACAGCGACAACCAGGACCGTTACCTGGTCACCAGAAAAGAGAGCCGGCAATGGGAGAACGGAGGTGACTTCCACTGCGACAAACAGGACCGGTACCTGGTCACCAGAGGAGCGAGCCGGCAATGGGAGAACGGAGGTGACGTCCACTGCGATAACCAGGACCGGTACCTGGTCACCAGAGGAGCGAGCCGGCAATGGGAGAACGGAGGTGACTTCCACTGCGACAACCAGGCCGGTACGTGGTCACCAGAGGAGCGAGCCGGCAATGGGAGAACGGAGGTGACTTCCACTGCGACAACCAGGCCGGTACGTGGTCACCAGAGGAGCGAGCCGGCAATGGGAGAACGGAGGAGACCTTGAGAGTCTTTCTTTATGAGCCGTGTTAGCTACGTTGTGAACCTTGAGTGCCCGATTTCTTGTAGGCACATCATTTATATACTAAAAGGTCCGAGTATTGCCCTCCTTTTTGATTGGCTGAAAAAGGGCACTTAGAGTGGCGTTGTCACGTGAGTATTGGAGATTTTTCTTTATTTTACACCCACTTGACTTTGTTTTACAACGAGAAATTCCGTTTTTCCAGTTTAAAAGGGGGTGAGCCTTTCTTCCTTTAACGGGTCGTTCCTTGTGTCCCTGATGCACTAAAATTCGTACTATTTGCAACAAAGCGCGTAGCTTTGAAGAATACAAAGGAGTTTCTACCCGCGACTGTACTGCGTTCTCCTGAGCATATATTTCTTATGTTAAATATTACAAACTAATGATTAAACTAATAATGTATGCGTCGTGCTAAAATACTGCCGCAACCATATAACATTTTAGAGGGAGACCTTTTGCTAAGATGTTCAGGAAGTGCCATAAACAGCTCCTACGGCAAACAAATCGGTGTCTCAATCGATTAGGACGAAAATACGAGTATCTTCATAGCTCGGGTAAATGGCCAAAGTGAAATGGATCAAAGGGGCCTCTGCCCCAATTAAGGCTGGTGCCGTGCTGAATACCAGGCACAGAATGCTAGAATATAAGGGAGGTTTTTATTACTCAAATGCTCATAAAGATAAAATAATTTGTGAGAGCAAATAGAAGTCTTGAAGAAGAAAGAACACTTGCAATTAAAACAAATGTGTTTAGTATGGGTATTGATTAGAACACTTAAAAATAAATAGGAAACGACGTCCGAAAAAGTATGTGTGCGTCTGTGTGTGTGTTTGGTATGTGTGTGTGTCTGTGTGTAAGTGTGTGTGTGTGTAAGTGTGTGTGTGTGACTGTGTGTGTGAGTGTGTATGTGTATGACTGTATGAAAGTGTTTGTGAGTGTCAGTGTGCGTGAGTGTTTGTGTGAGTGTGTGTTTTTAAGTGAGTGTGAGTGTGTGTATGTGTGTGAGTGTGTGTGTTTGAGTGAGTGTGAGTGTGAGTTTTTGAGTGAGTGTGAGTGTGTATGAGTGTGTGTGAGTGTGTGTGAGAGAGTGTGTGTGTAAGTGTGTGAGAGAGTGAGTGAGTGAGAGTGAGTGAGAATGTGTGAGTGTGTGCGAGTGTGTGAGTGAGTGTGAGAGTGAGTGTGTGTGAGTGAGTGTGAGAGTGAGAGTGAGTGTGTGTGAGTGAGTGTGAGACTCAGTGTGAGTGTGTGTGAGTGAGAGTGTGTGAGTGTGTGTGAGAATGTGGGTGAGTGTGTGAGCGTCAGTGTGCGTGAGTGTCAGTGAGAATATGTGTATGTGTGTGAATTGTATTGTATGTGTGAGTGTGTGTATGAGTGTGTGAGTTGTGTGTGTGCCTGTGTGTAAGTATGTGTGTGAGTGAGAGTGTGTGAGTGTGTGAGTGAGGGTCTGTGAGTGTGTGAGTGTGTGTGAGTGTGAGTGAGAGTGTGTGAGTGTGTGTGTGAGTGTGTGTGGGTGTGCGTGTGAGTGTGTGAGTGAGTGTGTGAGTGTGTATCAGTGTGTGTGAGTGTGTGTGTGAGTGTGCGTGTGAGTGTGTGAGTGAGTGTGTGAGTGTGTATCAGTGTGTGTGAGTGGGAGTATGTGAGTGAGTGTGAGTGTGTGAGTGAGAGTGTGTGAGTAAGAGTGTGTGAATGTAAGGGAGTGAGAGTGTGTGAGAGTGAGTGAGAGTGTGTGAGTGTGTATGAGTGTGTGTGAGTGTGTGTGAGTGTATGAGTGAGTGTGAGTGTGTGAATGAGAGTGTGTGAGTGTAAGGGAATGTGAGTGAGAGTGAGTGAGAGTGTGTGAGTGAGTGTGTGAGTGTGTATCAGTGTGTGTGAGTGGGAGTATGTGAGTGAGTGTGAGTGTGTGAGTGAGAGTGTGTGAGTAAGAGTGTGTGAATGTAAGGGAGTGAGAGTGTGTGAGAGTGAGTGAGAGTGTGTGAGTGTGTATGAGTGTGTGTGAGTGTGTGTGAGTGTATGAGTGAGTGTGAGTGTGTGAATGAGAGTGTGTGAGTGTAAGGGAATGTGAGTGAGAGTGAGTGAGAGTGTGTGAGTGTGTGTGTGAGTGAGTGTGAGTGAGTGTGAGTGTGTGTGAGGGTGTGTGTCAGTGGTCAATGTGTGTGACAGAGTGTGAGTGTGTGAGTGAGGGTGTGTGAATGAGTGCGTGTGTGGAAGTTGGGGTTTGGAGTGTGTGAGTGTGTGGGAATGAGAGTTTGTGAGTGAGAGTGTGTGAGTGAGAATGTGTGTGTGGGAGTGAAGGTTTGTGAGTGTGTGGCAATGTATGAGTGAGAGTATGTGAGTGAGTGTGTTAGTGAGAGTGTGTGAGTGTGTGGGAGTGAGTGTTTGTGAGTGAGAGTGTGTGAGTGTGTGGGAATGAGTGTTTGTGAGTGAGAGTGTGTGAGTGTGTGGGAATGAGTGTTTGTGAGTGAGAGTGTGTGAGTGAGAGTGTGTGAGTGAGAGTGTGTGAGTGTGAGTTTGTGAGTGAGAGTGTGTTAGTGAGAGTGTAGGAGTGAGAGTGTGCGAGTGTATGGGAGTGAGAGTGTGTTAGTGAGAGTGTGCGAGTGTGTGGGAGTGAGAGTGTGTTAGTGAGAGTGTGCGAGTGTGTGGGAGTGAGAGTGTGTGAGTGAGAGTGTGTGAGTGTGAGTTTGTGAGTGAGAGTGTGTGAGTGTGAGTTTGTGAGTGTGAGTGTGTGAGTGAGAGTGTGTGAGTGAGAGTGTGTGAGTGTGAGTTTGTGAGTGAGAGTGTGTTAGTGAGAGTGTGTGAGTGTGAGTGTGTGAGTGTGAGTTTGTGAGTGAGAGTGTGTGAGTGAGAGTGTGTGAGTGTGAGTGTGTGAGTGAGAGTGTGTGAGTGTGAGTTTGTGAGTGAGAGTGTGTTAGTGAGAGTGTAGGAGTGAGAGTGTGCGAGTGTGTGGGAGTTAGAGTGTGTTAGTGAGAGTGTGCGAGTGTGTGGGAGTGAGAGTGTGTTAGTGAGAGTGTGCGAGTGTGTGGGAGTGAGAGTGTGTGAGTGAGAGTGTGTGAGTGTGAGTTTGTGAGTGAGAGTGTGTTAGTGAGAGTGTAGGAGTGAGAGTGTGCGAGTGTGTGGGAGTGAGAGTGTGTTAGTGAGAGTGTGCGAGTGTGTGGGAGTGAGAGTGTGTGAGTGAGAGTGTGTGAGTGTGAGTTTGTGAGTGAGAGTGTGTTAGTGAGAGTGTAGGAGTGAGAGTGTGCGAGTGTGTGGGAGTGAGAGTGTGTTAGTGAGGGTGTGTGGGAGTGCGTGTTTGTGAATGAGAGTGCGTGAGAGAGTTTCTGAGTGTGTGGGAGTGAGAGTTTGTGAGTGTTAACCAACGAACATTATTATACAGGTAGTTAAACAGTGAAATGAACTTCAATGGTTATATAGGAGCCGAATTTTATCTTCTCCCTTAATTGCCACGAAAACCTTGTAAATTGTTCTATGCAAAATTAATTTGATTTCAACCTCTTAAGAAATTAAACACTTTCACCATAGTTTGAAAACTTATGTTTTCTTCATAGACTGCCCACATAACACTCCTTGATAAATAAGATAGGGTGATCCTTTATGCTATTTTCATTTAACTGTTCCGCCAGACCTGACATTGTTGGTGCGCCGTCACTGAACAGCTGACTAACATCTGCTTTCATTAACCAATCAATTTCCATTTGTTCTCCCATGTCAGTGAGTTTTTTCTGTACAGGTTTGTGGCAAAGAGGCACAGATTTAAATTCCTCAGCCATTTTCAACACCATCAAAAGCTCTGGACAGTTTCATAGCACGGTTTTTAACAAGAGTACAGTGTGGTTTTTATTTTCCTTGTTTTGCTTTTGAAAATTCAATACATACTGGTAGGAAGCATATATAGATATAATTGCTTTTATAACACTTTATTTAACATAATTGTTGCTGATTTAATTTATTATTTTCTCTACACGTAATATATACATAGTGTATAGAGAAGTATGTATTCCACTCAATAATTCAATACAGAGATTTCACCGGAAATACATGTTTTGGGTCCCTCTGCATCCAAAAAATAAATTTACAGGAAAAGGTCCGTGTGTGCGTGTGTGTGTGTCTGTGGACAGCTTAGCTCAAAAACGAAAAGACCGTTAAATATCAAAATTGGATCTTCCAAGAATGCAACACGAAGATTTTCAAGAAAATCCCCTACTGCCAACTGCTCCTTACATGGAACTTTTTTCGAAAATGTTTATTTTCTTAAAAATGACTCCAACAATTTTGATTAAAATATCGTATATTAAAGATATTTACCTGACAAATAAAATGTATATCTTGACCTTTCTCGGTATAGTCTCTGAAGACTAATTTATTCTGGATGAACTTTACGGAATTTTTTATAACTGCTAAACCGTAAGAGATGGACAAAAACTTACCACACAAAAAACTTAGAGCACTTTAAAACACACAATTTATGTGACATATATTTTTTTGGTGGAGTTGATATTCCTTGTTTTTGGTTTTAGCTTGGAAGAACTCATAATTTTCTCATATAGGAGTTTGTCAACTCGTGTCCATACAAACAAAGGCACTTCAGTCACATAGCAACCAGCTTTTGACCATCACTTTAACCTATAGTACTCCCTTATTTCGCTTCTACTTACAAGGAAACAAGTAATAAGACTGTTTCTGCTAATTTTTTCTCGATTAGCATGAAGTAAATAGAAGCATGGTTTTTTTTTAACAATAATGTGTTGCAGAGATATGGAGAAAGTCCTGTGAATGGAACGCATCAGTTTTTTTTTTTTTTTTTTTTTCTTAAGTTGGAAACCAATGTGTGTGAAGCTTCAGTCTTGTAAACTTATCATGCATTATTGAGTAATTTTATTTAAATTGTAGTATTTTATGCAGACATAATGTTCATACATACCAAACATTGAAGTTTCCCATTGCTGTTCAAAATCAAATAGTAATTTTCTCAGTTTACTTTATAATATCAGTTTTCATTTTGTATTTTGCAAGCCGTAAGGAAGCAAGTAATTGTATACTTCGCGCACAACAAAACCGCCTGCGGTGCCATTAGTAGTTAAAGCGGGCGTTAAACACTACCAAAAAAAAAAAAAAAAAAAACTTCGCGCACAACAAAGTCTTCAAAATGGACAATAAAATGTGAGGTTAGGGATGACATGCCGGAAGAAGGAATGGACCCAGTTGCTTTGCGGTGTCCTGCATCGGACAATATCAGGTTTCAGCAGCACGCTTTCAAGGGAATTTGAATCACAACTGTATTCGTAATTGACATCAAAGTAGTTACAAAAGATATTATAATTAGATTAGATTACAAAGCATTCTGTAGGTTCGTTTAGGCCAGGAAGCCACTGAACATAGAACTTGTCAAGGGATATACATGTACATATATGTTTATATACGACGAAAAAGAAAAACAATGTATAAAGCTCTAGTGCTAAAAGCAAGTGTTACAAAAACAGCAGAATAGAGATATAATCACATCATTTGCTTTTGAGGCCTGTATGCCTGTGCACTATACTTAATGTGGTCTATAAAAGCGTATGTCTTTCCCTTCTTTTTCTTCTTCTTTTTTTAAATTTCAGTATATGTAACACTGATGCAATGTCAGATGATAGTTTTCTAATTATCGACATGATAGGTACTACTAGTAATTATATAAAACTAAAGTATGTGTATTGTACTATATACTCTTTATAAATGTCAACAAATGACAATACACATCTAAAAGTATATTGTAGCGCGCCTGGGTAGTGTGGTGGTAGCTTCATATTCAACAGGTCGTGAGTTACTCGGATAAGGTTTTTATCGGGGTTTTACCTTATCCTGAGAAGACGAATGTCGAGTAACTTTAAGCTCTATGGACCCCGAGATCATTTGAGCATCATTTCACCAATTTCATTCATCGTCCGATATGATCAACATGTTAAAGGACGTTAAACTACCATACAAAAAATTGTTATAAAATTTACATTGCAAAAATTTACAATTATGTAATAGAGTGTAAACAATAAAAGCATCAGACTTTACAGACCTTGTGTCATTGCTAAATACTAAAAAAGTCATGTGACACATTCGTGCAAGTCATAAACATATGTGCACGATTCACATGACTCTCTCTTCTCTAGAACTTTGTTTACGCAACAAACCTCTTAGAAAACATTAGTCTTCTGTGAACTCCATGCTAACCTAGATAAGCATTCGTTGAATGGTCTCATTACTTAGTTCCTTTTACGTGGACAGAAACTGGGGAATACACTATGCTAAAGCGATACTAAAAAGCTAGTGCTATGCTCTTATCCTTGAAATTCGCTTCTTTACATGGCCAGGAGTAAAACGAAAGAAACACGGACGATTTTGAAAAAGTATAAAGCAATAGCAAGACAAATCTCGGAAACTGTTGTCAAGAATGACATCAACACTTATGTTAAGTTCACTACTCATTACATAAAGTATGACACTTACGAACACTCCTGGCAGCTATGCAATATGAGCGGAACGCGTATTCGCGACTGGGCACAAAACAAATGTTCTCTATATAGGCGAGAGCCGTTTGTTTTTCAACTTCCAATAAGCTGTAAATAAAAGACAACTTGATAGAAAACAATTATTTTATTACTAAAAGTTTTGTACACTTTGGTTAGTTTTCAACATAATCACCGATTGAGACATTTATCGTACCTGTTGCTTTGCAATACCCGCTTCAAAAAATGTTGACGCCAATGATTTCAAATGAGTATTGACGTTGTTTTTAAGATCTTCGTTGGTTTGAAAGTGCTGCCCTCCTATCCACGTCTTCTGTTCAGGGAAAAGGTGAAAGTCGCTGGGTGCCAGGTCAGGACTGTACGGCAGATGATCGAAAATGTCCCATTGAAATTGTTCAAGGACCCGATGGGTTGTGCCAGCAATGTGTGGACGAGCGTTGTCATGGATCAACACAATTCCTGAAGTCAGCATTCCGCTTCGTTTATTTTGAATGGCTCTCCGCAAACGTCGTAAAGTACGAAGATCTTCAAAACAACGTCAATGCTCATTTGAAATCATTAGCGGCAACATTTTTGAAGCGGGTATTGCAAAGCTTGTGCACAGGTACGACACATGTCTCAATCTTTTCGGTGGTTATGTTGAAAAGTAACCGTAAGAGTACAAAACTTTTAGTGATAAAATAATTGTTTTCTCTGAACTTGTCTTTTATTTATAACCTAACAGAGGTTGGAAAAAATGGCCCTCGTAGTATTGCTAATGGTACAGATGCTGTAAAAGTCGGTTGGACGCTCTAAAAATGAATAATCTTTATCGTATTTACAGGTCCAAATATAAAATTGAGTAACGTTAGAAGTTTGAGTCTAGACCACGCCAACTCTTCAAAGTTAAATAAAGTTGGCATGAGAAGAATGAAAAATGCGTGGCTATTGCATTCACGTGGTTTTAAGTACTCAATTTTGTACAAACGGTTCTTAAAATTACGTATTCTTATATCGTCTTCATGTTAATTGATATACCAACCATTTACAAAAATTGTGTTTAAGGATGTTTCCTTGAGGATACAAGCTGAAACGCAGACACCGAGTATACAGAAAGGAAACTCCATGTGCGCATGCGCGAATTCTGCCATATTGGAACCGAGTAGACATGTGTGTTGTTGAAGTTACACTCTTCATAATAATATACATTTTGTTATTAATTGTGCATTTTAGCTGCTGGGATGATATGCTACTCAACAGTTAAAATATTATAATGAGCAGTAGTAAGAGAAAAGGGCTAATGGTGCTCAGCATATAATATAAACATGGAATGTCTCCTGTAAGGTTAGTAATGTTTGCATCAAGCTTCAGTTTGGCATTATTTTTTATTGTATTTATTTGTTTCTTTATTTTTTAATAGCAGGACGGATTCATTGTGTCTAATTATATTTACTGCTCATTCTGATTCAATGTCTTAAGTGTTTTTATTATTTTATTAAATAAAACTTGGCAGCCCATTGAATAACTTGGTACATATTCTCCTAACCATCATTGCTAGCGCTTGTTTTGTAGATATGAGTAGCAACAAAACGATCACAAAAATCTGATGTGTTACATTCATATGACTTTCTCTAGCGGTTCCAGAAACATTTTCCTACAAAAGATTATTCTTGTATCTACATCATGATAATGAAGATAAACATTTAGCAGAATTAGTCTTATTGCTTGCTTGTTTGTAAGTAGAAGGGAAATAGGAATGCACAAGCTAAAGCGCTAGTGATATCTTTTAAACGCCGGTCGCTATGTGAAACAATTGAAATTCAGTTCTCTTTGCTTGCTCGGAATGGTTTCCGTTCAAATTTGTTAACCTTAAACTGAAACCAACAGCTCGGAATGTCTCTAAAACGGTCAACTCCATAAAGAATGTTTATGACATAAATTGTATGTTTTAATGAGATCTACATTTTTGTGCAGTAAGCTTTTGTCCATTTTTATGGTTTATCAGTTATAAACATTACTTAAAATCATCCATAAAGAAGAGCTCTTCAGAGGCTGTTACCAGAAAATCAAGATATACGTTTTATCGTAATAAAAAGACCTTAAACATATGTAACTTTAATTAAAATCATTTTGAATACTTTTGAGAAAATCTAAATATTCTGAAGGGTATTTAGATAGGGTGATTTTGTTTAAAATCTTTGTATCACATTCTTGGAAGATACTGAAATTAAATTCCAAGTTTGGTGTTTAATCGACTATTTTTAGCTACGCTGCCCACAAACAGATAGACAGGCAGAGACAGAGACACAGACAGACAGACAGACAAAGACACACAGGCGGACCTTTTTCTAAAAATGATTTTTTCGGACTTATGGTACCTCAAAGCATATTTAAATATCAGTATCGAATTTTTGGGTGCAATACAATACCTTATCTATCAACTATATATATTGTGCATAGAGAAAGTAAACATGACTATAACGTTTTATTAAAATACCATATGTCTAAAACTTTTACTCGACAAATAAAATGTTGATATTAAAATTTCTGGCTATGTGCTTTGAAGTCCTATTTAGTTGGATAATTTTTACTTTCTCTACACGTACTATGTACATAGGGTATAGAGAAGCTGTTGCACCGGAAATACAAGCTTTGGGTCTCCCTGAATCCAAAAAAAACAAACAGTATTTTTGGAAAAAGGTCCATATGTGTGTGTCTGCGTGTGCGTGTGTGTGTGTCCATGTGTGCGTGTGTGTGTGGACACATATCTCAAAAACAAAAAGCCCGTAAAATACCAAACTTGGTATTTAAGTTTGGTATTCCAAGGATGTGACACGAAGATTTTGAAGAAAATCGCACACTCAACTACCATGGAACCTTTTTAGAAAATGTTGACTTTCTCAAAAATGGCTCTAACGATTTTGATTGAAATCTCTTATACTTAAGATGATTTGATGCCAAATAAAATGTATATCTTGAATTTTCTTGGAATAGCCTCTGAAGACTACTTTATTCTGGATGAATTTTACAAAATTTTGCATAACTGCTAAACTGTAAGAGATGGATAAAAACGTACCACACAAAAGATGTAGAGCACATTAAAACACAATTTATGTTAAACATATTTTTTTCGTGTAGTTGATCGTTTTTGAGATATTGCTTGTTATTGGTTTCAGCTTTGAAAAACTTATACTTTTCTCATACAGGAATTTGTCAACTCGTGTCCATACAAACAAAGGAACTTCAGCTGCATAGCAACCAGCTTTTGACTATCACTTTAACCTATGGTAGTCCCTTATTTCGCTTTTACTTACAAGGAAGCAAGTAATAAGATATTTCTGCTAATTTTTGTCTCGATTAGCATGATGTAGCCAGTAGCATAAGCTTTTCAACAATGATTTGTTGCAGAGATGTAGAGAAAGCCATGTGAATGGAACACATCAGATTTTTTATAGCTGGTAAACCGTAAGAGATCGACAAAATCTTACTACACAAAAAATGTAGACGCTGTCTAAGTACACAGTTTTTATGCTGTTTTTTTGTGGAGTTAATCGTTTTCGAGATACCCACTGCTATTGATCAACATTTCAAATATACACAGAAATGGGATCACTAAGCATAACATGGCAGTTGGAATGGGTTTGACTATCATTTGTTCCTATAACGAAATGCACAATTAAAATGTGTCTGAAATTGAAACAGAAGAATAAGATGTCGTATAATTTGTAGGAGAGCAAGCAGAGAAAGTCATATTTATGCCACATATGAGGTTCTTATTACAAATGTTCGTGATTTATTATTTAAACGTTTTAATTTGCTTAAAATCGTGTGTAATAAACAGCTTTCGTATTGCATTTACTAGGTCTGAATATGGCGTCTAGCGCAGTGCTTGGTTTCATGCACATCAAAGGAGCCGCCCTCGAGTTTCCTTTCTGTGCTTTAAGCGATAATATACTGTCTCTGAGACTCCATTCTCTCCGCATGGCTAAAGGGGCAAAAGAACAGAAATAAAAACATTAATGTGTTCCACTCACATGACTTTCTCTACATCTGAGTAACAACTTATTGTTAAAAACCTTATCCTTCTGTCTACTTCATGCTAATCGAGATAAACATTTTCAGAAATGGTTTTTTGTAGGTACAAGGGAGATAAAACTAAAACGATAATCAACACTTTTAAAATGTGGTTGCCATGTGGTTGAAACCCGTTTGTTTGCTTTTCCAGGAGTTCACATATCCCCGTATGTGAAAAGTATTAAGTATTTTAAAACTGAAATCAATAATAAGAAATATCTCGATGCAAAACATGTATATGCCATAAAGTGTGTGTTTCAACAGGATCTACATTTTGTGTGGTTTAAATGCTTGTCTATCTCTATCTACTATCTACTATCTACTATGTAAAAATCAAGCAAAATGCAATCAGAGTAAAGAGGTCTTCAGAGGCTATTTCCAGAAAATTCAAGGTATGCATTTTGTTTGTCATGCAAATAACTTTAATATTAGGTATTTTAATCAAAATCCTTAGAGTAATTTTTGAGAAAAGCAGCATTTTCAAAAAATTGTCCAAGTAAAGGTAAGGATGGAGGGATTTTCCTCAAAATCTTCGTGTCGCATCCTTAAAAAATACTACATTTACACCAAGTTTCATATTTTACTCACTTTTCGTTTTTGAGTTGACTTGTTAACAGACTCACGGACACGGACACCAACGTACACACACGGACCTTGTTCTAATTTTTTTTGGATAAGGGGACCGCAATACGTCAATTTCCGTTGGAAATTCGATATGGTGGAATGGAATACCTTCTCTATACACTACATAGTACAAAAAAATTGCTTTTTCTACATAATTGTAACACATTATTGTTAAACAGCTAGATTTTTCTATCTACTATATGATAATCGAGTTAAACATTAGCAGAAATGGTTTTAAACACTGCTTCCTTGTAAGTAAAAGGAAAGTAAGGGAATACACTAGGCTAAAATAATACTCAAATCTTTTAAAAGCTGGTTGCCATTCGGTTGAAATGCGTTGCTAGGCAGCGATTAACATGGGCTTTAACTTTCTTAATACAAAGCTCTCAGATAAGGCACTGATTATCCCGGGAAGTCATCGACATTTTGCAGTTCACCAATGAGCTCGTCACTTCAGCCAATAGAAATCACAAATAAAGAAAGACGAGTGGAGTAAAACACCAAGTCTTACCGCAGCCTTTGAAGCCGACATGTTAACCTTTTCAGTAGCACGGAAATACCTGCAGCTTGAGGGATTGTGACAATGTTCAGTTGTATCTCACGTTTGGTATTGGATGAACAGTAATGGGAAGGAGCAATGTCATGTGTGGAATTATTACGTAACAGTAGCGTGTCTGTCTGTTCCCAAGAAAAGTAATGTACAACGTCATTTTTCACACAAACTTCAATAGTGAATTTCCTGTTAATTCTGAATTAGGAAACATTTAGAGACTTAAAATGTAAATTAACAGTACAGCAAAGTGTATTTACAAATCATTTTAGGAATATAATACTGTGACAAGTCTGTTATATTTTAGCGAAAAGAAAAGAACCTTTCAGTGACGGGGAAGTAGTTAAAGAAACAAAGATCTGTGCCGCGGAATCTCTGATAGATCGTCACACTTATGTCTTCTGTAAAAATACTTCAATTATCTCGTTAAACTGTTGCTAGATGCGTGGAACACACTTATAAGACTTTAGAATCTCAATAATATCAGCACCTGCAATCCTATGAATATTTCCGGGTCATTTTATAGAAACCACTAATATTTCTGTGTTTATTTATTAGAGTGGTCTTTCGGTTAAAGAGGAAGTTGTAAAGGTGCTGCTACCTCATGATCGTACTGGCAGAGAAGACATATTTCCTGTTTTCCTGAAATTTGATAAAAGTAGTAACATTCCGCTGTGTAAACTTGTTGCTATAACAAGAACCTTCTTGCTCTTTTTGCTAAATATGATTCATTTGTTATCCATCAGCTTTAAGCGCAAAGGTGTGACCTGTCATGAAAATTAAACTCTTGTAGTAAATCACATCAGCTCATCTTCTACACGTCACCGACTGTTCCGAAATCTTTTGAATATAACAGATTCTAATCATAGTGGCACAACTCTTCGTGCAGAGATGTAAAGTGACTTACTAGAGGAAAACTCTGCAACGATTCTGCAGTCCTCTGGATGAGATAGAGGTTTTCCGAAACGATCGGAATAACAATAGTCAATAACTTGATGGCTTCTAGAATTAGGTTCGTTGGCAAATATCACCTCAAAATTAAATGAGAAAAACCTCGAACTGCGAGGGAAAAATCTCAACATTTCAACAATGAGAAGTAAAGTAGATGCTTTTTGGAGGAAACTAAACTTGTGGACTGCACATTTAAAAAGAAATTCGCTATCACACTTTTAAACTTTGAAATCAGTTATGGAAACTGTAAATATTGGCGAATGAGAACTTCTAACATTTTCCCAGCATTTTGAAACAGGTTTGGCCTGTTTTCAGCACATTAGCCAATGATTATGTTTATCAATAGTTCAGTTGACATTACTGAACTTGGAGGTAGGAAATGAGGGATCTTTGGAAATTATAATCTTGAGGAATTAGAAATGGAAATTTTAAGCTTTCAAAAGATATATCTTTGAAATTATCATTATCAAGCTGAAGCAATATCTGGATTCTGGTGGACAGGAATAAATATTCCTCATTGGCAGTGAAGCTTTGAAAAACATTTTCTTTTTTCGTTCGACATATCTTTGCAAGGTCTCGGCGGTGCCGTAGCAGTAAAAGCGGGCGTTAAACACTATAAAAAAATCTGGTGTGTTAGAATCACATAACTTTCTCTACATCTCTGTAACAAGTTATTGTTAAAAAGCTTATGATTCTATTTACTTCATGCTAATTGAGAAAAAATTAGCAGAAATATTCTTATTATTTGCTTCCTTAAACTAGAAAGGAAATAAGGGAGTACCATAGGTTAAAGAGACAGTCAAAAGCTGGTTACTATGTGACTGAAGTTCCTTAGTTTGTATGGAGAGGAGTTGACAAATTACTGCAAGAGAAAAGTAACTTTTTTTTTTTAAAGCTGAAATCAAAAACAAGTAATATCTAAAAAACAATCAACTGCGCGAAAAAAATATTTATTACATAAATTGTGTGTTTTAACGTGATCTACATTTTTGTGTGGTAAGTTTTCGCCCATCTCTTACGGTTTAGCAGTTATGCAAATTTCCGTAAAATTGATCCAGAATAAAGTAGTCTTTAGAGGCCATTTCCATAAAAATTCAAGATATACATTTTATTTGTGAGGTAAATACCTTTAATATACGATATTTTAATCAAAATCGCGTGAGCCATTCCTGAGAAAATCAAAATTTTTGGAAAAAGTTCCATGTAAAGAGTAGTTGGGGTGAGGAAATTTTCATAAACGCTTCGTGTCGCATCCTTGGAAGATACCAAACCTAAATGTCAAGTTTGCTATTTAACGGTCTTTTAAGCTATGCTGTCCACAGACACACACAGGCAACACATATGCAGACGGACCTTTTTCTGAATAAGTTTTTTTTTTGTATTCAGTGGGACCCAAAACATGTATTTCTGGTGAGATCTCGGTACCGAATTTTGGGTGGAATGCATAACTTGTTCTATACACTATGTAAATAGTATGTCTAGAGAAAGTAAAAAATTGCAGGTTCATATTTTCGTCTAGTAGGAGTAGTATTAATAGTAAAACTGGTGGTGCTGATGGTAATGCTGATGCTGTTAAGGCTGGTGGTGGTAGTATTGGTGATGGTGATGCTGATGGTGCTGGTGGTGTTGGTGCTAATCCTGATGCTGGTGGAGGTATTAGTGGTGATGATGCTGCTGATGGTGCTGCTAGTGGTGGTGCTGATGGTGGTAGTGGTGGTGATGGTAGTGGTAGTGGTGGTGCTGATGCTGGTAGTAGTAGAGGTACTAGTGATGGTGCTGCTAGTGGTGCTCATGATGGTGGTAGTGGTGGTGCTGATGCTGGTAGTAGTAGAGGTACTAGTGATGGTGCTGCTAGTTGTGCTCATGATGGTGGTAGTGGTGGTGCTGATGCTGATGGTGGTAGTGGTGATACTGATGGTGATGGTGGTAGTGGTGATACTGATGTTGGTGGTACTGGTGGTGGTGCTAGTGGTACTGATGGTGATGGCGCTGGTGCTGGTGATGGTGGTGGTAATGGTGATGGTGATTGTGGTGGTGGTGACGATGCTGATGGTGGTGATGCTGGTCGTGATGCTGGCGGTGATGGGGCTGATGGTGAGAATGATGATACTGATGCTGAAGCTGGCGAGGGTGGTGCTGCTGTTGATGATGCTGGTGGTGAGAATGATGCTGCTGCTGAAGCTGGTTGTGGTGGTGCCGATGCTGGTGGTGGTAATGGTGCTGATGGCAGTGATGGTGCTGGTGCTTGTGCTGATGCTGGTGGCGGTGGTGCTGATACTGATGTTGGTGGTTGTGGTGCTGATGCTGATGATGATGGTGCTGTTGGTGATAGTGCTGGTGATGGTGGTGGTGATGCTGCTGGTGGTTACGGTGCTGATGCTGGTGGTGGTTGTAACGCTGATGCTGGTGGGCCTTATGGTGGTGCTACTGATGCTGGTGGTTGTTGTGGTGCTGGTGGTGCTGGTTGTAGTGCTGATGCTGGTGGGCCTGATGGTGGTGCTACTGATGCTGGTGGTTGTTGTGGTGCTGGTGGTGCTGGTGGTTGTAGTGCTGATGCTGGCTGGTTGTGGTGCTGATGCTGATGATGATGGTGCTGTTGGTGATAGTGCTGGTGATGGTGGTGGTGATGCTGCTGGTGGTTACGGTGCTGATGCTGGTGGTGGTTGTAACGTTGATGCTGGTGGGCCTTATGGTGGTGCTACTGATGCTGGTGGTTGTTGTGGTGCTGGTGGTGCTGGTTGTAGTGCTGATGCTGGTGGGCCTGATGGTGGTGCTACTGATGCTGGTGGTTGTTGTGGTGCTGGTGGTGCTGGTGGTTGTAGTGCTGATGCTGGTGCTGGTTGTGGTGCTGATGCTGGTTGTAGTGCTGATGTGGTGGGCCTGGTTGTGGTTGTGCTGATTCTGGTGGTGGTTGTAGTGCTGATGCTGAAGCTGGTGGGCCTGCTGGTGGTGGTTGTAGTGCTGATGCTGGTAGTACTGATGCTGGTGGTGGTTGTGCTGATACTGGTGGTGGTTGTGGTGCTGATGCTGGTGGTGGTTGTGGTGCTGATGCTGGTGGTGGTTGTTGTGGTTGTAGTGCTGATCTGTTGGGCCTGGTGGTAGAGGTGGTGGTTGTGGTGCTGGCGGTGAGGATGCTGGTGCTGCTGCTCGTTGTGGTGCTGGTGGTGCTGATGCTGGTGGTTGTTGTTGTGTTGATGCTGGTGGTGGTGATGTTGGTGCTGATGATGGTGGTTGTGTTGCTGATGCTGGTGGTGGTGGTGTTGCTGCTGATGGTGGTGGTGGTGGAGGTTGTTGGTGCTGATGCTGGTGGTGGTGGTGTTGGTGCTGATGCTGGTGGTGGTTGTGATTGTGGTGCTGATGCTAGTGGTGGTTGTGGCTCTGATGCTGGTGGTGGAAGTGGTGCTGATGCTGGCAGTGGTAGTGGTGCTGATGCTGATGGTGGTTGTGGCTCTGATGCTGATGGTGGTAGTGGTGCTGATGCTGGTGGTGGTTGTGGTAGTTGTAGTGCTGATGCTGATGAGCCTGGTGGTGGTGGTGCTGATGCTGGTGGTGGTTGTTGTGCTGGTGGTGTTGCCGATGCTGGTGCGGCTGTGATGCCGGTGGTGGTGTTGATCTAATGCTGGTTGTGCTAATTCTGGTGGTGGTTGTAGTGCTGATGCGGGTAGTCGTGGTGCTGATGCTGGTGGTGGAGGTGGTGGTTGTGGTGCTGAAGCTGATGGTGGTTGTGGTGGTTGTAGTGCTGATGCTGGTGGACCTGGTGGTGGTTGTGGTGTTGGTGGCGAGTTTACTGGTGGTGCTGATGCTGGTGATGGTGGAGGTGCTGACGCTGATGGTGGTGGTCCTAGTGCTGCTGGTAGTGTTGGTGCTGATGCTGGTGGCGTTTGTGATGCTGATGCTGGTGCTGGTACTGATGCTGGTAGCGCTGATGCTGCTGGTGGTTGTGGTTCTGATGCTGATGGTGGTTGTGGTGGTTGTAGTGCGATGCTGATGGGCCTGGTGGTGGTGGCGGTGGTGGTTGTGGTAGTTGTAGTGCTGATGCAAATGCCCCTGGTGGTGGTGGTGGTGCTGCTGATGATGCTGGTGGTGGTTGTTGTGCTGGTGGTGGTTTTGGTCTGATGCTGATGCTAGTGGTGCTAATTCTGGTGGTGATTGTGGTGCTGATGCTGGTAGTCGTGGTGCTGATGATGGTGCTGGAGTGGTGGTGCTGCTGATGCTGGTGGTGGTTGTGGTGGCTGTAGTACTGATGCTGGTGCGCCTGATGGTGGTTTTGGTGTTGGTGGTGAGGGTCTGATGCTGGTGGCGGTTGTGGTGCTGATGCTGCTGGTGGTTGTGGTGGCTGTAGTGCTGATGCTGGTGCGCCTGGTGGTGGTTTTGGTGTTGGTGGTGAGGGTGTTGATGCTGGTGGTGCTGATGCTGGTGGTGGTTGTGAGTGCTGATGCTGCTGGTGGTTGTGGTGCTGACGCTGGTGGTGTTGTGCTGATGCTGCTGGTGGTGGTGTTGATGCAGGTGGTGGTGGTGATGCTGCTGGTGGTGTTGATGCTGGTGGTGATGTTGATGCTGGTGATGGTGATGCTGGTGGTGCTGAAGCTGGTGTTGGAATTGATGCTGGTGGTAGTGCTGATGCTGGTGGTGATGATGCTGTTGGTGCTGATGCTGGTGGTGCAGCTGATACTGGTGGTGGTGATGCTGGTGGTGGTGCTGATGATGCTGGTGGTGATGGTGCTGGTGGTGATGATGTTGGTGGTGATGATGTTGGTGGTGGTGGTGCTGAAGCTGGGGGTGGTGGTGATGCTGGTAGTGCTGATGCTGGTGGTGGTGGTGGTGATGATATTGGCGCTGATGCTTTTGATGGTGATGCTGGTGGTGATGCTGATGCTGGTGGTGCTGATGCCGGTGGTGATGTTGATGCTGGTGGTGGTGATGCTGGTGGTGCTGATGCTGGTGTTGGAGCTGATGCTGGTGGTGATGATGCTGTTGGTGCTGATGCTGGTGGTGCAGCTGATACTGGTGGTGGTGATCCTGGTGGTGGTGATGATGCTGGTGGTGATGGTGCTGGTGGTGGTGATGCTGGTGGTGGTGGTGCTGAAGCTGATGTTGGTGCTGCTGATGCTGGTTGTGCTGATGCTGGGGGTGGTGGTGATGATGGTGGTGCTGATGCTGGTGGTGGTGGTGGTGATGATATTGGCGCTGATGCTGGTGGTGATGATGCTGGTGTTGATGCTGATGCTGGTGGTGCTGATGCTGAGGGTGCTGGTGGTGCTGGTGATGCTGGTGTTGCTGATGCTGGTGGTGGTGGTGATTATATTGGCGCTGATGCTGGTGGTGATGATGCTGTTGGTGCTGATGCTGGTGGTGCAGCTGATACTGGTGGTGATGATGCTGGTGGTGATGGTGCTGGTGGTGGTGATGCTGGTGGTGGTGGTGCTGAAGCTGATGTTAGTGGTGCTGATGCTGGTGGTGCTGATGCTGGGCGTGGTGGTGATGCTGGTGGTGCTGATACAGGTGGTGGTGGTGGTGATGATATTGGCGCTGATGCTGGTGGTGGTGATGCTGGTGGTGGTGATGCTGGTGGTGATGCTGATACTGGTGGTGCTGATGCTGGGGGTCCTGGTGGTGCTGGTGATGCTGATGCTGGGGGTGGTGGTGATGCTGGTGGTGCTGATGCTGGTGGTGATGATATTGGCGCTGATGCTAGTGGTGGTGATGCTGATGCTGGTGGTGCTGATGCTGGGGGTGGTGGTGATGCTGGTGGTGGTGGTGATGATATTGGCGCTGATGCTGGTGGTGATGCTGATGCTGGTGGTGCTGATGCTGGGGGTGCTGGTGGTGCTGGTGATGCTGGTGGTGCTGATGCTGGTGGTGGTGCTGTTGGTGGTGATGCTGGTGTTGGAGCTGATGCTGGTGGTGGTGATGATGCTGGTGGAGCTGATGCTGGTGGAGCTGATGCTGGTGGTGGTATTGATGCTGGTGGTGCTGATGCCGGAGGTGGTGGTGTAGTTGGTGGTAATGATGCTGGTGGAGCTGATGCTGGTGGTGGTGATGATGCTGGTGGAGCTGATGCTGGTGGTGGTATTGATGCTGGTGGTGCTGATGCCGGAGGTGGTGGTGTAGCTGGTGGTAATGATGCTGGTGGAGCTGATTGCTGTGGTGGTGGTGATGCTGGTAGAGTTGATGCTGGTGGTACTGATTCTGGTGGTGTTGGTAATATTGCCTGTGCTGGTGGCGGTGGTGTTTGTAATAGTGCTGGTGGCGCCGCCCTTTTCTCCATATATATGGGTTAAACGTGACTTTCACATGAGAAAGTTGGACAACTCTGCCCTAGAATTTAACTGGAGCAAAGGGGTTTTCCTCATTTGTATATGATGTCATTTGAAACGATCAAAACACGCTTAATGATGTTTGCTTTGCTTTATAAATCCAGCTTAGTTTATCTGTGTTCGTCTTCCAGAAAGAGCTGAAAGTTGGTAAATATAGTTTTCACCATCCAAGTGTCGTTAGGTTGCCATGCCTACAATACTTTGTGCCAGCGCCCCCCCCTCCCAAATCCTCTTAGCTCAAAGTATGTGTCGCACAACAACGCTCAGAATATGGTAAAAAAAGATAGAGAGGACAAAGAAAATCGCTTGCTTCTCTCTCTCTCTCTCTCTCTCTCTCTCTCTCGCTATCAAAGTATGTGTCGCACAACAACGCTCAGAATGTGGTAAAAAAAGATAGAGAGGACAAAGAAAATCGCTTGCTTCTCTCTCTCTCTCTCTCTCTCTCTCTCTCTCGCTATCAAAGTATGTGTCGCACAACAACGCTCAGAATATGGTAAAAAAAGATAGAGAGGACAAAGAAAATCGCTTGCTTCTCTCTCTCTCTCTCTCTCTCTCTCTCTCTCTCTCTCTCGCTATCAAAGTAACGAACTGATATTACAAATATACTTCATAAATGTAATAATGCAGATTACATATTGAATTGCTAATTATTATTGTGCATCCCCTGCGGTGCCATAGTAGTAAAAGCGGGGCGTTAAAAATCTGATGTGTTCCATTCATATGAGTTTCTCTACATCTCTGCAACAAATTATTGTTAAAAAGCCTATGCTTCTATTTACTTCATGCTAATCGAGAAAAGACTTATTACTTGCTTCCTAGTAAGTAGAAGCGAAATAAGGGAGTACCATAGGTTAAAGTGATAGTCAAAAGCTGGTTGCTATGTGACTGATGTTCCTTTGTTTGTATGGACAGCAGTTGCTAAATTCCTGTATGACAAAAGTGTAAATTTTTTATAGCTGAAACCATAACCACGGAATATCTCAAAAAACATCAACTCCATGAAAACAAAACCTGACGTGTTCCATTCACATGACTTTCTCTACATTTCTGAAACAAATTATTGTTAAAAAGCCTGTGCTTCTATTTACTTCATGAGATTCGAGAAAATATTAAAATATTAATTATCACTTGCTTCCATTCAAGCAGAATCGAAATAAGGGTGTGCCATAGGTAAAAATGATAGTCAAAAGCTGGTTGCTATGTGAGTGAACTTCTAAAGTTAAAAATAATAACGAATATCTCAAAAACGATCAACTCCAAGAAAAAAATGCATAAACTTCAATTGTGTGTTTTAACATGCTGTTCATTTTTTGTTTGGTAAGTTTTTGTCCATCTCTTACGGTTTAGCAGTTGTGCACAGTTCCGTAAAATTCATTCAGAATAAAGTACTCTTCAAAGGCTATTCCCAGAAAATTCAAGATATACATTTTATTTGTCGGGTAAATATCTTTAATATATATACGATATTTTAATCAAAATCGTTTGAGCCATTTTTAAGAAAATAAAAATTTTGGAAACACTTTCCATGTAAAGGGTAGTTTAATGTGCCGGGATTTTCTCAAAATCTTCGTGTCGTATCCCTGGAAGATACTAAACTTAAATACCAAGTTTGGTATTTTAACGACTTTTCGTTTTTGGTTATCATGTTCACAGACACACGGACACACACACATACACACACGACCTCTTTTAGAAAATGTTTTTTTTTTTGGATACGGGGGACCCTAAACATATATTTCCGGTGAAATCTCGGTATCGAATTTTCGGGTGGAGTGCAATACCTTCTCTATATAGTATGTACATAGTGTGTATAGAGAAAGTAAAAAATGTGTATAACATAAATTGTGTGTTTTAATGTACTCTTCATATTTTGTGTCGTAAGTTTTTGTTCATCTCCTACGGTTTAGCTGCTATGCAAAATTCTGTAAAATTCTTCCAGAACAAAGTAGAGTTCAGAGACTATTCACAGAAAATTCAAAGTATACATTTTATTTGTTAGGTTAATATTTCAATATACGATATTTTAATCAAAATCGTTAGAGCTATTTTTAAGAAAATCCAAAATTTCGGTAAAAGTTCCATGTAAAGGGTATTTGGGGGTGAGGAAATATTCATGAAACTCTTCAGGTCACATCCTTTGAAGATACCAAACCTAAATATCAAGTTTGATTTCTAGAGGTATTTTGAGCTATGCTGTCCAGACACACGCATACACACACGACGGACCTTTTTCCAGAAATTTTTGTTTTGAATTCAGGGGGTCCCAAAACATGTATTTTCAGTGAAATCTCGGTCTCGAATTTTTAGGTGGAGTACAATACCTTCTCGCTACACTATGAACGTAGTACGTGTAGAGAGAGTAAAAATATTAGTCTGCGTTTAGTATATAAGTAGTGAAGAAAATCAGCAGGTCTAGTAGAGCATCCAAATTGCTGTCTTAAAAGATAGACGAATCAACTTAATCTTTTTAACCATAAAGTATGGATCTGGTACATAGCTATAATATTAAACTGAAAGATGATGTTATTTGTGTTGCCACTATTCTACCTAGGACCCCAGACACTGAAAATCAAAAAATATCGCGGATTATACGATAAACTTAGGCCTACTCTACACGTACAGTGTATAGAGAAGGTATTGCATTCCACCCAACAATTCGATACAGAGATTTCACTGGAAACACATGTTTTGGGTACCCCTGAATCCAAAAACAAGCATTTTTGTAAAAAGTTCCGTGTGTGTGTGTGTGTGTGTTTGTGGATAGCATAGCTCAAAACCGAAAAGACCGTTAAATATAAAACTTGGTATTTAAGTTTGGTATCTTCCAAGGATGCAACACGATGACTTTCAAGAAAATCCCCCCACCCCAAACTACCCTTTACATGAAAAACATCGATAATTTTGATTTTCTCAACATTATATTTAACGATCTTTATTATAATCTCTTATATTTAAGATATTTACATGCCAATTAAAATACATATCTTGAACTTTCTGGAAAAAGCCTGTAAAGACCTCTTTATTTTGGATGATTTTTATTGCATTTTGCATAACTGGTAAACCATAAGAAATAGACAAAACTTACATCACAAAAATGTAGATCAGGATAAAACATACAATTTATGTCTTGTGCATTTTTTTTTTTTTTTTTTTGAGGAGTTGATCGTTTTTGAGATATTCCTTGTTATTGGTTTCAGCTTTGAAAAACTTATACTTTTGTCATACAGGACTTTGTCAACTCCTGTCCATACAAACAAAGGAACTTCAGTCGCATAACAACCAGCTTTTGACTATCACTTTAACCTATGGTACTCCCATATTTCGCTTCTACTTATAAGGAAGCAAGTAATAAGACTATTTATGCTAATTTTTCTGAATTGTCATTAAGTAAATAGAAGTTTAAGCTTTTTAACAATAATTTATTGCAGAGATGTAGAGAAAGTCATGTGAATGGAAGCATCATATTCTTTGTTTTACTCTATAGAATTATGGACAAAGTCAAGGTCTTCTTTGAAGGTATATTCTTTTATAACTCGTGTTCGTTTTCCAGTACACGGATTTTTAATTGTTTATTAATTTATGAAATGATTTTGGAAAGGATTTATACAGGCCATGTTTTATTGAAGTATTCGTATTTTCAATCATTAGCAAATTAGAGGACTCCGTTGAGTGATATTTAAATTTCACAGGAATAGTTTCTGTTTATCACAGTAATAAAGTTAGATATGAACCTTGTGAAGCAGAAAATGCTGAAGTGCCAACTAAATCTCCGTTGTTGTGTTTCTTGTGCTCATCAGGATGCGGAATGCGAGGTATCGATTAGCCATTTCGACCAGCACTAGACTGCATTTCATTAACACATAGCCAACAGCAAGCTTGGAGCGTTCTTGCATGAGTGCTCTCAGCGGTTTAGCTAATCAGCTAAAATCCTCGTCCCAGTTTAGGGATCGTTACAACCGGCTTCTTCAATGATTCCCTCCCGCTGTATCGTTCATTACTGCACATACTATAGAACCACATTACACAGTTTGATATGTGTTCTATATGGATGTGGGTCACAATAACAACTGGAAAATTTTAAGAACAGGACGCTAGATGTTTGCTTTAAAGTTCAATATTCTTTCCATATAAATGAAGCAAACTAATAATTGACTACTTTAAAATAATGAGGAAGTATAGCTCGGAATTAATTTATGTACAAAAAACTATTTGAAGTAATCTGTGTGTTTTAAATATTACTTTTGCGCAATGCGGTTCCGTTTATCCTACAAAGATATGCAACGGTCCTTCCGAACTTTACATATTATTGAATACTATTAATGATATTTGGATAAAACTTTCAGTCATTAAGAAAAAAAAACAACAACAAACAGTTCGATAAATGGTCCATGTAAATGTAGTTGGGAGCCAGGGATTTTATTGCAAACCTTTGTGTCGCATCCTGATAAAATGCTATACGTAACCAATGTTTGTATTTATCAGATGTTCATTTTTGTATTATGGTTCTCACACACACACACACACTAACACATACTCTTACACACACAAACACACACTCATACACACACAGACAAACACACTCATACACACACAGACAAACACACACTCATACACACACAAACACACACTCATACACATACAAACACACTCATACACACAGACAAACACACTCATACACACAGACAAACACACTCATACACACAGATAAACACACTCATACACACAGACAAACACACTCATACACACACAAACACACTCATACACACAGACAAACACACTCATACACACAGACAAACACACTCATACACACAAACACACTCATACACACAGACACACAGACAAACACACTCATACACACAGACACACAGACAAACACACTCATACACACACAGACAAACACACTCATACACACACAAACACACTCATACACACAGACAAACACACTCATACACACAAACACACTCATACACACTCATACACACAAACACACTCATACACACAAACACACTCATACACACAAACACACTCATACACACAGACAAACACACTCATACACACAAACACACTCATACACACAAACACACTCATACACACAAACACACTCATACACACAGACAAACACACTCATACACATACAAACACACTCATACACACAGACAAACACTCATACACACAGACACACACTCATACACACAGACACACACTCATACACACAGACAAACACACTCATACACACACAAACACACTCATACACACAGACACACACTCATACACACAGACACACACTCATACACACAGACAAACACACTCATACACACACAAACACACTCATACACACAGATAAACACACTCATACACACAAACACACTCATACACAGAGAAAAACACACTCATACACACACAAACACACTCATACACACAGAAAAACACACTCATACACACACAAACACACTCATACACACAAACACACTCATACACACACAAACACACTCATACACAAACACACTCATACACACACAAACACACTCATACACACAAACACACTCATACACACACAAACACACTCATACACACAGACAAAAACACTCATACATACACAAACACACTCATACACACACAAACACACTCATACACACAGACAAACACACTCATACATACAAACACACTCATACACACACAAACACACTCATACACACAGACAAACACACTCATACATACACAAACACACTCATACACACACAAACACACTCATACACACAAACACACTCATACACACAGACAAACACACTCATACATACACAAACACACTCATACACACAAACACACTCATACACACACACACTCATACACACACAAACACACTCATACACACAGACAAACACACTCATACATACACAAACGCACTCATACACACACAAACACACTCATACACACAAACACACTCATACACACACAAACACACTCATACACACACAAACACACTCATACACACAGACAAACACACTCATACACACACAGACAAACACACTCATACACACACAGACAAACACACTCATACACATACAAACACACTCATACACATACAAACACACTCATACACACACAGACAAACACACTCATACACACAAACACACTCATACACACACAGGCAAACACACTCATACACACACAAACACACTCATACACACAGACAAACACACTCATACACACACAGACAAACACACTCATACACACAGACAAACACACTCATACACATAGACAAACACACTCATACACACAGACAAACACACTCATACACACACAGACAAACACACTCATACACACAGACAAACACACTCATACACACACAAACACACTCATACACACAAACACACTCATACACACAGACAAACACACTCATACACACACAAACACACTCATACACACAGACAAACACACTCATACACACACAAACACACTCATACACACAGACAAACACACTCATACACACACAAACACACTCATACACACAGACAAACACACTCATACACACACAGACAAACACACTCATACACACAGACAAACACACTCATACACATAGACAAACACACTCATACACACAGACAAACACACTCATACACACACAGACAAACACACTCATACACACAGACAAACACACTCATACACACACAAACACACTCATACACACAAACACACTCATACACACAGACAAACACACTCATACACACACAAACACACTCATACACACAGACAAACACACTCATACACACACAGACAAACACACTCATACACACACAAACACACACTCATACACATACAAACACACACTCATACACACAAACACACACTCATACACACACAAACACACACTCATACACACACAAACACACACTCATACACACACAAACACACACTCATACACACACAAACACACACTCATACACACACACACAAACACACACTCATACACACACACAAACACACACTCATACACACACAAACACACACTCATACACACACAAACACACACTCATGCACACACAGACAAACACTCTTACACATACAGACACACACTCATACACACAGACAAACACACTCATACACACAGACAAACACACTCATACACACAGACAAAGACACTCATACACACAAACACACTCATACACACAGACAAACACACTCATACACACAGACAAACACACTCATACACACACAGACAAACACACTCATACACACATACAAACACATACATACACACTTATACACACAAACACACACTCATACACACATACAAACCCACATAAACACACACTCATACACACTTATACAAACACACACATACAAACAAATACTAAAACACACAAACACATATACATACACAAATACATACACGCACACTAATGCTGGACCCTATTTCCGAAATGTTATTGTTTTATTTAGTAGTTCTCGAACCATGTAACTTTGGTGAAATTGCGATATCGAATTTTTGCTGCACAGCCTTTAATAACTACTTGATAAAGAAATTACGATATCCGTTTTGTTACATTCCCTGTCTTTCTATGTGTCTTATCAAGCTACTCTAACAGAACTCTATTTTCCTGAACACTTTACTTAAATGCAGATAAATATTTCCAAAAGCAGATGCATTACACATTTAGTTGTAGATAGAAACGGAATAGTGATAGTCAAATGTTTAAGATTTGAACGCTTCTCGGAATAAAAGTGCAAAAGAATAATAAGAAGACTTTTTTTAGCTATTGTTTAGTCTTAAAAATGACAAAAGAAATGAATGTCATAAGGGCTTCAAGAGGATGACAAAAAACTGAATACAGCAAACAATTAAAACTGACATTTCGGAAATAGGTTGCATCACAAAAGAGTTATTCTAGGCAAATGCTTTGTTTTAAGGATATGTACGTGTTGGTGGGTTAAGATAAAGCGGTCCTGGCGCAGGCGCTAACGCGCATACCTGGGAAACAGAGTGGTAAATCAGGGAGCCATGCTAGTTGGAGGGGAACCTAACCGAGCCCCTTATGGGCCTTAAAATGTCATTTGCTGTGTTCACAGTAGTTTTTATCCTTCTCCAGGATCCTGAAAATAGAGAAGCTGAACTACAAGGAACCTACAAGAACTAACTAATGCAACACGAAAACTCCACAACCAAAAGAAAGAAAATCACGGCCATGGTTCGACTGTTACAACGAACGACAGAAAACTCTACTTGCACTACACCGAGCGAAAGTGTCATCGCAACAGGATGACCTACCGCAATACGCCCTACTAAACGATAACCAGGGCAAAGAAGAAGAAGCCAGAAAACGCAGGAAAGACTCGTTCATGGCTCTCAGGAAATGAAAGTCTCCAACGAGTTCTATACCAATAGAAACCTGAGAAAAACACTTAAACGACATCCTCTTGCCCATCTGGGTAGTGTGTCTGCTTCACATTCAGAACGTCGTGAGTTCGAATCTCCCTTAAGGTGAGTTGCCCGGGGTTTTCCCTTATCCTGAGAAGATGAATGTGAAGTTACTTTAAGCTCTATGGACCCCGAGATCATTTGAGCATCATTTCACCCCGTTATTACCAACCAGGTTAAACGACGTTAAGCTATCAAAACACATTCTCAATATCCAAAATCCGACAATATCACGCACAAGTCCCCCAGCAAGATCAACAGAGAAGCATTCCCCCATATCAAAAGACGAAATAAATAAAACACTGAAGATAGCACACAAAAAAGGCAAGCCTCAGGTCCTGACAGCATCTAAACAGAGACTCCATGCATTTATTACAAGATTATTGGACAGAATTTTTCAACCAATACCGGATTGCAGGAAAAGTTCCAGAGCAATGGCGGGTATCAACAATAAAAATTATATACAAAGGCAAAGACGAAATTGATAGCTCACACTCATACCTCAGCATAGCGCCTGAAAACACCACCTTCAAGGTTTTCATGAAAATCCTAACGAATCAACTTTTAGCATTAACAGACCCCAAATACCAGAAAGGCAACAAGGCTTCAGAAAGGGGAAAAGCACATTGAAGGCCGTAAACTAGCTAATAAACCAAATATCTGATGGTACAGCTATATCCAAAAGAATAACTCAAACAGATGGAGTCCTTCAAGGTGACCGAAGAAGTCCAATAATGTTCAACATCATGACACCCGACATCACGAGAGACACGTCAGCAACACTCATACTACACGTGGACGACGAGACAGTAGGCACAAGGAACAGCTTCAAGACTCGCCACATGGGTAGAAAGAAAGGTCCAACAATAAATCACAGTAAACCAAATAAATGACCTTCAGGATAGGCGGGAAACATGCTTCAAGAAACACAATGACAACAAACCCCTAGAAGCAGTTCCCAAGTTCAAATACCTCGGAGTTGCTTTACAAAGAAAACTACCATCCTTCAACTTTCATATCATTGAGAGAGCAACTGCAGCAATGAAAGCCATATATAACAACCGCAACATATCTGTAGCCAGTCTTCAACAACCATAGGATCAACATCGTCTGGGACAAACTTACAATCACCAAACTATCAACTATCATATCACTGAGAGAGCAACTGCAGCAATAAAAACCATATATAACAACCGCAACATATCTCTCTAGCCAGTCTTCAACAGCCATAGGATCAACATCGTCTGGGACAAACTTACAATCACCAAACTATCAACTATCATATCTCTGAGAGAGCAACTGCAGCAATGAAAGCCATATATAACAACCGTAACATATCTGTAGCCAGTCTTCAACAGCCATAGGATCAACATCGTCTGGGACAAACTTACAATCACCAAACTATCAACTATCATATCACTGAGAGAGCAACTGCAGCAATGAAAGCCATATATAACAACCGCAACATATCTGTAGCCAGTCTTCAACAGCCATAGGATCAACATCGTCTGGGACAAACTTACAATCACCAAACTATCAACTATCATATCTCTGAGAGAGAAACTGCAGCAATAAAAGCCATATATTACAACCGCAACATATCTGTAGCCAGTCTTCAACAGCCATAGGATCAACATCGTCTGGGACAAACTTACAATCACCAAACTATCAACTATCATATCTCTGAGAGAGCAAATGCAACAATGAAAGCCATATATAACAACCGCAACATATCTGTAGCCAGTCTTCAACAGCCATAGGATCAACATCGTCTGGGACAAACTTACAATCACCAAACTATCAACTATCATATCCCTGAGAGAGAAACTGCAGCAATAAAAGCCATATATTACAACCGCAACATATCTCCTCTAGCCAGTCTTCAACAGCCATAGTATCAACATCGTCTGGGACAAACTTACAATCACCAAACTATCAACTATCATATCACTGAGAGAGCAACTGCAGCAATAAAAGCCATATATAACAATTGCAACATATCTCTCTAGCCAATCTTCAACAGCCATAGGATCAACATCGTCTGGGACAAGCTTACAATCACCAAACTATCAACTATCGAGGCTAACATACGTACTATCCAAAGAAACCCTCTTCATCGAGCACATCAGAGCACAATTCTGGCTACCAATTGCAAAGGCATATGAAAAGACACTACAGCTGCTAAATGAGAAAAAAAATCTGATGTGTTCCATTCACATGACTTTCTCTACATCTCTACAAATTATTGTTAAAAAGCTTATCTTCTATTTACTTCATGCTAATCGAGAACAAATTAGCAGAAATAGTCTTCTTACTTGCTTCCTTGTAAGTAGAAGCAAGTAAGGGAGTACCATAGGTAAAAGTGATAGTCAAAAGCTGGTTGCTAGGTGACTGAAGTCCCTTTATTTGTATGGATAGGAGTAACACATTCCTGTATGAGAAAAGTGTAAGTTATTCAAAGCTGAAACCAAAAACAAGGAATATCTATAAAAACAAAAACAAAGAAAAAAAAAAACAACTCCACGCAAAAAGTAATTACATTAATTGTGTGTTTTAACGTGTTCCACAGTTTTTGTGTGGTAAGTTTTTGTCCATCTTTTACGGTTTAGTTTTTATGCAAATTCCGTAAAATTCATCCAGAATAAAGTAGCCTTCAGAGGCTATTCCCAGAAAATTAAAGATATACATATTATTTGTGACAGATAAATATCTTTAATATACGCTATTTTAATCAAAATTGTTAGAGCGATTTTTGAGAAACTCAAAATGTTCGAAAGAAAGTTCCATGTAAAGGGTAATTGGGGGTGGAGGGATTTTTTTTGAAAATCTTCGTGTCGCATTCTTGGAAGCTACCAAACTTAAATACGAATATCGGCCTTTTCGTTTTTGAGCTATGCTGTTCACACACACACACACACACACACACACACACACACACACACACACACACACACACACACACACACAGGGACCTAAAACATATCTTTCCGGTGAAATCTCGGTATAAGTTTTATGGGTGGAATGCAATACCTTCTCTATATATAGAGAATATAACGCAATATGGCCCTATGCCTACACAACAGACGTCATAACGGCAGAAGACTGGAAGCAGCGAAATCACGAACTCCGACACATAGTGACCAGATATGCAGCGCACGGTTTTAACCACAAACCATGCCGCAACCAAAGACTTCTCTTTAAGGACTTTGTGGCAGCGACCAAGGTTTACGGTCGACACTGCTTTAAATGTACGTGGGGTCAAAATAATCATAGTTTGGCATGCTAAGGTATCAATACTCACTTCCAATATTTAGTTCAAAATTCAGCCAAAAACATCGAAAGTCCTAGATTCGAACAAGGAGCCTAGGACTACAAACTGTACTATAATCTGATGTAGTGCAATAAAATCTGTGCCCCATCTTGCTAGGACTGAGGGTTCTTGAGAAAACTAGGTTTAAGTTTTCACACCAAACCTCGGATTCTAAGGTAAACTTGTGCATTATGTATTGATTTTAACCTAGAGGGCTTCGGTTCGATTCTAGGTCGATGTATTGAACTTTCATCTTTTATAGGGGCTATACTAGTTTAATTAAACACTTCCAATAAAGTTTATTCAGTATATAGTCGTACGTGCTATGCTTTAAATGTATACAATGTACCTAAAGGTACGGGATTTGAACAAAATGTTTAAAATAATTATCTCAGGTACTGCTAATTCTAACGAGACGTGAAAAGGGTTTGAGCACAGCTATTATTTCGCAACAACAGTTGTGAGAATTTATTATGATTTTAGGTCCTTGTTTGGAATCTCTAATTTTGGAAGACATTTTAAAATTTGGGCTTTAACCTCAACGATTAGGCGGACATTAACGGAGAACGTGTTACTGATGCATTTAGCATATGTATTTAAGATTCTAAGAACTTCTTAGCCTAGAGCACCCCCTTCGATCCCAGACTCGAATGGACCTTAATTTTAAGGTGAATAACTCTTAGCGGAATGCACATAAGGAGAGTCAATAAAACGGAAAATGGCTACGTCCTTGAATATTGATACAAATAAAATAGATACCTCTTTTAGGATCTTTGTTCGAATCTATGAAGTGTCCGTTTTTATAACCTCGAAACTAAGAGCGTTAAATACCTTAAATAAATTTACACATAAAGGTAAAATATTTGGGATAGTAAACTTACTAATAACTTTATAAAATGAATGCCATTTCGACTCCCGTCCTTTCATGACAGGATTTCATATGCATTGGACGCGTACATAAATGCATTTAACATACTGAGTTAGCCATATACAATAACCTAACCCTTCCAGTCTGGGCTTCGAATGCCTAACATTTGGAGAACAAGCAACCAAATGAAATAGTACCTGAACCGATAGGGTTGTGCCTATGTTACTGGTCTTGCACTTTGTGAGTTTTTATAAGCGGAATCTTAAAAATAAGTGAAAATATGGCAAAACTCTAACTTTTATGCACTAACCTATTGGACAATATTTATGAGTAAACAACAGCGTAATGAATGAGCTAATTGCAACTTCAATGCAAAGTACCAGCATAAATAAAAGGAATGAATTTATTCATATAAAAGTGCACGAAAGCTAAAAAGATATTAAGATAGAAGAAACATGTGTTAGACATATAGTTTAACTTCTTATAACCTCTAAAATATGGGTGTGCGGTACTAGTGGGGGGGGGTAACAGTTGGTGTGACTGCTGTCTCTTCTCGTGGGTAGTGGGACGAGAGCTTGCCTGAACATGATCAAGCTTGATGAAAACTGGCTGTTTAAAAGGTGGTGTTAAGTAGTGACATCTGTGGCCGAGAAGAACATGCAAACCGGTTTCAGGGGGAGACAGATGCACTAACCTGTTGGACGGGTTCTATGGGAAATAACAGCGGGAAATGAAAGATGGGCTTCCTACTTTGCTTGCTTAATTCTGGATTAAATAATAATATGTGAGTTTATGCGAATAAAAGTACACGGTGTTTCAAAAAGAATATAGGCATTTTGAATGCATATGTTTATTAAACTTTGACATACGAATATAAAACCTTACATATATATGTACGAATCTCTCAAGTTTAGATTAACGATGTTCAATATGTCCTCCACCAGCGGCAGGAACAATGTCACATCGATACTCAAATTCCGCCCATACTCGGGCAAACATATCCTCCGTCACTGATGTTATGGCAGTACGGATCCGGTTCTTCAACTCTTCCAGGTTCTGTGGGAGTGGTGGTACATAAACTTTGTCATTAACGAAACCCCACAGGAAGTTGTCACAGGGCGTCAAATCCGGTGACCGTGGAGCCCAGCTGAGGCATGCTAAGTCGTCAGCTCCCTGACGACCAATCCAACGATTCGGTAGAGCTTCATTCAGATATGCGCGCACTCGGCGGCTCCAGTGAGGGGGTGCCCCGTCTTGTTGAAACATGAATTTGCCTTCGTGCAGCCTCAGAAACAACCAGTTTTGTAACATAGGGAGATACTGCTGACTGTTTGCAGTGTTTCCATCAAAGAAGAATGGACCGTAAACAGATGTTCGGGATATCGCACAAAACACATTTACCTTGGGGGAATCTCGTACATGTTCGATGGCTGCATGTGGGTTCTGTAGGCCCCAAATTCGAACATTGTGTTTGTTTACCTGACCACTAACATAAAAAGTCGCTTCATCACTAAACACGATGCGTTGTGCGAAAGTGTTATCATTGTAAATAGCATCAAGAATCTCGTTACAAAATTCCACACGTTTTCGTTTTTCATCAGGACGCAGAGCTTGTAACAGCTGTAACTTGCACGGCGTCATAACCAACCGACATCTCAAAACACGCCAAATTGTTGTTGTAGGCAGTTTTAACTCCCGACCGGCACGACGAGTTGACTTTGAAGGACTACGTTGGAAAGAAGTTTGAATTCTTGCAACATTTTCTTCAGGAACACGAGGGCGGTCAGGACTCTTTCCTTTACATACACATCCTGTATCTACAAATTGTCGATACCATCTGCGGATGTTCCACTCATTTGGAGGATCAACGTGGTACCTCAACCTGAAACGTCTTTGCACTGTAACTACGGAATTACACTTCGCAAACTCGAGAACAACAGGATTTCTGCTGCGGAATAGCCATTTTAAACATATGACGGTTAGCAAGCAAAACAGAAGACAACTGACATTTAGCGGCTGTCAATATAAACTAGACTATGTATTAATTTCTCCAATAGCCGAGCCGAGGCGCAGCGATCGATAGTTTGGACAAAACAATACTTTCCAACACGTATAATCTTTTTGAAACACCCTGTAAATAAAACTATAAAATGTATTAAAAAGCCAAATATGCGCCTGATATATTATTTAACATCTTAAAGTCACAAACATATGAGAGCTAACAGAAAACATACAGAAACCAGTGCCATGGAAAGACTTAAGTCACGTGACCTAACTGGTCCGTGCCGTTGGTACAAATAAGAAGAATATCTATAGTACAACTTAGACGACGAAGAGTTCTTCTTTCGACTCCTCTTAGGTGGCAAGGAAGAGACAACGCCAACCCGTCACTGCAGGGGAAGTCAGCAACAACCCCATCTCCACAGGTTGATGAAGGCTGGCTTCGCCACCAATCGTTATCCCAGCCTCGCCACAGCCTACACCGCCTCCGCCACCCTGGAATGTGCATTGGTTCCTCGGGACCTTTCCACCGCCGTGCGTTCGCAGAGGGCCACTCTCATTTACTGCTATCGGGCAGCAACGCCGTTGGTACAAATGGAGTTTCAGGACCCCGCCGAACTGGAAGTTGCCTTGGCGTCAGGGTTGCCCTTATTATAGCAACTCCTGGCCGTCGAGGCAAGCCGACAGGTACGCCACCAGCCCTGCCAACACTTTCAGACACAGCCAAGACGCCTGCATCTCAGCGACGCGGTGCCACTGCTATGGTACCAATCTCCTGACGTCACAGAACACTGGGCATCATCTACACCGCCGCTGTCGCTTTTCCGGTCAGGCCCAGTGTCGGACATCCTTCACCACTGCCAGCTCAAAACCACCGCAGACTCAAACAGAGGACGCCGCTCCACCTGCACCCTCAATAGACGCAGCAACGCGGGACGCAATTCAGCAACTCCTCGCGGAGATTCTGAACGTCGACGCTCGTTTTGCTATCCTTGAAGAGGCCTTTAGAAGCGTCAAGAACCAGAAGCGATCAGCAACCTTCCACCACCACCACCGCCGTCACCACGATCTTTCAATAGACATATTCTCGCAGCCGAAATAGGTTGGAAGCCAGCAAGCAGCCCACTCCGCGGATCACTCAGCACCGCCGTTTCTCCTGCGAGATCCGCTACCTGGGACAGGAAGTGGGTTCTATCGCAGCAGGACCTTTCCCAAGCGGCGAAATGGAAGAGAATCCGCGAGGATTTCGAGAGGGGTCACAACAGAAGTTAGCTCCCTCGAATCACCAACATCCTAACCTAAACTTTCCATTGATCTCCTATACACTTTCACCTTGATTTGCCTGGGCTGCTATCAGGTTTCATGGCTGTAGCCTGGCATCAACCTTACACCCGCGGCTGCATCGCATCTTTCGGTTACTAACGCGGGGCCAAGCTACGCTTCAAAAGCACGCAACATACGTGTATCACGTGTTTTTTCCGCCTTATTCAGCGAGTATACAGCAGCCAAACGGAAAGCCGCACATATCCTCCAAGCCGTTGCACTTCTGCTGGATGTCGAATGCGGTAATACATTTTACCCCTCCACGGTTTAAAAAAAAAGCAGAACTTCACTGCGCCAATTTAATTGGAGTTGATTACATCAGCTTCTTTTAGTGAAACTAGCTAGCAAGAGAACAATACCGTGTTACGGTGAGAAAAGTGTTGGTCTTTTAATCATTCGTAGAAGGAGACATGGAGAAAGTTACATTCAGGGAAGTATCTACGAACTCTACTTCTGGCTACAGTTGCATTAAGTGTGGCGAAAGCTTTCCAAGAAATTATTACAAGAGACGGCATGAAATGAGATGGGGTAAATTCCTCAAATGTAAACACTGTGTATCTTACTTCATCCTATGCAATTCGAATAAAGTATCAGACTTACCTACAGAAGCTAAACACAGTGTTATACAATCTGTTCAAAAAGAGCTCCCCATACATAAAGCTGTGATGAGCAACCTGTAAGTGGGATGCCGATTTGAAACTACAGACAAGACCTTCAAATCTGGAACCAGACAATGTTGATGTAATCACCGTGTTGGTGACGAAATTCAAGAAGGTAACTACTGACATGGAGGAATCACAACTTAAAGAAAGCAATTAGACTTAGCTTGCAGTAGCTCTTGTACAGCTTTGAATTAACCAGTGCAACCCCATTCGCGGGAGCAGTTATAGGAGCAAAGAAAGCGTGTGTGAACCCTCAGAACCATCGTGTATCATGTTGTCTACTCCATTGTCTGATATCCCGACATCTTAAAATAAAAATAACATATCTAGCAAGATGTTTAGTCTGGATGAAGAGAAAGAAGTGTTTTCAATGAAGATTGTGGAGGAAGAACTGTCTGATCATCGCGATCTTCTTGTGCTGAGTGAGGAAAATGCTACTCATCACATGTATACATAAAAATCATTGAAAAGCTTGTTCGAGAACAAAAGACAAAATATGAAGGACGAGTGTACATCGGTAAACGCTGCTTCAGCCATTTTGATGACCGATATGGACGAAGTGGAATGGAAACATTAAAGAAACATGCTACTCTCTGCAGGCAGCTTGCTCTCGCTAGGACAGTTATGCCAGAGCTCAGTCGTTCAGTTTACAAATATGGACAGGATGCTGAAACTCCCGTATGTCATCAATGCGGGTTTTAAGGGTATTCTCAGTTCGTATTGCTCATGTGCGACTAATACAGAGGCGAACTATACAGCACTCTCCTCTGAGTTTCACTGTTTACGTCAAACCAGCGTCATCGGTTGAACAGCTATTGACTGCTCTTCCTACTCACCCTTGTGTATACATAGGTTAAAATGCTGCTCAGAAATGTATGGATTATTGAATCTGTCTTGCAAATAAGATTAGCAGTATATACAAATCTGCTAGACCTCTGAAACTAACAGGTGAAGAAGAGGATTTCGAGTCTTCTATTGAAGGCTTCTTGTGTAACAAGAAATTCACTGAAGAAAACCGGAAAGTTAGGGATCATAAATGTTTGAAGGCGGAAAGTTAGGGATCATAAATATTTGAAGGCGGATATGATTCTCATTTCGTCGTTAAACAGCTAGGTTGTACAAGTGAAACAATGCAGGTGATTCCGTGCTCAGAAGAAAAGTATACTTCACTCCCGAAGCATGTTGTAGATATTAAGCTTCGGTATGTGTCAATACAAACTGTTTTCTAGCTCAAGTTTGCATAAACTAACAGAAACCCTAACATCGTTTCCTGAGACATGCAAGTACTTCTGAGAAGAGAGGATTGATTTGATGACACGCAAAGGAATATTTCGCTATGTTAACATCGCGTCATGACATGTTTTAAAAGAAAAATGCTTGCCTCCAAAGCAAGGGTTCTGCAATTGACGAAATGAAGAGGAAATCAATAATCAAGACTAAAAATGTATGGGTGCAGTTTAATATCCGGGTTTTGAAACAATACTATGACTTCTAGTTAACTTCGGGTGTGCTATTACTCGCAGATGTTTTGAAGCCTTCAGAGAGCAAACATTGAATACTCATTAGATCAATCCCGCACATTATTTCACTTTTCCGGGACTAACTTGGAATGCTATGGTTCTGTATACCGGAATTGAGCTAGAATTATTATTGGATTATTATCAGCTTCTCGTGGTAGAGTCTGGCATAAGGGGAGGACTATGTCAGGTTTCTCATCGGTAAGCCCATACTAACAACAACCCCTATATGGATCACTTCGATCCTGATAAGCCAACTCAATTTATCACTTACGAAGAGAAAATAACCAATGTGGTTGGGCTATGCAGCATCTTCTACCTTATGGAGTATTTCAGTGGTTTCTCCACACGATATTAATATGGAAACACTAAAAGACAATGATCCTCTTGGATATAAATTCAAAGTTGATGTTGATTATTCCACTTAGCTTCGCGATGCTCTTAATTATTTGCCATTCCTACCTGACTGACAAACCTAAGGATTCAAGTATAGAGAAGCTACAGAAGGAAGAAGTATGCTGTGCCTATTGGAAGCAGGAAGAAGTATGTTCTACGTGTTGGAAGCAGGAAGGAGTATGTTTTACATGTTGGAAGCAGGAAGAAGTATGCTGTACATGTTGGAAGCAGGAAGAAGTATGCTGTACATGTTGGAAGCAGGAAGAAGTATGCTGTACATGTTGGAAGTAGGAAGAAGTATGCTTGCCTGTTGGAAGCAGGAAGAAGTATGCTGTACATGTTGGAAGCACGAAGAAGTATGCTGTACATGGTGGAAGCACGAAGAAGTATGCTGTACATGTTGGAAGCACAAAGAAGTATGCTGTACATGTTGGAAGCACGAGTAGTATGTTGTACATGTTGGAAGCAGGAAGAAGTATGTTGTACATGTTGGAAGCAGGAAGAAGTATGCTGTACATGTTGGAAGCAGGAAGAAGTATGCTGCACATGTTGGAAGCAGGAAGAAGTATGCTGTACATGTTGGAAGCAGGAAGGAGTATGTTTTACATGTTGGAAGCAGGAAGAAGTATGCTGCACATGTTGGAAGCAGGAACAAGTATGTTGTACATGTTGGAAGCAGGAAGGAGTATGTTGTACATGTTGGAAGCAGGAAGGAGTATGTTGTACATGTTGGAAGCAGGAAGAAGTATGCTGTACATGTTGGAAGCAGGAAGAAGTATGTTGTACATGTTGGAAGCAGGAAGGAGTATGCTGTACATGTTGGAAGCAGGAAGAAGTATGCTGTACATGTTGGAAGCAGGAAGGAGTATGTTTTACATGTTGGAAGCAGGAAGAAGTATGCTGCACATGTTGGAAGCAGGAAGAAGTATGCTGCACATGTTGGAAGCAGGAAGAAGTATGTTGTACATGTTGGAAGCAGGAAGAAGTATGTTGTACATGTTGGAAGCAGGAAGAAGTATGTTGTACATGTTGGAAGCAGGAAGGAGTATGTTGTACATGTTGGAAGCAGGAAGGAGTATGTTGTACATGTTGGAAGCAGGAAGGGGTATGTTGCACATGTTGGAAGCAGGAAGGAGTATGTTGTACATGTTGGAAGCAGGAAGGAGTATGTTTTACATGTTGGAAGCAGGAAGAAGTATGCTGCACATGTTGGAAGCAGGAAGAAGTAAGCTGCACATGTTGGAAGCAGGAAGAAGTATGTTGTACATGTTGGAAGCAGGAAGAAGTATGTTGTACATGTTGGAAGCAGGAAGAAGTATGTTGTACATGTTGGAAGCAGGAAGGAGTATGTTGTACATGTTGGAAGCAGGAAGGAGTATGTTGTACATGTTGGAAGCAGGAAGGAGTATGTTGCACATGTTGGAAGCAGGAAGGAGTATGTTGTACATGTTGGAAGCAGGAAGGAGTATGTTTTACATGTTGGAAGCAGGAAGAAGTATGCTGCACATGTTGGAAGCAGGAAGAAGTATGTTGTACATGTTGGAAGCAGGAAGAAGTATGTTGTACATGTTGGAAGCAGGAAGAAGTATGCTGTACATGTTGGAAGCAGGCAGAAGTATGCGGTGCCTGTTGGAAGCAGTAAGAAGTATGCTGCACATTTTGGAAGCAGGAAGAAATATGTTGTACATGTTGGAAGCAGGAAGAAGTATGCAGTACATGTTGGAAGCAGGAAGAAGTATGTTGTACATGTTGGAAGCAGGAAAAAGTATGCGGTGCCTGTTGGAAGCAGGAAGAAGTATGCTGCACATGTTGGAAGCAGGAGGAAATATGCTGTACATGTTGGAAGCAGGAAGAAGTATGCGGTGCCTTTTGGAAGCAGGAAGAAGTGTGCTGTACATGTTGGAAGCACGAAGAAGTATGCTGTACATGTTGGAAGCACGAGTAGTATGTTGTACATGTTGGAAGTAGGAAGAAGTATGCTGTACATGTTGGAAGCACGAAGAAGTATGCTATACATGATGGAAGCACGAAGAAGTATGCTGTACATGTTGGTAGCACGAGTAGTATGTTGTACATGTTGGAAGTAGGAAGAAGTATGTTGTACATGTTGGAAGCACGAAGAAGTATGTTGTACATGTTGGAAGCACGTTGAAGTATGCTGTACATGTTGGAAGCAGGAAGAAGTATGCTGTACATGTTGGAAGCAGGAAGAAGTATGCTGTACATGTTGGAAGACGAAGAAGTATGCTGTACATGTTGGAAGCACGAAGAAGTATGCTGTACATGTTGGAAGCACGAGTAGTATGTTGTACATGTTGGAAGTAGGAAGAAGTATGTTGTACATGTTGGATGTAGGAAGAAGTATGTTGTACATGTTGGAAGTAGGAAGAAGTATGTTGTACATGTTGGATGTAGGAAGAAGTATGTTGTACATGTTGGAAGTAGGAAGAAGTATGCTGTACATGTTGGAAGCACGAAGAAGTATGCTGTACATGTTGGAAGCAGAAAGAAGTATGCTATACATGTTGGAAGCACGAAGAAGTATGCCATACATGTTGGAAGCACGAAGAAATATGCTGTACATGTTGGAAGCTGGAAGAAGTATGTTGTACATATTGGAAACTGGAAGAAGTATGTTGTACATGTTGGAAGCAGGAAGAAGTATGTTGTACATGTTGGAAGCTGGAGGAAGTATGCTGTACATGTTGGAAGCAGGAATAAGTATGTTGTACATGTTGGAAGCAGGAAGAAGTATGTTGTACATATTGGAAACTGGAATAAGTATGTTGTACATGTTGGAAGCTGGAAGAAGTATGTTGTACATGTTGGAAGCAGGAAGAAGTATGTTGTACATGTTGGAAGCAGGAAGAAGTATGTTGTACATGTTGGAAGCAGGAAGTAGTGTGTTGTACATGTTGGAAGCAGGAAGTAGTATGTTGTACATGTTGGAAGCAGGAAGAAGTATGTTCTACATGTTGGAAGCACGAAGTAGTGTGTTGCACATGTTGGAAGCAGGAAGAAGTATGTATAAGTGACATTAAGTGACGTTAAACTGGCGCTCTCATATGGACTACTACAAGCAAAAATCATTCGTGAAGGTTAAAACCCTACATAGCGTTTAATAGCAACCTGAGGCAACAGGCTAGAAATGACTTTCAAAAGGATATGTACAAATTCTTTAACAATCTTGTTTAAAAAAAAAAAAACAAAAAAAAACATGGAGAGTGTACGAAATCGAATGGATGTACGGCTTGTGTAAAATATTGGAAAAGTTGATTGCTAAGCCTTCATCGATAGAAGTATATATTGAACCTAACATGGGAAGTGTTCATATGGTATCATGGCATATTATGTTTAACTGGTGCATATATATATATATATATATATATATATATATATATATATATATATATATATATTATTGAGCGTGCTGCATTTATTAAAAGCTCTCATGTACCAATGTGATATGGTATTGCCGTATTATGAGATTGAAAACCTGAAGTTTATGTGCCTGCATTTGGATTCTTTCATTTATCGAGTCACGACAGCTCACATATACCATCACAAGCTACAATTTCTTGAATCTCTAGATACATCTGATTACCCTGCAATCCAGATGTGTCACTCCACATAAAACAAAAAGGTGTTGGGGAAAGTTTAAAAATGAAACTAGTGGAATAATCATCCAGCGTTTTGTGGGAGTGAGAACTAAGATGTGTGCTCCCGACATTGATGGCGAAAAGTTCAAAAAGCCTAAAGATATAAAACTAAGTGCTATTAAGCTGACTCTTCGTATCCAAATCGTTGCTAAAGTTGATGAAGCAACAGAATACACTTAGAGGTGCAGATTGCCTGTAAGTGTATCGTGGTGCTCGCTTCAACATCACGGGTGTAATGCAAAACACATGTGAAGGACTGACTACCTCTAAGCTGCATGTCACGACCCCATCCAGTCAGCGCGTCTGAGTGACTTGTGTTTCTGTCCCATGGCGCATCCTTAATAGAAAGAAGAAATGCATTCGGTAATGTTTATAATCGTGAGGATTAAATCAAAAATAGGGTCATGTTTATCACCGAATGTGCCAATAGAACACGATGTAAGCTGACGGAAGCGACAAAAAGTTATGCTATCAATGCGTGCCTGTTCTACACGGCAGCCATTGCTTGCAATCAGTGTTGACACTAGCGGAAAATGGAGGGGCAAGAGTAGCACTTATACACCGCATTCAGTGTTGACACTAGCGGAAAATGGAGGGGCAAGAGTAGCACTTATACACCGCATTCAGTGTTGACACTAGAGGAAAATGGAGGGGCAAGAGTAGCACTTATACACCTCATTCAGTGTTGACACTAGAGGAAAATGGAGGGGCAAGAGCAGCACTTATACACCTCAATCAGTGTTGACACTAGAGGAAAATGGAGGGGCAAGAGTAGCACTTATACACCTCACTCAGTGTTGACACTAGAGGAAAATGGAGGGGCAAGAGTAGCACTTATACACCTCACTCAATGTTGACACTAGAGGAAAATGGAGGGGCAAGAGTAGCACTTATACACCTCACTCAGTGTGGACACTAGGGGGGAATGGAGGGGCAAGAGTAGCACTTATACACCTCACTCAGTGTGGACACTAGGGGGGAATGGAGGGGCAAGAGTAGCACTTATACACCTCACTCAGTGTGGACACTAGGGGGGAATGGAGGGGCAAGAGTAGCACTTATACACCTCACTCAGTGTGGACACTAGGGGGGAATGGAGGGGCAAGAGTAGTACTTATACACCTCACTCAGTGTGGACACTAGCAGGGAATGGAGGGGCAAGAGCAGTACTTATACACCTCACTCTGTGTTGACACTAGCGGGGAATGGAGGGGCAAGAGTAGCACTTATACACCTCACTCAGTGTTGACACTAGCGGGGAATGGAGGGGCAAGAGTAGCACTTATATTCCTCACTCAGTGTGGACACTAGCGGGGAATGGAGGGGCAAGAGCAGTACTTATACACCTCACTCAGTGTGGACACTAGCGGGGAATGGAGGGGCAAGAGTAGCACTTATACACCTCACTCAGTGTTGACACTAGCGGGGAATGGAGGGGCAAGAGTAGCACTTATATTCCTCACTCAGTGTGGACACTAGCGGGGAATGGAGGGGCAAGAGCAGTACTTATACACCTCACTCAGTGTTGACACTAGCGGGGAATGGAGGGGCAAGAGTAGCACTTATACACCTCACTCAGTGTTGACACTAGCGGGGAATGGAGGGGCAAGAGTAACACTTATACACCTCACTCAGAGTGGACACTAGCAGGGAATGGAGGGGCAAGTGTAGCACTTATACACCTCACTCAGTGTGGACACTAGCAGGGAATGGAGGGGCAAGAGTAGCACTTATACACCTCACTCAGTGTTGACACTAGCGGGGAATGGAGGGGCAAGAGTAGCACTTATACACCTCACTCACTGTGGACACTAGCTGGGAATGGAGGGGCAAGAGCAGCACTTATACACCTCACTCAGTGTTGACACTAGCGGGGAATGGAGGGGCAAGAGTAGCACTTCTACACCTCACTCAGTGTTGACACTAGCGGGGAATGGAGGGGCAAGAGCAGTACTTATACACCTCACTCAGTGTTGACACTAGCGGGGAATGGAGGGGCAAGAGTAGCACTTATACACCTCACTCAGAGTGGACACTAGCAGGGAATGGAGGGGCAAGTGTAGCACTTATACACCTCACTCAGTGTTGACACTAGCGGGGAATGGAGGGACAAGAGTAGCACTTATACACCTCACTCAGTGTGGACACTAGCGGGGAATGGAGGGGCAAGAGTAGCACTTCTACACCTCACTAAGTGTGGACACTAGCGGGGAATGGAGGGGCAAGAGTAGCACTTATACACCTCATTCAGTGTTGACACTAGCGGAAAATGGAGGGGCAAGAGTAGCACTTATACACCGCATTCAGTGTTGACACTAGAGGAAAATGGAGGGGCAAGAGTAGCACTTATACACCTCATTCAGTGTTGACACTAGAGGAAAATGGAGGGGCAAGAGCAGCACTTTTACACCTCAATCAGTGTTGACACTAGAGGAAAATGGAGGGGCAAGAGTAGCACTTATACACCTCACTCAGTGTTGACACTAGAGGAAAATGGAGGGGCAAGAGTAGCACTTATACACCTCACTCAGTGTGGACACTAGCGGGGAATGGAGGGGCAAGAGTAGCACTTATACACCTCACTCAGTGTGGACACTAGGGGGGAATGGAGGGGCAAGAGTAGCACTTATACACCTCACTCAGTGTTGACACTAGCGGGGAATGGAGGGGCAAGAGTAGCACTTATACACCTCACTCAGTGTGGACACTAGCGGGGAATGGAGGGGCAAGAGTAGCACTTATACACCTCACTCAGTGTGGACACTAGCTGGGAATGGAAGGGCAAGTGTAACACTTATACACCTCACTCAGTGTGGACACTAGCGGGGAATGGAGGGGCAAGAGTAGCACTTATACACCTCACTCAGTGTTGACACTAGCAGGGAATGGAGGGGCAAGAGCAGTACTTATACACCTCACTCAGTGTGGACACTAGCAGGGAATGGAGGGGCAAGAGTAGCACTTCTACACCTCACTCAGTGTTGACACTAGCGGGTAATGGAGGGGCAAGAGTAGCACTTATACACCTCACTCAGTGTGGACACTAGCTGGGAATGGAAGGGCAAGTGTAACACTTATACACCTCACTCAGTGTGGACACTAGCGGGGAATGGAGGGGCAAGTGTAGCACTTATACACCTCAATCAGTGTGGACACTAGCAGGGAATGGAGGGGCAGGAGCAGTACTTATACACCTCACTCAGTGTTGACACTAGCGGGGAATGGAGGGGCAGGAGTAGCACTTATACACCTCACTCAGTGTTGACACTAGCTGGGAATGGAGGGGCAAGAGTAGCACTTATACACCTCACTCAGTGTGGACACTAGCAGGGAATGGAGGGGCAAGTGGAGCACTTATACACCTCACTCAGTGTGGACACTAGCAGGGAATGGAGGGGCAAGAGTAGCACTTCTACACCTCACTCAGTGTTGACACTAGCGGGTAATGGAGGGGCAAGAGTAGCACTTATACACCTTACTCAGTGTGGACACTAGCAGGGAATGGAGGGGCAAGAGTAGCACTTATACACCTCACTCAGTGTGGACACTAGCAGGGAATGGAGGGGCAAGAGCAGTACTTATACACCTCACTCAGTGTTGACACTAGCGGGGAATGGAGGGGCAAGAGTAGCACTTATACACCTCACTCAGTGTGGACACTAGCTGGGAATGGAGGGGCAAGAGTAGCACTTATACACCTCACTCAGTGTGGACACTAGCAGGGAATGGAGGGGCAAGAGCAGTACTTATACACCTCACTCAGTGTTGACACTAGCAGGGAATGGAGGGGCAAGAGTAGCACTTATACACCTTACTCAGTGTGGACACTAGCTGGGAATGGAGGGGCAAGAGTAGCACTTATACACCTTACTCAGTGTGGACACTAGCTGGGAATGGAGGGGCAAGAGTAGCACTTATACACCTTACTCAGTGTGGACACTAGCTGGGAATGGAGGGGCAAGAGTAGCACTTATACACCTCACTCAGTGTGGACACAAGCGGGGAATTGAGGGGCAAGTGTAGCACTTATACACCTCACTCAATGTTGACACTAGCGGGGAATGGAGGGGCAAGAGCAACACTTATATTCCCCACTCAGTGTGGACACTAGCTGGGAATGGAGGGGCAAGAGTAGCACTTATACACCTCACTAAGTGTTGACACTAGCGGGGAATGGAGGGGCAGGAGCAGTACTTATACACCTCACTCAGTGTTGACACTAGCGGGGAATGGAGGGGCAAGTGTAGCACTTATACACCTCACTCAGTGTTGACACTAGCTGGGAATGGAGGGGCAAGTGTAGCACTTATACACCTCACTCAGTGTGGACACTAGCGGGAAATGGAGGGGCAAGAGTAGGACTTATACACCTCACTCAGTGTTGACACTAGCAGGGAATGGAGGGGCAAGAGTAGCACTTATACACCTCACTCAGTGTGGACACTAGCAGGGAATGGAGGGGCAAGAGTAGCACTTATACACCTCACTCAGTGTGGACACTAGCAGGGAATGGAGGGGCAAGAGTAGCACTTATACACCTCACTCAGTGTTGACACTAGCAGGGAATGGAGGGGCAAGAGTAGCACTTATACACCTCACTCAGTGTTGACACTAGCAGGGAATGGAGGGGCACGAGCAGTACTTATACACCTCACTCAGTGTTGACACTAGCAGGGAATGGAGGGGCAAGAGTAGCACTTATACACCTCACTCAGTGTTGACACTAGCAGGGAATGGAGGGGCAAGAGCAGTACTTATACACCTCACTCAGTGTTGACACTAGCAGGGAATGGAGGGGCAAGAGTAGCACTTATACACCTCACTCAGTGTTGACACTAGAGGAAAATGGAGGGGCAAGAGTAGCACTTATACACCTCACTCAGTGTTGACACTAGCGGGGAATGGAGGGGCAAGAGTAACACTTATACACCTCACTCAGTGTTGACACTAGCAGGGAATGGAGGGGCAAGAGCTGTACTTATACACCTCACTCAGTGTGGACACTAGCAGGGAATGGAGGGGCAAGAGTAGCACTTATACACCTCACTCAGTGTTGACACTAGCAGGGAATGGAGGGGCAAGAGCAGTACTTATACACCTCACTCAGTGTTGACACTAGCAGGGAATGGAGGGGCAAGAGTAGCACTTATACACCTCACTCAGTGTTGACACTAGAGGAAAATGGAGGGGCAAGAGTAGCACTTATACACCTCACTCAGTGTTGACACTAGCGGGGAATGGAGGGGCAAGAGTAACACTTATACACCTCACTCAGTGTTGACACTAGCGGGGAATGGAGGGGCAAGAGTAGCACTTATACACCTCACTCAGTGTTGACACTAGCAGGGAATGGAGGGGCAAGAGCAGTACTTATACACCGCACTCAGTGTGGACACTAGCGGGGAATGGAGGGGCAAGAGCAGCACTTATACACCTCACTCAGTGTAGCACTTCTACACCGCACACAGTGTGGACACTAGCGGGGAATGGAGGGGCAAGAGCAGCACTTATACACCTCACTCAGTGTGGACACTAGCGGGGAATGGAGGGGCAAGAGCAGCACTTATACACCTCACTCAGTGTGGACACTAGCTGGGAATGGAGGGGCATGAGTAGCACTTATACACCTCACTCAGTGTGGACACTAGCGGGGAATGGAGGGGCAAGAGTAGCACTTATACACCTCACTCAGTGTGGACACTAGCGTGGAATGGAGGGGCAAGAGTAGCACTTATACACCTCACTCAGTGTGGACACTAGCTGGGAATGGAAGGGCAAGTGTAGCACTTATACACCTCACTCAGTGTGGACACTAGCTGGGAATGGAGGGGCAAGAGTAGCACTTATACACCTCACTCAGTGTTGACACTAGCGGGGAATGGAGGGGCAAGTGTAGCACTTATACACCTCACTCAGTGTGGACACTAGCTGGGAATGGAAGGGCAAGTGTAGCACTTATACACCTCACTCAGTGTGGACACTAGCGCGGAATGGAAGGGCAAGAGTAGCACTTATACACCTCATTCAGTGTTGACACTAGCGGGGAATGGAGGGGCAAGAGTAGCACTTATACACCTCACTCAGTGTTGACACTAGCTGGGAATGGAGGGGCAAGAGTAGCACTTATACACCTCACTCAGTGTGGACACTAGCAGGGAATGGAGGGGCAAGTGGAGCACTTATACACCTCACTCAGTGTGGACACTAGCAGGGAATGGAGGGGCAAGAGTAGCACTTCTACACCTCACTCAGTGTTGACACTAGCGGGTAATGGAGGGGCAAGAGTAGCACTTATACACCTCACTCAATGTGGACACAAGCGGGGAATTGAGGGGCAAGTGTAGCACTTATACACCTCACTCAGTGTGGACACTAGCTGGGAATGGAGGGGCAAGAGTAGCACTTATACACCTCACTCAGTGTGGACACTAGCGGGGAATGGAGGGGCAAGTGTAGCACTTATACACCTCACTCAGTGTTGACACTAGCAGGGAATGGAGGGGCAAGAGCAACACTTATATTCCTCACTCAGTGTGGACACTAGCTGGGAATGGAGGGGCAAGAGTGACACTTATACACCTCACTCAGTGTGGACACTAGCGGGGAATGGAGGGGCAAGAGCAACACTTATACACCTCACTCAGTGTGGACACTAGCTGGGAATGGAGGGGCAAGAGTGGCACTTATACACCTCACTCAGTGTTGACACTAGCTGGGAATGGAGGGGCAGGTGTAGCACTTATACACCTCACTCAGTGTTGACACTAGCAGGGAATGGAGGGGCAAGAGTAGCACTTATACACCTCACTCAGTGTTGATTCTAGCGGGGAATGGAGGGGCAAGAGTAGCACTTATACACCTCACTCAGTGTGGACACTAGCGGGGAATGGAGGGGCAAGTGTAGCACTTCTACACCTCATTCAGTGTTGACTCTAGCGGGGAATGGAGGGGCAAGTGTAGCACTTATACACCTCACTCAGTGTTGACACTAGCGGGGAATGGAGGGGCAAGAGTAGCACTTATACACCTCACTCAGTGTTGACACTAGCGGGGAATGGAGGGGCAGGAGCAGTACTTATACACCTCACTCAGTGTTGACACCAGCGGGGAATGGAGGGGCAAAAGTAGCACTTATACCCCGCACAATACTCCTGATCTGCACATAAATATGTCACGCTAGAATCTTCAATTGGGTTATTTACGAAAAGGAAAATGATCTGAGGATTGTGTATGTGAAGTAAAAAGAAAATTGATTTATTGTGGTCCCCATACGTTCTGTTTTCTGCAATAATCACTACCCAAACAAAGAAAGTTAATTTTATAGGAGAGCAAAAAACCGAATTGCTAAGGTTAGTATAATTCAAAGAAATCCAATTATTCTTTTATAGTGTGCTTATAAACACTTTCAAATATTCTATAAGCTGTGTGTGCCGTAAGCATTAAAGTAGCCTTAATATGATTTTTAAAAAAATGATTTATGTGGTTTGTGTAAAAAAAAAAAAAAAAAAGTAATAGGCGGGTTTTTGGGGTATAAGATACCTTTAACTCTGTACTTGGAACCGTGTCGGGTTCAGCTGATTTAAAACCTTAGCCTGGGCCATTAGAGTGTGAGGTCGGCTAACTAGCAGTCGAGAACTAATGCCCCTTTTGCTCTACAGGCTTCACGCTTTACCGCGGCCTGCAGGACACACTCTTTACTGAACCACGAAACAGCCATACGTTTGACCAGATTAGCTCGTCGCGACCCAGGATACTGTCTCGCGCACTGAACAATCACTGCTCTTCCAGCGAGACCTGGCCAGGGACATTTACTTCCAACCTTGGTTTTAGTAGCTGTACAATACCTCATCTTAAACAGAAATCCATGTGGAACTTTTAGACTTACCCAACTGCCGGAGATTCGCACTGAACAATCACTGCTCTTCCAGCGAGACCTGGCCAGAGACATTTACTTCCAACCTTGGTTTTAGTAGCTGTACAATACCTCACCTTAAACAGAAATCCATGTGGAACTTTTAGACTTACCCAACTGCCGGAGATTCTCGCCCTTAGCAGGGAAAATTGCGGGTAGAAGAATCACTGGTTCTACTGCCAAAGGATTCCATCCAGACAGCACCTTATTCCATGGAAGAAAACCCAGAGCGCATGGCGCTTTATTTCACAGCATTCCGACGACAGTAACTGACATACAGGCAGGCAATCCTCCAAGTGGTTATGTTTAGTCCAACTGCTACGAACCTTCAGAACTTGATCTTTGCACCGGTCACAAGGCACGTGGGAAGAAATACTTCTTTTCTTGCCAATCGTGAATATAACTTTCTCGTAAATGTTCTATACGACTTACACCTTACGTACCCAAGCATTTTCAAAGGTAATGCCACTGCCGTATATCCTCGTGATGAAGAGTTCTTTAGAAATGTCTGCCTCACACTCCGTCCCTTAACCGGATAGCACTGTATGGTATTACACATCACTGACCCACTAGCTGACTGCAGACCGACTGTCAACTGAATTGGAACTGAATTCGAACTAATCTGCATCAGAACTTAAACTCCAGTGAAAGAGGCGTTCGGGACTCGATCCCCTCTCCCGAATCGTCTCAGGAGTGCCAACCATTGGCACTCGCAAACTGGCAGCATTCAGACCTACCACACTTTCGCGCCATCTGTTGCAGGAAACTTATCCTGTGCATTTCCTGCAACGTTACGTACTTCACATATTTTTACATTATTTTAATGTTTAAAGTATCTGAATACATACCAATATGATAATTTAGTCTCTCAAATTCCATCACTTTACATGAAATATATTCTTTCTTTCATTATTATTCTGTACTTATCAGTGAAAATTAGTTGTGAAATTGAGAAATTTCATAGCAGAAAAGAGCTATTAATTCTGCAGCTATACATAATCTGTTTCTGTTAATGGCCAACCAAAATGCTGCATATAAAATACAACAATGCTTTCATCCTCTGGTAGGTAGAGTTTGAGCTTCTTAATCATTTTCTTTTGGATTGATTTCCACCCTAATGAATATAGAATTTCTGTAGGAAGACACAGCGGCAATGATGTGATGCGATACAACAGCATCAATATATTCTGTAGCACAAACTGCTCCTGGAATAATACAAATGTCTGAAAGTGGTGACTTTGAATGCCATTTACTGATCTCTGGGTATGACTTTCTCTATACTTTCAGCTGACAAGCGTATACATTTGTATACTATTTAGATCAGCACTGTATGAAATCTGAGATATCTGATTCAGGCATTAAGATAATGACATTGTTTCTTGCACTAGAGGAGGAAATGAGCTCTATATAGTATTTTACTGTATATATTCTGTCAATACTTTTCAATTTCATTTTCACGACACTGAGGTTCCCATAACACGGTAAAAAGGAATGCCTTGAATCAGGAAATAATGATTTATTGTGGAAAATCTGTTGAAGTTCACCAGTGCCAGAAAGAACCTCACTACTGTATGATTTCTGTTTTAAGCAGAACAGCCATCACAAAATATATACAAGTGTTTCACTTTGATCGGGATATGTAAGTTTTAAAATGACACACACTTCATTAGGGTATTTACCTGCAATGCCTTCATTTACATAAAATTGTTTTGGACTGTTGTGAACACTGTGTATGCAGAACACACTGACATTAATCTGCCTTAAATAACATGTCTTTTTCACTGGTATTACAAGTACATGGACATTTTCAATGAAATCTATCACAATGCCACATGCATCCACTTTTTATTCAACAATTTCGTCAACATGCTCACCTTATTATAAAATGTTTTAGCTTTCTGCCATTGCAACCTGGCCTGTTCTTTGAGTCAGGAAATTATTTTTTATTCTAACGTCAAGCTGCTCACACGTGCTGCATATGTCTGCCTGAGGGCGTCCATTTTAAATTAAAATGCTCAAGAAAAGCCTCTTCATAAAAGCTATACTTTACATTTACATCTGGATATTTTTCAATAAAGAGGTTGTGCATTATTTTGAGACTCAGTCTTTCACAGAAGTAGCTGCATTCCCTGTTAGAATAATGAAAATTTTTTAAGCAAACGAGCAAATATGTATGTCGTAGCATTACACATTCAACTGTGTCATTATCGTTTGCATTTTCTGAGGTACCCTTTGCCCTCATGTCTTTTGGTGAATAACCTTGAACGAGCAAGGAGCATGGTCTTCGCACCCTATCAAAACTGATGTCGTGCATATTCACAAATGCTGAACTGAATCCTGACGATGTGTAGCTGAATGATACACTTCTATCTGGTTTAGATACCGCTGTTTCGCAGGTTCCAAAGAAATCAAGCTGATAAGGTATGCATCTTGTCCAATTTTGGTGTCTAAGGTAATACATTTTGAGTATATCTCAATCTGTTCTATCTGTGATACATTTTTATAGCAATGCATCTTACAACTGAAACAAGATCAGAGAAAGAAATACTTTTTTTAGGTCTATTACAACATTTTTTATATATATAAAACTATCTGCCTGCCCCGGCTTCGTATGGGTGGTGTACCTAATGAAAATACTGAGAAAAAATTCAATTTACAGCACGAACACGTAATGAAATAGAATTACAATTAAATAATTTGACAATACTTTATTGTAATGATTTACAATGTACAATATTTTTTTGTTTTTCCTTCCGGAGAGAAAACAAATAGCGTCGATGGTTTGCCGATTCTCGAGCATGCAACGTACATCTGCCCATACGAAAAAACGGCAATTCCAGGTTTATTCCACACATTTCTAACAGTTGAATTTGGTATTTATTAATTGTGATTGCGAATGCAAGGCACACCGGAAACTGACCAGTCTGAATTCAAAAGGAAAGTCTATTAGTATTAGTGGTATTCTTGGAATAAGCACATCTTCGTCTTTGAAGTTTCCTAGGATTATAGTAGCCTCAATCAAAGTCTTGTTCCGTTGTACAATTTCGGCTGTTTCAGATTAAGTAGCACAATTATCACCGAGTCAACCTTGAGCTGTAAAATGTGTAGCGGTAATCCTGGTAAATCCAATGAATTTAGGAGCATAGTTAGGTAATTGGCGACTTCATTTGGGTCGGTAGTGGAATTGATCGACTTAAATACAGTTGTCCATAAATTTTACTTTGAATTTTTATATGCAAATCATCTGCATTCTTATTAGTTGATGCTCAAATGGCTCGCTCGGCCAACTTTTGTAATTTACACCAATATTTGGGAATACTTCCATTATGAATTCTTCCTTTGACGTTGTGAAGTGACAAAAATGCGGTGGAAACGAAATGAGGACGGTAGAATTTTCTCATTGCCAATGTTTAATGATGCCTATGAAAACACTTCATCCAATATGTCATTTTGTAACGTATCTCGCATGTTCGTTGTTCATTTTAGATTTTTCACGTACCTCCATAAACTTGATGCATTCAAGTAATTATTTATTTCATCAGTAGCTGCTAATCTGGGAATAACTGTCAGCGCTCGGTGAAAATCTTCAGCCAACATCGCGCCTTCAAAGAGGCTTTGACTGCTGCATAATCTCCTGATATTCGATCTAGTGCTTCCAGTGTTCCTTTGTACGCCATCATACTCTCATCCCAAAATATGGTTTTATAATTTTATAGTACTTTCGCTTTTGCTGATGTTTTGGTTATATTACATGTCAGTTCATCTATTGTTTGCAAATGCCATGGCAGTTTGAGCGCAGAATGAGTGGTTCTTCCGCCTTCTAGCAATGTAGCAACGAGCCCAGATGATGCTACTGCCAGTACTAATTGTGCCCCAATCGTATATAAAATTAACGAAATTAAGAATGTTTTATCGCCGAGTGCATCGAGGAGAAAGATTCTTCCATTGCTGTAATTAACTGTTTTCATTATCATGTCATAAGCTTCATCTTTGCTGCTGATTTAAAATTGGGACCTTACTTTTTACTCATTGTCTCAAGCATTTCTACCGAATTGCTGTTCTCGTTCAAATTCATGATTGGATTCATTGTGCAAGAGGCGATTAGGTGCAGGAATTCCTAATTCGTGCAACATCTTGCCGCACATCATCACGTACATCGGCGCAAATTTCAAATTCTGGATTTGCTGTTGTTGAAAGTACTCGATGCAAATTATCTTCAGCCATCGTTTAGCTCTTTGCGCTGTGTTTCCTACCGTGAAATAAACTCTGCAGATGAACAGCTTAATGGACTATATTGGGGTGACGTGCAAGTATGGAAAATGAAAAAAATATCCAATTCACCTCATTGCTACTAACATATCTTGCCGTTTGATATTGTGAAACTTCATCGTTATTATTTGGAGCAGCAATGACAAATACAGACTTGTAGCTTCCTTTCATGACGTACTTGCAAACATATTTAATGGACTTGCCCTAATTGCAGTACTCAACATTGCAATGCGCTCTACATGTTTTGGAAAGCAGCGGTGAATACGGAATAATCCAGGTTTTGTTGACCACGACAACCTTATTTTTGACCTCCAACGTTATTGTTTTACTTTTATCTTCCTCGGAGTGACGATGATCACACCTTTAATTGTATCTGTCAACAAAGCACGCGGATAACACTTCGAGCATTTGCTGTGGATTATGCAGCGATTCCCGATTGTATTCGCCACACGGTCTCCATGAAAAATGTTCTGCTGCACTACTTCATGCAATTGTGAATTTGCCTCGTCAGCAATTTCTGCACAAATAATGGAGTCAATTTCATTCGGTCTTATTTTTCGATTATCTACAGGAGAGTATGCACATGAGACAGTCCTCTTTTCTGCCACTGTACAGAGTGCATCCAACATCGTACCATCGTAGTCTCCGAAGACATGATATACTACAATGAAGTCCTTGGGCCCTTGAATGCTCGTACTGTTATGTTGTGACGATCGCCAAATGACTGACCGGATAATAAAAGATTAGTGATTTCGATTCATTTTGGGTTGCACGTGAAAGTAATACCTAAATCTGTTCGGCCATACAATTCTAACTGAGTTCGTGCCATCGCGTAAATAAATGCATTCTTCTGAACTTAGTTTTTTTGTTTTGTTTTGTTGCTGTTGTTTTCCCCTTTATACCTATACAAGTCAGACATTCCGTTCCAGTTTTGACATACATATCACGGCGAACCAACAAAACAATCGGTGGCATTTCAAAATATGGTTGTCCTCGTTCAGACGAATCATAAAACAGTAGACATAAAGTTCATCGAGTTGACCTTTTTATTTATTTCTTGACCTGTAAAGGAATAATTTACTTTGGTTAGGAATCGAAATGAAAAGCAATTTATAACAACATTAGTGGGTTATTTCTGCCATTAGTTGTTTTATGCTTGTATTAATACATTTGTATTTTGAAACAGCCTATCCCAACAACTCCACAGTGGTAACGTTACCGACTAGACCTCTGTTGACCGTGTAATGTCAGGCAGCCAACCTCTGGGTCTGAAAACCTCAAAGAAGCACAATGCTCTGCGTAATGTAGCATATATTGCGCAAAGAAGGGAAAACACCAGTCGTTGGATTAACCATTATGATCAAAAATGATATCCAGCCTGTCCTCGGGAAAATATTAGATGGTAATGTAATGCATCATTAGAACGATGTGGTTCGCTGATATGGTAGCTCAATTACAATGTCGCGAGGCTCCATGTTTTCTCCAACAACCACAATGGTAACTTTGTTTAACATTAAACCGTCTCCCATGTTGGTTTTTTGTCTGCTCTGATCCCTATTTTATGCTCGTCTAACGGCATCATTTGTAATACTGTTTTGAACAATTGGACCAACTGGCTGTGTTCATCTAAGAGTTGTTACAGTTGGCGATGAGCTATCGCCTAGCAGCACGATCAATCGCACAGGTTGATTTACTTCAGCCTCCGGATTCCCAAGCAAATGAATGTGAAGAAGGTCGTATTCACCATCAACTGATGGCAACTATGCTCCTGCACGATGGTTTATTTGTTCTCGAATCTCTAATATTGAATATCACAAAACATTTTTAAAAAAAAAATCATCTATGAGACACCTGTAGGTAAATGCTGCGATGGATATATATATATATATATATATATATATATATATATGATATGTGTTATAGAGAAAAAAATTAATAGTTGGATTGAAACCCCGTGCCTCTATTATATTTGCACAAATGATGTCATTTTTTGACATAATACTGTAATTTTGAATATTCAGCCAGAAACACTTAGTTAGATTATTAACTGTCCCTTCTTACTCCTAGCGTTTAAAATAAAGGAGCAAAGAAGAATTCCTAGCGACGAACACCTAAAATACATATGTATTTATTTGCCACCCGGTGGCCGTAGTACCTGCTGCTCTATTTTTCTTCCCCATTTAATGTTAAGGGAATTCACCCGGTTATGGAGACAATGACGCAAGATAACTGTGAAAATCAAATATATGTCTTACGTATTAACTATTGTTTCCTTGGTCACTTCGCTTAAACAAAGAAATAAGTATATTTTTGTAATTTTTTAAAATGAATAAGTTATAAACTATGCACATAACCATTAACCCTTCTTGAAATATGAAAATGGCGCAGAAATGACGGGATCCGTTTTAATTTAACTTCCTATTGCAGATGTTGGGTTATTTGATGTTATATGGTACATGACCTTAGTAAAGCACATGAATATGTCCGCGTCACCATCACACTGCAATTGCGGTACTCTCTATACTTTTGATCAAGTAATATTTTGGGTTAAATGGAGAAATTTAACACAAAGCTACCATCAAATAAAAACTTATCAATTAACCTAACTGATCTACTTGCTCATTAGTTATGTCATTTCGTTGTTAGCCTTAAAAATGACTGTTTTAAACATAGGAGAAAATATAGAAAGAGGAGCAAAGGAAAGAAAGAGATTCGGAAGAAGCATGAATGTTACTTTCTCCTTAATGTAATTGATAACATGTCGGCGTTTACCCGCCACACTATGTAAGCGCTGCAGTCACTGTTATTATGCCAACGACATCCTTGGTTGCCCACGCTGTTAACTGCATATGTCATCCTTTCTACAATACCTTCTGGGTGCGCTGACTTCGTTCTTTTCGCAATACCAACTGTATATGCTACATTGCACAGACCATTGCAAAGGCATTATTGGACACTGTTGACACTTCTACTGGTCTCATTTCGTTTCCATCAAATTTTAGTCACTTAACAACGTCAAAGGAAGATTTAATAATGAAAGTGGTGCCAATTATTGGTGCAAATTACCGAAAGCATGCTTGGTTTACCCAGCGAGCCATTTTAGCGTCAACTAATAAGGATGTAGATGATCTGAAAATAAAAGTTCAGAGTAAAATTGATGCACAAATGCATTTATTTAAGTCGATTGAATCCATTACCGATCCAAATGAAGTCGTCAATTATCTGACTGAATTCCTGAAGTCACTGTATTTGCCAGGATTATCGCCACACATTTTTACAGCAAAGTGTTGATTCGGTGCTAATTGTGCCACTCAATCTGAATCAGCCGCAATTGTGCAACGGAACAAGACTCGCTGTTAAAAACATTATGAAAAATTTGATTGAGGCTACTATAATCATAGGAAAGCTCAAAGACGAGGATGTGCTTATTCTACTAATGTCAATTGACTTTACTTTTGAATTTAAGTGTGTTCAGATTCCAGTGCGCCTTGCATTTGCAATGCCAATTGTTAGAAGTGTGTGGAATAAACCATGAATTGCCGTGTGTTTCGTATGGGCAGATGTACGTTGCGTGCTCAAGAGTCGGCAAACTATCGACGCTATTTGTTTTCTTTCCGGAACGAAAAATGAAATTATTGTACATTACAATGCATTACATTATGGTGAAACTATTTAATAGTAATTATGTGTCATTATGTGGTCAATCTGTAAATAGAAGATTTGTCTCAATTTTCATTAGGTACTTCATCCTTGCAACGTCGGGTCGGGCAGCTAGTATAATAGAAACTTTCAAGTTTAGCCAAGGTATATTCAAAGAAGTTAACGCCAGCCATTTTCTTTCTGGAACAGTTACCTCAAAGTGAGTGTACAATCGCTATGCATGTTTCGTTTTCTGTTTCATGAATATGAAATATTATATTTGCCCATGTCTATGTTATTCAGTGTTATCATATCAGAATTTAAAAAATTTGCGCAGACAATCAAAGAAGTTCCATAGCTGTGTATTTCTCCAGTACCAGACTAAAAGAGGAGTTTTCAGTTTAATAAGTAGGATGTTTGCGTTTATCATCATGTCTCATAATCCCTGTAAAATCCCATTTGGTTACATGAGTTCATAGTTACCAAATTGAATAAATGTGTAATATTTTGTTAGTGCTTTTAGTCTTACATTGCCTTACAGTAAGTTATTCTCTCTCTTTTGATTTCAATGTGGCAGATTTCTTCTCCTACATTAAATACTCACGGTTGTATTCCGTATGTTTCGTCACCTAGCAACGGCCGGAGTTTTTAACTTGAGAACGGGCTCAGATTGGGGATGGAGAGGTCACAGTGAAATCTTGTGCGCATGATAACTGACTTCCAGTCAAAGTGCAACGAAACAGCAACCAAGATATATATATATCTCTCCTCAATCCTGGGAGCAAGTATCCAGTTCTGCCGTTTCTGTCCATTCTTCCCAATCCTTACCGTGAGTATGGTTATTTAAAAATGATGGTTCTAATTTTCATTTATAAGAACACATATGTAATTTATATTTAAAAAATACGGATATGCATGTTTTCTCGGTATAAAGGATAAACATTTCTCTCTGCGGACAAAACTAGAATTTTCCCTCTAGAATGTTAATGCAATGCTTTTAGGTCCCCATTGTATTGCATTCCAGCGGCACGGGAATAGCAAAAAGCAATATCACATGGCTTTCTTTGCCAGTACACATAGATGTTGCCTCTAGAATGTACTGGAAATATATGTAAAATATAACAAGCGTCCTGCGTCTGGTGCGGGAGTCTTCTGTATAGAAAGTCAATTGCACACCAGCTGTAGCGTGCACGTTAGCAGTGAGCAAGAATAATTTGTAGCCTAAGTGAGCCCACATCTTGCAATTAACGGTGATTTTACATCGAAGAAAGAAAAAGGAAGAACATTGAACAATTACGATAATGGAGAATGTCGTGGACACTATCACTGATGTATAGGCGACGAGTGATTAACAGTTTTCCTCGTAACACCTCACTGAAGTGAAATTTATGGATGGCCACATAGCCTCGTTCTCCATGTCATTCAACATGCCAATTAGTTCCTCCCCATTATCATCTTCATCAATCTCCTATAATTTTGGTAAACCGCCTTCAGAAAATATGGTGCGAAGGTTAAGAAAATGGGAACTGATATATTAATCACTTATTAACAACATTCTGATTCTCCTCTCGCGCTTTACTAATAACTACCCCTACAATTCTCAGAATCTTCATTCATTGCTGTCCACTTTTAAAAGTGTAAATATCGACTATCGTTTCTCTTTACATTACCTAGAGAGCAAAACATTTTACATTCGACCCAAAAATAATCTCTCCACTCTAAGATGTTTCTGGCCACGATACATCCTAAGGGAACAGAGAAAAAATGCGCGGGTTTCAATTTCAGTTGTGTAAATTTAATTGAGAATATTATAAGGTCAAAAGGCAAAAGTAGTGTAGCGATTAATCTAAAATTAAACATTTATTATTCGTAGATTCTCCAAATATTTTGGGCAGATCTCAATCAAATGCAAAAGGAGTTGAAACTGTTATATACATCCTTTTTATTTTCTTCTTCTTCTACTTGTAAAGCTATTTCGTATATACCCTGGTTGGCCAAACATTGGTCAAATTAACGGACTTTGCTCATAAAATATGGTTAATTTGTGTCACTTTCAAGTATATTTAAGTTTATTAAGTGTTTTTTTTTATATTCTAGATTAACGAACTTTATAACCTGTTTGGTCATATGGGACGATGAATGAAATGCTGCACACATGATCTCGCATCGACATCCGTCTTCTCAGGATAACGGAAAACCCCGAGAGAAAAAAAAACCTTATACGGGTAACTTACCCTAAGTGATATTTGAACTCGCAACCTGTAAAATGTGAGGCAGACACGCTACCGCCCGACTACCCAAGCAGGTTTAATACATTTTCTTTAAGCTCTTAAATATACAATATCCACTCCGTGTATGCGAAGAAGAATAGAGTATGGATAAAGCTACGTTAACAGATGCTTCTCCACCTATATAGTGTGGTGGCTGTACGCCTGCCTCAAATTCAAGAAGTCCAGAGTTCGAATCTCGGTTAGGGTAGTTACCCGGTTAGGGTTTTCTCCGGGGTTTTCCCTCATCTTGAGAAGATGAATATCAAATAACTGTAAGCACCATGCTCATTGGACCATCATTTCACCGTTTTCATCGTCGTCCGATATGACCTATCAGGTTACAGAACGTTTAAATAATAATAATATAATAATAGCAACAACAAGAAAAAGAAGAACAACTACATTCATAAAATAACGAGAAGATACTTCGGTATAGACATAGCAACTCAAGTAAATAGAGAATCATAGATGACATTTTTAAGGAATCTACCTCCCTGTGTATGAAAATATTTCAGTTATGTTGCATTTGTTCCGAAATGGTTACAATAGTTTCCATGTCTTGCTGGCACTTCAAATAACGCATCCCTTTCTGTAAAATTACTATGAATTCCTGGTAATTGTCAACGAAATATTCATTAAAATCTCACCTCAGGAAAAAGAAATCTCAATCTCCTAAAATTTGATTCAGGATATTTCTAATACCAGTATACAATACTTTATGTGGTTTTGGAGAAACTTTAAATAATCGGTTATACTAATCCGCCGACTTGTTTAAAAAACATGTTTACATGTTGAGCACGAAATCTAATATACATATTACTTCGGTCACTCTTTTGAGACTGCTATCCTGTGCCTGTCTGGTCTCTGAACGCTACCGTGTAGACATGATCAGTCTCTTCCGCCTCCCACAGTCTCAAAATACTCCGAGCAAACTGATGTACATTACAACACTGAAGTAGGCGATAGACTGCAACTGCGCCATCACGCCAAGGAGTAAGAGTTGCCAAGGAAGTTCATGAATTTATAGCATATACTACACAGGCGGTCAAAACTTAAACACCAGATGGATAAATTAACATAGAATATCAAATACTTGGTGGAAATGTTGCGAGAGTTCTCTCACACGTCACATGACGTGAATGTAGTAGGACTGCAACGCCAAAGCGACGCATTGAATAAACAGAAGAGTGTGGCAATCAGCGAGCTCACGTTGCCAAGTTTAATATAACTCACTCATTGTTATGATCTTCTATGAGACTCTGCAGGTCCATCTTCAGCAAGAGGATTGAAATCCAGACTTTGAGAACATCGCATAACTGAGTGAGTAACTTTAAACTTTGCACAATGCAACACGAATATTACACCCACTTTTAAGTTTGTTTTTTGTATATTTTAACAAAACCAGCAAGGTTTTTATGTGCACTGTAGTTTTATTCTTCTTTACATGGACCATCTCAGCTTCACACGGGTAAGAATCTTAGAGAAGCTGAAGGAAGGATGCCCAGGAGTTTGTTACTGCTCAGGTCAGCTTGCCAAACTCAGGCGCTGCTGTTCCAATAATATGAGGTGGTACACAACTATAGCAGCAGATGAAAGGGAGGAAGGGATCCACCACAAACAGCGGGTACAATTGCAACCAAGTTTAATATGACTGCAAGGCACGATATCTCACGGCAATTATACACATGTAGTTTCTTTATCCTACTTCGTTATATTCCATTCACAGCGATGTCCCAAGAACATCAGCATTGGACCAACGAAGAATACACATTCTCTTCTCGGGTGAGACCAGATTCAGCCTCAATAGTGATTCTCGACTGGTGTGAACAAGTAACGCACAACAGGGTGTTATTGTGAGGGGAGGTACGGTACTCTCACTGAACAAGTAACGCACATCAGGGTGTTATTGTGAGGGGACGTACGGTACTCTCACTGAACAAGTAACGCACATCAGGGTGTTATTGTGAGGGGAGGTACGGTACTCTCACTGAACAAGTAACGCACATCAGGGTGTTATTGTGAGGGGAGGTACGGTACTCTCACTGAACAAGTAACGCACATCAGGGTGTTATTGTGAGGGGACGTACGGTACTCTCACTGAACAAGTAACGCACATCAGGGTGTTATTGTGAGGGGAGGTACGGTACTCTCACTGAACAAGTAACGCACATCAGGGTGTTATTGTGAGGGGAGGTACGGTACTCTCACTGAACAAGTAACGCACATCAGGGTGTTATTGTGAGGGGAGGTACGGCACTCTCACTGAACAAGTAACGCACATCAGGGTGTTATTGTGAGGGGAGGTACGGTACTCTCACTGAACAAGTAACGCACATCAGGGTGTTATTGTGAGGGGAGGTACGGTACTCTCACTGAACAAGTAACGCACATCAGGGTGTTATTGTGAGGGGACGTACGGTACTCTCACTGAAGAAGTTTTGTGCTACTGTACTCCTTCCCTGTGTGCATATTTTCAGGCCTGACTTGGATGGATGACAATGCCCGACCGCATCGAAGAGCTCAAGCTGGGAATGTTTTAGAATGAGAGGATATTCTACGAATTGAGCGACCTGTCCGTTCCCCCGATTTAAATCCCATTGAACACGCGAGGGGTGCTTGGGGAGAGCATTGCATCAACAACAGGGTGGAGGAATGGAACGCCCTACCAATTCGGAAGCACGGTACAGAGTATATTCTGCTGTTCTTGGTGACCCTACACACTTTTATGTCTCTAGTTTTGGAAGCCTAGAGGGAAATTATATGCCGTAGTGATTTTAGGGTAGCTTATTACTTTCTCTATACGTACTATGTACATAGTGTATAGAGAATGTATTGTACTTCACCCAAAAATTCGATACCGAGATTTCACCGGAAATACATGTTTTAGGGTCCCCTGTATCCAAAAAAAGTATTTTCAGAAAAAGGTCCGTGTGTGTCCTTGGTATTTAAGTTTAGTATCTTCCAGGGATGCGACACGAAGATTTTGAGAAGAATTCCCCCACCCCAAACTACCCTTTACATGGAAATTTTTTCGAAAATTTTGATTTTCTAAAAAATGGCTGTAACGATTTTGATTAAAATATCGTATATTAAAGTTATTTACCTGACTAATAAAATTTATATTTTGAATTTTCTGGGAATAGCCTCTGAAGATTACTTTATTCTGGATGAATTTTTCATAACTACTAAATAGTAAGAGATGGACAAAACCTTACTACACAAAAAATGTAGAGCACGTTAAAACACACAATTTATGTTATGTACATTTTTTTCGTGGAGTTGATCGTCTTTAGATATTCCTTTTTCTTGGTTTCAGCTTTGAAAAACTTACACTTTTCTCATACAGGAATTTGTCAACTCCTGTCCATACAAACATAGCAACCATCTTTTGGCTTTCACTTTAACCTATGGTACTCCCTTATTTCGCTTCTACTTACAATAAAGCAAGAAATAAGACTATTTCTGCTAATTTTTCTCGATTAGCATGAAAGAAATAAAAGATAAGCTTACTAACAATAATAATTTACAGAGATATAGAGAAAGTCATGTGAATGGAACACATCAGATTTTTTGTGTGGTGTTGATCGTTTTTGAGATATTCCTTGTTTTTGGTTTCAGCCTTGAAAAACTTATACTGTTCTCATACAGGAATTTGTTAACTCCTGTCCATACAAACAAAGGAACTTCAGTCACATATCATTTTAACCTATACTACACCCCTAATTCGCTTCTAATTACAAGGAAGCAAGTAATAAGACTAGCTCTGCTCATTGTTTCTCGATTAGCATGAAGTAAATAAGCTTCATAAGCTTTTTAACAATAATATATTGCAGAGGTGTAGAGAAAGTCATGTGAATGGAACACATCAGATTTTTACTTTCTCTACACGTTCTATGTACATAGTATATAGAGAAGGTATTGTATTTCACCCAAAAATTCGATACCAAGATTTCACCAGAAATACAGGTTGGTATTTGAGTTTGGTGTTTTTCAAGGATTCGACACCAAGATTTTCAAGAAAATACCCCCACCCCCAACTACCGTTTAACCGGAACTTTTTTCGAACATTTTGATTTTCTCAAAAATGGTTCTAATGATTTTGATTAAAATATCGTATATTAAAGATATTCCTGACAAATAATATGTATATCTTGAATTTTCTGGGAATAGCCTCTGAAGACTACTTTATTCTGGAGGAATTTTACATAAGTGCTAAACCGTAATAAATGGATAAAAACTTACCACACAAAACATGTAGAGCACATTAAAACACACATTTTATGTTATATAATAATTTTTCGAGAATTTGATCGTTTTAGAGTTATTCCTTGTTTTTGGTTTCAGCTTTGAAAACTTGTACTTTTCACATTCATTTAATTGTCAACTCGTGTCCATACAAACTAAGGAACCTCAGTCACCTGGTAAGGCAAATACTCATTTTTACTTTCTCTATACGTACTATGTACATAGTGCATAGAGAAGGTATTGCACTCCACCCAATATTCGATACCGAGATCTCACCGGAAATATACGTTTTAGGGTCCCCAATATCCAAAAAAAGCATTTTCACAAAGAGGTCCGTGTGTGTGTGTGTGTGTGTGTGTGTGTGTGTGTGTGTGTGTGTCCGTGTGTCTGTGAACACAATAACTCAAAAACGAAAAGTCGGTAAAATACCAAACTTGGTATTTAAGTTTAGTATCTTCCAGGGATGCGACACGAAGATTTTGAGAAAAATCCCCCCACCCTCAACTTCCCTTTACATGGAACTTTTTTCGAAAATTTTGATTTTCTCAAAAATGGCTCTAACGATTTTGATTAATATTTTGTATATTAAACATATTTACCTGACAAATAAAATGTATATCTTGAATTTTCTGGGAATAGCCTCAGAAGAGTGCTTATTCTGGATGAATTTTACTGAATTTTTAATAACCGCTAAACTGTAAGAGATGGACAAAAACTTACTACACAAAAAATGTAGAGCACGTTTAAACACAATTTATGTTATATACATTTTTTTTCGTAAGTTCGTCGTTTTTGAGACATTCCTTATTTTTTGGTTTCTGCTATGTAAAACTTATACTTTTCTCATACAGGAACTTGTCAACTTCTGACCATATAAACAAAGGAACTTCATTGACATAGCAACCATCTTTTGACTATCATTTTAACCTATGGTAGTCCCATATTTCGCTTCTACTTACAAGGAAGCAAGTAATAAGACTATTTCTGCTAATTTTTTCTGATTAGCATAAAGTAAATAGAAGTATAAGCTTTTTAAGAATAATTTGTTGCAGGGATATAGAGAAAGTCATGTGAATGGTACACATCAGATTTTTACTTTCTCTATATGCACTATGTACACAGTGTATAGAGAAGGTATTGCATTCCACTAAAAATTCGATACCGAGATTTCACCGGAAATATGCCTTTTAGGGTCCCCTTTATCTAAAAAATGCATTTTCACAAAAAGGTCGGTGTGTGTGTGTGTGTGTGTCCGTGTGTCTGTGAACACGATAACTCAAAAACGAAAAGTTGGTAAAATACCAAAATTGGTATTTAAGTTTAGTATCTTCCAGGGATGCGAAACGAAGATTTTGAGAAAAATCTCCCGAACCCAAACTAACCCTTACATGGAACTTTTTTCGAAACGTTTGAACTTATCAAAAATGGTCCTAACGGGTTTGATTGAAATATCATATATAAAGACATTTACCTGACAAATAAAATGTATATCTTGAATTTTCTGCGAATAGGCTCTGAAGACTACTTTATTCTGGATAAATTTTAGGGACTTTTAAATAACTGCTAAACCGTAAAAGATGGACAAAAACTTACTACACAAAAAATGTAGAGCACCTTAAAACACACAATTTATGTTATATACATTTCTTTCGTGGAGTTCATTGTTTTTGAGACATTCCTTGTTTATGGTCTCTGCTATGAAAAACTTATACTTTTCTCACACAGGAATTTTCCAACTGCTGCAAAGAAAGGAACTTCAGTCACAGAGCAACCAGCGTTTGACTATCGCTTCAACCTATGGTACTCTCTTACTTCGCTTCTACTTATAAGTGAGCAAGTAATGAGACTATTTCTTTTAATTTATTCTGATTAGCATGAAGTAAATAGAAGTATAAGCTTTTTAAGAATAATTTGTTGCAGGGATATAGTGAAAGTCATGTGAATGGTTCACATAAGGTTTTTACTTTCTCTTTACGTACTAGGTACATAGTGTATAGAGAAGGTATTGCACTCCACCAAAAATTTCGATACCGAGATTTCACCGGAAATATATGTTTTAGGGTCCCTTTATCTAAAAAAAGCATTTTCAGAAAAAGGTCCGTGTGCGTGTGTCCGTGTGTCAGTGTGTCTGTGTGTCAGTGTGTCTGTGAACACGATGACTCAAAAACAAAAAGTCGGTAAAATACCAAACTTGGTATTTAAGTTTAATATCTTCCAGGGATGCGACACGAAGCTTTTGAGAAAAATCTCCCCACCCCAAACTACCCTTTATATGGAACTTTTTTCGAAAATTTTGATTTCATAAAAAATTGCTCCTACGATTTTAATTAACATATCATATAGTAAAGATATTTATCTGACAAATAAAATCTACATTTTGAATTTTCGGGGAATAGCCTCTGAAGACTACTTTATTCTGGGTCAATTTTACGGAATTTTGCATAACTTCTACACGGTAAGAGATGGATAAAAACTTACCGCACGACAAATGTAGAGCACATTAAAATACACAATTTATGTCACATACATTTTTTTCGTGGAGTTGATTATTTTTGAGATATTCCTTCTTTTTGGTTTCAGCTATGAAAAATGTATACTCTTCTCATACAGGAATTTGTCAACTCCTGTCCATACAAACAAAGAAACTTCAGTCACATAGCTACCGGCCTTTTGACTATCACTTTAATCTATTGTACTCCGTTATTTCGCTACTACTTTCAAGAAGGTAAGTAATAAGACTATTTCTTCAATTTTTTTTTTTGTTTTGTTTTTTGTTTTTTGTTTTTTTTTTCTCGATAGTATGAAGTAAATAGAAGCATAGGCTTTTTAACAGTAATTTATTGCAGAGTTGTAGAGAAAGTCATGTGAATGGAACACATCAGATTTTTACTTTCTCTACACGTACTATGTACATAGTGTATAGAGAAGGTATTGTATTGCACCCAAAAATTCGATACCGAGATTTCACCTGAAATACATGTTTTGGTTCCCCCTGAAACTAAAAGAAGCATTTTTGGAAAAATGTCCTGTGTGTGTGTGTGTGTCTGTGTCTGTGGACAGCATAGCTCAAAAACGAAAAGACCGTTATATACCAAACTTGGAATTTAAGTTTGGTATCTTCCAAGCATTCACGCGAAGATTTTCAAGAAAGTCCCCCCACGCCCAACTACCCTTTACAGGGAACCTTTTTCGAAAATTTTTATTTTCTCAAAAATGGCTCTAACAATTTTGATTAACATATCGTATATTAAAGATATTTACCTGGCAAATAATATGTATATCTTGGATTTTCTGGGAATAGCTTCTCAAGACTACTTTATTCTGGTAGAATTTTACATAACTGTTAAACTGTAAGAAATGGACAAAAACTTACCATACAAAAACTGTAGAGCACCTTAAAACACACAATTTATTTCATATTAATTTTTTCGAAGAGTTGGTCGTTTTAGAGATATTCCTTGTTTTTGGTTTCAGCTTTGAAAAAATTGTATTTTTCTCATACAGATATTTTTCAACTCGTGTCCATACAAGTAAAGAAACTTCAGTCACCTAGTAACCAGCTTTTGACTTCACTTTAACCTATGATACACTCATATTTCGCTTCTACTTACAAGGAAGGAAGTAATAAGAGTATTTCTGCTAATTTTTTCTCCATTAGCATGAGTAAATAGAAGAATAAGCCTATTATCAATAATTTGTTACACAGAAGTAGAGAAAGTCATGTGAATGGAACGCATCAGATTTTTTATGAATAAAATGCTCCTTCATTGTTTACTTCGCTTAATTTCCAGCTGTAGCAGTTGCGTCACGTGTGACTCAAGTTTTATTGAGCCATTTACTGATACCTACTGGTTACTTTGCTTCTTAGCTTTGCACATAAGTATACATTTTCAATTGAATATTGGTACGAAAGAATGCGCAATTATTTTTGAGCGAAAAAAAGGCTTTGTTTGTGCAAGAAGTTCAGCTGGTTTTGAAAAAAGAATTGATGTGTGATGTTATCTGATTATACCCAGTGATAATAGGAATTTTACTTACTATCAAGAGCTAAAATTGCTGAAATCACACATTAAAACAATAATTCTGCATGTTTCTTTATATTACATAAATAGCATACAATAGATGATGTAAAACAGAATACAAGAGTTTATATATGTTCATGGGAATTTCATTTATTGAAAAGCCCATTTGTGAGGGAGATAATTCTAAATTCTATGCTCAATAGCTTAGTGATCACTTTTAATAACGGTTTTTAATTAGTTGCATGTTTGTTATGCAATTTTATTTTTTCAGATTAGTTTGGTCGCCCTGACACGCCGTCTCTTTGTACTGGCTTTCGTTTATGATACTTGACTCCTTTTAAAATGTACATTACAAACGCGTATTAGGTTTAATGGTTAAACATGTTTGGTCTCATGTATTTAATCCACACATAGCTCATTAAAATAACTTGCACTCCTACATGATGGCCTTCTTTGCCAAACATGGCAGTAGTATCAGTAATTATTGGTTATTGTGGAACCGCCAAGATTGGGAAATTTGAACATTGATTCGCAAAAAGAAAAACATACACTTCTGCGGAGGAAGGAACAGAGAGAAAACGATATGAAAGTAATAAAATTAAATGTTGTACGTGTATTAAAACCGAACGGATCACATATACCACTTTTTGGCGTTCAAAAAGCTTAAAAAAATCTTAAAATAATGCTACAATTATGAATTTCTTAAATTCTTCAGTCAAGCATTACATTTCTAGAGAAAACGAGCATATAATTGCTTCAATCGTGGAAACCTTTGCATAAGAGAAAACAAATAGAAAAATGGCATCTAAAACGAGGAGCGTCTTAAAATTAAAACACGAACGTACACCAGCAGTGGTATCTATGACGTTTATTGGGAGCATTACAACATAGAGAGCACTCCGAATATACTAAAATACATAATAAACATAGGAGAATAATCATATCCGGAAGAACAGAAACTCTTTAATAAATTTCAAAATGTGTCCCGAAGGCATAGTTATTCTGAAGTTTCTAAATCCACCACCAGAGGTGAACTCATGTATTAAGGCACCTGAGAATTAAAGTACTGGCAGTCGAAGTAAAAATTGATAATGGTAGCGATGGTAGTTCCGAAACATGTCATAAGTAATAAAAATGTAAGTGGTGTAAATATGTTACAGTAAACTTAAGAGCCTACTTAATTTTAAAGCCAATTTAGGTTAGGAGCCTTTAGATACGCGGGATGCAATAAAGACTGGCACTAAATGTTTTTCCTTCCGTTGAGTGCCTGCTTGCAACATCTGTCCATATGTCATTGAACTACGAACTCTTGTCGCTAATCACTGGAAATGTCACTCTGTCCGTTGAGTGTTGGCAGCCTGAAAGTGGCCCATCATCGCCTCTAAACATTGTAATGGCTGATGTGTGTCCACATTGGGAACTGTGTTTAGCACGAGGTGGCAAAACATTGTAATGGCTGATGTGTGTCCACATTGGGAACTGTGTTGAGCACGAGGTGGCAAAACATTGTAATGGCTGATGTGTGCCCACATTGGGAACTATGTGTTGAGGACGAGGATGGCAAAACATTGTCATGGCTGATGTGTGCCCACATTGGGAACTGTATTGAGCACGAGGTGGCAAAACATTGTCATGGCTGATGTGTGTCCACATTGGGAACTGTGTTTAGCACGAGGTGGCAAAACATTGTAATGGCTGATGTGTGTCCACATTGGGAACTGTGTTTAGCACGAGGTGGCAAAACATTGTAATGGCTGATGTGTGTCCACATTGGGAACTGTGTTTAGCACGAGGTGGCAAAACATTGTAATGGCTGATGTGTGCCCACATTGGGAACTGTGTTTAGCACGAGGATGGCAAAACATTGTAATGGCTGATGTGTGTCCACATTGGGAACTGTGTGTTGAGGACGGGGGTGGCAAAACATTGTCATGGCTGATGTGTGCCCACATTGGGAACTGTGTTGAGGACGGGGGTGGCAAAACATTGTCATGGATGATGTGTGCCCACATTGGGAACTGTGTTGAGGACGGGGGTGGCAAAACATTGTCATGGCTGATGTGTGCCCACATTAGGAACTATGTGTTGAGGACGGGGGTGGCAAAAGATTGTCATGGCTGATGTGTGTCCACATTGGGAACTGTGTTTAGCACGAGGATGGCAAAACATTGTCATGGCTGATGTGTGCCCACATTAGGAACTATGTGTTGAGGACGAGGATGGCAAAACATTGTAATGGCTGATGTGTGCCCACATTGGGAACTGTGTTTAGCACGAGGATGGCAAAACATTGTCATGGCTGATGTGTGCCCACATTAGGAACTATGTGTTGAGGACGGGGGTGGCAAAACATTGTCATGGCTGATGTGTGCCCACATTAGGAACTATGTGTTGAGGACGGGGGTGGCAAAACATTGTCATGGCTGATGTGTGCCCACATTGGGAGTTATGTGTTGAGGACGAGGGTGGAAAAACCTTGTCATGGCTGATGTGTGCCCACATTGGGAACTGTGTGTTGAGGACGAGGGTGGCAAAACATTGTCATGGCTGATGTGTGCCCACATTGATCGCTATGTGTTGAGGTCGAGGGTGGCAAAACATTGTCATGGCTGATGTGTGCCCACATTGGGAACTATGTTTTGTGGATGAGGGTGGCAAAACATTGTCATGGTTGATGTGTGCCCACATTTGGAACTATGTGTTGAGGACGGGGGTGGCAAAACATTGTCATGGATGGTGTGTGCCCACATTGGGAACTATGTGTTGAGGACGAGGGTGGCAAAACATTGTCATGACTGATATGTGCCCACATTTGGAACTGTGTATTGAGGACGGGGGTGGCAAAACATTGTCATGGCTGATATGTGCCCACATTGGGAACTATGTGTTGAGGACGGGGGTGGCAAAACATTGTCATGGCTGATGTGTGCCCACATTGGGAACTATGTGTTGAGGACGGGGGTGGCAAAACATTGTCATGGCTGATGTTTGCCCACATTGGGAACTATGTGTTGAGGATGAGGGTGGCAAAACTTTGTCATGGCTGATGTGTGTCGACATTGGGAACTATGTGTTGAGGATGAGGGTGGCAAAACTTTGTCATGGCTGATGTGTTTCGACATTGGGAACTATGTGTTAAGGATGAGGGTGGCAAAACTTTGTCATGGCTGATGTGTGTCGACATTGGGAACTATGTGTTGAGGATGAGGGTGGCAAAACTTTGTCATGACTGATGTGTGTCGACATTGGGAACTATGTGTTGAGGACGGGGGTGGCAAAACATTGTCATGGCTGTTGTGTGCCCACATTGGGAACTATGTGTTGAGGACGGGGGTGGCAAGACATTGTCATGGCTGATGTGTGCCCACATTGGGAACTATGTGTTGAGGACGGGGGTGGCAAGACATCATCACTGCTGACGAAACATGGGTGTACTATTGTGACCCAGAAATGAAGCGGAGCAGCACAGAATGGGTGCAACTTGGTCAACCCCCACCACAAAAGGCATGAGCACAAAAGTCTGCCAATAAGGCATGGTCATCAGTTTTATTGATTGGTGTACACTCATACAGTTCTAAAGCACCCCACTGTCACTGTAGTTTACTACCAGAACATCCTGAAGCAATTGATCAAGGATCACATCCCCCAAAAGCAAAGGAACCTGATTGGAAAATGGAAGCTACATCACGACAATGCAAGGTCCCATGATGTTACTCAGTTCCTATCACAAAAAGGCATCTCTAGGGTATCCCATCCACTTTATAGTCCCAACCTGGCTCCGTGTGACTGTTTTCTTAACCCAACGACCAACAAGTAACTTAAGGGACGTCGATTCGAAAACGAAACCAAGGCAGCGAAATCTTTAGAGGCGCCCGTTAGGAGGATGTCGAGGAATGGTTTCCTGCGCGCCTTCCAGGACTGGCAAAGGAGGTGGGACAAGTGTATTGCATTGGGGGAGAAGTATTTTGAGGGGAACAAAAGCCTTATCAGTGATTTTTTGCAATAAATTGTTGTATGGCATTAGTGCCAGTTTTTATTGAACATTTCTCGTATCTGCATAGTTTCGAAACATTATTAAATTCTTAATGATAAGATTTCCTGAAACACTGGCCTGGCAGGATTGTGTCCTCAAGAACTTCTGTGTTAAGTATGTGTTAACTTCACGTGTGATATTACTTAATTTAAAAATAACTTAAAAATCAGGTCCTGGTTTGTGTTAAAGAGGTTTCAACGCAACAGTATTCCACCATGTTATGCCTTTGTTTTCGGGCCTTAAACTAAAAGCCTAACTAAACAATTCTGTACTTAAACATTTGATTTTCTAACTTTCAAATAGTGATATACGATAGTAAATTAAACAAAACGAATTACTTCTTTGATTTTTTAATGTATTTGGATTTAGTGATAATCCAGCAAATAAAGGATATCGGTGAAGGAATGCAGTTATAATACATACTGCCGTGCTCCTGATGAAGGCGCGTAGCGGAAGTGAAGTACAGGATTAGAATAACATCAATTAACTAGGATAACACCAGTTAAACCTACAACTGTAAAGATCTGGTGTGTTCCATTCACATGACTTTCTCTAAATCTCTGCAGCAAATTATTGCTAAAACGCTTATGCTTCTATTTACTTCATGCTAATCGAGAAACATTAGCAGAAATAGTCATATTACTTGCTTCCTTGTAAGTAGAAGCGAAATATGGGAATAGCATAGGTTAAAGTAATAGCCAAAAGCTGATTGCCATGCGCCTGAAGTTCCTTTGTTTGTATGGATGCGAGGTGACACATTTCTGAATGAGAAAAACATAAGTTTTTCAAAAATGAAACCAAAAACAAGACATTTTTAAAAAACGATCAACTCCACGAAAAAAAATGTATATTACATAAATTGTGTGTTTCTACATTTTTGTCCATCTCTTACGGTTTAGCAGTTATGAAAAACTCCGTAAAATTTTACCAGAATAAAGTAGTCTTCAGAGGCTATTCCTAGAAATTTCAAGACACATGTTTTATCTTTAATACATGATATTTGAATCAAAAACGTTAGAGCTATTTTTAAGATAATCAAATTTTCGAAAAAAGCTCCATGTAAAAGGTTGGTTGGGGTGGGGGATTTTCTTGAAAATCTGCGTGTCGCATGCTTGGAAGGTACCGAACTTAAATACCAAGTTTGGTATTTTACCGACTTTTTGATCTTGAATTATCGTGTTTACAGACAGACGGACACACGGATACACATCACACACAGGCACCTTTTTCTGAAAATTTGTTTTTTGGCTACACGTGTATTTCCGGTGAAATCTCGGTATCGAATTTTTGGGTGGACCGCAATACCTTCTCTATACATTATGTACATAGCACGTGTAGAGAAAAATAAAAGGAAAACAAAATTGAGAACTCATAAAGATGCGGACTACCAATATGATTGAACCTGTATTGGTGCAGGTCAATTGGCAAGCAACAGGTGTCAATGTTACTGTGATATAAGTATCGTTGTGCCAATTGGCAAGCAACAGGTGTCACTGTTACTGTGATATAATTATCACTGTGCCAATTGGCAAGCAACATGTGTCACTGTTATGGTGATATAATTATCACTGTGCCAATTGGCAAGCAACATGTGTCACTGTTACTGTGATGTAATTATCGCTGTGCCAATTGGCAAGCAACAGGTGTCACTGTTACTGTGATATAATTATCGCTGTGCCAATTGGCAAGCAACAGGTATCACTGTTACTGTGATGTAATTATCGCTGTGCCAATTGGCAAGCAACAGGTATCACTGTTACTGTGATATAATTATCGCTGTGCCAATTGGCAAGCAACAGGTATCACTGTCTCTGTGATATAATTATCGCTGTGCCAATTGGCAAGCAACAGGTATCACTGTTACTGTGATATAATTATCGCTGTGCCAATTGGCAAGCAACAGGTATCACTGTTACTGTGATATAATTATCGCTGTGCCAATTGGCAAGCAACAGGTATCACTGTTTCTGTGATATAATTATCGCCGTGCAATTGGCGAGCAACAGGTATCACTGTTACTGTGATATAATTATCACTGTGCCAATTGGCAAGCAATAGGTATCACTGTTACTGTGATATAATTATCACTGTGCCAATTGGCAAGCAACAGGTATCACTGTTACTGTGATATAATTATCGCTGTGCCAATTTGCAAGCCACAGGTGTCACTCTTACTGTGATATAATTATCGCCGTATCAATTGGCAGCCACAGGTATCACTGTTACTGTGATAAAATTATCGCTGTGCCAATTGGCAAGCAACAGGTATCACTGTTTCTGTGATATAATTATCGCCGTGCAATTGGCGAGCAACAGGTATCACTGTTACTGTGATATAATTATCACTGTGCCAATTGGCAAGCTATAGGTATCACTGTTACTGTGATATAATTATCACTGTGCCAATTGGCAAGCAACAGGTATCACTGTTACTGTGATATAATTATCACTGTGCCAATTGGCAAGCAACAGGTATCACTGTTACTGTGATATAATTATCGCCGTATCAATTGGCAACCACAGGTATCACTGTTACTGTGATAAAATTATCGCTGTGCCAATTGACAAGCAACAGTTGTCACTGTTTCTGTGATATAATTATCGCCGTGCAATTGGCGAGCAACAGCTATCACTGTTACTGTGATATAATTATCGCTGAGCCAATTGGCAAGCAACAGGTATCACTGTCTCTGTGATATAATTATAGCCGTGCAATTGGCAAGCAACAGGTTTCACTGTTTCTGTGATATAATTATCACTGTGCCAATTGGCAAGCAACATGTATCACTGTTACTGTGATATAATTATCGCTGTGCCAATTGGCAAGCAACAGGTATCACTGTTACTGTGATATAATTATCGCCGTGCAATTGGCGAGCAACAGCTATCACTGTTACTGTGATATAATTATCGCTGTGCCAATTGGCAAGCAACAGGTATCACTGTTACTGTGATATAATTATCGCTGTGCAATTGGCAAGCAACACGTATCACTGTCTCTGTGATATGATTATCGCTGTGCCAATTGGCAAGCAACAGGTATCACTGTTACTGTGATATAATTATCGCTGTGCCAATTGGCAAGCAACAGGTATCACTGTTACTGTGATATAATTATCGCTGTGCCAATTGGCAAGCAACAGGTATCACTGTTACTGTGATAAAATAATCGCTGTGCCAATTGGCAAGCAACAGGTATCACTGTTTCTGTGATATAATTATCGCCGTGCAATTGGCGAGCAACAGGTATCACTGTTACTGTGATATAATTATCGCCGTGCAATTGGCAAGCAACAGGTATCACTGTTACTGTGATATAATTATCGCTGTGGCAATTGGCAAGCAACAGGTATCACTGTTACTGTGATATAATTATCGCTGTGCCAATTGGCAAGCAACAGGTATCACTGTTTCTGTGATATAATTATCGCCGTGCAATTGGCGAGCAACAGGTATCACTGTTACTGTGATATAATTATCGCCGTGCCAATTTGCAAGCCACAGGTGTCACTCTTACTGTGATATAATTATCGCCGTATCAATTGGCAGCCACAGGTATCACTGTTACTGTGATAAAATTATCGCTGTGCCAATTGGCAAGCAACAGGTATCACTGTTTCTGTGATATAATTATCGCCGTGCAATTGGCGAGCAACAGGTATCACTGTTACTGTGATATAATTATCACTGTGCCAATTGGCAAGCAATAGGTATCACTGTTACTGTGATATAATTATCACTGTGCCAATTGGCAAGCAACAGGTATCACTGTTACTGTGATATAATTATCACTGTGCCAATTGGCAAGCAACAGGTATCACTGTTACTGTGATATAATTATCGCCGTATCAATTGGCAACCACAGGTATCACTGTTACTGTGATAAAATTATCGCTGTGCCAATTGACAAGCAACAGTTGTCACTGTTTCTGTGATATAATTATCGCCGTGCAATTGGCGAGCAACAGCTATCACTGTTACTGTGATATAATTATCGCTGTGCCAATTGGCAAGCAACAGGTATCACTGTCTCTGTGATATAATTATAGCCGTGCAATTGGCAAGCAACAGGTTTCACTGTTTCCGTGATATAATTATCGCTGTGCCAATTGGCAAGCAACAGATATCACTGTTACTGTGATATAATTATCGCCGTGCAATTGGCGAGCAACAGCTATCACTGTTACTGTGATATAATTATCGCTGTGCCAATTGGCAAGCAACAGGTATCACTGTTACTGTGATATAATTATCGCTGTGCAATTGGCAAGCAACAGGTATCACTGTCTCTGTGATATGATTATCGCTGTGCCAATTGGCAAGCAACAGGTATCACTGTTACTGTGATATAATTATCGCTGTGCCAATTGGCAAGCAACAGGTATCACTGTTACTGTGATAAAATTATCGCTGTGCCAATTGGCAAGCAACAGGTATCACTGTTTCTGTGATATAATTATCGCCGTGCAATTGGCGAGCAACAGGTATCACTGTTACTGTGATATAATTATCGCCGTGCAATTGGCAAGCAACAGGTATCACTGTTACTGTGATATAATTATCGCTGTGCCAATTGGCAAGCAACAGGTATCACTGTTACTGTGATATAATTATCGCTGTGCCAATTGGCAAGCAACAGGTATCACTGTTTCTGTGATATAATTATCGCCGTGCAATTGGCGAGCAACAGGTATCACTGTTACTGTGATATAATTATCGCCGTGCAATTGGCGAGCAACAGGTATCACTGTTTCTGTGATATAATTATCGCCGTGGAATTGGCAAGCAACAGGTATCACTGTTACTGTGATATAATTATCGCTGTGCCAATTGGCAAGCAACAGGTATCACTGTTTCTGTGATATAATTATCGCCGCATCAATTGGCAGCAACAGGTATCACTGTTACTGTGATATAATTATCGCTGTGCCAATTGGCAAGCAACAGGTATCACTGTTACTGTGATATAATTATCGCTGTGCCAATTGGCAAGCAACAGGTATCACTGTTTCTGTGATATAATTATCGCCATGCAATTGGCGAGCAACAGGTATCACTGTTTCTGTGATATAATTATCGCTGTGCCAATTGGCAAGCAACAGGTATCACTGTTACTGTGATATAATTATCGCTGTGCCAATTGGCAAGCAACAGGTATCACTGTTACTGTGATAAAATTATCGCTGTGCCAATTGGCAAGCAACAGGTATCACTGTTTCTGTGATATAATTATCGCCGTGCAATTGGCGAGCAACAGGTATCACTGTTACTGTGATATAATTATCGCCGTGCAATTGGCAAGCAACAGGTATCACTGTTACTGTGATATAATTATCGCTGTGCCAATTGGCGAGCAACAGGTATCACTGTTACTGTGATATAATTATCGCTGTGCCAATTGGCAAGCAACAGGTATCACTGTTTCTGTGATATAATTATCGCCGTGCAATTGGCGAGCAACAGGTATCACTGTTACTGTGATATAATTATCGCCGTGCAATTGGCGAGCAACAGGTATCACTGTTTCTGTGATATAATTATCGCCGTGCAATTGGCAAGCAACAGGTATCACTGTTACTGTGATATAATTATCGCTGTGCCAATTGGCAAGCAACAGGTATCACTGTTTCTGTGATATAATTATCGCCGCATCAATTGGCAGCAACAGGTATCACTGTTACTGTGATATAATTATCGCTGTGCCAATTGGCAAGCAACAGGTATCACTGTTACTGTGATATAATTATCGCTGTGCCAATTGGCAAGCAACAGGTATCACTGTTTCTGTGATATAATTATCGCCATGCAATTGGCGAGCAACAGGTATCACTGTTTCTGTGATATAATTATCGCCGTGCAATTGGCAAGCAACAGGTATCACTGTTTCTGTGATATAATTATCACTGTGCCAATTGGCAAGCAACAGGTATCACTGTTTCTGTGATATAATTATCACTGTGCCAATTGGCGAGCAACAGGTATCACTGTTACTGTGATATAATTATCGATGTAATAATTGTCATTAAAGCGC